>OY829898.1:7532500-10032500 GCA_963691955.1 Chloroclystis v-ata | reverse complement strand
TATTCAATTCAACGCCTGCATTGATCCACCGCAATTCAGCAGCGCCATCTAGCCACAACACCAGGAACTAACTTAACGATTGCAAAATGTCGATAAGCTGTGTCAGAAATTCTTCAGACGTCCGCAAGAAAGCAGCACATGTCATATCTTAGATAAATGTAATTTGAAAAATGAAATAACTATCTTATTCTAAAGAATCTAAGTACCCAAATTAAATCAAATGAATTCATAACAAAGCTAAATAGAATTTCACCCAACCAATCACTCTGAATATAAATTGCCTAGATAGGAAAATTAATTACATTATTGACTATTGATTTTATCCGATAATTATGCTAAAACTTTAAGAAATTTATAACCGTGAAAGCTAGTGAAGGACAAAATGTCACTAAACTTAAACAAAAAGATACCATATTATAATGAAAAATGAGAAGTATTCACTCTTCGCGCCAACAAGAAAGATGATACTGTACAATTTTACAACAAGTAATGATAATAATTTTAATTTTCTTACCTCTTAAACCATTTCTGACCTTCTATGAAGATTTCAAAACCAAAACCAGCCAAATCGGTCCGCCCGTGCTCGAGTCTTAGTACAGCAAATAAATAACAACTGGTTTCATATACAAAGCTGATCACCTTCATGACTTTACTAATTTTTAGCCTTCAATTAATACTGAAATGAGAAATAAATAATATTAGAACAATATAACAAACTCTCCAGTAAGTACCACAAAGTGATGAACGTCCACTAACAACATGGAATCTTGTCAAAACTGCCCGTTCACAGTGGATATAATACTGCAACCAACTATAAGATCATTAAGGAAGATAATGTTCAACAATGAGTGACCAATGCTCGGAGTACATACCCATTTATTGTTTATGAATAATTAATTAATTATGTGTAACAGTATAACATTATACATATTAAATGTCAGTTAACATGTTACATTTCAATGATATTATTAGTTGTAAATTTTAATTTTAATAAAATTGAAGTTATCTAATCAAAATATTATTTTCTCAATACTGAGGTATTGAGAATCAAAAATAAAGTCAAAATTACCCATTTTTAAAGTAAAGTAAGTAACAAAATATGCAAAGAACCCCAAAATAAACTATGAAACAAATAAAAATTAATTGTTTAAATATTACATGATTATTCAAAAGAATTTTAAGTAAATAACCTGTAAATACAAAACATTTCTAGAAATTCCAGAACTAAACCTTAGATAAACATTGGCCAAGGTAATTAACTCGGAATTACCTATTTAAAATTGATGTTTTCTCAAAAACAAACAGAAGAAAACCATATTTCCGTGTTTAAAAGTTTATCAACTTTCACTATACAATTAAAACTATTTTAAGTAGAGAACTCGTAGATATTTCTAGATAAACCTAACAGAATTTAACAGACGCTTCTAACTAAATAACACAATACCATCTTTTTCCAACTAAAACTATAACCTTTTACAAAATATCAACAACAACCAGTAACTATTTCACCTCCCTCAAATGTCAAATCTAAGAATTTACCTGGAAATTAATGTACTACCTATTTAGATATTAATTTAAGCCAAAATGTTTCATCGCCCTCCATCGTCTCCGGAACCAATTAGCACGATTATTGTGCTTTCCCTAACCTAATTATCTAAATTCCTGTAATAAATTAATAAAAATTATGAATTCAAAATCTAATCAACAACAACATCCATAAAAATAACTTGTCAAGATGACGTGAAAACAGCAAATGTCAAAGTGAATTTAGTTATTAAATTGTAAACAAGCCATAAACTAAGAAGAAGAAGGACGTAAACAGACAATTCTCTCGAAATTTGGACAAATATATTATATCTAATTAAAGAGAATCTATAAGCTCTAAAACACCAACCAATTGCTATAAAATTAACTATTCGTGCCATTTCTTCAAGTACCTATCTATTTAGTGGAAAACCTAATTTCTAAAAGAGATAAAAATATTGAGATCCAAAATAAAGTAAGTAAAAGTACCTATATGAAAATGAACCAAGTACTAAATACCCAAAGAATGTTCTATCTAACCAAATCTAGACCTTGATTTTAAGACAATAATCATCCTAACCTGATATTATACCTATTTTGTTATTGTTCCAGAAATATCAAAATCACAAACAAGGAACATTCTTTTGAATAATACAAAATATACAACACTCTGAAATGAAACTTGTAACAAATAATTACTGAAGCCAACAGAATCAATAAACAACTCCAAAATTAATCTATGAGACCAATGAAATTGCTGGACCAAGCTAAAAATTCAACAGAGTGTTCTAATATCTATATTTCAATGCAAAGACACTTTAGACTTTATAACTACACTAGCTGACCTGCCGACAGCTTCGCTTGCGTTTCTTTAAGTTATCTCGTATAGTTTTTATAACCTATAACCTTCCTCGATAAATGGACTATCCAACACTGAAAGAATTTTTGAAATCGGACCAGCGGTTCCTGAGATTAGCGCGTTCAAACAAACAAACAATCAAACTCTTCAGCTTTATAATATTATATAAGTATAGATTACTACCAACGAAAATTGGTTTGAACGAAGTCATAAACTATTTCATATAAATAATTGCTGCGGAAGCCTACATGGGCGAGTCCGACTCGCACTTGGCCACTTTTTTTACTACCATAAAAGTGAATCAATCTTAGACGATAGCCATACCTACTTTCGTTTAAAGACTTTATTTTAGTAGGTACTGACAGAGTCCCCGTACAAAGCATGATAACTTACCGAACGGGCTGGTTTATTTCGGTACTTACATTTTTAAACTCTGATATCTCTTGAATGGAATGTCCGAATTGAATCATTTAAAAAGTTTTATAGAGATATTGAAATATTCGTAATTACAATGTAATTTATTTTGATAATGTTTTATTTGAAAATACAAATATAGAGCTTTTCCTAGCGGCGGCATTTATATTAATTATATTGAAAATTAAAACACTTATTGTGACATAACTATAATAGTTACATATATGCTGTCGCGACATTTTTTGTAGGTATTAATGTTTTCTACAAAATTGTAGTACATTGTATATTTCTAAAATGAATACTTTTCGCAGCGCATGCGATATAAGGATTTTTTTTTACATCTTGGGTTACATATTTGGGTTTTCCGTACGGATCCCTAATTTTTTTGAAAATGTAATATAGCCTATAACCTTCCTCGATAAATGGACTATCCAACACTGAAAGATTTTTTTAAATCGGACCAGCGGTTCCTGAGATTAGCGCGTTCAAACAAACAAACAAACAATCAAACAAACAATCAAACTCTTCCGCTTTATAATATTAGTATAGATATTCAAATAGTGAATATACAATATAAACTTGATAAATGTTTTAATAAATTATGATTCTCTCAATATACCCATGTCAACATTTAGATATGACCGATGTAAGCCAAACTAGTCTATAAGATAATTAAAATCCTGGTCACGTGGCAGCAATTGTAAAAACCCCCCCTGCTAAAACTAGCCTAACCTACCTAACTGTTTACCTATATACTTACATACCTATTTGGCTTACTTAAACATGTATGTACAACAAATACCTAGAGTTATAAATACCAATGTAATGGACATATACTCTGGATCCAACTCCTTCTCTGTCTCTCCGGACTCTCCTTCTGTTGATTTGATGATTGGCTGTGAAGTGATCGTCTAGTAGAATTATAAGGACCCTTTTTGAAGTGAAACCGTTGAAACCCAGAATTCTTTTAGGCATTTTTGAAACATTTTGGCTTAGTAATTCCTACGGTCATATCTAGCTTACTTCCTATAACATTAACCTTGAGTTACCTATAAAATATAATGAGAAATAAGTTAATAATAATATAAGAATATCTTACTTTCACCTAATATCCTATTACTAATCCCTAATGAAATATATTACTATAACTCTTCCTGAAATCATAAATAAGATTAAAAGCACATTTCTGGAATCGAACCAGTAATTTGCAAATGATAAAGAAAGCTTATCATTCTGAAGTCAATAGAACTTTACCTAGATCCAATGAGTTACTCAGACTGGTTTCGAACCAGCAACTTACAAATGATAAAGGATGCTCATCAGTCAATAGAACATTACTTAGATTCATTGAGAGTTATATTAATGATCTAGATTGGAATCGAACCAGGATTGCAAGCTATATGATAACATAATTCAAAGATTATTACATTTTGATCAGTGACTGTGTAAGTTAGAGATTTAGGGTTCTACCAAATGGATATGATTGTAATGAAACTGTTCAAATAGAGTCCAGACATTTATTTCTATTTGTCTTCTATTAAATAATGAAATTAAATTACATAGAATTAAATCGTTTGGACAATGCATTTCGGTTGTTTTTAGGATTGAAGAGAAATGCATAGAACTTCAACCATGTTTTCCAATTAACAATTACATTAGATTTCACACAGCATCCAGATGGATCAGCACCCATGTGTTCTTCAGCAGATCTATACAAAATAACCCTGCCTAAGCCAACCCTCTCTGACTAACACAACTATGAACACTGGTTCATGGTTGTAGAAAACAACTAAACACTTACCTACTGCATCCGTAGTTCCTCAGACTTCCCATGAATACCACAACAATTGATAAAGATCAACCCTTTTCATCACGAAACTACTCCCAAACTTCCTAATCCAAAAAATGGCGTCTTTCAACCCCCAATTCACCGCACCCCCACCTGCAACCAGCGCCACCGACCAAGTCCCCATCCGCCATCTCTAAATTACTCGCAAGCTCGCAACCGCACCCTTTTTTCTACCGGATGGTGAAATGCCAACACACTTCCGGCTCATCTCTCTCTTTCTCCATTTGAACTCACTCTAAAACCAAATGTCTATTCTGACATTGACATTTATAACTAAATAAGTACGTAATTTGTACCTATTATTAAATGGAATAAAATAAATATCCATTATGGACTGTTACAATACGAGTCATTACATCATACTATAAAAACGCCATATTCCTGTTTATTTGTATTAAAAGATACATTTTCCTTACAATTATAAATTTTTGTTTATTATTGTGTTATTCATTAATATTGAGAGTTCAACTTACCTAAGAATGGAATCATGACGAGGAAGCTGTGATGGTGCTCGCCTATGAGTAGGTCGCAGGAGGCGTGCGCTAGCACGGTGCTGAAGGAGAAGAAGTCGATGCAGAGAGCGAGCAGAGACAGGCCGCAGACCACTAGCAAGCCGATGTTGTAGCGCCCGTGACCTTGAATAAGAATTAAGACTTTTAAGATTTTTGACATTTATTTCCATAAAATCCTTATGATCACTTGGACAAGTCAATGAGTACAATCCTAGTAATAGTCAGACTATCATCTATACTAATATTATAAAGCTGAAGAGTTTGTTTGAACGCGGTAATCTCAGAAAGCGCTGGTCCTATTTCGAAAAATGTTTAGTATTGGATAGTACATTTATCGAGGAAGGTATATAGGCTATATTAATAAACTATACCTATATAAGTAGGTAGATACTACTCGTATGTTATTACCTAAGATTAAGTGTATTTTTTAATAGTTTAGTAGGTAATTTATCAGAAGGTTCATTATTATTTTATTATTATATATCCAATCAAATTGTAATCAAATATAATAGAACTGTCATAACTTTGTTATCAATAAAAATATAAACTAGGTATACAATATTAATCCAATCTAATCTAGAAACATCTTTTTGGTCAGAGAAACATTAGAGTTCGGCTACTATTTACCGCGGGAAAATGTATAACTTACCGGCAAGTCCAATAGCTTCATCATAGGTGTAGGGAGTGACCACATTGACCTCCTTACTGATCACCCACACCGTGTAGTTTCCCTCCGGGGCCTTCTCATCATCATCATCATCAGTCTCGTCGAACTGATTCGCTCCGTACACTCCGTACAGATTCCGTTCTACGTACATCTTTGGTTTTATTCACATGCTTTCAAATAATACGTAAAATCGTCTACATAAACAAAATAAACACGTAGGTATCCCGATAGTTCAAAACTTTTTCATAACATTTTGGGTTACGTAATAATAATAATGGTGTACAAAAAAGAAATTTTATTTTTATTTAATTTCCAAGAAAAAAAGACTCATTATATTTTTGGATGTACGAGTAACATTAAAACAATTCCTTTGATTAATTTAATTTAAAAAGGTTATTTTGAATCACGAATACTTTTATTATTTCCTAAATTGCTACAATGTTATAAATACAAAAAAAAAACAAGATGTTATTCCTGAAAACCTTAAAACACGTAAGTGTCACACGTATACTGAAACTATCTTTGTATACTTAAGTGTTTCAAATTATCGTCTTTTAGGGGTTCACAGTGGTATAGAGGAAACGGCACACATGTATGTACTAATAATGAGTTAGTTCGAATGACTTGTTTGTTTGTATACTTTTCCCTAAGAGATCACTGTTCAAAAGTTAAATACTTATATTATGCCAAAAAGTAACGTTTAATAGATGTGAAACTCGTTACAATAGTTTAAATCATTTTACGTTTTGAAAAAAGTGAACAAACTTTTTTATCGCTTTCTTTTGTTTATTTAGGTTATCTGTAATTGGCTTTAGATTTTCCGAAACTAAATTTTCAAATAAATAATTAATTTTATATATTTTCTGCTTAGCTAAATTATGAGTTTCGCATCGTATTGAGAATTTATAGGAGGAAAATAAACAATTTACCCAGATTTATTAATACACAGTTTAATTAAATGAAGTTGTGATGAGTCGTTCATGATTGTGTACTGGATGTTACGTAGACAACAATAGGTACTCGTATCATTGAGCAGGATAATTTAGTCTCTGTAGCGCGGCGGGTGAAAGTCCGCCTGCGACGGGCTAGATGTTACTGTGTGTAATGCCCAGAAATATTTATTTATTTTATTTATATTTATTATATAAGCTAGTTCTCGAGTGGAGACCACGGATCGGCAAGTGCAGTGTCGGACGTCCACCAACAAGGTGGACAGATGATCTGGTGAAAGCGGTTGGCTCGCGGCGAATGCAGGTCGCGTCCGACCGCAATAAATGGAAATCATTAAGGGAGGCCTATGTCCAGCAGTGGGGGCCCAATGGCTGACATGATGATGATGATGATTAAGCTAGAAACTGAAAAAAGAACCCCTTGAAGTGAGTGCCGACTAGTACACATCAGTAGGTAAAATTGAGTACTTGTATGTCTAGTTATCGTGCGCCGAATGCTCTAGAAATTAGCATGGATAATGCCTGTTGAATAATAATGTGATATATGTATAGGTATAACCGCTTCAAAGCCTGAATGTCTAGAGTCGAAACCAATATCTATCTAGTATCTATGTATTATAAAATAAAGTCGTGTTAGTTACACCATTTATAACAAAAGAACGTATCAGTTTATGGAGTATTCGCCTTACTAAATAAACTCCCGCATTTTCATATAATAGGAACCATAACATAGACCCTTATAGTTTGTTTACTTTAGGTTTACATTGCGTCTCCCTCTTCTGTTTTATGCTGTGGCTATATTATTTAATATTCTTATTATTTGATCATTTTTTTATTTAACACATCTGGTGGAATAAAGTAGGTACGCGACTACGGTTCCACCTGAATTAACATAATGATTACGTCATTTATTAATTATCTTAAAATCTAAAACGGCAATCTCCTTTATTTTTTAGCCAAATCTGTTTTTATATATATATCTATCTATTTTATAGTGTTAGTGAAAAGGCGTATGGCTATCTCTAGGTCTGCAATGGACAAATTGAGGAAGATATGGCGGAATCGCAATATTATACAGAGCCACAAAAATCCGGTTAGTTCGGGCACTCATATTCCCCATATTCCTGTATGGTGCAGAAACGTGGACCCTTAGAGAAGTAGAAAAGAAGAAGATAGACGCTCTAGAGATGTGGTGTTGGAGGAGAATGCTCGGAGTATCTTGGACTGAATTCCGCACCAACGAGTCCATACTTCGAGAACTCAGCATCAAGCAGCGCTTATCATCGTTGGTACAATCTCGTATCCTCACCTTTTTTGGTCACGTATGCCGCCGAGGGGAGGTGGCTATTGAGCGACTTGTGGTCCAGGGAAAGGTTGAGGGTACCAGGCCACGAGGAAGATCGCCTATGAGATGGACAGATCAAATAAAAGCGGCAATAAACGACTCATCACTACACGATTGCACGAGAAAGGCAGCCATCAGAGAGGAGTGGCGGCGTGTTGTGAAGCTTGCCACCAAAACACAACTTTATGATGACCACGACCACTCTGCCAAGAGTGACACCGACTAAGAAGAAGATTTTATAGAAGAAAGTTGTGTTAGTTACACTATTTATAACTCGATAACGGTTGAATTGATTGGGCTGTAAGTTGGTGCACAGGCAGGTGGTGGCTTAGAACCAGGAGAAGGCTAAAAGATAATTTTTACAGCGGGAAAATATTACAAAAATACAATAAACGCACGTGAAAGTGCGTGGCTTTTAATTTACAATAAAAATATTCATATACGAGTATATTGTTGTGGCGTACAGATACATATTATCTAAGTAAGACTAACATTACTAGGGAGCTCTTTTCAGATTCGACAAAATCAGACAAAGTAAAGCAAAATTATTGTATTTTAGGCAATCATGATGATTTGATACGCCTCATAAACTGTAAGAGCAATATTTTGAAAGTGCTCAGTAGACTTATACGGAAAAGGCTGCTGGTAACATTGTACGGTGCATTTTATTATGTCAGCATTTTTCCAAGCATGAGAAGTACGCCCCGCTTGTGTACCACAGTTCACGATTAACGATCAAACAGATCGCTTCTCAACATTCAACATCATTTAGTACCTCGTCAGTGTGTCTAATAAATTGATAAACATTATCAATCTCTATCATATTCAAGAATTATGAATTCATGAATAAATTATGAATTATTATGTAAATACATTATTTATTTTGATTTCGGAAAGATGACTTCTAGTCTCATTCAACGTGGTTTATTTGTTAGTGTCCTTATCAATCTACTACAATTGCTGCCAGTCTTGTCATCTTACGAGAGTAGCCGTATCTTTGAGATAAGTGACCTCAACCCGTTCAGCTCATTCAGTGTACCTCACGTGCCGGCACTTGACTGACCGGTTTTTGATTGAATTCTTTTCGTATTAGCAAAAACAGCATTGCTGTGGTATAAACAAACCGATAGTTACCGCATTGTATATTCACGTGTTATCACATAAATGTTGACTGTTTTTCGATAGAATTTTTGTATCAGTTAAAAACATAACATGGAACTTTAAACCATTGAATATTTACGTTTATAATAATGAGCTAATCGTTTATCGCTAATGTGAAATGGCTTTAGACAACGCTAGTTTTGAGCATAATTTTGATGAAATAGAGTTAGATGAATTAGAAAGACGGAGAAAGACAAACCAAGAAAATGAGACGGCAAAAGTATCTTACGGCTATGAAGAAGCTTTGGATCTTGCAGGTAAGATTGAATCAACATCATCATTGGCAAGACTTCACTCATTCTTGGTTAGAGTTGAATTATTGTTAATGTCACTTTACAGGATCCTTGGCTACTCCTTTTTAGTAGGAGTTACAAATATATCGTCAGTCCGTATCAAGAAATGATTAGAATCATTTGATTAACAACTAACATACTGACAATAGATCGTATAATCAATGAAGCTTTTATTATGTTCATTTATAACTTAATTATTGCAACCCTTGATGCATGAGTTATTCGTGATAATTTGATTGCACATTTAAAACTAATATTTCGACAGAACTATTTATAACGTTTATTATTTTCCGCCTAAATCCCAACGTATTTTTCCAGGTCATGGCAAATACAACAGAGGTCTCCTCTTCGCGTGCTTCATGGTCATCATTGCCATGGGGATCGACATCTTCGGCCTCGGCATCATCGTCACTGCGGCTACTTGCGACCTGAACATGAACCTCAGCCAGATCGGTGTTCTTTCATCCATGCCTTTTGCAGGTATGGCATCTTATTCTGGGCAGTTCAGAATTTGGTGTCAATACATCACTACATAGTTTAGAACAAAGTCACTGGCGCTGTCTGTCGAAGCAAGGGCGGGTTAACTAACAACAATGTTATTTATATCCCCAAAATTCCCTGGGCCAAAAAAATCCCAAACTTTAATGTTTGTTCTTTGGACACTTACTGCGAACACTAACCTGCCAGGAAAGCGTGGACATTATACCAAATCCTTCATGACATAATACAACAGAGGACCGGATTTTAATTGTTTAATGTAAAATTTTTATGCTGTCTGAAATAAGTTAATTTTATTTTTATTTTATTTATAATAAATTGTATTGGGGTGCCCGTAGTATGGGTTCTGATGAAGACTAACTGAAGTACTAATGTAAAATATCTCAAAAAATACTCATAAGTTCTTCTTTATCACTGATTCCAGGTATAATAGTGATGTCCTATCCTTGGGGCTACCTATCAGACACGCGCGGACGGAAGTTGGTGCTGACGTATGCCATGGTGGGTTCCTTCATCAGCGCTCTCTGCAGCAGCCTGGCGCCCTCTTGGCAGGTGCTGGCTGTGCTGCGCTTCATCAGCTCAGCTATGTCAGTGGTAATCTTTATTTTACTTGTAAGAAGAAAATAAGTAAAAAAAAAAGTATGTAACATAGTATTACAGTTTGACGATGAGCTTTGTACGATATAATCTACCTACGTGTTTTTTTTACTTGGTCTAAATCTCCCCAATCGAACCCATAACAGGTTTTGCGGGTATTGGTACAGTCTCCACGCTTACCTTGCTTGGCAATTGCAGTAAGTTGGCACAGTACTACAGTAGAACTTTTCTGCTCGTCTTGTGGTGTAAAACTCTCTTAGTCCGCACCACAAGGCAACTACAGTAGGTACTAGGAAATAATTATGATAAAGCTAGACTAAAATTTATCTAATCGCGCAAATTCAACACGTAATTGTTCCTATTAGTATAAACCTACTAGGCAAGTTCTGTAGTGATCACCTATTGATACTATCTAATTTATTTCACGTGGTATTGAACCTACTTCTGTCAAATATTTGATAACATAACGATTGTGCGTTATCTTGCACGCGTTGAAATCTATGTCAATCAATTATGTACATACACATGTCTAGTTATGTAAGTTCAATTTTGTGTGATCTAGGAAAGGTTATTATGTAACCGTTTCTTACATTGTTGCGTCTAGAACGATATGTGTGTCAAATATCGTAAGCTTAATAGAACACAAACATAATAATATCATGATTTATATGAAGATAAAGAAAACTTTTTTTGTATACTTAATTGTGTTCATAGAGATGCGTTAGTATCAACAATTTGTATCCGGTTTAGGACATACCTACAATATGTTATGAAAATTACTTAAAGTTATTAGAAAATACAGAAAGTTATTACCTACGAGTACTTAAAATGAAAATGAATATGTTTTTTAGTTTCCCGATATTCGCAACTAAAGACTCAGAATGAGGGTAGATCAGAGCTACTTCCACCAAGACACAAACAAGACAAGAGACAAGGCCAAATAGGTACTTTCTAGACCCTTGCGATCAATCTTCGGCCAAATCGACACTTTCCATCAGGTGAGATTGTGGTCAAGCAAGGGTCTATCATAAATTAAAAAAAAACATTCCGATTTACTGGCATGTGTATCAGCACCTTAAACCGCAATAGCCTGCAGGTCCAGTGCCGCCGAGTCCGCGACGTACGCGCTCCTGGGAGAGTGCTGCGGCCGCCGCGTGCGCGCGCGCTACATGCTGCTGGTCACCAGCGCGCTGATGATCACTCCAACGCTTTACTACGGTAAGGTTCAACAGTTCGATGACCTCTGTGGCACAGCGGGTGAAGGTCCCGCGCTACATGCTGCTGGTCACCAGCGCGCTGATGATCACTCCAACGCTTTACTACGGTAAGGTTCAACAGCTCGATGATTTCTGTAGCGCAGCGGGTGAAGATCCGCCTGCGACGCAAGAGGTTACGGGTTCGATTCCTACTTCGTAAAGGTCGGTCATGGAGTCATTTAGTTTGTTTTCAGAGATATTGTGATTATAGGCTCAATATACTGAAACTAATTTGACTATTATTATAC
Organism: Chloroclystis v-ata; assembly: GCA_963691955.1. NCBI lineage: Eukaryota > Metazoa > Arthropoda > Insecta > Lepidoptera > Geometridae > Chloroclystis > Chloroclystis v-ata. The sequence goes on along the minus strand of OY829898.1, from coordinate 10,020,327 downwards.
TGAAAATATTCTAAAATCTATTATTAGTATAGATAAACAAGTCAGTTCTCAATTCCAGTGGCCGCCTACCTAATCATGAAGCTGAACTTCTCAGTCGACTTCATCGGCATCGTGCTCCGCCCCTGGAGGCTATTGACCCTGGTGATGGCCCTCCCGCTGGGCGCCGGCGCCATCCTGCTGCGCTTCTTCCACGAGAGCCCCAAGTTCCTGGTGAATATGGGCCGAGGGTCGGAGGCAGTGGAAGTATTGAGGCTGATTTACGTGAGGAATGAGGGGGATAAGGAATTCCCGGTATGTTGAAGTGGGATGACGATTCTCTTTCGTGAATTTCCCGTTTATTCTAATACTAGCTTCCGCCCGCGGCTTTGCTCGCGTGGAAATAAAAAGTAGCCTATGTTCTGTCTCAGGGTCTAAAGATTGTCTGTACCGAATTGCATCAAAATCGGTTGAGAGGTTTAGGCGGGAAAGCGTAACAGTCAGACAGACAGACAGAGTTACTTTCGCATTTATAATATAACTAGCTTCCGCTCGCGGCTTCGCCCGCGTGGAAATAAAAGTAGCCTATGTTCCGTCTCAGGGTCTATAGATTGTCTGTACCAACTTTCATCAAAATCGGTTGAGTGGTTCAAGCGGGAAAGCGTAACAGACAGACAGACAGACAGACAGAGTTACTTTCGCATTTATAATATTAGTAAGGATAAGGATAAAGTAAGGAAGTAAGGATGAATTGAATTATCTTTTTAAAGGTCATGTATCTCTTAGGTGCAGCAGATCTACCTAGAAGACGGCAATGAAGAGGAGGTGGGGCAGTTCTCTCTCCACTCGCTGTGGGTTCAGATCGCGCCTCTGTTCCAACCTCCCCTGCTAGGCAGGACTCTGCTCTTGTACTACCTAACATTTGTCGTGTATATCGCGTACGTATACTTTTTTAATTTATTTTAATATATTTTTTTAATTTATTCTAATAACTCATTAAGAACCTATTTTACGGACTACAAAAAAAGATATGGTTTCTCCTATTTTTTGTCGATAGTTTATTTTTTTAATTATTACCGATTATTATTAGCAGCTGTTGCTTCTGAAATTGGTTTTAGCATATCCGTGATCGTTAGGATTTTATGGATATGAATATAAATATCCTTTACCGTTAGAGCACGTGTTTTTAAAGCACACATGCATTTCTAAGATTTCTCATTTTTTCTAGGGGTTTAAATCCACGACCTTCAGAATTAAAGTCGAGTATGGTCCCACTATGTCAACACGTTTTATTAATAACTCACTTTTATCTGGTCTCTCAGCAACAACAGCTTCGCCATCATGCTACCCACTATATTCAACCAGTTCTTCACGTCGTACGCGAGCAGCGGCGCCGGCGCAGGATTCTGCGATCTCTTCAGCATGGCCTATAACGGTACTGGAAATGGCACGGACACTGCGGAGGTTAGGATTTCATAATATTAAAACTGAGAAGTTATAATAAATTATTAATCATAATACTTTCTCACTACCACGTGTGGGACGCATGGACTTGACACGAGAGAGGCTATAATTCACCACGCTGGCCAAGTGCGGGTGAATGACACGTCCTTGAAACTTTTCCAAGTTTTTAGAACATGCAGTGTTTCTCACGAACGTTTGCATTTATCAAAAATCAAAAAGATTTAAGATATAATTATATGAATTAGACCGTAAAAGAGAGATGACAGTTTGCAAGAGAAAATTATTTGCATATCCTCACTTAGGGAATAATAATTTCGAAATGGTAGACAGGTATATTGCAAATAGCTTGCGTCCTTTGGTAATTAATTATAGTTTACTCCACTTGACAAACATCTAAAAAAATATTGCTTATGTTCATTTTTATTGTTTTCAGTTGACAAAATGTACAAACACAATCAATGACAACACAATTATAGCCGGGTGTGCTCACGGACTGTCTTTCTTCCTGCTCAACGCGCTTATTTCCCAATGTGCAGGAAAGAGAAAGGTATTTTTTGTTGCTTTACCGTTACCTGATTTACTATGACAGTGTTATTCAATTGTTTTTTTAGATAATCAATTATTATGTAGTCAGATATTTAAAATCTTTTTCTTTTTATATGAAAGGATACAACATTGAACTTAAGCATTTTCACATTTAAAAGCTCTTGTGACTCTTGTGAATTAGTTTGTACAATATTTAGTTTATCAAAGTTTTCACTCTTCAGATCGATGTTGCACAAATCCGCGGCGCGGAAAGCTATTGTTAAATTATATCTGACGTGGACGGCTGTAATGATGATGATAAACCTGATCTTCCACAGATCCTGTCCATCATTATCCTGCTGGTGGCCGCAGCAGCCGCGCTGACGGTGAACAGCACAGGAGAACCGCTCTCGGGCCTACTCCTCTTCTACGTGTTCCTCACCACTGCCATGGTCTTCGGAGTCATCTCCTCTTACTTTGTGGACCTCTATCCCACTTCTTACAGGTATGATCAAATTTTGTATCTGGTGAAGAAAAGCTTATGTGAGCGTTTGTGAAATCTTCCGACCTCTATTTTTTTGTTGCAGGGACGTGCGGTAAGTCGTCCCTGCTACAAAAAAATAGAGAGAAAAAAATATACAATTGAATTTGTTTGTCTTATATTTCGAGAATGTCTGCTTTCATCACATCTGCTCGCCTGGGTTGTTCGTCAACTCGCGTGAAAACAAAAGATTGATTCACGCGAGTTGCTACAGCAGTTAAAATTAACAAAAATTAAACAGTTAAAACTAAATTAAAACACAAAAAAATGTCCTAGTTTCCGACCATTTCTGCTGATAGGTATTAACAAATAAATCACAATAGAATTAGGAATAATAGTTGTTAGTAATAGATAGAATATCTAATTTCCAAATGTCTTCTTCCAGGGGAATGGTGGCTTGTCTTGGTATGATGGTGGCTCGCCTGAGCGCATTCCTGGGCACCAACGTGGTGGGCGCTACCATGACCTCCAGTTGTGGTGCCACTTTGTACGGCGCTGCTGGACTTGTCCTCAGTAAGTTTTTTACTTTGTGATTTATTTAAAGTAACGATACTTCTAATGTTCCGGTTATGTCTTCTCATCATCATTATTATACTCGTATCAGCCGTCTGACTCCGGACTCGAGCCGTCGAGCTCTGTTCTTGTACTCGGACGGACATTGTGGCGTTTCTATACGAACACTTCAACACCTCGATATAACGATAGTCAATACGGCCCCGCTGGAGTGACTCAAGCCTGCTATTCTTTGTATGTCGTCTTTCTATCTTCGATGCTCTCTGCCTGCCTGGAATTAGTATGTTTACATTTAAAATACACGTATCTATTCATTTTTTAATTAAGGTACTAGTATCAATATTAAATTATCTTGAATAATGAATTTAATCTATTAATCTGCGTAACTGATCAATCATTATTAGGTACCTAATGTTAGATGTAGGTATTATTGCTCATGTAGTATTATGTACGATTACCTATTTTACGAGACAAGCTGACCCTTTTGACTTTGCTGGCGTTGTTTGTTATATAATAAAGGTTGTTTAATTTATTTGTTATCAGGTGGAGCCGTAGCTGCCATATTTCTGCCATCAGATGCCTTACAAAGATGAGAATAAAAATAATATTAAACTATTTAATACATAATTTGTTGTAAACAGGTGAATTATGACAATAAACTATCAGTCTTATAACTGCAAATAATATAAGAAAAAAAGAGAATATTATATAAGTAGGTGTAATAAAAATATGTTTTAGTTATAAAAACCTGATTAAATGAGTGATCTAATGTTTATTATTTTACTAACCGGACTATTAAAAATATGCCGTTAAACTTTTGACAGATCGGATTTTTATGATGATTACTGTCTGATAGTTGCCAAATAGATACACATAGTTTTTACCGTTTTTTTTAATTATTCCGAAGAAAACTTTATTTCTCGCAGTAAAAAGTGCTTTTGAACATTCTTAGAGAAAATGGTAAAATCCAACCCGTATTCTTCCGGTAGAAGTAACCTAGTTCCGAACCATGATCATCGAATCAGCTATCGGACCACTGCTGGGCATAGATATCTAGTTGTGTCGGATGCAACTTCCATCTACCGTGAACCAGCTAACGTCATAGTTATGTAGGATTATTTATGATTTTACGCATATTCATTCGTCTATGATTTCGTCGAAGGTAAATCACCTTGACCTAAGTGTCACCACTCAGTAGGTATTTCAGTTTTTTTTTGGGATAGACGCAAACTATGATTGTTACTTTAATGTTTTTCTGTCTGAAACAAGAAAATAATGTAATACATATATATTTTTCGTGGACTAATACGATTCTGGATCTTTTACACAGCAATTTCAAGAGCATTTTGCATGGGGCTTCAAGTTGCAGGTACAGATACAGATTTACTTCGAATCTTCAGATATTCTAACGATTATACGCAAACATTTTTGAGGTTCCGGGCCGGAAATCGAACTCGCAAACTCCTACCTCACAAGCCGACTTTGACTCGGTGTGCATAAAATTAAAATTATGATAGGTAATATAAATTCCCAAAGATTTCCAAAAAAGTAGTTTTTATACATATCTTAATCCACCAGAAAGCAAGTAGTCTTATCAGAAGAGTACGTACCCTAAAAAGATATGATTCGCATATCTATCGGTTATTACTAGGCCATTGTCCTACTGGCCCCGAGGCTCTCGCCCAATTACTGGATTTTATAAATAATTAGTTCATTTTATAAATAATTAAATTAAGAACGCAAAGGATACACAGTTCAAGTCTTTTTGCAACAAAGATATGGAAAAAATCTAAATACTGTTGGCATTTATTTAGGGTAAAGAAATAACAATTTAAAAACATTACAGTCGTTAGATCTTGGTATGAAAGAAAGCTTTTATAAAACATTTAAAAAGGGCGGAAAATACTATTCGACTACAAAACAAACAAAAAAAAACAATCAAAATGGGTTTAATCGTTAGGGAGATACGATTTCAATCTAGACCCATTAGACACCTTCATCATTTATGCTACATACATTATATGTTACGTTTTTACGTCGGGGGTTAACAAAATTAAGATAAAATGTCTGGTATTGGAGCCATATTATTATAGTGTATTTCGGGATTTACTCGAGCGCGTCAGATTAATATGAAATTAATTCACATTTTTTTTAATTTTCAACCCTTACGTACGTCCATCAGCATCGTCTAAATAAACGAACATATTACGTTCATTATTAAATATTCGTAAGACATTAATTGTATCAAAATCTGACGAAGTATGTCCATGCAACAGTATATTTCATATTATGTAAGTACCTGATACACTTTGTTCACCTGATATTAAATAAAAGAAACAATTGAGGTAAGGAGCCCCGCCCCAATAATCCTAAAATAGATTATATTATTATACAAAATCTGCCAATAAAATAAATTAACTCATGTAGAGACCACATCTCTTCCAACACAGAGAATTTAAAGAAATATCAACAAAAACAAACAATTGTCACATATGCGATAATAAATAAAAATAAGTATCTACATAATTAAATAATTAAGTCGTTCGCCGCACTATAAGTAAAATAAATTGTTCCGTGACGTCATGTTCCACGGAACAAATGGGACCTACTCAAAAAGTAAGCCCAAGATATCAGCGACTAGGGACAAATAAAGATTGCCCAAGTCCAGGTAACATGGATCCGTGGAACTATATTTAGTCGGGCACCACACGGCAAGAGCACCCGTACTCTCTCGTATAGTATCGATAAGACAGCTCATTAGCAATGTTATAACTAAGGATTATATTGGTTTATAGATAAATCAGTTATTATTTGTCCATCAAGTCGTTACCGCGCGTGATTCTAGATTTCCTATTTACGAAAACCGTAATAAAAAAAATTGGTGATATAAACTCTGTGCTTGGAAAAAGTGATTGTTGAAAGAAATATATGATATTATTTGTTGTAAGTTTTCTTTATTTTAATGATTATTTTATTTTTAACTTTGTATTATATCAAATAATTAAACTTTGTGAGTATATATTTAATTTGACAATGAAAATATGACAATTTTACACTTAGTGACATAAAAGACAATAACCTAAGAGCCCGTGATGGCCAGACCTTCCTTTAATTCACAAGCGTGAAAATTCTTTCATGTGTATGTCTAACATAGGTAAGAATAACCCCCAAACATGAAACCTGGATCGCGGTTCCTTTGGGAGATAACAACCTTTTACCTGTTATCTCCCAAAGGAACCACGATCCAGGTTTCATGTTTGGGGGTTATTCTTACCTATGTTAGACATACACATAAAATAATTTTCACGCTTCAGAATTAAAGGAAGGTCTGGCCATCACAGGTTATTAGTCTATACTAAGAGCCCGGTCTGGCCAGACCTTCCTTTAATTCACAAGCGTGAAAATTCTTTCATGTGTATGTCTAACATAGGTAAGAATAACCCCCAAACAAGAAACCTGGATCGTGGTTCCTTTGGGAGATAACAGGTAAAAGGTTGTTATCTCCCAAAGGAACCGCGATCCAGGTTTCATGTTTGGGGGTTATTCTTACCTATGTTAGACATACACATGAAAGAATTTTCACGCTTGTGAATTAAAGGAAGGTCTGGCCATCACAGGCTCTTGGTCCACAAGTTTACTAGAAAATAACAGTCTTCGAAAAATCCTTACGCTTTTTATGTTTATACCTAACTTAAAAATTATATTATAAAAAATATTCAAGATTGAGAATTTTTAATATTCATCAGATGTAATTATGAAGTACTTAAAGTACATTTTAATAAACAGTTACATATTTTATTGATATTGTTTAATTTACGGATAGACGTTATCAAAGCATTACATTTCTATGATAAATAAATATTTCCGGACTATTCACACATAACCTAAGAGCCCGTGATGGCCAGACCTTCCTTTAATTCACAAGCGTGAAAATTCTTTCATGTGTATGTCTAACATAGGTAAGAATAACCCCCAAACATGAAACCTGGATCGCGGTTCCTTTGGGAGATAACAACCTTTTACCTGTTATCTCCCAAAGGAACCGCGATCCAGGTTTCATGTTTGGGGGTTATTCTTACCTATGTTAGACATACACATGAAAGAATTTTCACGCTTGTGAATTAAAGGAAGGTCTGGCCATCACAGGCTCTTGGTCTAACAGCAACAACTCAGTGGTAAGCTCGAAGTTTGTGTTCTGGGTAGGTAGGTACTACATAGGTGCATAACCTACTAATATTAAACGCGAAAGCTTGTAAGAATGTATGGAAGTGTGTTTTTTCACGCTAAAATTACGGAATGGATTTTAATTATTACGCGAGCAAAGCTGCGAAGGGCAAATAATAATATTCAAAATATAAAAATAACAAAGGTAGGTACACTAAATATCTAGTCTAGTACCTACCTTGGTTAACGTACGAGTAATTGAAACAAAAGCTTCTTTCTAGTAAACCACGGGTAGTCAGGGATCCGTAGTACATGGAAATCAAGTGATTACTAACAAGCTAATTTTTGGTGAGTATCTTCGTTTCGATGAGACGTCCAAATATATCCTATACCCAACTCTCGATTGTGGTAGCTAACAGAGATATCAAGGATTAAAAAATTCAAGGATGTAAAACCAGGATAACGGACCACGAAATTTGTAGGACAATATGTTATATCTCAAGATAATTATCTAAATTATATAAAAACATGTTTGTCCTACAAAACCTATGGTTTGATCAAAGAGTCCGCCATTTCCAAAATGTGTCGAAAACGAGGTCAATTTAAATGATTACTATGATTACTAACCAGCTGATTTTTTGTTGTATACTTAATTAATATTTATAAAATCTAACGGACATATTGTCCGACAAATTTCGTGGTCCGTTATCCCGGTTTTACATCCTTGAATTTTTTAATCCTTGATATCTCTGTTAGCTACCACAATCGAGAGTTGGGTATAGGATATCTTTGGACGTCTCATCGAAACGAAGCTACTCACCAAAAATTAGCTTGTTAGTAATCACTTGATTTCCATGTACTACGGATCCCGGCCTAGGGTCTCAATATTGCCCTGTGAATTGTCCAGTAATATTTTATTTATAAGTTTATTTAAAAGAATTTAATAAAATTAACTTTTTATAATACTTATTTCAGAAACAGAGAATTTGAAGACTGAATAAACAAATTGATGAGCTTTAGAAACCATGGGATATTTAACTAAAAATAACGGCAAAAACTTGGCCACAAAAAGTAAGTTTAATTTTCCCGCTTTTTATTAATTATCGTTCTAAGCAAATTCGACATAGCCGAGTCTGTAGTGCTAGTAAGAATAGAAATAATCTATACTTACGTCTATTTATGTGTAATGTGCTTTTTTCCAGGAAAAGTTGGAATATGCATAATATTGGGTTTAATTTTATGGTTCACCGCCGTGACTTTGTGGACTGTGGACCCCGTGCATCTGGCCATAAAACGAGTAAGTTAAAACCATAGATAATACACAATTCCAACTGAAAAATAAAGCAAATGTTATTGAATTAAACGGCTAAATATATTTGGCTAGACATCCGGTTTCGTCCCATCGGTCAACCTAGAGGCGGAAAAACATACACAGGCTTCGATCTTACAACGGGGCTTGATGTTACCTACTTAGTGTTTTGTGCAGCAATATTTTATTTTTATTTCACTAAACAAATTCTTCATCATTAACAGATGATGCGTGCAGAATACGGCAGCACTCTCTACGACGCCCTGGCGCGAGAGAACGTTGGCGTTCGCATTCACACCTATCTGTTCAACATCAGCAACGCGGAACGCTTCCAGGAAGGGCTGGACTCCAAGCTGAAAGTGCAAGAGGTCGGGCCCTTCACCTACCAGTGAGTACCGTAGGTGTAGGATTCTGTTCAAGGGCTTCACACAGCAGTCAACACACAGTAGGTGTTGCCAGTGATGACATGAAGCCTTTTCATAAAAACCAAATTAAAAATGTATTCAGCAATGTTCCATCAATTGTTAATATTCAATGGAATTATAGTTAGGTACGAAATTTCAAATAATGCTTTATTATTAACGTTTATCTACACGAGAATGTACCCTAGTACTTTTGTATTCATAATCAAACTTAGTATATTATGGTTCTTCCGATAGACAGTTAGATAACGTATTTTAAAAGGGGTTAAGCGTATTGAATGTGGTAAAATAGGTTATCAAAGCGTCTAGCGGAAAACGTTACAATTTCCGTATAGTCGCGGTTCCTATATTTCATGAGACAATCGTAGGTAATGATGTAGATTGCCATTATCTATAACCCCATAATTTAATTTTGTATTTGATACAACTTGATTGGAAATGTAATAAAAATTGCAAATACTTACCATATTCTTAGTAATTCCACACAGTTATCTATTGAGGAGACCCTGTGACTTGTGTAGTGGGGTGTAATGTAATATCAGTTAGATTGATTAGGTTTTTATACTTCTCACAAATACTTATTATTAGAGCTATTCCACTAACTAAATATTTAAATTGACGTTTTCTACCTAAATTGAAAAGATATCTGCAATTTTAATTAACAACCAGGAATTAGATAAAGATTCAACTTGAATGCTTCTAGACTGATCTAAAAGTGCTAAAAAAAAAGTATTAGGTAATCTTATCATATAGGATTATGGTCAAGACTTAGGTACCTACATTTTTAGCTATCTTAAACAAATAACAATAACAAACTACATGTAATGTATGTTCATTTCCGGCGGCCTTACAGTGACATGCGAAGGTCATTATGACGATAGAGGTTATTTTACCACCATTTCCATTTCATGATTTCTGTGGCGCAGCGGGCAAAGGTCTGCCTGCGACGCAGGAGGTTACGGGTGTGATTCCCGCCTTGGAACAAAAAAATCAGATATTTGTTCCTGTGTTTGGGTGTTCTATATGTATAATAAAAGGATATATCTAAGTATGTATATAACATTAAGTAGCAACCGTAACACAAGCCTCTAGCTTACCACGGGGCTAGATGTTTGCTGTGTGAATTGTCCAGCAATATTTATTTATTTTCATTGCCAATTGCATATTTGTAGTATCTGTGGTAAGATAATAAACAACAGTTTTATAACAAAGATAAACAATTGCTTATTTAATTTTCTTCCTGATATTATTAAGTATTCATTATGGAAGTCGGCCAACTAATTAAGGGCAAAGTATTTGTCCGATAATGTGTTTACCGCATCCAAGGGTTTATATCATCTTTAAAAATAAATATTAATTAGTGGTTCGATAAATAAAACGCTGAATAATGATTTCACCTACGTGAGCCCGACAAATTCTTAGCACGCTTAAACTTTGTATAATGATAATGCTTATGTTCAAATTCCATTTTAAATCTTTACTATGAAAGTCAATCCAAAGTGTGACTCATATTGATAAATTATTTAAGTATCAACTTGTATAAAATGTATAAGCTGGTATGAGCTTATGTTAGCACCCCTATTTACGTTCCCACTGCTTACAAAAGTTATGGCTTAGACGAGAAAGAGTACGTCAAGTTTATGTTACATGGCCAAAGCTCTCGAGCTATGCCGCTTTCTTCACGATGTTTTCCTTAACCGTTAATTAAAGCATGGTGTGTAAAGTGGACATACTCGTACAATTATCTAGAAGTCAAGTACCAAGGTGCTAGGCGGGGACCCACGCCTTTCGGGATGAAAGTAGTGCTCGCAATTTGTTTATTTTAGTAAACACAGCTTCTAGCCAGTCCTATCTAACCTAGCTAGACCTATAAAGTATAAGAGTAGTAGGGTATCTCGGGAGAGGTGGGAGAAAGAAAAGATGGACGGACTGTGTGAAAGATGATATGTGTAAGAAAGGAGTGGGTGTAGATATGACGGCTGACAGAGGAAAGTGGAAAGAAAGGACATGTTGTGCCGACCCTCATAATTTGGGAAATAGACAGGAATATGATGAGCTTCTAGCAAACCAGCTATGTTCCTGTGTAAATTATCCAGCAATATTTACTAACAAAAGTCCTCATGTTTTCAGAGAGTTCAGAACAAACGAGTTCCTAGAGATGGATCCGTACGAGGGCGTGATGCGCTACTCTCCCAGCATCCGGACCGAGTTCCTGCGAGAGGAATCTGTGGCGCACCCCGAGGATGTCAACATTACCATGCCCAACGTCGCTATGTTGGTATGCTCTTGACCCTATCATAATATACGTTCTACTATATATAATATAGCGGAATGTAGCTCATTCCAAAGTACAAACTAAATTTAACAAAAAATTTAAAAAAACAACGTGAAAACAATAACATCTAACCCGCGAGACGTAGAATTTATAATAAGGTAAGACCACGGTAAGACGTATCTACTTAAGAGCGAGTATGCAGTGAAAATCGCGGCAGAAACGACTACGAGAGTTGACAACAGCGACCGCGTGCCCCGCGTGGCGCTGGCATATCGAAAATATTACGCGCAGCGCTAACCAGAATTAGTTGTGTAGCCTACAATCATAGATAAACCCCACTAGATACCGCATGACAAGCGACGACCGCGCGCCAAACATATGGTTAAATCAACCATTATGAAAAGCCCCGCCTCGAAACACGGCTTTAGTTGCGACCAAGTGTCAGACCCGTGAACTTCATATACGTTTCTATAGTCTAACGCAAGTGAAGAGGTCAGCATAATAATGGCTACTCGTACAAAGGATGTTCACTTGTCTCTTTTCCGCATTGCGCTTATTGCACTCGTTGTCCTTCTCGGCGAAAGCACGTGTAACGTTAGTGATGTAAATTCTAATCGATATCGTTAAAAATGATAGACGACGTATATAAGCGGGTCTCTCGGTATTATTGTATGTAAAAATAAATAAGTTATCCATAAACCGTTTAAATATGTTTATTACTTACTCACTCAGTCAAATGAATTATTTGTGATAAATTTTTCTAATATTATTTTTAAATTTTTAAGTTCTACAGGTTTTGTGTATACCAAAAATAAATACATATCTACCTACCTACATGATGTTATTTGCTACAACGCCTTTGTTCCAGTCCCTGCAACCCGCATCTTCCTCCAATTTAGGTGCGTTTGAATCGGAACAAAAGTATTCAATGCGGTAATCTAGTTTCGGTGATCTGTGATACAATAGACACTATTATTGTAATCTGAAGCAATGCGTCAAATTTTTACACGTCAAATAATATATACAAAATTGAAATGCGAAAGTAACTCTGTCTGTCTGTCTGTTACGCTTTCCCGCACCTCTCAACCGATTTTGATGAAATTTGGCACATACAATCTTTAGAGATCTTTCTCAGGGGAGAAAGAACAGACTTTTTACCGCGGAAAAATACATGTTTCCGCGGGAAAATTTGATTTAGATGAAATTTAGTATGGAGATAGTTGCAAATAAAAGTACATGGCGAGAGACTATTTACCGCGGATAAATACATGCTTCCGCGGGAAAATATATGCTTACGCGGGAAAATTCGATTTAGATGAAATTTAGTATTGAGATAGTTAAATTTAGCAAATAAAAGTATATGGCGATAGACTTTCTTTCGCGGAAAAATACATGCTTCCGCAGGAAAAGATAATAATGCTTACGCAAGAAAATTTGATTTGGATGAAATTTAGTATGGAGATACATAGTTGCAAATAAAAGTATACGGCGAGCAGAAGTCGCGCGGGGGCAGCTAGTTATAAATGACAAACTACTTATAAAATTGGTTCCGGCACAGAATATTATTAGTTAGTACGGCGCACGGAGAAAATTGTCATAGGTCCGTTCAGCACAACGTCTCGCCCCGCACTGAATTGAAGGGCCCGCGAAGGGGAAGATCGCGCATTGCGTGTGTCGTTTTACGTAAAAAATTCGTTAAAAATCGCTGGGATTTTTTTTCGAAAAAGTAAGCTCAGGAGATGATTGGTATTCTTTTATTCTATATGGTGATGAAAATTAAAAAATCTTATGATTAATAGATTAGGATTTAAACGGTTCTTGCTGAAAAAGTAGACGGTATTTTACACTATTATTTCAGGTACTTAAAATAAAAAAAATAAAATTTCGGCCTCAAGAGATGATGCCTTATATGGCATAGATTATTGTGTAATTTTTTCAAAGCAATTCCGTTAAAGAACAAGGAAATAAATGGTTTCTGCTGAACCCAAATTTACCAAATTCACGCATATCTACACCTTAAATCATTTTAAAGCAAAAAATCACTATTTGTGTCGTCACAAATTGTCAAGAGAGAAGTCCCTGTATCGATGATTTATGATATAATAATTATTACTCGGGGTTTGATGTTACTGTGTGATCACAGTATTGTCCAGCTTAAGTATTTTAAACATAAAATTAACTTTGTTGACATTTTTGTATTCTGTGCTAAAGCTACATTAATAAGTAAAATTAAAATCACATTTTCACAAAACTTATCGAAATTTAATTAAAGAATACAAATTGTAATAGCTAGTATCACTGACGCACAGTGAAATGATACGTAATTGTACCAAAAAGTTTCACCACTTCTGATGTTTGCACATACCAAATTGTCAAACAGCAAGCCATAAACTAAGAAGAAGAAGAACTTTGTTAACTGATTTTTCATTGTTGTGGTATTTATATTTCTCTTATAAGTGAATTGTATTCATTGAGAAATAAACTTCTAAAACCGTATTTCTTTCCAGTCTCTAGCCTCCAAACTGAGCACCTACTCGCTGATCCCACGGCTGGGCTTCAACCTGCTGGCGACGCGCGTGAATTCTAAGCCGATAGTGAGCATGTCTGCGCAGGAGTACCTGTGGGGGTACGAGGAGCCGCTAATCAAGCTGGGACACACCTTGCTGCCGGGCTTCGTCAGCTTCGGCAAGCTGGGCATGCTGGATAGAGTAAGCTCGCTGACAATTTGGACAGTTTATTCGGCCAAGTTGTGACCTAATTGTCACTAAATAATAATTAATGTGATATAAAAAAATTACATGTCATATATAATATACATAACGTATTAATATAAAATAAATAAAATCGGTTTATTTCAGATAACTTAATCCGTATGTGGTTAGTTGCACATAAAAATACAAGAAGAGTTGTTATTATATAAATATCTTAAACCATATTATAAAATACATACATAGATACATATTTTTATGTCCTTCCAGCATAAAATTTTATAAAAAAATAACTTTGAAAATTTATTAATGAAAAATATGTAAACCACAAAAACTAGCATGCTTTAGACGCCTATATAATTTTAACAGCAATTATGTTGATGCTTAGAATTGTTTGCTCTTGTGAAAAAGTTGTGTGTGTCTATGTGTGTGACTTACCTACCCATTCAAGACAGATGCTAACTTTTTCCGACATCACTGGAAAGCTTTAACACATTCAATGCCCGGTCTCGGCGGCACACCGCGGATTACATATGTACATGCGACTTGGACGCTGGTTGTGTTAGGGAAGACATTTGTACAGCAGTAACTTTTAGTTTTCAAAGATCTTTATTCAAAAATAAATAAAACATTATAGTATAGTACTATTACTATTGTATCTGGTGAAAGCGGTTAGCTCGCGGTGGATGCAGGCCGCCCTACCGCAATAACTGAAAATCGTTAAGGGAAGCCTATGTCCAGCAGTGGGCGTCCAACGACTGCATGATGACGATGATTACTACTATTATTATTAATTTTATAGTGATTGACTCTCACTTAACTTTCACTTTTTTCCCATACCATTTTCCAATGATTACTTTCTGTACGTTATATCCTAGAAGAGCACAAACATTATGTCCAGCAGTGGAAATGATTATGGGTTTGATGAATGAACGTCTAAAGGCTTTTTTTTTATACTACCATGTTGGCAGACAAGCATGCGGCCCACTTGGTGGAGAGCGGTTACCGCAGCCTATGGACGCCTGTAGCATCAGAGATGTTACCTGCGTGCTGCCGAACCCTTTAAATGCTTCAGAATACCCTTTAGGCTGAAATGTTTCTACGTTTCCTTTCCAGCTGTACGACCAGACCGCCAGGTTCTTCTTGGAGGTGAGCGGGGCTGATGAAGACAAGTTTGCCATCAGGACGATCAACGGCTCCATGGGCATCGACGAGTGGGGATACCAGGATCCTGACAGCAGGTATCTCCATCATTTTATATCATTATTTTATTTTACAGGCTTCGAGCTTACCACGGGGCTAGATGTTGTTGTGTGAATAGTCCAGCATATTTTTTTATTTTTTTATTCTTAGTCTCAAAGAATTTTACGGCAAGATTAAAAAAAAATATGTTTTTTTTGCACTGTTATGTCTTTTGTGTAGCCAATAAATTAATTATGTCTAATATTACAACTAACTTGCAGTTTAATAAAACTTTTTCACTGCCCTTGCAAACCTGTACAGCTCGCAGTGCGGCACAGCCGTGTTCCCTGTGCACAGATACGGCCGTGCGTCATGGGCACTGATAGATACTATTTTACCTACATGCTAGATCAGAAGCCTAGAAAAGGCTTCCACTAAAAAAAGCTCGATATTTTGGAAGAATGGTTGGATATTATTTGTTAGGTACTCTTTCAAGCAATTGCATTTGAATGAATGGACTGAACTTTACAGTAATATAGATGATACCATAAAATAACCCATAGGTAAGGTGGACATTTTTACCGCGGAGAAATCCATTGTAATACAGTCAAAACCGCGGGCGGTTAGTAAGGATTCGGGTTATCTAAGACACGGGTCCGTGAATATTGTTAACAGATTAAGTTGACCATTTTCATCTTATAGTACTAATTTTTGTATTATAAAATGGCAATCCTCGATAAATATACTATCCAACATTGAAATAATTTTTCAAATCGGACCAGCGATTCTTGAGATTGACGCGTTCAAACAAACAAACTCTTCAGCTTTATTATATATCCGTAGATCGAGAACTTGAAATGGCGCACGTTTCGGAGGTTCAATCAGTATAATGCCCGATTCGTGATAATTAGGCCGGTTATGCAAATACACATTTAATAGCAATTAGTATTATACTGGCATATTTGGTTGGTTTATTTTTCATTTATATTAGTACATTTAATTACCTATTTAAATATTAGGGTTCCGTACTGATGAAGGTTTTTCTACGCTATTTATTTATTAATTAAGGAACGCCAACAGTAGGTATAGAATATATACCGCTGGTGTTCCTTGTATTAAACATTTTTAAACGCATTTGTACAGGTCAATTCATTTAATCTTATCCTAATAAAATGCTATACACAAGATAGTTTGGGAGTTGAGTTCCGTCTTAAATAATATCTGTGTCATAATACCATAATTAATATCCCACAACTGACCATTTGTCTCCCCAGTAAAAGATGTAATATCTCACTATTTACATATATCCCGATATAGATAATTTGTATATCTTCTGCGTAATATTTTAGATCTCTGAAAAGTTTGCTGCATTAAGCAAAATAGTTAATCAAACACATAAAGAATATATTATAATATATTATAAAGAAGACGAATTCGCGTTAAATTCATACAAATATTAGTTTTTTTGTTGTTAAATCGAAAAAAATTTGCTTAAACACTTTTTACGGCTGTTGTGTTTGCATATTTGAATAATAATCTATTTCCTACATTTTTATTCAGAATATCATTCATAAATTAATAACATAATCAGAAATGTAAGTTCGTAACGATAAATTGTTAGTTTTAAATTATAAGGGTTTATATTCTGTTTATCTAATATTTAAAAATCATCGCCACTTTTCTCTTTCTTCGTTAGTTAATAAAAGGGGAAGCTCTTTTTGACAAACATTATGGTCTCTGTAACTTAGGAATTGCTACACTATTTCTACGCCTTCATCATAAAACTTAACGAGCTTAGCATTATGGTAAAACATGGAAATGTAATTATTTAATTGCGTTGTATTGACGTAAGATGATTGGAGTCCGATTGCTATTCCACCAGTTACTCTATTCCTATTAGAATTCCGTCTTAGTTTAATAAAATAATAAAAAGTTCGGGATTTCGGGTTCGGGTTATTTTAAATATTTTTTTAAGGCATTTAGGATCTTTAATTGGTAGTAAGGCATTTAGGATCATTAATTGGTAATGTTATATTTTAAATAAGTTAATGTTCCTACAAGATTGCAACCACGATGCTGTACGGGGTTGACTATAGTTGGTACTTCAGTTAATATTTATCACTACGTAGTATAAATTTAAGTCTCTAACCCTGTCTGTCTGTCCGTATCACGTCCGTATGCTTCAATCTTTATAAATACGCAAAGGATTTTGATGCGGTATTTGAAAATAAGTAGAGTAAAGAATAAATAAGGTTGGTAAGTATAATGAGGTACACGAAGCGAAGCGAGGGCGGGATGCTAGTAACTTATAATATTTATTTATTATTATTTATTTTCATATTGAGATATCGGGCAATACACGAACCTTATTTACATTGATTTTTGATCAACCGTTTCGTCCCAGAACGTGGTTTATTTATTTTAATTATTATTATTTCTTCTTCCCAGATCTAGCTGCAACTCCTTTACCAACGCGTACGAAGGAATCTCATACCCAATGGAGCTGACTCCCCACCACGACATCAGGCTGTACCGGAACACCTTCTGCAGACTGCTGCAGCTGGAGTACCAAGGTCCCCAGGCAGTGGACGGCGTGCAGGGGCTGCAGTTCCGCATCAGCAACAGCACGTACACCAACAACAACGACACGAGGTGTATGTGCGTCAATGACATCTGTCGGGATGGTATCTCGGACATGAGCCCTTGCTTCTTAGGTAAGACAAACTCATGTTTCATACATTTTAGGTTAACCTACTATTGTTGTCTCGAGGCGGGAATCGAACCCGCAACCTCTTGTGTTGCAGGCGGTGTAAGGTCTGAGTTGCGAATCACAGGCTACTTAGCTGCAGAAACGTAAAACCTTCAAATTATGAGAAAAGGATTTAACAAAGTTGGTACTCATCACTATGTTATATACAATTAAACTTATACGAATTATTTATTTTTTATATTATATTTAATTTTTTACCTTTTATACCCCTAAAATGGAGTCTAGATTTGCATAGGCAGTGTGCACTAAATAATAAACTATGGCTTTCAGTCAGAGTTAGATGGAAAATACAATAATATTAAACAGGCAAAGTCACGATTAATAGAAAATATGCTTCACATATAAATCTTGCCTATATTTGCATAAAGAGCGGCTTATTTTGACCTTAAAATATAAATAAGTAATTTGCAAGTGAATAATAAGAATCAGTTTATTTGCCTTCATAAACGTGTTATTTTAAGGTCAATTTGTTATAGTATTAATTGGATTGTTTATGGTATAAATGGGAAACAATTCAAATTTATTTTAACACAGTATCTAAGTATTAACGCTTATATATTTTTTTTTATTGACTTGGAATTTTAAACTGTCTACTTTTTTATTAAAAAAACTCTCTTAAGCAACCCTTGCCTTGCTTCTAACACAAAGCTTCCTTTTGAATCACCTTACCCATGAAATGATTTAAGTATAGATAGGGACAGATGTTGGTAATCTGTGGGACAGATATACAGCGGGAACTGCTTTGTTTAATAGATGTTTTTTTCACAGCAACATCTAGCTCCGTGGTAAGCTCGAAGCTTGTGCAACGGGTGCTAGATTTCTGATATACCTAATCTATACTAATATAATATAAAAACAAAGATAGGTATAGTAAAACCAACCGTTCAACCAAAACCGTGATGATTTCAACGTGTGAGAGGAAATACAGAAAAACAGAATACACAGAAAAAAAAATACAGAATTCGGTGGAGGGGCGTTCATTTTAGAAATGGTTTTACTATACATATTTTCTATTATACATGTATAACGTCCAGACACTCGAAAAATTACTGAACTAAATATTTGCAGATCGTACAAATTTTTCTTTAAGTTCCGGTACAAATTTTTGTGTATTGACACCGCCTCGGGAGAAAAATTTGTAAAAATTTTATTATATAATAAAAGTTCCGGTTCTAAACAAAGGAGTGATTCAAGAGGAAAATTTATCAGAATCGTATTGGCAATAAAATAAAAATTACATGTTAACCAGTCATAACTCCTTATTATGATTTGCACATTGTTAATTAAAAATAAATCAGTGATGTCTGTATTGTCTATAACAATAACTGTATTTCCATCATGGCCAAAGCGACAATTTGCTAATCAACTGACGTATTATATCTACATATCAGATGGCCAGTAATATGTATATTGTCCAGTAATATTTATTTATTTATATCAGATGACCGCACATTCATAACCATTATCATCATCATCTTTCTGCCCTTTTCTCACATTATGTGGGGTTGGCACATCATGTTCTTTCTTTCCACTTTCCTCTGTCAGCCGTCATATCTACACCGACTCCTTTCTTTATCTTTCACACAGTCCATCCATCTTTTCTTAGGCCTACCTCTCCTGACATACCCATCTACTCTCATACATAACGTTGTTCTCGTCACATGACTTTCATTCCTTCTCGTAACATGACCATACCAAGATAACCTATTGCTCCTTACCTTATCCGTCACTACTTTCACACTACCTCTAATAAACTCATTTCGAATCTTAACTTTAACCTTAAGGTTAAAGTTTGAAATCATTATTGTGGGTGAAATGAGGTAAACTTATCGATTGCCAATATTCTCTTTGAACTTGATCGACTAGGAGGTCACAAGCACCTGATTCTCGTTCAACCACTTTAACTACATATTCGGGAGGTTGGATTACGTGGCTCGTATTTTGAGGAAATCATTTCAATTTACATTACCTATGCGTATTTGTAATAAGTGGGTTATTGTTAATCATGATTGTGATCAATTTGTGATGAAATGTGATATCTGATGCTTCTTTGTGGTTACATTTTGATTTGGTTCAGTTCTGACAATTGTGGTTCTTAACATATTTAACGTCATTTCTTTTTACCATAATATGCCTGTAGACCCTTCAACATTTGTGATAGCTTATATGATTTTTAGTTGCATGTGAAAATCATGTAGTCCTAAATATAAAAGCAGTTACTTAATTTTTATAAAAATAAAGATTATGTAATTTAGTGACAACTGATATAATATTACTTATCTGTTTATGAATAAAACTTGTTAACAAACTATTTACATAATAACCTTCATTGCCATAAAAGGAAATTACATCCGTAACCAATCAATGTAGGTATCACATAACTATCACTTTTCAATGACACCAAGATAAGGATTGCAGTTAATTTTTTAAACCTTGATGGGATGAAGTTAGTGGGAAAACCGAATTGGCAGATAGCAAGGTGGACGGCCTGACTGGCGGAGTGAGTGAAGGTGACAGGTCGTGGGTTCTTTCCAGCCAGGACTGAATTATTGATCCATTTATTTGTGGTCTACATATTTTAGATTATTTCATAATTTTACTTATTTACTTATTATGCGTAAACTACAATGTTTTATAGTTTTTAGAGATTTGTTTAAATTCTGAAGCTTTGATAAGGCAATGCTGGTTGATCCGGAAATCGATCCCATCCTGACCCAAACGTCAACCTAAGGTCAATTTTCGAGTCGTGTTGGCTAAGTGAGGGTTCAAACGACTTTCATACTGAATGTCGTGAGTTCAAAGCCCGCCGTGCACCTCTGGATATTTCTTAAAAAAATAATGTGTGTCTTAAAAACACGTGCTTTAACGGTGAAGGCAAACATCGTGAGGAAACCGGGAGTTTAAAGAACATTTGTGACATTCACTAACCCGCACTTGACCAGCCTGGTAAATTAAGACTTAATCTCACTCATCAAGAGAGCATCAACTTATCTTCCTATGTTTTTTTATTATGTACCTGAACATGTTCATTTCGTTCCAGGTCTCCCAGTGGTTCTATCTCATGGCCACTTCCTGCACGCAGACCCGTCTCTCTACGAAAAGATCGAAGGGCTCAAACCCGATGAGCAGCGGCACGGAAGCTCCTTCGTCATTGAGCCTGTAAGTTTTGCTCAACTATGGTGAACGTCCGTGTTAATGTCTGCATTATTAGAGATTATTCTATATCGTGGAATGGGTTTAAGCCTCGAGCAGACCGGATGCGTATACGTACACGTAAGCGTAGACGTGCACGTACCCCAGAGTTGTAATGTATGGGAATGTATAAAACAGGACACACTGCACGCGCACGTCACGTTACGCAAGCGGTGTGTCCTGTCTCATACATTCCCATAGATTACAACTCAGTGGTACGTGCACGTCTACGCTTACGTGTACGTATACGCATCCGGTCTGCTCGAGGCTTTAAGTATATAATTATATATTTTGGCGACTTCCAGTTTCATGCTGAAATTCGAGTACACTTCATTTACTTCTCAAGTCGGTATTCTATTATGACTTCTATATTATATTTGTTTTATATGTTTCAGACGATAGGGATGGCAATGGAAACCAAGTTCAGCATTCAAGTGAGCATCTATATCCGGGATGTCCGCTTCAATTCCGATACCAGCCCCTTCTCCGACATCGTCCTACCCATCATGTACTTTAATATTGTAAGTCTTACCCATCATGTACTTTGAAATTGTAAGTCTTAGCCATTAAGTACTTTGATATTGTAAGTCTTACCCATCATGTACTTTAATATTGTAAGTCTCACCCATCATGTACTATGATATAATTTTGCTTAAGTACCATTTAATCTAGACAGCCTTATTATTATGGATGATGATGATGATGACACCCTTCATTACTTTGCAGGTACAACCAAAACTAACAGACAAGCAGATTTTGGACCTCAAGGTGATTTCCGCAATAGGACCAACGTTTTTATTAATGTTAGAAATAATAGTACTAGTATTAGGTATAGGTCTTCTAGCGTACGCCGCAGTGACAGTGTATGCTCTGTGGAATGATGATGGAGAGAAATCTAAAGACTGTAGGGCACAATCTGTTGAAGTGCCGTTGGTTAGTTGAACGTAGAATAAGAGAAATAGGTTTTATTAGATTAAGACTGGAGAATCAATTTATTTGATAATTAATGTATGTATTTTAAATAAAGTCTAAGTCAAGAACTTTATTTCAATAGAAAGACTACGATTTACATGAACACGTCAGAAAAACTTATATCTAATTAGATCATTTTTTTAATTCCATTTATATAGGTCTTAGCAATGTTAGATGGAAATTTTAAATTATTTATTAAAAAGAGAAAAAGAATGAATAAATAAATTGAATTCAATTGAAACTGAACATCTCAGTTTCATCTAAATAAAGTTTGAGTTCAGGAAAAAGAGCAAAGCCGCAGGACGCAGCTAGTCTGTGATAATTGAAATATTCTTCATTCGGATATTGTCATAAGCTTAAGTGGTTTTTTCACACATTAGCGGAAGTTAAAAATCTGCTATACTGCGAAAACCTAGTAAATCGTAATAATTTCACTACTATCGTTACTTGGTTTTGGCAGTATGGCGAAGAAATTTAAGTCGGTACAATAACTAATAAAAATACTGTATGAATACATAGGTAATTAATAAATGTGACTAATACTTGTAATATATTATAAATCATAGTTATTGTAATTAGATAAATAATTAAAGTTTTGTATTGTAATGAAATACTGTTATTGTTACTTTATCATCACCTCTATTTACATTCACACTGGCACGTTTGAACCTACGACCTTCGGAATAAAAGTCGACTGTGCTCCCACTTGCCAACACGACTCTCTGAATATTATATACTTTTAATTACTGATGTACTTCAAATATTGTCCCTAGGCGGGAATCGAACCCGCAACATACAGGCGGACCTTCGCCCGCTGCGCGACAGAGGCCCTTATCCTAACTAATATTATAAATGCGAAAGTAACTCTGTCTGTCTCTTACGCTTTCCCGCTTAAACCTCTCAACCTATTTTGATGAAATTTGGCACATACAATCTTTAGACCCTGAGTTATAACATAGGCTACTTTTTACCGTGGAAAAATGCATGCTTCCGCGGGAAAATATATGCTTACGCGGGAAAATTCGATTTGGATGAAATTGTTGTAGTTTAGTATGGAGATAGTTGCAAATAAAAGTATATGGCGAGACGAAGTTCGCGAGGCAGCTAGTAATAAATTTAAAAACCATCGTCTGGTGGTTTGTATGGAAAGTTCTCAAGGTCTTCTAATTATCGGTTTTTATAGCATACCTCTGTTCAGAGTAATTTTCAATTAGCGCTATTGTTGTTAGAAATTGATGTAATTACAGTTTATTTCCTGCAACTCTTGACCGTGGAGAAATGATTGGGAAAACGGAAGATCAAACAAGCGTAAACTATGTATCATGTATTATTTTTTATTACCAACGAAGATTAGGTGTTGTTAAAGTAAATGTAATGCTTTATTATTTTTTTGGAATTATTCATGAATTGTTCGAAACTTACCTAAATTGTAAAGTTTGTATTTAAATTGTGTGTTCGTAAGGTTCTAGAGGGTAATGTTTCAAACATTACAACTGAACTGAAGTAACTAATGGTTTTGTTTTGATTTTTTTTTTACAATATATGATAATAATGATTATTATTAATTTCTTGTCACAAACTTTCGCGTTTATAATAACGTAAGTATAACGCCGTTAGTAACGGCCCGTTACTACAAGACAGTTAATCTAATGACTGCCGGGTCAGCTACCTGAATAGTAAGTTTCGTTTAAATAACCAGATTAATTTATTTATCTCACCGGTTACAGAAACTATAAAAACGAATATTAATAGATGGACAGTTGTAGGTTATATTAGTACATATCAGTGCATATGTAACATACATATGTAGGTATAGCTCTACAAGCGGCTATGGCTAAGAAATTTCTCGATTATATTTTTTATCACTATTCGGCTTGATACGCCCCAATACTAGTATATACAAGTTATGTCTTTGGGGATTTGGCTTCTTAATCAGATACCCACAGCAGGGCCGGATCATGAATTTGTGGGGCCCTGGGCTAAACTTTGGGGGGGGGGGGGGGGGGCATATCTTAGTACTCAATTTGAGTAAAAAAAAATCTACGCATATAAAAATAAACTTCCTGACGCTATAACTCCAGAACGCACAAACCGATTTCCACGGTTTTGCATTCGTTGGAAAGCTCTCGGGCTCCGTGAGGTTAATATACCAAAGAAAATTGCGGGAAGGTGTAAAACGCAGGCAAAACCGCAGAGCGGAAAGCTAGTTTTTTATAAAAATATATATATTTTTTTATAAATTTATCGAATTTTTTGTCTCGAGTTTCGCCATTTTCATGTATAAATTATGTGCCTTTTTCCGAAAATCAACTTTCTCCACCTCACTTTCACTGAACATTTTTGAAAATTTCATGATATTATCATAACTATTATTTAACGCTTTGGCAGCATCATAGTGGCAATGGCAAGACCATCTGGTCTGGCTTAAACTTTTTAAAGTGAATTTTAATTTTATTTCACAATTCAACAGTTCCCACCTATGGGTCGAAGCAGAAAAGAAAATGTATATTTGTATGCAAATATTAATCAATATTTTCTTATGACATTGTCACGTAAAAATATCCTCCGTAAACCGACTTTACAGACAACTATTTTTTTTCTTCAAATTATGGCCTACTTTTTAGCGGGATCTGGGGGCCCCTTGTAACCCCGGGGCCCTGGGCTGCAGCCCAATCAGCCCATAGGTAGATCCGGCCCTGACCCACAGGACGAAATGGGGTGGCACTACTCTAAGACCACCGCCACAAGGCATACATAAAACTTTCATAAGCAAAAGCAAAATAATTTCGTAAATTGTACCAGTAGTTCGGAGAATTATTAATTAGACACACAAAACATTACAACGTAGATTATTGAATATTAGATTCGTGGGTTCAACTTAAAAAAATAAGTTTTAATAATATATTTAAATTGCTAAGCAGTTAATTATTTAGATAACATGAGCCCCACGTGACCGACATCACGTGTTCTAACAGAATAATTAGTAGCCAGGTTTAATATGGAGTACTTAGGTATCTAGTGGCTGAGGATTAAACGTGGTGATAAAACCTTTTCTTAGTTATATCAAAATAAATTGCTGTTCGTTAGTCTGAATAAAACTCAAGAACGACTGTGTCCATTAAGCTGTTTTTGAAATTTTCACCACACTCTGTTCAAGATGGGCGAATGTCACAGAACATATCGGTTTCCTCACGATTTTTGCCTTCACAGTTAAGCGTCCATCGTTTTCTCAAAAAAAAATCAGAAATGCGTGGCGGGGTTTGAACTCACGACCTTAAGTCGAGTGTGCTCTCAATTAGCTAATACTGCTTTTAGCTTTATATTCTACTCGCTATAAATGTAGCCTGCCCATTGCTACATTATATTATTTTTAGCCTTATTGCCACCCCCCGAATAATGACTGAAATCCGGCTGTCGATGATGATGAATTAACTCCGCAGGTTCCATAAATAACAGGAAGTATGCATCGATAATTTTAAGTTATTATGTTAATTATTAATCTTTACAACTTAGTTCTTAACTCGTTTATTATTTGTTTAAATAAATTATAAAAAGTTCTGTATAAACGTTACGTCGCACAATTAAAATATAAAATGTGTTAGTAATTAGATTTGCATTACAGAATTAAAACCATCAAAATTAATATTCGTTTTATTTAGTATCTATGTAAATAATGTTTTTTAAAGTATGTCTGCCAGTTGGTTCAAGCATTTATTATATTTTTCTCTACCTACTAATTCTTAGAGTTACATCCAAGTTTCTATAAATATACATTTACATGAAACTAGTTCCAAGGTCTCTCCATGGCGTATTTGGCACCAGCAGTGTCATGCGCCCGGCTTTACATTACAGGGACTTATAGCAGCGGTCATCAACCGTTGGCTGGCTAGGACCACATATACAATTATTAACAAGCTTCTAGCATACCACGGAGCTAGATGTTATATTATAGCTTATTTTTTACATAGATAAATAACTCATTGTTTTATTTCTAAAGGTACTCTATTAAAAAGTATAGATAGGCACACAAAGCTTTTCTTAATTGTAAGAAGTCTTTTCTTGACAAATTTCTTATATCAAAGTGATTAATAGGGAACGTGACTAAGTAGGTATCCACCCCAGGCTTTATCCAGCGGGCCGCAAAGATCCCTCTCGCCATGGGTTGAGGACCTCTGATCTAGCTGGCTTTACAGAATTAATCCATGGGGTTACAGAAGTGGTCTTACACAGTACAGTGAAAGATTTATAATCAGTGATGTAAGTTCATCAAGCTTTTAAATTTTTTAAATATTTGTTTATAATAGGTATTTTTTTATCTTTATTCTTTCCAGTCAATAAATATGGGAGTCGTTTTGACACCCACGTGAAGAGATGGAGTGGCACTAATCGTACATCGGCACCTTATTTCCAAGGAACTTCTTCTTCCTTTCATTCTTTAAAAATATTGAACTTACTTAATGTTTTACGAAGGTTAAAGTTTTCTTATAGGTTTACGCGGTTCAGTATAAAATTCTACCTCGGGAAAGACGGGCAAATGTATCTTCACAAAAATATAGATAAGATTTTTTTTTTATTTTTAAACTTTATAATTGTTTAATTATTATCGTTTAAAAAATCATTTCCTTGTTAAACGGTAAAGTGTTCACAGAACATTACCAAAATACCGATTCTGCATTAATATTCATTATACATATAAATTGTATTAAAAAGTTTAATTATGACTTCGCAGACTGATACTGGAACAGATAATATTTCCTTAGCAGTCTTTAATAGGACATTGGAGTAGGCAGTGGATGTGAATTTTATGATAAAAAAATATTGAAAAAGTGATTGAAATTATCTGGAATACTATCAAGGAAAGAAGAAAGACGGAATTATTTTAAGGTATGTTTTAATTTTTGAAAGTGTTAACTTATGAATAAAATAAGTTTTTATTTATTTTTTATGCTTGGATAATTACTATCATTTTGTTAGAACTTTTTTCATTAAATGTGTGACAGAACATTACCAGTTATATTTATATTTTTTTCCATAATACATTATACATTAAATTAACTGAAACTACCTAGGTATCTACTTAATATCCCAGTTTTAAAAACAAATAAGTTTTACTTTTATATGGTTTGGTTTTAACAATATTTTTCACAATTAGATACCAATATCCTACTCATTAATAAATAAAGTCGAAAAAGATAACTTGGGAAAAATTATAACAGATTATAATGAGTATCGGAAAAGGACATTTGCTAATTTTATGACGGAAGATTACATTTTCCCTAAGGGATGAATTATATTAGACCGGGACGGGGCCGGGCCGGGGCGTGACCGTGGCCCGACCGGGGCCCGGTCGGGGCACGTTACATACATTTTATATGAACCAGTTTATATTACACCGTGTATGATCCGTGTCCCGTCCGGGCCGGTGTAATAGAAACTGGCCACGGTCACGCCCCGGCCCGGCCCCGTCCCGGTCTAATATAATTCATCCCTAAGTCTATCAAAATGTCAGCAAATCCGCGAGGCGCAGTACATAATAATATAAATAAGATAAGGATAAAGATATTTAATTTCCAAAAACAACAGTCAACAAAATAACGCCTAGAATTCAGTATAGTTATAAACAATTAAAATTAAACATGTACCAGTACAGTGAGCCCCAAACTAAGCAATTTGCTTGTGTCTTGGGGTTCAAGTGCGGTTAACAAACATTATTAAAAATTTCCGTAAGAGGCAAATCTATAAATAGTCCGGCAGTCCCTAAATATATACTAATATGATTTTTTTATTATAATACGCCTTTTACTTACTAGTTCCTAATTAATCCTTAAATTTTAAATTGCTGGGTTTGATTAAGATGAAGTTGATTCAAGGAAATCTCTGATTATGTCAGTTGACATTTTAGCGTGTAATTTTCGCGAAATCGGTTCTAATAATGGGACTACTCACTACTTCTGAAGAAGACTTCTCGCATTGTGTTGAGGCGAAACGAATTGAGTTTATATTATGTAAGTAGGTACATAATTCTTAAAATATTTTTTCTCAGAACATAATTTATCCAGCAATAATTATATATCTCAAACATGTATGTTACTGGACTTTTGATTTGAGCAAATTAATGATCGCCATAAGAAATCTTGTGAAAAAGTCAAATCTTGTAATTGGCACATTCTGATACTTAATTAACAGCATAACTAACACTGTATGTTTAAATCTTTCTTGTAATATACATGTATAAAACAAAGTCCTTCCCGGTGTCTATCTGTCTGTCTGTTTCCATAACCATCTCTATTTACGTTCCCACTGCTGGTACACAGGGATTTCTCTCTTGACAAAAAGATGCCACAATATTAAATTTAAACAAGGGTTCTATGTTCAATGACTTGGAGGTTTTAGTTTAAGTTCTTAGTCACTTCCATCAAATCTTACTTACGGCTCTTATAATAATTTTGTTCGATATGAAAGTCTCTATACTGACACTAGCTGACCCGACAGCTATGCTTGCGTTTAAAAAGTTACCTAGATAGGTATATTTATACCTATGTATAACTAGCTGATTTGTATAAGTAATATCCTATCCTTGATAAATGTACTATGTATTGATAAATGTAAATGTACTATGTAGTGGGAGGGGGGGCACATTGATTCACGGGGCACATTGGTACAGTATCTATATCGTAAAACCTATAAACTCTACAGAGTCCGGCACATCACTAGAATGCTCAATGACATTCACAAGAAATACAGTTGTGACACCACTCGCCGCCAGTTTGCCGTTGGGCTTCAACGGTCACTAATGTGTTAAAAGTGGCGTGCGCCGCTGCCTACAAAAAATATACGTGAAATGTAATTGTGTCTCAGGAGGATACTCTTTGTTGTTTTTGTTATTATTTGTTACTATAGTTAAGGAAATATAGTTATTATTGTATTTTAAAATGTTTTAGAGTGCAAGATTATTATTATATTTGATAAAATTAATTGTTTGTGGAAATAGTCCTTTGGGGCACATTGATACGGTAATGTGCGGGGTACATTGATACGTATAATAGGAGAGATAATATTATAGGAGGTTCCAATATTATATTTTTATTGACAATATTCAATGAATTGTGTCTGATTACTTAGTAAGTAATATAACTAATTATATAATTAAGAAAATAACAGAGAATTAGTCTTGTTCTATGATGATAATATTATTTTTTTTTGTGATTATATTCCTTAAGTAAGTTAAGAGATTGATTATGGCTAATGTGCACTCTTGATTAAAAGTATTTTGCGAACTCAATCAATAAATTGTTTTGTTTCTTAATTTTAAGTAATAATTATAGTTTATATTGGGTTTTTAGTCACTTTAAATTTGCATTTCATATAGATTTAAAATACGTATCAAACTGCCCCACCCCATGTATCAAAGTGCCCCACTGGTGGGGCAGAATGATACAAAAATGATTTTTTATAAAAATCAGTTTAGCTCTATACGTCGCCAGTTTTTGAGGTTTTTGCGTAGCCAAAGTATAAGCTAAAATATCAGCCAATGCACACATCAAAAAAAATATTCAAATTTAATGCTTTATGGTCCTCAGAAAAGAGATGAATTTTTGTGTATCAATGTGCCCCCCCTCCCCCTATAGGTATATAATAGGCAGACAGTTCTTCACAAATTTTAATAATCTAATCTAAATACCAAATCTCTTATTTGCATACGTATTTGGCGAAGTAATGTTGATACTTTAGAAGCCTTATAGGCTTTTATAACAAGTCACGTGTTTTAATAAATGTACTATAGGTACTAATATCTAATATATGGCTGAAGAGTTTGTTTGAACTCGTTAATCGTAGGAACAGGTGTTGGATAGTACATATCGAGGAAGGGTATAGGCTATAGGCTATATTATACACGGCTCGTCAATGATTTACCTACTGAATTGCGATAACACGTAAAAATATAAAATTCAAACTTAAGTCTTACTTTATAGCTAACCTTCATAGGTTTAATATTCAATTAGGTACCTACCCAATTCCAGACTTGGGATAAAATAGTTGTTTTTTTCTTATTTTCGTAAAGGTAATTAATTTATCTAGATAATTGTTTGAACCACCTAGTTAAAACTTGACTCATAATTACACTAACTTATAAACCTCTGTGGTTTCCTTATGTGTAATTGTTATTGTTCTTTTGTAATATTATTTTATATTGTGAAATAAATAATAAATATAGTATTCTATAGCCGTATAATTGCTCTCGTCAAGAGTGAAATTCCTGTGTCTCAGTAGATAAAATAAAAATAGGAAAATAAAAATTTAATACGAAATAAGTTACTATGTTAATTATTCTAAGTTATTACATACATAATTAATTTACTAAAAACTAAATTAATTTATTAAAAAACAAAATAAGGTATTAAGTACCTACAAAAACTTTTTTTTCAAAAATTATTTGATTGAATTGATTGGTTTTAGTTTCGTATATTGTTGTGAACCATAAAAAGGGTCATTTAAAAAGCTTTGTAAAGCTTATTTTATAGTACATTAACACTAAAATTACCACAAAAAAATTACATCAATTGTATTTTATCCTCAGGTAAAATTAGTAAAAAATATTTAAATGAGCAAGGACATAGCCCTTCAAGACCTCGTTACTCGAAACTATAAAAAAAAAAATGAAAGTCATTTAGCTTTGACCGGCTCAAAGGCGTTCCGGTCAGGAGATCACTTACCCTCGAATATTTAAGACTAGCCTACCCGCCGACAGCTTCACTTGCCTAATTTTACAGGTATCTACAAATATTTTTTAAAGAAAGT
The DNA here is from genome assembly GCA_963691955.1 of Chloroclystis v-ata. Classification (NCBI taxonomy): domain Eukaryota; kingdom Metazoa; phylum Arthropoda; class Insecta; order Lepidoptera; family Geometridae; genus Chloroclystis; species Chloroclystis v-ata. Next base: position 9,989,515 of record OY829898.1, on the reverse strand, counting down.
CATGTTAGTAACACTCTTTATTAGGATAATTAATCATTTATTTCAGATAAATGATTCAATACAAAATTTAACAAACAACGCAATTTTATAAATTAGAAAAACGTCATAACAATTAGATAAAAACTTTGTGTGACAAATTTATAATCAATGTCGATACCTAGTATTAGGGTCAATTGTAACAGAAAAACTACTAATTGTGTAGTTATTAACTTTGTTTTTTTTTTCAGAATACTCCATGTGTTACTGTTGCTATAAAGAAACATGGGTTTTATTAGAAATATTTGCAAACCACCTTCAACCAAACGTAAGTACATACGCAGCACTCACATTTCTCACTGTGGAAAGCTTATTTATTTATTTTTATTTTCGAGGAAAACATAAAGTATCTAGGTATATCTAAATATAACACTAAACTTATAACTAAAAACTAATAACATGTTTTCACATATACATATCCGAAAATGGAAAACACAAAATGTATCTTTGTACCTATACTACAAAAATTCATATAAATATTTCACAAATAGAAATTCATTCTACAACAAGAGCACTCTCACGCACTAGCACTGCGGCACGCTCACTTCTCCCGAGAAAAACAACTCTTGTTGTAGTCGAAACGTTGAGTGTTTTTACTCATTTGTAATTTCCGTTGTTATATAATAAATAGTGTAACTAACAAGAATTTTAAAAGTGTTTTTTTTCTAGGGAGCGTGTTCTTCAGCTCTGTGATTGGAATTACCATTCTGATTGTAGACCTCATACTCTTTACTGGAGACCCTATGTACTATGTGCTAGATTACGTAAGTACACTATAATATTCCTATGGCTAGTGATTAAAATAACACAAAAATATTTCTTTACGTGTTTTGTGACGATTGTATTTTACTACAGGATGACTTTACCAGACTTAGAACACGAAACGGGTAACATACCGTGATTTAAATGTGCGCCATCTTTACAGAGAGTCTGAAGATGAAGAGTCACTCCGTGAAGATCAAAAACATTTAATTCTTGGTATGTTACCCGTTTCGTGTTCTAATATTGTTAAGAACCATGAAAGATTGAAAAGTTTGACCGGAATCGTAAGCTCATCTAATTTACGCCCCGTTTCACGGCATCACAGAAAACCAGCGTTGTAGTTGCTAATGCAGCTTTTGATATATGCTGAGTGGTCACCGATTTGTTTCGTTTAGATTTATTAATTCAGATTTTAAGTTTATCGATTGCACTTATTTAGACACAAGTCTTATACACCGTGATCGCTAATAACCCGAAAGATGTAAGCTAACGATACTAGAGCCTAATTAGAGTATAAAAAGTTATGTAACATAATAGTCCAAAAACTCATAATTAAGGAGATATTAATTATTTACAACAAATCAAAAGTTAAAAAATCTCCCGTCTAACACACCCTAAGGGCGTGAGCATGTCATATTTTGTGGTGCCAATAAATAAAAATAATTTCAATACAAACATCGTGCTAGACATAACTTGACACTTCTGGTTCGTCGTGTGATTTCGGAGCGATTCGTGAAGTGTCATGCTAGCTCTCTGTTCTTCAACTTGAGTTTCTTACCTAACGGCTTGTTCACAAAGAAGCGGGCAATTAATAAGATTTAATTTGTACCGAATTGTAATTTAATTAAGACACATAATTAGACCCATGTTGATATATCATTATTTACTCGTAATGTCGTCAAAAATACGTGGTTTAAATCTTTCGGGTTATTAGCGATCACGGTGTATACATAATTATTTATTCTATTCTTATTATTTAATGCAAATAAATGGAATGTAATAAGTTTCACTAGAAAAACCAAGCCAATCGTTTTTTACTAATCGAATTCCGAAAGGAGGTTGTGATGAAGGTTGCCAGGACCCCAATCAATAGATAGTTGCTTGACGAAATACCATATAATGTATCTAGTTGTGGTTGATTAGTGTTGTTTTTTTTAAACCAAGAAGGCCTACCTTGTGCCACATCGGGACTACTTAAATCTAACTAACAAAATAATAGCGACAGATAGTCGCTATTATTTTGCGACATATTCTCATTCTTTATATATTACAAATATATGTATAAAGGAAATACATCTAAAATTATATTTAAAAAGGGAGAAAAGAAGAAGAAAGTAGACAGAAAATAATCTCAAGTACGTAGACATAGATAATTAATTAGTGTTGTAACCTAAAACGTGGTAAGGTATTTTCTTATTTTTAATTATTTTAATATTATTTTATTTACTTATATATGTTACGGCTAATACCCGAAGTGCGGCTACACCTAGTTCTAACCGGCTAAAACTAGGTGTAGCCACTGACTGTTGGTTAAACCTAGTATTAGCCGATTGTTTTCGGGTAAAACTAGGTGTAGCCTTCATCATGCCGGCTACAACTAGGTCCAGACAATCCCTGTTGGATAAAACTTGTTATTATTCTGATAAATAGTTTATGTTACTTTATAAAAGTGTGATTTATAATTAAAATAACATTCTTTGAATTGTAATATGCAACTACTTATTGTCTGTTGTTAAAAAAATATTCCTGGTTGTTCCTATTATATTAAAAATTGCACTCTTAATAATTTGTGTAAATTATTACAATGTGATTTATAAGAATAAAAAAACTCTCTTCGTTTCTTTTTATTGGATGTTTTTTAATATCTAAAAAAGCTCTGCCTTTAGCATGCAATTTTTAATATAATAGGAACAATCAAGAACATTTTTTAACAACAGACAATAAGTAGTTACATATTATAATATAAAGAATGTTATTTTAATTATAAATCACACTTTTATAAAGTAACATAAACTATTTATCAGAACAACAAGTTTTATCCAACAGGGATTGTCTGGACCTAGTTCTAGCCGGAGTGATATCGGATAGACCTAGTTTTATCCAACAGGGAATGGCTGGACCTAGTTGTAGCCGGCATGATGAAGGCTACACCTAGTTTTACCCGAAAACAATCGGCTAATACTAGGTTTAACCAACAGTCAGTGGCTACACCTAGTTTTAGCCGGTTAGAACTAGGTGTAGCCGCACTTCGGGTATTAGCCGTAACATATTATATAATATTGTGCCTCAATAAATAAATAAAAACACATCTTGGGTTAACTGATTGATGAGGATATTAATAATTATATATAAGGTAACTGTCAAACCTAACTCAAATATTTCACAAGTACTGTCAAAAATAAAAGTTTAAATAAATTATTTAAACAAACCACACAACATTCCAAATATGTATATCTATTCTTCCTACTTGGCAATTCATATTAGCGTCATTCAAATTAATTAGTAGCAATAAATAAGGGATGAATTATATTAGACCGGGACGGGGCCGGGCCGGGGCGTGACCGTGGCCCGAACGGGGCCCGGTCGGGCCACGTTACATACATTTTATATGAAGCAGTTTATATTACACCGTGTATGATCCGTGTCCCGTCCGGGCCGGTGTAATAGAGACTGGCCACGGTCCCGCCCCGGCCCGGCCCCGCCCCGGTCTAATATAATTCATCCCTAATGCAGGAAGACTTTTTACGAATAAATGTGATAATTTCTACGCAACTTCCTATCGATAAAGTAATTAAATAAATGATAAGTAAATAGATCTCTTCTTAGTCGTTACACTCTTGGCAGAGTGGTCGTGGTCGTCATGTCAGGAGTAGTGGTGGCACGCTTCACGATCCGGCGCCATTCCTCTCGCACGGCTGCTTTTCTGGTACACTCGTGAAGAGGACCGTCTATCGCAGCTTTGATTTGGTCCGTCCAGCGCAAAGGTGATCTTCCTCGAGCTCGTGTTCCGTCAACTTTGCCTTGTACCACAAGGCGCTCCACAGATTCGTCTCCGCGGCGCGAAACATGTCCGAAGAAAGTGAGGATGCGACTTTGAACGATGGAAGATAGACGCTGCTTGACACGGAGTTCGGTAAGTATAGAGACGTTGGTTCGGAATTGAGTCCATGATATGCCAAGCATTCTTCTCCAGCACCACATTTCAAGGGCGTCTATCTTCTTTCTCTCAGTTTCTCTCAGTGTCCACGTTTCAGCACCATAAAGAAATATAGGAAACACTAGTGCCCTGACTAGTCGAACTTTTGTGGCTTTTGTTATGTTCCTGTTTCTCCATATTTTTCTGAGTTTATCCATAGCCGACCTCGTGATAGCCATACGTCGCTTGACTTCGTCTGCGCATCCGCCGTTGTTTGTTACTAGCGCACCAAGGTAAATGTATGATGAGACGACGTTGCAGTTCGCAATTTTAGTTACTTCGGGCGAGTTGTTATTAGCTCGGTCGACTATCATCATTCTTGTCTTGCTGCGATTAATCTTCAGACCGAAATCAAGGCTAACATGTTCCAATTTGCGAAGAAGTTCCTCTATTTTAGTGATGCTTGTTGCAAAGAGGGTGGTGTCGTCTGCATATCGCAAATTTGAAATTTTATAGCCTCCGACCGTTATGCCATCAGACCAGTCTTCAAGTGCTATTCTCATAATAAGTTCCGTGTAGACATTAAATAGTGGAGGTGATATTATACAACCCTGACGAACTCCTGCACTTGGGTGGAAATTGTTGGATAACACGTCATCTGCCCGGACTGAAGCCGTTCCGTCCTCGTACAGTCTTCTTAGGACATGCACCAGGTGCTTCGGTGTTCCCATTGACAGGAGAGTATCCCAGAGTACAGGCCACTTCACAGAGTCGAACGCTTTAGAAAAATCGACAAAGCATATAAAGGTGGGTTTGTTAAACTCTCTGGACTTTTCTATTATCTGGCGCACATTCAAGATCTGCTCCCGAGTACCCTTTCCTCTGACAAAACCAGCTTGCTCTGGTGCAATTTCCTTGGATAAAAAGGCTTTTAAGCGCTCATTGAGTATATGTAGTAGAATCTTGCTAGCGTGTGAGATTAGTGCAATTAGGCGGTAGTTACTACATACTTTCGTTGAGCCCTTTTTATGCAGAGGAACGAAGACGGTGTGTGCCCATTCCTGAGGCCAGACTCCTGATTCCCAAACTTTATTACACAGAGCGTGAAAAACTTTAACACCATATTCACCGGATGCTTTGATGGTTTCTATCGGTATGGCGTCTCTTCCTGTAGCCTTTCTGGTTTTCAAATGCTTGATGGCCGCTCGTACTTCTTCTTTAAGAATGTTTGGCTCTTGCTCTTCCGTGTTAGGTTCTGTAGGTTGGTAGTTGTGAGCTAGTCGGTCCATAAACAGTGATTGACAGTACTCCTTCCATGTTTCAGCTATTGCGCTTATATCAGTTAGAAGTACGCCTTGAGAATTCTCTACAGCCCATGTCTTGGATGTTAGGGTTTTGGTGATGGATCGTATTTTCTGGTGCAGGTCTCGTGTTTCGTGTCTGTTTGCGTGAATTTCGACTTCTGCACATACATTTTGGAGGTAAGAATTACGATCTCGCCTACACGCTTCTTGAATACGAGCAGATATCTCATTTAAATTCCTCGTGTTTGCTCCCAACGCTTTCTTAGTTCTTCTCTCTTCTACAAGAGCAAGAGTTCTATCACTCATCCAATGTTGACGCTTCCGAAACAAAAAAAAGTAAATAGATATTGCTGGTCAACTCACTCAGCAACATCTAGCCCCGTGGTAAGCCCGATGCTTCGTGTTACGAGTACTAGATATCTGATATACTTTATGTTACATAGGCTGACCAGCTCACGGCTTCGCCCGCTTTATTCCTCATCTTTAACACCTTTCGTGGGTTATTACAACAATTTTAAAATTAAAAGGAGGATACCTAACTCGGCCCAGCCATTTTTGAGTTATAAAATTACGAAAAATGGCATTGATTATAATAAACGTGAATGCATTGTACCGAAAAGAACAAGATTCAGTAATGACGCAAATCAAACTTGAAATTCTGGGAAATTTACTCACGTGACTACAAAATTTATGATGCTTATCTAGTGGTCTTGTGGTCTCGCAAGTTTTTAAAATTTATATAAAACTATTTCCATAAAATTAACAGTTGTCTATATACGAAATCAAGCTCGCGTGATCTAGCAGCTTTCGTTAACCCATCTCGTTAGTGGACGTCAATAATTGCTCCCTGGTCGTTAGGTACCAATGGTTATTTTCGGTACACCGCGCCGACCCGAAATTGTTTGAAATTTTTTAATTTTCTGATCGAGAACAAGTCTATCTAAGAAGCAAAGATAATAGACTAAGAGCCTGTGATGGCCAGACCTTCCTTTAATTCACAAGCGTGAAAATTCTTTCATGTGTATGTCTAACATAGGTAAGAATAACCCCCAAACATGAAACCTGGATCGCGGTTCCTTTGGGAGATAACAGGTAAAAGGTTATTATCTCCCAAAGGAACCGCGATCCAGGTTTCATGTTTTTCATGTTAAAGGAAGGTCTAGCCAGACAGGGCTCTTAGTATAGACTAATAGCCTGTGATGGCCAGACCTTCCTTTAATTCTGAAGCGTGAAAATTATTTCATGTGTATGTCTAACATAGGTAAGAATAACCCCCAAACATGAAACCTGGATCGCGGTTCCTTTGGGAGATAACAACCTTTTACCTGTTATCTCCCAAAGGAACCACGATCCAGGTTTCATGTTTGGGGGTTATTCTTACCTATGTTAGACATACACATGAAAGAATTTTCACGCTTGTGAATAAAAGGAAGGTCTGGCCATCACGGGCTCTTAGTATATAATATACTTACATAAATATTTTTAATGAATTCAAGAATAGAAAATACGCTTGTCTAATTTTAGGTACTTAACTAATGACAATAATAAAATATCTGGTTTCCAGATTGACGCAAGCGCGTATTTTTTTTACATAATTTTATCACTTATATCTATTACAAACATTGTTAATTTATTTTAATTTACAATAATTATCTTTATTATAACGGTTAGCATGTTGATAGGTTATATTACAAATTAGAGGCATCAGCCATAAAATAAGCGATCCGCCAAGTAGGTAATTGTTGTTGTATTGTACGCAAGTGGTGGCGGGTTACCATTTCAGGATAGAAATATATTTAAATGTGGTTTTCGGGAGTTTGTTTATTGAAAATCGGTTCAGCCGCTTACAGGATATGGGAAAACTGGGGTTTAAAATATCTTATATTATTAAAAATGGCCATAAATTGAATATAGAAAGCAAATAAGAAAGCAGTTTCCTAACTGACAGATGTATTTTCATTATGAACTTATTTTGTCTGTGAACTAATGTAGGCCTTTGGTCCATTTTCATAACTGTTTTTCATAACTAGTTACTAAAAAGGCAATTTCCTTCTCTGTTTCATAACTAGTTATAGGTATGTATAAGTTATAATAATTATAATTACCTACATATTTCTTTCGTAGTAATAAATATATATTTTTTTATTTTACAAGCTTGCATTTGTAGTCATTTTATAACAACAGGAATCACTCACGTATTTACAAAGGAGTTTAAACACTCTCGACGTTTCGACCACAACAAGAGCAGTCCTTTTCAGGAGGAGTATAAAGTTGTTATAAAATGAATAGTATAACTCACGATAATTTTGAAAGTGGAATATGTATTTGTAGTGTTCTCGCATGGAGTACGGGTCGTTCACGTACAATGCGCTGGCCGAGGAAGCCCCGCAGGTGAACGTGGGGGTGTACCTGTTCAACGTCACTAACTCGGAGCGGTTCCAGAGAGGACTGGACTACAAGCTGAAGGTGGAGGAAGTTGGACCGTTCACATACCAGTTAGTCCATATTTGAACATGAATGTTTTTGAGTTTTCCAATATTACGACACTGGTGCAAGCGCCGTGTTCACGGACTGACTCCAAAACTCAAAAACATTTAAATCATGTTATGTTACCCGTTTCATGTTCAAAGCATGATAGTTTAATCAGTTAGTCCATTTTATCTGCTCAATATATGTATAAATAGACTAGCTGACCCGCCCGCGGCTTCGTACGCTTTCTAGGTACTACTCTTATCACTTAGGGGTATGAAAATTAGATAGTAGCCAATTCTCATACAACCTACTGCATACGCATTTAAAATTTGAAACACATTGTGACATGGAAATTTTATATATTAGATAAAATAGAAATATTGCTGGACAATGCACACCGCAACATCCTGCTGCATGAAGCTTGAAGCTAAATGATAAACTCCCGTAACATTACGGGAGTTCATGCGATTCATCGTGTTCTTATTTTAAACCTCTTGTTTCAGAGAAGAGAGGTCCAATCTCATGCTGGAGATAGACGAGGAGGCCGGCCTGGTGAGGTACGCGCCGCACATCCGGCCTCTCTTCCTCCCGGAGGAGTCCGTTGGCCGACCGGAGGACTATAACATCACAATGCCAAATATTCCTATGTTGGTAAGTTTAAAGAATACATTTTGCTAGACAATTCACACAGCAACATCTTACCCTGTAGTAAGCTCGAAGCTTGTGTTACAGTATCTCTACCATGAGTTCTAGCAATCTACAGCAATCTACTCGCTAGCGACTGCAGTTAAAAAAATTATGAAAACTTGAAAAGCGCCTCTCACCACGTAGGTATTTACGAAACCGCTGTAGTAACGTCAGGCGATTTAACTATGACGACTCATGGTAAAGGTACTGATGGTAGATTTCTGAGATACCTAATAGAAAAAACATAGATTTATATGTTTTATTATAGAAAACACCCGGAACATATCTGCAGATCGTACAAATTTTTGTTGCGAGACGAGAATCGAAAACACTGCGTCGCAGGCAGAACTTCGCCGCTGCGCCACAGAGATTGTCTACTAAAACAACAATGTTTTTCCAGGGTCTAGCATCCATGATCAGCTCGTACTCCCTGATCCCACGCATGGGGTACAACCTGCTGATCTCCCAACTAAGCTCCAAGCCCATGGTGTCCATGCGAGCGTCGGACTATTTGTGGGGGTATGAAGATCCTCTGGTCAAGCTGGGCAACACCCTTCTACCCGGGATCTTCAACTTTGACAAGATGGGACTGATGGACAGGGTAAGCAATCTTATACTATGTTATATGTTGAGAGTCATATAAATGTATCAATTATTCTATGGTAGCTTTACAAAAATAATCCCTGGCATAGCTTAAAGATGAATACAGAAAAGATGATTGTTCGTCAATAATACTGTTAGCCAATTTAATCATTTACTATCTAAAACTTACTGATATTTAATTATGAGTATAATATATGACAATATTGATTGCCCGTTTCTAGATCTACGACAAAGAAAAAATGAAGCATATCTACGTTGTGAGCGGGAACAAAACGGATAAGTTTTCCCTCCGCTCGGTCAACGGGTCAAAGGGCCTTGACGCCTGGGGATACAATAGTCCAGAGAAAAGGTACATGAAACTCTTATTGGCGAAGCTTCATAGCAACTGTGTCTTATAACGAATCCCAGCAGTGTAAACGTAACTAGAGTTCCTTTTTTTGCTACGGTGAGAGATCAGAGCCAAATAGACAGATGTAAAAATAAAATCACGCGATAAAAACCAGTTTACTTCCTAATTATGTTAACAAATCGTGAAAGTTTACCAAATTTTAACACTCCTTTTATTTATTTATTTCCATCTACAGATCAATGTGCAACACCTTCCAAGACGCTTACGAGGGGATAGGCTACCCTCCATTCCTGAGTCCTCAGCAGCACTTACGGCTGTACCGCAGCGTGTTCTGCCGGTTCTTCGAGCTGGAGTACCAGGGCCCGCGCCCGCTGCACGGCGCCGAGGGTCTGCAGTACAAGATCAGCAATAGGACGTACATGAGGAACAATGAGTCGCAGTGCTTGTGCGAGAACGGGGTCTGCCAGGATGGGATCTCGGATCTATCGCCTTGTTTTGTTGGTGAGGACAAACGTGTTATAAAGCTCTTTCTGAGATAAGTGTATCTTGCAAAGTACATCTTGGTAAGAATAAATCTTGGCAGGAACGAGTGTTGATATGATGAACTTTCTCTTAGAGGTTAGGATCTCGTCTCATCTAAGGAAATGGTCAGAATAATTTTCTTAACATGTTGGGATGATATTATCAACATTTTAGCCATCGCTAGTCCTCGGCTGGACACCAGGCCTATCTCAGGACAAATAACATTTATTTCGACTTAAAAAATTCATAAAAAACTTATTTCTCGTTATTTCGCTCGATTATCTTTATTATGTCTTGTATCGAATGTCTTAAAATGTCACCTATAAACCTCTTATTCCAGGTCTTCCAGTAGTTCTATCCAATGGGCACTTCCTGTACGTGGACCCGAAGCTCTACGACAGGATCGACGGCATGCACCCCGATCCAGAACGACATGGCAACTCCATTGTTATTGAACCTGTAAGAACTATTATTTGTTACATATTCGTTTATTTACAATTTTTGGCACATGACTTAGTCACTTCAACAAATTAGATATTCATATTATGAAAAGAATAATTAATTAATATAAATCAAGAATTCCCTGTGTCCCAGAAGTGGGAACGTAAATATGCGTGATTAGTATTTATGTCACTCAAGCAAAGATTGGAAAACTAAAAGAATTAGTTTAGAACCAAAACAAACAGTTAATTTTATTCAAATATAAAAGGGTGTCTATTGTATTAATTTAATAAGTTATTTTAGTTTACCACGGGACTAGATGTTGCTGTGTCAATTACCCATCAATATTTAATAGGTACTTATAGTCTCGAAAATATTTTTCAGAAAATCGGCATCTCCTTAGAGAACCGTTTCTCCATTCAAGTAAGCCTGCTCCTCAAGGATCTGCGGTTCAACTCCATCGCCGGCCCCTACTCCGACATGCTCTTGCCGTTCCTGCAGCTCATGATTGTAAGTTTCGCCTCTGCTACCTTAAGATAGATAGATCATTTATTGTCATACAAGAAACACTTAAACAAGTACATACTATTCGAGTGTACAAGTATGACTCGTCAAAAATTTTTACAATTATGCTTTATAACCTACTACTTAAAAACCGCATCAAAATCCGCATAGAATCCAACCTACCTAATAATTTTAGATACCTAAGTATTTTTTAACTAGCTGTAATTTTCCCAAATACTGATAAAAAAATGCATTGTGTGTGACTGTTCTAAATGCACAATATGGCTTCTGTAATAAATTAAATTAAATTGAATTAATTTATATTTTAGGCGCAGCCACCACTGACAGACAAGCAGAACGGGTACATAACCCTGGTCTACATCGTAGGACCGTACTCTTTCTTAGTAGCAGAGCTGGTAATGTTCATCCTAGCCGTCTGGCTGCTCTGCCGGTCAGCGACCACGGTCTACAGCCATTGGATGACGGCGCCGAAGAGAGAGGGAGAAGAGAAACCGAGTGTGGAAGTGCCTTTAGTTAAAGATAAGACTTTCAGTGACAATTTGAGAAACAATTGAAAGAATAATTATTAATAACTACTTAATTTTGAAAAAAAAATTGTGAGCAATCGCAAGAAAAGTTGGAACTTATTTTCTCCATAGAACAGGGTCTAAAGCGCCTAAAACATTCGTTAAAGCAATAAAGAAAGATTGCTCCACACTTGGGACAAGAGAAGCGCTTATTTATAAATGGCGTCCGCTCGCATGCGTTCTCGCTCACTCTCTATCGCTGTCTATACTTTTATCCTTGTTTTGCCAATCGTACCATACGTACCCGCCGCCATTTTCAAATCAATTTTCTATCTGCGCGGGTTACAACGAAATACATTTAAAATATTAATTTTAGGATCTAGACAAGTGTTTCTAGTTGTGGAAAATTTTACTTTTAGAATTAGATAAAACTTTTATGCTGTGATGAATCAAGGAAAAATTTATTACTATATGATTCTGTGTAAAGTTTAAAATGTTGTTACTCTGTAAATATTTTGATAGTTGTAAGTATAAATATGCTCTGTATAAGTATAACATTTATATTTTAAAAGAAAATGAATATTTGGATTATTATTTACCTTACCTCAAAAGCCACACCAAAACCTGTAACACTCATTAGTTGGGTTTTTTTTCTCGGGTTTCTAGGTCTTTCAAAAAACTTTTTTTTTGTATTCGCACCGCGGTTCGAACCACTCGCAGTGTAAAACGACTAAAGATATTTTATTTCATTAGAAAATAATAATGATGCTGTGATTATTGAGAGGATCATCATAATGCAGAAAAATGTATAATGATGGAGTGAAGTAATTGTTATAAAAAAAACATTTTTCATTTTTATGTAATGATTTCCAACATCACGGTTGTCGCCTACAGTTCATTGAATGCGTTTTAGTATATTGTATGTTGTAGCACATTGCTATAACTACTAAATAACAATAATAATAATATTATAATAAAGAGAATAATAATAATTACTTGCAGAAGTGGTAGAATAGATCGGAAAATTGAATCGATAAAGTAAAAATTAAGTTTATGTAAAGAACTGCAGAAATTAGTGAAATTACTATAATAATAAACATTAATCAATAATAATAATAAACTGCAGAAGTGGTAGAATAACTCAGAAAATTGATTCGATAATGTGACAATTATGTGTATATAAAGAACTGCAGGAATTACTAAAATTACGATTTCGATTATAACAAAATAAATGAACATTAGAGTAGACGTACAGATCCACTGTTGGTTTGTTAACATTGTAAAACCTATTTCGATAAAAGCTATGCTGTTCTAATCACTTCTCATTAGCATGAAAACACTGGAAGGGAACTGTCAAGACAAAATTATATAAGTATAGTAAAACCATTCTAAAAATGAACTCCCCTCCACAAAACCGTGATGATTTCAACGTGTGAGAGCAAATACAGAAAAACAGAATACACAGAAAATAAAAATACAGAATTTGGTGGAGGGGCGTTCATTTTAGAAATGGTTTTACTATACCTACAAAACAAAATTTAAATGTAAAACATAATTTAATAGAGTTGACAAATTAGTTTAGAAGTAGTAGGCATAGGCGTCGTAAATAATTTAATTCTTAATACGTGTTTTCTAACGTGTCTATGTAAATCGATGTGTTTCTATGGAAATAAAGTTTTTGACTTTTACTGTTTGAGCAGCTGTTAGGAAAATGTAACCTAATTAAGAGATGAGATAATAAAAAGATTGTCATGAGATTTTCGATAAAATGGGTCTTATCAATGGGGTTATTTTAACTTTCGGTTAAAGGTTGGTTTAAGTCGTGTTAAGGTACGTGGGAGCACTCACCTTTCATTCCGAAGGTCGTGGGTTCAAACCCCGAGGCGCACCTCGGATTTCTCTTCTTTAAGAATGTATGTGTGCTTCTAAAACCCCCTGTGTCCAACAGTGAGAACGTAAATAAGGGTGATGATGAACTTTCGGTTCACATGTTGCAGAAAACTAAGATCAGAATTTAACTAATTATCATAATTTATGTATATCGCGTCAGTGTCTTTCAGATAAGTTCAAGGGCGACCAAAGCCTTTTTTTATAAATTAAAATAATAAACCAGCCTAATGTAAATAAAACGTTCTTAAAAGAATATGACATTTTTTAATTAGCTAAACCCAACTGCTATGATAAGATGATCAACTTTAAAAAATATTTATTTTTAATTGGTTTGCCCTTTACAAAGCTTACCCACCGTCAAGAACCCTGGGTCAAATTGACCCGAGGTCAAAAATCCGAGGTCCCCAGGTAAAAGAGTATGTTTTGTTTAGGGTTTCGTAGTCAAATAGGAAAAAACGTGATGTCAATCCTGTATGTCACAGCCACTTTTATCCAAATTATAAGAGCTATGTAGTTCACCTACATAGCTCTATAATTTGGATAAAAGTTTGTTACCTATACTATTTTCTAATATTAAAAAACCTGTAATTAAAACTGTGCTAAAAAAGTAAAAGTGTCCAAATTAGCAAGTTCACGCAAGGGGCCTTGCTCTAGTAACCTTGATATAATCAATGATTAGCTAACATTCTATCATCATCAGCTATCATCATCAGCTATCATTCTAGTAGATATTGCAAGTATGCTGTAACTTTTAGATCCCTTAAGATTATCATAGACGTGACGCAGATTGTAAGAACATTTATAAACATAGGTAATAGCTTTCCGTTCTGCGGCTTCGCCCGCTTAATAATAGGTTTTAAGGAGGATATGTATATTAAATAAATAATTATCAATATTTCAGACAATTCAAACATCAAAGTCCAGAAGCGTGGTTCTAAGCTCGAAGCTTGTGTTACAGGTGCTAGATATCTGATGATGTGCTTGGATATGTCGGTGACCCTATCCCTCACATACAATGCACTCTCTATATAATGGAGCTTTTGAATAAACCTGTCCAAATGTTATTTCCCTCTAAAAGTCAATGACGTTTTCGTCTTAGTATTGGTCAAAACATTACGCAGAAATTCTCAATAAATTTTTACTAGCATTCCGCCCTTCGGTTTCGCCCGCATAATTTTTTTTATCTAGAATAAGTAGCTTATGTCGACATCCCTTCAACTATTTTCACTTAAATCACTCCATTTTGCCGTCAAAGACTGACAAACAAACAAAGACGCTTTCATATTAATAGTATATGAATTCATGCAAATCTATATCATCTATAATATCAATCAATATAATAATATTAAAAAGACAAACTGTGTTAAGATAATTATACCCAAATTAGTAACATCTTATTGTACTTAAAAAATGTTGTAACAACAGTTTTAAATATTTTTTCTGTATTCTAAATGATTATTATTAAAATTCCTAAAGACTTCAAAATCCTATAAAAAATTTTGTAGTTAATTCAATTCAGATTATGATCTGGTTGTTTTTTTATGTTTCTCAATGCAGTGCTTAAAAAATGAAAAATAGTTTTAAACCTGCCAAAAATTGCAATGTGCCAACTCGCGGGAATCCATCTTTTGTTTTCCCGCGAGATGGCGAATAACCCATGCTAGGAATACAAATAGGTACAATACAATACAATATTCTTTATTGTACACCACAAAAACAAAAAAACACATAACAAAATAATATAGGTACATAATAAAGTGTAACAATGTGCGGCCTGGAGGAATGTTAGAACTTAAACTTTAATCAAGATAACTAATAACATTATAGCTACCTATTTTATAAGTCAGTCCACCGCAAGTAAAGCTGTGGCGGGTCAGCTTGTTACATAAAATAATGTTTTATTGTGTCGCTTTACGAATTCAGAAGAAGTTCAGTTACAGAGAGATCAGTCCGCGCTCCGCACATATTGTTTGACCTTAAAATTTTTAAATCACTTTACAAATTTTTTCTTTGTTTTTATTTTCTTGTTAGTATTTATTATGTAGTTCATAAACAAAAGTTTTATATCGTCACGAATTTTAACATATAGTATTGTGACTTAGATAGTATTGTAATATGGTGGAAGTTACGAAAACTCAGCACATAAAGGAGAAATTCACACAAAGAAAAAGTAAGTCATATTGTTTATTTTACTAGTAACAATAATTCTCAAATGCCATAAAGAGCATAGGCACCTTTATTTACGTTCCCATTGCTGGGATACAGGGACTTCTTTCTAGGAGAATAGAATAGAATAGAATAGAATAGCATTTATTGTTAAACAGATGACATTGTATGGTTAGTAGTGTCTTAAATCCTAAGTTAGGTTTATCTAGACACTAGAGTTCTCTATTATGAATTTACAATTAAAAACACACATTAATGTGGTAAACAAATACAGTTACACACAAGGCAAGGTGTTGTGTAGGTATACATAGCAGTGTTACAAAACAAATTAAATAAGAATTTATAAATATAAAATAAAAATGTAAATTACTTAATAATGATTTTGTAAAAATAATTTGATATCTTTTGTTAAGCAGTGATTGTATAAAGTAAAGTAGTGAATAATTTTGTATAAACTTAAATTCTAAGGTAAGTACTTATGTATATATAATAATAGAGAGAGGCCTTAATACACCGAATGACCAAGAGCGGTTTGGTGAATGTCACATATCCCATAAACTCTTCAAAGTTTTCAGAACATGGCGGTTTCCTCGTTATTTGCCGCTATCGTCAAAGCACCTTTTTTTAAAGCGCACAATTTTTTTTTTCAAAAAAAAATCCACAGGTGTGGGACGGGGTTTAAATCTACGACCTACGGAATCAAAGTCGATTGTACACCCAATTTGCCAATACGGAAAAGGACCATTGATTATTTTATTAAGCTAATTAGTATGTATGGTCATTAAAATGTCAATGACCAATGCCAAAGTAATGATTTATAAAAAAAAAGTTGGCTAAGTACCTCTTACGTTTTCATTCAAAAGGTCGTAGATTTTATACCCCGACCCATACCTCTGGATTTTCATTTTGGAAATGTACATATTATGTGAACTTAAAAACGTGTTCAAACGGTGAAGAATGTTTATTATGAAGGCAAACAACATCTTTAGGACTCCAACATGTTCTGGTGAATTAGGACCTCTCTCGTGAAGAGAGTAGTCCTGTGTCCCAGCAGTGGGAAAATAAATAGGGTGATTATGTATATTTCTGTGAATTATTATGTGATTATATTTCAGATAAGAGAAACCATTATCTGTTTTATTTTAACCAATTAATTTTCGTCGGAACAAGGATAAATTATTCGAGTTTACTTCAATAGCAATGTCCCAATTATATATTACGTATACACGTTGAAAATTAACATAATGTAAATATTAAATTAATAAACACGTGATAATTGTAAAAAATGTTTTTTACTGAGAGTTAAAAACAACTTTAAGCCGACATTGCTTAGCTGCCAATTTAAATTTGACTTGATAATAAAAATAATGAATAGCTAATTAAAACATATCAGATTTAAATAAATAATTATTATGACGATTAAAATATATTATGAAATCCTGAGTAAACAAATTTAAGTAAATTTGTAGGCGTGACTGCAAATATTTTTTGATTCGATTTAATATTTTATTTATTTTAACTAAACAGATACTAGTATCATAAAGTTAAGGGTATGTTTGTTTGTTACGCGCTAATCTCAGTAACCGGCTCTGGTCCTATTTGAAAAATTATTTCAGTGTGTGATAGTATTTATTGAGGAGACTATATTATTTACACTACTAGCTGATCCTCCCGCAGTTTCGCCCGCCTTATTCCCATGTTTTCTAACCTTTTAAACCTTCCTTAGGCTACTAAGGCTAATTTGAAAGCACAGTAACGAAAAAAAAACGCAAGCGAAGCTGTAGGCGGGTCGGCTCGTGAACAATAATCTAATTGTTTAATGTATGACCATAGAATTGCTGACGTAAATCATCTTTAAACAATAACAAAACTAATGAGTTAAGGTCCTGGGAACCAAGAATACTATTAAAGAAATAAAATTATTATATAAAATTATTATATCTACTAACAATACCATTCATTAGAATTCAAAAAAGCTATTAAGTATTATTTATTTTTTGTAATAACTAGGTATAGTTGATTATGTTTTTTTAAACATAACTTGTTACACCCGAGGCTTTGATCGCGTTACAATGCAAATCCTTAACATGGTAAGGAGTAACTAGTGTATGAAAGTGTGGTCTGTAGAGATTTAATAAAATCCTGAAACTTTTATTCCTTCTGTTAGCTCGAAGCTTGTTACGTTACCACGGGTCTAGATTTTGCTGTATGAATTAACAGCAATATTTTATTTACTGATATATTATGTACTAGCTTCCGCCCGCGGCTTCGCTCGCGTGGAAATAAAAAGTAGCCTATGTTCTGTCTCAGGGTCTAAAGATTGTCTTTACCAAATTTCATCAAAATAGGTTGAGAGGTTTAGGAGGGAAATCGTAACAGACAGACAGACACACAGACATACAGAGTTACTTTCGCATTATAATATAACTAGCTTCCGCCAGTGGCTTCGCCCGTGTGGAAATAAAAAGTAGCCTATGTTCTTTCTCAGGGTCTTAAGATTGTCTGTACCAAATTTCATCAAAATCGGTTGAGAGGTTTAGGCGGGAAAGCGTAACAGACAGACAGACAGACAGACAGAGTTACTTTCGCATTTATAATATTATATAGTATATATAGTATATAGTATATATAGTAAGGAAGTAAGGATAAAGTAAGGAAGTAAGGATAATAAAAAATAAATAAATGTATCCATAGTAAATGCTATATAGTACATACATGCTACGCACAAGCTTCTAACATACCGCGTGGCTAGATATTGCTGTGTGAATTGTCCAGCAATATTCATTTATTTATTTAAATCTACTTTTCAGAATAACTGAACATTTAAGATTAGATTTGGTGGTCCTCTATAGTTTCGAATTATTGCCTCTGAAAGAAGACATTGTAAAATGCTGGAAGATAACCTGTGTCATAAAGACATAAGTGTGTCTTCACGACACAGATTAATTTATATAAATAAATAAGCTTATGAATTTAAAACTAGAGAATTGAATATGAGAATAAAATATTATTTATTTCAGGATGGGCGGTGTGCGCTTCATTGGGAATCATCTTCCTAGTGTTTTCCGTTGTATTATTTTTCTTCAACCCTTTGTTACTGCTGGCTAAATACGTAAGTAATGTGTATATATTTAATACTACGATTAATTAATAAGGAAGATTTAATAATGTGTTTAACGCGTATTTTTTATCTTTTTCACTTTTAAAGTTTTCGTAACTATTTATTTAATAACAACGGGAAAAACTTACATTTACAAAAGAGTTAAAACAATTTCAACGTCTCGGCCACAACAAGTGCAGACTTTCTCAGGACGAGTGGGCGTTTAGCCTTACTCCGTCACGCCACGCTGCTCTCTGCATTATTTGTTAATTTTGTTTGTTTTCAAGAAGTAATTTAACTAAGCCATTGTTTATATTATGTTAATAATAAGTGTGTCATATTTCTCATGTTAGTGAATTTATGTAATTCTAAATGAGAAATAAATAAATTTAAACCCGTAAAATTGATACCAGACACAATCACCTCTGCCACTCTCTCTCGCTCTCAAAGTTGACATTAACTACTTCCTAATGATGATACTGATGACAGGAGTTGCGAGTAAAGAACGGGTCAATTCTGTTCAACATTCTCAGTGAGAGAATGGATGGTGCAAAGTTGCAATTCTATTTGTTCAACTACACAAACGTGGATGAATATTTGTCTGGGAAAGATGACCGGCTGAAGTTGAAGGAAGTTGGACCATTTGTTTACCAGTGAGTATTTAGATCAATAAATATAAGTATAAGCATCCCTTATATTTTCCTTCCCACTGCTGTGACAGGCATTTCTTTGACAGAGATTAGACCACAGTTCACAACGCTGGCCAAAAGACAGTTGTGAATTGTTCTCAGCATATGTCGGTTTTCCGTCACGATATTTTTTCCCTTCACCGTTAAAGCATGCGTTTAAAAGTCTCCATATTTATAAGAGAAGAATTCGGTAGGTATTGAACCCACAATCTTCAGAACAAAAGTTGAATGTGCCATTAACACACCGTCTAAACGCGTAAGCCAACGAGACTTATTTCGAATTACCTATTCCCAACGGATATGATCCGATAGTTGTATCTATACATGTTTACAAGTAAGATTATTAATATATCGTAACAAAAATAAACCTTTTTTTATTATATTTAGAGAGCACAGAACCAACGAGGATCTGGTGTTGGATCCAGACCTGAACATCATGAAATTCACTCCTCGCTACCACGCGGAGTTCCTGCTTGAAGAGTCCATCGGAAGACCAGAGGATATCGAGCTGTTCTTACCGAACGTTCCATATCTGGTGAGTTTTAAATACTACACAATACTGACAGCTGAGCATTGCACTATGGTGTGGCGACTAGGGCTAGAAGGTAAAACTATAAATGCTAAAATAATTTGACTTCTTCAGGCTGCTTGAAAAATAAAAATAAACTAGTAGGAAACACATTCGACTTTACGTGGGTTTAAACTCCGCAGTACACATCTGTATTTTTGTACATGTGTTACACACATGCTGAAACAAATACCATGAAGGAACCTAAGAGTTCGAAGAACATTGACATTCAGCTTTAACAGCGAGAACTTTAAAGAGTTCGAAGAACATTAACAGTCATAAGCCCGCACAAGCGTGGTGAATAAAAGTCTACTCTCACGTCAAGAGAGAAGTCCGTGTTGCTTTAGCTAACACTATTACCATGATAGTTGTAAATGTGTCTTATTTGTTATAACAGACAGCACTGCGCATCGTCGGCACACTCCCAAGCTTCATAGGCTCCATGTTCAAGATGGCGACGGCTGGGCTGAACCTAAAGCCGCTCCCGAAGGTCACAGCCCACGACTACTTCTGGGGAGTCCTGGACCCTTATATCGGTATCGTCAACAGAGCTATACCAGGTTTGGTGTACTACAATAACTCTGGATTGCTGACGAGGGTAAGTGCATCAGTTTGCATTATAAATCAATAAAAAAAAAGAATATTGTAGTCATGCTATTTAAATAAAAAACATTTTAAAAATACCGTCATCTTCAATACCGGAGATTTCGTAAACTTTATACGTGAACAGTCTACTATTTTCATTAACATTTACATCAACATAATATTTGTTATAAAAATTTAGATTATCCAAAAAATAACATTTATTTGAAACCCTAAATACCAGATGTACAACCAACAGCCAAATTGGTATACACTCTTGTGTATTACTGTATCAGTTTTATATATCAGTGCAAAAAGAATTAAAATATATTTTTTTTTAGTTTTATGACCTCGGAGTAAATTTCACGGTAACCTCAAGTACTCTCGAATCAGAAAAATTTCAACTGAAGTCAGTCGAAAGATATCAGTACAACAATGAGACGAAAAAGAAAAGTGACATACTGTAAGTATTTGGCAACATCACCATTATATTTATAAAATTGTATCTATTTCTTGTGACATCATAAAAGTTTTATTTTAGCCCTAAAGCGACGTTTCTGGTTCATATCACCGTTTTTTTGGGTTTGTCTAAGTTTGGTTGAGCGACTTGTCATTTGTATAAAAAGGTCATCTTCAGACAAGACAAAAACTTAACCTTAAACTCACTAATAGACCAGTGCAGTTAGCTTCAAAAATGGTCAAATAAGGAAAAAAATAGTAGTAGAATGAAACCCATTAGAAAAGGAGGGTAATATGATAAAAATGAAAGGAAAAATAAATTACGGTCGATCTGAGTTCGGGAAGTGGGAGGGGGTGGGCTTTTAAGGGGAGAAAATGGTTTATCTCGATTTGCGGTGAAACTACTAGTCCTATGAAAAAAAGTTATATGGCAAAGTTGTAGGTAATAAAACGATCTACAACTTTTAATTCATAACTTTTATATATAACGTCAAAATGTATGTGAAAAATTCAAATAACTAAGTTTTTGGTTTTTTATTTCTATCTTTTTCAAAAACATTTTATTTTCTACGAAATTTGGTGAAAACTTACCTATTTATGCTCCAAACACACTATAATTTATTTGATTAAAAATATTAATTTTTTCACCTTATTTTGACTTAATTACTAAAAAAATAGACCAATTTTCAATCGAAAATTCACGTGTCAAAATATTAGCTTTTTTATAAAAATCGGTATGTTGTTTGTTCATTGAAATCTCTATTTTTTGATGGTTAAGAAAAATATATACATTACCATAGTAAATTTTCTCAGAAAATGCAAAACACCGAAACAAAATTTGTATCATTATGTACAATTGCATCATAAAAATGTGATTTTTGCAATTTTTATTTCATATAATTGCTTATAATCCGACTTATTGCACATTATACAAACAGATTATTATTATATTATTATTATTATATTAGTCTGAAAAGACAAAATCACATTTTTATGATGCAATTGTACCTAATGATACAAATTTTTGTTTCGGTTTTGTGCATTTTCTGAGAATATTTACTATCGTAATGTATATATATTTTTTAACTATCAGAAAATAGAGATTTCAATGAACAAACAACATACCGATTTTTATAAAAAAACTAATATTTTGACACGTGAATTTTCGATTGAAAATTGGTCTATTTTTTTAGTAATTAAGTCAAAATAAGGTGAAAACAATAATATTTTCCATCAAATAAATCACAGTGTATTTGGGACATAAATAGGCAAGTTTTCACCAAATTTCGTAGAAAAATAACAATTTTTGAAAAAGATAAATAAAAAAAACAAAAAACTTGGTTATTTGAATTTTTCACATAAGTTTTGAGGCTATGTATAAAAGTTGTGAATTAAAAGTTGTAGATCGTTTTATTACCTACAACTTTGCCATATAACTTTTTTTCATAGGACTAGTAGTTTCACTGCAAATCGAGATAAACCATTTTCTCCCCTTAAAAGCCCACCCCCTCCCACTTCCCGAACTCAGATCGACCGTAATTTATTTTTCCTTTCATTTTTACCATATTCCCCTCCTTTTCTAATGGGTTTCATTCTACTACTATTTTTTTCCTTGTAAAAAATTAAAAACCCTGGTCGGCGCGGGCTATCGTTTATCTCAATATGAATTTATCAATCCACGGCAGTTTTTATGTCCAAAGATGATGAAACTTTACGACAAATTAAACTCCCAATGGCCAGTCGCGTTCGCCAAAAATAAAAGAAGAAGAAGACAAATAACACTTTTTAATTTCAGCGTCACATCCTACTCAAACGCCTACGAAGGCGCTGCCTTCCCCCCCGACCTCACCCCCTCTACTCCCATCAGCATCTACCGGTACGCCATCTGCAAACTTCTCAGCTTCAAGTACAACGCAACTATAAGGACCAATCACGGCACTGACGCTTTTGAGTACGTGTTCTCTGAAGAAATGTTTAAAAACAACACGCTCTGTGATAAGAAGGGCTGTCCCTATGGGATTTCTGATCTGTCTAAATGTTATATGGGTAAGTTAGTACCTATATTTAAGTTTATAATACTTATATGTAGGTAATCAGGTACATAAATCGTAGATTAGTAAATAATTAGTAAATGTATATTGATGGACAATTCGCAAAGCAACAGCAACAAACCCGTGGCTCAAAGTTCAAAGCTTGTATTACGGGTGCTAGATTTCTGATATCTTAAATGGATTAGAAGTACATAAATAGATGTTTTTATCATACGTAATTAAATAACATAAAGAACAAATATTTGCAGATCGTATAAATTTTACAATTCGACCGAAATAACTGGAAATATTTAAGGGAGGCCTATGTCCAGCAGTGGACGTCCATTAGGTGAAATAATAAATGAATAAATAAATATTACTGGACAATTTTACACAGCGACATCTAGCAATGATGATGATGTACAATTTTCCGAGGCGGGAATCGCCGCAACCTCTTGCGTTGCAGGTCCGCTTCGCCCGCTGCGCCACGTAAAAATATTAAAGATGATGATATAATAAAACATGGTTGTTCTAGGGTTTCCGTTCGCGCTGTCTAAGGGCCACTTTCTTGACGCAGATCCACGGCTATTTGACAGAATCGAAGGACTGAACCCCAATAGATCGATTCATGAGTCGAAGCTTTACATTGATCCTGTAAGTACTGTAGGAGAATGATGCTTCAAACGAGTATTATTTCCACCATCATAAAAAGCTAAAACAGCCCATATAACGTTTTGGAAGGATTCGTTTAATCACCACGTTTAACAGTGAGTTCACAACAATAGTCTTATTTAATCTATGTTATATTTCTAGTTGATGATTATTACTTTTTTTGTTTGGTTTCTTGTTGTTCGATATAATATAGGTATTTTATGATATTATCTTTTATGAATTATTTACTTATTTCATTTAATTTTTATTTTATTGTATTGTACTCAGTGTCCATTTCACGATGTTAATTCTTCATTACTTAATTTGAAGTAGGTACCTACTTGTTAAATACTAGCCGACCCGCCTACATCTTCGCTTGCGTTTTTTACGTTATCTACATGTACTTATTTTATGTTTTCTAGCCTAATAGCCTTTCTCGATAAATATTCTATCCAACACTGAAATATTTTTTCAAATAGGACTAGATTCCTGAGATTATTGCGTTCAAACAAACAAACAATCAATCATACAAATTCATCAGCTTTATTATAATTATTAGTATAGATACAAATCTGTAATTAAAGAACATTTATCCATATAATGGTTCCTATGTAATGATACAATAATGAGGTCTGTTCATTGTTTATTATTTTTAATAGTTTTCTTTATCAGCTATTACGTATATTATACCTAGCTTTGATAATGTGCTAATTCAATTTATCTATAAACGTTATTAAAAGTTATTACATAATTATGTACCTTTGTATGTTATTGAAAAAAATATTGTAAAATTTCTATAAACCTTATTAGAATTTGAATAGTATGTAAGAAACGATTGATAACCTCGATATATAGATAAAGAGGTTGTGGGTTCGATTCCCACATCGGGACATATTGGTTCCGAGTGTTTGGGTGTTATATATGTATATAGGAAAAAAAATGTCCGAGCTTACCACTAGGCAAAATTTTGTTGAGTGAATAAGATTATTTTTGATTATTTATCCTTAACTTTACTTTATACCCCCGGCATAAACTAACTACTAAGTATGTAAAAATAATTGACTTTATTCTAAGTCCAGGTGATACATAAACATACTCATTTAGGGCGCATTACAATAAAATAAAAACAGGTAGGTACAATAACAAAGAAACAATAACAAAATACCTACAGTCGTTAGAGAAAACTTATGACTTGAATAAACAATTTCTATCTAACTTCTAAAAGTCGTTGAGCGTATAATGCCAAGCAAAATTGCGTAAAAATAAAACATTGGATTTTTGCACTTTTAGTGCAAAAATCCTCTTGCGCTAAATAGCATTAAAAGAGTCTACGGGTGCCTCCATAAACATTTCTGACGCGATACTACGTTAAGCCCATCAGTCACCCTATAATAAAAAAAATCTTATTTATACTATTTTATTTAACTTGAAATTTGTTTTATTACAGCAAATAGGCATCACGTTGGACTCTTACATGTCAGGGCAGTTCAGCCTGGCTTTAACCGACATGAGCGCGTATTCATCCCGCCTCAGCGACATGTACCTCCCGGTGACGCATTGTATTAGTGTAAGTTATTAGTTTTGTAAAATATACATGTCAGGGCAGCTCTAGCAGTCTCAGCGACATTTACTTTCCAGTGTTAGTCAGTCAGTCGTATAAATTATAGAATATCTGCAAATATCGCCTGGTTAGTGATTTACTAAATTCCCAAGACCTAACATATATTCTACTTGTTAGACACGTGTTCAGATATAAAAAAAAATTGCTAATTTAAACTGTTATATTTCTCCAGAAACATCCAAAAGTACCAAAGCAGGCTGAGACCTTACTCAACATATACTACCATAGTTCAACGATCATCTACTGCGCTCAAGGGATCTACGTTCTACTGGGGCTTGGTCTACTGTTGTACTCCAGGAAGGTCTACTGGCACAATAGAAGAACTCACGAGAAGAACAGCCTAGCCAATCAGAACTCTGTTATGTCAAAAGCTCCTTTGTTGAGCTGAATATTGTTTTTTGTTCTCTGATTGATATAGAAATTTATCAACCAGATTCGAATCAGTTAAGGTGGGACGGAATTTGTTGTTAAATATCCTGAAGTGTTCAAACTGATGTTTTAAAAAATAAAAATGAATAGAACTGTTACATATTGTTATTTTTTTCTTTGTTTTACTTATTCTGGCAAACTAATACTCTTGATCGAAGCAGGTAGAAAATATATTTACTCACACAGGCAAACTCACAGGTCCAATAACTTCAAAAGTTATTTAAGATAAACGTCATATTGATGAAGTGGTCGCATCGATAATTGGCAGACAGCAAATATGACCTCTGCAGCAAACTATTGATAATAATGTAATGTATAACTTGTCATAATTAAGTTATTTTAATAAGAGTCTGTCGTACTCTCAATGTCAATATAATTTCATTAAAATAGAAGTGCTTCGTTTTAAGTGAAAATTATTTAACTTTTTATTTTAAAATGAAGAAGATATCGAAAAACGAGAATGGTAAACGGAATTATTTAAGTAAGAGTAAGTAGAATTTTGTGTTTTTTAAGTGAATAGTGTAGTTCTTAAAATATGTGCATGCGGTGCGTGTTCTTTAATTATTAAAAACTAAAAGAATTTAGCCAAAAACATCCAAATCAAGGGGACAAATTTAACCTAAATTAAATTAATTTAAATTGAAAAAATGAATGGGAATGGTGGGATGCCGCAGGGGATCGGGACGGTTGGAAGGACATGGGGCAGGCAGGCCTTTGCCCTACAATGGGACACAATAGGCTCATAAAAAAAATTAAAAACTTACCATTGAGGGGCATGCTATAAGAAAACGGAATCGCGTATACGTTCAATATCTACAGATTTGTATTCATCCATTTAATATTCTAAATACTCGTAGCACAAAGCTTGACTAATGAGCTGAACTGAATAAATACACCGTTTTTAATAGTCCTAATAAATAGTTATGGTCCTAAGTTGTTTTCAGTTTGAATGTTCTCTGTTGTTTATAATGTTTTGTAATCTATCTGTCTAATGTCTTAGTAAAGAGAAAGGGATAACATCCAACATAAATTTATATCTATTTTTTTATTAGTTTAAAGTTTCTTCATATAACGAGTAATTTATATTGCAAAGAAATAACATTTTATCAAAGTAGTTTAGTAGGTAACTTTTCTTCAATAATTATATTAAAATGTTAATTATAATAAAATATATTATAAATGTTATAATTCTATTACTAAGTTCTTAGTAAGATATTATGTTATATAATTTATAAGTTTGTGTTCACCTGTTATGTTAGATTTGTTTTACCTATATAAAATGCCTATAATGTTTGATATACATTATATTCTGTTGGCGTTCTTTTTTATATAAATAAAGATATTGATATAATATATTTTTTGCCAAAATATCAGGACAGATTGAACATGGTGCTACTTGTAAGTAAAGGTGCACTTGTAACAGAAATATTGTAAACTAGATTTAAGAAATATTTTGGTGTATCCAAATAATAAATAAATAAATGTTAGTTACACACAGGACCTCGCATGCGATGTGCTGATAACCTCTAGTTTGCAATTTTGTTACATTTAAACCACAATAAGTCACATCGTTAATTTTGTTTATAAATACCTATCATCATTTTATCTTTTGTGAACTTGATAACCGAGATTAATTATAAACTGAACTATTCGTATCTATCGTTCTAAAAACCAAAATAATAAATAAAATTAATAGCAGGCTCCATAGAGAAATAATTAATAAGAACATTGTCTTATTGGCTAAGACGCAGACTCGACTTTCATTCCAAAGGTCGTGTTTAAAAACGCGTCGAGCACTTGTTTTAACGGGCGGGGCAAAACATCTTGAAAAAGCCGACATGAAAAAACTTTTTTTAAGAGTTGGATGGGCATGTTATGTTCATTAATCAGCACATGGCCAATGTGGTCGAATTAAGTCCTAATCTCTCGCGTCAAGAAAAAAATTCCTATGTCCCAGCAGTGGGAACGTAAATAGGGGTTATTATGGTACGTCTATAAACACAATCTACGGAAGCAGATAGGGGGAGTTTGTAGGTCAGGGTTGTTCTTTATCTATCAAAAAAGGAGTGGTTGGCAGTTTTCTTTTAAATAGCACAATATGAATTTTCCGCTTACAGTATGCACTAAATTGAGAAAAGGCACCCTGTAGTAGCGCCTTTTAAATTAATGTGAGCAAAACACTTTGTATCACAATAAGCTTTATTAAGGAAATGACACAAGTAAAGAAGAGTTGTGGAATTGTAACAAGAATGTATATGTACATTAATCGCCAACTACCTAACTCGCAAAAAAGAAAGAGTGAGTGAGGGTAAATTTATGGGTATTTATGGATTTGTGGAATCGTACCCGCTACCTCTTGCGTCGAAGGCGGATTATGTTCCGGTTTATAATTATTATATTATTTCTCGACTGAGATTTTAAAGTATGCAAAATCATATTTATCCCTTTTTTCAGAATGTGCTGTTTGTGCTTTGATGGGACTTTTCTTCGTCTTATTCGCTTTCATATTATTTTTCTTCAACCCTTTATTACTGCTTGCTAATTATGTAAGTTTCCCTTTTGTCATTACTATAAATTGAAATAATAACGGAATACCTATTCCGATATTATTATTATTATTTAATGCTAAATTATTGAGTCAATTTACGTCCGTAAAATCACAAAGATTAACTAGGACACGTCATCCATCACCAAAAATTACCCCATTTTTTTATTGTTTATCACTCAAGTTATAGGTTCGGCTGGAGAGACCCACCAGATTATTTAATTGATATGATGATATTACCAGGAGTTGAGAGTGGAGAACGGGTCTATCCTCTTCGAGATCATGAGTGAGGAGATGGAGGCTGCCAAGCTCCATATATACCTGTTCAACTACACCAACATGGAGCAGTTCCTGTCTGGAGAAGACGAAAATCTGAAGCTCAAAGAAGTCGGGCCATTTGTTTACCAGTAAGTTGCAAAATTTAAGTTTAAATAAGGCTAATATAATTATATAAACTTACTAGCTGCGCTCTGCGACTTTGCCCACTTTAAAATTAATATTCCATTCCAGCACTCGCTTCATCAATCTTTATAATAAATGTGATCCTTATCTGTTCAGTAGTTTTAACGTGAAAGACCAACATATTATATCCAAAAAGAGCTCTTACGTGATGTAAATCTTCAATAATATTGTGTCCCAGAGAGTACAGAACCAACGAGGACCTGGAGATGATACCAGAGCTGAACGAGATGCAGTTCACTCCTCACTACCGCCCCCAGTTCGTTCTGGAGGAGTCTATCGGAAGACCAGAGGATGTGGAGCTGTTCCTACCCAATATTCCGTATCTGGTGAGTCGTATTGCCCTTAATCTTAAGCAATTCAATCAATACGATATTAGAAAAATGTAACACATTCACGCACTACAAAAAACGAGAGTAAGAAATGTAAAACGTCCTTGTGAACCTATAAATGTGTATCTTAATCTTCTTCTTTCCTGCGATTAGCTTGTTTTGTGTATGTGCGTCTATCAAACAATCCGAAATAATTTTATTTATTTCATTACATTTCAACTTAAAAGGATGTATGCCTAGTGTAATTTTATTATTTTCTAGATTGCGTTCCATATTTTTTCAGTACAAATTTATAATCATGATTCCCTTTTACACTATAAGAGGCACGACATATCTCCAACTTTTATATAATTAGCTATGTTACGATAGAATACTTAAAAAACTTGGAAATCATTATCATGAATTCTTTTCTTAATTTCAGACAACACTAGCCATGATCGGCAAACTGCCAGGTATCGTGAGGTACGGATACAGGATAGCGGTGTTGGGGCTGAACCTTCGCCCTGTTCCAAAGACAACGGTCCACGATTTCTTCTGGAACGTCGAGGACCCCTACGTTGGAGTCATCAACAAAGTGATGCCTGGGCTTATGTACTACAATAACTCTGGACTGCTTACTCGAGTAAGGTTCTATAACTCCAAGTTCGTCATAATAACCCCCATTTATGTTCCCACTGCGGGGATACATGAACTTCTCTCTTGACAAGATAGATTAGGCCTTAAATTCACCACGCCACCGTGGTAATATAGAAGGAGATTATTATGTCTGGAGTCGATAAGCTTTTATTTAATAAACAGATTTGATTTGTTATTTCGACCTCTGTGGCGCAGCGGGCGAAGGTCCGCCTGCGACGCAAGAGGTTGCGGGTTCGATTCCCGCCTCGGAACAACAATTTGTATGATCTGCAAATATTTGTTCCGGGTGTCTGGGTGTTATATATGTATAATAAAAAATATCTATCTATGTATGTATATTATATTAAGTATATCAGAAACCTAGCAATCGTAACACAAGCTTCGAGCTTACCACGGGGCTAGATGTCGCTGTGTAAAAATTGTCCAGTAATATTTATTTATTTTATTTATTTATTTGTGTTTCAGTTCTATGATGTCGATGTGAACTACCGGATCCATACAAGTACATTAGAATCTGAAAAATTCCAAATGAAGTCAGTGGAAAGATATCAGTACAACAAGGAAACGAAACAGAAAAACAATGTCGAGTAAGTCTCTCAATAAAAAAGTTACTAGATATTTTTATCAATCATAGAAAACACTTTAACCCGGAACAAATATCTGGAGAACGTATAAACTTTTGTCCCTGGGCGGGAATGGAAGACGCAACCTCGCAGGCGGACTTTTGCCAGTCGCGGCTGGTTGCCAAATGAGGTGGGAATTGAACCCTGCTTCATTTAGTGTCACAGGAACCTTCCTATTTCATTAAGGGGGCCAGCGCTCTGATTGAAATTTGCATTATACTCCCTTGATCTTGATTGCCTAACAATTTTTACATTTTCAGCGTGACCTCCTACACAGATGCATACGAAGGCGCGGCTTTTCCCCCAAACCTCACCCCCTCCACTCCTATCAACATCTATCGATACGGTATCTGCAAACTCTTAAGCCTTGAGTACAACACCACAATTACCACAGAATACGGCCTGGACGCTTTTGAGTACGTCTTAGGAAAGGAAAGTTTTGCGAGAAACACGCTCTGTGATAGAAAAGGATGCCCTTATGGGATATCTGATCTTTCTGAGTGCTATATGGGTAAGTTTAAAAACTTATATTAAATCATATTTATCGTTAAGCACTATTTAATATGCCATGTGCCACCAACTCGCACTTGGCCGGCGTGGTGAATTAAGTCCTAATCTCTGTCATCAAAAGAAAAGTCTCTGAGTCCCGGCAGTGGGAACTTAAATCCTAAAACTAAGGGATTTTTACATACCAGAATACGGGCAGCAACATCGTTCTGTGCATTGTACAAGATCCTCCGTACAGCAACTTGGTAAGGGTGGTGTAAATTCCAAATCCCCCAAACCTATCATTGGTTATAATAAAGAAGACCTGTGCCCAGTGTGGGACGAAATATGGCTTACTATGAGAGTTATTCACTCTTAGATTGTTATGGTTAGATAAAAAAAATATCAGACTATGTATTCAATTACGAGTATATTAAAATGATATGCCAATTATTTCAGGGTTCCCATTCGCGCTATCGAAAGGTCATTTCCTCGACGCAGACCCGCGCCTTCTCGACAGGATCGAAGGATTGTCTCCGAACAGAGCTGTCCATGACTGCAAGCTCTACCTTGATCCTGTAAGAATCATGTTTACTAAGATTCTTTATGGTTTTATTGATTCAGTTTTTATAAATACCTAGTACGAATATCTAATTATCCCGTCAAAAATCATATTACATTTTTTTTCATTGTTATTGTTTTAGAAAATAGGCATTGCCTTAGATTCCAAACTATCTACGCAGTTCAGTTTAGCTCTGGGCGACATGAGCGTCCTGCACAGCACGCGGCGACTCAGCGACATGTACCTGCCTGTTACACACTGTATTACTGTAAGTATACATACATAAATAATAAATTAACAGAATCTGCCATCGATGCTAAAGCCTTTGAACAATTTATCATGTTGACTGCCCAGTCCCTAAATCCTTTAAACTATTTAAAGTTCTCAGAACATGCCGGTTTCCCCACGATGTTTGCCTTTACCGTTAGAGCACGTGTTTTCAAAACGCACATAGTTTTTTCAAGAAGAAAAATTCAGAAGTGCGCAGCGGGCTTTGAACCCATCGGAATGAAATTTGAGTGTGCTCTCACTTAGGCTACAAGCCACAGATTATCTTCGAAATTTAAAAGTTGTTTATTCCTTCCAGACACATCCAAAATTCCCAAGAAAAGTCAAAACCTTATTCAGCATTTACAACCACAGCCCAGCTATAATTTACACGTCGCAAGCATTTTACTTCCTTTTAGGACTCGCTCTACTACTCTACTCTAGGAAGGTCTACTATGATCAGAGTACAAAAGAGAAGATCGAGTTATGCTCAAATCTTGACTCAAAAATCTTGAAAATTGGAAACTGTGAAAAATCATTGAAAGATAACTTCTAGTTTTATAGTTTTATAAAGGTTCATCTATGGGTTTCTGTGCATTTACCAACGCCAAATGTTTTATGCGCGAAAGCGACAGGGTTTGGTTTACGTTTTGTGTGTCTTTTGTGTATGAGTGTGATCCTCGGCTTTGCTCGCTACTAAATACTGGTTAATGTTTTTCACTGGAGAAGCATCATTCTGCGGCATAAATTAATTACCTTATAGGCCATTTTAATTTACCATTTACCTGTTTATTATGTTGATAAGGGCCAGCTGCTGTATGAGTATTAAGCCAAAATAAAAGATAAAATATTTGAAATAGTATTTATTAACATAGGATATAAAAATAACACTAGTGTCTAGTTCACAACACCGGCCGCGCCGGCCGCGTGCTCTTCGGCAGGATGATGCACAGCAACCCCGCCGCTGAAACAGACAGACAATACCATAAATAAATAATATTCATAATATTATGTACTTTTATTTCACACAGCAAGATCCAAAAAGCATTGCTTTTATATCAAGTAACAAGACTCATACCCTTAAGAACACATAGGAAAGATACATATGTACGGGTAATATATGTATGGGAAAAGCAGCTTTTTTGCAGCTACAAATACCCACCTTCGTGCCAGTTCTGGATACAATAGCTCAAAGTAAAGTAAGGTCAACACTCACTGATAAGGAACGTGCCGAACATGTAGATGGGCACCACGCAGTGCTGGTCCACAAGTGCTCCGAACACCACGTTGCCGACGATAGCGCCGATGCGCCCGCACATAACTGTCACCGCCATTGCTGTGGCTCTGTGAAAGACAAATAGAGATAAGTAAAATAGTCAAACCATTTATACTTGGCATGTCATCCAAGAAAACAAGGCTTGTGTACGGATACTAGATTTTCCATCTACTGATTACAACACATTTATATCTATTAATATATTTATTATTAAAATACTCGGAACACTTGAAACTTATAACAAACTTGCAACTTCTACACATTTATCTTGAGACGAAACTAGTTATGAAGAAAATATCACAGAAAAAGATTATACTAGATAAAACCCAGACACCCGGAACAAATATTTGCAAATCATACAAATTGTTGTCCCGAGGCGGGAATCGAACAAGCAACCTCTTGCGTCGCAGGCGCGCCTTCGCCCAATGCGCCCCAGAGGCCGTCACCGAGCCACAGAGGTAAAGCTCTATAACATTGAAATTCATGATACTTACGCGACTTTAGTGGGGAAGATCTCGCAGATAACACAGAAGAGTACCGCCTCCGTACAGGAGACGATGGCCTCGAACACGCACGACAGCACCAGGTTCTGTAAGGACGACTGCACCAGGTTCAAACCCAGCGCCGCCAGCCCGGAGCTGATCAGCATGAACACTGGAGATATGGATAACATTTATATAAAATAAGCCTTGATTAATACAAGTTCCTTACATAAAAATAAAAAAATTGCCGGACAATACACACAGCAACATCTAGCCCCGTGGTAAGCTCGAAGCTTGTGTTACGGGTCCTAGATTTCTGATATACTTAATATAATAAACATACATAGATATATAGAGAAGATGAGGTAAAAATAAAAATAACTATGTATGTATATGTTTTAATATACTAATTTCTCGATACTTTATAACTGTGGTGAATTAAGTCCTTATCTTTCTCGTCATGAGATATGAAATAATTACCACAATTATTTCATAAATGACTTAAATGTTTTAATGGATTACTGCAAAGTACCTAAATGTCTGAATCTCTTTATTAACTATATAATTTTCTGCAATTGGTTAGTCTAGTCACCCCTCTATACAGCGGAACTTTCAATAAAGGGTCGCCCTATAGCTTTCCACTGGTATGTCCTACATACTTGTAAAATGCAGATAATGTAAGGGCAAAAGTGATTTGATAAGAGAGATCGTGGTTTTCAAAAAGTGGATGTGGCCTGCCTGATGGTCCTGATTCCAAAAGTAAATAAACACACTTACTAAAAGGTTATTGAGGTAGTGAATAAGACTTACCTAACATGGGCTTCTTGCCGACCATGTTGATGGAGAGACCGACCGACAGCGCGGTGGGCACACAGCTGAGCGCTACTATAAGCGTGTGGAGGTACACCTGAGGGTTTATTGATAGAACCTTCTCCTGGAAACAAAACAGTTAAATTAGCGAACTGATACAAAACGTAGTTCTTTTCTTATAAAAACGTATTTATTTATATACGAAATAAAAAATAAATGCTGCTACTATGATGTCTATGTCTCATCAGGCTTGCTGTTAGTGACCCCAAAGAACCTTGACTTTGCAACTTAGCGATGAACTATCTGAACCGCTTGAAGAACTAGTATCTATGTGACATTAAAGTCCAATCAAAAGGTCCTACTCACATCAAGGAGCTCAATTGGCGAGCTGTTGGTGAGCGCTAAAGACACCTCGCAGACCCCTGCAGATACGCCGGGCTGCATAGCAGAGAACTGGCTGAATCGCTCGAACAAGTCCGGGAACCACATCATCAGGGTGTAGTAACTGGAAAGAAACGTCAGTAGTAAAGTAAAATGTTGACTTCCAGTGTTCGAGTAGAAAACAATTTGGGTCAGCGCGATTTATGTGCTTATTCAAATGTGAATGATGTGACGTAACGCTCGTGTGGTGCCGGCCTAGTATATAGCACCATATATATACCGTATATAGTATCATATTCCATAAGTATCATAAAATTAAAAAGCCATTGAAATTACCTGAACATAAGACCGAAGTCCACAAAGCAGCACAATACCAGTAGACCGATGTAGGGTGGAGTAACAAGCATCTTTTTGCGAACCCAGAATGCCTCCAGCCGCTGGTGGAAGGTCAGTGGAGCCTTGGTGTCATTCCCGTTGGTGTCTGCTGAGACTACTTCTTCATCTTCATCGCCGTCTGCACAGATCATGGATTCCACCTGGATGCGACACATAATAATAAATACGATTATAAATAAAAGGATAGCAAAATAAATCAGTGTAAAAATATTATTTATGTATCAGTAAAGAAATCAATGAATAAAAATAACATTCGCCTCCTAAAATCTAGACACACAAACTAACAACCTCTGTAGCGCAGCAGGTGAAGGTCCGACTGTAACGTAAAAGGTTTGATTCTCGCTTCGGAACTAAAAAATACATAATAAAAAATATCTATCTATGTATATTCAATAAAGTATATTAGAAAGCTAGCATCCGTAACACAGCACGGAGTTTGATGTTGCTGTGGTAATTGTCCAGCTACTTTTATT
The DNA here is from genome assembly GCA_963691955.1 of Chloroclystis v-ata. Classification (NCBI taxonomy): domain Eukaryota; kingdom Metazoa; phylum Arthropoda; class Insecta; order Lepidoptera; family Geometridae; genus Chloroclystis; species Chloroclystis v-ata. The sequence continues at coordinate 9,954,259 of OY829898.1, read as the reverse complement.
TTTATTTATTTATCTCTTAGCCAATATACCTATATATAGGCTTACCGGGAAATCCTTAGCACTAAGCTTGGTATTGACCACGAAGATCCTCTGCAGCACTGTCAGCGCCGTGTCAGGCTTGTTGGCGTGCAGCAGGTACCGTGGACTCTCAGGGAAAGGAAGCAGCAATAGCACCACCAGCAGAGAAGGCACTCCACAAGCCGCCACGAACACTCGCCATGAGTTGAACTGGAAGCTGGCTCCGGGCTCCGTGAAGTTGAACGTATCTGCTGGGATGATGACGAAGGCTATGCCTGTGGGATAATAGTCAACGATTACAACACCAAAGTAACGTGAGTCTGTGATTGCAACATTAAAGCGAGTGAAGTTAGGGTAAAAGGGGGACAACGGCACGTCACTAATTTTCCGGTGACGTTGTCCCCGACGTGTACGCCGCTCCGGGGACAACGGGAATGAATATTTTTTACGTGCCGTTGTCCCCGGCCCGGGGATGCAGTCACCGGGGACAACGGGAAGGAACCTCAATCTGCGACCTTTTGCCTTTGCCAATAGAATCTGTAAGTTAAAAATGACAAAACTGTATTTTGTTTATAATATCAAAGCTCCTAATAAAATACAATATTTAAGTCCAGGTCAATAAAGTCCAAATGATTGATATCAGCCTAAGCAGCACATGCTCCAGACAGTTATTGTTGTTTTATTTGTGCGTTAATCAATCGCGTGGTTATTATAGTATATAATCGTATAAGGTTTCTGACCACGAATTTACAACAAATCATTTTACAGAGACACTTAAAATTGGAAGGTTTCTATCGAAAATAGAACTCAGATTTAGCTCAACCACAAAGTTCCATTCACCTATGTTTTTCGCAAGTGGGACGAATCTAGTCGCAATGTCGTGCCAAGGTTTACGGGACGATAAAACGGAAACAAAAGCGAAGGTTGCTGATAGCTGAGACGGGAATTGGCAGACGAGAAAGTCTGTAGGCGACTTCATGAAGACGTCTCGCAATGTTTGTAATTACCTGATTGAAAATGTAGAATTTTTTTTAAACAAGAGATACAAAATAGGTACATAAAAATATGTATGATAGATATAGATACTACAAAGTGTGGTTTTATAAAACTACAATGCACGAATCTTGGCAAAAACAAAAGCGCTCTCCTGTAAACATGACTGAAGATAATCGTAGATCGAATCATTCAGACAAAAACAACAGCTTCTATATATTAAGTCAGTATAATATGATCAGAAATTTATTTCTGTTTTATTCTCATGTCTTTTGACACAAATTCCGTCACTGTCGCTCATAAATTAAAACTAAAAATACGATTATACGAAGTTTCGTGCCAGATAAGACCAGACTAGATTTTAATGGAATTTTAACTAAGTAGGTAATTATGTACTAGAGAGTCCTTATAATGTGGGAAAAAGGCAGAAATATAATGATTAATTTATTTATTCCAATTAATATACTTTCATTGCTCTGATACCTCTATAAATGAACCCTGCACTTAAACTTACCGGGCAGCAGTATGGTCCCCAAGGTCCAGAAGACCTCGAGCCGGCACAGCATCACGTCCCGGTGTCTGAGAGACAGGAAGTCCCCGAAGTAAGGGAAGATGAGACCAGTGGCGCCGATGATGCCGAAGCCAGAGAAGAACCTGAGGAAGGACGGAGTCTACAACGAATAATTATGCCTACATCGGAAGACATTGGCTGCAATAAGAAAGATGATAGTTTGAAAGTTATTAAGACTTTGTGGTGCGGAGGGTTCGATATCGGGTGCGTTTTGATTCCCACAAAACCGCCCAGACAATCACCCAGATAAATATCTGTACGATAGACAAAAGAAATACCTGAAAACCCGCGTGTTCTACGTATTTTCCGTGAATAGTGAAAAATATATTTGAAGTATTATTAAGTATATCAGTTATTTACATTACATACCTACTCGTAACACAAGCTTACCGCGGGGCTAAAAGTTAAAATTTATTGCATCTAGTTATGGGAGTTAAGGATGTTTTAGACTTACAAATAAAGTCTAAAGCGAGCCAGCTGTAGTATAGATACCTGCAAGCCAGGAAGGCGGGGAATACGGGAACTACACTGGAGAGGAAAGCTGCCACAGCGTCCAGGATCAAGGCTCCAATAATAGCTTTCTTGCGACCGCGCGCGTCGGCCAAGTTGCCCCAGAAGTAGGAGCCTACGCACATGCCTGAAAATAAAGATACAATATGGTTTAGTAGGTTTGAACAGCGATCATCATCATAACGTAATTTTAAGAGTTAAAAGCTTAATACTAATTTTAGACTTTTGCTAAACCAAATGTATCATTTTTGGACCCATAACAAAATGTGTAAGAAAATAAGTTAAGTCATGGAAAATAGGAGGACACTATAATGTGGGCAAAGTCACGGCTAGCTTTCTCATGTGCCTACTTAGGTGCTGAGAAGTACCACAGCAAGTTTAATAGTATTTCTCTTCTAAGTTACCTATAAGTGGAGTAGCGGTGAGTCTCCCCTTATCGCTGGAGGAGAGCTTAAAGTCGTTCTCGGCCGCAGGAAGCACGAAGCTGAGTGTTGTGGTGGAGAGTGCGCACACCGCGTAGATGGCGCCACATGACATCAGCAGTCGCCATTGGAAGCTGCCGTACCCTGAAAACAATGGCGTTTCATCATCAGTAAAGATAAGACACTAATCATCAGAGAGCCTAAGGCCTAATTTCACCACTCTCTCTTTGTTAGGTTATCATCCCGTTATGTTTAATACTTAAATGGGATGTTAAACTAACAAAGAGAGAGTGGTGAAATTAGGTCTAAGTGAATCAGTCACTTTAAAACAAAAAGTAATCAGCAAAAATATGTTGTTTATGTGGCTGTGTCCTACTTGGTGTAGGATGGAGACGTTGGTAATGACGATCTAGTGAAAGGTTTTCGGTGGATTCAAACTGCTTCCGATCGTGATAACTGGAAATCTTTATGGATTGTCTATGAATATGAGTGGACGTCCAACGACTGAAATTATAATGATGTGGCTTTAAAATATAACACATATTTTCCCGTAGGTATTGTCAAATATTACCATAATATTAAAATCATAGTCAGCTGAGCCTAGAAAATGACTAAAGCCTTATTATAGATATATTATTGCATCTGATTAATTGTTACCATCTGTCAATGAAATCGCATCTATTGCCAAGGTTCAGGGATGCGTTGCCCATCTGTCATAATTTGCCTTTGATTGAGAGCACTTGAGCTAATAGCCTCAATAATACTTCAATACTAGTAACGTATCTATTTATGATGTATGGTGAAAACTGGTGAGAACTAGTTTCATTGGGAGAAGTGCCAAGATAGGACCAGTCTTTCTATAGATAATTAGGCTAAGAATAAAATTTCCCAGAATTTTATTGACATGGTTTACCTTGACGTAGTGTTGTTAAAATTTAGGTTTGAATTTTTGTTTATTGAAATTTTTGTTTACTGAAATAAACTTATTTTCTTTATTTATTAAATTTTTTTTACAAAACGTACATAGTTATTATGAAAATCAGGTAACAAACTTTGTTCAATTAGAACTTGGTCTTGTTGAATTTTGTAAGCATCTTAAATGTCTAAAAACTGTATTTCCATAATTGGCTTTATAGTAGGTTACTAAGGATAAAAACAACACTCGAGACTTGACGGCTGATCGAAGGTAGGCTTTTATAAAAATAAAGCTATAAATATGTAATATTAGTAAAGTGACAAAAAAATAGTGTCACATCCATTACCTATATTTATTTACTATCTACTAATAAACACAAATATATTTGTTTTCGTGCGTTTAAGTAGAAACTACAAAGTATCTCCTATTTCCTCTCAACCGGAGACCTGTGATGACCACGTGACAGCATTCCTGGCAAACCGACAACATCGTCACAATGTCATGTGATGTGTCAAACGCAGACCTGCACAATAAGACCGGGACTCCACCAAACTGGTAGACGAACGAGCGCAGTGATGTTTTTTAAACAACCAATAAAATAGCGTTATTGGTACATCTTAGAGATCACTGTGCTTGGAATATTGTATGGCGAGATGGAAGCGGAAGGTGATATCGCTCTCTCGTGGAGTTATGCTTTGTCACCTTCCCTCCCTTCCCTTTCTTCTACTAGCAAGCCACAGTGGGGTGCTGCTGAAAACATCTCTTCTCGCACAAGCCCACCGCACACATCTCCGCTTTGGTGAAGTCCCAGCCTTAACCATAAGACGGGTTGAATTTGAAAATAATCTGTCTCTTACGCCTTATTGAGTCGAGTCCTTTCGCCGTATAGTATAAGTCCTTATTGGAAACTAGTTCCGGAACGTTCGTTGCCTTGACTATAAGAATAGATTTACAAATATAGGAAATTCAGACCATATATTATGTTTCAAACTACCATTTATGTACATAGTTATGACAGATTTGTGCCTGATCTATCCTATCGGTAAACTTGGCGTTACCTATTTAATAACTATTCTATTATTGTCATGGCTTAATTCTTTTAGGACGATCACCATTGTTTTTATTATAGTTTGGATTGATAAATTTAAATCAAAATAAACTTATAGGTATCACATAATAACAATTTTAATTTACGCACAGCATTTTTATTGTTCTTTTATTATGTCTTTTATATTGAATACATCTCGGTGTGACTTGCTCTTTATGTCTCTGTTTCAATTTCTTCGTCACCGCAATAATCTCCCGCGGGCCATTAGCGATGTAATAATTTTCTTAAATGTGAAGCATGTTATATAAAAATAGCAAGTTCAATGACCCGTGCGCAAGAGCATCTTTGGGACGTTAAAGAAACAAAGTACAAAGCTGATTATGTTAATTATTATATTTTAAGAATTATAGGATACATTTGTACACGTACATGTTTAATTGTGGTAGGTTGTAGCACTTGTAATTTATTTTTGTGTTATTTAATCGTAGTTGGATAAGTATCTATGTCAATATCTAAAGCGTAATTAATAATGTCTGTTGGTTGCCCTATAATAAATAAATAATACTTAAATAATAAATATTTTTTCCCACTATTGGACAAAGGCCGCCCCTAATTTTTCCAGCAGTCTCTGTCAAGAGTTATAGTAAACTAGATAAATATTTTCTCAACATTGTTTTTTAAAACTGCGGAACCATTCTGTTTATCCCACCTGACACTGCGCAGACGATAATCACTCACTCTGTTTACTGCTATTGTTGCGCGTGCGCTGCTTTTACAACTAAACTGTATTTTCAGGTTTTTATGCGTTTTCAAATGTAACAGGAAAGTAACAATGTTGTTTTTCTCTGTATAATTGTATTTTAATGTTTTTTTGGAAACTATTGCAATGACAATTAATTGTTGCCCCGATATAATACATTGTGTACGACAAGTACGACAAGTATGGTTTTTGAGTATACTTTGTATGTATCGATGTTTCAAGCAAAAACGATCTACTATCGGTTCTTTTATAAAACTTTACAATAATAACGCTTATTAATCAGAACAAATGCTACTTTTTATCGCGGGCAGATCCATTTTACCGCAGGCGGAAAGAAATTTGGATTAAAATCGTATCAATAAGTCAACATCTTAATAATAACGGTTTGTATTTTAAGCTTCTTAATATTGGCTAGAAAATGTTCATGGGCTTATTTTTATTTTCTATGTATTGATAATTTTTTAATAACTTAGTTTATTTTATTTTTTAATTATTATAAGACGTAACAGTATATTTTTATTCATAGTTTAAGGGGCCGGTGACACTTGCAGGGAATTTCAATTCGAGGCGCGTGCGAAAATCGGCCCGCATATCGCTATCTCTATTTAGCCGATGACGTCAACCACAGTGTTTGACTGTGTGCGTGAGTAGTTAGGATAGCTCATCTGATGTTTCATGTCATGACCATAGAAAAAGATATCTAATGTAATAATCGTTTGACGGCACCGGCTTCGCTTTTGAAACACTTGCTGCACAAACAATACGTGTATCTAAGTAGAACTAGGTTTTATTTTTAATTTCCGAATTTGGCTGGTCTGTAGGTAGGTTCGTCATACGGTTCTGCTTCTACTATGTATATTCTGATTCTACTAAATTTAGGATTACAAAATTACGAGCATTATAAAATTATGATTAGAGAACAAAAGAAATAATTTAGCGGTAAACATTTATTTCGCTAGACAGATAATACTTTTATTCATCACCTTAAAAACTTAATTAAAACATTATTATAAAGAATAGCAATAGAACTTATTTATTCATAGAACTGGTGGCCTTATCACTCAAAGCGATTTCTTCCAGGGAACCAAAGTGCTTTATAACCTAAATTTACACAATTACCATAGGTACCTACTAAAATGTTATACTAAAACATACAACATAATAATAAATCTAGTGTTTCATCACATGTCATCACTTTGTTCGATCATATCAAAAATCATATTTTTATTTTTTTTCGTGTATTTATTTTCTTTACGGGAAGGGACCTCTTTTTCCTCATTTCCTGGGAACTGATAACCACAGGCGTTTTTTGCTTGATCGTCGTGGCTCTGTAAATATTTATACAAATTATAATCTAATCAATTTACTATGGCTATAAGACCTACTTATACATTGAAACAACAGAATAAATAAAAATTGCCGGACAATTCACACAGCAACTTCTAGCCCCGTGGTAAGCTCGTAGCTTGTGTTACGGATGCTAGATTTCTGATATAAGTACTTAATATAATATACATACATAGATGGATGGATATTATTTTATGTATAACACCCAGACACCCGGAACAAATATTTGCAGATCACTTTTCTTCACTTATCCTTAGATATAAGTAAGTAATTACCTAAACAACATGTTAGATAAGTACTTACCTACGTAGGTAGGTAGGGACAATTACTGAGTGGGTAAGTTTTTTATAGGTAAGTAGGTACGATGGTAGGTTGATTTTACTTGTTGTACTTTAAAATAAAACAAGCAACAATAATATAAGTTAGGCACTTACTGTGAGATACACCCCAACGTTCCGAGTCCATTATCAGCTACCAAACCGTAATTCAAATACAAATTCTTTATTTTAACACACAATGTAACAGTTTACACTAAAGCATTACATGGGACTTACAATTTATAAAATAGAAAAATATCAAAATTTGTAAACAAACCCATAGTCACAGTAACGTCACAGTAACTTTTTAGACACCGATTTAGAAAAAAATAAATATAGTAGACTCCAAAGAGAATATAATCACTACGTTAGAGTATTTATTGGTTATTGATAGACTCCTTCCCTCACGACGAAAGAGTTCCGAGCGTTCTTGTAAATACGCGTTGCACTAGTGTGAGTTAGTGCGAGCGATAAGCAATACTAGCTGTTGAAAATTTGGTATGAATTTGGATGTGTTCCGTAATACCAAAAATGATGACTGAAAACATTTTGTATTCCTCACAAAGTATATTTATTCGGTGACTTAACAATATAAGCTATGTTTCTATGCAAATAATTTTTAAGATATTGTTGTTTTTCATACCAAACCAATAAGAAGAAAACATGCATTTTTAACGTAAAAAATTTGCAAAAAGCGATTGGCTTTAATTTCATTTAAAGTAGGTATTTTGTAAAAATAACTCCATAGGAACCTAGATAAATACTATTTAAATAATAATAATGCAATAATATCATGGAAATATGCCCGAATAACAAATAATTTTGGTATTACGTTTGTATGGGAAATTTGTCCTCCGCCATACTCTTAAGATTTAATCGAAATAAATGTCCTGAATCTGTCATAAACTATCACTTCCATAGTGCCAACATATCGAGCCGATTGTTGGGAAAATCCCATGGAATTTCCCCCACGGCGACCAAATGTCCCGCCATCGTGTCAGCCCGTCCGTTTGTTAGTCCGCGTAATGGACTGTGCGGTTATGAGTATGAGGAACCCGATGTTTGTGTTTATGACTTTCATTTTATTATTGTTTCAATGTTTGGTGTTGCTTGAATATAAAAATAATATTAGTAAGCAACAAATATACTGACAAAAAAATTGTTATAAAGAATAAATGATAAAAATATCCATCTATGTAAGTATATTACATTAAGTATAACAGAAATCAAGCACCCGTAACACAAGCTTCGAGCTTACCATGGGGCTAGATGTAGCTGTGTGAATTGTCCAGCGTTATTTATTTAGTATTTATTTCGTCGTATAAGATAATAAATTAACTAATACTTAACCTTGAGATTAAATCAGGCCCTAATAGTTGCAAATCTACTTCCGTGTGATAGCGCAGTAATTTTAGTATCAATTTGTGAAGAGTGACCTTCTCCGTAATTGGCCCTTGGATAGGCATTCGTCCATAGAGCGATTAGCGGCCTGTTAGTAAACGATAGTGATGGTACACAAAACTTTCCCCAATTATGAAAACTATACTAGTAATTTTTCAAAGTACGTAAACTAAGAAGTTTTAGAAGTAGTAAATTAAATCCACGAACTTTTAAATATGATAACCACCAACAGTTTCGACTTTTACGTAGGATATGATACAACATACATAATACTAAATTCTTCGTGAATTTTCCTTCTATTTGAAAATTAATTCGCTTAGCCAAGATAAAATTAGTTGCTTTTGCGCAAGCTTTGTCCTTTTTCACAAGTTAAAAAGAGGATGGAAGAGGATCTTCATCGACTGTAGGTTTTTATTAGGTACCTCAAGACTTTTACGCACCTTTGATTACGTTCTCACTGTGGGTCACAGGGACTTCTCTCTTGACGAGAGATTTCAGACCTTAATTCACCACCTCCTTTTCTTTAAAAGTTTGAACCCACGAACTTCGGAAAGAAAGTTATGTCTCTATTAGCCAACACTTGTTGTTTGGTCATTTTGTCTCAAACTTACTGGGTTTAAAGGTTCGTAACAAAAAGTTCTGTGCGTTTCTTCTCCATCTGGAAAAATACTATTATATACGCGTACACCCAAATGTTTTCTCTAACAAAATTAAGAACTCATTTAAAAGAGTTGTCCTAACAAAAATGACTCAGAACCTTGTTCAGCTAAACTTGTAATTATTAGCCAAGGCTACGCCATCCCTAGCTGTTGTCATTGGACTCAACCTCGTAATGCCTTGATGGGCTTTTAGCTAATAGGGGCGCGGTGATGACGTCACAGGCGAGGTCACCTGCCTGACCTTTAACTTTATCGAAGTACTTTAGAAAGAATAAGGAACCCTTAGCATAACCAATATTACACCCTCTCTGTGTGGGTCTACCAGTTAAACGCATTGTAAGACTTGGGGAATAAGGTTTAATCATAACGCTTACCAGGCAAGTCGGTGATCGCATTAATTTATCCTGCTTATCTTCTGGTATCAAAATCCCTTAGTTGCCTTAACGTGAAGCCCATGATGAAAAGATGGCTTGGTATTATTACTAATGTGACACAACGCAGCAGGTAGCTTTTCAAGGCAAATTTGTCGATAAAATAAATTGTACAGACATCACGTGAAATAACATTAGGTACTTCGCCTAAGAAATATATTACCAAATCTAATGGATTTCAAGCATTAATTATGCACTAAATAACTCAAACCTTGCCTAGTCATAAACATTTCACGCTTCTTAACCAATGCTAAATATTCGTTGAAAATAACATTTATTTTCATAATCATGAAAAACTTCAAGCGAACAATAGTAAAACCTCAAAAGAGAGAACTCTTTGATCGCACGACACGGTTTATTTTGGCGGGAAATCGCAATGACGTCCGCCATTTTGCGACGCCGTGCCATGAATCATTTTGTTTTATTACTAAATTTTGGCTTATTCCTCACATTGAAATTAGTCGAAATTAGATTTAAATGCATAAGATAATATTGAGATTAGAATAAAATTAAGTTATTAAGTTTATTTACCCGCTGGATACCGTGGAAATTGATAAAACAATCTCTATGACCTAATGGTTTCTAACAGTAGACGTCCAGCAGCGTCGATCTGTTGTATATACTGTGCCAACTGAGATCTATGATCAACAAGCCGTCTGGTAAGCGCGGTGACTAGACCTATGTATTACCTTCTTATTCTCCCTAGATAGACAATTGACATTCTGCTGGGAAGACACGGGCCCAATAAAAGATTAATTATTTTCATTATGCTTAAAAACATATTGTTTCTATTTACCTATGCAATGATAAATTATTATTAATATTGATTGTTTTCATTATTTTTGAATAATGGGAAGTAATATTAATTGATATCTGCTTTTATACCAATAAAACAGCCGACGACATTATTTCAAGAAACATCTGTCTGCCACGTGCAGATAAACTAGATTTCAATCGTTACCTCACATCTGAGTCTTATTGCGTTTCTTTAACGACCGTTTTATTGCCGCCCGTTAATTTAATGTCCTAGTTATAAGAATAGACTATTATACACATCACCAAATGACATTATCAAGGACTACATTTGAATAATTTTTATGCAATAATCATAATCGAAGATATAAATATGATAATTTTCTTATTATTTTAATGTCGGACAACTTTTACCGGGGTTTTGTTAATCGTGGGTATCTTGTTTTAGAGACGAATTTTTCTTTTTACCTTTTTTTTTGTCTGTAGATATTTTATTATTTGAGAGTATACATAAGTATATTTATAATAACAAAGTGAACAGATGATTTGATATAATCGTCAGGTTGGTGAATACGCTACTTCCAACCTAAATAACCGAAATCTGTTGTCCATCTTTTTAACTGAAGTTATTTACCATAATACCGACCATGAGCTTGACATTACACTCCACCAACAATAGTGTCGTTCGCGTCGTAAACAATCGCACGTCACGACATATCGTTAACGGCGCGCTGGGTAGCCCTTTTAATTCGGTCACAGAGTTGTTAATAGGCTGGGCTTGTTTGTGAGCTTGTGTTCTGTTTTCACTCGAGATAATTCTGTTCGATTCATGTTTAACTAGATAATTGTGCGTTAATCTGTTAAAATAACACTTTCACTGCCTCGGCTGCTACGCCGTCGCAACATCGTTTTGTAGATCTGCGAGTAGCGTAAATCTTAAAATCTGTGGCTTACAAAATCTTCTTAGATGATAAACTCAGATAATGTAATTTTGTCCCTACTACTTATCCAATTATTCATGTGGGTGATGTCAAGACAATTAAGACTTCCCTCTTGACGAGAATGGGTTTTGAAGCGCAGTGGAACTATATGAGATTATGCCTTAATCCACCAAATGCGGGTTGGTGGCATTAGAATAGCTTCTAATTATAGGTTCATTTTCTATTGACTTGATCGATAAACATCTCAAAGATCAATGTTGTTTTGGTGCGATCTTTGATCTTCCGCGGTGCGCCGGCGCGGTGCCAGCGGTTCGATGCGCTTGCGCAAGGCAACAACGTCTCTGAGTTTGACATGTCTTGCGTGTCCCAAACAATCTGACGTAGGTACATTTATATTGAGATTTTGTAGATGAAACAGCACGATCTAATGCGAAGTGAGTAATATTAATATATTTATTGCAGACACAAGATCCATATGAAAAATATACATATCTACTAATTGAAGGCACATTGTAATTTAATATTATATAATACACCTTATTAAAATTATAAATGCAAAAGTTTTAGACATTGTATGCATGTTTGTTACAAATAAACAAATTTTGTATTTAAACATAACAAAGTAACAAAATACCTACAGTAGGTTCAGAAAATACTATGACTTTTTTTACCCAACGTGCAACGTCTAAAAGTGGTCAAGTGTCTTTCTGCCAAGGTCTTATAAGATAATCCATTTAAGGGTTTTGTAGATAACATTATTATATTATATATGTACCCTTATATGTAAGTAGTTTTGCCATTTCTGTCTATCAGTGGGTCAAGGGTCAGTATTTTATACTCGATCGTGAAATAGTCAAAGTCAAGAACTTTATTCCCATAGAAACACAACGATTCACATGGATACGTCAGAAAAGCTTAAAATTAAAGAAATTATTTTAACTCGTCTAAGTAAAATACTATTTCTAAACTAAGTGAACAATTCTAACCTCTGATTTTTCTTCTTGGAAAATTATGTGTGCTTAAAAGAATACGTGCTCTAACGGTGAAGGCAAACATGGTGAGGAAACTGGCATGTTCTGAGAACTTTGAAAAGTTTGATTGGTCATTGTGGTGAATCAAGGCCTAATCTCTCTCGTCAAGAGAGAAGTCCCTGTGTCCCAGCAGTGGGAACGTGTAGTACTCACCAGCGTGGTGCAGGGCGGTTTCGAAAGGCGCTCTCTGCAGGCGGTCCTTGCCCTCTGTCAACAAAACATAAATAGATCAGACTTTACCCTTGTTTACATTGTCTATTGTTATTGTCATGGCAGTAGTCCTAACATATGTGCGTCTTCTGAGAAGATTTGGGTTACACTTTATTCATATTAGCTAATGCTAATGCTGCTGCTTTGTTCGCGTTTCTAATTAGTTTAAGCTCATTATTTAAGGGAACCTTAAACTTTTTTTTAGCTAAGTAATACATTTCTTTAAACCGAATAAGAATTGGCAAACACTTAAAAACCAATTTGAACTCTTACAGTAAAACAATATTTTGACGAGTCATACCTTGTTCATTTATATAATGAAAATATTAATAAACCGCCTATCTAACATAATCAGTGAATTATCATTGATTACCTTTTATAAACTTCGTAAAGTCCAAAAAGTGTGGGTTCATTTCCCGTCTAGATTTTAGCTTTCAGTACAGTCGCGCTGTCAAGAGTTTATTAAATTGCAAAACATTTACACACCTACGCTTCATTCGTTTACAAACACTTTAGGAAAACCTAATTTCAGGTCGTTGAACTTAGTTTGTTTTTGTTGAAATTGTTTGAAACTAAATCCCTCCAGTGAAGCGTTGGATCTAATGAGTACTTAATATTGGACTAAAATTTTCAGTTTTTAAATGTTGTAATTATATTTAAACTGTAGAAATTACGGTGGCTAAATTCGTACTTCCATACTATATTGTCATTACTATAATCAAATGTATTATTTTCTCCACAGTTTATTGTGTAGTTAGTACCACGTGGCCTAGTATTGTCATTGACATAGAACTGAAACTAAAATAGAGTCGCGTCGCGTCGTTTCAGCTGTTTAGATATTTTGCTTCGCGTCCAAATGAAATCTGTTTAATCTACTGAGTAGTTTTCAGAGCACCAATAACTTTATTTTTTTTAATATTTATATGGGGGAGAGTTGATAGATTTAATAGCAAATGCGTAGAATGTTCTATGACATTTTAGATAGTAACTATTTCAGTCATTTGAAAAAAAAGAGATGGTAATTAAAACAAAAACATTTTTTCAAGTAAACTTTTTGTATTAGAAAAAACATAGGCTAAATATTTTATTTATTAAGTAGTGTCAACAAATGAATTCTATAAACACACTATAAAATAATTGAACAGTTCGATAAATTTATCTGAAATACTAAACAGTTCTTTGTTAATGACTGCCAGACAAAACATTAAATTGTTTGAAAACACGTCAGATTAGCTCGACCAAAAATTAGAATTCTTGAAATGAGTGACATAAATACCTACTTAGGTCTAAACGTTGATGTTTACAGAAATATATTGAAGGTTTCTTCTGTGAAATATCTAGGCAATTAATTATTGAACTTAAGTTAAAGTATGCAAAAACTAGGCTTTACTAAAACTAAACTAACTAAACTTAAGCAGCTACTACTGCTGGGCTAAGCCCTAAGGCTTTAACCCTAAGCCTAAGTAAGTACACCGTATACGGCGATTACCGATATGGTTCGCATAGTAGGTATACCAAATCTCCAAGACCTATTGGGTTCTATTGAGAAGACCCATCTTTAGTACTTGATATGTGTTTATTTATTTTTTATTAGCCATTGGTGTCATAATAACATGAGGTCATAATAATTTATATTGTGTCAGTATATTTCCCGCACAATAATTGTTTCTTAATTGCTAAAAGAATTGTGCGGCATCTTTAATCCTAAATTAAGCTTATCAACACCAATCAACTGTAATTGTAACGTATATATGCGCACGAGTTGATCAACAAAGACTTTTCAGGAACCTGAAAAATCCGGTTATAACTGGACCGGGCGTGGGAGCTGGGAGCATTGTAAGTGGTTTCATTAACACTTAATAATTCTGGTTATTACCGGAATGTATTGTCCTTTTATGATTTTATTTTGAGTGTTTATTGTATTTGTTCACTTCTATGAGTATTTATCTACATATTAAGTAATAGTCGTCATTTCAGTTGTTATTCCTGCCGGATGTTAGATGCCAACATCATCATCATGTAACCAATTAGGCCCTAATTTAAAAAATTTAGTTATACGTCTTCTAAGAAGACCATTCAATTATATACATTTTTATTGTCACCAATTTTGGGTTTTAAGGAAATCGATTTTCAGTGTCATTATGGGCCTAATTCAATTTAAAAAAGATCTGTCATCAGTTTTACGCGTCATACGCGTGCGTCTTATGTGTACGTATTATTATTATTTTGATATACTTAATCATGACCCACTAGATTCCTATTACACGAGGTCCTTAATGGCGTATTTCCGCCCATAACATAACTATTTTTAGGCGGTATCAAGCAAGGCAAATATTTGGTCATTAGGCGCGCAGGTTCTGCAGGGTACGGCTACTGAAGGTCCTTATAAATAAATATTTATTCACACAGCAACACATAGCCCCGTGGTAAGCTCGAAGGTTTTATTACGGGTATTATTTTATGGACCTCTGTAATATGTATACCTACTATAACCTGTTGATAATTAAGCATAAATTAGATATCTTGTACATGTAAAACTTTAATTTCTAAGGTTACCATGAGGTACCTAAGATATTGCTGTGTAAATCGTCCAAATATATTTATTTATTATCTTGTGTGGTTTGATTAATAAATATTTTCAAAATCGTGGTTTAACATACAATTAGTGTTCATAGATAATTGTTTCAATGTGTTGTTATAACACGAGATTTTTTAAAATGTATTATTATTATAAAGCTATGAGTAATCTGTAATATTCAATAAATACATATATTATTAACCAGCTCAATCGGCCCAACCGTTCTGGAGTTTTAGCCAGACGAACGGTGATTCATTTTTATTTATATAGATAGATTACACGAGTTTCTTTTTAAATATTATTTTAAATTTTATATTAAATATTAAAAATAAAAAAAAAATAAAATAAAATTTGTTTATTTCAGATATAAGTTATCCATATGATGTTAGTAACACACAAAAATACAAAAAAAAAAAAAAAAAAAAAATTATCCAGTGAATAATCTGTAAGATTCAATATATATAAATATTTTCGTAAGAGGTAGTTAACCTGCTCGCTATCGGTAGGTATAGTGGTAATGACCTTGCCTCGATAACGAGTAATCACTCCAGTGCCTCAGATTAGTCTGGTCGTGTTCAGGTCGTTACTGTGGCTTCCAGATTAACAGAACCTCTCTTAATCCTCACGTAAACTGCTTAAACCTTGCACGGATTTTTTATATCAGCTGAATTTTTAGACTTTATATTGTAAATATTGTAATCTCATAGGTCATATTTTTCACATTTATTTAAGAATAGAATAGAATATAAACCAGAAATATAATCTCAGTTTTCAAGTTATTTGTACAGATAGATATCTTTGTGGAAATACAAACATGCATGTAAAAACCCCTTTTATTATTTATTAGTGTAATGAAACAAAATGCAAATGCCATACCAATTATAACTATCCGATAACCAACAGGAATGATAATAACCAGGATCATTATAACGTTTATAACAACCTATAAAAGTCGCACAATAAAACCAATCTGACATCTTCTGTTTACATTCACTATCGAGCACATATATCTGTCAGACTGCGCGAAATTAACACAATGATGACGTCATTCTCGAATTATCTGTGATAGCCTCCGATAGGCTTGATGGGCGATTGAAGCCGCTTTATTCTGGAATAAAACATGCTACAGGCTCTAATCTTGATTATGGGGTATATAGTAATTTATCTGCCAATCTCTCTGCTTAATATCTATTGAGGAAAAACCAGATCGTATCTATGGAATACATCATCGTATCATCACTATTACGACGCACGGGTCAACATGGCTTGTTACCGTAGTCAGGAATGGCATTATAACGCTTTTAACGTCATATTAACAGAAATTGTCTACGTCGCTATAACTACACTCTACGTAGCTTCGTAGCCGTTATGCTACGAGACTTGCTACGGATCCCGAACTTGGGTTATAAACAATAGATAGGTAGGTTAATCTTTGCGACTTATAATTATTATTATTACATTCATAATTAATCATTAATATGCAGAAAGCATTTCGTTCTAATTTTGAAATAATAATATTCTAGGGTGACAATGAATAATTATAGTTATAATTGATAAGCTCATTAACACATTTTAATTAATTTAATGTTACTTGTTTACATATTTCGACCCTAGAGACCGATAGCAAAGTAAGTATTATAAGTTACTAATAAGAGTTGATTCACCTGACGACTTTTTGTTCTTATTGACAATGAACAAAATATTGGCGTAATAATGGCGCAATTTTTTTATATCATAGCGCCTTTTCCCGCGTTACTATGAAAATTCCAGCGGTAAAAAGAAGTTTATGAAAGTGATAATTGTTAAGTTTGATTTAAACCAGTACAGTAGTTTTTGTGGTGTAGGTACAAACTTCACATTGATAAATAATAGGTATGTATTAGTTAGATTATATAAGTACTACATTTAATGCTAAATTATATTTTAAAAAATTACGTTTTACCTGGTTATTGTTTTTGTCTCGTGAAATATTGTGCTATGTAATTATTTCATCATTATCATAAAACGCTCATTAATGTTTTTGAGTTTTCTGATATTTCGACACTGTTACAAGCGCCATCTTCACGGAGACTGATGACATTTGCTAGTGAACAGACAGTAATTTACAAACAAACCGATCTACCCTCTTTCTGATTTTGACACTTAATAAATAAGGCAAAACTCAATAACATTTAAATTATGGTATGTTACTAGTTTCGTGGTTTAATATTAATCAATTAACCCAAAATATATTTGATACTATGTATTTCAAAAATGGTGTTCTATTTCAGCACTTTATATACAAATAGGAAGTGCGTCAGGCTCAAAGGTTGTAATCAATAAAGAATGCTTCGATACGTTTGTTTGTCACGTGGTAATAGATATTAAGTGCCAATTGTCGACAGTTATTTTCAGCTTCCTATTGATAGCAAGAAACATGCAGATGTCTGTCAATAATATAATATGAGATTATCAACTAATTAATTGAATAGTCTATTAATACATCGCCGACTTAGTTACTGAATTCAAGCTTCTATGTATTTTTATCCACAACGAAATTATATCAAAGATGGCCCAACAAAAAAATAATTAAATATTGCTGAACAATTTACACAGCAATATCTAGCCCCGTGGTGAGCTCTAAAGTTGTGTTACGGGTACTACATAATTTTGTACAGAGATATAAATATAAGCAACCATTTCTCAATTAAAAGTAAAGTTGTCTTACTTTGTTCTAGCTAGGATGAAATAACTCAATAAAACTTTTGTATAATTCTACTACATGAATAGCCCAGACAGACATTACAGAATTTATTTTTTTATTCAAACAATTTAGAGAAAGTGATATGCGTTTCAGACAAGAATCCAACTTTTAACTACTCGATAAACGCGCGAGCGTCATCGCAAGGTACACAATAATTAGACCAAAATATTTACTATTTGTTATATTATAGTGATTGACTCTCACTTAAGTTTTCTAAATTATTAGAAATTGGTATGAGAAAAATTACAAGATCAAAATATTTAGTTTATTTATTTTTCAGTCCTTCCATCTTAGTTGGTTCGCCACAGTGTTGAAATCCAGCCAATCGAATTATTTAAATTGTATTAAAATCGAATGGCTAGATATTTTTCATTGTTATATATTTTTTAAATTAAATTATTTTCTAGAATGATGACAGTCCCAAATTTTTTTTCTTCACAACTCCAATTGGACTACTTACTAATTTTAAAATTGACTTGTGAAGCGTAAAATACCAATATATTTTGGTAATCATTAAATAGTTGAGGCACGAGAAACAAACACCGCTAAAAAAATAAAAACAATTCAAACCTACCTCCGTGTTCCACCATAACTAAAACTAAAAAGTCCACCTTAACCGAACTTAAAACTAATATCACACTTTAGAGAGTCAAAAAAAAAACACAATGTCACTGAAAACACTATAGTCTATTGTTTATCCCATTTGTTTATTTGATTGTATATTATTTATTTGATTATATATTATTTATTTACTTTAATTTGACTCTGACGCGGTACCGCGGCGGCATGGGTAGGCGGCCGTTCGGCGCGAGCTTGGCTACGGCACTGGACGACGGACTCACGGACTCACCACGCTAATTCTATGTGTTTATGGTTTTATCGGGGTAGGTTATGAAATGGTAATCTCTTGGATGGAATTGATAATGCGCTGTGTAATAGGCGGGTGGTAAACGCGTCTTATATATTATATATATTTTCTAGGTATAAGTAGTTTATAATATAGCCTTCCTCAATAAATGTACTATCCAACACTCAAATTAATTTCAAATCTGACGAGTGACTTCAAGAGCGGTTCCTGAGATACATCCTGAGTACCTAATAAATTAAAAATTGTCAGTCCATATTTTTTCACGCTGGGGTTAAGATTATTTTAAATATTAGAACATAATATTTTTAGAAAGTAATAATATTACATATCACTTTCTAAAAATAAATGGAACTCAAACTAAAATATCATCTTTGTGCAAAAAACTGTGCCTAGTAGCTACTCCTAATTACAACGTTATTTGAACATCAATTTAAATTAAAAGGTCGCAGGTTCGCATCCTGTGTGAATCATGTTTAACTAGAATTTTATCGCGAAAATTATTTCAATTGGTTATAGTTAACTGTAGTTTAAATGGAGTAGTAAAAGACTCGAGTAATAATTAGCTTGGTATAATTAATTAATGTTATCGAATGTTAAGGTCGCGGCACACTTAGCGGTGATAAGAAAAGAAAATTGGAAAATTTAGCAAATATTTTAGAAAAAGTATCTTTCAACTCATTATTCAGATTATAATAGAAATGAAAACATGACGGTTTAACTAATTGCTATGAGTAAATTATGTGTAAATTATTTATTTTCAGATACTGTAGAATTTACGATACCCGCGGCATGGGATGATACTATTCTTGACTAGCGCCACATGGTGTAAAAATATAAATAGTATAGGTAGATATCTATTGTACTTAAATTTAAATAAAATATACCTAACTAATTTGTACGAGGATTTGTGTTTTTGTGGAAATATTTTAAATTAACGTTAAAATAACACTACAAGTCTAGGTAAGGAAACAAAATTTAATTACCTTTTGCAGAATATTAATTATGTAGGTAAAACTAAAAGGCTGTAGAATAGCGATGAAAAAACAATTTACTTAAAAAAATTGCACTTACCTAATATTATTAGCTTAAAGATACAATATTCTCAAACTCAATTAAAAGCAAATTTGCCGTTAAATCGCTCAAAACATCAAACCGGAAGTCTCTCCATTATTATTTTTTCCTTTAAATCACATCAAATGCTAGGAAAAACACTAAGTTCCTAATATGTACAATACATAGGTATTTTGTTAGCAAACATGTGATAAATAGACAAACAAACAGATTACCTAGTTTGAAAGGAGTATATAATGATCTCTTTTATGTCATAATAGTCTGAATTGGACAAGTGCGAGTCAAGCACGTAAAAGTATTCCGTAAAAGTTATATTACTTAAGTTTTTTCTCAAATATAAGACCCATAAGTAATTTATTAACAAACATGTTATAACAGACAGACAAAACAGATTACCCACAAAAAACATACATCTCTTAATGTCTTATCAGTCTGATTTTGACGAGTGTGAGTCGATTGTGAAGAGTGAGTTTCTAACAAATTATATTGAAAGTGTAGTTCTATTTTCAAATATTAAACTAGATTTTTGCCCGCGGTTTGCCCTCGTTATTATGAATGTTCCCGCTGACCCCTTGGACACCGCAGATTTAGAGTTCACTTTTTATTTAGTAATTTTATTAAGTGTTCCACCGTTACGGGGTTTCTTTTTGTGATTTCAGGGCACAGTACCCAGAAAGGTAATGTCCTTGAAATTGGTAAAGTATCCGGCTTATATGGTGACTCAGGTATTTGATACTGGAGACAATTTTTATCAGTCAGCAGGCTACAACCGACAGGTAGGAAAATTGACGAGTCTACAGCTAGAAATGCCAGCGTTAATGACATAAGTCTCATCAATAAAATTTAGTATAATTACTGCATTAACCAGTGGGCTGGGAAAAGAAGCTATTATAATATATATGCTAACATTAGGTATAATATCCCTCCGAATAAAATCGAAGGATTATTAGATAGCCAATTACACCAACATAAATCTAATAGCTCCAGCAAAAGCCTCCAGAGCTAGATTAATGACGTCAGAGTGATGTCACTTGTCTAGACGGAAAACCCCCCACCCCACCCCCCTCTTGCAACGCACTGCAATGGAGCAATATTCATATCATGATAACAATCTCTAAGCAATCCTGTTATCAGTTCGTTGACCTCTCGCCCCTTATTAATATTACTTAGGTTAGGTAGGTAATTTATTATGCCACTCTAGGGTAGCTTTTCTATCTGAGTTTTGAAACGTTGCTATGTCTGCGACCAATCATTAATCTACTATATCTATCTTCTTCTATATAAAAATTAATGACCCGAGGCCGAAACGAATCAATACAAACACAATACAAAAACACTTTATTGTACACCAAAACAAACAAATAAAATCACAAATACAACAAAAGAAACAAGTACAATGGGCGGCCTTATCGCTAAAGAGCGATCTCTTCCAGGCAACCTTTGCATGGAAAGATAGCAAAAAAATAAAAAATTGACGGGTGTACGATTACATATAAAAATGGGTAGTGACTCGTGGTCCCACTAATTTGACCCACCAGTGGGTCATCGTGTCGATTTCATGGGCTCGTGGTCCCACTGCTTAGTGGGACCATCAGTCATAGTAATGCAGTCGCTCGGGTCGTGACTCGTGGTCCCACTGACTTGGTCATAAGGGCTATAACATATTTTTTTTTGTGTAATAAATGGGGCCATAAAGTTCTCGAGGAAACAACGGATCGGCAAGCGCAGCGTCGGACGTCCACCAACAATGGGGACAGATGATCTTTTCAAGGCTGCTGGTTCACGGTGGATGCAGGCTGCATCCGACCGTAATACCTGGAGGTCATAAAGTAAGGCTTATGTCCAGCAGTGGACGTCCAACATCTGACATTATAATGATGAAGTACATATATATTTGGGTCCTTAAGTCAACATAAGGAATTCAATGATTATCCTTGAAACAGTTTAACTTTTAAACCGATAGGTGTCTAGATGACATTTGTCAAAATGACAGCTGTCAAACTTTAAACTGCCATAACTTCGATACGGCTTGGCCTAGAGATGTCGTACTAGGCGCAAATTATTGGTGATAGAGAGAGCAACATTTTCGATGACAGCGGTCAAACTTTAAACTGCCATAACTCTGAAACGGCTTGGCCTAGAGATGCCGTACTAGGCGCAAATTATTGGTGATAGAGAGAGCAACATTTTCGATGACAGCTGTCAAACTTTAAACTGCCATAACTCCGATACGGCTTGGCCTAGAGATGCCGTACTAGGTGCAAATGATTGGTGATAGAGAGAGCAACATTTTCGATGACAGCTGTCAAACTTTAAACTGCCATAACTCTGAAATGGCCTGTCCTAGAGATACCCTACTAAGCTCAATCGACAGGTGTTAGAGAGAGCAACATTTTCGATGACAGCTGTTAAACTTTAAACTGCCATAACTCTGAAACGGCCTGGCCTAGAGATACCCTACTAAGCTCAATCGACAGGTGTTAGAGAGAGCAACATTTTCGATGACATCTGTCAAACTTTAAACTGCCATAACTCCGATACGGCTTGGCCTAAAGATGCCGTACTAGGTGCAAATTATTGGTGATAGAGAGAGCAACATTTTCGATGACAGCTGTCAAACTTTAAACTGCCACAACTCTGAAACGGCTTGGCCTAGAGATGCCGTACTAGGTGCAAATGATTGGTGATAGAGAGAGCAACATTTTCGATGACAGCTGTCAAACTTTAAACTGCCATAACTCCGATACTAAAAAAACTAAAACTTTAAACTTTTAGCAGTGGGACCACGAACCCATGATTTTAACTATGGCTGGTAGTCCCACTAAGCAGTGGGACCACGAACCCATGATTTTAACTATGACTGGTAGTCCCACTAAGCAGTGGGACCACGAACCCATGATTTCAGGGATAGTGGGACCACGAGTCATAGTGGGTCAATCACAGTGGGACCACGAGTCACTACCCAAAAAGGGTAGTGACTCGTGGTCCCACTAATTTGACCCACCAGTGGGTCATCGTGTCGATTTCATGGGCTCGTGGTCCCACTGCTTAGTGGGACCATCAGTCATAGTAATGCAGTCGCTCGGGTCGTGACTCGTGGTCCCACTGACTTGGTCATAAGGGCTATAACATATTTTTTTTTGTGTAATAAATGGGGCCATAAAGTTCTCGAGGAAACAACGGATCGGCAAGCGCAGCGTCGGACGTCCACCAACAATGGGGACAGATGATCTTTTCAAGGCTGCTGGTTCACGGTGGATGCAGGCTGCATCCGACCGTAATACCTGGAGGTCATAAAGTAAGGCTTATGTCCAGCAGTGGACGTCCAACATCTGACATTATAATGATGAAGTACATATATATTTGGGTCCTTAAGTCAACATAAGGAATTCAATGATTATCCTTGAAACAGTTTAACTTTTAAACCGATAGGTGTCTAGATGACATTTGTCAAAATGACAGCTGTCAAACTTTAAACTGCCATAACTTCGATACGGCTTGGCCTAGAGATGTCGTACTAGGCGCAAATTATTGGTGATAGAGAGAGCAACATTTTCGATGACAGCGGTCAAACTTTAAACTGCCATAACTCTGAAACGGCTTGGCCTAGAGATGCCGTACTAGGCGCAAATTATTGGTGATAGAGAGAGCAACATTTTCGATGACAGCTGTCAAACTTTAAACTGCCATAACTCCGATACGGCTTGGCCTAGAGATGCCGTACTAGGTGCAAATGATTGGTGATAGAGAGAGCAACATTTTCGATGACAGCTGTCAAACTTTAAACTGCCATAACTCTGAAATGGCCTGTCCTAGAGATACCCTACTAAGCTCAATCGACAGGTGTTAGAGAGAGCAACATTTTCGATGACAGCTGTTAAACTTTAAACTGCCATAACTCTGAAACGGCCTGGCCTAGAGATACCCTACTAAGCTCAATCGACAGGTGTTAGAGAGAGCAACATTTTCGATGACATCTGTCAAACTTTAAACTGCCATAACTCCGATACGGCTTGGCCTAAAGATGCCGTACTAGGTGCAAATTATTGGTGATAGAGAGAGCAACATTTTCGATGACAGCTGTCAAACTTTAAACTGCCACAACTCTGAAACGGCTTGGCCTAGAGATGCCGTACTAGGTGCAAATGATTGGTGATAGAGAGAGCAACATTTTCGATGACAGCTGTCAAACTTTAAACTGCCATAACTCCGATACTAAAAAAACTAAAACTTTAAACTTTTAGCAGTGGGACCACGAACCCATGATTTTAACTATGGCTGGTAGTCCCACTAAGCAGTGGGACCACGAACCCATGATTTTAACTATGACTGGTAGTCCCACTAAGCAGTGGGACCACGAACCCATGATTTCAGGGATAGTGGGACCACGAGTCATAGTGGGTCAATCACAGTGGGACCACGAGTCACTACCCATAAAAATATATATACTTAAAACATATATGAGATAGAATACAAATAATACAATACACTTATGAATACTTATTTATGAATGTTAAGTATAATACGTAAACATATATTTATTATAGTTTCGAATCTTTCCATCTCAAGAGGACCTTCGCCCGCTGCGCCACAGAGCTCAATGATGGCCGAAATAAGACTGTTTTTAAGGGAAACCTAATGTTCGTTGGACCTCACGCTGTAATAATGATATTTATATACCAACGGGATCTCGTACTCGTTTTGTTCCGTCTCACGTGAAGTTCGCGTGACCGCTCCAATCAATGCTGCTAGGGCTTCTGACATCGTTACATGTACGACAGGGTTCTCGCTTGTAAGAATGTATTACAAGTCCGTGTGATCACTAGCCGATCGGCCTAAGTATAGTACCAACCCGGATATGCAATCCCGAAGTTTAAAACTATTTGTACGCCTTGTTCTATAGTGAAAGCCTAAGAAATGACTTACAAGCTAGATGATACGCAGAGTATAGATTATACTCGTATTAGCCCGGTCAATTTAGACAAAAAAATGAGGGGGAATGATGGGGAACTTCTAGACATTGTTTATAATTATGTTTTGTACAATTTCACACAAATTCAGCTTGTTGGGACTTTATGTAACTTCGAATGTCTAAATTGACGGGACTATATATGGAACGCATATTTATAATGTGATCATGATCTTAATTTTTATCCCAACCCTAATCCCTAGGTGTAGAACCTGCTACCCCATGCAAACAATATGAAACTTTAACTGCTGCGCCACAGGGGCGGTCACCGGCGGGTAAAAATCGTCAATATCTTGGAATTACACAAAAATTTATAAATATATTGAATTTTCCAGAAAGATGTGATTAACTCTGTAGTCTGGAGAGTAAAATGTACGATGTAGCACCCCTAGCCCTTTGTACAGGCTCCAGCAAAGATTGATTTTAGCTAGAGGGTTGTGTTGTGTTCGACCCTGATTTTCTAAGAACAATTAATATTGAGGTTGAAGTATTCTTAGAAACTGCCAAGATTCCTTTTCCATGGATTTGACCTTCAATGAAAAAATAGATTGACAATTCACGCAGCAACATTTAGCCCCGTGGTAAACTCGAAGCTTGTGTACGAATGCTATAGATATAATTGTACATATATAAATACTAAATAAATAATAATTCGATTAATTGCAAGTCACCAATAGCTATTAAATGTGTGAATGATCCGTATCTATATTAATTTAAATTAAAATTGTACATCTGTGGTTATAATGTAAATACCTACTGATAAGAGTGGATTAAACCAAATCCCTCAGAAGCTATATTGGTTCTATTGGGGAGACTCGTCCTCTACTAGGCATGAGTAGTTACAATAATGCTTTGCCTTGACTTTTCCTAGAAATTGTTCTGCACCTACTGATATCAACTTTAAGCCATCGTACTTTAGGACAGGGTCACTTTGCGCAGGTCGGAGATATCTGCGTATGCGCATAATGTTATCTTGCGCAGGAGACTGTTTATATAACATTTTGGAACTGCCAGTATGTCTATCACAAGTAAACTAATTAAATGACATTTCACTTTATATATTACTACCTATAGGTTGCGTAGTAATTATATGTTCTGTGCTATAGGTATCCAGATTTCCATAAAACTGGCACTACATTGAAAACTCATTCTTGTGTCAGTCTAGTAATTTTAGTTGATTTTTCTTGAAACTAAAATTAGTATTTTTATTTAATTTAAAAAAATTTAAATTACTTTAAATTGTTTTATTTGTTTGTTTAAGTCGCTAGATTTAAGTCGGATGGTGATCTGAAATAAGAAGTTTTATTTATTTTTTATTTTAGATATTTATTTACTGTCCAACGAGTGAAGAAGACGAAATGAAGATAATGATAGTAGGTACGATTGGTACATTGAACTATTTTGCAACAAATTATGAATACATGTTTTGCATTACCTTGTTATCTATTATCTAGGAGTCAATATACTATTCTGCAAAACATTACGAAAACACAGTTTGGTAATAGTTATAAGAATATATGATTAAGAAGTGGCATTCCTTTGTTATAAGCGACTGTTCTTTAAAATTTAAAACACTCATTTGCACCCTATTGCCCCCTAAAAACAAAATATATATATATATTGCTGGACAATTCAAGTAAGCTTGAAGCTTGTGTTACGGGTGCTAGTATTCTGATATACTTAAACACCTAGACTCCGAAACAAATATCTGGAGATCATCCAAGTTCATACCATTCATACATTTGCTGATGACTCCTCCGCCGGTGTCTAAAGCACAACACTTCAAAACCCGATGTCTAAAGCACAACACGTCAAAGCCACTTTTGTTTAGTGTTTACAGTTCATGCACAAATTATAATCAATTATTGCAATTCGTTTAGATAAGTTTATTTTAAATCGCGTCTGTATTTCTCGCACTCGACTTGGAACTTGCTGATTAGTTTAGTTAGAATTAAATTGTAGATGTTTGCCAACTTGAGGGTAGTTTTGAATTGCTACTCATACCGCCATCTAGTGGTAAGTAGTTGATGTAAACATTATATCTACAGTATTAGAACACGAAACGGGTAACATGCCATGATTTAAATGATTTTGAGTTTTCCGATGTTTTGGCGGATCTTCACGGAGAAACCAATCTCTGAAGTCAAGATCAGTGAAGATGGCGCTTGTTATAAATAATGGGTAAATTAATTAGTTCTAACTGCCATCGTGATACTATTTAGTACGTTGGATGTGCTTGCGTTTTATTTTAGAAAGTTGAGTATGGTCAAGGTTCATGTGTGTGTGGGCTCGCGCACTGTGCACTTATCAAAATTGGTTTTGTCGCGAAGACTCGTGCATATGGAGACATGATAGGATCTATTATGATAAACTGGCTGCATTCCAGACATAAACTGCAATTTCGTCGCAAACGCGCCGTCCACCTGTAAACCACAAGGCCAACTTACATCGGAATGGTGTGCAGTTCATATGTAGCTGAATTTGGCACTAACACAGTTCCGTGTTCGTCGTAGCCATGAGTGTTCCCGATGAAACTGCCGGGAACAGAACGAAAGGTATCATACATTATCCATTTTAACCCCTGATGAAACAGGTGTTTTAACTTTTTTTTTTTGTAACTGAACAGTGTTTTGTTTATTTATTTAACAAAATCCACAGCCCTTAAAAATATATACAACATTTTTTCATGTAACTGAGCTTACGGCCAAAAAATAAAAAAAATTGTTTGTGTGCGAATTGTGCCCTCAAAATTATTGACTTCCAGCAGTATTGGGGGCAATGCGCACTAAGCATTTTCTGTTTTTCCCACAATGTAATCAACACGTTTAATAATATTTACTTTGAACCGGTCAAGGATCACCAAAAATAAAAGCTAATAAAATAAAATCCCTACCATAAAGCGCAAACTTGGAAAACTAATACAGCAAAGTTTTTTATCCAATTATCGCAGACTCAGCCAGAGACGTCATAATTTTATTTTATGCCTTTGAAGTTTCAACGATACTAACCCGTACTTGGCCAGCTTGTTGAATTATGGCTAGGTACCAGCACTAGAAACGTACGTAAATAGGGGTGCTTATGCCAACTTTGGCATAAGCACCCCTATTTACCCAGTTGGCGAGATGTATCAAATATCTCGAGATACTTTTTACCCGTACTGAAATTAAATGCAACTTCCGCTAATTATTTTCATATCTTACTTGGAGACAAGTATTTTATCTGAGATCTTCTTAACCTATCTCAAACAAGGTGGCGTGGTTTCCCCGATCACGCATACTCGCATCCTCGGCACGCCTATTTTGTTTATCACTTGAAAACATCATGAGTGACAACTACAAACAAGTCTTTATTTATTAAGTAACGGACTCAGGGTATTGTAATAACAAAGGAGATTTCCCTTACTTTCAGATAATGCAGGAAAAATAACACTGGTCTTAGATACTTAAGACTTTCGGGGTTTTGGTCTGAGTATAAAAGTACCTAAACATTGAGAAAGAGATTTTGTATATTTGCAATTTTGATACCAAAAAAGCTATGAGCAAATGGTTTTTCAAATTGTTATTATACTGGAAACCATACAAATTAATTGAAAGAAAGAAATAAAATACATTTTGCACACACAGATTAACAGACAAACATGCATACACATAACTACAAGCAGAAAAAAACAACGAACAATAAATAAAAAACAATAAGACAATAAAATAGGTATTTCTGTAAGTATGGGAACCATGTGATATGGGAAGGCAACTGCGGAAAAAACCTATTCTGCGGGAAAACTCCACTTTCGGCATCTAGCTATTAATAGAAAATCACAAATTCTCACAAGTTCTGAGTACACCCCCCGAGCTCCACGTAATTTCTCCAATTATGGAGTGAGAACGGCGCTACTCGACAAACAACAAAGAGTCAAGTTTATTTACTTTGACCACAATGTTTGTTGTTCTAATATTTTGCTTGTGATGCAATTTTGGTAAAATATTGTGTTTTAATTAGGTTAGTTTTAGATGATTCTGATTCTATCTCGTGAAGATTTAAATATTTCAAATATATCTAATAAAATAAATAAATATTGCGGGACAATTCACACAGCAACATTTCTTCTCTGGACTGTGTATAACTTTTATTTACCCATGTCAGATAGTAACTGTACAATATTATTCTCACAAAATACCTTAACCACTCTTACCAGAGTCGTACAAACCTTCTTATGGATTTCATCTTGGCCAAAATTAAGTACTAACCTAACACCATAATTTAAACATAACAATTACGAGCCTCACGAGAGTTATACATAATTTTATTAGGTATAAGTTTTTTTCACGTGTCCATGTAAGTAGTTGTGTTTCTATGGAAATAAAGTTTTTGACTTTGACACCTAATAAAGATACTACTATGTTTCTATACATGATAATATTTCGCAGTAGCTCGTCTATTTCAGTAGGTGTTGACATATACGGGGTGTTCGTTCTGTTTGCCGAGACTTAGCCCGTGATCTCAATACAAACGGACAAGATAACGGAGCTCTATAGATCATATAAAGATTTCCACTCATTATCTAACGTTAGTTACGAGGACCGAAAACACTGGAGTGCTCACTATACTCTACTCAATAAGTTCTGAGTTTCATTTAAATCTTAATTGCCAATTTTTACAATTCAAATAATACATTTTCGACGTGTCCAAAAAGTTTATCATTTTCTACTTAAAGATTTGTGCATTTTATTTGCCGATTTTCAGTTTTGTTTTTACCCTAAAACTGTTTTCCCGCTGGTAACTTATTTCTTATCTAAACATTAAGAAGCAAATTCAGAGAAGAAAACAATAAGTGATAAATGAAAAGCCGGATTATCCGTTGTTCCTGGTTTAGGCAACTGGACATCCGGTTTAGTCAATTAGACGTTAGATTTAGTCTATTAGAAGTTAGATTTAGTCAAATAGTTCTTAGATTTAATTAGTTAAAATGGGGAACGACGCAGAAGCTCAGCCGAGGAAGGAATCCATCGCCTCTTCGATCCAATTCGACCATATCTACATGGTGACAGGACTTTCATCTTCCAATCTTGAAAAGTTGGCCCAAGGTATGATCATTATTATTATTAATGTCAAAGTCAAGATCTTTATTTCCATAGAAACACAATGATTTACATGGACACATACCGAAACAAAATAGTAATGATCGTAGATTTCTTTGAAAACTTAGAACCTAAGAAATATCTGTGTAGATATCTTTTGTTGGAGGTCCTAAATAAATAAATAAAACCACAAAAACGTATTTAAGTACCTACATAAATTTTTAGTCGAACCTTTAATTGTATGTATGGTTGAGTAATACTGAAAACTTTAAATCAAAACGGTCAAAGATTAATTTATGGCAATGGATGATTTTGTGCTATTAGAAGTTATAATGATATGCCAATAATATCATCTAACATTTACTATCTATTGACATTTCAGAGCCTAAGGTCCATTCAAGGTAAATATTGTTTATAAGGTTCAAAATCGTGATTCTTAACAATTTTTAGAAGAAATAAATGCAAATCAATGACGCTATTCTGTTTAACGTTTTTACGTTCTCATCTTCTATATAATAAAAATGAATCGCCGTTCGTTAGTCTCGCTAAAACTCGAGAACGGCCGGGCCGATTGAGCTGGTTTTGGTCTTGAAATGTTCGTAGTAGTCTAGGGAAGGTTTTAGAGAAAACTATAGAAAGCGGGCGAAGCCGCGGGCGGGTCAACTAGTAATTTATATTTATTTATGCTTTAGAGTTCTTTGGATAATATCTGCGTTTTGTGCAGTTCCTGAAATAAATTCGACGGCTGAAAACAACACTCATTTATTACTCTGAAATTTACAAATTACAGCTTTAATTTGCAACACCATGTCATACTTAATTCAATATTTTTGTCACATTAAAAGTATTAAAACCTTATACAATAAAGGTTTTAAGCAAACATATACTATAATAGGGCTATAATAGTCATAATAGTATTTATTGGTTAAATATATAAGTACATTTTTAATAACAATATGCAAACTCAATCAAAGTCACAGACAAAACTAACTAAACCTTAGAAAGCTTAGATCAATGCAAGAAACATCTGGCAGTAAAAAGCCATAACAAAGCCGCGTAACTATCGTCAAAACACAAACAGCCCAGATGGGATCAAAACAAAATAAGTCTAAAACTGGTGTGAACTGCAAACTGATTTGGACAGGAGCCAGCACCTTGGCTCTCCTGTGAAGTGTCGCTTCTTTACGTCGCTGTGAGCATTATTGGTTATGTTTTTAGAACGGAATTTGGCCTTGTTCGTCTCGGCTTTGTGCAGACACACCCACAAGTTCCGTTTAATGTGGTCCTTCGAGGTGATGGCTTATCGAGAACTTGATGAGCGAAATTTTTTTTTAAAAAAAGCAAAAGTTTTCGGAAGCCTAGAACTAGAAAGATGTTTTATTACCAGTGCTTTTTATTTATGATGATTCGATCTTTTTACATAACAAACTAAATTAATTAAGATTAACATTGTGTAACAAACATTCCATATATTGATGCCCTTAAATATAGGTAGGTACCTACTCGTACTAATGAAATACCAATTTTCACCAAAACAGATTTTTACCAACTGGAAACCTAGCTTGACTCTGCTCGAGCTAGAAAGGTTCCTTGAATATAATAAACAGTTGTTTTCCACCAGATTCCAGAATAAAAACCTTAACTTATGCTTCAATAATCAAAATTACCCACATGCTATCCAGAACCACCACGCCACGATTTCGAGGAAGCTATAGCAGCGACCACGTACGGCAAGTTCAACCTCATCATGGTGATGTGCGCGCTGCCGGCGTTCTGGTCTGCCGTCTCCATCACCGCCGCACCCTCGTTCATCTTCACGAGGGCCAAGTGCCACCTGAACCTCAGCCTGCTGGATATGGGGACTGTCTCTGCCATGACTTATGCGGGTGAGTTAGAATAGTAAACTATTAGAAAATGGTATGGGACAAAATTACAAGATATCGTAACCTTGGTCCTCGAGTGGGAGTCGAACCCACGCCACGTAGTGATCTTGTAATTTTATCCATACCATTTTCAAATAAGTTTTTATCATCTGGTGACGGATTAGAATTTTAATATTTTCTACTAAGAACTATAAATAAATGTTTAATTATGATAAAAGATAAATTAATAAAAACGGGTAAATAAAATATATTTATATGAACTGTCTATCAAACAGCAAACAGTTGATTTTGCCAAAATACATCAAAAGCGATTACGCTTATATTGCCATAGAAAGATAAATATTTGTAACATGTTACCATCACGAGAGTAGGTACAGGCATAGATACAGATATCACTAAGTAATTATAAAATCATGCAAACTTTACTCAACTAATGATGCAATTAAATGTGCATTAAGACGTCTCTAGTCCGATACATTGCCTTATTAAGAGTTTTTTACAAAAAAAATTTTTTTTGGTAAATTCGTTAGATCAGATAAAGAGCAAAAATAGTTTGGTAATTGTACTAAGTACTAGTCTAGACAACCGCGTTCAACTAAATTATGATACAATAAGGTGCTGAAAAAGTCAATCCTACTCTTCGTTTAGAAAACTTTACCCATAACCTCTAGCTGCATATTTAATCAGAATTCTCAAAAGAAAAGCAAATATAAAACATAAATCAAGCTTATTTACTCAGAGATCTTTTCCCAAATATTGAACGTAGTTAGTACATAGAGATCTTTCGATGATTAAATAAACATTGTGTTTGTCTCCCCTATCTACGTTACCGGCAAACACGGGTCTTAACTTCATTGTCTGATCACGACGTAATAATGGCATGATATGATAATAACAACATCACAACGTATTTACATTAAATCTAGATTAGGAACTAGGCATGGCGTTATTTATAATGGTTTTTAAGAGTAATAAATATTCGCTTTCATTTCATACACACGCTTCATTTCATTTCAAATAGGTAATTTTGTTGAAAATATGCTCAAATTCATTAAGCGCTAATATTCATAGCATAGTATAATTTGTATCACATTATTGACCCGTCTTCAATTCGCTTCGAATACCTTATTAAACTTATAAACCTTCATAATGAATCACTAATTATTTAAAAAACTTCATCAATATCTGTTGCTTAGATTTAAAGATTGAATACGGCATATATACAGACAGACAGCGTTAGCGGTTTAGTGACAGATATCATAGACAAATGATGAGTAAAATGCATTACAAAATTGTGACGTATGTTTCAGGCATGATCTCGTCTGCCCTACTGTGGGGCTTCCTGTCGGACACGCTGGGGCGCCGGAACATCATGATGTGGGGCTTCTTCAGCGCCGGCCTCGTGGAGTGCCTCGGAGCGCTCAGCCAGAACTTCCCCATGATACTGGTCATGAGATTCGCGAGTGGCTTCCTGTAAGTTCCCACTAGGTTTAAATTTCCTACTAAGTTCCTATTGTTTATAAGGTTTATTCTAAAGCGTAATGAGAATAATTATGAGTAAAGGTGCTGTTTGCACCGACACGCAACGAGACCCAAGACCGCGACTATTATGCGACTGGCGACTGTCACTATTTCCTCACAAACCACCTATAGGTACATTTCCTAAAATCAAGTGCCGATAGATAAGTATGTATCTCACTTTGCTTGTTCCTGTCCCATTACAATCCACCACCCGCAACCACTGAACCCACAACGTTTTAGCAAGTGTTATCCTCTGGAGACAGTTGATTGGTTAGGAAGGACATCCTATGTTCATCCTATAATACACACTACATACTACTACTTTTGAATTAACTGACGGTTTGGAGAATCGTTAACATGCATTGCAAAAAAATTATAAGACCCTGGCTATGACTAATGTAAAAGCATCATTATCCAAAAATGGTAGGTTCCTTTAAATAATCTTGGTCTCATTCCAGTTTCAACGGCCCCTTCGCAGTCCTGCTTGCATACCTGGCAGAGATGCACCGCAAGGAGTTGAGAGCGAGGGTGATGCTGCTAACTAGTCTGTTCTACACCATCGCCAGCATCGTGCTGCCGCTGCTGGCCTGGGCCATACTCACGCATGACATCGACTTCTACATCGGGGACACGTTTGGTGAGTGTTCATCGTAGTCACGGAGTTGAAACTTATCTTATTAAGAAATCTAGTTTGTATATAGATTCATTTATCAAAATTTAAAACCTTATAATCTTCTCCACATTTCTGATGATGTCTACCCCCACAGTGATTCACTCCTGGAACCTGTTCCTCCTGGCGACAGCCATGACTCCGCTGCTCTCTGGCCTGGTGTTCTACTGGCTCCCGGAGAGCCCCCGGTTCCTGATGTCCAGGGGCAGGAATGAGGAGGCCATGGAGGTGTTTAGGAGGATCTTTGTTATAAATACTGGCGCGTCGGCAGATGAGTTCCCGGTAAGGCGGATTTTATTAAATTAATTCAAAATTTTCTAGTATTATTAGTATGTATGTGAACTGTATAGAAAATGTTACTGATGAGGGCGTTATTGCAAAAATCCATAACAATTTTAAAAACAAATGATAACCAAATCGTAGCAGATAGAATGAAGGTCATACATACATTTAAATTAAACATACATAATCGGAAGACCACACCAGTCGTGGCAAGTAAAATATAAATCTAGTCAAAATCTATGTTTCTAGGTGAAAACCCTCGTCCAAGAGAAGTCAGAAGAGCAGAGCAAGGGAGTGGCAGCACTGAGAGGCGGCGTGTCGCAGCTGTTGCCGCTGTTCAAGCCGCCGCACGTGCAGTGGCTGCTGCTCATCTGTATGATCCACGTCGGAGCTATGTTCGGGTGAGCTGTTACCATTTGTCAAGGGAGTGGCAGCACTCAGAGGCGGCGTGTCGCAGCTGTTGCCGCTGTTCAAGCCGCCGCACGTGCAGTGGCTGCTGCTCATCTGTATGATCCACGTCGGAGCTATGTTCGGGTGAGCTGTTACTATTTGTCAAGAGAGTGGCAGCACTGAGAGGCGGCGTGTCGCAGCTGTTGCCGCTGTTCAAGCCGCCGCACGTGCAGTGGCTGCTGCTCATCTGTATGATTCACGTCGGAGCTATGTTCGGGTGAGCTGTTACCATTTGTCAAGGGAGTGGCAGCACTGAGAGGCGGCGTGTCGCAGCTGTTGCCGCTGTTCAAGCCGCCGCACGTGCAGTGGCTGCTGCTCATCTGTATGATTCACGTCGGAGCTATGTTCGGGTGAGCTGTTACCATTTGTCAAGGGAGTGGCAGCACTCAGAGGCGGCGTGTCGCAGCTGTTGCCGCTGTTCAAGCCGCCGCACGTGCAGTGGCTGCTGCTCATCTGTATGATTCACGTCGGAGCTATGTTCGGGTGAGCTGTTACCATTTGTCAAGGGAGTGGCAGCACTCAGAGGCGGCGTGTCGCAGCTGTTGCCGCTGTTCAAGCCGCCGCACGTGCAGTGGCTGCTGCTCATCTGTATGATTCACGTCGGAGCTATGTTCGGGTGAGCTGTTACCATTTGTCAAGGGAGTGGCAGCACTGAGAGGCGGCGTGTCGCAGCTGTTGCCGCTGTTCAAGCCGCCGCACGTGCAGTGGCTGCTGCTCATCTGTATGATTCACGTCGGAGCTATGTTCGGGTGAGCTGTTACCATTTGTCAAGGGAGTGGCAGCACTCAGAGGCGGCGTGTCGCAGCTGTTGCCGCTGTTCAAGCCGCCGCACGTGCAGTGGCTGCTGCTCATCTGTATGATTCACGTCGGAGCTATGTTCGGGTGAGCTGTTATCATTTGTCAAGGGAGTGGCAGCACTCAGAGGCGGCGTGTCGCAGCTGTTGCCGCTGTTCAAGCCGCCGCACGTGCAGTGGCTGCTGCTCATCTGTATGATCCACGTCGGAGCTATGTTCGGGTGAGCTGTTATCATTTGTCAAGATTTAAGGCAGGACCAAGATCTCGAATGGTTGCACTTTTAATGCAAAGATGAGCTTCCACGCTATTTCTATGTTTGAATTTTGGTTTAGTGGAATATTCTTATATAAATAAATATTTTGTTCAGAATAATGACACCATGAAGATATAAAACTTGCGTTGTTACATGCAAACTATACGCAATAGCAACTCGAACCTAAATTTTTTCAAACACGTAACAAGTTTCTACAATTATTGTTGGTTATGGACAAAGTTTTTAACAACATAGAACCCATTCAATGGTATTTTTATGTACTGCCAATTAGGTATGTATGTGGTTTAGGCCAAAAATAATTACCTAAATAATAATGATTAGGAGACTTCAAGCTGCCGCCAAATTTTACCGATAATTTTTTATATCTACTATAAATAAATGCGTTCCTTTTCCAGCGCCAACACGATCCGCCTCTGGTATCCCCAACTGCTAGCAATGATAGGGTCGAGCCAGTCGCTCTGCTCCGCCATAGCCCCCGTGGAGGCCGCGCCCGCGGAGCTGGACTGCGCTCCCATAGAGACAGACATGATGACGTACCTGCAGAGCGCTGCGGTGGGCGCCGGGGCCATTATCACCTATGCTGTTGGAGGGGTCATTGTGAACAGGTCAGGTGACTAGAACTGTTACTTTTTCACATACACCAACTTACTGCCTGGTAAGCGAGGTGATAATACGAATTTCTCACGATTTATGTCGATCGTTGATCCTTTTGACACATTTTTGCTACGACTACTTTACCACTCGAAAATCACCTAGAGAAAAAAAATCTTTGGAATATCACGGGAATCATAAAGAAACGAATGAAAGTTTTATTTCTTGTCATACCACGGGTTCGATTTTAATTGTGAGTTGGTTAAGAATGCGGTTTCTAACACACAATTTCCCAGTCTTTTTAAGTTAGTAATGACCTCACTTAGTTTTATCGAGTAAAAGGTTACCAAACACTTTCAGATGCGGTAAGAAGGTAGTCAGCGGCGTCTGTGCCATCACCAGCGCCGCCATTATCCTGCTCCTGCCATACTTCGGGTCCACCTCCTCATCAGTCGTGGTTCTGGTCACCAGCGGACTGGCCTTCACCTCTCTTCTGTCTGCGAGTCTTAGCAGCATCGCGGTGGAACTGTTCCCAACTTCTTTGAGGTATTATAGTGATCATGAAACCGCAGCAGGTTTTAATGAAATATGTTGTGATTAAATTATTGATGTTCCGGTCAAAGAAAAGTACCACCTAATATTTTACCATTAAAACTTGGTCTTATGGCAATCCATAAGAAGTAATTAAAAGATAGAGAAGGAGCGTCGTTCAGTGCACGGTATCAACTTTAGACCGATCATTACACACGTGGTAAGCGTGGCGATTTTACGAATTCTCCGACCTATAATGAATTATACAGGGGAGACTTGGAGTTGGTTATGATGATTCATATTCAACTCATTAGTAAGTATCTAGGTATTTATTTATTTTCTTTTGCAGAGTGATGGCTATGGCTACATTCCTCATGAATGGCAGAATGGGTACCATAGCGGGTACCGTGATCTTCCCCGCACTCATGAACTATGGATGTCTTCCTCCATTTATCACCATCGCATCTGTGTTAGCAGGTAAAAGTTTGTTTTAACATTCATAATACTGCCATCTAGTCATCAAGCAAAGAACTACACTAATAGTTTTAGTACCATCTTCTTGATACATCATCGCTATTTACCTCGCTCTATTGTGCACAGATGGCGCTGTAGGAAAACAATTTAGCAAGTATTTTTTTTTACAGCTTGCGGTTTTGCGTGTTTCTTCGTGCCAAATACAACATTGAAGAAACTTGATTAATTGTGATATTATTTTAATATAAACTATTGTAAAGATACGCCTCCATCGACCTGTTTACACTTTTTTGGCGATTGATTTTACGATTTTTTATCTTGTTTTTTTTCTATAGATTTCGTAGAGAAGTCGTAGGAGAAGAAGTACTCGTTAGTTATTGTGACTTTCTGTGACATTAAATTATTGTTATCCGTAGGAATGTCAATAATTATAAGAGCGTAGGTCAGCCTATTATTTAGTCCTAATTTAGTACGAATTGTTATGTATAATATGTGATAGCGTAGTTTTAGTGTAGATTTTGTATACAATTATGTAAGTGTCAAAATAATATTCTTTGTATTTAAAAATATGTAATAATGTATTGTTAATTATGGAACAGTTTCTTATAAGGTGGTTTTGAAAATAAAACGTCAAAATTAAAAATATTTCTCTTTTATTATTATAATTTATCATTTACTATCCTAATCTCATCCATCTGCAGTCAGACTCACAACAATTATATCGGCGAATCAGGGAGAACAAATTAATATCTACAATATTTATATTTAGCTTCGTAATAATTTTATACACTGTACAATTCCTAAAATGAATTATACATTGCATAAAATGCGTTAGGCTAAGTCAGTCGAATGCATGACTAAATTATTCGTTACGAATAAAAAAATGGAATTGCTGTTTGTGACACGTATAGTATAACTATTGTTTGTTGCAACTCAAGCTCTATCTGAACCCATTAGTCGCACCAATATGTACCTATGGCGCCGCAGTATTCCGCGGCCAGGTAAGCTGCCATCTTTATTTTACTAAGCTCTTTTATTCCAAAGTTCTAATTCATCCTGATGTCTAAACAACTGGCCCATCCTAAACACCCCACCGGATCGACAAAGCAAGATTTTATTAAGACTAGAACGATTATCTTATTGTCAGCACACTCTGTCAAGCAAAATACTTAAATTCGAGTTTTATATAAACATCAATGTGTATAATTATTCGTATAGGCCAGAGAATTGACTGTTTACCCTATGCTTCCTGATCTATATTAAATATATGAATACAACTCAAGGCACAACGTTTTTTATAATCTGTAGTGTTTTCCTAACTAGTTTTAAAAATCATTAACGATTGCACGATT
Source organism: Chloroclystis v-ata (assembly GCA_963691955.1). Lineage (NCBI taxonomy): Eukaryota > Metazoa > Arthropoda > Insecta > Lepidoptera > Geometridae > Chloroclystis > Chloroclystis v-ata. The sequence continues at coordinate 9,915,804 of OY829898.1, read as the reverse complement.
AACATTTTATACAAAAGTTATTTTTACATATCGGCAGATCTATTGATTACAAAACTTAAAATATATTATTGTGTCTTAATTATGGGTCACCGCTGCTCCCAAAGCGCGTTTGAGATACAAAACCCTTCATTTGAAATCGGTTAAAAATGCTTTACACACAGCCTTATTCACATTTTTAAACAATTGATTCAACTTGCAATACAAAAACTCTTCAATTTATTCTTTGTACAAAAATTATCTACCTCTATTATTACATAATTATTTAAGGTATATTCCGTAATCATAAATTATTAATTACAAGTTATAGTACATTATTGAAACAATTAATTATTATACAGTCTCGCGTTGTCTTAAAGCCGAATTTATACAATTATCATACAAACTGTAAATCTGACTTACCAGAGAATTAATCATAAAGATTATAAATAGGCCTGTAGCACTCTGTAGCTTCGTCGTGAAGACATTCTTATAAGATATTGTTGCAAATGTTGTTGCACTCCGCAACTAAATTGGCAACTCCAATCTGAGCGAGTATCAACTCCATGATGATATAAAACATGACTTATGATGAACTGACGATGATGATGAAAGTTGCAACCAATATATTTATAAAATACTCGACACTTGTAAAGCTTTTAATCACAATTGAATAAGGCCTCTCTTCACTCGCGGGACGTATAAGAACATTTACACTAAGACAGTCGTCAACACGCAGTTCAAAACTGCTGTTAAAGAGAAATGATTGTGCAACGCAAGCACTATAAATATTAACAATATACACAACTTTGTAAAAACTAGTCCTAACCAACTATCGAAGCACTGGTTATTTATTGGAATAATGTTGATTGGAACTATAAGAACTAGTTATTACATGAAGTCCTTTGAACGAAATCACTGAGTGTTTTTCCACTTGAAAAAAAATGTTTTTGCACTTTCATGGTCCAATTTCCACTGCACTGTCCACCGTCGAACTCTGCTGCTTTATTTGGAAACATTGTGATGACACGTTTGTGAAATGCTATAAATATGACACGCAAATAAATAATCTTATACATTGTATAAAAGTGGTATTAAGCCAGAATAAAAATAGCATTGAAATCACTTATTTCTGTATAAAAACAGCACTAAACACCTTAAATTTAAATAATACCCGTAGTTAGACCCAATTTGGTTGTTCAAGAATCGAATCTAGAAAAGGGTAATCTTTGTTTCTTTTCCAAACATCACAAACACATCACAATGCTTCCACTACCACCCGTCAGGTCAGCTGGGAGGGGCGAGAAGCACCTCCAACCAGCACGGACAAGCTGTTACATCTCTTCTGGAGTATTTCGGCCCCCATCCTTTAGCGAAGGAGATCCTCACAGAGCGTGGATCAACGGGTCCAATATTCGGGAGAGAAACCGCCGGTGGTGGACACGCTGGGTCGAAAATACACAGGCAATGACCGGGGGCTACTCTCCAAACCAGTAAGGCTTTAGCCGCTTCCGCGTCTAAAGCTGGGGAGCTGACGAACACTGGCTCGGAGCTCCGGTTGTAGAGCCAAACGCCGTCGGATTCTAAGGAGAGGGTGACGCCTAGACCGATCTTTGCTCGGGTCTTTTTCACCTGGAACAATGGAGATGTTTGGTTAGTCTTTGCGAGAAGATTCTATTGTGTCTATGATATGCAGAGCAAAGTTATGTATATACTTTTTGAAAGACACTGGAAAAGCTGATAGGACATTAAATTATTTAAATGCTTTTATTTTTCCAGTGTAGGAAAAAGTTTTCCTTAGAAATCCTTTATGAAAAAAATCATGTAATAAGTTATATAGAAAATTTAAATGAGTAGTTTATCAAGTGATGACGTCATTAAGTATTAAAGCGGTAAAAATCTGAAAGCAGAACCTGTTTCTATAACTTCCAACAAACGGCAAGTTTAACAACCGATGAGATTACAAGATTCAGCGCAACGTACCTATCTTATCTGGGGTTATATAGTATAGTTATATATAAGGTAATAAGTAAATATCTGAGGTTATCGCACAGATGCTAAATCAATACGCGTATCACCCATTACTGGGTCTTATTAATTTATGTTATTGATTTCGTTTGAGTTCTGAGAGACTTTGTGCAGTTGTATTACCTAGTTATAAATTGTTTAATTAAAACTCTCGCATTGGTTTTCGTGCTCATGGTTCCAACTGTTTGTTGTGTTATACCTAATGTAAAGTTTTTCCGAAATCCTGACTATACAGGAACTCATTGTCTAGGCACAATGTACCTATGTGGAAGAATTATTTCGAGAATTTTGCAGTGATTTGAACCATTTATTTTCCTTAAAGCACATAAATGCATATGCTTTAAGATTAAAGAGTCATTTAATTATATGTTTTATTTATAATAATCATTATCAACCAAACTTGGTTACAAATAAGACTCCAAAATGAACCTTATTTTGGGTAGACTACGAATATAGCCACAATGTTATAGATAGGTACTAAGCCCAATGGTAGTTTAGTATAATCATCATTAGTAGTCTATAACTATATCATTCTATAACACTCTATAACATTATCACTAAATTTATGTTATACAAAGATAATTCGTTAATCGAGAATATTCCAACAATAGAAAGCGACGTGAACTCTTGAACTGGACAGATTACAATTCGCGGCGACTACTTTATAATCTTAGCAAAGTGGACGTATGATGACATTGTTTATATTTTACAATATTCTTGCTGATAAGTTGCCGGCATTTTAATCCTACTTTTAATATTTAAATAAACATTACATTCGGTAAATTCTGATAATTTAATGACATAAAATATTTCATAAAAAATATGATCAAACGTAATAAATATATTGTTATATTTATATCCAAGTTAAATCGAGGCATCAGCAAAATGGACACCAGAAGACCATAAGGCAGTAGAGTCTGTACCCACCTAGGAAGCTTAATCACGAAATAGGATATATAATGGGTTCTATTGGAGACACCCGTGTTCAAGTGTGTTTTAATACCTATTAATTTTATAACAACGGGAATTACTCACGAGACAGGAGTTATACAACTCTCGCTCGACGTTTCGTCACAACCACAACAAGAGCAGTCATTATCAGGAGGAGTGAGCGTCGCGCCGTGCTCCGTCTCCTCTCAGCCAATTGTGTAAATACGTGAGTAATTCCCGTTGTTATAAAATGGATATTATAACTCACGAAAATTTTGAAAGTGAAATATAATTTAATACCTGTTCAGCTTGTGAAACCGCCGGCCCCTCTAGCGCGTCCAGACACATCCCATGTCGGTTGGAGCCGCAGGCGCCGCCGTCGCCGCCGAACACGTCCACGGCCCGGACTCGCACCCCGAACTGGCGCCCGACGCGGTTCGTCAGCTCCCAGTACGCGAGCCGACACCACTCCGTCTCCCAGGTTTGGCGTTCTGGAAGGAGAGAGAATCGGTTACAGTGAGTGAGAAAGTTGGAAAGTCTGGTGATTTCCGAGGAGGTGGAGCAAAATTGGTCAAGACTCAAGAGCCGCATATTACCATTTTTTAATTTTTTCATTCAAACTTATTATTGGGACTTAAATGATTATCTTAGGTACTGTGGACAATGACAATAAAACCTAACAATTTTTTATGTTGTTGTTTTATATGTTTTCTTCAAAACACAAAATTCACATTATACGCTACGGGGTTGGAATCATGAAAATCGCAAATCGTCTCAACTAAGATAACACTGTCTTGTTGTCATCTTTTACTGATACCGTAACTCATTAGGTATAGTCTAAAACAATTTGGTTTTTCTTAGCAGAATCTACCAACTATCAAAACCTTTCTAACAAACTAACTAGGTATTCAAAGGAAATTGATTTTGAAAACTAAAGTTGCTTCTAAAGACCCTTTCAAACTTTGTTTCAACTCGTAACACTGCCCTATCTAAAAGTAAGCTGAATGGTAGTTACAGTTTAGTTATAGTCAGAAGTAAAGTTGAACCGTTTTCACCTCTAGAAATAGTTTCAATATTATAGCCGACGTGCCGGCGCCAGGCAAATAACTACCTGTATACCTAGGCATTGTAGTGTCTGCGACCTTCAGACTATGTCACTGGCAAACTATTCCGATAAACCTATTATTTGAACTAACTTCTACGCAAAACTCCTTCAACTTTGGAATATTTCACTTCAAAAGATGTAAGAGTTATCTATTAGAAAGTGTGTGAATTTACAATTTTTGGTTTTATGATGTATACAGACATTATAATAAGATAAATAAAAATCTTTAGGTAGTTGAAGTGACAGAATTGTAAAGACTGGAGGTAATAGCAATTTTATACCGACAAGAGTTAAACTTTTTCAACATAAAAATAATTAATCCGTATGTTTGAAATTATAAAGCCGAAAGTACATAATACCCAATATATTATGTACTATCTGTGCTTATTCCGAGGCTACACAGTTGTGTAACAGAACTGTCCACTTCCAGCAATATAACATTAAGTACGAGTAGGTAGTTTAAGTTACCTACCTTATTCGAAATTTAAAAGTTATCATACTCTGGAATAGAGGTTAGGTCCGTCCTTTCCAAATTTAAATTTGCCACCTGAACTCTTTCTTTTCTATTTTCCAACCAAGCCAGTATTGTTATTTATGTGTTGCCAGTAACCTGTAGTTCATATATCGTGGTGTGGTGTGACTGGGTCGGCGCCACCGTGTCGGTTTCCATCGATCGTCAAGGTTACCACCAGCTCATGGGATTACTGAGCTTATGAGGATTATCGCGGATTTAATGGTGCTTGTGAGCTCATGTTGCCGTTCGGTTTAAGGTCTTAAGATTTTAAACAGAAGATTGGCTACGGGGTTTGTAATTGCGCAATACAAGTACCTACACGAATAATATACGAAATTAAATTAAAGTACATACGTCGATATAATATTTTGTTTATTTGTCTAAGAAAGTATTAGTTAAACAAAATTATTTCTCAAATCCAGACGTATTGTGAGAAATCGAGTATTTCTGGACTTCTGGTATCTTGCACACATTGTCTCATTTGAAGCCCTGCCAGTTTTAAGTTCAAAAGACATTGTCGAAATCATTAGTACTGGCAATTTGTCGTTAGCTTGTCTTCGGAATATTCGAGAAATTTTATGTTTAGCCTTTGTCAGGGTTAAAAGTTCAATGACATGGGTAGGTACCTTAACACAATTTTACGGCTACTTAAGATAATCGTGCCTTTAAAAACTGATAAGGATTGCGCCTCCAGATAGGAGCACTCAGAATGTTTGATTATTGAAAGAGCTTCAAACATAAACAATTTTATGAGAGACAATCTTTGTGAGGAACAACTGGGTTTGTTTTCACGGATCCTAAAATCAGAATGATAGTTGTTGATCCCGTCAAACCATTACCTACCAATATCGCGGTCAGATTTCAAAAACTTAAATATCGAATCAGTTTAAATAATCAAATTTCGAATTTCCACATTGCAAATTATTTTTTGTATGTATTTTAAAAACCACGATCTAAACGGATCTAAACGGAATAAGGATCTAACGGAGTACCTCTATGGTGATATGCGCTGCCCGCGAGGAAAACATAGCCTATAAAACCTCTTTGCAAGCAAAAGTATCAAATTCTCCCTATAGATATTTTATACTATTTTTAATTTCAAAAATTCGAATGAATTACAATCTAGACTTTAGTTCTTAATCAGGCATTTTTCGCTAACCTTCTCCGTCAGTAGCCAGGGAGCCAGTTCCAAGCCGCTCGTGGTCGGTCCTTCTTGCATCTTCTGTGCTATCTCCTTGCTCTGTTGACAAAATAACATTACCATTACTTTGATGAATTTTATCTCCACCGGATACTTATTTTTTATAATGTACTCGAAAACAATGTTACTACTTATTTCATATCATTACTGTTGGTTGGGATGTAGAGTCTAGCTAGAGAGTAGACTTCACATTCAAACTTAATGATTATTAATTTATTATTTATTTGGTAATAGTTCTGTTTATATTCGGTTATTTTACTGCTTACATTTTCAGAGTATGTAATGGAAACTTCCTCAGTTTAAAATTTGTTTTTAATGTTCACACTCAACCTTTTAAAACCCCAAGTACATTCAAGCTCCTAACGATATCGAAGTAGAATCATACAAAAAACTAAAATCGGCGACTGGTTCAGTCTTAGCTATGACATCATAAAACACCTGCACACACACACATACATGAATACACACATGTAGACCTGTAATGTTACGTGTGAGAAATATGGTCACTTTGGACGTATTTCAGGAAGATTTTAGAGTTCCTTATGTAAGTTATAAGAAAACCAATTGTAAATTTTAAATTAAAATTTAGTAAGACACTGGAACTTACTAGATTCTAATAAGGAAATATTATAGTAGGTAATGTAGTTAATCGTCGTTGTTCACAGATAAAAGTTTTACCTTCTTGCCTAAATACTTTATTTAACTATTAATTGCAGTTGTTTAATGTTCTGCAGTTATTCATAAGTTATAGTAATATTAGGTACTTTTAAATAGATAATAAAAACACAAAATAACCACCTATTTTTTTAAAGACGGTTGATAAACTGAAACCCAAACATTATGTAATCGTTAATTTCAGTAGGTAAACTAAAATAATGATCACATAAAAATGATAACCAAATCGTAGCAGACAGAATGAAGGTCATACATACATTTTTAATTAAACATACATAATCGGAAGACCACACCAGTCGCGGCAAGTGTAACCCGATACTCCGCCTCTGAGGCTGTTATGGGTTAACACGAAATAAAGAGATATATCAACGAAACTTGATTTCTCTTGAGATATCTCGGAAACTTGGGAAACATCTTAATGTAAGTTGAAGTAAAGATTCGGCAGTTTTAAGATTGCATTTCACGACAGCTTCAAAGAAACACATGTTTATAATATAGAACAACGCTGATGCTTTGTATTTTTCTTCTCTGTTCTTCTTCAGTTTCTATAACCTAGCGATCACTCTGATGAAAAATTTAATAACCTTTGCACTATTCAAAGAGATGTTTATGTTTTTTGTAATATAATCTACTCTTACCTACTACTACTAAGTACAAACTCTTCTAAGTACAAAGCTGTTTTTAAATACTTTTTGTTCCTTCGTGGAAATTTTTATTAGGACTTGTATAGAGTTTTTACAAAAAAATAATGATAATCTATTTGTATTAGTTGTTTAACTGTAATGTTGTGTTTCATAAGATTTCATTCCCTATTCTATCAATTTACACGTTAAGTATAAATCATAACGTTTATGTATTGGCTGTATCTCTCTCTAGCTTTATGCTTTTCAATAACTCCGTCTCATTCAGTTTTCTCCACGTGTCAGTAAATTTACATACAATATACTGAAACAATAACATCACTGCTTATTATTCCCGAGATGTTGAAATTCCAATGCATGTTTTGACACGAGAGGCACAACACATCATCATCAACATAATTCAAGTCTTTTCTTGAATACAAGTAACCGAAACATAACATCAATTATTTAATTGTAAACATACGATAAATTTCGCTTTTATATGTATCTTACCTACTTTGCTTAGTTAACTATTACGATTCTGTAATTACTTTTAAAGGTATCGTAAATGAAATATAACATACTTGGGTACATTATGTTGACTGAATAATTTATGTTAGGTACTCAAAGTTTGTCTAATAGATTTAATGGTAAAAAAGTACTGCATAAAAAGTTTGCTTAGTTACAGGACAAAGTTAGACACTTTTGCATTCTTATTCTAGACGTTTGATAAAAACAAAAGTGGGGTTTCGGTCTTAAAATAACAGTGGAAACCCCAGAGGACCGGTTTGAATCCGCAATCAATATAAGTAATATAAATGTTGTTTTTCCTAATTACTGCAAAGTAGGTGTCCGTCTGAGTGTGTCGTCATCATCACGGAACCCGTTTATAAATTTATACTCACACTTGCTTATTAAATAAAATTCATCAATAAAGTACGATAATATTTTTTAATATTTTTTACTAAAATAGATAAATTAGTATTGTTGTAGGTTTAATGATTTTCGTAAAGTAGCCTCATTTCTCGGTAGGGTACTTCTAAGCTTTTCGAGCATCTTTATATGCAATTTCGTGTAACCACGAATTTAATAGGTTTATTGTAGGTAAGGTAAATTTCAAGAATACAAGCTACATACCTATTACCCTCCTATTCTGCAGTCGGGTAACATAACAGTGCATAGTGGTTCACACGAGGCACCGAATAGTTGTAAGCTCAATGACACCGCTGATGCTCTTTACGACATACGACACGACAAAGGGTTTTTCGATTAAACAAAAATAATCGCGCGACAATTTCAATTATCATATAAAGTTATAAGTATTTCTTCGGCATTTAATCTATACCTACGTCATTTATTTCCGTAAAATCCTAAAGATCTTTGACATTGATACAACATGCGTATTTTATGTGTGTAACATGTAAAATTAAAGAATATAATATCAAAAAAATGAGCTGCTTTGCCTTTAAACTTGCGATATAAAATCCTAACAATTATTTTAATTCAATTTGCACCCAACAAATCAAACGCGTAAACATAAAGACGGACAACTTTACAGCTTATTAATACATTGACGCCACAGTGCCGTGGGTGTTTGACAACTTGTACCATAATTGGCACATTCTCCGACTAATAAGGACCGCGGATAGACACCGTCTTTCGGAGCTAGCTCGTAACGAATTATGGAATTAAAGTATCGCCTTTTGTATGGATCTTTTATTTAATTAATAGATCCGATAGTGGTGCCGCTTAAACACCTCACCATTTGCTTAACCACACCCATGAAAAGATGAGAGAATGTCTTGCAATGGACAATGTGTCTGCATTTCTGGCTATGAGCTTTTTACCATTTCCCTTGTGTTTGGATGTCGTCAAACTTCTTTTCTGGCTAACAGCTAACCTTTTCAGGGTCGTTATGTATAAAAGTATCTGACACACACTTCGCCGCATTTCTGGTTTGCAGTGAAATGTAATTGTAGTTAAGATCGTTTAGAAACAAAATTCCAAAAAACCTGAATGAAATAAACTATGCAAAACTGACATAATTCCTTAGTTATAACTTAAATCTAACGATAGAAATTAGCCATATATTAGAAAGCCAAAGCAAGTCAATCGCTGAAAATAAGAAAAGTAAATCTACATCTGTAATTTTATTTGGGGTAAAATAGATCTAGAACAGTTTTATAATATTATATTATCTCGCCCCATTCAACGATCCTGAGTACAGCCTCTGGAATGCAAGATCAGAGACAAGTGATACGTTAGAAAGTCCTTCTGTTTTCATTCCTCTGCCCGCTTGTTAAAAAACATCATCTTCACATAACCAGCATTCAGAAATAATGTTTACATTTAACACAGAATAGCAATTCTATTGAGATTTTAAATGTAATAATCGTTTTGGAATTCTTATAAAGTCAATCATCGCGCATTATGCAGTTATGAAGTGATAATGGATCTAAGGAACCCGAAGCAGTCTCTAATCCCAAAGCATACGACCACAGACATCGCAGCGAGCTTGCGCAAGGCTAACGGAGGCGCATGATAAGTGCCCTCAGATTCCAAGCCACGTGCTAATCCCGAACTATGAGAATGCCTCGTGCCGAAGAAATAAATCAACATTCAATCCATTATAAAAAATAATATGATACCGCCTATAATATCTACAGCATGTTAAATTTTACACCAAAACAGCATTAGTCACCGAATATGGCGTAACAATATCATCCATACAAAGCCCCAATAAATCATTGCGATGACGTACAGGCACACCTACAATAAACACGACACGAGCGAGGCCCTCGGGCTCCGCTGTCTACTTAGCCGAACCATAAGACTTGATAAAACCCTCCCGCATTAACCGATACAATCAAATAGAAATCACCTCTCACACCCACGTGATAAGGTCTAGCTTCCCCTAACAACGCACACACGTAGGCGATCGACAAACGGTCTTTCAAATCAGTATTACAAAATATTGATGGTGATGGCAAATGGACGGTTAGCATTTCTATGCGATCGGAAGACCGTTTATTGACGAGGTTGTAATAAAATTAGAACCAGTATAGTCCGGTATAATGACAGTGAAGGAATGATGCTGTTGAAATAGCGATAATGAAAGCAATAGGCGATGAGGTTCAATGAATCGGAGCAGAGAGCTCTCAAGCGGACGAAGTCAAACACGAACCGTTTATATTCGTGTCAGCGACGAGGCGCCGGCGCCGCGATAACTTCACGATAACGTTAATGCACACAGTCGTTATCGGCGAGCCAATACCAGACAGATCCCTGGCGACGCCGGCAGCCGCATCCGCACCACAATTCTAACACAATACAGACTAAATTCCCCTGACAATAACCCCCTGAGATAAACTAAAACCAGTGAATGGATTCGAGGAAGCACATCAGAAACACCGTAATGGACCTGATCGGAATGTCAGTGTCAACCGAACCGAAAAAAAGGTCCGGGCTTTAGCCGTCCATTCAGTAATCTGAGACAGGATATCGAAATTGATGACAACGCCGACCCATCTATAAAATAAAGAACACTTAATGGAATTAATTTAGGATCGCAAGAGTTTGAGTGGTTCTGTAAAATAGATAGGTACACATTTTAGCCGCGACGTAAAACATAATGGATTTATTGTATAGATCTAGTCAGTACCTACCTAAGTGTGGAACGCGGACAGGTAAGTCAGGTAAAAATTTGCATGTAGATCATTTTATTTGCATGATAATGTTTATTTAATCGGCGATCTCGAACGAAACAAAGCGTAAAGGCTACCGTGAAACGAGATTCCAATCTGAAATGCACTTGGGGTATTAGCGTCCTTAATTGCGGGTTGGAATGTAAATAAGAGGGGAGTGAGACGATAAAATATGGCGATTCGCAGACAGGCGCCGAAACGAGGGGAAGTGGCATCAGGAGTCATGGGAAATTCTGCGGGAGATGGGATTCCCGGGGTGATAAAGGCAAATTTGCACCCCCTTATCGAGTAGCGGGATTTCCTGACTGCGATGAACAGTTTTCATTCCACCATTAATTATATGCATGTCATTCAATGCGCTTCATTACCGTGGAATGGAAGGAATGTTATTTGTAATGATGTTTTTATTGCTAACGATTTTATAGGAATTCCTTTAATCTAAATGAAAACAGTGCAGTACAAAATGTTTCTACAGATTTCGCTTTAACAATAAGATTTAAGTTACAGAAATGGGAATCAAACCTGATAGTGTACAAAACATTACAAAGAATGGCGCCGGACAAACTGTCAGGCATTGAACTCTCGGAAACGCTTGGGAGTTTATTAAAAACAAATATATCCTGGGCCCTGCGTGGCGTCTCAGAAAAAGCCGGTGCAGTCGCAAGCATTAATAATGTAGTTTAAAGATGGCGCTGAGGAATGCAGGCCTGCCCGGGAGTAGGGACGGGCGGCGCTCGATTGATGACTCAATCGATTAATGATTTTTAAAACAGACAAATGTTTATATGTCTTTTAGTACATTGAAACATTGTAAAGATATTTCCTTTGTTTATGTAAGATAAATGAGACATCGTTACAACAACAAAAGTTAATGCATTTAATTATTTTATGGAATCATGCATAATTATTACGTTTTAAAAGTAAAAATTCAATTGCATGAAGCTGTAGTAATGCTACATTATTCAAATTGCATATCAATGTTAGAAAATGGTACTTATAGAAAAAATACAAGATCACAACGTACCCATTGTCCTTAAGTGAGTAAATCACTATAAAAAAACTAATAATAATGCATATCAGTGCTATCAATAATCAATAATAATAAAAATATGTATGTAGGCATGTTAATTGACAATCAATTACCTATAAACGTCATGTTCAGCAAAACTATAATATGCATGCTAATAATAATCGTACTCTGGTAACATAACCAAGGTCAGTTACAGATATAATAATAGTAAATGTAAATCAATAGCGGAATCGTAATTAAAAGATCAGGCGCTTGATGAACATGCACATAGAACCTTCGCTGTAATGTTGCCAAGGGTAGCGTTATCAACATTATCTGTTAAGACCGTTGGTAACAGAATGGGTGCAAACAAGCCAATCGAAGATTACTTAATTTATTGTTCAATTTAATAACCCTTTGTACTTTAAATAACCCAATTTTATATACTTTTAAATTTTACTGTATCGAAAACAATAAGAAACGTGTATAGTATATCACGCTTGTAATAAATTAGAAATCATTGGAGAATTTAGAGGCAAACAAAGTCTCGTTCCAGATACAAATAATCTTGGTCATATACCATGAAGTGAAACGTAATTATATTCAGTTTCTAAAATGATGTCTGTGCATTACAGTAACATAAGTTCGAAGAACCTTCCACAGATAGATACGAGCATTATAAAGTCTAACCGATATAGCAACCTTTCTACATTAGTTTTATCGATAAGATGGACCGTCCCGTCATTCCGTCCATCCCTAATTTCCAGGAAGTGCGCGGGCGCCGGCGGTCGGATTCCATAATGCCTGCCTTTTCGTTTACTGCCTACTAGATCCTGATCGCTATTACTTTGTTTTTGATCATTAATTTACAAGCCTTTGTTTAGAAGCTGTGTTTTAATTAAGATTAACCTCGATTTTCATTAAAACACACGGTTTCTTACTTTTATATATGTGACTTTATTTATACTTAAAATGCCGATTTGTTACCGATTTGTTAAATATATAAATCACAAATTTGAATGCTACATTCTGATTTCTATTGATAAGAGAATCAAGTTCCAAATTCTTAGACAGAACGTTTCTCATAAAAATCTCGTAAAAAGGTAACGGTGTAGGCCCTAACATGTTGCCTTGTGACACACCCCACATAACTCATCGATGAATCAGTGGTCTACCTGAGAGCTGTGGTGGAGAAGAGTGAGTTAAATTAACTTGATGGAAAAGAGAGTCAGTGTATAAATACCTTTTCCTTTAGATTTGACTGGTTTTAGTTCATCCATTGCGAACCGTGTGTAGGGGGGTGGAGGTGATTCTGAAAAGAAAATAATATTTTACTGACACTGGTTTTATTACTTTCAAATTATAAATTAAATACATAAAACTAATTAACCATACAAAAAACAACAGAGAATTTACAGCCTTAATTTAGGGATATAAAATTTTAAATCCAAAAGCGGCACCAACTAACCAAGTTACTCTGACCATCAGACTAAAACAAAAGCAAAACATAAAACAAACAACCAGTTCAGGTAGAGGCCGCCGCCGCAATCACCGGCCCGGGAACCGAACCACAATCGCTCGGGAACCTATATTTTGACCCCATAACGACAGTTTTATGATCAACCCAAGAATTTGGAAATCGTAATAGGACAATCAGACAGCTCTACATTCAAATTAGTCACCGCTTCCATCGAGAAAAAAATATAATTGTTCAGAATGTGAAGGCGCCGGCCGATTTGATTTGATGTTAAAGAAAAAATGTTTCATATAAGTATCATTTTTATAAGATGTTTGAAACGCAAAGATACTAATAACTAAAAAGTGTCAGAAAGTGAACAGGAACTCTAATTTCAAATGGGCACGCGCTAAGAACTTTGAATTTAAATGTGAGTGTTTTCGAATTCGGAATACGCATTGCACAATTGTCATTCATTTGCGGTTTGGCGCCGCCGGGGCGCGGGCGGTCTCGACGTTTTTCAACCGAATCGACGGCGACCACATTATGAATACAAATTACCATTATGACGCTGAATTCAATGAGATTACATACACTGCACCTTCCCAGAACTGTTTTAAGTTAAAATGCTACGTTTGCGCGAGAAATGCAAAACAATCGCAGCGCCTGCATTGAATCGCTGATAATGCGTTTCGGATGAAACATAAATCACTAGAGATTTTTATGTCGGTTTTATTGCGTTACGCTTGTTGCGTATATAAAGGAGACATTCCTGATTATAGTACCTATCTCAAAATAGCTATAAAATATATAAAAATCAGTTGTCATACTGAAAGCAAAAGACTGAGTCACATGTCGAGCAATTGCAGCTGAAAAACGACTAAGCGTCTCAAGTAAATGACCCTACGCGTTCAATCTAGCGCAGAAATAATATTGTTGTTGACTGCTCAAACCAGACTGACATTCAAGACGCAAGCTCATAACAATCGTGTTGAATCGTTTCATAATGCAAACGTTTACTTTTCCCGCAATATTGATGTTTATTTTGCTTTCAAAAACTATTATGACCTGTCATGTATTTTGAAACAAATCTAAGACAAGTAGGTAATTTGAAAATATATTTCTAAAGTTCATGTGATGGTGATAAATCGAAAATAGTTAAACATTTCATTTGCTCCAATCTGAAAACAAACGGTTTTAGAGCCAGAGTTTAGATTCTGTTACATCTAAGTTCTATAACACGTTTCAGTTATTTTAGAATACTATCAATGGATAATGGACCATGAATAAGTAAAGGTAGAGTTGAAATCTGCCGGGCGGACGATGGAATGTCGACTGATGAGGTAGATAGTTACTGTGGCATAGAATAAATAGCAGTGGAAGCTGCAGCGTATGTAGCTAGAGACCCGGCATGTGTAATTAATCTGAACATTCAATCTATAGCAATAAATACCGTAGTTGTCAGTCTGTCCTTCGATTACTATGTAACTGGTAAACTGGTCAACGGGCCGGCTCTTGCCTTATTAATTGCTCTATCGGCAGAAACTACTATTATAGACGATGGTTTCTATGCAGTGGTCGTTTTTCGAGTAGGAAAATTCTATAAGTTAACGTAATTTGTGTTTAGTTTATTTATTAAATAAACTTATAATTCTACACTAAAATATTAACCAAATAGAAGTAATAAATAAAATAATATCTCAGAATAATCTTCACGTCGAAATGTTAATTATTTAAAGAACTAATTAATCAGACACACGAGTTACGAACGTCGTAAATTAAGAAGTTTATCATCTAATTCATTAAATAAATGAAACAGCTCATCAATAAAATCGCGAACGCAAATGCAAATATTAGAATGCGAAACTCCTAAACATGAGCTAATGGCGGCACAGGCGCCGGCAAAACGAAACAAAGTGGCAAACATGCGTGATTCATGCTTATGTTTAGAAAATCACTTTGTTTCAACCTCATTTAGCAGGTAAATTATGAGATTCTTTAAAATCTATAGTCGTTTGCCAATCTAGATAAATATAACAATTAAAACCAACAGATAAATGTACCTACTTAGTAAAAAATAACATAACCAAACTAATAAGACAAATTGAAAAACAACAATTTAAAACAATAAACGAACTACATAAACAACTTTTTAAAACGTACGACACAACTAAAAGACATTTAATCATAGACCCCACGAGTCGAGTACTCGTAATAGAACGAAAATAGGTAATGTCAAGAGGCTTAATAATTTGGCGTATCAAGAATTTGGCAAGAGTCGCTTAGATTATTAATTAATGCCATTTATCATTCATGAATGTTTATCTTCGCAAAATAAAGCAAGTCGCACAAATAACTAAATCATTTTTGTTCACCTACATTTCTCAAATTATCTTGTTTTTTTTTGTATAATGTCTATAGTTTATAAAAACAAAATCATGATTTTGATAATAAGTAAATCAATCTTATAAATAAAGCTAACTAACCTTTTCAAAGAATTGTATAGGATTTTAGAGCTCGTATTCTCGATGAAAACAAAATCTCATAAATCAAAGCAATAAAAAGAAAAATGGACGATTAGGTAAGAACATAACAGAGACAAGTATCGGGTTCCAATAGGTCAACCCAAGGTTAACCTTAGTTTCTAGAAACCTCAACTCCAAAACATCTGAATTTGAAAAAAATGTACGCACGGTAGTGTGCGCGTGCGTGCGAACTACAGAAATAGCGCGCCCGAATTATAACATGTCGGATGGCGCCGACGGCGGCGCCGGCCGGCCGCCCGCGCCCACGCAGCGCGCCGCACAACCTGCACTGCACACTACCCTGTGCAAACAGACCACTCTAGCACTATCAACAATAAAATTCAAATAAGAAAATAATAGAGGAAGTAATCGGTAGGATTGATGTCATGAAGGTCACGGAGAAAACGAAAACTAAAAACGCAAGTCAAGATATGGGTTTAAAATGGAGGTTCTTGAAATCATCAGTAGAGATTAAAAAAGTCAATAATCGTGACCTCGTGATAGTGGCAAAAACTGATTGGTACAATATTTATGAACAATTAAAGAAATCTGATAAAAGTACCCAAGATTTGTATGATACAATTGCAACAATGTTTCTTTGTCATTTCAGCAATGTTCTAAGATACTCTTGTACGATAGTTATGATCATTCTAACCGAACTCGATAAAGCTAACAAATCACTTGGTCACGAAATCACAAGACGCATTAAATCAACTAACAAAGGAAACCAGAAATTAGCTTTTCCTGTACTTATTTCTTATCATCTAATTAGTTTGATTCAAATTCTCGGAACATCAACATTTCTTGTGACACTAAGAAGATTGATGTCATGAAGATCAGTGTCGCCAGTGACGCAACATTGTAGTACGCAAGTAGCTGTGGTACGTGAGTCGGTAGACAACATTCTGTGCATACGAGTAATATTAAATGCGTGAGTGATTCCATAAATATTTGCAGCGTTCATCGAATGTTTCAAGGCGCTAACGTGGCGCCACACTTATAACAGAATAAAAACGACAGCGCACGAGTTTATACATTCTTTACGACTAGCGGAGGGATAAGAGTTTATTGCGAATACAATTATTTTAAGGAATCGAGACACGACTATAAATGACGTCTAAGCAGGCACCGAAGTGGGCCTTGGTGACACTTAAGTTCAGGCTGTAATGCCGGAAGGTACGCGTGACGTACTCACACGGAACTAGAATGTACATACTGCAAATGCTCACGCTAAATCCATACCGATGAACGACAACGGAAAGAAGTATTTGCACTTTGAAATGCGTGGGAAGCGTTCTTTGAAGCACACACGTAGGTAGATAACACCCAAGTACCGTACCTCGTAAAAGAATACGAACGAACTCCAATTATAAAGTTCAAACGTGATGATGGCGGCACTAAAAACCAATTATGTCCAATTACAGCGATGGTTCGTTGATAATGACGGACTTAATGCTTTACTAGTTTACATTTTATATCAAATAGGAGATAAAACGTCCCTCATTAGTGTTACATCAAACAAATGTAAAAGCAATAAACGCAAATATGATAAGGGGTTTTCATTATAACAAGATGATTAAAATTCACTGGTTATTAAATTATTTGCTTTGCCGAGAATAAAATGTCAAAGTGTGTAATAAAATGTTATTTAATTGCTAAAACCTAATCCCCAGACGGCCTCTTATGACGATTTGTGTATTCATAAAGATGAAACGTTTTGTAGCTCAGGTGTACCTACCATTCAACATTCATTTGGAAATGAATAAACGCGATTGAGAAGTCAAGTGCTCGAACGTTTTTCGAAGCCTTTCGGATTATCCGCTGGTTATGTCGAAATACTCTATTCCCAAACTTTAATCCTATCATAATATAATGCTGATATAAGATCTCCGCTGTTGACACTGACGTGGTTAATAAATACATTGAATACCAAGAACCTCGTCCCATATGTCGTAATTACAATCATGGTTCTAAAGAATTTCAACCCACCGGAAGAGATGGGTGTTTAAACCTGACTGATTACATTTTATGCTGTAAGTACACAGCGTAGGCAGCTGCAGCAGACGAGCCAGTGAAGGAGCCACAGCCTTCTAACGAGACAAGTGAAATGATCGCCATTACGTCGCCGGCGAGGTAGGTGTAGGTAATAAAAGACGACAATTTTTCCAGTTTTGCAAGAGCCGGCGTCGGGAGCAACCGGTCTGACCACAGGTGCCGCCGGAGACTGGGCCACTTTGTGACACACTCTGTGCCAATGCACGATTATATCCAGCATTTCTACAACTTTATCAAAACACTAAAGTTTATCGATAGTGTTTTGTGCCCTTAGCATACAAAGGTCTCGACAGGTTCATGTATCTTGCATAGGAAGGTACAAATATATTCTATTGAATCTCTACCGGGTGCCAGACGAGCATCAGTAAGCCCATACAAATTGTTAGCAACAATGATTTCCTAAATGCACGTCTATTTATGCAGCGCGTATAACAAGAGAACCATTCACAAATTCAACAAAGCAACCCAAAAACATGACCAGACTACAATAAAACGAGAAAAAACCGATCACGAAAATCGAGTTGAGCTTACGCAGTGCGGCGGGCGTACCTGCGCGCCCCTCCCGCGCCCCGCGCCCCGCCGGCGCGACACGGCGCCGGCGCCAGTTAGCCGACAAGCAATTATGGCTAAATAAATATCGGCCATGCCGCCGCCTCCGACGCGTCGCCCCATCGACAGATGGATGCCGTGTATCTAGACGACATCATTACATTCGGGGGCGCACTCACCGCCCGCCACAGCGTGGGCTGGAGGCGCTCGTCTCTGGTACTTAGACCTGCGATAATGCGTGTCCGTTGTTTTGGATGTGGGCTTAATTGCCGGATGTGGGTGAGTGATTTCCGTAACGGGTAAGAGATGACATTGGGGCGTACGCGGGCGCTGTGGAGCGGCACGGGCGATCTCGTATCCTGCGCTCTGCGGCGACGCGACGCCGGCGCCGCGCGATAAGATAAGGATCCCCCCTCGCACCGCCGCCTACCCCCCGCTCGCCCCAGCGCGCCGACTCACATAAAAACATTTACAAATATAGGCCGGTGGCGCCCGCCGGCCGCCGCGCAGATTGATGCGCGTGAACAAGGCGCCTGTTGTTAACATTCAACAATTCAGTAATGGAGGTCTTCCTTCAACTACATAGCACGCGACGAGGATATCGATAGCGCCGGCAATGCGACGCCCGCGATGGAACAAAACAGGTGTCCGTCTATAAACAGAAGCCTATGATTTACCGACGAACGATAAGCTTCACAACATCGTAAATCTGAACCTGTTACCAGTTCCACGTTGCCAAATGCGCCGTGAAGCTAGCATGTAATGTGACCGACCATAATCAGGAACATCAAATTTAATGAGTTTTGAAATGTAGACGAAACAATAGGTAGGCGAGACTAGAGAGCCGGTAGAATAAACATGTAGCAGTGGAGCCATAGTACAATCAAGCACAATCGTCGGCGCAATAATACAGTCTATATTTAGAGTGCGATGGGAGCAGAGGCGAAAGTTGACAAAAACAGTGGCGACATGAGCCGCCGCCGCCGCCGCACAAAAAACTGTGCAGGTGAGGTCTGCGGCGTCACGCCGAAAGAACAAGGTGCATTTTGGATACCTATTCATTTCCTGTTCGATTCGTTCCTCATTATTTCCACGGCCTTATTTTATGTCCTTGTTAATAACGCTCCCAACTGTTTTGTCCTTTGTTATTTTTTGCTGCAACTCTGTATTATGTCTTATTTCCTTCCTGTCCTAATTCGTCATTATGATCTCTTAAAGTGGCATTGCTATGCTGAGCAATCTTGATTGTTGCCTTATTTTTATTTCCATTCTGAATTCTCAAACATGTATTCCGATATATCACTTGATTTTTTCTGTGTTGGCTATTTTAGTTCAATCACTAACGAATCAAGACGAGCAAGCAAAGCTATTGAGCAAATTACACAACTGGTAATGCGTGTGTGTAACTGATTTGACCAATTTGAGGCCCATTTGAGCCGTTGCTAGTGGCCGGCGAAAGTGAATGGCTCAAAACCATGCTCGTTGATTACTCATCTGAAGACGGGATTTGCTTTTACAAAATTGATTTATTTTAGTTTTAGTGAGGAATGTTGAGATATTTTTACTTTACGTAACTTTGGTCATCCTTAAAATTTATTAATTTCCATTGATCGTTGTTTAAGCTTGTATTGTTTATAGTGGTTGTTAGTATTAAAGACAATCATTCAAAACTTTATAATAAGTTATGTTGCTTTGAAAAAGATTTCTTGATAATTTTCATACAATTTAATGGTGCTTTATTTCCAGATTAAGAAGAAACGATACCGACTTCCTTAGTTCTCATACAAAAACTAACTGGTTGGTCAATCTCGCCCGACTTGGCGGGGCCCTCGAGTGCCTTGAGACTCTTACCACATAAGGAAACATTAATATTCATGTTTTTCTTGGCTTTCTTCTTAATTAATATGCTAATAGGCATTGTCAACACACCTACGTACAAGTCCCTAAGTAATATACTACAAATAGCGTGGGCGGCGGTTTGTAGGCGATTGACTGCGCGTGAGTTCATGTCATGGTCATTCATTAGTTCGGAAACCAAGTATTCAACTTTGAGATACTCTCTTAGAATATTTAATAGCCTGTTAAACTTAGACCCAACATTAAAATTCCACGACTATTAAATGTATAATCTATACTCGTTTGAAAGGAAATGATTACCTCAATGACGCCAGCATAGATGAATGGCTATAGTTGAAGTTGTTCCGACAAAAATGACTAATTTACGCAAGTTTATCTTGATTGGCGTTGAACAGTTAGTGTCACGATTCAACATTGATAATTGTCAGTCAAGTAAACACAACTCTAGATGGGGTAATACCAACATAACTATCGACAACTTTGATTTACAGCTGAATAAATTATGGACCAAGAGCCTGTGATGGCCAGACCTTCCTTTAATTCACAAGCGTGAAAATTCTTTCATGTGTATGTCTAACATAGGTAAGAATAACCCCCAAACATGAAACCTGGATCGCGGTTCCTTTGGGAGATAACAACCTTTTACCTGTTATCTCCCAAAGGAACCACGATCCAGGTTTCATGTTTGGGGGTTATTCTTACCTATGTTAGACATACACATGAAAGAATTTTCACGCTTGTGAATTAAAGGAAGGTCTGGCCAGACCGGGCTCTTAGTATAGACTAATAACCTGTGATGGCCAGACCTTCCTTTAATTCTGAAGCGTGAAAATTATTTTATGTGTATGTCTAACATAGGTAAGAATAACCCCCAAACATGAAACCTGGATCGTGGTTCCTTTGGGAGATAACAGGTAAAAGGTTGTTATCTCCCAAAGGAACCGCGATCCAGGTTTCATGTTTGGGGGTTATTCTTACCTATGTTAGACATACACATGAAAGAATTTTCACGCTTGTGAATTAAAGGAAGGTCTGGCCATCACGGGCTCTTAGGTTATTAGTCGGAGTTCGAGAAAAACACACGGAACATTCGTCTGATAGACTGATAGATGAGTTTCACGTCACCGCCTAAAATAGACAAACAAGATTCGCAAATCGAACGATCGAACAATTTTGGATTTGAATCGCGTAGGTAATTGTAAAAGTGATTTCACGAGGTCAGGAAACATTCCGCCTCCTTGGTGGAATGTGGCCGTACGCCGGAGCGGTGACGGCGGTAGCGCCATTGCCTGACGAATTAAAAAGTTAACGGGCTGCGCGCGCCGGGCGTCGCGGCTCGCCGGCGCCAGCGCCGTGACCTTGTCTAGTTATCGCTGCGAGTGACCCTCGGCGTGCGCACTGCCTGATAGCCGCACTCGATACCAGCTAGGCACAGCCACTAACTCAAAACAACTACATTTTTTCCAAACTTGAATACTCGCTCGTGATGAATCAACAGGTTCCCAGACAGGTTTCGCTGAGCTAGGAAGGATCAAGGACTGCGAGGACCACAAAACAAAAACGAAAGCAATAACAGCGAGACTCGAGATTAATAATTTAGAAACAGCCGTTGAAGTCATTGCTATATATAGAACTAGCGAGTTGAGTGATACCGCTTTTATCTAATAAGTACCTACCTACCGAGTCGGATGAAAGTTTGATCGTCGATAATGAAGAGGTGTATGTGACCGGCGCGAGGACCGCTCGCTGACGTCACCGAGACGCAGAGATACAGAAACAAACAGTAGCGATAAATGCTCCGATAACGGTTGGCACTTGATACTGGTGCAACCCACGTGAAGACGGTCATAAACCGCGTGAAAGCACAAGGGCTGGGGCAGCCGCTGGGGCAGATTGGAACACACAAACAAACCAGCAGATTGGCACTTTCAGCATGTCACACGCACATCGTTTTCACACAAAACAGATCAACAGAGTCCAGCGACAGAGACCGGATTCCTTATCGAACAACACAAACGTAGGTAATCCATCGAGCGAGAGCACAGTCACACGGGGACCATTCATTCCGGCATCATTCACTTCGGGCCATCGGCGCCGGCTCACATTCTATTTCAAAACGAGACGCGCGATGCACTTGTTGCGCGGGTCATCGGCCGAGACGTACCGGGCTTGCAGAGCCTGCTGAAGTGGAAGGGGTTGCAGCAGGTGGCGTCGCGGCAGTGGGGCAGCGCGCGGAGCTCGTCCAGGGTCTGCAGGTCGGGGTAGCGCGTGGCGCGGAGCAGCGCCAGGCGTTGGGCGCGCGGGGGCGGCGGCGCCGGCGCGCAGGCCCCGCCGGGCCCCGCGTCCAGCGCGCGCGCCACCGCCCGCACCACGGCGTCCGGCAGCCGCGCGCCGCCCGCCTCCAGCCGCCGCCGCAGCGCGCGTCTCTTGAACATCACATGCCGTCACCGGCGCCGGGGGACATCGCGAGCCGCCGCCGCACGCGAGACTGACGCGCCCGCTGCGCTGCGCCCGCCCCCCACTGCCGCCCCGCCTCCCCCCCCCAACGTCACAACGTCGTGCGACGATACAACGCTAGTTTTTTCCCAATCATTCCTAAATTCAAATCGTTGCAACGTTTGAGTTGGTAGATAGTTTAAAGTCAAAAGCTTTATTTCCATGGAAGCACAAGAAATTACATAGTCACTTAGTCTTCAGAAAAATGTTTTTATAACTCATCTATATAAATTACTAGACACTTTTAAAGCTATTTGATAGTTGTATTCAAAGAGTAATTTAATTTAAATTTTAACATGGAAATAGTTCTTACAGTAGCTCTCTGAACTATTTCTCTCATAATAACCTACATAAAAAATAATAATAATATTTTTATGTAGGTACATAAAAAAATAACCTACATAAAAAATAATAATAATATTTTTTATGTAGGTTATATGTTTTCTTTACTTGCATAATGTTTTGAAGAAATACCTGCTTGTGGCTAGTGTGTAAATTGATCAACGACTACAAAAAAGCATATAAATCTCTAAATTAATTAGTAGTAAAAATGATTAACAATAAAAGAATGAGCTCATGTGCTCACCCTGCGAAACACCCGATTTAGCTATTTAAATTGGGGAGATAAATGAATAAATATAAATATTTCCGGACAATTCACACAGCAACATCTAGACCCGTGGTAAGCTCGTAAATTTAAAATAAGTAAGTAGTTACTATGTTATTTTGTACAAAAAAACTTGCTAGATCTAATAAAGAAATGTGATGAGAAAAGCGAAAATAGTAGGTAATTAGTTTTTTCTTATTCCGATGGTAATTCTGTACAATTATATGACATTATATTTATATTGTTAGTTAACTAACAACCACTACCATAACAAAATATGTAAATAGAAAAATGAGATATATCATTGATTGAATCATTTTATAGGTATTAGGTAAGTACTATAAAACTTAGCGAACCGAATCCCGATAATAAATTACAGATAATAAACTCAAAAAGTCTCCCCAACTCCCAGTAAATCTGGCAAAGCTGGCAGCCCCAGCGGGCGGCGGGAGGTCAGGGGGTGGAGGGGGCCTGGCGCCACCGACGATCGGCGGCCCAGTAACTATGACCACATCTATGGCGCGGCGCCGAAGTAACTATGAGACGGTCTGTGGCACGGCGCCGAAGTAACTGGGTGCTAATCTGTGGCGCGGCGTCAGGTGTGCGCGTCTGTGTGTGTGCGGCGCCACTCAATGGCCATGCAAGAGCGACTTTCAGATGTGACGGAGGTCGCGAGTTGTATACGTGGGTATTGCCTTATTGAGGCTTATGGAAGTTGGGTGAATCAAAAATCTTGATAAGTAACTAAAAATTTAGCACTAGTAACCGATATGGGCCTTAGAATGGCAATACATATTAGTTGGAGGTATCATAATTTGGAGCTCTACCAAGACTTATTTTACTTAATTCCTGACTGCTGTCAAGAAACGCTGAGACAATTTACCTTATTTTAATAACTAGAAATAAAATCCATTTAAATAAATAAAGCTAGCCTACATTATAATTATACATCATAATACAATTAAGATTATAATCTAATTGTATTGTGAACTGGATAACAGAGCGCGTTGATATCTTTCATATAGTTTATTTTAAAGCTCTTGCTACGACGTAGCTCCCGTAGCACATACATTTAAAAAATTACTATAAGGGGAATATAATTTCTCTAATATTATAGTCCTTTAAACCGCGTTCTTTTACCTTATAAAAAATCTGAGGTAAAAATGATGTTAATGTGATGTTTTGAGCATTGATTAGTTATCGCGTAAAATAATAACAAACATCCAACAACCCTCACAAAAAAACGCGTAAAAAATTTGAATATACATAATTTGAAGTGGTTTGTCTGTACACTAGTTAGCGACCAATCACTGGCAATCTGTTCGGAATGTGCATGCCCAAAGACACATCAAGTTAATAAACAACAGCCGTACAGCGACCGAATCTGCCCCCGAACAGATGTCATCATCATTTCAGTAGCACGTACACTGCTGGATATAGACGTTCTTACAGATTAGATACTCTCAACTTCGTTTGGATGTGGCTTGCTCGCACATCATCATTTCAGTAGGACGTCCACTACTACTCTAGATAGATGTCTAGCTATTTCGATCAAAAGTTAATTGCATTTATCGTAAACAAATAGCGTTCAATAAATGAATAGTTCATGTTATTGGACGTCCGACGCTGCTTTTTCTGATTTAAAGTCTCTATAGCTACAACTATATCTACAAGTTTTTGACCTACAATGTCAATTAAACGGACTAATCTGGACTATATCAGTGACCCTTGTTCTTCTAGGAGCAAAGCCCTTTCTTTCTCATAATCATCATAAATATGGTCTAGACTAGAGTCTAAAGTTATTCAGAAGTTTATGGTCTAGAGCTCCAACTCTAGATCCAACTTCTAATTAATATTGGACGTCTAGGAACACTGGATATCGTTATATCGGTCTAGATTTCCGGTTATTTTATTTTTTTGCACTTTCAGCTACGGTTGCCTGGAAGATATTACTCGCAGTAATAAGGACGCCCCTTTTACTTTTGCTTAGGTATAGCTAATTATGTTGTTGTATGTAGTGAACGTAATATTTTAAGCAGTTCATCGGGTGATGAGGGTGATGTCTTTATATAGGTACTTAATAAAAAACATATTATTATGTCATTAAATCTCATTTAGTACACAACCAAGATATATATTTTCTCCTTATATCAGATATCTTTACAAAAAAACTAAGAGCGTAATTTACCCCCGCTATGCCGAGCTCTTCTTGGTTAAAAAGTTTTTCATCTGTGGCATATTATTACTCAACAAAGATAGCTTACAAACAAACAGCATATAGGAAAACACACATTACTACGAGATATCCATTAAGGTGCGAGATATCCATTAATGTGCAGGAAAAAACGCGGAAAAAGCCGCATTTGTAAAAATTATTTAACAGTTTTTTTATAAGTTAGTCAGTCTCCCTCATCGTTAGGTATCTACCTCATTAAAAACAAAGGTATCATAAATATAACTAGTTACTACGTTAATGATAGTTAACAAACAAACCTGAAATAATAGCTTCAGGCATCCGAATAATCTTCATTTCACACAACAGCAGCATCAGCCCCAAATAACTAACAACTAGACTTAAATTTTCAACTACTAAATTTAAACCTTATTATTATTACATAAAAAATTTCAACTTCATTTAATTCTGAAAACCTTGTTTATTAAGTAAATACGAGTATGAATTTAAATTCAAAAACTATTCGCGATTTTTTAACTTAGAATGTCATTCATTAACTTTTTAGAAAAGTTTAATAGAAAACTTTTCGCAGTTTTCCTCCTTGGTTGTCCAATATGGCCGCGTGTCATGGCGGTCGCGCGCGAAATGCCGCGAAAATCGGAAAAGTCTCGTATTTATGCCCGCGCAGCATCTTCGCGCCAAATCTGACTGAATGAACGAGTGACCTCTATTCTCCCCAGTTAGGGGAGGGGGTGCAGCTGGGGGAAATGTGTGTTAACTGCTGTTTGAGAGTAGGGGTGAATTGCAATCTGATGAATGGGGTAATGGTATCACCAATTTATCGAAAGTTTCGCAGTTATTCAGAAACGATTAAACCATTTTTGTCTAATCTTTCGCGTATTGTGCCTTTTCAATCGTTATCAGACCGAATGATAACAGATAATTGAAAAAGGCATTTTAGAGCCAATATTTTACATAATCTTTCTAAAGAGATATTAGTCACTAAAACCATTAATAAATACAGTTTGTTTGTGTGCATTGAAACTATGATTTCAATAAAATATATTAAAACTAATTCATGCCATACCTAATTGAACCTTCTACTTAAATCACTCTACTTATTGAATAAAACGCGTTTAAATCCGTTGCGTAGTTTTACAGATTTAAAAATAAAACGGGCATAAGTACAGTCAAGTATAAAACAAATGATAAGAAGTACATACAATCACAAAAGTATTTCGCGCAAGGTTTGGATGGAGTCCGCCTCTCGGGCGCTGTCGCCGCCTGACGCCCGTCCGACGCGCCATCCTTCGGCTGGCGATGCTTAGGCAACATTATCATCTGTAATCAATTATAGTTATTTATTAGTGACTCTGATATACCGTCGTAGCGCGCTTGTCACACGCTTTAAATCTGGTCAAACACTAGACCAGATTTAAAGCGCTTGACAAAAGTATTGTAATTGCAGCGCTCTACTCTACCTAGACAGATAATAAACAAAGATCTATTTGACTGAAGTGACTCAAATAGATTATTGAGAGAGGTGTTAAGGCCAGTCTGCCGAAGCTAAATTATAATACCAATGAGATTATGATATACCTAGATACCTACCTAAACTTCTCTGAAGTCTAAATCTTCTTTCGGCTTTAGGTCAAATAGGTATAACTTTTCTACGGGAATCAAACTTACTACACGTTCATGCAAGTCTTAGTGGTGACGATGACGACACAATTTTGATATTCAACTTAATCAATCAAATACTTTTCATGAAATATTCATATGTTTTCAGCTAAGCTAAGATAAATGCTGGGCCGATAATGATTGATGTTTGCACTATTAGCAAGTCGAATGGAAGCAATCCATACCTACCAAAAATTGTTTATGAGTGAGCTGAAAGTAATTTGTTAAATATTTCATATAAAATGAAATTAATGATAAATCATTCATTTCATCACTTTCCGTGTTGTTTTCAAAACATCAGAGCTATTTATATACCTAAATACGGGCATCAGCGACAACTTAATAAAGGCCCTAACACACCTGGTAAGTGTGCTGATTATACTAAATCCCTTAATTCATAATTATTATAGTTAACGGGTTATGTTGAGGAAACTCGTGCTGTGTAGTGAGAAGTACTATTGGTCGTTATAATGATAACAATAACAAGAAGTCTAGTTCCGCGCCATATGCCAGTGTCAAATCTTCTATCTTCTATATTAATAAAGCTGAAGAGTTTGATTGTTTGTTTGTTTGTTTGTTTGAACGCGCTAATCTCAGAAACCACTGGTCCGATTTAAAAAATTCTTTCAGTGTTGGATAGTCCACTTATCGAGGAAGGTTATAGGCTATTCGACCTATGCGTAGAATAGAGTTCTATGTGACCATAGAGCAAAAGTACTTTTATCAGCTAAACGTGTTATGGAGTTCAAACTCTACAGAGGTGCGTTTTTAGAATTTTTATATCTAATGTAGTTACGGAGATATAGAGTCGAATAACGTTGCATCTGATATCAGTTCCGCAGAACAACGCACTGAGTGCCCATGCGACAGTAATCGGAAGCGGGGACGGCAAGATAGCGCGGTCCGTTTTTCAGTCCAGCCACTATACGATGGAAAGCGGTAGATCATTACGGGCGTTCGATATTTATTTGGGACTTTTTTTGACGGAAAGCTAGTGAAACTCATTATTAATACGAAAGAACGATTAACTTAATACATGTCTTCAGTATAATCATTTTATGTATAAAAATAAACACGATAAAGTACAAGTCATATGAAAATATAGGACCATTTTTGACGGATACTGATGAGCTTTTATGGATTTTATGTGAATATAGGACTTTTTATGGTGGAATCTGTTTTACAATTTACGGAGTCGATGTTAAGATAGTACGTTTTTACTGGAATAACGAGTTTAAATAGGACATTGTTCGATTTAAAACTTCGTTAATTTCAAGTTTTATTTAATAATAATTTGTTCTCTAAATTTGTAGGTGTTCATATAATTCTGCCATACTCATAGTTATAAACAAAAACAGTTATTTTTTGTCAGATGTTAATGACGATCGTCACAAATCAGCACAATCGTCACCTTAACATATTGTCCCTATCTCCTGGGTCAGTAGGAAAAAAAAATAGCCTAAAGCTCTATCTACAAATAGACTTAAGTATTTCCAAAATTTTCAAACAGTATTTTGAATTGTTTGATCTCCAGAACTAAACCTCTTACACTGAAGCTACAAAGTAACGCCATTATCGCGACATAGTCAACTCTAACTTTAATCTAGATTTCCATATCCCAAACAAACTGTGCTACGAATGTCATGTTTTCCGGCTAAAGAAAAACCTGACGGACCCTGATTTAAAAATAAGGGATTTAAAATGAAAAACACTGAACATTCAAATGAAAACGCTGTTTTGCTGTGTTTGATTTTAAGAATGATTGCAGTGGCCTCATGACAATATAAACGTATTTTCTGTAAGAGAAAACTATAATATTTCAATTTTATAAGTTTTGAAATGGGTAATAGAATAAGGTCATTTGCTATAATGTGGGATGAATCAGTAGGAAAGCGTAGGGCAAATGATGTTACTACATACTCGTAGTTGCCTTTTAAAATGTATTCTTGCTAATGTTGACCAAGAAGTTTGGTTTTTAGTTGGACAATTATTGTGGGCCAAACTAGAAATCGCTTTGTGGTTTCAGAAAGAGGTAAAGCGCAAAATAAAAACAATAATATTTACGAACTGAGATTATCACTTTATTTAATCGTTTTGTGTTTCCATTGCATGTTTACGCCACAAATAAGTTAATCATCCGCCTTAAACATCTACAGAAGAAACATGTCCGAAAAGAAGATAGTGTTAATTCTGTTGTTGAAAGAGCTTCTTAAACCAAAACTATCTATACTCCTTTTGAATGGCGTTTATTAGTAATATGAGCCAAGAATAAAGGGGAAACCTATGTTTTTCGCAACGTTACCTCTTTGATTTTATATGTCAATGACAAGTTAATGACAAGGTATGGATGAAAGATATTGAGGAGAAGAACTGGAATAGCATTAAAGAACTTCATGCAGAGAGCAGTAACACAAACAAATTATGTTTTTAAATATTACTTTACTTCATAATTTTACAGCAAATTATGAAATGAATTAAACCTATGTTTTAAGGTTTCTGATGATAAATACAGAGATTTATTAGATAAGTGCCACTCAAAAGTTATATTCGTGGAGTATCATCCTTACCTCATCACACTGCGTAATTCTTTAGAAGAGTCGGATGATGAGTTACTGGACTAAATTATATGGTATTTTTTCTGCTGCTTAATTTTAAAGCTGTATTCGTCATTTAGCGAAATAATAATAATGACATTCCACGTTGTAAAACTATTATTTAGTAACTACTTATAAAGGTTGATTTTTATTTGTTTAAGTAGGATTATTGTAACTAATGCAAACCTGATGATCAACCCCCTGTCTGATGTTAAGTATTCTGATAATAAAAATACAACTTTTGGGTACTAAATTAAACTTTTTCATGTTGTTCTAACGGAAGGACATGGTACTAAGTTACTAATAAGTAACGCGTGATTGATATTCAAAGTGAGTCTTGAGAACAAACTTTTGAATGAATAAAAGTTTGTTTTACTTATTTTGAGATTTAATCAGTTTTAAACGATTTTAAATTCACAAAATATCCTAAATATTTTAAAATTACATAATATATTTATATATAGGTATAAATAATGGAAGCTAGACATAGTTTCACTAACATTATTATAAGGATATTATTCACATAGAACTCTTACGGAAAAGGTGATTCCGACGTAAAACGATCAATATTAATATAGAACATCATTTCATTATGATTTTTCCGTAGAACAAAGTTTAGTGTTGACAACGGACCCTCACTGTTTTGCCGTACAACGTCCAATGTTTACATGGGACTTGCTATCTCCGGAAAAAAAAGAATAATAAATATACAACACAAAGCAATTAACTATGCTGCGGTGTTGTAACAACATACCAAAAAATCTCAATGATAAGTCTCACCGTTTAAAAGTTATAACTCTTAAACGAAGTCAAAAACTTCTCTGGCCTCTACTGAAAACCATCAACTTTGCAGATCAAACTTTGTTCTACGGATGAGTCGATTTTATGAAAAAAAGCAAGCGAAGCTGTTGGCGGTCGGCTAGTGTTTCATAAAATAATTTGGCAACCGCCTAACAAGAACTTTAAGTTTTTGTTAGAAAATGGTATAAAAAATACAAGATTACAATCTTACTAAAAAATTACTAGATGCCAAAAGGTCATTCATTAGGTACAGTCGCAAACAGAAGCTAGTGTAATGATGTTTCAACGACCTCATTTTTATTTGATTTTACACTGTATTTTGTTTATCTGTTTTGACTTTCAATTTTTGTGTACCTAAGTTGATTAAATAATTAGCACAGCACCTTGTTCTGTAAAGAAATTAAGTTGTGGACAAATGTATCTAACCAATAACTAATGCCTTGAGGTATTAATTAAAAATAAGTATAATTTTAATTTTCTTGAGTAAGTGAACTATTATAAGTTTTTATAACAAATACAGTTCTTTAACCTCATATTGTGAAGCTGTGTACAGCGGGACGACAGTCGCCGTCCGCTGGCGCTCGCCGCGGCCGACAGGCGCCTCGTGTTTACCTTTCCAATTTGGCGACTGATGTACTCGCCAGTAGGTACCTACTATCTACTTAATGATAGGTTGTTATAGTTACGCTTCAATAATACCACAATAACAATATCTTTCCAATTTTCACAAAGTACAAAAAAAACTATTTTTACTGATATTTAAATATCTTTACTTACTACATTTCATTTTAATCATAATGTTCTCCGAATATACTAAAATAAAATAAATAAAGTATACAATACATAGTCATCCCCTATAAATGTGGCTGAGATAATTTTTCTAATCAGACCACTCCATCCCTTCAAATTATGTCCACTTAAAAATCACGTCAATTCGTCGCGCCGTTTTGACGTGAAAGACAGAAAATAAGACACACAGATACACTTTCCCATTTATAATATTAGTAAGTATGGATTATTAATGTGTATAATGTAATGTAGATTTCGCTACGACGCCGACGGCCTCGTAGCCTCGTAGCTAGGACGCAAAACTTCAACGAAAGACTTCAACGCGTTTCTAATGCTACGAGATTGCTGTGAACTACATAATGTTAGAATACTGTGTAGGTAACTAGTTTTCTGTCTACGAGATTTGCTCGCGTTGCGGTGGATGTTCCCGTAGTAAAAATAACCTATGGGTTATTCTGATGTATTAGCCATATAATTGTAAAGTTTTATTTACTGCTGACATGATGATGATGATGATATCAGATAACAAATTAGCTACGTTTACTGCGGGAAAATTCACTATAACACGGGAATCTAATTAAAATGCGGGAAAAGCCGCGGGTGCAAACTAGTTAATAAAAAATCAAAATAAAACTCTTACCTGCACTGATAATTTATATCTACTAAAACTAGGTAGGTATAAACTATAGTAGGTAGGTAAGGTATGTAGGTTTGTATTATAAACACAATAAACCCAAGTTCCATTACATCGCCAAAACAATCCAATGAGTCAATCAGACATACCTACTTGTAAATAATTAATCAAAAAAATACAAATATAAGTAGTAAAGTTTATGTCGGTGCCGCGAAGACGGTACTTTTTGGCGCCAAAACTAGACGCCATCCGCCATCTTGCTCACATATTCTTGATAATAATAAAAATAATTTGGGAGTTATGACGACCTCTGTGGCGCAGCGGGCGAAGGTCCGCCTGCGACGCAAGAGGTTGCGGGTTCGATTCCCACCTCGGAACAACTATTTGTATGATCTACAAATATTTGTTCCGGGTGTCTGGGTGTTGTATATGTACCTATAATAAAAAAATATCTATCTATGTATGTATATTATATTAAGTAGGTATATCAGAAATCTAGCACCCGTAACACAAGCTTCGAGCTTACCACGGGGCTAGATGTCGCTGTGTAAATTGTCCAGCAATATTTATTTTATTTATTTATTTATGTTATGTCCCTTTACATAAATAAAGATTCAAGATAATATATATATAGATATTTTAGTGTTGAATGTAATTCGGTTATAGTTTTGTTCAAATTAGATGTACTTACCTAATTTATATTTTCCTGAATGAGTTATAAGTTCCTATACTACCGACTAACATTTAAGTAATTACATACCTAACCTACCTAAATATAATAGAAATAGGTACTTACTTAAAGACTCTGGTCAAGTGAGAATTAGGTACCTAGTACCTACCTACACGTCAATTCCTTCAAACTCTTCAAAATATGCCGGCTTCCTCACGATGCTTACGTTTTTAAAGCGAACATAAATATTTTATGAAAAAAGCAGAGGGTTCCATCGGCTGTTGTGGGTTTGAACCCACAACCTTCGAGCCACTTAATCACTTAATAGTGTATTTTTATTTTAAATTTTATGTATGTATTTGTGTGTTGAAAAAATAAATGATTTGTTTGTTTGTTTGTTTGTTTTGTCCAATCAATATAGCTGTAAGTAGGTACTTATGGTAAAACTTATATATTCTACCAATAAATAATAATATCAGTACTCACAGTTAACCTGCCTGATTATAAAGAATAGGGCCGATCAGCCGACGGTCGGTCGCGCCGCGCCGGCGCGGCGTCGGGACGCCGTCGTGTTCTGAGTCGCGTCGCGGCGTCGGCGACGGATCGGCCTGGAAATGATATGGAATAGATTTGTCAATAGTTATTATTTCTTGCCGAATTTATTGTATTATGGTCTATTAGATGCAATAAAATTGTAAATCAAACGAACTCTTCGAAGTTCGATGACAATTATGTGATGCGATTTATTTACGAAGTAGGTATAAGGTACATCTTCAATAAATTAATTTGTAGATAGGTATTATTATGCAGTTTCCTGGGATGCAACCGACTAATTTATTTGTGTTTCAGTTCAGTTTCAGTTTATTTATTAGTCCAATCAAATACAATTTGGTACATTTGGATAGGTCATACAGTAGTAACATGTTACATAATAATCAACAATTTTCTTGTTTAACATACAAAATTCATCAGCTAAAGCTTCGTCAATATTGTAAAATGATTAAATAGCACGATATATAAAGAATCACTTGCACTAAGGGATTAGGACTAAAGAATTCATTTACCAGAAGAGGCAGCGGAGTTGTTCTGAGTAGTGTAGGTACTAACTGCTAACACCAAATTCATCAACCCGCCTAATAATCGTGTGTTATAATACACACGATTATTAGAACAAAACGCCCAATATAATGGGTTTAATTGGGTACCCCTTATAGTCGTATGCGTTCTTATGGTGATGATTGATGTACCTAATGGTCATAAGTGGAGAGGCGCCGACAGAGGGCGCCGCAGTGATCTATATTGTCGAGCTGATGTCGTGGGGTGTATGATTTATCGCCATCTTATCGGGACTTAGTTGACTCCAGACGTATTGATAAGTTTTCAATTCTTGATATGGCCGACTTCTCTGGCAATAGCTGTAAAATGGTTTATTCACTGATTATCAATCATTAATTTTGTACCTCAACACCCATGGAAAGAGTTGGTGTTACTATTCTTAGACCGGCACCACACGACGAATTCATAGACCTTATCGAGTAGGTTTTATCTATGATCAAAACTTTGTTTACCTACTCATGAAGTAGGTACCTAAGTACCCAGTCTGCCAACAAATCACCACAAAAACAAACCACACAGACCGTTTTACTATAACCTAAGAGCCCGTGATGGCCAGACCTTCCTTTAATTCACAAGCGTGAAAATTATTTCATGTGTATGTCTAACATAGGTAAGAATAACCCCCAAACATGAAACCTGGATCGCGGTTACTTTGGGAGATACCAACCTTTTACCTGTTATCTCCCAAAGGAACCACGATCAAGGTTTCATGTTTGGGGTTTATTCTTACCTATGTTAGACATACACATAAAATAATTTTCACGCTTGTGAATTAAAGGAAGGTCTAGCCAGACAGGGCTCTTAGTATAGACTAATAACCTGTGATGGCCAGACCTTCCTTTAATTCTGAAGCGTGAAAATTATTTTATGTGTATGTCTAACATAGGTAAGAATAACCCCCAAACATGAAACCTGGATCGTGGTTCCTTTGGGAGATAACAGGTAAAAGGTTGGTATCTCCCAAAGTAACCGCGATCCAGGTTTCATGTTTGGGGGTTATTCTTACCTATGTTAGACATACACATGAAATAATTTTCACGCTTGTGAATTAAAGGAAGGTCTGGCCATCACAGGCTCTTGGTCCACTATCCAAGAATATAAATAATCTGCACCTCATTTACATTACATTCTCTTTATTTTCTGGATGGCACAATAAAAGATTGTCTGCATCCTATGTAGTGCAGGAGACGAGGGTGCATTTTACTAACTTTGGAGGTAAGCACAAAATGCAACGAACCCCTCTTGTCACGCTTATGTAAGCGTCTGTCACGTCAACGTAACAAATGTCTTGAAATATCTAAATACAAGTCTTTTTCTTTTTTTTTTGACGCTAAATAAACATATTTTATTTATTTAGATATACTTACCTACTATAATAAAGGTAAAACTATTATTTACACGAATATCTTGTTTGGTTTTTTCGGAGCACTCGCGTAAGATGGCGCAACGAACTAGACAGCTTCACAAACTTAACACAGCCTAACAAAGCTTAACAAAGAAAAAGTTAAAAACTTTTTTTCCATAGATTAACAAAGATTTACATGGACACGTCTTTAAATCATTATAACTCGTCTATGTAAATGACTACTTATAAATAATTTCGGATCGAAATGAATGACTAAAAAAATGGGGGAAGGCGTTTGTCCACTTGTGTCATATTTGAATATTTTTCTGATATTTTTGTATTGGATGTCTTTTTAAAAAAACCTATTGTGAAGAGGAAATAAACAAGTTATTTATTTATATTATTTATTTATTTTAAATAAAAAAATGATTTGTTGTCACCGGTAAAAATGCGTCGTCTGCGAAACTACAGTGACCAATGATACGGATAGATACTTACATGATAATTCGCAATAAGATGTTTTATGGAGGAGGGAGAATAGGGGAGTAAGAATGCGGTCTGCATTTTAATTTGTCGTGCGTCAATCGTAAGTCGTAAAGATTCATCATCATCAAAACAACCATAATTATAAACTCTTCTCCGATATCTAACCGATGTACGCTTGATGACCCATTCTTTAAGTTTATATGTGACATTATAATATTATATCGATCTATGTTTATCATTTCAGCCGTCGAATGTCCATTGCTGGACAAAGGCCTCCCTTGACACATTCAATGCCCAGGCCCGCCCAACCGTGCCGTAGATACGAGCTTGTGTCATGGGCCCAGATAGTGTTAAAGATTTGGATGCATGCTGCATCGAACATAACAGCTTTTTATACCTATAACTTACGTCAATCCTGATCTTAAACCTCACCTAATTAAGTACATAGATGTTATCAAGGCAAAACAGCATGAACCTCCAAGTCGCACCGAATAATTCGACTACTCATCTCACATAGGTACCTACCCACATCAATCCTCTGTGGTTAGGCAGAGCTTGGTCTAACACCCATATTCTTAGTCATTTTCTCATAATATTCCTCCACTCAAAAATAAACAAGCGTTGATCGTCTTGAGTGGTCTTGAGGAAGTTTCAAGGTTGGTTATGAGGCACTTACCTTACGTTTGACAGTTCCCACCTTGCCTCAAACTTGAGGTGAGCCGAAAAAATCAAGTGGAGGACGTTTTTGTCAACTGAGAATAAACAGAGAGGTTGAGTCGAGTCTGAAGGAAACGACTAAGAATATGGGTGTAAGACTCTAAGACAATCTAATTACAAAATATTAAGTAGATGTTATCAAGGCAAGACTCCGCGCCTCCGAGTCGCGCCCGGCCGCCCCATCAGTGGACCGCGGGGCGCCGCGCCGCCGCCCCGTCGGGCGCCGCCCTCCATAACCCGGCGCCTGCAGCTGATGTCATAGGTGTAATGTTGTTTGTGATGCTCTCTTGTTTGTGCTTGTTGTAGGTAGTTATGTATCCGTGCCTGTATGAGGATTGCTTACACTGCGTTAATGCACCTGCCTCCCAGATTGCGTGGGTGTAACATTCCGAGGCTAGGATTTGTTTAGTCTAAAGATTTCTTATATTAAAATTCAGTCTAACATCGACTCTTGAATTAATTGTCCGTCTTTTATTTTGGATATAGTTTTTAAAAACATAATCCCCCTTCGTCGCGATTTGACTGGCGCAGCCGGTAGGATATCGGCGCGATATATCCTGTGCCTGTGAAGACCTCGTATCGGTCTGAGTACAAGTGTTCGCGAGCGTTTTAACGTTAACCGATATCAAGAAAACCTAAATAAATTTGTCGCGCGACTTAGTGGAAATCTGTGAAAAATAAAGACGGCGATATTCAATATTGGAGGAAATGGGGAAAAGCGAACCGTGAGTAAAACTCTTCACTATCCTGCCTATTCCTGTTCTACTCCTTTAGCTATGTAATTAGTTAAGTTAGCCACTGCTATACAAGCATCGATAGGTAATATAATTTCCTTACAACCACTATGGAAATTATATGAGTGGCTTAGATTAAGTTTTTAGATAAGTTAGTCACTGCTATACAAGCATCGATAGGTAATACAATTTCCTTACAACCTCTATGGAAATTGTATGAGTGACTTAGAATAAGTAATTAGTTAAGATTAGTTAAGTTAGTCACTGCTATACAAGCATCGATAGGTAATACAATTTCCTTACAACCTCTATGGAAATTGTATGAGTGACTTAGAATAAGTATTTAGATTAGTTAGTCACTGCTATACAAGCATCGATAGGTATTATAATTTCCTTACAAACTCTAGGGAAATTATATGAGTGACTTAGATTAAGTAAGTGAATAAAATTATTATTTTTTTGAAATTAAAAGTATAAAATAAGTACATAAATTCATTTTTATGAAATAAATATAATAAATATATATAAAATATGTAATGTGCCGTAATCAATTTAATTTTTTTTATGTAATTAAGATAAAATTTTGTTTTGAAATATGGAGCCAACTTGCACCATCCCACTTGAGTTCATTGATTTAATTCCTGAATTCGATGGGGATGAAAGATTGCTTAACTTATTCATTAGAAAGAGTGAATCTGTAATTCAAACTTTTAGATCAGAGTGTGTAGACACGGCTCAAGATATATATTTATTTCATATTGTCACTAGCCGCCTGAGAGGTAAAGCCGCCCACCTTATTAGTGAGCGCCAGGATATTACGACCTGGAATGAATTAAAATTGTTGTTAAGTAAACATTTCGGTGACCCGAGGTCAGAAGAGTGTATTGCTATAGAGTTGGAAAATCTCAAAATTTCACATGGCGAATCTTATGTATTCTTTTGTCACAGAATTCAAACTGTTAAATCCGCATTGTTAGCCAAAATAAATTTAATCGAAGATGAGGCGCTTAAAGAAGCGAAAATGACCATTTACAATAATATGGCGTTACATGTGTTTCTCTATAATTTACCAGAGGATATGTTCCGCGTGGTGAGACATAACAGATGTAATGTATTGGAGGATGCGTTAAATAAAGTTATGCAAGAAGTTAGCTTCTTGAAGTATTATAACAAGAACCGTCAGTTCTTATCTCAACAGTATTCTACACAACTAAAGCCAACGCAATCCAATCCATTGGTAACAAAATTTAAGTCGGCTTTCCTGCCAAATAATTTTGACCCCAATTTAAATACGGCCATCCTGAAAAATAAATTTGACCCTAATTTTAACACGGCCATCCTGACAAATAAAATTGACCCCAAGTTTACAACTCAAAATCAAGAGTTTAGATTTGGTAACCAAACCCAAGGTTTTACACCACAAAATCAAAGTTTTAAATTTGGGATTCCCCAAGCTCAAGAATTTAGACCTTCCGTGCCAAATAAGTCAGAATTTAAATTCGGTATAAATCCAGTAGTACCAACCAACGACCAATTCCGATTTGATATTTCGCCAAACCAAAACCAGCGAAATACACACGTCTACGACAACGACGTATCTATGCGTACTGCCCCGCCCAAAAACGGTTTTGTAGCTCCGCGCACAAATAACTTATTCTATCCTAATGTGCTGACAGATTACCCGGAAGATGCGGAAAATTATTATTATGACACAGATAAAGACCTCGTTAATAAACCACTACACACAGTGCACGTTAAACCACAGTCAAAAGTGAAAATTCCTGTTGATCTTTGTAATAGTGCAGCTATAACCGACCAAATTGATCTTGGTAAAGTTGATAGAGCTCCAGCTGCAACCGTTAATTGTGAGATAGGTTACGCTCCGACTGTTATTCAAAATAACTCCGTTGAGGCTAAAATTAACAAACCCTTTGATATGACTAAGCAAAAGAATAAAAATGAGAAGTTTAATTCAAACGCAAACGTGCTTTCGCGAATAATGATCACCGCTCTAGGTAAATGTGATATCATTGAAAACCAATCGCCGGCGGCCAATGTAGGTGACTCTGTTAATGACGACCTTGACAGACACATTCAGGATCTTACAAATATTTTACTACCACAAAAAGGTCCTGAAGAAATTGTGCATTCAATTTGTGACGTTCGTCATTCTGAAACTTTGTCCCACGCATCTGAAACAACCCGTAGAGCAGAAAGACCTAAGTACTCATACAAATATTTCACTAATAAAATGGGGAACAGGAAGGGAAAAATTCAAAATGATAGAGGAGAGACTAAATTTGACTTACGGGATGATGAAAACATCTTTATCAAAGGTAGAGAACGTAGTGGTAAAGATAAGCCTAGGTTTGAAAAAGCGAATGTTAAAGGAAAGATAGATAAGAACTTTAAAGATGTGCGTCGTCCTCCAAAGATTCGTCCTGCTGCTGACCCAAGCAGTATTGACCCTGGCTCTTCAGCTCCAGCGGCTTAATCCCGATTAGTGAAATAACCGCCCTTAGGTCTTATGACAATTTGCTGGTTATTATTATTAAACTTTTTAGGGAGATTTAGATTTAAACTTGAATAGTTATAGAAACTTACTTATTTCCTGTTGTCCAAGCTCTTAAGAGTTTGGTACCCTCAGGAAGTGAGGTAGAATTATATTCCTTTTATATTTTTTTATGCTTAATTTCTTAAGTTTTATTTTTTTATTAACTTAGATTTTTTTTGATTCAACATAATTACATCTGCATTATTTTATCTAAATATATTCATATAAAATAATAATTAAATAGACTAAAACAAACTTTAATAATTAATATTATAATTTAAAATAAATGTTTCCATACAATTGAATAAAATAGACCATATACTAATATGTAGAAAATAATCCCATTTAATCGTCAAAAATATGTCAATGTCTGTCAATCCTGTTGGTTCTTTTATTTACTCTTGTATGTAAAATTATATTAGATTAACATATAAAATATATATTTAAATATAACAATTTGGATAACAATGATGCAATTAAATATGACAATTTAATAAAAGGTTTGAATTCTCGCCAGCGTTCTATAGAAATTTAAACTACTCTACTATGTTACCGAAATGATTAAATTATTAACGAACTCTACTGTAAGAGTAACAATCTCGCACAATTTAACAATTCATTTTGTAAAGTTAACAAAGAAACTCAAGTTTATAAAATCTCAATTATTTACAAATTATTTTAACATAAATTTCAAATCATTTTGTCCTAAATTGAACGAGATTGAAAAGCTAAGATAAGATTTTAGTAAATTATGAATATTGCACCAATATGTTATTAATTCTAATGAACCTGTCAAAATTTTAAAAATGTCTACATAAGACAATGAAATTGTTATCAAAATTCAAGAAACTGTGAGACATTGAAATCGTATTTTAAGAATATTAAGATATTTTTTGTTTTATAAATTCCATTAGTTAAGGAAATTACTTACTTTAAATATAAAATTGTTCCTTTGCCCATCACCTAACCTTAAACCAACCTTACCCTTATTATTATTACCTAAATACCTTACACCTTATAGTGAAAGAGTTGAAAGCCATCTCGCTGAATTCTCCTTGTCGGCCCATTGATGATAAAACTTACCTTTACAAGTATGTTGAAGCGCAGATCTTTGTACCAGCTGAAGACACCTGGATCCTTGCCCTGATGAGGTAATCGAATAACGAAAGGTAAACAGATTTCCCTAAAACTCGATGATGTAGAGATAGAAGCAGTCCAGAGAAACCGTTGGATAACTTACTCTAAATCAGTCGCCGACATTACAGGAATATGTGTTAATGAAATTATACATTACACCCTTATTGGCATTTATCGATTTGGTATCATCATCATCATTTGGATATCATCGCATTTGGATATCATCGCATCGATTTGGAAGGATTTATTGGAGAAAACCTCACTTATCAGAACCTGCTATTTACTTACATCATATCCTGAAAATCGGAAGCTGTTAACGCCGAAAATAGTGAAACCAGTGAAATTCAGTGGAATTGAGTTAACAAATTCAAAAGTTTTATCATATGCGTTAGAAAAAAAAGTGAAATTCAAAGTGATAATAAAGTGAACACAGAGAGTGTTA
The DNA here is from genome assembly GCA_963691955.1 of Chloroclystis v-ata. Classification (NCBI taxonomy): domain Eukaryota; kingdom Metazoa; phylum Arthropoda; class Insecta; order Lepidoptera; family Geometridae; genus Chloroclystis; species Chloroclystis v-ata. The sequence goes on along the minus strand of OY829898.1, from coordinate 9,874,625 downwards.
GGGTTGGAACAATTGTCTTATATATAGTTTTAGTTATAGGTTTTGTGTCTTTTTCATATATAAAAATGTTTTTCTTTGTGTAAAATCTTTTTGGCTTGAAATCTTCCTCCGAAAAATTGTTCTTCGGATGATTTCAAACTAAAGGAGGGAGGAGTTATGTATCCGTGCCTGTATGAGGATTGCTTACACTGCGTTAATGCACCTGCCTCCCAGATTGCGTGGGTGTAACATTCCGAGGCTAGGATTTGTTTAGTCTAAAGATTTCTTATATTAAAATTCAGTCTAACATCGACTCTTGAATTAATTGTCCGTCTTTTATTTTGGATATAGTTTTTAAAAACATAATCCCCCTTCGTCGCGATTTGACTAGGTACGGGTTCACGGTTCATTCGTGTTTGTAAATATTGTAGGAATCAAGTTTAATAATGATGAAAAAGTTTAAATTAATAGGTAGTTAACATAAAGGTATTGGGAAGAAAAGAATTGATTGGTTAGGTAAAAAGTGTTTGAGAATAGGTACCTCAAAATTTCGTAAAATATTTTAAATTGATTGTATTAAAGTTTAGTGATGAAAAAAGTTAAGGAATCGATAATTTAAACGTTCGTAAAATCATTATATTCTATTTTAAGAATTAACTCGATTAACCCATTCTCTGCCCGAGCCTTAGTTCCGTAATTTGAGCTTGAGAGCCAATTAAAACACTACATATCCATATATTTATTTATTTATATAGATTACGTATTTACAACTATGATTTTCAATGTTCCATGCATATATTATCCTTAGTAATTTATCAAAACGAAAGACACCATAAGACGTAATAAGAATAATAATTATTTTGCAGTTCTAATTCTAACAACGTTCGCTCGATTCCAAACCGCTTTCGCCTATCGCTCCGCTAACCACAAAGCCACCAGTCCCCACTAATGATTGCCCATGATTTATTTGCGAGGGTACTTTGACAGTATTATGTTATCTGTGGGGATACTGTCGACGCCCGAATGATGCAAGGTGCTGCGGGAACTTGTATTCTTTGCGACTTTAGTAGGTAATCGTTTTTATTATCCTGTAGAAAAAAGGTGGGTATTTTTTAATAAAACTAGCCGACCCGCCGACAGCGCTTGCGTTTTTTACGTTATCTACTTATTAAATTAAAACTATAAAGTACAAGTAAAACACAAATAAAATTTTAAATTAATTTATTAAAGTAAAAAGTATTTTTATATCTACTGCCATTACAGTAAACCGTTATAACCTAAGAGCCCGTGATGGCCAGACCTTCCTTTAATTCACAAGCGTGAAAATTCTTTCATGTGTATGTCTAACATAGGTAAGAATAACCCCCAAACATGAAACCTGGATCGCGGTTACTTTGGGAGATACCAACCTTTTACCTGTTATCTCCCAAAGGAACCACGATCCAGGTTTCATGTTTGGGGGTTATTCTTACCTATGTTAGACATACACATAAAATAATTTTCACGCTTGTGAATTAAAGGAAGGTCTGGCCATCACAGGTTATTAGTCTATACTAAGAGCCCTGTCTGGCCAGACCTTCCTTTAATTCACAAGCGTGAAAATTATTTTATGTGTATGTCTAACATAGGTAAGAATAACCCCCAAACATGAAACCTGGATCGTGGTTCCTTTGGGAGATAACAGGTAAAAGGTTGGTATCTCCCAAAGTAACCGCGATCCAGGTTTCATGTTTGGGGGTTATTCTTACCTATGTTAGACATACACATGAAAGAATTTTCACGCTTGTGAATTAAAGGAAGGTCTGGCCATCACAGGCTCTTGGTCCATTAGAATGTCAACGATTCGAATAGCTCTTATGATCGGTGACACAGTTTATTTAATTTTATTGCAATCTTCTTATATATATTGCATGTATTGAATATTAAAACAATTGGGCCCTTTATTTTCATAGAAGAAAAAGTCCATGCTGTATAGAACACTTATGTTCGACACACTGTAGTTCACTACAAATGGAATTGAAAGATTATGGATGATTCATTTTAATAGCCATCGGAACAAAATTAAGATCTAAAACTGTGTTCACAAAGTAGTCAATATGTTTGCAATTTTGAGCTTAATTAGTGCAAAATCTACAATACAGAATTTGCTTCGACACATTTTACAAAGACACACTACAACTAGATTCTTTAAATAGGTAGTTCATTTTTGATGAAATTACATTTAACTATACATAATGGCAGATACTATCTAAAATGGGTTTCTGGAATTAATATTAAATTAATAGACAGATGTACTTAAACAGCAATATTTGAACTGATCAGAACAAAAATATTCATAATTTATTTAAATTAGCAAAATATACAGTCAAAGCCATTTTAACCGCGCAACTGAGTATTATTTATTTTTAAGTTACATAAACTTAAATTAAAAATACTTCCCTTTAAGTCTTTAAACTTCATATCTTGTTGTACTATTGCGTAATTGTTATGGTGTTATGTTATATTTTCCATAAGAGATCGTATTTTTATTATAAAAACACTACGATTAAAATTACCTAATCTCTGAATAGTTAGCAGTTTTAAAATAATTATATCCTATTTTTATCGTAAATAATTTAATGCTTTATTTATATGGACGCGTAAGGTTTTTCAACCTTCCTACATTTTGAGTCTTAAGTTTCAGTTATTTTATCAATTTATAGAAGTCCGTAAGTATATCATAAAGTTTATTTATACCGTCTTTCTGAGTGAGTTATGGTAGGCTGACGTTTTTAGTCTAATTAAATTTACAGACCCCCAACAAACGCCGTTATCAATCATAATTAAATAAAAAGTGATAGCTTATATATATGAAACTATATTTGAACATGAAACGGGTAACATACCATGATATAAATGTTTTTTGAGTTTTCCGATATTTCAAATATAAAACCATGATAGTTTAAAGAGTAAAATTATATGAAACGTTTACCATGCTTTTATTTCGAGTTTCTTAATCTTTACAGACTGTTTCAAACACCACCTTCACGAAAGATCCTCTAATTAAAATGGATATTGTTAAAAACTAAGTTAATGAATTGCTCAAATTCGTAAATTAAATGGCTGTTTTCAAGTCTTTATACGGAGTAAGCGTCCGATTGGTTCATATGGTAATAAAACGGTGTAAACGGAAATTTCATGCGATAATCACACTGCCACGCATCACGCTGCATCTTATAAGTACATTATACGCGCGTGTATGCAGGTTTAGTGTAAAGTATAGAAATACAATATATTGGACTGTGCGTGTTTACAAAGATACAAGTGACGTTATATTACGCATCAAGCATCATGGTGCGTGGTGCGTGGCGGATATGGTCATAGTCTGAAAGCCTGCAACAATTTTGGGGAGGTATATAATACTCTAATAATCATTTCGACTCAAATTAAATCGTGAGTTTAAGGCGCACATAATTGTAAATATGTGCGCTTTAAAAACACGCGCTCTAATGGTGAGGGCAAAAGTTTGAAAGACATGTGACATTCACCCGCACTTGGCCAGCGTGGTGAATTAATGCCCAATCTCTCTCTTCAAGAGAGGGGTCCCTGAGTCCCAGCAGTGGGAACATAAATAGGGGTGATTATGTTAGGGTTACGTAGGACGGTGTGGTGTGTGGTTAGTAGCTGCGGAACCCGCCGCGACTGCTCTTGAAAGGTGGCGCGGGCTGAGACCCGTTGTTCAGGAATAGCTCAATGTAGCGATGCTCCATGTTGTTCTTATCGCGTCTCATCGCCTGAAACAACATTTATTTGTAAAAATAATGATAAATACAAAATGGTAGGTTCAGTGTACATTGTACGACCTGCAAATATTTGTTTTGGGTGTCGAGACGTTTTCTATGAAAAATAATTTAAGTATATGAGAAATCTAGCACCCGTAACACAAGCCTCGAACTTATCACGGGGCTAGATGTTACTGTGTGCATTGTCAAGCAATATATATATTTATCATAATGGACCGCCTTTGAGTCTAAATGCGGAAAACTGAGCCATCTTAACTAATAAGTATACTTATATATTTTCATAATAATTATTAATAATAATATGCCTACCCTCATAGCGTCCTCTTCGCACTCGAACTCGACGTCAGCCTCTCCGCTCGGGCGGCCCGAGTTGTCGAACATTATGTTGATATTCAGCGGCCGGATCGGTTTGAAGAACTGTAATCATGTAATATATTTATAAATTAGCGGTGCCCGCGTCGTCCGCTTTAAATTATGTTTTTATGGGGGCGCGGTCCTCAGAAGAGCTTACTTAAGAGCACGGAACGCTCACTCCTCCTGAGAAAGACTGCTCTTGTTGTGGTCGAAACGTCAAGAGCGTTGTACATCGTATATTCGTACATTGTAAACTCGTGTAAAACCGTGAGTAATTTTCGTTGTTATAAAATGAATATGTAATAATTTATTCAAAACTAGTTGACCCTTCCCGCAGCTTCGCCCGGTCTAATGTCATCTTTAAGGTTTAAAAGACCTGGAATTGGACTACTACGAACATTTCAAGACCAAAACCAGCTAAATCGGCGCGGCCTTTCCCACGTTTTAGCGAGACTTACGAACAGTAATTGATTTATTTACAGTATTTTGTCTAGTGTAACTAGTAAGGACTCACGTAGGCTATATCCTGCGGCGAGGCCTTGAAGGGCAGCCCCCGCATGTGCACGGAGAAGCCCCCCTGCGGCGGCAGGTCGCGCGCCCGCCCGCCGAACCCGCCGCCGCGCCCGCCGCCCAGACCGCCGCCGAAACCGCCACCTTACAAACAAATAAAGTTATGTTACACGAAGAAAAGGACTACATTTGTCTCTAAATTTAAAACCTATAATTATAATATACCTATTCTCTATGTGTATTCCTGGCATCAAAATGGGGTGGTAAACCATCACTTCCAGTGTATGTCGTCAACCGAAGGAAAGAGTTGCTCTGTGTACTGCGCACACTTATTGCAATCACTTAGCCTAGGCCAGATTTGAATATTGTTGTGTTTCATTAAGGAGACCCATTCCTAGCCAGGAGACATGTCATGGGCTGTGACGCTGAATTAAATAATTAAACTTCAACGTGTAATGGCCAGCTTCCGATTTCATACTGAAACTCGAGATGCTCATTCCATTCAATTCTCTTTTCCATGAACGCAGTCAACTTCTTGTTTTCTGTGTACTTAGCGTCTAATTAATATTGACATGTTACAGATGACAAGAAACAATGACTGTACCTTCCAATATGTTGAAACTATAAAGATTATGATTATAATACTGTGACATAGACACATCAGCATCTAAGCCTCTCGTCTATAATTATATAATAATAATAAGTTCTACTCACCATTGTACCCCCCATCTCTGCCAAATCCACCGCCACCACGGCCGCGGCTATTGAACCGTCCGCCGAACCGGTCGTTCCGGTCGTACGGCGCCGGGCGGTAGCCGCCGCCGCCGCCGCGCGCCGGCCGGAACCCGCCCTCCATGCGCGCGCCGTACTGCCGCACCTCGTCCGCGGAGCTAAGGAACACCTCTATGTATCTGTGGATGTTGAGAGACAGATTAGAGATAGCGTGGACTTTTATCTTCGACATACGGATTGTTGTGGACAAATACATAGTGGAGTCGTTTTTAGGAGATAATACGACAAGATGGTCAAAAATTCAAGGAGTGGTATATGTAGGTATGTGTTCATGCACATAGATTTTCCCGGCATGTACGTTAAACTTACTTCGACCAGTTATTTAAGACATTATGTAATGTCTTATATGACATGTTTTATTCAAATCATCACTATTTGTGACCTGAGCCCGTGAAAAATTAATTAATAAAAGTTAAATAACTCCAAAACTATTAAAAATCGTAGAGCATACTTGTATGGGGTAAAATCCCAATCGCATGTGCAAAAGTACTCCACATAGTACCCACTTCAGTTTGGACCATCTTGTTAATAGATACACAAGTAGATACACTTGTAAATGTCAATTATTATAACAAACAATTATTTATAAAAATACAGCTTTACAAAAGTTATTAACTAGTTATTTTACTGTAAAAAATGTCGTTGTATTATAAATTCAGCATAATGCACAGAGGTCCATATCCGTCTCCTTGATGCACTGGGATGAAACTGCCTTTATAAACCTTCTCCAAAACATTATGAATATAAAATATTTGTTTGAAAAAACGACTTATTACATTGATAAATCTTAAATTATTATTTTAGTTTAATAGTTGACACAATTATGGTTTATCTAAACCACTAGGCCATCTCTGGGCATACATTTTCACTATTTCTATAATGGTTATATTCATCTTAAGTTTAAACTTAACTCTTACCATAAGATGTTTAAATAAATCATGTATAAGGTTAAAATAAACTTGTAGACAATAAACATCATAAAGCAGATGTCGCAAAAGTAAATTTTCTATTACAATTCACCGAAAAGAGGTTGAAGAAATTATATGAATATTTAGAAAAGAGGACTTAATAGTTATTAATATGACTGTTCAAACATTTGCAAACGAATATTGCGCCCAAACGTCCAGTTTGGAACCTATACCTACAACATTGACACATTTAACAGTGTATTTTGTATTTGAATTATATTTGTTGCACCCAAAAAGGTTCCATATTCGGAACACATCAACAATAACACATCGTATTTGAATTAAATAATTATCATATTCCATATTTGGAACGCAGTGAAAATTCTCTAACATTCTAAATTCAAATTCATCAACCATGCAAATCCATAGAGCCTGCAATGCTTATCTAATATACCCGTATACCCTGGGCTCCCGTCCGCTTGCGCTCCCCGTCCCCCGCCGGCACCCGCCTCGCCCCACCTCTGACAACTCAACAACCGATCACGATAGCATAACATGTATTGCTTCAGATAACTAAGCCACAGAGAAAGTAGGGGGTTTTAGGTGAAAAAAAGGAATAATATAGGGATATTATAATGCAAATCACATTTAGTAAATTAGGAGAGCTTATGAAGTAGTTATTAAAATAATAAATTTTTTTTTTATATATTTGACAAGAATTAATTTACTATTAATTGTGAGGTATAGCTTTAAGGTAAGTTATCAAAGACAATCTGCCTCATATAACTCATCATTATCATTTCAGCCTTTAGACTTTCCTCATGCACGCTCGTATGGAACAAGTAAAGTGGCGCACTGCTGCTGAGCGTGGGGATTATAAATGAGTTAGACTTCTTATTCAGTTTAAGTCGGCAGCAGCAAATTTCGATTGTAAACCAGCAGCTTTGATGCATTGAGAAGTAACTTTAACATTGTTCCTGTCTATAGTATTTCCAAATGGCAGATAGGGAATTATTATTTAACTATTTGTATGATCTGCAAATATTTGTTTCGGGTGTCTGGGTGTTATGTATGTATAATAATAAAATAAATATCTATCTATGTATGTATATTATATTAAGTATTAAGTATATCAGAAATCTAGCACCCGTAACACAAGCTTTGAGCTTACCACGGGGCTAGATGTCGTTGTGTAAAATTGTCCAGCAATTGTCCAGCAGCAATATTTATTTTAGAAAAAAGGGACAAACAATTAGTTGAGGTGCAAATTTGTGGCTTGGAATCTGAATCAAGACGTGTTGTAAGTGCATAATTTAAACTATTTAATACATATTATTACCTGACCCAAATGTATTCCATAAATAAAAAAAATGTAATGGGAATAGTACCTTGCAGAACTGAAACGGCCCATACCCACTACACCAAATATAAGTGCTACCGTGGTTTGATACTTTGGCCCACTAAATACTACATAAATTTGTAATAAACCTAAGCAACCCAAAAATGTTCCGAATTAGGCACAATAGCAATTTCTTAAACACAATAAAAAATTTAGGAATCTTTTAACTTTAAAGTTTTCTACGTCGATTGTAAATAGCCATGTCGTGCCGGCCTTACAATAGTACCACCACATCTCTACATGCTGGCATCAAGAAACCGATAATGGGATTTATATATGAGAAGATTCCAAAGACAACTTACTGCGATCACCAACCAGCCTTGTAGGTGTGATGTTACTGAATCCCCAAGACCTTTAAAAGCTTTTATCGAGGAAATCTGTGCCCCATAGTAGTTTTATTAGAATTTTTTGTTTTTCTGTTGAATCGAACAGCCAATATGACGATACCAAACCACGGGCATAAATCAAGGGCCCCCCACCTGTGTCCTATTTTCTCCCTGTCCCTGGAGAGAGCCTGCTGGGCGCTCTCCTTGTCACTGAAGTGAACGAACGCCTCTCCCGAAGCCCGCCCCGTCGAGTCCGTTAGCAAGTGGACCCCGTCCGCTGACACTGTGATCCCTGAGGCCCCATGGTGAAAAGTTTAGTTCATGATCATTGGATGTGACTGTAGATTGTGTTGTGGACATTTAAGCTACGACTAAGTGAAATTAAGAGTGTGTATAAAGAAAAATGCTTTCTAAATCAGTCATTTTCAAGTGTTCTTAATAAGGAACCATTAATATTTGAAGAGTCCCTTGAAATATTTATTTTCCCTTTCACCATTAGTTTCTAGTAAAAACTAAATTAAACCACGGGCAGCATTAATTACTAAGGATGCTTTTGATTGAATCATCAATCATCATCTTAATGCTAGCCTAACTTTTTAAGAAAACTTTAATGATTTTAGAATTCATATTTTGTCTATTCAATTATATCAGTTTTCTAATTTTAAGAATACATATTGATTTCTTTATTATTAGCATATTTGTAACGATTGTGGTTCACGGTTTATCACCATGTTTAAATAAACTGATTTTGAGTCAAACTGCACTTTTTCACCATAAACACTCCTATAAAAAATAAATCTAGAAGGTTATAGTTTACAATTGGCAACAACACATCTGCCCAATAGCCTAATCATCCCCAAGAATAGAGATTGAAGCTTTAAGAGACACATACCATTAAAGAATTGTACTATTTCTTCTTTTGAGCAGCCAAAAGGCAGGCCGCGTAGTTTGACAATGCCCATGCTGTCATTGAGGTGAGGAATGCCTTCGAAGCCATTCTCAGACTGGCGCATGGCATTTAAGGCCCATTCCATGTCCTGACGGTCAGTGGAGAATACTGGAATAGCAAAATCAAAGTATTATGGTAATAGTCTACTTAGTCATGGTTTCCTACCGTTTCTATCATAATCTTCATTTATATTTGGCACCTGTATCACATGCTTACCACCAAGCTAATTCTTCCCGTGTCAATTGTCCAGCTATATTATTATATGTATTAATGCTTATATTATTATTATATGTATTAATGCTTAACAGGTCATCATTTTACAATACTTAATTAGATGTCCACAGCTGGGCTGAGAGGGGTTTGAATCCACCTTACTCTACCGTCTTACTCTTTTTCTTTCTTTTCAGATCACAAAGACCATAGATTCAGATTCAGGCCCAAATAAATAAGATATTTGTAAAATAATTCACCTGTCCTTTATATTTACACCTACATTTTTGTGGTACATGGTCATTGAGATTATCAAAGAATTTGAAACTCAGAGAGAAATCAGTCAGTAGGTTTCAAAGTTTTTAGTACAAACCTTCAATGTATCTTTTCCCCATATTTTCTTTATCCTTTTTAAGTGCCTCCTCCACATCTTCCTGGCTCGCTACTTCTACAAAACATTCACCAGAAGGTCGGTTTGGTCGCACTTCAGTAAGATGAACACCTATAACAATAATGAAAGGCTGATAAATTATCTATTAGAAACTGCAATATGCCTAGCACAATATTGGATGACCTCAAAGATGATTTTACTACAAGTTGGGGTAGAAATTAGATCTAACTAAACTATTTCTACAAGGCACTGCTGCTGTAGAGATCGCGCGATTTCGTTTTAGTAAAATGCCTTGCCTTCATGTAGTGTAGGGATGCGGTGCTTTTAGTTATTTAAAGAGTTTTACACACAGTATGTTTAATTAACTATGCTCGTAATAGATCTCTTTTATCGCCAAAATAATGTTGTATTTCATTTGAAACTGAAAAACCATCAGACAACAGATGTCAGACTGACCAAGATTTGTTCGTGACTAATGTTCTATTTCATTATCGATTGGATACTGGACAGGGATTAGTTTACATATTTATTAATAAGACAATAAAAAGGGAAATCCTTACCACTTTTGTCGTTCAAGATTTTGACGCCGGACAAGAAATTTATAACTTCTTGCGCAGTTGTGGAGAAAGGCAAGCCTCGCAGCTTTATGATGTAGCCATTGTCACCCGCGCCGTTCATTTTGATCACTTATTACAACGTCGTATAATAAATTTAATAGATTTTAGCTCTAAAAAGCACAAATCAATGAATTACTTTGAGCTTTCCTTTTGTAATTTTTGAACTCACGACACGAACTGACTGACTGACTGACAAGCGTGACGCTGACGCGTTTGCGTACTTTGCGTTGCTTGTGCGTGTGCGGTTCGGTTATTGTACGATCAGGTAATGTACAGCCAGATTATTTCATGTACAAACAAAGCACACTCGTTGTAATTTTCTTGCATTGCTGTCTCTTTCTATCATATGGTGTGTTTTACAACACCATAGGATAGAAAGAGATAGCAATTGGTTTAAAGTAAATTTGATTAATTAGAAGATCGTTTATTCGTTCTAGGAAAAAAAATATATATTCAAATTCTTAGTGCTATAGATTATGGTATACATGATAATTCAATTCTTAAATAAAACAAGTGCCTAAACGAAGTTAATACCTGTGTTATAGGCTAAATGAGCATACAAACAAATATTTTAAAATATCTTACATAACAACTAATTACAATGGTATGCATTGAAATGTATTTATATTTAACTAGCTTTCCGCCCTGCGGCTTCGCCCGCGTTTTACACTTTTCGCCCGCAATTTTCTTTGCTATATTATAGCCTATGTTACTCGGGGATAATGTAGCTTTCCAAAGGTGAAAGAATTTTTAAAATCGGTCCAGTAGTTTCGGAGCTTATTCATTACAAACAAACAAACAAATCTTTCCTCTTTATAATATTAGTATAGATATCATACTTTTAAAACTACTAATATTTTTTTCCGTATCATCCTATGACATGTTTTGTAAGGTACCTATCTTTTAACTTGCTCTTACAGTAATTGTAATAAATTATGTAAATAAATATTAATGGAGGCGTTTAATCTAATACAGAGAAAAGGAAGGAAGAAAGATTTCCGGCACTTCGGTGGCTGCTGCCGCAGCACGCTCGCTTCGCTCACTCGCCTCGCGCGTGATTTTTCGTAATTTAAGCAAACATAACCCACATTTTTTTGAAATTTTAGACCAATATGTTTTTTCTTGTATGTACCTACTTCTGTTACACACTAATTACTGTCTCATGCAAACGAACCCTAAGAAAATTGTACAATCTTGCAATTGATTACTTTAGTTCTAGAAATTAGTTTTGATTTTGTTTTATATATTAAGGTTTATAATTAGGCGATGTGGTCGCTCAGCGACAAAGCCTATGTGTGTGTGTGTTAAATAAAATAAAATAAAAAACTATAAAAACCAGCTGTTCTTGTTTGTTTATGAATTACCTGGGTGTTCTTTATCTGGTCATAAAATAATTGGTCGTGCAATACCGCTTCTCGCTTTTGTGCTTGTCTTGCATAAGAGCCATAAACACAGAGCAGATAAAGAGTATTTGCTATTTGTATTTGCTCGGTGGCCATAGATCATATTTTTGAGCTATTGCATAGCTTTTATCGCGGGCCTTGAGCGTTCCGTGTCGTCCAGAATAATTCATTGCTTAACCTAAAAACTTTATTACTGTGGGTAGTTTATAAAAAGGGTTATGTACAGCGCGCAATAGCATATAATTTATTACCTTACGTACTGGAAATATGGTTAATTTTCACACATACAATTTTCTAGAGTTATCGGTCCTGTTAAGTCCATGTCCAAGGGTTACAAACAAAACGGTCGAAGGCTGCATACAATGATTTTGCTGCCTAACAGACGAGAAACACTAAAATATATCTATTGCCCTATTTTCTTTGAAAATATTTCGTGAACAGACACTGTGAATGTCATTGTCTATGTCTTGTCACTGTTCTGTTAACGTAACGATTGTTACGCACTTACGCTTTTGACAGATCGTCGCGTTTGTCCGCTTGAATTGAGCTTCATTCATTTCAATTTTGCAGTTGTTTTCGTGAGTTAAAATCATTAATTTATAACGAGGACTGTGTTTCAATAAAGTAGCAGCATACTTGCTACAAAAATGACTGTAGACGGTGACGAGAAACCCGCGCGGGACAGAGTGTTCATGGATATTTCCATCGGAGGTTTGCCGTCCGGGCGGCTGGTGTTTGAGCTCTACAACGATGTGGCTCCGAAGACCGCTGAGAACTTCCGCGCGCTTTGTTCCGGGGACATGGGTGTTGGGAAGAATACTGGGAAACCCTTGACGTATAAGGTAAGTTTATAAAAACTAATCATTTCAGAACTATAACACGGTCCTTTCGAAACCAAAGCTTTTACACTATCACACTAACACTGTCCCGTTTGGGGTAAAACATTCTCGTTAGATATTTGAGTAATCTAGACTACACTGGACCAATCTCTCTGAAAAATTACTGCCATTATGCAGGGAGGGACATATATTTAGTAGCCTTCATTGCTTCTATTGCATTACTGTCTTGCAGGTTAAAGATCTTCTGTTATTGTATTGTTTATGAAATGTTTTAAGTGTATATATTTTCTAGGGTATGGTGTTCCATAGAGTGGTAAAAGACTTCATGATTCAAGGCGGAGACTTCACTAATGCCAATGGAACTGGTGGTGAATCTATCTATGGAGGAACATTTGAAGGTAGGTAATTATTTTATTGATTTGGTTTATAAAAACTTCAGTACATACTCTGCATCTGTTTGTTTTGGATCACACATAGTTAAAGAAAACACAATCATTATACATCACACATTTGACTTCTTTCTAGAGCTTTAATATCTATATGTCTACACCCTAAAAGTAAGATAATGTTAAGCCTTCTATAAGTAATGTATATCATTAATTCTTTGCAGATGAGAACTTTGAGCTCCAACATGACAGGCCCTTCCTCCTGTCAATGGCTAACAGAGGCAAAGACACCAATGGATCTCAGTTCTTCATGTAAGTATGACTTCAATGGACATGATTGGATATAATTACAATTTTTTTATTGATGACAGATTTTGTATAAATTTTAGTTCTTTCCTCTAGTCAGTCGTAATTTAATCATACTGTAGTTCAAAAATGTCTATGGTATATTGCATACTACAGTATTTCCACAAAATAAACCATAAAAAGTAGAATCAATTGTTATTTAGTTCAATGTTTTGACACAATTTTTGTTAACAGAATCTACCTGTTATATAACTTAATAAGAGATTGATTAAAATTAACACATAATTTATCAGTGTTTTACATAATTATCAATATTACTTTACAAACATTTCTAAATTTTTCTTTATCCATTACCTATTTTAACAATATTTTTTTCAATTAAGTGTTTTCAGGACATTTGGATGGAATGGCTCCTGTTCATTCCAGTAGATTTCCCTGTACTTATGAAGAACATGTTTATATTCTAAAAACAGGACACAAATGTATGGACTGCTGATTATCAACCTTAGTATGGAAATTATTAGAGTTAAGATTAAATTCATAGAAATAACTCACATTTTTTGGTTGGTTTAAAACCACTTGTTTTAAACTGAGTAGTTATATAAATACTTACAGAAGTGTCAATATAAGTCCTTATGCTTCCTAATTTCGGGACACCTTGTATAAGACTGATGAAGAATGAAGATACTCAAACATGAACTATGTAGTTGGCCTATGATTAGCAGTGATATACTACTTCTAAAATTATATTCATCTACATATTTGAATGTAGTCAGAAACAGTCTGAATATATTTTGTCCTACTTACCCACATTATAATCTATACTATAGCTTTTTTCATATTTTCTTCATTACACATGAAGAGTTATGAGTTGGGAATAAATTACTCCATATTTATTTATTCACAGGTAACTTAAATTGAAATAATTTGGACTTTGAAACAATGACTTTGTATATTTATTGCCCTTCTACAACCAACAAATAGGGAATCTTATAAACCTATATATATTTATATAATTAAACATGTATGAATTGTGCGTTGTTGCTGTAGAGGGCGCTGGCAGGGAGCAGCCACCCGCTATCATTCTTGTTCTTGTGTGTTGTAGTACAACACAGCCGGCACCGCATCTCGACAAGTGAGTATATTTTATGTTATTTATCATTATTTTTTATTTATTAATTTACTAAGATGATCAAGTACAAGTTGATGAATGTAACATGCATGTCCGTTATCATATAAATAAAAATTTGGAACACTTGGAGAACTTATATCAATTTTATTTATTTTTTTGCCAAAAAGCGCTATTTCTGCTGAGAATGTTTTTCAAGTGTAACCTTAAATGAAAGTCTTGCAAACTCCGTGGGACGAAGACATTTGCCATGCCCAGTTTCAAGCTCTTACGTAAGCCCTGGATAGCATAGTTGGTTTAGTTAGTGCAACCAGGGCTAAACTGGGTGGTGTCAATCACTATAAAATAACAAATAGTAGTTATATCAAGTACCTAAGTTGTTACTCTAAGTAAGTTAATCTTGAGAGACGGGACTTTGGGATAAGGCTATAAGACCCTGTGCCCATCGCATCGTAGGAACGTAAATAAATAGGGGTGCTAATACTATATTTATAGATTGTTCATATAACTTGTCGTTGTCAGTGTGCACTGTGTGTTCGGGTCGGTGGTGGGCGGCGCGGCGCTGGTGCGGCAGCTGGAGGCGCTGCCCGTGGACCGCAACGCGCGCCCGCTGCAGGACGTCGCCGTCGCCAACTGCGGACAGCTCGTCAAACTGCAAGGTAACTTGTCGTTGTCAGTGTGCACTGTGTGTTCGGGTCGGTGGTGGGCGGCGCGGCGCTGGTGCGGCAGCTGGAGGCGCTGCCCGTGGACCGCAACGCGCGCCCGCTGCAGGACGTCGCCGTCGCCAACTGCGGACAGCTCGTCAAACTGCAAGGTAACTTGTTAGTTAGGATGGCTCAGTTTTCCGCATTCAGACTCAAAGGCGCTCCATTATGCGTGCAAGGTAACTGGATTCCCAGGCATTTATCTACGGGATCCACAGCGCGCAGGCAAATGGCCAGCTCGTCAAACTGAAAGGTAGCCCGCAGGCTAATGGCTAGCTGGTCAAACTGAAACCCGCAGGCTAATGGCTAGCTCGTCAAACTGCGAGGTAACTATACATTTATCAACGGGGTTGGCAGCGCGCAACACCTCTAATGCTGCATGGTTCCATAGGCTTAATATCAGATGGACCGCAAGCTTTCATGTTACCCGTATGATAAAAAAAAACTGGAAGCGCTGGCGGTGGATTCAGCTCGCTAAACTGCAAGGGATCCTTGTGAAAATATTTTTAGAGTGCAAAAAGAATACTGTTTTAGTCTGGATCGCGCAAATTAAAATACATATACGCAATTAACTCTATTCAGGGTGGGATTTTGAATGAAACGGTAAGGACAAGTTCCTTTACCGTTGAATATACAAATAAAAAACTTGGCTTTTAATGTCTGCAGGAAGAGATGTGCCAATTGTGGCCTACACAACACATCCAAAAACGTCTATTCAATTGTTAATTGTTACAGGTAAAAAACGCAAGGTTAAAGAAGAATCCGAGTCGGAAGCTGATAAGTCTCACAAAAAAGATAAGAAAAAGAAGAAGGATAAGAAAGAAAAGAAGAAGAAACGGTAACTTTTTTATTTATAAGATAAGATAAGATAAGATAAGATAAGATAATTCTTTATTACACACACCATTATGAAATATTTACAAAAGAACTTAAAACTACACAAATGTATGCGTAATGGGCGGTCTTATTGCTTAAAGCAATTTCTTCCAGACAACCTGAGGATGGAAAGAAAAACTGCAAAATGTAACTGGACGGTGGTGTTAAAATTAGAATTAATATATTAAATACATAAACCTACAACTAATACAAAAGAGAATAAAATAAAGAGACTTAGACTCGCAAAAAAAAAATATTACATAGTATAATAATTAAAAAAAAAAAATATATATACATGTATAACACAACATAGGTATAAAAATAAATATATAAATAAAATAATACATAAATAAATTAAACAAATAATTTATGTACAATACATACAATACAGAATTCTAAATGTAACCACAGTAGTAAAGAAAACACGGAAAAAGTATTGGAAAACATAAAGAACAACCAGCCCATATCTGAATTTAGTACAATAATCTGTTAGTTTGTTTTATTCTATAAGTCAAGATATTGGAGCGGATTAAATTACTAGCTACTTGACTGAAACACTTGACCAGTGTGAACTAGGCATAAGGGCCTGTTTCGCTGGTTACAGATAAAGCCTATCTGTAACTTTTCTGCCAGATAAACTACATCCTATCTGGAACTTTATCTGTAACTGGTGATACTGCTCTGATAGGTGTAATACTAGTTTCACATTGAAGAAACATGCCTATTGAATCCACTCTGTCAATTCTTTTTTTTTATAATCAACTTTATTTTCGAGGACTTTTATCTATAAAAGCATGACAGTCCCATCGTAACCTAATCTTAATTAACAAAAGAAAAACAAAAAAATATAAATGACAGAGAGTCACTGATGCATAAATATTGTCAAGTCAGTTCTATAACTATAACTTGATCTACGTTTCAGGCACCGTTCAGTATCATCCCTGGAGGAGGGCGAGGCGCCGGAGCCGCACCCGCTGGTGACGACGTCCAACATCGACCCCAAGGAGATCCCGGACGTGCCCACCAACAGGTTCCTGATGCGAGCCGGACGCGACCAGGACAAGACGGATCCGAGACGGGACAGGGAAAGGTATTCATATAACCACGGGAATTACTCATTACTCACTACTCACGTATTAATTAAATGTAAATATAAATTGATAGTTTTTCGAATAAAATATATGGTTAAAATATTTAATGTTTACATTACAGCTTTAGTCGTTTTCTCATGTAAGTTTTTATTACAAAATAGCGGGAGTATTATATTATTAGATTATAATCAGTAAGTATAATTTGCAATATAAAATTTATGTTAACTGTTGACTTGCCTTTGTTAATTTATTATGAATAAATAAATTTGTAAACTACGACAAGTTAAATCGGACTTGGACACTGGCTAAATTGTTTTAACCAAAAAAACAACAACCCACAAACTAAGAAGAAGAAGCAAATATTATTAATTTCAATAAAATATTGTAATGTTTAGGATGAGGTACCGTGAAAGGGACCGCGACCGTAACGCCTACACCAGGAGTGGAAGAATCATCAAAGGACGTGGGGTTTTCGTAAGTATTTACAAATGGTAATATTGTATTGGTAAAGAAATATTGTAGGACATGTGCTATCTACCAACCCGCACTTGGCCAGAGTGGTGAATTCATCTCCCACGTCAAGAGAAGTCCCTGTGTCCCAGCAGTGAGAACGTAAATAGGGGTGATTATAAAGAAATATGATTGACTAGGGTAAATTAGATAGCACCCGAGCTAAAACTCGCACAAAATTATTGCTGGAGATAACGCTAACCTTTGGGAGAATTCCCTTTCTACTCATATTATGATAAACTTTGTATTATAAATATGAAAAAATGGTACAAGATAACGGTTTAAATATAAGAAAATGGTTCATGATAGGTGATACAAGATCACAACACAACGTAAGCTTTGTCCTCGAAAGAAAATTGAATAAATGTCACGGATTTTGAAGCGGTTTCATGAATACCATAATGATTCAAAATGAAGGTTTTAAGAAAGACTAATTATTTCATTTATTCCTTAGCGTTACCGCACTCCGTCCCGGTCCCGGTCCCGGTCCCGCTCCGTGACGCCGCCGCACTGGCGCGTCGCACAACGCAGGATCATCAAACTGTCAGAGTTCGAGGTAAATCTCCCATTACAGATTTACTTATTTATTTAACACTTTCTAAAATACAGTTACTATTTAGATGGATGGGGATTATTGACAAGGCATTTTTTACCTACCAACGAGAGTTAAATTATGCAGTATTTGAACAAACCCTATTTAATTGTCTGATAATTTCAACTTTTTTGCAAAATAAAAGTACAGTAAATGGGATTAATGACAAGGCATTTTTTTCTTACTAACGAGAATATAATTGTGCAGTATTTACAACCCCTAATTTATTAAGGACAGCTGACCCACCGAAAGGTTCGCTTGCGTTTTTTACGTTAACTAAATATTTATGCTTATTATACGAGTAACCTATAGCCTTCTTCGATTAATGTACTATCCAACATTGGTAGAATTTTTCAAATCGGACCAGTGGTTCCTGAGATTAGCGTGCCCAAACATACAAACTCTTGAGCTTTATAATAATCTAGAATATCTATAGAAAACTCTCTAGAAAACGGTTGATACGATTTGGTTTATTTTAGTTTTAAATTCAATCGCATAGTCGCTTTTACGACACCCACAGAAATTCGGTGGAATCTATATAATCGGTGGAATCTATATATTATGTAATTGCCTTTGCCTGTTATGTATAGTTTGTCTGATATTATGTTTGTGTTCCAGCGCGCGGAACAAGAACGTAATGAGATCGAGCAGGCTGAGGCGGCCAAGAGACCTTCCGAAGTTCACCAGAACCGTGAGTCCAGTAGTTCTAGGATTCTGTACACAAAGGGAATAAACATTACCTTATTATAAGCTATGTTGTTATAAGAACTATTTTAATGGAATTGGCAACTTCCTAACTAGAAAAATAAAAATGTATTTACTGGCCAAATTTCACTAAGATGGAGTAAGCTTAAGCTAATTTAATTTTAATTTACAAACCTTGTAATTAATATTTTTATCTCTTATGATAAATAATAATGAATGTACTTTATATTATCCAGTGTACTTTTCTATCAATATGGAATAAAGTAAATATTTTGAGTTTTGCACCCTGATTTTTGGATTTAATGAAGATTATTTTTTCAAATTAATGATACTACAGAACAGAGCCCATGCGCCAGACAACTGGTTACTTCTATAAGCCAACATATAGTTTTTATATTTGTAGTGAATTCTTAATTTAATTCACTGTTAATTTGGTTCATAGGTCCTGAAGGGGGCACTCCAGAGCTAGAAGAAAAAGAGGAGGGAGAATGTGACACTACTTTAGGTATTTATTTATTATGTTCGATGACATTTTTATAGTAATATGAGCTAGTTTATATTATTATTTAGCTTTCTTATTTGAAAGTTTGATTATAATCTATTTGTATGCAAAATCTTCGTACCACATTTCATCAAATTCATTTCAACAGTTTTAAAGAATAACAAACAGCTAAATAATTGGAATATTATTTCGGTATACATACTTGACGCCAACCTAACATCCTGGTCTGAGATAGCGCTAGAACGGAAATAGTGAAAGGAAAAAAGGGAGGCCTTTGCCCAGCAGTGGGACAGTACGGCTAATAAAAAAAAACATGTTATTAACGACTCTTTAGTTAAATGTTACATTTGTTACAGAGCGCACGCGTCACGAAAGGATTGACTACAATGCATTGGATTTCGAAGAGGATATCGAACATGATGGTAAATTAATTACAAATGTTAGAGATTAATGTTTAATTAATCAATATCCTGCCATGCGTTTTGACTAAAATTTACCTCAAATGCCTGATAGGTTAAAAGTATTATAATGTCGAAATGTTTATTTCCTATTATGTTGGGTTAGGTTAGGTTGGGGATTTTTGTACTGCATCGTGGTTGCAAATATAAAAAAATAACTTTTAACTACGTTCATTAATATGACAATCATTAATATGAATTATGACAATAGTCACAATAACCAATTAATAATAAGATGTTTAAAAGTAAAGGTCAAAAAATTAATTTAAAACATGGTGAAATATAGTCGTGAAATGTGATAAAATAAACAAATCGTCAATACTTAAATATTGTAAAAATAACTTTTTAAAACCTTTTTGTATGATTGAATTTGCATTTATACACGCGATAAAGACCCGTTTATACTTCTTATTAATGCATTTGTACAATTGTGTTATAGAAGACCCGGAAGCCCCCCGTCGAGCCACAGAGAGAGACTCTCGCCGCAGGGAGAGAGACAGGAGAGAGCCCCCGGCGCTGCAGTCCCGGACCGAAGCCCTGGCAAGAGCCCTAGGAGTGAATCCGAACAGAGCCAGGTGAAATAATTAACTTATACAAGACTTGTAGCATCTTTATTAACATCTTTAAATATTATTTGATATAATATTCTTAATTGAATGTCCACAAACCTTTAAATGTTGCATAAGGCAAACAGCTTCATCCTAGTATGTTGGACATCATCAGGACTGCAGGAGGCTTTTCCAAAATAAAGGTTCGTGGATTTCCCATGTTTACGAAAATGAGTTCGTAAAAGGCGTTTTTACAATGAGACAGCTTATATTTACGTTATATTTACTTTATATTTACATTGATGTAAAATATTATCAAGACGCAAAGTATACGAGAAATCTCTCGTTAGTTAGTTAACAAACTGTAAAAAATCTTGCAATTCGCAGCGAAGTTCAAACCTACGTCTTTCAGTAAAAAGGAGAATTTTCTCACAACTAAAGTTTTCTTAATCGCAAGTCATAGTCAATTACTTCTACATACCACAAATTTCCCATTCAACCAATGATTTTATATAGTATAGATTTGTTACAAGCACGCGCATTGTAAAGACTCAAATAAAACCCAATTGTAACTTTTAGTTGTCAGTCTGCGTCGAGCGCAATCACGAGCTTGACATGCCGTAGGTTATTGTGTCCTTGCTAAAACAAATTAAAAATGCCATCGTGTGTGTTTCGGAAGTGTACCAATTACGATGCTAAAGTAAACAAAACACAAGGAATCTCGTATCACATGCGAGTATGCAAAGATACTTAGATTATTTATTTTTCCAAATAATTATAATAATTGAGGCGCGGACATAGATTAGTTAGTGTAGATGCGAATATTGATGGCGATGTAAATTCGATGTAAATGTAAATTCTGATCGAACATTCAACACATCAGGTACCTATTTTTAATCATCGCGTATATTTGATTAAAACCATAATTCATAAATACACAAATATTCGTCTCCATTCCGCACATAAAAATAACCCCGAATTAAAAAAACTTTTAAAGAGACAGAAAATAAATAAATAAAATCTTTTTGAAGGTATTTAGAAAGTGTATTTTACTAATTTATCATTAATTATTTCAATTTCAATAAATATGATTTACTTTTGTAAGGTGTTTAATTTCTTACCTATTACTATACATTTTACTCAAGTGTCCACTCTACGAATATAAATGTTACTCTATGAACTAGTAAACATTTGACATCTTATGTCAGTTTTGGATTCGCGGAACAGATTTCAAACTGCAATTACATGAAGGTAACATATCTATACTATATAAAATCATTGCATTCAACCCGAAAACAATTTTAACAAATTACCTAAACTTACCCTATTCTATTTTACGGATATTATTATAACGTTACTAAATTCTAAACCCTAAGGAAGGCTTCGTTATGAAACTTACAAGCTCTCGATGGTTAATTTAAGTCTGGGATTCTCAAACTTTTTTAGGTAACGCTACTTTAATGTAACAAAAATTATCTTCGCGACATTCTTGTTAATAGAACACTGTAATAAGGCATGTTATTGTGATCGCTAAATTAGTAATACATTTTGAGACCTTTTTGATAAATTAGTAATAAATTGTATAATATTTTTTTGGTAATAATGTTTGAACATGAATCTGGTAATAAATATCTCATCATTATTATATTTTTGAGTATTCCGATATTTCGTTTTTCACATGTGTAATAATTGATCGTTTACGTTTAATTATTGTTGAAATCCAATGATAGTTTTTAGTTTAAAAAGTTTCATACACAAACTTTACATATTTGTCATTTTTTTTTATAATTGTCCAGCAATATTTATTTATATTATATTTTATTTATATTTATTTAGCAACTCACTTTAGATTTTAAGAATAAGTCTGAAGCCTCGCCCAGTTTGAGAACCTCTGACTTAAACCCTATCCCTTGAGAACTATAGGCCAGTAAAGTGATCCTCACATTGATTGTAACTATTAATTTAAACCTTCCGTCTCGGGTATAGGGCTCATATCCTTCCATGATCTATTTATTAGTTATTAATTGCGTGTTACCTAAGCGGCGATAAAGGGTAATGCCTTATACATATAATACGAGAGTTGGCACTAATTTTAGGATGGTATATTAGATAAGCTTAAATCTTGTCTAGTATTTCTCCTATTATACCCCAACATATACAACCTGCCTGATAAGTAGTTGGATATTTTTAAGAAAATCATTTTAATCATGGTATGTTACCCGTTTCGTGTTCTTATACATCAAAATTTGTAATTTAAGCAACATAATAATTATTCATTTTGTACAACGGGAATTACTTACGTATTTACATAGGAGTTAAACAACTCTCGACAACTCTCAATATAATAATTATATTGAGATAAACGGGGAATAGGTACTACACGAACCTTATTTACGAAGACTATAGATCAACCGTTACGTCCCAGAACGTGGGACTTCTTCAGGAGGACACTGCAAGGACACGGATCACGATCTCAATATGAATTTATCAAACCACGACAGTTTTTATAGTAAAACATAATATTATTGTAATATTTATTTCTTTAACGTATTCTTATGTCGGTAAGAAGTTCAACCCATCAGGTGATCTTAAAAATGATGTCCCGCTACTTAGCTTAGAGCTTACCACGGAGCTAGATGTTGCTGTGTGAATTGTTCAGCAATATTAATTTATTGATATTTCCAGAGAGGTAATGCAGCAGCACCGGGAGCCGCGTCGTGGTCTCCCTTCCACTGTTCAGGCTCCGCCGAAAGTCTCCTCATCTGTGGCACAGGTAATCTATAAAATAAAAGAATAAATAAGAATAATACAATAAAAATTCCATATCTACGCGTAGATGGTTTTAAAAGGTCAGTTATGAAAGTGGACAATTTCAACAAAACTATGGAAATCCCTCGTCGGAAATCGATCAAACAGGTCGGTTCAAACCCCGCTGCGCACCTATGGATTTTTCTTCTGGAACCGTGTTGGATAAGTGGAAGCACAATCTACTTTCATCCCGAAGGTCGAGGGATCAAACCCGCCGCGCATCTCTGGTTTTTTCTACTTGACAAATTTATGTGCGCTTTAAAAAACACGTTCTAACGGTGAAGGAAATCATCGTGAAGAAACCGGTATGATCTGGTAACTTTAAAAGTTTATAAAAAAAGATGATAGAAATCCCCTAGAAAATTTGTATATTGAACTCAAGTAGGACAGTAGCTCTCCTTCAGTTCAATTATTTCCTATGTTATCAACGTCGATTCGAATCAATTAGGATTGGAAATTATACCTAACTGTCCGTTATCTCTAATCCAATTTACGGTACTCGATCATTACTTATACCTTAAGTTAATTATATGATAATAATGATTGATTGACCAGTTGCAATCAGGTATACCCTTCGTTTCTACAAGAAATTAAAAATAATTAATTATTCTTTAATTTTTGTTTTCTCGTAGGTATCTCAAGAGCCGCACCTAGGCTCAGGTCACCCGCAAGGCCTGGGCCAGGGCGGGTTGGGAACCAGCACCTCTCAAGGCGATGGCTACGATCCCTTCAGTCTACTCCGAAGCACTTTCAAACATGGCCAACAGAGGTAAGTCTCAAATCTTCCTCCTATTTCGACACTATTTCGACTAGTCTTACCCATCAATTACAAACTTATAATTCGTATTATTTTTGTCCCTTTAGTAATCAACCCAAACCAGAACGCACAGATCGCTTCAATCAAGAACGCCCGGAACGGTCAGACCGCCCCGAGCGCCCTCGCGAACGAGAAAGAGACGGCAGAACCGACCGCGACAAACACGACCGACGCGACCGCAGGAGCGAGCGAGACGGACGATCCCGCAAGGACAAGGAACACTCCAAAGATAGAAAAGACAAAGACACAGACAAGAAAGACAAACATGACAAAGATAAACCGGATATCAATGAATTTGATATCGAAAAGAGGGACAAAAAAGGCGAAAAACGAAACGGTAACAATAGAGTACGTCAAGATAAGAGCATTGAGAAAATCAATGAGTTTGATATAGAGAAGAAAGATAAGCAAGACACTGAGCGTAGAAGTGAAAGCAGAAGTAAAGATCGTGGCGAAAGAAGCCCCGAGAAGAAAGACGGAAGCAAAAGATCCCGCTCTAAAGACGATCGCGAGCGAAGCAACACACCGAAGCGTCGCGAACGCAGCAACAGCGACAAACGTAAAGAAAGCGTTGAACGCAACGATGAAAAGCGTAGAAGCTACGAACGCGAGAGAAGCAAGAGTGCTTCAAAGCGGCGCGATAGAAGCCGCAGCGGGAACAAACGAAGAGTTAGTCGAAGCCGTAGCGTAGAGAAACGTAGAAGTCGCAGCCTTGAGAAACGTAGAGATACTCGCAGCATTGAAAAACGTAGAGATAGTCGCAGCGTTGAAAAACGTAGAGACAGTCGTAGCGTTGAAAAGCGTAGAAGCCGTAGCGTTGATAAGCGTAGAGGTAGAAGTGGTGAGAAGCGTAGAAGTCGCAGCGTCGAGAAACGTAAAGATAGTCGAAGCGTAGAAAAACGTAGAACTCCAAGCGTTGAAAAACGCAGGAGTCGTAGCGTTGAAAAGCGTAGAGATAGAAGCGTTGAAAAGCGTAGAAGCGCCAGTGGAGATAGGCAGAAGGCTGGTTCTAAGACACGTGATCGGCTGCCTTCTACTTCTGAAACCAAAGAAAAGGACGGAGAGAAATCTCCGACCGGGAAAAAGGTATGTTGATGTTCAAAATTTGTGTCTGTTTAATAAGGTACCCGAGGCAAAGTGAGGGCGGGACGCTAGTATAAAATAATATAGTGATCGTTAACTGTTATATTAGTATCATTTCAATTTTGTATATTGTCCACTCGAAATATGAAAAATAATGAAACTAACATTTGTTTATAGGAGGAACAAGACGACGCTCGCAAAGAGCTGATGGAGATCGTTCGCCTCATCAAGTCCAGACAGAAGGATAGAGAATCTAAAGCTGCAGGTATAATACTATACTAATACTATATTTTGATAAATAAATATTGCTGGACTTGTCACATAACAAAGCCGAGAAAAGCTCGAAGCATATAATTTTTAGATAGTTTTTTTTTATTATACATACACCCGGAAAAAATATATAGGCTTCCCTGGAGGAAAGATTTAAAATATGAGAAAATATGAAACATTATGGCGGGTAAAGCCGCGAGCGGGTCAGCTATAGTCACATTCAGGAATGAAGATATTTTTTGTAAACAAATAAATGTCATGAGATGTCACTGTCATAATGACAAGTCAGGGGTGGACACCACCTTTTTTCCATGGATCATTATAAGTAGTAATGGCGCGCGGTTTTGCTTGTGCGTTCGATACTTAGGTTACCTAAATATTTCCGAACAAACTTACTACTTACTGCAGAACAGTGGAAAATAGGTTCATTCTAAGATGATTTAGCTATGAGATATAAGATCTACCGTGGATGTGGCATCCTCGGGACCTTGTTTCCCTGTTTCCATAAGGAAAACAACGTACAATTGCATGAGTAGCGAAAAAGTAACACATTTGACTTCGACTTATCTATACTAATATTATAAAGCTGAAGGGTTTGATTGTTTGTTTGTTTGTTTGTTTGTTTGAACGCGCTAATCTCAGGAACCGCTGGTCCGATTTAAAAAATTCTTTCAGTGTTGGATACTCCATTTATCGAGGAAGGTTATATAGGCTATATTTTATGAAAAAAAGCAAGCGAAGCTGTTGGCGGTCGGCTAGTGAGAGATAACAGAAAAACACGAAATAAAATAGCGTAATGTTAAAATGTATAAACTGTTTCCATCTCCTGTGATTTATGGCAATTCTACTACGATGATACCAGTGT
Organism: Chloroclystis v-ata; assembly: GCA_963691955.1. Lineage (NCBI taxonomy): Eukaryota > Metazoa > Arthropoda > Insecta > Lepidoptera > Geometridae > Chloroclystis > Chloroclystis v-ata. The sequence continues at coordinate 9,848,516 of OY829898.1, read as the reverse complement.
CGTAAAACATTTTCTGCTACTATTTCTTCACCAATTTATAACTTTGTTCACAAAATTTAATTTAATATTATAAATAGGGCAAAACCATATCAATTTTCTATTCTATGGATATTGATTAGAAAATAAACCCTACCATAAGTATTTATAGATATGATGTAACCTTTTATAAACTTACATTTCGAAACTATTTTTTTGATATGGTAACACCTTTGTTTACATAAAATATCTGGATTATTGAATTCGAGTATAGTTATAAATATTATTTACTACAGTTTTATATGTTTTCAGCTGTAACAAAGAAGAAGCGAAACTCCAATTCCGACTCCTCCGACGGCGAACGGAAGCGACGCACCTCCGACAGGGACAGAAGGAAACGCAGCGAGAGTCCTAGGTGAGTGCGAAGGAGAGAGATGTTTTTTGGCAAAAGTTGGTATATATGTATACTTCTACGCTTTTCAACGCCTCGACTGTCTCTACGTTTAATCAAATCTGTACGTGTATTTTTGTATTTATGAGAATTTGATTTGTCACTATTTAACGTTAGTAATGCACATTTAAATACTTTCGACTTACGACTTTTACGAGCAAATGAATCTACAATCGAAATAAATTGTTATAATTATGTAAGTTCACAAAGAATTACGAGCAAATTAATCTTAAATTGAAATAAATTGTTAAAATTATATAAGTTAGTAGAGGATAATTGGGGCATCTGGATATTTACTTATCCAGTTTGCCCCAATTATCATTATTCATCTATAATAGTTATTTAACTATTCATGCTTAGGTACTTTATTCATCTATTCAGTTATTAATCTATTCATGGAAATCTAGTAGGAGTAGATGATAAGCTGCCCCATTGTCATGTCAGAGCAAACTTGACCAATTACATATAGGTATTTGAACCAATGAAAACCCAGTTGAGAAGATATTTCAAACTACTGTAACTGAACTTGTTCCACTCAGTTCATAACTTCTTCTATTCTATTCAATTTACAGATGAATGAGGTAACTATTTATTATAATAATAATAAAACAACTGATTTAGTATGGATAAAAATGTATTATGAATATACCACTTATTCGAACTACTTAATTTACTTTTTAAGTAAATTATATTTTAATGTAAAACAGATACATACATCTAATTGAATTTATTTACAATATTATTATCAATACACCATTTATTCAAACAAATTACATTTTTTAGAGCACAAATATTATTATGATAGATACATGTATAGGCATCATCACAATTTTTGTAATGATCGTACAAAGTATTTAGGTTAGGACATTTGCAATTTTCTAAGTTCACCACATTATAATTACTAAACATTTCTTTTATCCACTTTACTTTTTCGTCACCTTTTACATAAATACATTTATTTTCTAGTAGAGGTGAAATTAGATGTTTGTAATTTGAAAAAGGTATGAATCCTTCCTTCCAACATATATTTCTGTTTCTCTCAATCCAGGCAACTTGTCTCATTTCTTGTTTGGTTAAATCATAAAACGGATAAGGTTGACGTATTAAAAAACTTTGTACTCCTTTACCATCCAGAATAGCTATTTCTTTGGGTATAAACTGATTTAATTCAGTTTTGAAACCTTGAACATCAACTATTACCTTCATGATATCTTGCGTACCGTGCTGCTGAGAGGTTTATATTCTATAATACGATCGTTGATAATAAGGCAATAAGCACTCGTTTTGTCAGGAAAATCTTTAGCACTTTCTATTTCAAGTCTCACATCAACTGGCCCAGTTTTTAATGTTTCATTTTGTCTTGAACAGTCTATTACAAACAAAGGTGCTTTTTCTTTGAACTGCGTGATATCAAGCAACGGGTCAACTGGAGAGTTGTAATAAGACTGACGGAATCTCATATACATTTCATATAATATACGGTATTTTCCATCGTCAAAATCAAGTTTAAGTGAATCATATGGATATGTTTGTGAATTTAAAAATAATGTAACATTAGTTAAATTACAATGATCAAACAGTGAACAATTTCTGTTCGCTGAATGTTTATCGGCTGTTTGAAGACCGAATATTACATATCTGGGTTTCTCAAGCTGGGATGCAGTTTTAATGGACCATGAATGCTTCTTTGTTTTAGGTAAAAGTGGATATTCATATGTATCCCAGTTTCGGAATGCTATTTGTATTGGCTTATCTTTTTCTAATTGTTTTAAGAGTAGTAATCTTTCTCGATCGGACACTTTAATATGAGGTACACGCCACTGAATTCTCTCAATATTTACGATCACTTCGCTATTATTATCAAGTATGACAGCATCATTGTTAGATTTACATCTTGTTAAAATTAATTCATGTTTACAGTTTAATACGATTTTGTTATAGTCTTCTGCAAACCCTAATAGTTTACTGAGTGGTAATATTACATTAAAAAGACCTTTTTCAGTTTTTGTTCCATTCAAGTTCCATCCCCACAGAGCAGCCTGTTTACTTTCTCCCTCATTCATTGAAACGTAAGTTTTGATTGAAGAAGTAATACCGACATGTCTAATACGATCAACTTCAACGCCATTTATCTCATATCTGATATCATGAAAAAGAAACGGTATAGGGTTGTTGTTAAGCTGACACACCTTCCTTATAAGTTTACCTGCAGCATCCCTTGTATATAATTCTATACGTCCTTCAATGTAAATGGAGCTGCCTGCCGGTAGTAGATAAGTGTCTTGTTGATTAATCGGTATACGAATTTCATCGTTTTCTTTGAAGCTATTGGTGTATGGAGTATAGGAATGCACTTCATATCCCTCGATAGAGTTATCAAAATTAGTTGCTTCATTAATATGCAAGATACTCATAATTGAAATCCCAAATTTCTTAAAAACTCTTTATTTATCTCACTAAGAGCTGGTACGATACGTGCGTGTTTAATGGAATCACGATTTGTACTATTAGTTTTGGTCGACGTACATCCACTTTTCTTACGTTTTTTAACATTGAAATCAATCATATTAATATTTGTAATAAAAATGCTTCTTATTTCTGTGAAGTATAGACTAACACTGAACTATTATGTTTCAATCATACAATTTATTTTGAATTATAGCATGTGGTTTTCTAGAAATTTTAGACATAAATGACCGCAGTTATATGGATGACTACCCTGATAATTGATATAGTTATATTGAATGCAGTCACCCAAATACTTAATAAATTCTGTTGGTGGCTTCAAATCACCATAACTATCAAAATATTCAATTTTGTCATTTTTCTTAACATAAGCTACCCAATGTGTTCCTTGATTTTTAGAGCTATCCAAATTGATTATACCACATTCAATTTTGCGTGGATGTTTAGGTAATTGATCTCTCATGAATACTCCTCGAAAATAAGGAATATGGTTTTTTGAATATTTTATTAAATCAATGTTGGTAAGAGGACGATCAGGTAGCTTATTCAGTTTTTTGGTGAAGAGTAAATACCCAAACCACCTTTATATGGTTTAAGCTGTAATCCTTTGCCTAGACATACCGGTTCAAAATTCTGATTAAGACCTTTCATCACATCCCATGTTTTTAGCGCCGTCTGAAATGTTTTTACCATTCGGGATATAACAGAAGTTTTATTAACAAGAGCACCAGCTGCAGATAATCCGGTAATTATTGGTATTAACGGTAAGAATCCTCCTGTCTTCGGTAGCGGTATCACACGTGGAATTTTCACCTCTGAATTAGATCCAAGATCTTTAATTGCAGCAATAGCCAAATCGATAGCCAGCTTTTTACATTTTGGTTTAGCTTTACGAATATTTTTTTTTGCATATGCTACCACTTTTTTAAAGCTTTTTTTAAGGCCTGATCCATTTGAAATCTTCATTAACATTGATTTGTTAACAATATTCGCGGCAAGCTTTTCTCCTACACTTGCATTGGATGATGATGCTCGCTTCTTAGCCATTTTCATTAAGATCTTATCTGCTTCGTGCCTGGTATGTAAATTATCTGTATTCATATACGCAATATCGTGTTGTTTACAATACTCATCAAGTTGATTCACACCTTTGTCACCCCTGCTAAGTCTCCTCCGTAAATTTGTTCCTGGCCCGCAATAATTATAGCCAGGAAGATGTAACTCAAACGGTAGATGATTTATTATACTATTCACAAGACCTTTCCCTTTCATGAGTAAACGAAGAATGACAAAATTATGCTCGATATTTATAATATATTAGTCTTGCTGATCCAACTATTTTCCTCAGTCGGTAATCCTAACCACTTAACAAAAACTTTACTCCCTTTTTTCTTAAGAACTTTTTCAACCAAGTACACATTAGGATTTTTAGTTTTTTGGAGTTCTTGAGCATAAAATGATCCCAGAACTTTAGATTTTCTTGAGTCTTCGAGCAAATACGTCGGCGGATCAGTATTCTGAATAACTATTACTTTAAACAACTCAGTCGACCAATTTGGAGTGTATCCTTTTTCAAAATTTGATTTATGCTTACTTATTCGTACTACATCACCGACAACAAAAGGATATTTACTTTTAATTTTTGGTTTGCTATGAATATTGTATCTTTGCACCACCATGTGTTTTGTACGTTTATTCACTTTTGCTGGACACATTTGAATAGTACTGTGCTTAGTGTTATTATAATCATTCACAACTTTTTCTAAAGTTCCATCAACCCATTTAAAGTTACCTTTCAAACTAAACATTTTATAAAGTTTACCTTTTATTGTACGTATCACTCGTTCGACTATTGAAGCCTTTTTAGTCGAATATGTTGAATAATGGTTTATTGAATGTACTTGCATCACATTTTTAAAAGAAATATTGTAGAATTCCGTACCCTGGTCAGTTTGCAAGTTTACAGGGACTCTACCACCATACAAAATTGATTGAAACGCTTTTGTTACACAATCTTTAGTTTTATTTTTTAGCGGTCTGACCCAAACATACTTCGAAAAACAATCAATTACGATAAGTATAAAATTATAATTTGAATTCGATTTTGATATTTTGTGAACATCAATCAAATCTGCTTGCCAGAGATCATCTATGTCTTTGAGTAAAACACATCGACGAGGAAAATTTATTCTAGCATTTTTGTGTATTTCGTTCACCACATCTTCCTTACTCATTTTTAACTACTACAATCCTTGACAAATGTTTAACAACTAAACCAATCTTTATCATGACTTGTTATTTATGATTTTATTATACGCGCTTCCTGCAGTTCTTCTATGATTGAAATAATTTCATTGTCTTGATTTGTATTTCCAGCTTGTTTGGAAGCAATGAGAAGTTTTAATCTCTCGACCAGCTCATTAGGATCATCCCAATAGATAAAATCAGTATTTTTTCTATATCTTTTCAATACGTTTATATTACCACCCACTTTTTTATTACTATCAACAGCTGATGTAATGAACATGGGTTTAATAATGTATTTATATTTTTCACCTTTGTCTCCCTTTAACTGTCCGCTGTCATCATAATCACGTTTATGAGCATTCGTTTTTATCAAGATGTTTTTATAAACATTTTTGTCATTTTCAGTAACTAATTCTAGATTTGGTTTTTTGTGTAATAATACCTCTTTTAGTCCTTCAGTCAATTGATATTCTATATTATCGATCTTGATTCTACATGGTTCCTGGTCACCATCGATTGAAGAAATTATTTTAACTGGACAATTACCCATCATTAACTGATGACCTACTTTCCGGACACCGAAAGGAATATTTATATCATAAAGGCTACTCAGATACTTTTTTGTTATAGATACGTCTTTGTTATCATCGTATTTGTTATCAATGCTTTCCATATCACTAAAATATTCTGAGCCCGAGGCATAATGTTCTGTTTCTGAATTTTCATTCGATGTGTGTTTATATCCTCTTGATGGCGTGGAGGTAAACGCATCATCTAATTCAGCTGGCATTTGTATAGTATTTACATTAAAAACCTTAGGTTGATTAGATTCTAACATTTGTGTTAAAGGTCCAGTAACAGGTTTAAATATTTTATTCAGTTGATGGTTATTTTGATCTTCTATGTCTCTTAGCTGTTTGAGTTTATTTTTTATGATATTTGATGATTTTATTATATCTTCTTTAATATTAAGACTCATCTTTCGTCTTTGTGCTTTCAAGTATCTTTTGCAAATGATGATATTGTATTTCACGATAAGTATATAAAGGTGTCCAGATTTTTTCGATATCTGTCGTTATTCAATTCATTATGACAAATATCTCTAAATCTATCTGAATTCACGTGCTTATAGTTGATATCAAAAGTCGATAAAAATGTCAAAACCCTTGCGATATCTTCCCTTATTAATACAACAATCTTTGCTTATCAATAAAAAATTATGAGGGTCCCTCCACACTAGAGAACATAGATCTTTAAACTTAAGCCATTCTATATCTGTATTTACATGCTCGTCATAAAGATGTTTCAAATTGACATCATCTTGTTTAAAGATTATCAATAGGTTTGCATTATCTCGAATCAGTTGTTTTGGTATTTTTGAATATGTTTGTGTCAGATAAAAGCAATCGATTAGCCGATGTCTTCCCATTGCAAAATAATTCCGGATGTTGGTTTGATTCTCACAGCTGACATCATCAAATATTATAATAGAGTTTTTCATTGCTTCATTAGGGTGTAAAACTTCATCATTTGAATTGAAGATAAACAACTTTATGTGAGGGACTCTTCGCAATACTTCTTTTAAAAAAATATACTTTGGCTGGAAGGATGTCTTAGAATATAAATATATACTTCTAAACTTGAGCCCGTTGCTGTCTAAAAGCAAACTAAGCATGACATTTGTTTTTCCGCAGTTCGAAGGACCGCATATAATGCTTCGAATTGAATTCGGTAAAAGAGAGCTGTGTTTTATATTTATAGTGGTATGGTTTTTTATTATATCTAGATTTTTTACTTGTAGTGAAACTGGTTGTTTAGTTAACTTCATTTAGAAATAAATATGTGAAATCCACGTCGAATTTGTACTAACGCTGTTATTTAAAACACGTCTCTACACGATCTGTCATTTTATCAATGCGTTAGAACTTTTATATAACAGATAATTCTTACTTATCAAGGTGTCGAAGGCGTTCAATGAAACAGATATATAGGTAGTACTTTGAAATTATTTATTTAACTAATCGTAAGCATAAACTTAAAAGTGGTATCGACAATAGTTGCTATTTAATAATTATTATAACAAATTCATTATTTTCAGATTACACAAACCCATAAGTTAGTAAATATTAAAGAGGTTGAGTATTTGTATAATACTATATTTAGTAGATTAAAACAAAAATCAGAATATCGTATCACAATGACCCCAAGGCAGGGTGTGGATGCGATCTTTCTGTATTTGTCTTTTATCATCGTTTCCATTCAGAAGTTGCTTGTTTACCTGCTGTGTATATAATACATGTTTAATAGATCTTATCAGTTTCATATTACATCTTGTAGTAGTTTCATTATAAAGAGTTTTATTATAGTCACACATTTCCAAAGTTTGAGTAGCAGCTTTTGTTATGCCCTTAGCTTTTTTAATTGTTGATTTCACACTTCTTATACAATATAACTTAGCTCTTAAACCAGTAAATTCTGAAATAATATCACCACTCAGTTCATCTTTGAATAAACCGGGAATTTTTTCGTTTATCCTAGGAATATTATAAACATTATTTAACGCATAGTTACTTGTATCGAATTGAGAAATGTCATTTCGCAGGTCTTCATAAAAATCTTTGGTGTATATCAAATATAACAAGCTATCAGTGTCTGTATAACAAAGCTGTGCATGGTCGTTGTACCTTTTTCTAATAAAATCATAATGAAATTGGTACATATGTTGTTTAGCGTACTCTAAAACTGAAAATCCAACATAAATTGGTCTATCTAATACAAGTTCTTCACGACTGAGTTGAATAGCTGCAAAGTTTTCCGAAAATATATCAATACTTTTTAGGTTTGGTTTTGATATTAACTTTTCTGCAGAAAGATGTTTATTCGTTACATTTTGTGTTTCTTTCCATCTTGTTACAAGTTTAACATTAGCTTGTTTTCTCTTATTTTCAATAGTTTTACCGAAAATTGAATTATTGAGTAACTTAAAAAAGTCTTTTTCAAACGGTGTTTTTGATGATTGTCGAAGAGTTGTATTAAGATCTATATACTGTTTTAAAAAACTATCTTGTCTAAAGCCAATAATGCGATGTATTTTTGACAAAACCAATCCATGTTTCAAGCATTCTTTCAAATGTACGTAATGAATGACATAGTTGAACTTATCATATAAGTTTGCAATCAATTTCTCAGTTTTACTTCCAGGTGGAATAAATTTCTCCGGAGCAAAAGGTAAATCTTGATGTGACTTATGCAAGTGTTCCGGATATAAGAGATCTACTTCTAAAATATAGCCATAATCACAATCATCTGAAATATTCATTACATTAAAATATTTTATTTCTTTTGTAGTTAAGAATCTGAAATCGGAAATTGGATATTTTTTCGTCATTGCGTATCCATAAAGATTATTACAGTCTAAATAAACCAGATAAGAAGACTCTTTAGATTCATCACAGTTAGAGAGATATTTATTTGATGCGACAGCATGACGTAATGAGCACTGAGCTAGACCTCCACGTATACCTTTCTCCAACATTTGGTATATATCTATATCACTAATCAATTCCAGTTTAACATTAGTATGAAAAAGCATTGCATCCCAACTTAAGCTAGGTGATGTTACATAATAAGCAGGATCTAATTTGTAATAACGTAGGCTTGTTTTTCTGAATTTTTCAAAAATGTCACATAGCAATAAGACATCCGTTTTCAAGTATAAGTCAGTATATTCCCCCAAAGTATTAATCTGAAAGTACTTCCACACTTCGTTCGCATGTTTATAATCAATATCAGAAATGTGTACGTCTTTTAAAGAATTGTAAAAACAAGATTTAGGTGGAAGCTGTGTTTCATCGTATTTTGACCAACTGTCCATGTAATTATAGGGATAAACACCTTTTCTATTCATTAAATCAAATTGCTTTTTATCATTAAACTCGTTTAACAAATTTATGAAATCAGCTTCATATAAACTTTTGCTTAATAATTCAAGACTTGAACTTAAAAATTGAAAAGAATCAATAAATTTCAATTCAATAGAGCGACTGCATGTGTTGGACTTTATAACTTTAGTAATAGAAAGGTATTTTTCTTTAGTTTTAGGAATAATTCTAACTTCACCATCAGATTTTGTTAACTCTTCAATAAATAAATGTGAGTCATAGCCGGATAGATTATGAAACACTATCGGAATGAATGGACATACTCTATGCATCAAGTTACAATGAGAGTGTGCCGCTCCTCTAAACTCACTCGTAACGTGATCATGATCTCGTACCTTATCACCGAGTAATACTTGTTTACATATGTGGCACACAGTAGCATTGCGATATTGTGATTCCTGATCGAGTGTCAATGGAGACATTGATTTTTTATCTTGTAGTATCTCATTAATTCTTTCGGCTTCTTTAATTAGACTTTTTATAAATATTTCTATGCAGTTTTCGCCTCTATATGCAACATACTTATTTAAGTTTCGGTCATGTGAACAACAAATATAATAGCCGAAGCAAGAAGGCTTATGCAACTGCAAAGTTTCAGTATTTTTAGAGCTTTGGTTTCTGTAATCAAGTAATAGACATTCAAAGTCAGCGTATATAATGAAGTTGATCTTAAGTTGCCTGTGATAGTTTTCGAATTTCAAAAAAGTATGCTCTTTGGGTAGTATAGTTAATACGCTGTTACAATTGTGTGACACATATTTAGCTTCACTATTAAAACATTGTAAACAGCCTTCACATAGAAACATTTTCCCTTTATGGTAAGAAATTTGTCTTCGTACTAATCGCAAAAGATCTTTTATCAAACAGTAATGTCCTTTATTTCTATGTTCAATGAATAGTAAATTAATATGATTACTTTTACGATCTTTCGTAAAATACAGAGGACCATTTACACAGCTTTTGTCATTCAGACCGTAAATATTTATACTAATATTAGGATTAATCATTTCAAATAACGCAATGTCTCTATATGTCGGTGGAAAAGCCATTCCCTTCACATTGAGCACTGAAGAATAGTGTGGATATGACCTTACATTACACACATTATTCTTAGCTGGGAATAATTTTGCAACCACACACCAGAGAAAACAATAATCATCAAGATTCTGAATATTAATACAGCTTTTTGTATTTTTAATAGTTTTAGGTAGATCAATGTATGTACCTCCTCTCATAGGACAGTATTTGTTAATGTTGATTTCTAAATGGCTCATTGACTCATAACTCCACCCCGATTCACAATGTTCAAATTCGGTTAGTTTCGTCATGAAATGATCCATTAAGTTTGACACCATTTCATTCAAATCTGTACTTTGATAAATTATTTCATATTTTGTATTAAACGATTTTAGTTGCTGTTCATTTGACTTAGGTAAAACAAAATAGGCAAACAATTCGTAATTTACTTTAATGCACTCATGTTTACTGAGTGACATTTTTATTAGCTGTATTATGTACTTTCGTTGATCGCTCAAATTGACCTCTAGGGGGAGGTGCTTTTTATTAAGAACGGAATTCAAACGATAAGTAACAATTCGATTTTTAAATGCAGTGGCAACAATATTTATATTATCAAATTCAGTCCTTAATAAACAGTTCGATTTATGCAAGTTAGTTCTCAAATGATATCTATATTCATTTCTTAATATTTCAATTTGACATTTTTCACATTTTATTACTTCATTAACAGGTTGCAGGCTTGAGTGTGTCAAAACTGTGAAAGAAATAATAAACACATAGAATGTAAATACTTTTCATTTATTATTAAGAAAGAAGAGAAATAAAATACAATATAATGGTTATACAATTGATTACACTTGTGCCTATGACTATGATTTATATACTTATGATAATTATTATTATTTTATACAGATTATTATGCGCTGAATATATCAGGCCTACAACCCTTGAACTCACTCCTTGTGGCTTTTAAGAAATCACAGAGGTGCTGCCACGCCTCAGTGTTATCATCTGTTCTATTTTTTACTGTAATGATGGCATGACGCCATCTATTCATAGGCTGTATATGCTCAATCTCATTGCTGTTGTACACCTTTAGCTCTATATAATGAGACCCCTTTTTGGTGAGATGGGATTGCCTCGACACGCCGTGGGGAATTCTTTTAGAGTAATGCGATACGAGAGGCGAAGCTTTTTTACCGGGCTGTACGACGGCTTCTTCATCATCGCTGTCACTGCCGAAGACGTCCTTTGCCGATAGTTTTCTAGAGGCCGAGTCAGCAGTTCGCGGTGCAGGAGGAGGATGGCACTCCCGGAGCTGCTTCTTTGAGCCATGCCCCGTACTTCTTTCTGTGGACGTAGGGCAGATTAGAGGTCGATCATCATTCAAACTATTTAAAACAAAACAGTTTCTAATCTGTCTTCTTGATGATTCAATAAATTTGACTAAATAGTACCATGCTTCTGTATCGGAGTTTGATCTGTTTTTGATGACGATGTCTAGATGTGTTGATTTATTAAATGGGGTACTATTTGTGTTATAAATCCTGGTGACGATATAATATTTCCCCAAGACTGTTTTCTTCACCTGTTGTGAATAAGCTTTTGCATATCGTATCGTGAAGTACGAGACAAGAATATTACCATGTTTCCGTGCAGGGGGTTCTTCAAACTCGTCCTCGCTATCAGTGCCGAATAACTCGTACGGTGTGGGCTTCTTCGGTGCGGCCACTGGAGCAATTGGAGTCTTGCGTTTCCTCGTGGGAACAGCATCGGCGGTGACGGGCAAACTGCGTGCCTTCTTCGAACAGCTCGGGACAACCGGTGGCGGTTGACGCGGAGCGGTTGCGCTGTGGGCCGATCTCGGCGTTGAGCTCACCTCGTCATCAGAAAGAGACGGCATATTTCTGGACCTGAAAACATAAAAAAATAATAAGTATAAAAAGTACATTCAGTATTCACCGTTTTCATCTATTCATGTTTGAATAGATGAAAACGTTGAATAGATGAAAACGCTGAATACTCGATGCTATAGAATGATGAAAACACCTAGTAGAAATATTAATAAACTAATAATAAAGATATTTTAAGGTACTCACATTATTGAAGATGATTCCTTTTTTCAAAGTTCCAATTGATAGGCTTGATATTCCAGACAAGACTGAACACTGTTTAATCCCACATCTCCGTTTAAATAGGCTCAGTTTGTAGACATTTTCCATTCCGTATATGGAAGGTTTCAGATGCCCAACATTATCCCATCAGCACTAATGTTATGTTTGGCTTGGCTTTGGCGATAGTAGACTATGTTTATTTCTCAGGTTTACCCTGTATTAAGGTAGTAAATAATCTATAGCTAGCTACGCTTCCCCGGCTTTGCAGGCAAACGGACAGACCAAGATTTTGTTTTAATAGATACTTATCGAAATAAGGTCTATTATTTAATGCTCGATGCTATAGAGAATACTGCCTCGCATCGCGAACAAATATCTGCAGATCGTACACATATTTTTTCCTAGGTGTGAGTGTCTTACTCACTGTCTTATTCATGTAAATTTATTGTTCTATTTTAATGAGCATGCAGAAAAATAATATATATTTAGGGAATTAGACAGCGTAATAATATCATTCGTGATTTAGATTTATTACAGGACATACATACGTGCAATCTAAAGTGATTGAGGTAAGCAAAAGTCCATGAGTACTTATCTTCAGTTTTACCATTCAACTATTACATTTACTTACACTTTATTATTTTGTTTCGCAGAAAATGAGCAACACAAACTACGAAGATGATCCTGATCCCATTACCAACCCATTTTATTACGCCCAGAATATGGACGCTTATTATGAGTCAGAAATGCAAAAGATTCAACAAGAAATGAATAAGGATGTAGATATAAATAAGCAAATTAAAGAAGTACCGGAAAAAGGCAAAAAGAAATCTAATTTGTCCTTAAATAAAACTATTCGCAAGTCCACAGCTTCAAGTTCTGCGTGTACGTCTTATGTAATTCGCAAAGAAACAGAAAAAGCTCACCATGTTATAAAAATAAGTATAGAAAATGTATCAGATGTGAATTCATTTTACTCAAACTTAAATAAAACGGATGTGAGTGTTCAGTACTTAGTGAAGGAACACTATGATGAAATTAAGAATGACACAGAGAAGTTAATCAGTAAAATTGTAGAAAAGTTAAGTTCAATAGATTAATCGATTATTATTGCAAAGAAAAGTAATAAATCAATTAGAGTCAGCTATTTGTTTTATTTAAGAATCCTAAAGAATTTGTTAAGTAGCAGGTACTTAACCTATAAACGAATACTTCTTAATCTATTGGAAATGTGCTTTAGAATCGAACCCACACTGAGTCATCTTTACCAACCATTAGTTTGCTACAGTTGTCTAGACTAGCGTTGTATTATCACTAACACAGCATTTTATTATAGTGCGCAACAAACTCATTCTTATTCTGTATGTGATACTCGTGTGTTTATTAGCATCTCCATGCATTTTTTCTTATGATAGTAAGATTGAACTCTATGGCATAGGAGTCTGAAGATATAAAGTGATTGAAAAGGTTTTATTCGGACACTTGCATTTTACACACACGCCGTGTCGGTAAGTCAAATTACAATAAAAAAACATCGTGAATTATGGTGCCTAAGCACGAATAGTTAAATAACTGAATAGATGATCAAATAAAGTTATCACATAGTTTATAATAGCTTGCTCAGAGCCAAATAAATTCAACGGTTATTGAATTGAATTGATTGAAAAGTTGAATAATGATAATTGGGGCAAACTGGATAAGTAAATATCCAGATGCCCCAATTATCCTCTACTTAAGTTCACAAAGTATTTCTTTTTTATTTTAAATTAAGTTTATAACGATTGTGATATTGATTTATATTGTCTATCAGCAAACGCTCCCGCTCCCGCTCCGCTTCCCGCCGCCGCCGCCGCTCGCGCGAGCGCCGCCGACGCTCATCATCATCACGGTAAGGGGTACGTCACTAGCAACATGTATAACTTCACTTTGTCACTTGTATAATGCTGCCCTACGTTAGCTAAAACAACGCTAAGCCATAGGTCGGTGTCCTGATATAAACATATCTTAAGGTATAAGGTTTCTATCAGGACACCGACTTATTGTGACTTATGATTTATGTTGTCTATGGTTTCTATCAGGACACCGAATTATTGCGACCACGGTGACTTATGATGTATGTTACACGAGATATTTACCACGATGTGATGGTTTTTTAGTTTTTCGATACTTACTTCTTCTTTTTTCAATTGATTTTTTTGTCTTTGGTTTCACAATTCTACCAACATACAATATTCTGATGTTCGATATCATATTGATTTAGCTTAATAAACACATTAAACTTAATGATAGTATGAGACATAAACATTAGAACATTATATTATCATAACAGTGAGTGAGTTTTTCAATATTTCACAAAGAAACTGAAGTTGCATTATGGATAGTCCTTAGTATTACGTTTTTACGAGTCGATGCTCCACTTGATCTGTTGAATCATAATATTGTTTAAAACTAAGATTTTTTCATAGGCTTGTTGTGTACATTGTTATTATTATAATTTCTTGTAGATTATCTATTCGCGTTTCGCTGCGATGTTGAAACGTATCACGTGTTTTAAAACTCTCAAGTTTGAGACCTCCGACCTGCAGTGGGTACAATAACTAAAATAATAATACCAAAACAGTTCTAAATATAGAATCTTAAAAGCTGTACAACATACGTTAATCGCGAAAAAAAGAAAAGAAATAGTTGTAAATGTTCAATAAAAATTACAAGGAAATGCCAATTTAGCGTAATAGTACAAAACAAGCGATAAAAATCAATAGCATAAGCAATTTGCATTCCCATAGCTGGGAAACAAGGACTTCTCTCTTTACGGTATATATTAGGCCTAATTCACTACGCTGGCCAAGTGCGGGTTGGGATATTTTCCACGTTACATTTTTATTCTACATCGCGGCAAAATGCGAATAGGTGAATAATTTATGATTTAAATGTAAATGACTAAGAAATACATGTTTCAAATAAACATACTTTTATAAATTAAAGATTTTCGGTTAGGTTATTAAATAAATCGTACACCATGTATGTTTATGAAGAACGTTTATGTTTTTTGATTGACAAATAATTCCGTTGGAGCAATGAATTGTTTTTTAGGCTGATATTCTGCTAATATGAACGAAAAGTGTATGTAATTTTATTGCAGAAGTTTTAGTCCTAAGTAAAGTATGCCCTAAATAGGACAGAATTTGGATACCACAGAAATAAGCCTTGATACTTATAGAAAAAGGTGCAGGAGCTAAAATTTTTACTATAACTATATAAAAATAAACAATAATGTTTATTCCCTATGAATTAAATATTTAACTGATTAATATTTTTTGTTATGGGGTACATTTAAGAAAATTTTAATGAATTAGATTAAACTTAATCAACTTACTGACATATTTATTCTATTTACTGAAAATCTATTAAAATTAAATTGTAGTTTTCTACCTATCAATTATTATGGTTATATAACTGCCATGCACAATGAATTTATTAATCTCTCGAATTAGAACAATAACTAACTTATGTCACCCAAATGAGGAAGGTCGTATTAAAATTATTTAATCGCGGCCTAAAATGTATTATGGGCACTCAAGTCTAAAATATTGCATTTAATATCTAAATATTACTAACAATTTATTTAAATCAAAAAATATGTTTCACTGAGTTTATGTTTCTTTAAGAATAATATTTATGATATTGTTGGATGACTAAAATTCCAAGTACCTAATGTTTATTAAAATAATCTCTATTTATTGTGTTCACATCCATTAGACTATCATTATCTGTAGAATGCATGACCTAGGCCAATGCGGCCGCACTTACCGCCCAACCTAGGTCACTGAATTCTAATTAGCCCACTTACGAGAACTGTGTGTATGTTTAGTCAATAAACTGGATTATAAAGATATAATTTGTTTTATTCCAAGCCTGGGCCCTTAAAATACCGCCGGGATAATTAGGGATGTGGGTCAGACGGTGAGTGTTCAACTGACGCTAATTGCTTTTTAGGTCACGCACAAAACATGCCGTGTCCAACACATGTTAACAAAAACCCTCGGACAATTACCGAAAATTCCTAACAAAGATTATGGAGACACATTAACCATAGAATAAGTTCGAGCACTAAGCGGAATCGCGCGCATTCCACGCGCGCCCGCTCGGCCGGTTAAAAGTTAGACCGTTACGACTTTAACCTTTTGGACGCAACGGAAAATCTGAAATCGCTTTCAGATAGTCCTGACACATATAGGCTGGATGCAGCGCGTGCTCGAAAGCGGAAGTATAATGCCATTATCGATTTGCTTATGACAGCGAATGCGTTGAATGGAGCGGGGAGGGGGGAGGGGCAAGCGTTCGCGGCGCGCGGGACAGGGACGGCTCAGTGCGCCGGCGGCAGCGGGCTGCGGCACACGTGTCGCGCAGCCCGCGTGAACAAATCGAGTGTATATTGTGCAAATGCTTGTGTTTATATGGCGGTGAAACTACTGCAAGTGCTGGTGTTGGTGGTCGGTGCGGCGGCTCACGGTGCGTCCACGTGCGCGTATTTACGACCGGGCGCGCATGCGCTCCCGGGTCAAACACCGGCCTAACCTAGAGTACTCACGTAGGGCCCCTTGCATGCTCCACTAGGTCCAGCAGCGGAGCCTCGGACCGCGGTGAGATCTATCCGGAGCCTCCGGCCTCTATTTACTAGCGCTTGTTTACCGACGCGGCGTGGGGCCGTACCTCGCTCCACTATTGTGAACTGGTTTCAAGGTTATCCTCTAATTAATTCTTTTTTTCTTCTCCTTACCTGTTTTTCTCGAGTTAGATGTCCGTCGGGGTCCCGTGGCGTGGAGCGTCTGGATTGTTTACATCCTCATCTGCATAATTATTCTTGTTGGACGGAATGGTAGGTACCGAACCGATACTGCGTAGTTAGAATGTACCGCGATTTGGTATGTTTAACAATGGGTCAGTGGCGAATGAATGTGCAGAATTTAATACAAACAGGTTTCGCCAGGTGGTCCGAAATGAATAAGACCTACTTGGATGTTTTATTGCGCAGTTAGGATAGCCCAACGTGGCCCCATACGCTGAGAATGGCGTTGTTCTCAGAAAACTGAATACGAGGAAGACATGCGATGGAACCAGAGAACGACCGTGCCTATTCGAACGGACTTGTTACATATAAAAACGATTTGATCACAATAAAAAGCAAACACAACTGAACACAGATTAATATAATGTAGGACCCGGAAATGTTTTTAAGGATAAGATTGACAATATATGTTAATATAAACATGCTAGACTTAATAAAAAGATCGCGACAACTGTCACTGTAAATAATGATATAAAAGATCTTTTAAAAGTTAAAAAAGAAAGAATAGGAAACGACAAAAAGGAAGATAAAGAGATCGACTTTATTAAATTCTTTTTAATGGTTATCTTTGTTATAAATTCTTATAAGAATAAACATAAAAGAGCGGATCCTTTGTAAGTAAAAGAAGGGTTAGAATAGAGTTAAAAGCCGCCCTAAAGTAACAACAGGAGAATCGCAAAGTAAACAAAGGCACTTTGACCTCGCAGAGCTTTTGAAAAGTACAATTAAAAGTTAGATCTGACCTTGACGGGATAAAAATAAATCCAGGCTTTCTGCTTATTTTCGTTATTGTTGAGATAGGTCAACGTGGTCCTAAATTGGAAGCTTGCGCTGAGATCATCGCAAGCGCAATCATTGAGAGAGGTGTAGGTACCTTACTCATATTGCCTTGATACTATCCTTACTTTCTGTTCACATGTTTAAATATTTGTTAAATATTATTGTATCAACATACATTCGTGTATTTGGCTAGAGTCGTTAGAAATCTTTTCTGAACTCTCTGATGTCGCCACGCCAAACGAAGAACTGAAATTTACTCAAGATTTGAGATATACTAAATTTTAGATAGAAGGTACCTACCTACTACAGTTTTGTATCAATTTGTAATTAGAAAGTTCTTCTACTAAATGTTTCTAATTATTAATATTAAAGCCTTGTGCTAAAGGCGCTTGAGGTACCTACCTAATAAAGGGTTTATAATGAATTTCAATCCAACTGTCATGAAAGCTTTCTGACTGCTATGCCGAAACTTCGCTAAACTTTAAGTCGCTTAGATGTTTAATATACTCTGACTAGAAGCAGGTAAATTAAATGAGATCACAAGTTTTGATACTTCAGAAGTCAAATGCAAATTATTTGATGCTAATTTTCAAGTCAGATTTTCGCGTGATTAGGTGAGTTCCGTGTTTTATAAGTTTTATAACATTAGTTATTGATTTGTAGCTCATGCGTTTGTCTATATTATAGAAAAACGCATGAGCACGCAACTCTATAATGTTTACATAATATTCACTCAATTTAATCCTGTGATTTTCTCAAAACCGATGATTGGTCTATTTTTACGTCCTGTGACTATAATTGCGTTGTTACCTACTCGAATATTTTATTACGAACATGATATTCAAGTAAGTGGAGAATCCTTATTCAACACAATTATTATTTGTTGACATAGCAACATTAACGCGCTTGATAAAGGTTGATCTATTAAACTTGATCCTTGGTACTTTCTCTACACTGGAAAACCTGAAATCCACTCCCTTTGGTCAACGCGAGTACTTAACAACTTATAATAGCTGGCGAGGGTCAAGTTTATCGTAAAAGGATCAAAAAGTAAACCGATATTGAGATCCCCTTTTTTATTAAATTCACAAACCAAAAGAAACAATTTCGTAGGCTAACGACTGTCGGTAACTTTGAGAAATAATTGCCCACATTTTATAAATGGTTAAGACGATCTGAATTTAGGTACTTATGGTACTATCCATATTTGCATTGCTAATCCGGTTAATATTCTCGGAATGACCATCGTGTTTCGGTTGGACAGATTGGCAAGTTCCTTAGATACCACAAAAGGGCCAAGACTAATCCAAAACATACTTAATTATTTCATGATAATCTGGCCCTCCGAAATGCAAAATATTGTTGAAAATAATGGCTAATTTTCTTACACAATTTACCAAGGATACATCCGTATTGTTAAAAGATTACATACCAACGAAAAGATCCGAAGCACGGAAATAACTTTCCAAGCACATTTTTTTACGATCCCGGAACACAATAATTTTACCATAACAGTAACAACTAAAGAAAGCATGATTTACGATTGCTATAACTTCTCCAATTCAGACCGAGAACATAAAATATCGAAGTTTGCGAGTGAGGAGCAGAAAAGGGCTCGTAAAGCAAGCTCTATTACTGCGAGACTTCCCTTAAATATTCTCCTTTTTTACCACAGATAACTGCATAGAACTGTTTTGAGCTAAACTTCTTTAAACCGTTCCTTCACCAGTTTGAAACTTGGTATCTATTCTACCGCCCACATTTAATTGCATTTGGATATCATTTATATTCGTATCGACAATCCCGATTTACCCGAATAAAGCATTTAACTTGGTTACGCCTAGATTGGTAATTGCTTTATCTAGACTTGATAAAATCTAACGATCTTTAGTTGATTTTAATGCTTAGCTAGTCGGTGACTGAGTTTAGTTCGCTTCATTGTTATCAGTTAATCTAGTTACCTATTTAGATTGTACAACAACGCTTGCTAAGCTGTAATAGGTTTCTACGGAGAATCTAAAATGAAAACAATATGTAAGGCTTCTTGACGTCAAAACAGTTTGAAGTTAAAGTAGAGGCGTTCTGATTAGCTTCTAACAAGATAAATATTAACTTTCCAACAACGAACAACAACGAGAAATGGAGAACTCCCTAATTGTAATAACAGAAAAGTATAATGGTAAACTCAAAACAAGTATCAAGAAACACAACTTAAATAATGTTAGCATTTCGCTCGTTAGCTGAGTAACGCTTAATAATATGATATGATATCAATTTTAATTAACGTCGATCATCCGTCTAACAGGAATGAAAACTTTGAAAGCAAATATTAGCTTATTCTAATATGAAGATTCAAGAAATTTGGATATCTGAGCTGAAGTTTGTAACATTTACGGATGAAAATTTGCGTATTATGTGAATGTATCCCTAAGAATTAACAATAAGGAAAACATAAATAATCCACCAAGAAATAGCACCTAACATTTCAACACGGTGTCAGAAACTTAAGCTTTTAGAAGAAATCAAAGACATGCCTATCTACTGACAACATAAGCCTCCCGCACTCAGGTGGAAACGATACGAAAATGTTATTCTTATTTCACGCTTTTCAGCCTTTCTTTTGTATCCTTGACATTCACCTAGAAATCTTAAGGTCACTATTCATCTACGACAAGGCGTCAACACCGGAGACGTGAGTCTACAGATCCTTTTGTATTGCAGGTAGAATAACAAGTGATCTATTGTTGGGTCGTGTTATCAAGATTATAAGCAATTTTGACGTATGAGATCGTCTGGAGTCTGTAACGTGTCTAGCCGCGTCTTCCGCGTATGCTGATGCATTCTACAGCATTACGTGGAGATATGATCAGTCATGACAAGAGTCATATACGAAAAACAATAAAAAATCGTCCTTAAACTGTGCTTGTATAATTGACTTATTAAGGGTCTTTGCTGGTATCATCGATAAATTCAAATCACGATGTGGGTCGGAAGTAACTGAAGCTCATGAAATCATTCTCCAAACCGTCAATAAATATTGATGAACTGCCAACCATTGGACCATATTCTCAATTGTGTTCATGAATTTATTAATAATACCATTAATATTTACGACGTATGTTTAAGTAAATAAATCTGTAATGGTTGGTTTTATATTCGAAATTGATTCGTGGGTGCGTTACAAACAATAGAGTTTATTGTTTATAAATATGCCCATGAAAGAAGAAGAATTAAATATTTTTGTGGCAGTAGTCTTGTAAAATATATTTTACCTGAACGAAAGCATCTGAACAAATGTGTTTATCTGAAGATTGTTTTATTAGTTTATATTGATAGTAATTTGAGCCAACGATTAGTGTTTAAGAATTTTATATGGAATGGTTTAAAAAGAAAATTAAGGTAGTTATGTTACTGTGATTATGCTAATACTTATGTTTTCATCAATGTCTAGACATAAAATAAATAGGTACTTACTGAGAAAGACTTCCCGGAAAATAGCGCAGGTACCCAACCAACTCATGTGTTGAATCAACAGTTCTAGACAAAAATTAGGGCTAGACAAGGTCATCTGGAAAGCAATTTAGACATAATTTGTTGATCTTAGACATCCTACACAATACATTTATTATATAGCCTATATCAGAATAATTGCTACATCCAAGAACCTTCGAACGTTCGATGTACAAATTAAACGCTTATCCAATATTCCGTTTAGAAATAACGTTTCGGTTTTCTTTGTGTATTCTTTTTTTTCGAGTCGGTTCAACATGTTTTTATTTATGTTCTAAGTATTTTTGTATTTACCTTGCCGACATTACGCTGTTGTTCTTTGTTGTGATGTTTCAATTCTGTTTTATCTTGTTTTTATTTTATTCTATCCAAATGTTTGTTTTCATCATTAAAAAATTGTATGTCAACTTGTTTTTTGAACCGTATTAATTTCTGAGTAAGTAAATAATGTTTGTTTAATGAAACAAGTCATCTTTTGGTTTTAAGATCAAATCATTTCCAGGTTTTATAAAATCATAAAGTGATGTATTGTTATGTCTTGGCTTGTTAAAATACATTTCATTTATTATGGTTATGAGAAACCTTTTATATTTTTTAGAGTCAGATGAAACCGTAAAACCAATGTTATTTTATGGTAAATTATCGTAATAAAAATAACCAAAGTACGTGTGGGGCATGTGAAAAAGCCGAAAAGCAATAAAGTCTCAAAGAGAACATTCACACTTCATACTACGGTAATCGATTATTGAAGATTGTAAATGGGCAACGATGTGGCTTACCGCCGAACTCAACCTTGGCCTGAGTTAGCTTTCGAGACGTTTTTCATAAAAAACCATCTGCAATAAGTCAGTCGATATTGTTGTTTTAAATTAAAGAAGACTGTCTTGATCATGTACCTAATTGATTCTCGGTCTCTACAAAATCAATTTAACAAACATATTTTTATAATCTTAAGTAGGTAATTCTTTACAAAAATTGTTTTCGGTTTTGTGTGAGAAGACCTACGATGCATGGTTGAATCATAGCTTTGCAAACTTTGTTTATAATACATCAGAGAAATTAGTGTAGGTCGCTTATTGTTTCATCAGACGATCAATTTGCTGTCTTTGTGGTTACTAAAGGTCAAGCGACAAATGTGGGCTTTCCGAGTCATCAGAACTTGCCTGCTTCGCAATTTCAAGTATTTACGTTAATTTCCCGACGCCTAGTTCTCTATTCTATAGCCTCTGAAGTTTTTCCGTTACCGATAACAACGCTATAATTTACAAAGTCATTTTGCGCGCCATAATTTCTTTTTCCCGAGCTTTTGAAAGTTCAACAATCTCAGTGGTAATGTCGTAAAGAATAACGCCGATAAAGTAGCTGAAGTGGCTATAAAGACTTACAGATTTGTAACTGGACTTTTAATTACTTAAGTGGCTTAATTTTCTCTTATGTTCGCGCATATTGCGTATCGTGTTACGTATTATGTATGGAAAAACACGTGGCAGCTATTTTATTATGGTTATCTGCTAAAGAACTTACTGAGGCCCTGGATTTGAATAAAGTGGGCGTCGCGCCAAAATTCATTCTTCTAGGGCAAATATAACAATGCTCAAGTATAAGAGCAGGTTACTCTATATCCCTTAAATATGGATACAGAATTACTAAGGCGTTTCATGAAATTGCGACGCAAAACTTCCCAGTCATACCAAAGTTCTTCTAATCTCGAAATTGTGGATCTCAGTTCCTAAATGAACCTAACTCGCTTTATGAAACTTTTGAGTGCTTCGAACGCCTACCTTGTTTTTGTGCGTAACTTTTCGTTGGCACGATCATAAAAAACTACTCGTTTCTTAGAAGGGTCGATTACAAAGGCTCGTTACTTCGAGGTAGGCATTGCGAAGTTGATCCGCCGGGTCCGAGAACGAATGGTCCGTCTCACAACAGCCTGCGGCGTAGTGCTTCTAGGTATTGCAACGCGAGCTGTAAACATCCCTAATCACCCGTACGTCGTTTCTTAATCACCCAGGCTTACGTGACAACTTCCTCAAATTATATTACGTTGATTATATAAAGTTGTGGAAATGGAGTTGTGTTTGGCTGCGCAGGGCGGGGCGGGGGCGGGCGGCGGGCGGCGGGGCCGCGTGCGCCAACAAGGTCAGGGGCCCTCGCGTCGTCGTACGATTGTTTATTGACCAAATTCGGCATCTTGCCTCCGCATGGCGGAACAGACTATTCCGTTTTCTCACGGTTCTCTCGCTGTCAAACTTTTGCATGTTTTTCGACACGATAGCTTCGGTTTGCCAAATGAACCTTTGAAGTTGAGCTTACTCGTACACTTGTAAGACAACAGTTTAGAAAGCTGTTTCCGTTTTATTCGCGGTAGGTTTTGTTAGGTTTGTCGCATTCCACGTTAACTTAGCCTTAGCCTTGTTTGCGTATTTTTGAGGAAAGATCGTACGATAGCCAATAGTATTACTAATTCTAATCAATTTTGTTTGTGAGGATGCGAAAAAAACAAGAAATATACTGTTGCAAAAAGAATAAAACTTAATTTATAAGGTCGTTGATTCTTATTCCATTAAAACTGAAGTCGTTTCCATTAAAAAAGCAAATAAAAGTGAACTCATTTCGGTTCTTAGATGGGCGTGGCAGTGACAATCAGATGCCTCAGTGATTTATGGTAACATTGTCCTCTGGGGTTACTTTGTCTCTCCGAATAATCATATGAAGTTTTTATTTTTATGGTATTTATAATACATTTCGTTGAATGTTAGCAGTTTAACCTTAGAACGAGGTGAATTGAATTTTAATGTCTATAATTGATGATATTTTAATGTTTTAATTATAAATAAATATCGAAACGTTCAATTTAAATAAGTATTTTCTGAATTGTTTATAAAAATTTATGTTTATAATTCAATATGCAATTAATAAATTCCTAGTTCGTTTGGTACCTATTTAAAAAGAATTAAGGTTAAGATAGGGTTGTTATTTGTTATGTACCTTTCTAAGGCACCACATGGCTCAATATAATGTATATGCAATATTTATATTATCATGTTATGTACCACGCTAAGAAGGACTTAATATATTATCTTGTTATTGAGGAAGTTCTAATCGATTCAACCGACCATCTGTCAGATAAAAACTTGTCAAGCTTGAGTTCTTTAGTTAGTAGATCTTTACAAGATTGTAATAATTATTATGAGATGAGAACTGTTATCTCTGATTAATAAACTTCTAGATATATTCAGACTTTTAGTGCAAGCTATTTTAAGAATTAATAATGTGTGAGAGCTGTTAGCAATAAAATAAAACACTAATACGTCATATGGCTTTGTACGCTCTTTTATGAGACACCTTGTATAATAAAGCAAATGTAACGAAAGAAAAATAAATGCATTATGATGTGAATTCAGCACTGGTCTGTAGCGAATTATCTTAAGAGGCTGGCGATGGCGATGCATGAGCTTTTTTAAGTTTTACCAAATATATGATATAGTCTTTAAGCCAATATTTAACAGATATGGGCTTACTTAATCTGCCAAGACATATGATAGACACAAAGTGGGCTCTATTGGAGATATGATGATGATTATGTCATCTATTTGAACAGAAATGCTTATCGTATTTAAGGTCGAGGCGCTCGTGTGAAGCGTTAGGATCAAAGACTCGTTACTGTTGAACTTACGAATAGAATTTGGTGATAAATTGTGTAAAATTCATGATTTACGCCTTCGTACGTTCGTAAAATCAAAGTTACCTACCGATTGCGGCTGATTGCTTTGTCAGATCTGTGTTCTTATGAGTTCTTTCTTTGAGAGTTTATTAACTGAGAGGACGAATGGCGGTAAACTAAAAAAATACTTTACCTTTCGTCCTTAATTTTTTTATTTTATTTATTTATTTAACAAAATCCACAGCCCTTTAAAATATATTTAACATTGTTTCATATACCTGAGCTTACGGCCAAAAAACTGATTTACTTAATTTTAATAATAATAACATTTAATAATTCGCACAATAAAAACTGTATTATTATGTAACTTCCTCCCATACACATAAGTAACAGATTAAATAGAAAAACCTGGGTAGTTCCACCGCGCTCCAAATCCCATTGTTCTCAAAATTTTAAAGTTCATACATTGATTCCACTGTGCTCCAAGAATTTTTAAGTAATAAAATATTCGAATATTTTAGTTCCACTGCGCTCCAAGCAATTTTGAGTAGAGTTAGCAAAAAAATATATTTGGCATGAAACATTACCTACGGTACGTGAAAAAAATACTTTTATCGGGTAAGAGGGCAAATAGTACCGGTATTATGTTTGTTACGTTTTCGCTTGAGTCAATTTCTACGTGTATGCTGTAAATTTCATAAAATGGAGAAGAGCAGCTTCTGAAAGTTCCGTCAAGAAAAAACACTTTTTGCTAATTTGTCTAGCCTCTTGAGTTGCAAACGCAATTATACGCTCGTGGTTTTTGTAATCAAATGACAGAAAGTCTTTGAATATTTCGGGAATTTCAACGTCTTTTGTATTTTGGAAAACAGTCTTGGAAACATTTAAGTTTTTATTTCTTGCTTTGTACACTGCACTCTTAATGTCTGTTAATTTCGGCGTTTCATTCACAAAATTATGCTGATTGGTCAAGACCAGTAAGACCGCGTAAGCGCACATTCCCAAACTTTGAGCATTTTTGACAAACAAGATGAATCCACGTTATAAAAATATTAACGAAATTAATTTGTACTTGTTCTTACAAAAATAAACAACTAATGTTACCTTTTTTTGCTGATGCTATCTTTTTCATTTTGGAGTGCGGTGGAATCAATATGGTACTTATAACTTTTAATAATAATATGGGTAATAAAAACTTGGAGTCCGGTGGAATACATTCTTGGAGTGCGGTGGAACTACCCAAAACCTCTAGTTTTCCGAAAAAATACAATCAAAACAGCTGTCAGTACGTCGGCCTCTAATTAGTGTTTGGAAACATCACTTGATGGTATAATAAACAATATAGGTATGAGTTGGCAATTCTTTTGATCTGTCTGCGAGCGGTTTCATTTAGCGCTAATTCTGTTTGTTGATCTGACATGTCATACTGATGCGGGTTCGGGGTGATAATCTTGTAAATGGTTGATTTGATAATACCTACCCAATTAGGTACATACTTTAGAGGTTTATCTACCCGCTTTTTAACCGACTTCAAAAAAGGAGGAGGTTCTAAAGTCGTCGGATTTTTTTATGTACATATAGGTATAGATTACTCAAACACGATTTGCGACATTATTGTTTTGATTGATAGAATATACTTCCCAGGTAGTCTCATAGTCATCAGGTCATGATCTGTTGATTGTATCCTTGAGAAATTGTTGGAATTCTTAATGTTTTATGGAGACAGTTTGTTAACTTTCCGTGGGTGTCGTCAAACAGACCAAGGGAACGTTAAAAACGCAAGCGAAGCTGTCGGCGTGTCGGCTAGTTTCTGTAATAAATTCGCCGGTCGCTTTATCATCTGTTCAAATTTATATAAACCTCACGTTGTTCGTGAGGTTTATATAAATTTTCGTCCACATTTCAGACATGAGACAACATTTCACTCTCGTGTTAATTCAACATTATTTTGTATGAAATATGTTGGCGTTTATGTTTTCTAATTATTTTTTACTGCTGTGAAAAATGAACTCGCGACGAATAATGAGGGTAGGCTGCCGGTCGGTACATCATGAGATTTTGACATTTGTATGGACTGTGCTTTATTTTGTGGTCCTTTTAATCTGTAGGTACTGTTGTTTCATTATGTTCATATTTAGTCGTATGGTATATATTTTTGAACTCGTGTTTGATTTATGTGTCGGTTACTCAGAGCAGGTAGAGCCTGAAAAAATATGATATAGTAACTAATTACGCTATCTTATTACTCTACTAACTTATTCCTGACAGAAATACTGAAATATGTACTCTTATTTATTACGGCTGAAAAAACCTTATTCGGAACTTCATGTATTGTGACGCTTCAAGCCTGAATTACCTATATTAAATATCTCGCTGACCTATGCAATTTACTTTTCAAATGTTATTTTATGTACATGGCATACGCTGTACAATCATGATGATAAACCTTGGCAATATAAAACTGCATCTCAATTTCGCTACAGCCATATTTAAATAATGCTTAAAATAAACATGACAACAATCCCGCTCGATAGTAAACCAACTACTGGGTGTGCTCCTTAGCAACTAGGCAATGCAAATATCCTTGCGGTAGGTCGAGGTTCCCTGCGCTCTGTAAGCATTAGTACATGTATAGATACACTAGGTTCTTGCTAATCCGTCGGTTACTTTGATCGTAGGTACTTACGACGTTATAGATAACCTTTGCTGATATTATAGTTGAGTAAGTTTGTATCGGATCTTGCTCTTACACGCGAAAACTACTGAACGGAGTTTGAACTGCAATGTTATAAACATACTAGCCGACCTGCCGATAGCTTCGCTTGTGTTTTTACGCTATCTACAAATCTTATATCTTTTTCAGGATTAACTCTGAAAACAAACTAATTTACTCCATGACCGATCCTTACAGATTAATTGTTAGTATAGATTTTACTAATATTAAATTAATTTAAATCCTCAAATGTTACTTATATTTCATTGCGTCATGTCGTAATCAACATCATTAAATCGTGTATGAGATCAGTTTCTGGTTTTGATACGTCGTCAATCAATCAATTTATTGCGTGAACATGTATCAATTTTATACACGTGTTCGGTTTTATAGAACTGGCTTAAACTACTGTTTTTTATATTTTCACATGCCACAATATTTAAAATAAATTGCTTTCCGCCGCTTCGCCCGCGTTATTAGAAATTAAATTAGAAAATAAACTAAAATCATGTCCTCTTTCGCCACAAGTGGACAAGTCCACTGCGGCACAACACGACAAAGCTCATTACAAATGATTACATTATTTCTAAAGCGCAAGCAGCAATAGCCACAAAGCCAGTCTTGCGAGTTTGGACAGGTTTACTGGCCACAATGGTGGCTGGATGAGCGCGGTTGCCATGACCTACGCCGGACTGCGAAGGGTGACATAAAAGATTCCATCTTATTATGTTTGCGATAACCTTTCTGAGCTTTTCAAGAAGTTGAAAGAATCTTGCCGGGTGTTTGATTTCGTGATTATGCAGCTTTTAAAAATTATAGCTTTTCTACGATTCAGCTCTTGTAACAGAATGATATTTCCCGCGGTAAATAGCCAATGTGTTTCTGTGTATAATAATACCAGTGTCCAGCCAGACTATTTTATCAGTAGGTAGTTTGTTTTACATGTTCCTAATGAATATTAATGAAACAATTGAAAAACCTTGGGTTAACAATCGTTATCTTTTTTTACATAGAAATTTGTGTAAAAATGTAGAGAAAATATTTATTGACATAGTAAAACTAAATCATTTTTATAATTTTCCGTGTTTTTTTAGGTAGGTACATATTATGTGTTCATCACTAAATACCATATGTTTTGTCTTATTCATCTTTAGAAGACTAGGTGACCCACCTGCTGCTTCGACCGCTATATTCCCAGTTTGTTTTCTAAGCTTTTAAACCTTTCATGGACTACTAAGATTATGTTAAAACCAAAAGGGCCTATGACGGCCCAGCACAGCCGTTTATCTATACTAATATTATAAAGCGGAAGAGTTTGATTGTTTGTTTGATTGTTTGTTTGTTTGTTTGTTTGAACGCGCTAATCTCAGGAACCGCTGGTCCGATTTAAAAAATTCTTTCAGTGTTGGATAGTCCATTTATCGAGGAAGGTTATAGGCTATATTACATTTAAAAAAAAGTTAGGAATCCGTACGGAAAACCCAAATATGTAACCCAAGATGTAAAAAAAAATCCCTATATCGCATGCGCTGCGAAAAGTATTCATTTTAGAAATTTACAATGTACTACAATTTTGTAGAACACATTAATATCTACAAAAAATGTCGCGACAGCATATATCTAACTATTATAGTTATGTCACAATAAGTGTTTTAATTTTCAATATAATTAATTTTAATGCCGCCGCTAGGAAAAGCTCTATATTTGTATTTTCAAATAAAACATTATCAAAATAAATTACATGTTTATTACGAATATTTCAATATCTCTATAAAACTTTTTAAATTATTCAATTCGGACATTCCATTCGAAAGATATCAGAGTTTAAAAATGTAAGTACCGAAATAAACCAGCCCTTTCGGTAAGGCATCATGCTTTGGTACGGGCACTCAGTCAGTACCTACTAAAATAAAGTCTTTAAACGAAAGTAGGTTCGTTTACCGCGGAAAATTAAATGCTTCCGCCGCGGGAAAATTCGATTTTGAGAAATTTAGTATGGAGGTAGTTGCAAATAAAAGTATATGGCGAGAGACTTTTTACGGCGGAAAATTAAATGCTTACGCGGAAACTATATGCTTACGCGGGAAAATTCGATTTGGATGAAATTTAGTATGGAGATAGTTGCAAATAAAAGTATTATATGGCGAGACGAAGTTCGCGGGGGCAGCTAGTGTGTTATAAAAATACAACGAAAATTGGCATTGATTTTAATATTTTATAGATTATTTAAAGAAACTGTAAGACTATATTATTTGAGACATCCATCTATATATATTATTCATAGGACGGCCCGCGGCTAAAACAACAAAGTATAAATTATAGACACTATTTTCACAATTTTTTTGAGTTTATTTTTGGAACTAAATACTAACCTATGAAATGAATTAACAAAAGTATAAAACAATTTAAAAGTTAGAAATGTGGAATATTAGTAGGTATAGATAAGCGGCATATCCATTTTAACATATTATTGTTTTTGGGCTACGCCGGGTTAATGACCGGGGCCTCACGAATACTCACACAATACCTACTGATCGGCGCTCAGATACGATACTCTTAGTTTTTATTAGTTATATCTAATATCGACAGCATTGGCATAGATATATTTTGATAGAAATATAAATGAGTAAAAAAAATACAATTTTGATTTGTATTTACATATACCTACATTTACCTTTTCTTAGCGTTCTGTGTATTTGGCAACGATTAAAACAGCCCCCGAAATATTTTTAAATATAAAATTTACTGATAACTACTAGTATTTTTATAGTGGAACTAATAATCTGCCTTATATTAAGTAGGTAATATCTATGTTTGGTTACCTATATCATAAAATACGCTTGTAGATCGCACAGAAATGTTATAATCATTAATTTGTTAATTAATCGCAAGTAATGAAAACAACTTGTAATTAAGTTTGGTTCCTTTATTATTTTAGGCTATTTACTCGAAGTAAGAAAATTGTGTTGGCAGAACGTTTTACTCGTAATAAAGATCCAGCTAGAATGTTACAGACTATTTTTAATATTTATTAACTTTTATTTAATAAAAATGATAAGCATTTGGAAAAGCAAAATAATTGGATTGATTGATCCAATTATTTTGTACCTATTCAATTTATGTTTTTTTTTATGTTTGTTTTGTTATGTTGTATTTCATACGACTTATAAAAAAATAAAATAAAAGCTTGAATAAAAAATAAAAGTGGAATTAATAATAGCAAATATATAAAAAAAGTATTACATATGCCAAACAAAAAAAAGAGATGATATTTTTTACAAATGACCCACCACGTAACATAATGTTTTGTAAAAAGTGAATCGTCAAGCCATATTCTATCAGCAAAAATCATGTAAGAACATACAAACTAAGGGATTATATACGTCGGTTTGATCTCGGGGAAAGAAGGAACTATTTTCGTATAAAGTTGTCCCCATTTGCCAGTCCAAATATAGCACGAGTTGAAAACGACATCAATCAGAAATCGATAAAGATTCAGCACCTAAAGTGGTTTTTGATAGGCTTTAAAATATAAGACCATATTTATTTTACAGATTAATATTGGGATATAAATAATATTAACAAATGGTAATAATCTTGTCGTTGTTTAAGATCATTAATTTATCTTATTGGCAATAATTTTGTTGACATGTGGCCGTTCTAATATTTTCAACAAATATATTAATATTACCTAGCGCCACCTCGCTTCGATTCGCGTAAACCTTCTTATTAAATCGCTCTTACTATTAAAAAAAACACATTAAAATCCGTTGCGTAGCTTTAAAGATTAAAATTGCCTAATCAAATAATCAAGACATAATTAACATGAAACCATGAACTAACTACGACTAAGAGGCATGGAGGTAATCTTAGAAAATAAAATTATCATACCTTCTGTATGTCGTTGCGCCTTATTATACTAATTACGTAATGTTAAAAACGCCAGCGAAGTTGTCGTCTTGTTATATTATTTTTTAATTAATAATGGTCATAAAAATCATATCATTAGGCGCCTGATTTTATGATTTTTATATCAGTTCCTGTTTCAACTAAAAGTTATAGTTTTGACCCCATATTTTGATTTAACAAAAGTCCTTATCCCGTTCCTTCCAGTGGACCCTTTAAGGGTTAACTAAACAAGTGAGACCCACGTATTTTGTATTCACAGAAACTTTTGAAAATCCCCAAACAAGGTAAACGGGGTCGGTCGTTGGGTGCGAAAAAATGGAAATGTAAAAACTACTAACTGAATAATACTTTGCCTCTTTAGAATAGGTCGGGGCAATGTTATTATAGAATTAAACATACCACGTTCCTAGATAGAAAATAGGATTTTTATTATTATAAATGTTTAGGTAACTAATAATTACCCAATATATTGGTCTAAAATTGTTTAAAAGCTTAAAATATCACCACATAGTATCAAATAAAGTCGCTGACGTTGTCTGTACGTCCTTTGTATGCTTCAATCTTTAAAACTACTCAACGGAAAGTTTTTTTAAATATAATGAGGTACCTTCTCGAGGCGAAGCAAGGGCGGGTCGCTAGTTAAGTTATTAAACGTTACAAGAACTTTTTATAAATGGATTCAATATACAAAAGCAGATAAAGATATAACTTATCGGGGCCCGATAAATTTGTTTGTACAATCTGTGTACAAAAGCTCCAGAGCCTCTTAATTAGATTGTGGCAAAACAAAGAGCGTATTAGTTGTAGGATTTACGTGATGTGCCTCCAGCTCAAATCTTTTTACTGATGATAGAAATGTAAGGTCGGAACGTGAGCTGGTTTTCTATCTTATGAGATTTTTGTTGGGTTTATGATTGATGTTTAGGTAGGTACGGTACTGCAAATTTTTATGTATTGAATTATGGAAGAGTCAATCGTTTCTGTAAACAAATACAGTATAGTTATGTTTCATGAGAAGCGGTAATCGGAGCTAGAAACAAAGTATTAGTTGTAACAGAAATTCGGCGTAGTGGTTTAGCGCTACCTGGAGTGGGTTCAATTTCACACGAGAGCTAAAAGGGAAGATTGCTTAAAAATCTTGTTTTTTTAATATTCTAATTATTTTATAATATTTAAAACAACTATTTTAATACACGCTAGAATCTCATGATTAAGAAATCTTGTATGTTACAGAATTAAGAATCTAAGAATCTTTATACAAATGACCTTCGACGGAATATCCTGTCTAAGTAATATTTTATATTTCTCTATATTTAATTCAAATGTTAAATTTCATAAGTGACATTTAGAACTGTACATTTAGGTACATCGAACTATAAAACGAATAAAATAAAACCTAAAACCAACAAAGAAAACATCAGAAGAGCTTTCCAATAACAAATGCCAATGAAACTAGCGTTATAATCCTATCCGTATCAAAATCTGAGTATTTACACTGATATTTTGCAACTCGCCCACGCGTTCTGGGCTCATTGAATGATTTCGTTTATAATCAGCATGCGTCATGAGGCCCGTACTACACTCACTACAGTGAGGCCCGCGCAAGGCTACGCGTACTACCTACCGCCTAATCTGCGGACGATGACATCATTGTTTTTTATTGTGAAAGTTTGGTATTAAACTATTATGTTTATGTTTGCGTTTCTGGTCTCTACCTACTTATAACCTGTGCTCTAGATAGTATTTACTAACCTATCGGTAGTTGGTGGGTGTGCTGTGTAGGGTTAAGTGGCATAGGTCAATTAAACATTTTAATTAAACTACGTTTTTTTTATTTGAACATAAGTAGTCAACACTGAAAAATACAAAAGAAAGACAGAGAACATTCAATTACAATTAAGGGTTAACTAACAATTAGTAAATGTATAAAAAAAACCAATAACATAAAAAGGCTTTTTAAGTTATTGTTTTATAACAACTAAACAGCACATGGACAAACATTTTTTACGGATTCATTTTAAATGTCAGTATAAAAGTTAATAAACAAAAAATAAACATTTGATTTTATCAAGATGTAAATCTAATTTTTTAACACACAAAGGCATGTATTTTTACAGGAAAGGTTTCTTGGAAAGCTCAATTTATTAAGATTAGAGATACTTACAAAGTTTCTAAGTATAAATAGGAATTAAGGATTTGCAAAGTAAGTATATTATACCTAAGGAGCTTATAAAATGTTCCTTTGTCTTATGTTAAAGTGTTTCTGCTTTTCCAATAACTACACCAGACAAATATTGTATTTTTATACAATATTATCTAACAAAAATATTATTTTTTTCACGTAAACTTTTATACATAAAAGCAGTTTATATGGAATTTTTCTTGGAATATTGTGTAATACTATGACCTATATATACCTTCGCGTCTATTTTCGTGTTCGGGAGCGTTGTAAACACGCCGCTAATTTTGTCAATGCCTCTTATAACCTAGTATAATAAACCTAACCTTGGTATGATTTTAAATAAACAAAACACGACAGCTCAACATCAAATCACAATTATTTATCTGTTACTTTAAAATGTACAATTCAAAAAGAGAGCAAGGAATCAAGAATAAACAAAATTAGCGTCCATCAAACACGAGAGAGGCACCCCAAGTCAAGTCCCCAAGATGGCGTGCATAGAATTGTCTATGCACCCGGGAAGATTGACAAAATGACGTTATCATAGAGCCACAGATAACGAAACTGCCTCGGTAGCTTATTTATTTATAATACGGCCTCTTCTGACGTCTGGCGGCGTCCTCGACCGCTTGATCTACACTGTTGTCTCGACCAGATCAGATCAGATATATATATATCATCAGATAGATAAAGTTCTGAAAGACAAACACTCATTATAAAACCCAAAAATCAAATGTGAGCTTCAACAGTTTTGCAAACGATTACAAGCGTACACGTGATTACTAGCAATCATTAGCGAAACTACTTCGTCTCAAGAAATATTCGCCTATTCTCCTACTGCCTAGACGGCTAGTGTTAAGGTATTGAGTTCAGTTTCCTAACATAGGTAGTGTTTGTTTCCTAATCTGAATTTTTCAACGAACCACAAACGACAAGCTCCGGATCTTCGTCGTTGTGCCGCATAACAAAAGCATTAGGTTTTTAAATGCAATTGCTGTGCCCCGTGATTAAGCTCCAAGTTCGCTAATCACGACTCCTTCGACTATAAACATAGGCACCAAGTTCGCATAATTATAGTCGTCCCTACTCGCATAATGTCTGCATTAGGTCTGTAAATGCAATCACTATGCCCCGTGGTACAAGCACCAAGTTCGCTTACCACGACCGATGACCGATGGTAAAAACATAGGCACCCAGTTCGCCACGTTTAGACCATTTACAACATAGTGCACTGCGTGCATGTATGTATCAGTGGAACGAGCTCGTTATAACAAAACATGACCAGAAATAAGTCATGAGTCGACGTCGACTTCCCAGCAGCATCGAAAATGCCGTTCTTAACTCGGACGATCATTCACCAAGCCAGCAACGTGTTATTTAGCTGCCCATAAATGAGTCAGTTACAGGCTGAAGCTTATAGCAGTGATACGGAAACGCTCGCACTACTTTAAATTTACCATACCCGTGTTTAGTTTTTCAGAGGTCTAAGAGCTTTTGCCCACGAACATAATAAGACACAGGCATTATAGGACACTTCACGTTAAGTTTTAACAGGAGTTATTACAGGCAAACCAATTTCAGACAATAATAATACTCAATGGTAGTAATTCAAACTTCGTAATGCTTCGCAAAAGCATGTGTTCACGACAACCTTCATTATAATTCGCAAATGCATGTGTTATCGAGCTACACATATAACACGATGGTTATGGTAAACTCAGTAAACTCATTTATTTCACCATAAAGTTACACAATAACATTGGCATGTCTGTAAGTGTTACATATTTCTTAATCTAAGCACTACTAATATTAATCTTAAATTATATGTGATACATGTCAAATAAGATATTAAGATATTAAGTAGTCCACATGGTCCGTTATGATGTACTGTATTCAGTATTCATACTGCCTAAAAACCTGCTTACATTCAAGAAATGTAGCGCGCACATCGGATTCCATTTCCTGTGAATCATCATGTACTCAGCTGTTGCGTGAGTAGTATTGCCAAAAAAATACCCGCAACCGACTGTAAATCGCATCTTTTGTGTTAAATATTCAATCCAGAGATTACAAAGGAAATTATAACCATTAAGTCTTACACAATGTGTCGCACATTTAATATAACTCAGAACACGGTCACGAAATCCGAAGTTATTTTCGCTCGGTCTTACCTGACCATCACCTTTAAAGAAATAAATGAGAACATCACATTTAAATATAAGCCACTACGCTTGATGTTCGTTTCGAATCTGCATAGGTACGGTGATTTCCAAAATGAGAGTGAAAATGAACCTGCTAGCTATAAAAACACCTAAGTAGGTCTTGTATAACAAGCTCTCTTAAAGTTATTCCTGAACAAATAGTGGCAGCAATTCAATTTTTCTTACGTCATGAATCTCTGCATTGTCTTCTGAAGCACCTTTCAGCTGTAGGTATGACCCTGTTATAAAAGTATGAACATGGCTCAAAAGATTCAAAACATTCATTTTATTTAGCCTTAAAACAAAACCTGTTAAGAAGTCCCGATTTTCTGTAGAATTATCACTTTCCAAGTTAAGGTGACCTCTTGTTAAAATCACATAAATCATAAATATTTATTTGCATGAAACATAGGTTACATTAGTCATAATAGTCATAATAGTTTTTTTATTGATAATAAATATTATAGGTCAATTTGTTGTAGGTACATTTTATATGAGCATGTCAAGTACTTACTTATTATTAATGATCTTATAAAATACTTTTGCACAGCTATGTCACGCCCAGGTGGGCACCACAAAAAAAAACTCTTAATAGTCCAACATTCCATATTCGCAGCAACAATCCTCCAACATAACCAGCACACTTATCATAAGAATTATTATTATTATTTTTTACCTTAATCGAAAAATATTATTCCAAACCATGGCGCAGAAAATGTAGAAATAACTGAAATAGCGTTCAAATTTGACCAATAACAATAATTAGATACTTAGTTAGCTAAGACCTAGAAATAAGCCTATAGGTGAGTAACTCTACACACCAATTATCAAAATCATAAAAGAACGCATCAATACATGGCTCGATCTTACCAGTATAGTAGGTACTGAAAACGCTAACTAGCTTTTAGCTATCTCGTTCATAGCCGCGTCGTTTGAACAAGGCACGGTCAAGTCTCGCGTCTGAAAGAAGTGGATCAGTTTGTCCTGCCAAGGTCTCAGCCACAGTTGAATGATACACCATATCACACTGGGTGAAAAAGTCAGCAGCTTTGGTGTGTGGCACTCTCGTGATGGACGCATAGATAGAGATTGAGGGGGTATATACCTTTCCTAGGTCTTCCAACTTATTCTTATAACAAAATACTAGGACTGTTGTGGCGATTTATTCAACGTGTAAGTTTAAAATAACTCTGCCAATTTCATGTTTGACATCATAAACAAATCAAGAGGAACTTAACAATTTTAATGTTATCCTATTACACGATATCGGCGGTCTACGGCAAAATACTATTCACTGTCGCTACTAAATAAAAGAAGAAGAAGAAAACCGAATTCATCTAAAAATATCCGAACGGTTTCCGAACAAATAAAAATCTGTCAGCTGCTGCTGTCAAAGTGACATTTCCTTTATTGCGTAACTCAACCTTAACCACAAAAATAAAAGAAGAAGAAGAACCATTAATAAATCTCATTTTGTTTGTTTTTAAAATTTGTGACATAAACAAAACATCTCCACAGCTCTGGTCCAGAGTGAACAGTATTAAAGAATACGAATATGTGACATAAAATGGATGTACGTAGATCTAAATGTTATTCGATATAAAAAAAACAATTCTAGACGGCCATGACTATGAAATTTAAAAACAATTCTAGACGGTCATGACGAAGACTATGTACAATGAAAACTAGCTAGAAGGCCATGATGCCTTCTACATCAAATCTACTACGATGTCGAGATTTAATTTTATCGCAGCTCTTTTCCTTTTTCGGAAACTATGAAATCAAAACTCAGGATACCTAGGTACTTACGATTTATTAAATCACCAAACACCACCAAACACTAATCACCAAACCACAAGGAAAACTATCAGAAACAAACAACCATCAGCGATCAAGGCGAAGTAAGTCTATCAGTATCCCACTTCTGATATAATAAACCTAACCTTGGTATGATTTTAAATAAACAAAACACGACAGCTCAACATCAAATCACAATTATTTATCTGTTACTTTAAAATGTACAATTCAAAAAGAGAGCAAGGAATCAAGAATAAACAAAATTAGCGTCCATCAAACACGAGAGAGGCACCCCAAGTCAAGTCCCCAAGATGGCGTGCATAGAATTGTCTATGCACCCGGGAAGATTGACAAAATGACGTTATCATAGAGCCACAGATAACGAAACTGCCTCGGTAGCTTATTTATTTATAATACTAGTTTTATAAATAACTTCGTTTCACAAGAATAAGAACTTGACTATCTTGTTTTCCCAATTTCCATCGCTTTCTGAAGTTTTTTCATTGGTCGATTTAATTACATATTTTATTATGTTTACTGCCTGCTTGAAGATATTATTGGATATGATTTTCCGTTTTACTTTTATTAATTCGTTTTAAAAATATTATCTTCAGTAAATGGATATGATTTTCCGTTTTACTTTTATTAAGTAATTCGTTTTAAAAATATTATCTACTGTAAATCTTATAATAAAAACTATTTAACACCTCGATAGTTAGAATAAACAAATATTTTAAGTTATGATCGCGTGTTATTCTGTGTGTGTGTGAATTTATTAAAGTGTGCATTTTGTAGTTTCCCTTCGGAAACTCCTTCTCTTTTTTTATACATAATTAATAAATATATAAGTAATTTTCTTTAGAAAGCAAAAATAAATTTCAAACCCTTTCATTAAAAAAGGCCAAAGAGAATCGGAGGCGATTGTAGACAAGAATGATATCATAATTTAAAGATGAAAGTTCTTTCTAACCTAAAGTATATGTATATCAAGGGCTCCGGTTACAATTGTTATTTTTGTTTATCGTTGCGTGAGTTCCGGACATCGCGCGATCGATCGGTCAGGGGTGTAGTGTACCCCAAATACCCCCTTGGGGTGATTCAAGGCCACTGATGTACCCTGAGTACCCCCAGGGGTTCAAGGCCGCGGTATCAATACAATATGCGTCTTTAAACCTTCCGGGTAATTTGACCCGGTTATTACAGTTTCATGAATGTAAACTAAACTATTTGTATACCTTGATCAATATTTTAGAAAATATTTTATTATTTGTCCTTAAACTGTTCAACCAACCAACTCATCTTTCGTTATCACATATTTTTGTATAAATAATTATTTCACTTCACCTGTCTTTTTCGTTTTTATTGATATCATTTATTTGTTTTGTATGAATAAGATGTTAATCCGTGGTAAAAATATAGAAAAGTAGGTACTCTGCTTAACTCTCTGTTCAATAATTTGATTTTATAACTTATTTTAAATTAAATAATAACTAATTTTCTGTGATATACTTACCTACACACTTACACAACAGTGTGAAAAAAAATCACAAAGTAAGCAACGTAATCTTCATAATGCGTTTGAAGTTAACCCTTAAACGTCCTCGACAGATCTATTGTGCCTGAAACTCGGCTACGAAAGGGCTAAAGGAGTTTTCAGCGATTTTCACACTCGTTTGCCTGTCAAGTGATGTGTCGCGCTTACGATGTTGATAACATAATACGAGAAAGAACCTTCATTCAAGTAGAAAGCTGATATTTTAGGCTTAAACCCTTTCCTTATGCGTAACCTCGGCAGTCAATTTATATAAGTTTTCTAAATATCTTTAAGATTTAATGTACAGATTATACCTACTGACGGATAACAATGAACAGTCCAGACCACTCGTTGTAAAGATTTAAAACATTTAGGCTTTGTAGGTCTTGGTATTCTACATAAAAAGCATTAATAAATAATTATTTATGGCACTGCTATGCTATCTCTGTTATGCGCTTTATAATAAAACACTCCTCCCTGGATAGTATACGCAACAGGAGGAGCGCCTGGAGATCAACGCACGTATTTTCTTTCATTATCTTTATCCTTTAGGATAACCACAGCATTGTCTTTGGTTTCGTAATGTAATATAAATGTAATTTCATAAAAATAGTTAATTATATTAACTATCGTGCCCTACACTAAAGGGTGTACTCTCTTTTGCCACCATGTTAAATGTAACGCATGCCAAAAATAATAATGTAGATCACATCAGGTCCAAAAAACCCAAAGGTTTGCTTTTAAATTCATACTGTTTTCTGTGTAAAAGCGCCAACACTGAAACGAATATGCTCTGGTCCCCAAAGAGCCGTCTCCAGTCTTCTGTTATTTATGGACCTGAGGCGCGGGAATTAGGACGACCCAATGGATAAACGTTTGCGTTACCCACAATACAATCTGGCTTTGTAAGCGTAGGCGTTTTATCTCTTCTCGGCTTAGGATCTAAGGAGTAGCCACAAACATGCCCTCTGGTAACAAACGTCAAGTAACATGATCGCCGGTCACATGAGAGATATGCTAGTATTTAATAATGTTGTTGTGTACATATATAATACGTAACGACGAGTTTGAAAGTGTACTAGTGCTACCATTATTTTAGTGTCTTAAATTGTTTTTAATTTTAAACTTGGCCGCAATTTTTTAAATTAATTTAATAACTTGACCATATTCAAATATTTAAATAAAACAATATTTAAATTTATTAGTATGTATTATACAATATACTCGTAGAGTACAATAACCATAACAATGGGAACAACACTCGAATCAGAAGCCTCAATAAAAATAAACCACAAACTATCAAAAAGAGGCAATCTAAATAAGTGCTCTTGGGTTTCCCGCGTCCGCCATCTTGCCAAATGTCAAACGGATATTAACCCCGCACTGTGCTATTGCAGTTTATTTTATTGTACCGTGAAACACTCCAACATTGCCCACATTTTTCGAATAATTACAATTTTTGTTATTTTTTTGTATGGGGACACAAGTATTTTCTA
Organism: Chloroclystis v-ata; assembly: GCA_963691955.1. NCBI lineage: Eukaryota > Metazoa > Arthropoda > Insecta > Lepidoptera > Geometridae > Chloroclystis > Chloroclystis v-ata. Next base: position 9,807,666 of record OY829898.1, on the reverse strand, counting down.
TTAGCATCTGCAACTATAGGATATTTTGCATGTATTATTTTATTAGATTTTGTTATTCGTCAATATTAAATCAAGTATTTTATTATTTTTAAAGGCGGGCAATGTTATCTCGACTTATTGCCAACATTGCCCACGTTGATTTTTGACGCAAATATCTCCTCTCCGGCCTCTAATCAGCTGACAGCAAAACCTGTAGAAGAATTCTGACCAAAACTAGCCTTTACTTTAAAACTAAAGCGAATCCATGACAGGTTTCCTACCAAAATCCATGTTAGGCTAGTTGGGCAAAATTACCCTGACCTTGTTAGCATTTTCCATACAATTCGCTTTTCGCCTTTAGTAAAGTGATAGGGTTGGTACATCTCAGTAAACTGTTCTTGACTTTTTATTTATTTTTATGTTAATAAAAAAACAAGATTATCTTCTATTGAATTATTTAAAAAACTTTCGAGTAACATGTTTGATTCAACAGATTCACATGCAAGTATTAACATTTATTCCGTGTTATTTTTAATACATTCTGGTTCCAATCTTTCGTCTTGACTTTCTTTGACGAATTCGAGATTTGTTCTTGCTTTTAAGAAATAATAAAAATAAATTATCTAAATAATCAAGATAATAATAATTAGCAAAAAAAAAACTCGGATGTGTCAACCCTAAGCTTATTTTGACTGCGGGCAATGTTGTCAATAGTAGATCGCAAAAATACTAGATAACTTTGCCCACCATTATAACTTTAGTTATACAAGAGCTGCATCAATGACAATAACGTTATAATAATACCTTAAGTTTTTTGTACAACATAATATAAATTAAACTCATCTGTGTTTTTTCCATCACGCACAATCCACTTTTGAATTTTCACCAAAATTTGCCCGCAAAAATACACTCTGTCTTTGACGAGTTCCAACAAGTTACTGAGTGACGTTAGCGTTACATCCAATAGACAGTGGTGCTAAACACAAAACCTATTTTCTACCAAAGTCAATAAATGTTCCCATAGTATTCAGATATATTTGCTATTAAAAGTTTTGCTTAAAAATTGGTCTTCGGGCAAAATTACCCTCGGTGGCAATGTTGGAGTGTTTCACGGTAATCTAAAAATTCTGCATTACCTGAGTTTAGAGAGTTACTTACTTCTTTTGATTTATTCCCTGAACTTTTAACATTAAAATAAGATTCCTACCTACCTGTTCAACTAATGAGGTAATTATTAAATATCTGCGCTATATTATATTAGACAGAAATATTGCAGAACCTATCCTTAATTTTATTTTTATTGCGAAGAGGTCCAAACTTCAATGACTGCAAATATAATATTCATTCATAAGATTGCGTAATGATAAAAAGGTTTTTGCTTCGTAAAATTAATTATTCATTCAAGTTACTTGGTATGTCTGTGTGTAATTTAATAAACTTTATCGTGGGGAACAATTTGGTTTGATAGATGACTCTTATATATTTAATTTTCAATGTACATGGCCATCAAATAGTTTTATTGCTGAACATAATTATCTTCGTTAATGTATGTCATGTTATTGAAGAATTACGCAGAAATTTTAATTCAAATGAATTAAAATTTCTGTGTATTTCATCATAACACATATTACGTCTCACTGCTTAACTGTGGTCGGGTCTCCCCAATAGAACCCAATATAGGTCTTGCGGGATTTGGTATAATCACAGGTTTGTGATCGCATAAGTTGGGACACATGACGACGCTCTATCACTCATTAACACATAACTATCGACCCGCCCTCACTACGCCCCGGGTACCTAATTATACTTATAAACCTTTCTCTTGAATCACTCTTTAAAAGAACTGCATCCAAATACGTTGCGTAGTTTTAAAGATACGGAGGGACGAACTGATAACGACAGAGACCTTGTTTATACTATGTAGTGAAAAGGGTACCTAAACTAAATCTCAAATCTTCGGCCGACAAAAGGCAAGAAATAGCTTTCTAAAGGCCGTGTTAGGAGTAACTAGATAAAACAATTAGATATCAAACTGAAGGGCGTTCAATTATTCAGGCAGACAAGAACCGACCCATGTCAACCATCGATTTACGGTCTGACGGCACCGTACATTATTGTACTGTAACTTGTAGTATACACATTGTATAGCTATACAAACAATGTCAGAAAGGAAAATAGGAGAGGGTTTACCCCTAATGTTTATGTATTTAATACATAATGTATTTTCATTATTTTATTTTTATTTATGTGTTAAACATAAATAAAAACATACAGATTAATTCCAATGCGCCAAACACTAGTTATAACATATTTATTTAATTAGCACAACTCCGTAGACAGACCTTTATCTGTTGCGCCACAGAGGTCCTCAATATCATAGGTTATTTAGATACACATGAAATCAATATCTAAAAATATGGACAGTATTTATCACCTTCGTGACGACGCCTGCTTTCGTGACCGAATAAAATAGTTAACACGTCAAATTCTTCTCGGGGTATTCTTTGACTAATTTTATCTTTTCACGGGCTATTTACATTCGTTACATGAAACGCTAACTTTAATATCCATTTAATGGTCTCTTAAACCAATTGGAGTCATCCTTGTTAATAACGTATCTGTGTAAAGTATCGTAACGGTATCTGCAAGACCGTGTAGTAATATTTAACATTTTTTCTTTTTGAGTTTAATTGAAAAATATAAACGAGTATAAAAATCAAAACATTTCTCAGTTGCCGGTTTTTACAGCCTTTTATTTCCCGGGAGTTTTCTTTGCTTTTCATTTGGTTACGTAATTAAATATTGGTACAGGGTGCCCAGTAATAATATTCTGGTTGGAAAATAAATAAACGTTAAAGGTACCTTTTGACTGTTTCACCACTCGTGGGAATTCGTGGGGTGGCAGGCCCTTATTTGTTTTGTTTGTTAAAATTTAGAATTGACTGATGGACTTTAAATTTAACTCGTTTTGGGAATTGAGAAACGTCATTATTTATGATTCATTTGAAAGTTATAGGGAATATATCTAGAAGACGTATCAATGGGTTTTGTCTTTAGGATACAGCCGATATAAATAAATAAATATTTATGGAGAACTCACACAACATCATCTAGCTTGCCTTGTGGTAAGTTCGAAGCTTGTGTTACGGTTTCATCCTCATTAACTTAGAATACATACATAGATAGATCGATATTTTATATACGTATAGAATGGAGTGTGCCTCCGTATCTTTCTAGATATCTAGTATATCTGTTTAACTGGCGTCTAGCTTATGGGGCCAGAAGTTGCCATGTGAATTCTCCAGCAATATAAAATTATCTTTATAAGGATGTAACCTGCTCACATATTCAACAAAAAATCCACGACTACACTATAAAATAAAACATACTAATTCTCCATTCACATTCTTCAACACTTGCGTATCTATGTAATCAATTAAGCACATGACTATATGTAAATACATGTGTTTATGTAATGCATGTCGTGCTGTACGCATGTTTCTAGCTGTTGACAGGAAGTCATTTGTAAATACGCAATTATATATTCTGTGTAAATACTGTCGGATCCACACCGGCGAGCCCGGGTGACGAATGGGTGAACTGTTGTGTGTGGCGTGCCTTTAATGAATGAATATTTTTTTTACGATACACTACTGTTGTCATACAATTTATCTTTATCAGAAGCTTTTCAACGACAATTCAGCTACCTAGATGATGGAAGAGTGTTAAGTTATGGATTTAAACAAGGATTTATTATTTTCGTGTTTTTTTATTTTACCTACTTCAACTAATATTATTTTGTAGTGTGACCATCACGTTTTAAAAGGTAAAGTTTGGTAAACGTTTTAAAAGCACATTACTTACTTATACAAGAGACATCAATGTTTCATTTGCACATAATTATGTGCATATCAAAAACCTTCCCTATTAACAGTAGTAACAATTTTACTAAACTCACTTAAATGACAATTTACAACGAACTTCGCTCAAAGACCACGAACCCGCTCGCGTGTGTAGTGTGGCCCTTATCAAGTTCCCAGCCGTTGAGTAAGTCTAGCTAGTCTATGGTAAGTCCGTTGTCTATGCCCGGCATCGTACCTGGACGATAATGAGGAGATCGTGCCGGCTGCGCTTGCGCCACGAATCGTAATGAATGCCGACCGTTGGACAATTTGAATAACGAATAATTCTGAGCTAGGTTTTAAATTGGAATGTTTAACTGCTTTATTTGTTTTATTGTAACCATAGGCAAAGACAGTTTGTCAGACAGTATACAAAATTAAAGTAAAAAAAGCGTATGTCCACCGTAAACCAAAGTTTTGACTAAATCACCTGCCGTTATTAGACGTCTATAAATGGTAGACGTCCAACGCGATCCGCGATCTCAATTCAAGAACTCTTTAATCCCGCCGACCATCTAAATGCTCTTTGTTTAGGCCGAGCAAAACACACCACCTGTTTCAAAAATATGTAATCTTTATTCTAGATACGTGTGTGTGTAGAATCTGAATAATAAAATTAAAAGCGCGAACTTCCGTTTAATTAATTCCAGAATTAGATTTTTTTACAAAACATTATCTAATAATCAAGCGAAGATTTAAATAAAATACTAATAAACCTCCTTGTAATTAGAGTCGCGTTGAGGTTCAACTATAATTATTAATTATTATTAATTAGTAGAGCCGAGTGTCTATGAAGGATAAAAATGATAATACAACATAAATTGCCAAATTATGATCTTTATCTTGCAAAAATTAGATTAATATTTTCAACTATAAATGGTCCTGCTTTAAAGTGGAATACATTTTTAAGATATCGCCTCTTCTTTCTTAATAAATACTTTGAACTAATCACTATCACTAACTACATCATAAATGGGAAACCTTGTCAGTTGTGTTTGTTTGTCGCTATATAACTCATGGGAGTACCTACTCAACTTCATTCCGAAAGTCACGGGTTCAACCCCGCCAAGCAAAGCCTTACTCTAATGAACAACAGAAATCATAACGAATACAATAATGAAAGTATTTTTATTTCGAAATGTGCCTCATTTCATATAACTCAACGAGACCCATTATATTTTAGAAAACAAAACGTAAGTAAGCACCCTACTACTCTCAAAGCACGATATCGCATACCAATACGGTCCGTTACATACCTTGGAAAGTAAATTCCTCGGGCGAAGGCTCTCACGACACCCCCACCCCTCCCGCGCCCCTCCACCCCTCGCCCCCGGAAGGGACGCCTGCGCATGCAAACTGCAGGTCTAGGGTGAACGCACTCCTAACCGACCTATGAAACTGACTACCTAAGCTGTGGAATGTGGATTTTGTACTTGATAAGTTTTAATATTTATTAATGCCTCTATAGCGTATTGGCGTAGCGGGTTAAGGTTTACCTGCAACGCATGAGGTTCAGGTTTAAGAAACTTTATTCTCATTTTAAGAAATAAACAATTTATTTACAAATGCAAACTATATACATGCAAACAATTAAAGTCGAAAAACAAACGTTATTTTACAAGCAAACCTGTCTTTTATAATATTTTATATTACACGTTGCGGGTTCGTTTCCCGCCTCGGGACAAAAAATTTTACCATCTGTAAACACTCGTTCTGGGTGTATGTATAATAAAATATATCTATATATTATGTATATGTATATTCTACTAAGTAAGTATATCAGAAATCTATAACCGTCACACAAGCTATGAGAATACCATTTACCACGGTGGTGCAGTGGACTCCTGCGACGAAAGTTGTAGGTTCAAATATTTGTATGATCTACAGTAACAATTATCTCCTTACATCCGTACTAATATTATAAATGCGAAAGTAACTCTGTCTGTCTGTTACGCTTTCCCGCTTAAACCTCTCAACCGATTTTGATGAAATTTGGCACATACAATCTTTAGACCCTGAGAAAGAACATAGGCTACTTTTTATTTCCACGCGGGCGAAGCCGCGGGCGGAAGCTAGTAATTTATATAGGAAATGTTTAGTACAGTTAATTTGCCCCATTAATTCCTTCCGATCGCAAACATTAAAATAAAATTAATTTATAACTTTTTACATCCTGCAACATTATGTATATATTTTTTATTGTAACTATTCTAAGAATTTACACTAAACCTTCTCAGAATCCGTTAAAACATTGAATGGCCTGTAATACTTTATAAGGCACAAACCCACTTAGACCTGTATGAATCATTGTGGTCGATTCTCGCCCCGTTCGGAAATAGTTGGCATTCCGATGCACTAGGCACGTTTTTCCTGTTAGGTAGCGAAGGTATTAAGGGCTTTTATATCTTATAAATTCAGTCTTTCTTTGAAGTCGCTTCTACCGTTGTCAGCATAAAATTACCACGTCTTTAGATTGATGCTGAATAAGCTTCTACAAAGACACTCGGAACAAATAATTACAGACCGTACAAATGTGTGTAACAAGGCGGGAATGGAACCAGCAACCTCTAGCATTGTAGGCAAACCTTCGCCCGCTGCGCCACAGAGGTCGTCAAAAGTTATGTACTAATTATTAGTATTTTTAGATTTATAGTTACCTACCTACATACTACGACCAGTAGGTATACATCTCGTTCTTAGATGTGATAAAACTTAGCCATAATTGTGATGTTCAGAACGAATCACCGTTGATCATTTTTGTATGGGACTGGCCGAATATCACGGGACGAATGTGGACTAAATCGACTTGACCGCGTTTTATGGTGTTTTCTGCGTGAGTAGGGTCTTTTTAGCCGCCGTAAAATGGAGCCTGTGTTGGTCGTGATAAAGTAGCCGTATATTAAGTTTCAGTCTGAAAGATTTCCCAAAGAAATTTATTCGCCAGAACCATGGAAATCTAATTAAAGTTTCACTCTCTCATGGGCCTTAAAATAACACCCATTATGGAATATAATCCCTTGGTGGATTTGGTAGTAAATTAGCCCTGTAGGTACATAGAACGATGCTGCTGTTTTTCTGGTATATAAATATAATAACGTGGGCGAATTATAAAGAAAGCGAAAAGTATTGTTAAAGTTATTGTGTAAAATTATCGTGACAGCCTAAATATTGCCTTTGATAATCTATTTGTGTTTCACTGAATTGTATTAAAAAACTTTCTCTGTAAGATTCGAAAAGAAATATTTTATTGAAAGTCAGCCTCACTTGTTATTCCCGAAATCGGAATATAAGGTATGTAAATCTTAGATCTCGGTAAGAGAAGAATGTAGACAGACGCGTTGGGTTGGCTTTGGGAGGCGATCATGCAGAAAACTAGTGACAGGGTATTTAGGACACTATGCGAGAAACCGAACTATTTATGTACGAGTATAGGTATTGGTAACTTTATAAATGTATTATATAAAATGAAGATAATGATGATATAATTGCGAAACATAACTTTTTAAATAATTAGAAAATGGTATAAGAAAAATTACAAGATCACAAAGTAACGTTGGTCTTCGAAAGGGAGTCGAATTCACGCCACCCAGTACAAATACAAATACCTAATATCTTCATAATTATTTAGTTTGGTAATAAACCTATTTAATAAAAATAACATAAAGGTGGAAGGAAAATGCTAAAGTTGTGAGAGGAGATGAGAGCGGAATAAATTGACTAAGGCCTCGGTCCCGAAACCAGCGGGCAGCGGGGCGGCGGCGGCGGCGGCGCGGGAGCGGCAGGATCTTTTGCGTATTGTCAAATGGACCGAATCTTGAAAACAGCGGCGCGGGAGCGGAGCGGGGGCGGGCTACGAGCGGTGCACTCCAGTCGAGCGGTGACCGTACCGCGTTGCGCGTCTGCATTGTAGTATAGTGTTGTACTTAATTTTAAATAAATGACAAACTGTTATGTTACTTATTTCATACGAAACGTTTTTATATTATATTTTTCGTCAAAGATAAATAATTAAGGCTGATTAGTGTGTAGTAGGTATTTAATTAAAATTATTGTATCTGGGAACTTAATACCGATGCCAAACTATTTACTAAATTAGTAGGTACAACACTTCCTTTTTGAAACTATCAATAAATACAATTACAATTTTTGGATTAATTCCAGACTCTAAATCACTCTTGATAGTTTCTAGAATACCTATAGTCAAAAGTTTCTACACTCATTCTGGTGTAGTCGTAGAATTTATCGGGATTTTGTCTCTGTTCTTCATAATTTCGATAAAACTCGCCATTTAGTTTCCTTGCCCTATAGTAGGGGTCCACTTCTTCTTTTCCCCACAATAAATCGAGCGTTAGGAATACATTTGAATTAAAAAGATGTTGTCGCCGATTTTCAGACATTTCGTTTGCGAATGTCGACAACACAACCACGAACACAACACTACGCCGCTACAGCGCCGCGCGATCTGCCCGCTGGTTTCGAGAACAGGTATGCGTTGCCCGCTCCTCGCCCGCGCCGCCGCCGCCGCCGCCCCGCTGCCCGCTGGTTTCGAGACCGAGCAGCTATAAAACACGGAGCCTCGCTTAGCCGCTTACGTAGAAAATCACGTTAAGAGCGAGTATGCAGTGAAAATCGCGGCTGAAACGACTACGACAGTTGACAACAGCGACCGCGTGCCCCGCGTGGCGCTGGCGTATCGAAAATATTACGCGCAGCGCTAACCAGAAAGTTGTGTAGCCTACAATCATAGATAAACCCCACTAGATACCGCATGACAAGCGACGACCGCGCGCCAAACATATGGTTAAATCAACTATTATGTAAAGCCCCGCCTCGAAACACGGCTTTCATCTTCCTCCAATTTAGGTGCGTTTTTTTTAATAAATAATAAAAAATAATTTATTTCACTTTTAAGTTTACATAAATACATTCGATACCTACATAGCTAATTTGTTAAATTTAGATTATAAATTATGAGTTATTTAGTAAATGGTATCGAAGCCGAGCTCTGTCCCTTGCACTAGGTCTCTATAGAGCCTGTGTTGCGAGGTTACAGTGGATTCGCTTTCGATTTACACAGACCAAGATTTTAAATTTTAAGCTATATCATTGTTATAGGGAACAATACTGTTAGTTAATGTACTGTTTTTTAAGACTTAAGCTGATTCATTTATTTTATATTTTTGAATCGGAACAAAAGTATTCTAATGCGGTATCTAGTTTGGGTGATCTGTGCATACAATAGACACTATTATTGTAATCTGAAGCAATGCGTCAAATTTTTACACGTCAAATAATTATATACAAAATTGAAATGCGAAAGTAACTCTGTCTGTCTGTCTGTCTGTTACGCTTTCACGCACCTCTCAACCGATTTTGATGAAATTTGGCACATACAATCCTTAGACCCTGAGAAAGAACATACTTTTTACTAAATTTTAAAAAGGGAAAATTTGATTTAGATGAAATTTAGTATGGAGATAGTTGCAAATAAATGTATATGGCGAGAGACTATTTACCGCGGATAAATACATGCTTCCGCGGGAAAATATATGCTTACGCGGGAAAATTCGATTTGGATGAAATTTAGTATTGAGATAGTTGCAAATAAAAGTATATGGCGAGAGACTTTCTACCGCGGAAAAATACATGCTTCCGCGGGAAAAGATAATAATGCTTACGCGGAAAAATTCGATTTGGATAAAATTTAGTATTGAGATAGTTGCAAATAAAAGTATATTGCGCGAGACTTTCTACCGCGGAAAAATACATGCTTCCGCAGAAAAGGTAATAATGCTTACGCAAGAAAATTTGATTTGGATGAAATTTAGTATGGATATACATAGTTGCAAATAAAAGTATACGGCGAGCAGAAGTCGCGCGGGGGCAGCTAGTTATAAATGACAAATCTATACTAATATTATAAAGCGGAAGAGTTTGATTGTTTGTTTGTTTGTTTGTTTGTTTGTTTGAACGCGCTAATCTCAGGAACCGCTGGTCCGATTTAAAAAATTCTTTCAGTGTTGGATAGTCCATTTATCGAGGAAGGTTATAGGCTATATTACATTTAAAAAAAAGTTAGGGATCCGTACGGAAAACCCAAATATGTAACCCAAGATGTAAAAAAAAATCCTTATATCGCATACGCTGCGAAAAGTATTCATTTTAGAAATTTACAATGTACTACAATTTTGTAGAACACATTAATATCTACAAAAAATGTCGCGACAGCATATATCTAACTATTATAGTTATGTCACAATAAGTGTTTTAATTTTCAATATAATTAATTTTAATGCCGCCGCTAGGAAAAGCTCTATATTTGTATTTTCAAATTAAACATTATCAAAATAAATTACATGTTAATTACGAATATTTCAATATCTCTATAAAACTTTTTAAATTATTCAATTCGGACATTCCATTCGAAAGATATCAGAGTTTAAAAATGTAAGTACCGAAATAAACCAGCCCTTTCGGTATAAGGCATCATGCTTTGGTACGGGCACTCAGTCAGTACCTACTAAAATAAAGTCTTTAAACGAAAGTAGGTTCGTTTAAGATTGATTCACTTTTATGATAGTAAAAGTATATAACGAGAGACTTTTTACCGCGGAAAATTAAATGCTTCCGCCGCGGGAAAATTCGATTTTGAGAAATTTAGTATGGAGGTAGTTGCAAATAAAAGTATATGGCGAGAGACTTTTTACGGCGGAAAATTAAATGCTTACGCGGAAACTATATGCTTACGCGGGAAAATTCGATTTGGATGAAATTTAGTATGGAGATAGTTGCAAATAAAAGTATATGGCGAGACGAAGTTCGCGGGAGCAGCTAGTTACTTATAAAATTGGTTCCGCCACAGAATATTATTAGTTAGTACAGGGCACGGAGAAAATTGTCATAGGTCCGTTCAGCACAACGTCTCGCCCCGCACTGAATTGAAGGGCCCGCGAAGGAGAAGATCGCGCATTGCGTGTGTCGTTTTACGTAAAAAATTCGTTAAAAATCGCTGAGATTTTTTTTCGAAAAAGTAAGCTCAGGAGATGATTGGTATAGTTTTAATCTATATGGTGATGAAAATTAAAAAATCTTATGATTAATAGATTAGGAATTAAACGGTTCTTGCTGAAAAAGTAGACGGTATTTTACACTATTATTTCAGGTACTTAAAATAAAAAAAATGAAATTTCGGCCTCAGGAGATGATGCCTTATATGGCATAGATTATTGTGTAATTTTTTCAAAGCAATTCCGTTAAAGAACAAGGAAATAAATGGTTTCTGCTGAACCCAAATTTACCAAATTCACGCATATCTACGCCTTTGATTAGGTAGCCTATAGGCAACATGTGATCGTAACAGCCATTTATAAATATTTGATGGATACCATATTTCGCAGTGGCTGTCTTTGGATGGTGACTAGGAACCGCTAAATTATATGTTTTAAGAAAGTCTGACTTATTATATTGTCGTTTTATAATAACAAGTTATTCTTACTAATATTTTAATATAATTATCACGACATTATAAATTAGGTAGGTACAACATTAGCTAGGACAAAAACAACCGACATTTTATACAACCATCAATAAATATCTAAAATGGACACTTAATATCGAAAATAGATCGATAAATTTCCCCGCTAAAATGGCAGTTTGAATACGACTCGAATTTTATGGATCAGATAAGGTTTTAAAAGCTCATAATTGCTCTGGTATCGAATGACCAATTCTCAGAAAGCAGGTGATTCTACGTAATGAGATTTTGTTGAATTCAATCCGACCGGAAAATGACATCGCTTTTAGGACTAAAAACTTTGTTGACAATGGAAACTTACACTTTCTGGTAATAATTTAGATGAAAAAAAAAATTATGGGAAAGTTATTATTTATTTTTATTTTTGTATATAACTTCAGAGCCATGTTGGCCAAATGGGAGCTCACTCGACTTTAATTCTGAAGGTCGTGGGTTCAAACCCCGCCACACAACTCGTGGTAGTATAGAGTGATAGAAAGAGAAGTCCATTAGTCTGGGTGATTATGTTGATGATAATGAATCATAATATGTATAGTATAATATAGAATCATAATATAGATTATAGTAGGTACCTATGAAGTGGTATGGGTCACCATCACCACTTTAGGACTCACGCCTGCTTTCTTAATTTTCAGAGAAACATGTAGGTATAAAAATTCGAAATTTGCAAATATTATGCAGAATAAATTTTATTACTGCTATTAATGTTATCGTTGTGCGTAACCTTTAAGTTTATCTTTTAGATTTGAATACAGAGATATTTATACAAATGTTCTACAAATATCCAAGTGAAACTTAGCTTTTCTATGTATGCGTACCGACGCCTTATTTTAGTCTCTTATTAAACAAGACACTACTAATCATATTAACCCTTGTCGCCTCACAAATTTTTGTTTTACTATTCCATTGACATTTGCCTGAAAGCTTTTTATTGGTATGCGTGACTCTGCCCTATACGAGCAGTGTTCCCAGCAATTCGAAAAATAAGGGTTATTTATTACTACCAGCTGTTATTCTCGTCTGTGTTAAAGGTTACTTGTTAAATTTATATTTTGAGTAAAATATGAGGAATAAGGAAGAATTATAAAAAACAATCATTATCGCTTTTAGTGATAACGCAGCTCATTGTAACACTTTTTTATGTAAGTATGTATATTTTTGTAATGTATTTTTGTTTTTCTGGTATGCAATAAAGTATATTGTATTGTATTATTGTAAAGAAATCAATTAAAATTAAATGAAGTAAAAAAAGCTTAGTCTGTTAATTATATAGCCAATTAGTCATTGAATATATTGTTTTTTACATAACGTTTTTGTTTATGCGAACACTACACATTTTTAAATGCAATAGGTACTACTTCGTCAACCGTGTTCGTTTATACGTAGTTAAAAGTTGTTATAATATACCTACCCACTATTTACAATGCATATCCATACAAAAATTATTTAATTTTAAAATTCACGAATAGGTGGGCAGATTTAGGTGCTTTTGATTACAAAATAGTCGTAGTAGCCCAGGAAAGTTAAAAGGTGACATAACAAGGGAATAAAGCTTAAAGGAAAAATTGTTTTTTTTGTTTTTTATTATACTACTATCGGTGCCCGCGAGTCCGTCCGCATTAAATTATGTTTGTATGGGGTCACGACTTATCATAACTTTAGGAAGAATTTAAATAACCTATCCGATGTCCCATACCTACAAATGTTTATCTTTCAAATTTAATCAAATTCAAATCATTGGTTTAAGAGTTATGGCGGAACATACATACATACAGAAACCGACCCTTACAGATTTATTAGTATAGATACAAATAATAATTAAATTTGGATGCAAGTGGAGTAAGCAAGCTCAGATGGAAACTCCGAGGCACGGGGTGCGAGGGGGTGGTAATTAGAGAGGGGTCGATGCCCTCCACCCCAGTGCAATGCACCTGTGAAAACCTAGTTTTAGCAATATTCAGCCGGAGCTCGCCTTGGAAATGGAAATCGGGAAACTTCGCGAATAGTGTATTTATTCGGCAGTTGTAGGTACTTGGTTAGTAGTGTAATAAAATAATATTGTAGCTTTGGTAATATAAAGGGTTAGTTATTTGGATGTTTGAAGAGAAGTGTTTATTAATTAAGTAGACAGTTTCATAACCTAAGTAATTCCTCTGTGTGTTGCCAAAAGTCACATACTACATACTGAATTCACACGAATTTTCTTTGAAAAATAAATTGTCATTTGTCATATAAACAAGTGCACCTATGTGTTCCTACGGTAGAATATATAAATTATACACACATATTTACTACCACTTAGGTATATTTATTTTATAGTGATTGACTCTTACATAATATTTACTACCTTAGCATACCAATAGATCTTTTTTTTAGGAATTTTAATATAAACAGATACTTATGTTAATAGATTTAAAGAAAAACTATAATTTCAATTAAAGGATAAATTTAATGTTCGTTTGCTAATTAATATGTTTTTTTCTGAATAAAAAGCAGCAAATGACATATTAGGGAGGATACTGTAATTAAGTATCCGTATTAAAACTTCCGTTTAGTAAATAAATAACGAATAATTTGAAACAACTCTGTTGAAACAAACGTGAAACACGTAGCTCGGTGAGAACTCCACCGGAAGTCGCCCCCTCTCCACTTCCGGTCTGAATATTTCACTAGAGCTTGAGCCAGGCCGTTATTAGTAACGTTTAAGAGCTCGTTATTGCGATCTTTTTTATTTTGTGGCCATTTATCTTTTGATATAGCTAGTTTGAATTTTAACGCTAATAATAAAGTTTACTAAATCTTATATAGTATAATATAATAAATAAAGCTATTCTATTCTAGGCCTACAATGAGTTTTTTTGGTAGACTCGTGACCAATTGTGGGATATAAGAATGGGTTGTTGATGATGTATGTGATGGATGTTCCTTGATAAAATTATAATTTAACTAGGCGATCCGCTGACAGCGTCGCTTGCGTATTTTTACGTTACCTACATAAAGGTTGACTATAATATTATAGCTTATATATAGAGTCTTCCTCGAAAAATTTTCTATCCAACCCTGAAATAATTTTTCAAATCGTATCAAAGATTCCTGAGATTAGCGCGTTTAAACAAACAAACAAACTCTTCAGCTTTATAATATTAGTATAGAGTAGCATAACTCTTTCAGCATACCGCGGTAAAGATACGTATATGCATCATTATGGGCACTACTGTTAGATAAAAGGTCATCAACAGACTTCGTAACAAATTCCAAAAACACCAACAATCAATATACCGATTGTAGGTACATTGTAATACCTACCTTTGCAACCCTAGAGCTGATTCATATAATATGGTCGTAAATGCAAATGGGCCATTATAAGACCCTTCGCCATACGGCGTGCTGACGCCATGACCCGACCCTCTAGTATGTCCTTAGGATAGGACTCTGAAACATGTGGTTCTATCGAAATTATGATACGTCAGCTAAATGTTTGGACTGATTCTGTAAAGATTCTTACTAAGCCGACACTCAGTAAGAATACACTCGACTTTTTACCCGCAGGTTCCGAGTACGTTAGACCGTGCAATTGGATTTGAACTCTGCATTTTTTATGAAAAAAATATCCTTTAAAATCACTTGCTTTAACTAGCTAGCTGGTGGAGACAAACGTCGTGAGGAAACCGGTATATTCTGAGAACTTGGAAGAGTTAGAATGTTTTCCAGAAGAAGGACGACGAAGAAGCTCCTCCATTTTTATGTCAAATCGATTAAGGTTTTGTTATAAATAGTGTAACTAACACTAACACGATTTTCTTTATAATTCTTTATTAATATAGATAGATTACTTTAGTTATGAAATATGATGTGCACTGTGCAGTAGATAAATAACCACCATATTTCTATCTTCAAGGCAGGAAATGACGTGTGATGTCATCCTTAGGGTGTGACGTCACGAACTGGTTAATAAATTATTCATACAATATGGTTGAAGGATTATACGTTAAAACTAGCCCACCACGCGGTTTTGCTCGGGTTGAAATATTTTTCAGCGTTAAATACAACCTTAAGATCCTTATTACCTTATTAGGCAAACGCCATGTATATGTATACTAGCTTTCCGCCCCACGGCTTTGCCCGCGTTTTATACTTTCCCGCTTAAATATTTTTTTTTTTAAATAGCCTATGTGAGTGACATAGGCTTCATCATCCTATCCATTCCATCCCTTCAACTATCTCCACTTACAAAATCACGTCAATTCGTCGCTCCGTTTTGCCGAGAAAGACGGTTAAACAGACACACTGGCACTCTTTCCCATATACCTATACATATAATATTAATATGGTGTATGTATGTATGTATACCTATACCTAGTATTGTTAAACGGCTCAACTAAGATGCGTGCATTAATTAAGTGCAGCATTCCAAGATCATTGCACTGCAGGATTACATCATCATGAGAACACGGTTGGACTGTACTTATGCTCACGACAAAGCGCCGATTTGTATTAAATTAATTAAGTTGGTACAAAAACATTTTCATTAAAGTGTTCTTCCTATGTACTAAAAAAATTAAAGGTGACTTAGAACATCTGCATTTACGTCGAACTTTTTTGACGTAAATGTAGATGATTTTAGTTTGCAAATATTATTACATGGGAATCAGTTACTAGCCATAATAACGTCCTAGTTTTATATTTGAATTATTGAACGAAAAATAAAAAGGGTCAATTGATAATTTAAACGTGTCTATTAATCTTTGTAGATTTGTGGAGTAAATCTCAATCAAACTACTGAGCACGGATGATCCCAAAAAAAAAACAATTTATTAATCAATTTACCCCGAAAAATTTCATACAGTTTGCTCAAATGTCTAGATTTGCCCTCATTTAACACATTTTCCTAAAGAAAAGAAGTTTTCCCGAAGTAAAAATTTTATATTCAAGCATAAAAAATTGTGACGAAGAATCAGTCGTATAATTATTGCAATTTTTAAAGTCAGTATTTGGTGTGTTAACAATATGGTTCAACCTGGACCTTTATTAATGATTCACATGTCATTGATTGTTGTTTATTTGGTCACCATATTATTGTGAACACTGCATAATTTAATGTTAAAAGGAAAATTATGTATGTACTTATAACGGATTTTTTTAAAATAACACTTCACTTATACCTATTGGATAATAAGCTTATCGTCTCTCTACTATTTTTTTGTTTGCAGCTTGCCTACGTGTTATTGATGATTCTATGAACTAATTATATTGTAAAGTTTCATTAAAATTCATTCCATATTATGCAATAGAGAGCAACACACATTCATCCGTCCATTTATGAATTAATTCGCACATACTCACAAACTTACAACTTACAAGTCATGTGCTGAGTTTACACATTACAAACATTTATCCCGAGGCGGGAATCAAACCCACATGGTGCGTTGCAGAAGGAGCTTCGCCCATCACTGGAGAGATAATTCTTAATATGGAATAAAACAGTATAATCTCTTTAAATAGGAAGATTGTTCTTGTTTAAGTTGAAATATAACTTTTAATTCAACATCAAAGAAAATCACTTCCTTTTCGTAAAAGGTTCTTTTAACCCCAATTAAGTAGTTTAGTAACAAAATATCTTAGATAAAACAGATTGTAAAAATTCTTAAGTGCTTAAAATAATTACAGCGGTAAAAGTTCAACAGAAAAGTAAGTAACACAATTATTCTATGTTATAAAACAAGTCTAGTCTTTAGGCTATTTTCATATTTTTTTATTGGTTATGTTGATGTTCATAAAATTAAAAAATATACATTTTTTTAATTAAAAAAATATATCTATACGTACCTACCTATACAAATATAGTTTTTGATTCTGCAGCCGAACGTAGGTATATGACTTGGTAGAAACACTACGTTTACTAGATGACTTAGCGACTGCAATAAGTCTATATTTTTTTATATAAATCCATGTCTATTATTTGATTGCACCTACGCAAAGATATGGCTTGGTGTTATTTTTCTAACAGCACACGAAAACTGAATCTCCCAATTGTAATTTTCGACACCTAACATAGATTTGTAACGACCCCATAATCCCGAAGTTATTAGATAAGTTCTCGAACTTGTGCCAATAACATCTTCGTACACTAGTTCTATGAAGGATATTAGAGTCCTACAAAAGTTGGCCCGAACCGATCAGTTATAGCATTATTGTTATCCCTTTCTGATACTAAAACGGACGTAACGTTTTAGGAAATATTATTTTTAGTATCTCATAATAATCCGAAGAAACATGGATTGTCACATGTTGTTGTAAGCGTTTTGAGCAGGCATATTTAATGCGAGAAGATGATTTAAGTTTATAATTTACAGAAAGTATTTCCATTATATTGATAAAGTCTTAATATTCCGTCGCCAGATGGTTAAGTGCTCAGAATGCGGCATTGTTTATAAGGTAAATATTTTTGATACTTATTTTGTTTAGGATTTATTCTAAGGTTAAGGCCTAAGTTCACCACTCTCTCATTTGTTAGTTTAACATCCCGTTATGTTTAATGACGGACTGTTTTTGTATATTGACGGACTGTTAATATACTTAATGGAATGTTAAACTAACAAACAGAGAGTGGTGAAATTAGGTCTAACGCTGATACTTTAAAGATTAGGCAATTGAATTCCCTGTAATTTTGTAGCAGCCTGCATCCAATTATACTTATATGCTGACTATGACTATGCTGACTTCCTAAATCTTAATCAGCCGCAACGGGCATCTGTTCTGCGGACTCTGCCTAAAGATTGCCCCTTGCCGTCGACGACACATGAAGTCCTCTTGGGCATATTCTTCTACGTATCTACTCATTTCTGATTTAATCTCGTCTCTGAGCCGTTTTCTCAGTAATTTTCTATATTACATTATTATTTATTCAGAAAGCGTATTCATAATAAAACAATTCATTTCTAAGCATCAAAATATATCCCTGCGGACGCCTAGGAGGCTGCTCGATAAATTCTTGCGGAGGTGCGAGAGAGACGGAAGATGCGGTAGAAGTAGGAGGGAAGGGTGCAGCAACACTGACCTACATCAATAAGTGGACATTTTGCACGGAACGGAAGAATGTTGCAGTTGGCTATGTGTGTGTGAGCTGGGGGGCATTAAGGATTGGATAACGTGGAAGATATCTAGTACACGTACAATCTTTACCACGTGGCTAACCACTATTATTATCTTTTGTATAAATGTGCAGCAAGATTCATATTCATATGATTACTATTTCACTCTTAAATTAATGATGAACCTATTTATTTATGTAATCTAAGTAAAATAAATTATTAGAAAATGGTAAGTATGGGAGAAAATAGCTCTCGCATCTTTTAATTTCAGTTTCTTACTTCATCAGGTTAATCACTATCCTAAAACGATTTAACAAAAAAATATTTGGTACAAACAAAATGATTAAATACAATATGAATTTAGATAATTTGTTTTCCTCATTAACAAATCATATTAATTTCAATTATTAAGGTTTTAGATTTTAAAATCTTATTTAATTTAAAATGATAAAAAATAAATGTTGTTTAAAAATATATCTTAAGTCAATTACTTGTTGTCCACATAGTGGCTAGGTCAACAGCCCCATCGACGCCCTTAACACGTCTCTGGCCAGTCCACATGTGTGTGTGTATCATGTAAACGCCTGCCGCACGCTGCATTCCTCGTTATTCTATTAGACCCGTAGCGAAGGACCAATGCCTTGGAACTTTGGACGTTACTATAATTGCTATTACGTATTTAAAGAATGATGTAGAGTGCCACAGAAAAGTTAGAGTGGTTAAAGAATGATGTGTATTGCATTGCCTTATATAAATCTTCCCGTGGGTGAGCAGCGTAGTTCTGTTTGGTTGTTATGACAATGATGAAATTGGATTTGAATAATTATTATTTTTCACTTAAAAATAGCATAAGGATACATAAGGGCTTATTTCACCATCATTAATTTTTCATAACATGCCAAATTCACCTACTATGTAGCATGACAAGAGGGTTTGGTATATAATAAATCTCCCTAATTATCTTTTGAACCAGCGTCGTAATTTGTAAGAAGAGTAGAAAATACAACATGGTACCCTAGGTATCCAACTTCTAAGTAATAAGTGTCTTTTTTACCTCTACAAGGTGTCCCGTAAATGGGGTACTACCTATAGTAGAACAGAATTTTAGGACACCGCGATTCCATTTCTTTTACCATCATACTGGCCACAAAAGGTGGGTATTTTATGCCGCCCAAAGCGCGCTTTTTCATTGTAACCGCTTCTTGGGTTTTGCGGATATAGTAGAGTCAATTGGAAGAACGAAGCTTGGTGGCTAATTGACCACCTAACGAGGTGTAATTTAAACAGAGATTATGGACACAGTATACCTTATCATAATTATAAAAAGTAAATCCGTTTTTTGGCCGTAAGTTCTGTTATAAGTAACTATATTATATATATTGTAAGGGCTGTAGATTTTGTGGAATAAATAAATAAATAAACAAATAAATAATATAGAGATTATATTGCGGTAAATACAAAGATAATTCTAAAAGGCAGAAAATAAATTCTCCGCTGTACCTCAGTTTTGGGACACCTTGTTTGTACATGTTTACCAACTCATTCCCAGAAGGGGAATATCCCTGTATACGACACAGGTAATAACAAACAATCTTATAACGTTTGAAGATAGCGATCCGTTGTAATATTATAAAGCTGCCATCTATTTTAGGAATATATTTGAAAACTTGCCTCTCCAATAAATTGAAGACTTTCCGCTCCAATATTATACACCAACTGTTACTGCAGACTTAGCTGACGAGTAATGAGTAAATCAACCCCAATTTTTTAGAATATATTAATATGTATTATTTTTATTCCTTGTAATTACTTACTTTTTCCTTTTAATCATGTTAAACATTAATTACAAAGTAGTCCTATTTCAGAAATGTTCGTCATCAAGAATCTTAATTTCTTCAATTGCTGTCAAAACTTCTAACCCTTGAGATTTAACGAGTTTTATTTCATAAATTGCTTAATTGCTATGTTTAACGGCAGTTTCTTTTGATAATTACAGTTGTCGAGTTTCTTGTGGCTAAACGAGGCCTATTTATCATTTATTTCGTTAAATTAATTTATAAGGTTTGCGAAGGCATGGAAATTCATGAATATTCTAGCTAACTTCAACTTACTTAGACAAAAATATTAACAATTCATTGAATTTTAGCGTAACCCAACAAGAGTCTGTATACTATGCGTGAAAAAGATAGAACGCGGAAACTTCCTGTACGCAACAAGGACAAAACATAACCTTGACCTGAGCAGTAGTTGCACTAACATGCTCTGCGACTTCCGAAATGAGAAATTAATAATTGATAGAAGTAGGACTTTATCCGCAGTTAGTGTCAGAAAGGACGGATATATGGCTCTTTTATGGGTAATAAATCGCTGGGATTAATCCTAGAGATTTATTTACTTTAGTAGGTACCTACCTAACTGCGACATTGTATCGAAATCCAGTTGATCCTACAAACGTTATTAGCCATACTTATAAAAAGCAAAAAATAGATGTTGACCAATTCTCAGAGCTAACAGAGGAGTATATACCTAGATACTATTCTAAACAAAATTATAAAGGGTGTCCAGCGGGACACATTCAACTTTAAAATTAAAGATAAAAAACTAAGTAAATTGTTTTTATTCATTTTTATTTTACTAAAATGGTTAAACAATGCGGATTTTAATAACGGCCGTTTTTCTCAATACACTTTTGGAGTCGGACCTTTACATTTACGATTACCCGACGGCAAAGCGGCCGGTTTTGGTGGCGTTCTCTAGGGTTGGTGGGGCACCAGTATCGCATGTTTTGTTTGTGAACATATCCATCGATGTGAAAATGTGCGTCGTCACTGAATAAAATGTTTCGAGGCGTAAGTGTTGTCCGATAACGTTACAACATTGTTATTGCGAAGAATTCTCGCAAAGGTCACTTTCATTGAGAACCAGAACAATTTGCATTTTGTACGGATGGAGTTTTAATTTTTTTTTTCAAAATAACTTGGACAGTTGATTTTTTTATGCCTGTGGAAGCTGCAATCTTTCTTATCGATTTTCGGGGATTTCGAATAATTTCATTTCGAACTTGAGAAACATGTTCTGGCGTTGTTGCTGACGTCGATGGTCCAGGAGTAGTTCTATTGAGCGTTGTCCCTTCTTGTCTGAATCTTTGTACCCACGACCTGATAAGTTGCGTGCTCGGCGCATCACTTAGTCGTCGAATATTAAAATGCGTACAAAAAGCGCGACGCGCGCTGACCAATGATTCACCGCACTTCAAAAATTGCTCGACCGCAAACGCGCGGTGTGCCCCCGACCAGTGACTCATGGCGACTGAATCCGCAAATCCTGCGCTTCGAATGATACCCCTCTCGTTTACCTCACCCCGCTACTATTTCGGTAATTGCAATTTAAAGTTGAAAATTTCCCGCTGGACACCCTTTATTAGATACTAGCCGACCGCCAACAGCTTCGCTTGCTTTTTATCATAAAATATAGCCTATAACCTTCTTCAAGAAATGGACTATCCAACACTGAAAGAATTTTTTAAATCGGACCAGTGGTTCCTGAGATTAGCGCGTTCAAACAAACAAACAAACAATCAAACTCTTCAGCTTTATAATATTAGTATAGATAACTGATTCACACGTAGCAAAACACGATGAAATCGGTCTATCTGAACAGGGTGAACATACGTATAAAATACTAGACCTTAACTATTTGATGACCAAGCCTTTAAGAGATTGGATCCGAAATCAATTCGGAACAACTCAACTTATTACTTTTATGACATTGGCTACGTCTTTCAATAATATTCATCTAGTAAAATTCAGCTTTGTTGTTGTAAACATATTATCATAATCGAAATAACAGACGGTAAAGAAAAATAATAAAATGTCTTTGTGCTAAGACAAAATATGAGTCCTCGCGAATTTTCTTGTAAACGGCTGAAAGTAGAATTTAGATGAAAATCTTTATTGGTATATTGATTGAAATGTATGTATATTTATACAATATATCACTGGAAATCAAACCATTTGCCTGTTCCACCTTAATAAATTTGGTTCCACCTAGTTCAACATGAATGCGACAACCTACAAATGACTTCATAGAAATCGTTCGAGGAAATCTCCCTGATATTGATCCTTATCAATAAGATATTATCTTCCTTTATAACATAGAAAACCTACAGAGAAATTGCTTGTGACACAATAGGAATATTGTCATGAATTCGTTGAATATCTGCCATTGTGTGTTTAGTACATTTCAGTTTTAAAGCTCGCAGACGATCTCCTTGTATTTATTTTACTTTGTCAATACTACTCGGTTTTAAAATAGATGTTGATTTAATATTATTAACCAAATTATAATTCCTTGGAATATCGCTATGGAGATTCTTTGTTTAATAATCCTTTTATCTGAATGTCGCTGAATCCTCGTTAAAGTTGTTATCTTCATGGCAACTAGCCATTGGCTAGGATATCATTGTCTTGGTTCTTTATTATATTTTTGTTTTAGTCTCATATAAAAAAAAGTAACAGATGTTCTTCAAAGCAAGTCTAATCTTCATAATACAACTTACAATTATATAAAAAGGGTATGTACTCTTTACCTCGTAGATCTTCTATTAATATTCCTATCAATTAGTAAGCAGTCGAGAGTAATTCTGATTATGTTCTAAGGTAAAGTTATGGGATGAAAACTTTTCCCTTTCCATTAAAGGTTTGTAAATAACTCGTTACAAACTCGATTTCAGCCAAAATTTTCTGAATTAGTAGCTGTCTTCAACCAATCAGTTAAGTAAGAAGGCGTTTGTGCTTTTACTTATTTCTTATGCTATTGGCGTGCATAGGCTACGGCAACCGCTTTCCATCACGTGGGCCTGGGCCAATAATATAATAGAGATTATTTAACTGTTCCTAAGTATTTTATTCTGCACAAAACTACCATTGGCAGAGAACGAATGCCAATCTCTACGTTTTGTTCAATGTTATGATCAACTTACCTTACTAATGATATGTTTCTCTTTGCAGATGTGGCGGTAACATGGCATCCGTCAAAGACGAGCCTGCAGTGCATCATCCCTGGTGCTGAGAAGCTGCCCACACGCCACCCGCCTCCCCGCCTAGAAGAAGAGAGATCCAAACCCAGCAAACTATACGTGTGGGAAAGAGATGGAGTGGAGTTGAACAGGTTGGTTGTTGTCTCTTTCAATCATATTAAAGATACCGCGAAAGAAAGCAACAATAGCGAGACGACACTAGAGCCATGTTATAGAACTAGATGGCGGAAATTACTTCACTAACCTGTGTGACATCTCTTTGTTGTTCCCGTGTAGATTATATTGTCATCTTGTTTTCTCATCATCATCGTTTGTCAATGATGATGAGAAATCCACCTATTTTTACGTTCCTATTTAACTTATCTCTCTCGATAGATAAGACCTTAATTCAGCACACTGTCTCAATATCACAATGTCCTATCACATTCTTCAAAGTTCTCAGAACATGCCGGTTTCCTAACAATGATTGCCTTCACCGTTAGAGCACGTTTGAAACTACAACCGTCAGAATAATGGAAGCTTTTTTGGGGTTAAGTGGCATAAGCCAATAAAAGACGAGTGTGTTCCTACTTAGCCAACACAGCTTTTTTAACATGATCATCAGGACTGTATACCGTATTTACCTTGTTCCAGAGGATCAAGCGATGGTTTCCTCGACATCTCCAAACGCAGGGATCCGGAAGGTCTCTACCAGTGCTACATCAAGGTCCAAGGTGGCAGGGTCCTGGGGTATCCTGTCAACTTCAAGTATGCTTGTAAGTGGAACCTTATCGTTCTAGCTTGGTTTATAGATATCTTCTAAACCTTTGTGATCTACTTTGAAGACCTTTGTGGCGCAGCGGGCGAAGGTCTGCCTGTGACTCAGGAGGTTGCGGGTTCGATTCTTGCCTCGATTTAAAAATTTGTACGATCTGCAGATATTTGTTCCGAGTGTCTGGGTGTTATATGTATACTAAAAAATCTATCTATCTATGTATATTATTATTCATATTATAGGCATTGATCTATTAGTTATTCATTATTACTGCAGATTTATTTACAATATTTAATCATTAGATTAATATCTTAATTTATTTAGGTAAACACGTACCATAATAAAGTCATGATTTCAGAATTGTTTTCTTTAGAAAGCACCAAATAATAATTAGGTGAATCTTCTTGAAGACCTACTTAGGTTAGATAGTAATTTTCTTGTTTTCTTTTATATCTTAAGAGGATTTTATTTCTTTGTTGCGGAGTTTCATAATTTACTTAAATTACTTCTTAGATCTAGTGACCTAGTCGTAAGTATACCAACATTTTATGCATGTATTTTATTTTATGTACCTACTGGTTGACGTATTTTATTAAAACACTTGCATACCATACTCCACAAATGAAATTTGTTACTTTTAGAATTTATTTAAGTAAGCCATGTTATTCTGATTCTTCCAATTTATAAAAATCAATGCAACTTGTTGTAATTTTATAACGCAAGAACGGTTGGGCCTATTTAGGTTTTAAAATATTTGTAGTAGCCCAGGGAAGGGATTTAGATTCTGAAAGCTTAGACGCCAATTTTATAAAATATACACGTCAACTTCGTCTAGTTTGTTCCAATTTTAATAGTTTTTTAGTCAGAATCAGGCATCCGGTGTGAATGCGCCTAATTCATAATTCAGTATAAAAAATCAGTATTCTATAACCGCTCTTCGCTTTCCTTTATAACTGATGGATCCCGTAAATTATTCCAACATTGTGTATCTAGACGCCTTTTTGATAAAATTAATTTAACAAAGGTAAAAGAAGCTTGGAGTTTTCCGTGATACTGCTCAAAGATCAGCCATCCTTTAAAAAAAAACTTATCACAAAATTAATTGTGGTGCCCATGAACATAATAGAAACTTAAAGCTTTCAAATATATTCCATGATGGAAATGAATATTCCTAATATGTAAATTCCTGACTTTAAGACAACCGCGAGGTTACACGATTGTAATTTACATTAAAGGTACCAAATTTCTACATATCTAAATGGTTCAAGCGAAAACTATTGTTCAGGGAACCTTTGATAAATTAACAAAACTCGTTTCCCGACGTTCTTTTAGAATTGTAAGTATAGCTATATATAATAAAATAATATATATCTATGTATGTATAGTAAAACCATTCTAAAAATGAACTCCCCTCCACAAAACCGTGATGATTTCAACGTGTGAGAGGAAATACAGAAAAACAGAATACACAGAAAAAAAAATACAGAATTCGGTGGAGGGGCGTTCATTTTAGAAATGGTTTTACTATACCTATATTATATTAACCCTTTCAGACCTGATTTTTTTTATTTTTGCTAATCGATCTGAAAAAAATGCCTGCAACTAGGCTATTGTACATAGATTTCAGGATAAATAAATAAAAAATTCCTGATTACAAGCTTTTCAAGAAAAACAGCTTTTTCTTTTTGTGTACAAGTGTACACATCCGTCCAACGTTATGAAAATATTAGTGTTAAGGAATGTTTATCTATAATGATAAGACATTTATTTTACAACTTTTTTTATAGAAATACAAAGCAATATGAAATAACAAATATAAATAATAGTATTCTCCTTATAAAAATAACAAAAAATGGCCAAATCCCTCATCGTGTGCTGGGAAATGCCCAACATCGTCTCGAGTTATTTCAGCTCCTGGACGGGTCTCTCCTGGTCTCCTAAGTACAATTTGAAGAGTTGGGCTACTGCCACTTAGACGGCCTCCTTTACCCATCGAAATTTTATTTTGCAACCCCAGACTATAAGCCAATCTACTCCTCCCATCGCATAACTGTACCTCCTTGCAACTTCAGGATGTTCCACTTCCAGAAAGTGCTTATTTTTTTACGTTCGTCTAGTCTTGAGCCCTTGTGTCACCACCTAATACTATGCTTCAGCGTAATATTCTGTAAAAGCGTATCTTCAGAGGCGGAAGGTAAAAAGGAAGGTATTCTGGTAAAAAGTTATTACTCATTTCAACCCATGATGGGACAGCGTCTTCATCATCGTCATCCAAAGCTGGAGGGAGTAATTCTCGTCCGTTCCAGCTGATAACACCTGCTCCCACTCGGAAACATCGTTTAGATGCAGTTCCACATATTCCTTCGTCTTCAGAAGACAATTCTAAATCAGAAAGGCAACCTTTCTTCTAGGGGTCTAATAGCTCCTCTCGAAAAAATATTGGTAATTTATTTACTGAAAATTGTATTAACATAATTTATAACATCAAAAGCAACAAAATTACACCATTCCTTAACAGTTATAATTTATTTTAGTAATACCTACTATGTATAACAACAAATCAGAAATACATCGTATGCGCCTGATGTGTACACTTGTGTACAAATAGAAAAACCAAGAAAATTTGTACAAAAATAAACTAAAACCAACAACATGCATGTAAAATATGACCACAGCAATATAACACATAGACCTATAATTTTTTCATTAGATATAATTTGATATTTTTTACTTTTTAGAAATAAAACAATGAGCTTACCTGCACAATGCAAATTTTGGTCGGCTACTGGTCATAACTTGCCAAAAAACACTAATTAAACCCAAAGAAATGGCGTTGGGAGTATCATTTTCGGTAGTTTAATATGTAAACTAATGAACACAACCGTTTTTAGTTTCAAATAATGTTAAATTAATACCTAAATATTTTTTTATATTATATGTGTACAATTATGTACGCCGGGTCTGAAAGGGTTAAGTAAATCATAAATCTAGCTTCCGTAACACAAGCTTCGAGCTCACTGCGGGGCCTAGATTTTGCTTTGTGAATTGTCCAGCAATATTTATTTACGTTCCTACGCCTTAATTCACCACGCTGGTCAAGTACGGGTTGGTGAATGTCAACTCAGACGTCTTTAGAACATGCCAGTTTCTTCACAATGTTTGCCTTCACCATGAAGAAATATCCAAAAGTGCGCGACGGCGTTTCAAACAACGACTGAAAGAAAGACGAAAGCTTCCACTTAGCTAACACGTTTCTGTTAATGATGATTCATAAGTATTTCCCAATAAAACAATTAACTTCAATTTATCACCGTAATATTCAATAGTAATAGATTCCAAACTGCCTCTAGTTACAGCCCTAGTTAACCAATAAAGCAATTTACCTGTACAACACACAACTTCTTAATCCTTAGCCATCTAGGTATATCAAATAGCCTAAGGTTACAAGGAAAATGAGCTCTCACTCTGTACGATTAAGATTGGTATTGGAGTTGGTTGAATATCTTCTTTGTAAGCCCACAACCCAATACATTTAGTAAATTGCGATCGAACGGCGTTTATAAACTACTGTTTTGGGACTCAAGTTGTAAGGTATTGCCGAGTATCAACTATTGAAACAAATTTGGCGTTCTATTGATATTTATTGGTATGGTTTGAAGGGCATATGGCACTCACCAGCACTTAGCGTAGTGAATTAATGCCTAATTTCTCTTTTTACGTTCTTTTATATTTCAAGAAGAAAAATCAGAAGCGCGAGGCTGGGTTTTGATCCCACGACCTTCGGAATAAATGTCGAATGTCCCTCCCACTTGCCAACACGTATCATTTTATCCATGGAAATCCCATAAATTCAAGTCAAATATGTCTTCTATTATTTCTTAGCTTTTCTCTTCCATCCATCTTGTTCTATCATCTATCACGATAGCGCCAGAAGATTGATAACTTATGATATTGTAAGAAGTTAATTCTGAATCCGTTGGGTCGTCTTCATATGCTAGTTTTGTAGATAATGCTTTCCCTATGGGACTGTCCGCGTTAAAACAAATACGTATTAATAAAACTATATTTCTGCTCGCGGCTTTGCCTACTACAATAAGTTTTCATTCGGCTATTTAATATTATTAGTAGGGTTTGCCTGAAAGAGAAATAATAAATCCCGGCTAATAATTATTAGGAATGGTATTTTACCGCGGTAAAAATTAACTGAGTCATTCATCCTTGGGGAATCTTATAATTATTATATATCAAACGAGACGTTAAAATGCTGATACTTTATCACACACAAACACTATTTATTATACGGTGTTGAAATACTTGTAACATAGTATGTTCCTAATTGTCCAAAGTTAATTTTTTAAAAATGGTTTTTTTTTCTAAGCAATTCCCTATTTTTAATAATTAAAAAAGTTAGCGGGCCAATTTGTTTAAGTAGGTACACAATAAAATGAATAAAACTCGCAACATAAGCTACGTAATGGCAAAATTAACGTTAATCTCTCTGTGTTGTGTCGAGTTTAAGAGAAATCGTATTTCTTTGATGTTCTTCTCATCCTCAGGGCTGTCTTCAAGTTGCCCCAGGCCCTTCAGTTGGTCCAAAGGGAACCTCAACTTTGTTAGTGTAATCGCAAATTTCTTTAAATATTTAAGTGGAAATCTTTTACACGTGTCTTGTTATACAAAGGAAAATTTATTAATGGGATTCTGGACCTCCTATTTAATTTAATATTTATGAATAACCCGGATTCGATTTCCCCCGGGTGGAATGGAAACGAACCGTGAATTTGGAAAATTAAAGATTGAAATTTAATAACTATAATACTAAGATGAAATAATTAATCTTTTTACAAAAAAAAATTCAAACTGCCTCCAAAAAAATTTAAGAATTCCAACAATTTCTCAAGGATATCAGATAATTATACTCTATCAAACAAAAAACTATTTGCAAATTGGTTCAGGTGTCTTTGAGTGTTCGGTGTACAAAAAAAAATCCGACGAATTGGGAACCTTAGTAAGTTGGTACAGGCCGCAGAACATGTTGCTGCCAGTGTTCTGGTATATCCCTCAGACAGTTAGACGACACATACAGAGATAGAGTGGTGCAATTCTTACGCCGACACGGAATTATTACGCTTCAACAATAACTCATTCATTCGCTTACGTGTTACCAAGACGTGATCCAATTGATACGATCGAGTGAAACAGCCGAACTTTTATATATAAATGGAACCGTGACGTTCCTCCAGAGACGATCACAAACTCGCGACGTCAGAATTAATAACACGAAAAATAAATTGGGCCAGCTCACGTGACATATTACAAAGTCACAAGAACTCAAACAGGTTCGGGGCTGCGATATTAGGTGGACGTGATGGAAATGGAAAGAGGATGTTGGGGACTGTTCTTGCATCCCAAGTGGCTTGTCAGGAAGTTAGCATTCGTGTAGGTAAGTCACATCCTGACTGTATTATAAGTGTTATAGCGCTGCACAAGGTTATTTATGTTACAGGAGAAACGCAGTTAACGCGTTGCGTTTCAATTGTAAACATATTTATTTTTTACTAGCTTTCCGCCCTGCGGCTTCGCCCGCGTTTTACACTTTCCCGCAATTTTCTTTGCTATATTATAGCCTATGTTACTCGGGGATAATGTAGCTTTCTAAAGGTGAAAGAATTTTTGAAATCGGTCCAGTAGTTTCGGAGCCTATTCATTACAAACAAACAAACAAATCTTTCCTCTTTATAATATTATAGTATAGATTACTATGTCGATTAAGTATAATTCAATCAAAACCAAATCCATTTTTTTTCTTGATTACCTACCACTCCATCTTTATCCGTAATTACGAGCAGCGTCGTTCTATACAGGTATTGTACCAATGGGAACACGTGGAGCGATTGACTGGTGCAAATTAGGTATTGTTGAAGTTTAATAATGATTTTGAGTAGAGGAATACATTATGCGAAGGTATTATAGAGATTTGCGAGCGTCGGAGGCGGTTGGCATCCGTGAAACAGTAAATAGGGTTTATTTTATTATTTTTAAATATAAGTTTTTTTTCCTTTCCATTATACAACAACGAAATTTATTTACTCACGTAATTCCATAATCATGATCATAATCAAGGAAATTATATGAGTAAGTTATCTCCCTTAGCAATACATGATGAGAAATTCCTGTTGTTATATATAGAAGTGGAAGTTTATAATAACCGTGTGATTCTTAAGTACGTTCTCCATTACAGACATAGACAAGCAGTTCTCAGTGCACCCCGCCAACGCTTCAGCGTGGCGCGGACAGCCCTACGCGCTCACCTGCGCCATCGCCTCTGGACCCGCCGCGGACATCTCCTGGCATAAGAACAATAAGCCTCTGCCTCATGACCCTAGATACCTGGTGCGAGACAACCAGCTGCTTATTTCGGAGGTCCGGGATGAAGATGCTGGATCGTACAAGTGAGGGTCAGATTACGAAATGTAATCATAAAGGATTCGTTGATTAGATTGCCAAACAAATGGATTAGTGCCTCTTATAATTTTGTTTTGGAAAGTGACTTGCCATTTGTATAAAAATCCCTTAACGAAACGAGTAGTAGAGGCACAGCACGCTTGTACTCGTATTCCTTCTCGCTACCATAAGGTATAAAATAATTATGTGCTAATATTAAAATAGTAGGCAAACTATAACCTCCTCGGCAAGTCTTGGCAAGGCTAATCTTATTTCAATAGGTCTGCCATAGTTACTTATGCTCATGAGTCATGGAAATCTTTCCCATTTTGCGGTATGGCATTTCCACTTATTGGTCAAGCATGCCTGGATTCATGATTCATGTATGGATTAGAAAGCTAACTCGGAATGAAACGAACAAGTCTCTGAATAGTAGGCACAGTACACCTAATCCTAATGTTACCTGTCTTTTGGTATATATGTAGATGCCCTAATCACTTACTATTTAAATACAAGCATCAAGATGATAGATACATATTTCTTTTCCAGATGCAAAGGCACAAATTCCGTCACTAACAAAAGTCGCAACAGCTACAATGGAGAGTTGGTGGTGGAAAACAGTCCTGAAGACCTGGAGGTGTCCTTTCTTTCTCTACTCCAGGAGACCAGCGTGTCAGTACCCCGCGGAGGCACGCTGGTCCTGGCTTGCCCTATACTAGGGGATCAGAAGACGAAGGTAATAAGGAAACTCACTCTTTGCCCATTTGATGCGAGGGAACATTAGCGATGTTCTTGTCTACATAAAAAGTGAACTAAAATTAGTGTCGCATTGTTCGCAGCTGAAACTTAATTCTAAATGAAGTATTTTTAGCGGTTACAGAAAAAGCCAAATTTATTATTATTTGTAAATAAGTAATAACTTTGTATCAGGGCTAGATATTGCTGTTTGAATTGTCTTGCAATATGTTTATTAATAACCTCAACACTGACAAATTGTTGTTATAAACGCAGAAACTAACGAAGTTGTAGGCTTCAATATTGAGGTCAAGGGCAAGGTGGTTTTGTCTCTCAAACGAATTTCGCGTCACACAAAACCCCACATCCAGAACTGTGTAGGTTTTTTGCTTCGTTCACTTCAACGTTAGTTAACCATGCTATTACCGATGAGCGACAAACATATTTTTATATCCTCATAGACCAAGAGCCTGTGATGGCCAGACCTTCCTTTAATTCACAAGCGTGAAAATTCTTTCATGTGTATGTCTAACATAGGTAAGAATAACCCCCAAACATGAAACCTGGATCGCGGTTCCTTTGGGAGATAACAACCTTTTACCTGTTATCTCCCAAAGGAACCACGATCCAGGTTTCATGTTTGGGGGTTATTCTTACCTATGTTAGACATACACATGAAATAATTTTCACGCTTGTGAATTAAAGGAAGGTCTGGCCATCACGGGCTCTTAGGTTATCACAAACTTTCGCGTTTATAATACATTCATATTGAGATGAACGGGCAATACATGAACTTTTTTACGTTGAATATTGATCAACCGTTTCGTCCCAAAACGTGGGACTTCTTCAGGATCAAACACAGGACACGGATCACGACCTCTCGCCGGTCCGCAGTGCACTGCGGCGCGCGGCTCTTTGCGTTTATAATAGGTACAAAGGATTTTTTCCGCTTTTATTTATAAGAATTTGATTGTAGACTGTGTTTCGCAGGTGGTGTGGACATGGACGGCTCCTGGGGAGAGGACCTACGAGCTGGAGTCAGAGGACTACATCCAGACTTTCTCCGAGCCCCAGACGGGTACCTACTCCTGCAGGGTCAAGGGTTATGAGCATTTGAAAAAGGTATGTGGTTTAACTTATATGTATATGATAATGTCGATTTATGAAGACTAAGTGCCAGGTATGCTTATTTGACATGTATGGCGCTGATACTTATCGAGGTACTATAATATTATTGGAGACCTCGATGACAGTTTCAAGCTTTTATGCAGTAGGTACATATTTTAGTGACAAAATAAGCTGAAGATAAGGTCAACAATTCCTGACGCTACCTTATTTTTCTCTCTTTCCAAATGACTTTTTGAGGTATCAAAGCTTTTTTCGTCATATAAGGATCAATTTTCCCCAGAACTTCGAAGTGACAGTAACAGAACCAGCCTCTATCAAGCACCCACCAGAGTCTCGTCAGGAGGTCCTCGCCAGCACAGTTCGCTTCAACTGCTCAGTCAGCGGCCAGCCCACGCCCAACGTGACCTGGTTCAAGGACGGCAAGGAGCTGAGACTGACTCAACGGGTGAGTACAACCAGGCTGTAAGACAATATTATTACACAAAACAGTAGCACACCATCAAGAATGGATATTTGACAAATGGATAGAGTGCCTCAAGAACATTTTGAAAGTGAAATGAATATTTTAGGTAATTAATTGTTAACTAAGAACGAGAAAACGAGGGTCACCGACATAGCCCAGCGGATGAGCTCTTTGAACTGGCAATGGGCTGGCCATATAGCGAGGAGAAGGGATGGCCGTTGGGACCGAAATTATAAGATCAGACGTCCACCAACAAGGTGGACAGATGATCTTATAAAAGCTGCCGTGAACCAGCAGCAGTGGACGTCTAATGGCTGAAATGATGATGATGATGAATTGTTAACTAAACTACATAATTATATACATATAGTATGTTTATGTGGGAAGGTAATCGTTAAACTTATCCTCTTTTATTCCATTCTAGTTCAAAATCATCCCCTTATCCACCGACAAGAGCATCCTTCAGCTCCTAAACCGCGGCATCGAGAACGAAGACGCCGGGGTCTACCAGTGCTTCGCACGTAACAGCGCCGGCGTGGCCTCAGCGTGGGGGCTCCTCTCCGTCACTGGCCCGAAGGTGCCCGGCCCCGACCACGTGACCTGCGCGCCACTGGGAGACAGCGATATGTTCCTCTCCTGGTCTAACCTCACGCTCGACGTCGACTTCACGATCCTCGCGTATACTATCCACATGTCTTTGGGTCCAGGTTTGTGTTCGAAACTCACGGGAATTTGGCGTGGGACTTTCCTTACACAATGGCTGGTCTAGGTTATTGTTATTTATTATTAATTTTTATGGAAAAAATGGGTTAAGTATAAATAAATACAATCTTAACTAGTTAGCTCAGTTTTCCGCATTCAGACTCAAAGGCGGTCTATTATGCGAATCTTAGCTAGTTACATAGAGTTATTAACAGTTATACATTTTAACGTGTATTGCCGATTCGCATGAAAGCCATTAAAAATAAATAAGAAGCCCTTTATTTATTTCTTACTTACGTATACATGCAAATCATTTATTTTTAATCCTACTTTGTTACTAGTCCGTAAGAACCACTCTGCGGGTGAAGGCCTCCTCCAAAGACGCCCACCGGTCTCTATATCTTGTGATGGCTCCATGCATCTCGGGCATAAAAAACCCCTAGGCCAGCCATTGTACTGTTCTCTTTGTTTGTTTGATACAATTGTTAAGAAGTTATTTCGATTAAGTTTGTATTATTTTCTACAGAGGGGACATCGTATCCGGAGCAGCCAGTGCTGGTGAACAATGCAACAATCCGCGTTAAATCGCCGTTATCAGTCTACGGGTTTCAAGTACGTGTTTCTATAGCCTATAGTTTCTTGATGTAGTTTCAAAGAGCAAAGTAGTTCCAATATGTCTCGATAGATGGCATTGAGCGAAAACGATGGCATACTTTACCGTATCATTGTATGTAGGTACATACGACATTTTAGTGGTTTTGCTATTACCTCTTAAATGTTCTTCAATACCATTTTTCATCATATTTTTTTTTGTTTTAAGGTTCGAGCCTTCTTCAACATAGTGACCCGTAATAAGACCATCGTGAGTGAATATTCAAAGATCATCACTTGTCAGGAACAAGGAGGTATGTATTTTTGTGTAATAAACAAAATAATGGCGCGCAAAACGTTTTATGTTTTTCACAATTAATGTGTATTTTACATAAACTTATAAAGTAAACGTTTTTTTCGTGAATCCACATCAAAATTTATTATTATATAACAATTGACGTGTCTAAGATTTGTGTGATGCAAACTATAGAAATAAATACTTATGACTATGAATATGACTATGAAATCCAATTGATCAAAACTACAATTAGTTTGGGAGCTATGTCGTAAATGAAGTAGATATTAATTTAAGTCTTTTGTTATGTAGTGCCCATAAATATGACAACAGTGGACAAAGGAATCCTGGTATCCTGGCTAGACTTCTTCAGGAGAAATCCTGGGGTACTTCAGTGGGTGCTGCAGTACAGGCTTGAGAATAGTACCGAGGTACTACAGAATGTAACCTTGGATGGGAAGATTTACAATTATACCTTAAAGGGTAAGTTGCGCTTTGATAAGACAAGAATAGGCCAGAAATAATAAATTAATAAATAAATATTGCTGAACAATTCACACAGCAACAATTAGCCCCGTGATAAGCTTTAAGCTTGCGTTGCGGGTGCTAGATTTCTAATATCCGTACTATGCTTACTCCTTACTTATATTATAAATGCGAAAGTAACTCTGTCTGTTACGCTTTCACGGCTAAACCTCTGAACCGATTTTGATGAAATTTGGCACATACAATCTTTAGACCCTGAGAAAGAACATAGGCTACTTTTTATTTCCACGCGGGCGAAGCCGCGGGCTTCCGCCTAGTACTTCATAAATTCTTTATTGTACTCACAAATACAGACATTTTAAACATTGGACAAGTAAAATATTTCATAGAGAAGAAAAAAAAGAAAAACCTTAATAAAAAAAAGAACAAATAATTTTTTAAATCTTTTTAACCCTTAAGTACATAAAGAAAACGACTTTTACAAAGGTGTATTACGGTAGCAATTCAAAATGCGAGTGTCGTCCATGCATTTTGTAACATTGATGAATCCTTGTTCCAGTTCCTCCACTAGGTGGTGAAGTGCGTGTCCTCGGCACTAGGATTATCCCCTGGCCGCACCAGAATCTGACGCTGGTGCGCTGGGAGTCCACCAACAACGCCGCCATCATTCTCGGCCCAGGGTAAGTTTTTTTTATTCTATTTTTATTTAGGGACTTTGTTATTACAAATCATGTCAGTCCCATAGAGATATCTATTACTACTACCTACATTAATTGCATGCGCAGTTTGCGTATGAATCATGCTAGGATGAAAATAATTAAAATAAATTAGTCAATTATGTAGTGTGCCTAGGTTATTATTTTATTTTATTATTTTCAATTTTCAATGTGGCTAAGAAGACTTAAAGGTGGGTAAGGTCCTGTCGACTCCCCAATTACGTAGTCATTTAATGTGTACCTAATTCTAAGGTTAAAATGATTTAAGTAGCTTATATTTTGACGATATATATACACACCGACAAAATTAGCGGAAAAAAAGATATTTGATATTTGTCCCGTAGAAAAATACCTCAAGGAAAATTCCTTGGTTTCAAAAGAATTACTCTCACCGCAAATTCCATGAATAAATGGCGGAATTGACTACCTTATTTAACACATTTCCCAGAATCTGTCTGTGGGAAATTAGCGGAATAATGCAAAACAACAATGGCTCGCTCAAATTGCTTTACATCTTTTGGGAACGCGAGCGGAAACGTTTTAATACGAATTGGGGATAATCCGAATCAATCATTATTGTAAAACGTCTTTTTGTTTTATTAGTTTGGAAGATTGTGTAGGTTTGTGAAGTTCGAACAATATAAGTATAGTAAAACCATTTTTAAACTGAACGCCCCTCCACCGCGGTTACACGTACATGCAAAAAGGTGTATAGATACATATACCTACTTGTACTTTTTTCGACCGTTTGAATTTGTCTTCCTTTCTCATACTAAAATTCACAGCTGCTAAATAATTAGTAATTGAAAACATCGCTCCTAAGAGACTCCTATTTTTTATCTCTTTGACTTAATGATGGTGATGATAATAATTAAATCCCATACTATTGTTCAAAGGTAAATTCAAATCTGGTTTAGTATTATATGTATAACCAAGTTTTTTATTAACAAAAGATAATTAGGTATGTCTATATCTACAGATATAAAAGTACACGCGTATTAGTAACATTATTTATAACGCAAGAACGGCTGAACCGATTTGGCTGAAAATTAGTAGGGAGGTAGCTCAAAACCAGGAGACATAGGATAGAGGAAATTTTTATAACGCATGTAAAACTGCGGGCTGAAGCTAGTAATTAAATAATTTCTGTTTCAGTGAGACGGTGCCAACGCCAATAAACGTAGAGGTCAAAGATGTGAACCCTCAAAACTTCACTGTACACTGGCAGTGCGAGCAGGACAAAAGATACACATACCTCGTGTGTGTGAGGAGAGTGGGAAGCAATAGAAATGTGTGCTCGGATAGGTAAGGCGATCTTTGTTTATATTTAATAAGGCTTTCTTACCTTAAGTTTAGTCCATGTTTTCTTAGTTCACATCCAACGTAAAAAATAGCGCAAAATTCTAGATCTTCTGTAAAAATTAACCGTATTAATATCCGGTATATATATTGCTACACAAGAAACAAATTTGGCCCACGGCTTGACCTTCAAAGATTTACATGGACAGAGGTTCACCATTAAGATTTCATACATTTTTATGATATTGAAATATTTTTTTTATCATACATTATAATGGATACACAAGGAACTCGGCACAAATATTAGAATTTTTTATGACCCGAGGCGGGAATCGAACCTGCAACCTCTTGCGTCGCAGGCCGATGCACCACAGCGGTCGTCAAACACACATACACATCGACAGTATAAACGTTTTATTTGTCGTCAGCTCAATAACGTCAATGAAAGTGAGCTACTTGGACGCGGACACTTCTTACGAAGTCACCGTGCAAGCCAAGCTGACGGGCAAGGCCATTGGCGGAGACTTCAGTGCCGTCGTGATAGCAAGGACTCCACCGGAAGGTTTGTATCACATTCATTTATTTATACATTTTTAAATTAAATCGCTAAAGAGCTCGTACATAAATAAAATAAAATAAAAAGAGCTTTATTATTCCATAACAACAATACATGGAATTTAACTAGTTTAACTTAAATAAACTTATTAAATAAAACTAAAACTTCATTATAATTGAGGTAGTGTTAGGACCGCATTGCGCGGTGAAAGCCTCCTCGAAAGAACTCCATTTGTACGAATACATAAAAAAATATAATATAACCACCGTCCAGTTACATTCTGCAGTTTTTCTATCCATCCTCAGGTTGTCTGGAAGAAATTGCTTTAAGCAATATGACCGCCCATTACGTATACGTTTTTAATTTAAATATTTTTTTATTTTTATTGGTTTGTGTAATAAAGAATTATAATACTCGTACATATATGAATTTTTTTTTTTTTTGTGTTCTGCTTTTATCTGCAATCAGTCGTTTGACTATAAGCAGATTTGTTGAGCTTGGTCGGCGTGTTGGGGGCCTGATCCAGTGATCAGCTCCTCTTCTTTTTGTTATATATCACTGGTCCAGTTCAATGATATGCTGTCTTTTGAGCCTTTTCGGGTAATTTATTATGAATATATATATGAATTAATGTACATATAATGTGTTCCCGTAGATGACGTGTCGTTCGCGTACAGCGGGGCGGGCGTGCTCGTGCGGTGGGCGGGCGGCGGCGCGCGCTCCGTGCGCGTCACGCAGAACATCACGCAGCCCATGGAGCTGTGGCGCGTGCTCAACACCACCACAGAGAACAGCGTAGAGGTAACCACACGTGCTCTTACGTTGAAGTACCTCTTAGGTACAGTCAGATGAGGTCTACCACCCTACGGTTGAGATTCGTTTGTATGGAAGTTAAATTATGTTAAAAAAACGTTGTAAGCAACACAATTATTAGTTTGTTTTGAAGTAGAATCTTTATGTTAAATTGTACTGTGTAGCTCTAAGATTTACCACTAACGCCATCTGTTGGCACTTTTATGATTATCTACCAGTATCGCCACCTATGTAATTTCTACTTAATAAAGCTCAGAAAGACAATTGAAGGACAATTCAACCATATCGATAATTACATCGTGCAGAAACTTTTGTCAAAACTGATAGACTACTTTCTTGGCCGACTGTACATTTGTGCTTCAAAATAAACATACTTATGTTCTCTTCATTTTATAACAACGGCAATTACGCACGTATTTACAAAAGAGTTTAAACACTCTCAACGTATCGACCACGACGAGAGCAGTCTTCTTCAGGAGGAGTAAGCGTCCCGCCGTGCTCCGTCTCCTCTCTGCACGCGCGTCTTCTCACTGCTTTTAAATAAGTGTAAATAAGTGTGTAATTCCCGTTGCTCCAAAATTAATAGTTTAACTCACGAAAATTTTGAAAGTGAAATATGCTTTCTTCCTTCTTCTTACGAAAAGTGCAAGATAAATTCTTCTCACAGCCATTAAGCACAGAAAAGCTATATAACAAAGAACCGTTATTTTACAGATAACAGACTTGGACCGGAAGTTACCAACGTACGTGATGGTGACCACTTCCGATCCCGACCAGCGCTTCACGGTGCACACCATCAAACCGCCTCCGGACTCATATGAAGCTTCCACGAATTTTACTATTTGTAAGTAAAATCGAATTTCGAATTTCGTAAATTAGAAATCATTAAAGTAATTATATTTCATGCCTGTTTTACCGGCACATAATGAACTACTCAGTTGAACTACTGTATCAGAGGGAAAGCTTTAGATATTTAACTGATAGATATCGCAATCAAAATTTCGTCTATTATCAGTCAGATAAGTTACGGATAGGCCTATCTGGCACTTCTATCTGTAACCAGTGAAACAGGTCCTAAATCTCTCTTTACCATTATGAATCACAACTATAGGGTGGTAGACTACATTTTTTGGCTGACTGTACAAGACTTTCCTTTATATTCCAGACATCATCATCATCGTCGCAGTCCTCCTGGTCTGCGTGCTGACGGCGGCCGGCGTCTGCGTCTGGCACAAGAGGAAACACAGGTCCCGCAGCCATGCCAGGTCTGCCATCGAGGCCGAGGCTGTTCCTAAGCAGAAGGTAACATTATATATGACCTCTTTCGCAGCGAACGAAGGTTTGCCTGCGACGCAAGAGGTTCGATTGATTTGAATGGATGAAGTTGGAGTGGGGGTTCGATTCCCGCTTCGGGCAAAAATTTGTACGATCTGCAACTATTTGTTTGTACTATCTATGTATGTATGTACATAAGCTTCGAGCTAACCACGGGGCTAGATATTCCTGTGTGAATTGTCCAGCAATATTTAATATTTATTTATTGTTACACTACCAAAGTAAAGGTAACATATCTATAACCCACGCCAGTTTGGTTAAACTGGAACGTGGGTTCGACTCCCACTCGAGGACCAAGGTTACGATTTGATATTGTTTTTTTTTCTATACCATTTCTAATGTATCTGTATAACCCGCGCAGATAGAAAATTGATTTGAAAATGGCGGCGGGTACGTATGGTACGATTGGCAAAACAAGGATAAAAGTATAGAGTGCGATAGAGAGTGAGCGAGAACGCATGCGAGCGGACGCCATTTATAAATCAATTCTTTAAGTGCGCGGCTTATACTGATATTGTAAAGCTGAATAGTTTGT
The DNA here is from genome assembly GCA_963691955.1 of Chloroclystis v-ata. Taxonomy (NCBI): domain Eukaryota; kingdom Metazoa; phylum Arthropoda; class Insecta; order Lepidoptera; family Geometridae; genus Chloroclystis; species Chloroclystis v-ata. Next base: position 9,767,270 of record OY829898.1, on the reverse strand, counting down.
TGGTTTCAACGCGCTAATCTAAGAAACCGCTACAGTATTGGATAATAAGGACATTTATCAAGAAGGCTATATGCTATACACACAAGATACCTCCATACCTGATATCAGTCCATTGTATGCTTCCATTCATTTTACCTGATTTTCTGATAAATATTTTTGTTTTAGATTGTCGGTGGTCGCCTCGCGAACGGCGGAGGACCAAGGGAGGCTGGCGAGCCGTTACTTAACGGGCATGTCCACATTACTGAGAACCCTTCGGTATGTTATTATTTATATTTTACTATAAAATAGCTAAGTCCTTTCAATTAAATAGAGAGTGATATAAAAATACTTATATTATAATGTTTTAAAGAAATAACAACTACCGAGTTATATATGTACTAAAAAGTAATCTTGAATCTTTAAAGAAAAAATTGTGCTGACGCATTTTAGGCTAGATACATTTAGAAATTTTCAGATTATTTAGCAAAAATTGTAGTGTGTCTAATAACTGTGTTGTGCTCAATATCTACTAAAGCTCATTATTATTTCCAGCAATCAAAAACACCAAACGGCAAAGTCCGCAAAGGTCATCGCTACGAGGCTCCATTCGACGTGGTCCGCTACGACAGCGGTGACGTCACACTGGAGACGGTCCTCGACGACAGCGCCACTCTGAGTCTGTTCGACACCTCGCGTCGTCCAGAGTTCGAGAGACTCGCCGTCTCACCCAACGCGTCCTTCACCAAACTCCCAGACGACAACATGAACTCCGAGATCACCAGGTCCATCGAACTTGACACCAGCAAACTACACCCCACCCTCCAGCCGAACGGTTGAGGCGCCATCTCTCCGCGGCTCTCAGAACTACACAGGGGTAGGCGGCCCCTAACAAACCCGGTCGCAATTCGACTGTAGTTAAGTATTTGAGATTTTGTACAGATAACGGAGGATATACGACTAAAGTTAGTTTCAGGCTCGGTGCGGTTCGCGAGGATGGCTTGGCGTGTTTTGTTCCTAATTATAGATTTTATTTCGTATGATGAAAGGCTGATTTTGGTAAACAATAGTACGGGTACGTGATAAGCTCATTTCAGAAAATCGCCCTTTGAAAGGCACGTGGAGTTATTCTCGTTTGAACTCGCTCTCGCTTCTCGCAATAGTCGTGATCATCCCCTTACTATTGTTAATGTAAATAACATTCTATCGGCAGATTTAGATAAAGAGCACTGTATATAGCGTTATGGATTCGATCCGAGCTTCGAGAGGAACGCCGGCGCAAAGACAATAAAAGTTAAATAGCGCCAATTTATTTCGTGTAAAATTTTTCAACATTGTGACAAAGGAAGATAAAGCAAACGAGTTAAGAATATGAAATTATTTAAAAGTAAAGCAGTGCCTCTATAAGTACACAATTTAAATATACAAAATAAAATATCACCGTTAGTGCAACATTATCGTACAAAACATAGACCAAAATAAATTCCAAACACCCGATATATTACCTAAATTCGTATGTACATAAAATATTTATTAATGTTATATAATACCTATTTATTTTTTCTGTATAACATAGACCTTTCATAGACAAAGCCTTAGATGCTGCCTTGAGTAACATTCCAATATATACCATAGTCCCTTTTGTACATAACTCCCTGAACGCACAGTTTCATATATTTATACCTACAATATAAGACAGCTATTGACACAAACATAGATACCATATTCAAGTAGATAGCAAAACTATACTAAACTAATATTAATAATAATTTAGTAAAACAACGAACTATTATTATAAAAATTTGAAAATAGTATTATAGCAGTTATTTCAAATTTATAAGGTCTAATTTGCTTCAGCTCAAAAAAAGAAGACTGAGCATTTTGTAGGCCCAATGGCACAGACTTCCGATGACACTGAAATTCTGACGAATAAGTGTTGTGCTTCGTGCAAGATGTTTGAATTGCATTATAAAGAAAAATGAACAAGTAACAAAGCAATATAATTTTATTCAACTAAATTGATACAATTATATATTTTTAGATTTGATTCCACCGTAATTTAACAGCATTTCATAACTGAGGATCGTTACTTCATATCACAATTTAAATCTACCTCATTTTATGCGTTAGGGTTATTTAGATGATATTTTTTGATGTTAATAAATAACATTAAGTTTTTTTCTGCCCATCGAACTGTGGAACGCGTTTTTGTTATCCATTTCTGCATAGTAATTGTTCTGTTCTAACTTATATATACTTTAGTACTGTAGGATAAGTCAGAATAGCATTTCATTGCGAGTACATAAATTGTTATACAAAGATATTATGCTCTTTAATAAGTACAGTATCAATTTCATTTAACAAATATTACAAGGCATTTCCTTTAAATCACTTAAACGACATAGTTTTTTAAATATTTATATTATTTCCGCCTATTTTTATTACTCTGTGTCTATATGTACACATAATACGTTTTTTCTACCAATTTGTATAATAAGTACCTACCTAAATACTATATTTAGATACAAAACCACTTAGGCACAACTATGTATTAAGGTAACCTAAAGCAAGCAGAATTTAATTTACAAAGTCAAAATATTATGTAAGGATTTTTGAGTTTAAAAAATCGGCTTATAGAAGTTATATGTAAATAAGTTTGGCTTTCTAAATTATATTTCTGTATGTGTATATATTTAAAAAGAAACTCATCTTAATTGGAAGGGAATCGCCGACTACATAAGTACCTGAAATTCAATTACAAATAAGTAATTTAATATTACGAGGTAGAATTTAAGGTATGATAAAATTTTAGATGTAACTTCAATTTGTAAGTTACAATCACAGGGTTGAGCTCTGTTTTAGACCGAAGCTAGAGATCAAAACGGTTTGTGAGATTTCAATAAATAGTACTAAGTTATTAAGTTGGTCTATTACATTTCATTTTCATGATGTAGGTACCTAGGTACTTACATCAACTTTTTAAATACCAGCAAGGATTTGATTTAGTTTATATTGTTTCAGCTACTATTTACATATAATTTTATCAGTGCTATCCAAATTTTGTTACATTTATAATTTTTATTCATATTGTCCTTTATACAATATCTTAATTAATTTTTATGAAAATTTACAGCATGTTCTCAGTGTTTTGCCAATTTTTTTAAATATACACCTATGGAGGTACATTTATTTGGTAGCATTTCTAGTATTTAACAGTAGTATTAGATACTTTACAATTTGTGTTTCCCTATCAGATAGTGTTGTCGTATTAAACTGTAGTTACATACTGTAATGTATTTTAAAGAAAGTTACATAACTATAGTATAATTTCCACTTATTTCTTCGGAAAAAAATGCTTTGTATAATTATTTTAAAACTTCACTTGGTAAGTTCGTTTAATAATCAATTATTTAATGCAACATATTTGTTGATATTGCCCAGTTCACTCGCGGTTGTGTTTTGCAAACTTTGCTATACTTTTATTCATAATCGTTATTTTATGTATTATATTATATTATTCTGAAAATGTTAATGTCAGTTAAAGCAGTCTGTACCTGAGAAGTAGAGAGTTGATATTGTTTCGTCAGATATTATTTTAAAACTGTTTTAAATAATAGCTCTACCAGAAAAAATTGTTCAATTTATGATTGATTTTGATTAATTTAATGTGTTCATTTACATAAGCCTACAGCAATTTTTTAAAAACGGGTTTACCATTCCAATTGTTATATATTATATAATTCTTATTTACAAATTTTAATTATTAAAATATATTAGTTTTCCATTTCACATTCCATAAAAGCCTGCAATAGTTTTTACATTATGTACCAGATTTTATTTGTTATACCCTCAGTTAATATTTATTATAATTATAGTGGTTATTTGTCGGATTATTATTAGTATTATTATATCGTGATACGGTAACTACAAAGCAATAGTTTTAATAGTTGTTTATCGTGTTTTGTAATGTATAATCATTGCTTACTGTTGGAATTTAAATTGAGAGTTTAATTATCGCCTCGTGGTCTATCAACAATTGAATTTAGCTATTGACTATTATAGTTATACGTATGTGCATGTTAAAATTACTCTTGATTTGCTAACATGATTTTATATTGACTATTAATACAGTTACAAAGTTTTCTTATATTTTTTTGATAAGCAGCTTCGTTTGTATTATTTGTTTTAAAGTATTTTATTAAGACTACATTTTGTGTAACTACATTAGTGTAGCTTGTACTTAGTACTTACATGAATGCGTCCATCATAAATATAAATTAAGTAAGTTTGTGCATTGTAACTGAGGTACCAACAAGAGGTTGAAATTCGCCTGGTCTCATTGTTGAGTTGACTTGAAAAAGTCAAGTCTTCTGTACTTATGTTGTGTTTCAATTGAAAGTATTCTATAATAATTTCAAGCTTGATTCAGGGGACCAATTTGACCTCTGTAGTGTTACTGTTGTTATTATTTTCAGTTTATGTTAAATTTAATACTTTTACGTACTGTTTGTTTTGAAGCATCAAAGTGGGTCGCTTTTCACTAAGCCTTTATACAGTCAAACAAAACGTTAACACACCTTGACTTTGTTTAAAAATTGAAAGTTCAATACTTTCAATTCGCCAAAATTTTCAATTAAAAAAAATTAAAAGGTAACCTGGATTGAATTCAAAGGTGACCCGCATAACACTTTTTGGCCTCATTTTGTTAGTCTATTTCCAATAGTATTTTTCTTTCTTCAAATTGGTAAATGAACGCTATATCCGGTTGATGGACCTCAAATTAAGGGCTCAGAATCAAACATTTTTAGTTGAGCATATCTTTTAGAGCTAGACAAAATAGTGAAGTACAGTACTTTGACACTTTTGAATCTACATTTCGCATCTTAAGTCACGTAATTAAATTAAAAGCACATTTTAATTAGTATTTCTTAAACCAGTGAAAAATAGCAATAATTTATTATTAGATCAAACAGTTGTATTCTAACGATGACGGAGTTTACATACATATTGTGGTGGTCCACTGTTGTAGTAGGTATATATTAGTCGTCTACTGCTTGTTAAGAAATTCACGTTAATAATATTATTGGAATGTACAAGTTTAAGATATCTGTTATAGTTCCACAAAATAAATTAGAATGTGAATCTACCTCAACCAAATTACCCATTAACGTTGTTTGTAAGTGTTCTTTTGAGTCTTATTATTACTAATAAACTGAATTGTAGTGTTTTATAATAATAAAATAATATTATTATTAGTTCCAACATCCCCTTTTGATAAGGTAATTATTGTTACCAAGCATATTGAATGTGGTCGATGGATTGTTGAGAGGTGTTGAAAGTTCGAGATGATATCGTCGGTGTCGAGCGAGAAGTCACTAATTGCCATTTTGGCCAAAATGACTTAATGATGCCAAAGTGTTTTTAAACCTATAATCTACCATGTGAGAAAATAAAAAAATGATATTTCTATATATTTTAGAAAATATAAAAATGTCAGAAATCATTAAGTGCCTGTAATAGCAATAAATTGTATGATTAAAAGTAACTAACTTCACTTAAGTATTATTAGACTTGAATATTTTGGTGAAATGTAGAACTAACGTTTCTCACTAAGGTCACTTAGTTACTTTTTAATACATCACGATGCCACGAAGAGGAATAAGCATTTGCGTACAAGTCACTAACTGCACTTAGTTATTATGTGCATAACTAAATTCTCGAATTTTGTTACTATTTTATATGACTAATTGATCTTAATGACTTCATACTGAAATAACACGTGCATCCTGCGATTTTTGGATGATCAAAAATAACTAACGCACTTCATGTGAAATCAAGAATTACAAAATTTACTGTAATTATGTATTGTTATTTGATTATTTATTATTTCCATCACTGTTCATTATAAATTCATTAAGGTAAAGTTTTTTTATATCAATAAAATACCAATAACTCACGCAAATATTTAAGCAATATTATATATTTTTGATAGTAGGACTTTGTAAAACACCTGGCACATTTATCCATGTAATGTGTACCTACTGTGATTTGAGCAAAAGTATAACCTTATGTTAAATTAATTAATTAATCAATCAATGAGTTTTAATTGATCAATGAGTGAAATTCAACAGGAATAATAATATTAGATCAGTATAGGTTTATAAAATATTTCTTGTCCTTTGCCCATCGTATTTTTAAGAAAGAATCATTCGTTTTTGGTCAGTTCTTATCACTTATTCCTTGTTTCTTTTGCTGTATTATGTTTTTCACTACTTAATACCACCATTATGTGTGTCAAGGTAAAAATACATTAAATTTATCTTCCAATACGGAATAGGTACCTAACAACAATGTTTTAACACTATTATTATTTATTTAGCATCAATAACAAATTATTCAAGATAATTATAATATCTAATAACACCCAGAAACCACAAAGGTTTATAAATATATAACTAACAACGAACATTATTACAAATAATAAGCTTTCATAAAAAATAACATTAAATCATCTTTACCCTACATACGTTAAAACACAATCAATATTATAAAAATACCTTGGAAAGGCAGCATTATTAATTTAGCTCGTAGACACTCTTAACGATATTTTTTTAGTAAATTAGAATTAATTGATCAATGAGTGAAATTCATCAGGAATAATAATATTAGATCAGTATAGGTTTATAAAATGTTTCTTGTCCTTTGCCCATCGTATTTTTAAGAAAGAATCATTCGTTTTTGGTCAGTTCTTATCACTTATTCCTTGTTTCTTTTGTTATATTATGGACATTATTCACTATTATGGTTGTTATGGAATATTTTATCAACCTATACTGAACTGACATAATTCGTATTGAATTTTACTCATGGTTCGAAGTAATAAAAGACAATGCAGAACCGCTTTCCGAACTAGACACTTGAGAAGAAATGCAGAAGAGGAATATTAGATCTTATCTAAAATAAACATTGACATACGAGTCTATAGCTAACTATATAATTTTTTTATGCTGTCTTTGCAAGATTAAGTTATATTTATTGTGTTTTAACGTATGTGTGTGTTGATGGTTTAAATAGTTATGATTGTTTTTAACAAATTTATTATTTGTAATGTTCGTTGTTAGTTTTATACATACTTGTATTGAAAGTTAATTTTATTTAAATGATGATAATTGTTATTTGATGAAATCTTATTCTTTTTAATCAAATTAATATACTTAATTAAATAATAATCTTCACTGCTACATAGTTTTCATAATAGTGTTAAAACACGCTTATGCTTTTATCGTCATCTACTATCATCATCATTATTTCAGCCATTGGAAGTCCACTGCTGGACATAGGCGTCCCTATATGACTTCCAGGTATTACGGTCGGATGCAACTTACATCCACCGTGAACCGGTAGCCTTTATAAGATCATCTGTCCACCTTGTTGGTGGACGTCCGACGCTGCGTTATCATCTCCTATAAAAGAGTTTAATTGATTTTTCATAATTAGTGAAAAACACTTATATTTGGTCATAATCACGCTCAAATGACAGTTAACATTATTAAATTAGTTGCATGAATAAATCACTAACTCAACAGAATGTTTACATAATATCTGTTTGCAGTGTTTGGCAAAAGTCATTAACTGCTCTTTTTTCAAAGATTTTGTTATAATTACTCACTTAATATGGTTATTTCAAATATTATTGAAAATCTTATTATTGGGATAAATTTGCCATAATTTCCTCAAAGAAACATATTTGATATCTATTTGCGTTACAGAGATATTACGGCTTAAAGACAAAAAAAATCTTAAAACGCGTTTATCTCGGAACACGGTTTTTGCAATTAGTGACTTCTCGCTCGACAACGACGATATTACATTTGAAAATAAAGAAAAGTACCTAAATCGATTGTTTTTCTTTGTGCCTAAATTATTCATAAGTTTCCAAGTAATATACGATCCATATTTTTTTTACTGAAGAAAAGAACAGGCTTTTCTTACTGCGTAGTATTTATTTATTGTGCATGTGACAAGCTAAAACCAAAACTAAACATGATAGGTTGTAACTTTGTGGCGTCGTCCTAATTGGCAGCGATCTACGATGGTGCGATGCGTTCTCGTCGTGCGACGAGTTTCAAACATACAGATTTCACCAGAGGGTCCTAATTGAAACTCGCAAGTAATCGTGCGAGCACATAAAATAACCATAACCAATTTGATCGTACGATGAAAAACGCATCGCACTTCGTACGATCGCTGCCAATTATGACGACCCCTGTAACTTGGAACGAATCGCAGGAAGATTAAGAATAAGGAAGACAAATGAAATAAAAGTAAAACAACAGCTCGCCATAATATAAGTTTAATGCTTATTAATAAGTTGGACGAGCAAGCTCTGCCGACAGAGTTTGGAGACTGCGCTCTCGTCTTTGTTGCGGCGGAGTCTGGCCGCCAGCCGCGCCAGGCTGAAGCGAGAGCGGGACCTGCCTTCTCGACGGGTTCCTGAAAAGACAGATTACAATTATTATTATGATGTTTAAAACGGGTCTATGTATATAGCGTGTTTTAAATAAATAAATGATTAATATTGGTGGACAATTCACACAGCACTTATCTAAAAATACATATTCGTTAATTACATAACATCAACGTACATGTAGTTATTAACCGTGCTGACACTGTGTAGTCAGCACGGTACTGTATAAAAGTTTGAAGGACAACTCGCACTTGGCGTGGTTAAGTTGGTTGAGGCCGGCGTCACGACGAATTGCCCATACAAACGAATACCAAAATTATTTGTAATTCCAGCATATTTCCACGATATTATTGTATTATTATTATTATTTAAATAGTATCTAGGTCATTACAAAGTTTTTTTTACAAAATACTTATTTTAAATGAAATATTACGTTTGTATAGGAAATTCGGCTGACGCCGGCCTCTTATGGCCTTTTCTCTCGTCAAGGGAGAAGCCCCTGTGACCCAGCAGTAGAAACGTAACCCATTTACGTTTCCACTGCTGGGTGCTGGTGATTATGATTACCTGTATTTAGGTTCAAAGGTTGGCTTCGACAGTTAAAAGGTTCTAATTTCGAACTTACCATCAGCGACTCTCTGCCAGGACTCCTGGTCCACGTTGACCATGCCCGTGGAGGCGCTGCGGCCCAGGTTCAGCTCCTGGGTCTGTGAGCTGGAGCTGTGCGACTCCGCCATGTCGCTGTCACAGCTGATTCTGCTAGATCTGGAATGAGGGTAGTCCAGCATTAGTTATTCCAACCGAGTTAAAAATTCGGGAGTTCGTGTAACTACCACGCTTAGCTGCCGGTTTCTAACCCAGTAGGTAAGGCTCACTGTAAGTTGGTAAAGTATACATAACGACAGTGTTGACCGTATTCCAGTATATAAATATCTGAATCGGTTAGGTTTTATGGGTTATTATTACTATCGAATGAGTTTGACAAAATGTCGCCAAATTATTTTAATTACTATAAAATATTTTGGTCCAATCATTTATCATGCTTGGTTGAGATACCAATAGACGATTAAGGGACTAAAATTACATACCTATCAACAGTTCTCCTCAAATCGCTCGCTGAACTGGTCCCTTCCCGTCTTCTCATAGAACCGGAAGAAAGTAAAAATCTATCACGAGCCGCCTTCAACCTAGCTGCTCTTTCAGATATCCTAGCGTTGCTTTCAGGGTCAGATGGAGGCACTGGCGCGTCATTCGTAGACATCGACCTTCCAAAGACAACCGAAAATTCACTCGGACTCTCCGAAATAAGTCTGGAGTACGTAGGGATCACAGTTTCGGAAAACTGTCGCATTACTGGCATTGGTTGTACCGTGCTTGTGAACCTTGGGAGGTTCTTTGTTATGTCTGGTACGATTGTGTCAATACTGGCTGTACCGACTATGGTTTCTTGGCTATCTTCAATTTTGTCTAGTTCTAATCGACGTTTGTCAGGATGTAAGGCATTGGCACTGTGAGATTTCAGAACACCATCAAGGCTTGTTGAAATTGTTGGAGTATGAGGCTTTTCTGTAGATATTTGCTCTCGTCTGGACAGTTGGCAGGCACTTGCTGATTTCTGAACTTCTCTTTCAAGGAATGGGTTGTTTCTGGAAATTGATTACAATTAATTTAGCGATTAAATTAATAATGATAGAGGAACAATGCACAACCTAGAATGGAATAGGCAGGTAGGTACTTAATCTTTAATAAGTTTTATTTGTTTACCTAATGTTAACCCCTACAGGCATGTCGGGAGGTCTTCGTCTTTCGGCAGAAGGTGATCTCCAGGCAGGTGATGATGTCCCGCTATTTTCTCCAGAAGTATGTCCTGAAATACGATTCATCTGCATTATGACCAGTATTTTCATATAAATAAATATAAATGAAAAATATATTTAAAGCTAACCTTCTTCGTTAATTTTTTTATTATATCGTTGTATCATAATCCTAATAGCCGGCGCTGTCTCCTTAGATTGTGGTTTTCTTTGTGAAGAGGGTGATGATGGCAGTGGTGGTCTACTTCTATTTCTATGTTCTTCGACTTCTTGAAGATCCCCAGAACCTTTTAGATCTCCCGAACCCCGTACGTTTTTATCGTTTTTATTTTCTTTTCTTTCGTGTTTGTATTGCGCTTTTGGTCTGACAACATCTAAATCTTCTACGTCTACAGGAATTACCGCTCTGGGTACTGATTCACCACTTCGGACGACAGGAGAAAATATTTTTCTAGTTGTTTTTACTATTACTTCTGGAGAACCATGTCTTTGCTCTGGTGCTTTAAGTTTGAGAACGAAAACCTAAGAAGACGAAAACACGATTATTTTCATACTTGAAATGTTTTATAAAATATTAAAGGGGAAAAATCTATGTTATGAGTAATCTACTAAATAACACAAGTTATTTAAATCTAGGAATTATGCCTACAATATTAAATATTTACCTCTCCTTCAGAATCTGAATGCACTGAAGTTGGAGGTGTTCGTGGTTTCTCCGAAGCTTTTCTTGGCCTTTTCTTCCGCCTCGGAATCTCCACAGTTACCGTATCAACCTCTGGATCTGTATCACTCTCAGAATGTCTCGAATGTTCTCTTTCAAGTCTTGTTCTAGATTTAGTTTTTTTCTTTCCATTAGTTTCTTTGCGTTTGTCATCTCTTAAATCATCAGTGCTGGCTTTGTCTTTAAGTAGCTCTTTGACATTATTTTGTTTTGAGGATTTTTGAATGCTGAAAATGACACTGGTTGGTGGTGACTCACGAAGTTCTAATCCATGTTTTATTTCTCGTTTGTCGTTTTCAGACTCGGTTTCTCTTTCTTCTTTAAATCTTCTTGAACTACCTCTTTCAACTTCTTCAATTGTTTTTCTTATAAGCTTTGCGTCTTCTTCCATACTTGTTTGCCTGCTTATTCTTCTTCGTGTTTTCTCGGCTTTAGACTAAAAAGACACATTTTTAGTTAAAATACCTTGACGTACATTACATATTTGAAACTATCGTTATAAATTACCTGGTCTCGGGTAGTTTTGGGTCTTGCTCCAGTTTCTTTCGGTTTATTAATTCGAGCATCTGAAATTACAACTACCAAAAACTTTATTACACATGTTCAGAAGGAATAACTTTATTTGTATTAAGATTAAGTTAATTTAGCTAACAACTCACCAGTCCCATTCGGCTGCAGCACAGCGGTGCCGGTGACAGCAGAGCTGGTCTCACACAGCAGCCGCGCCTCCGCCTGCCCGTACGTGTAGACCGGCTTCTGAGGAGTGTGGCGCGGAGAGACGGCCATTAGCGGCGCGGCCGTGCACACCTCCTCCGCCTCTACTTCTACCAGGACGGCGCCGCGAGGGTTGTCTGCTAGGCAGTCGAGCTGGTGGACAGGTCAATTAATAAATCTATATCTATCATATTATATAAAAAAAATTGCTGAAGGGGTATGGAGACTCGTTTGAAACCTTATATATGAATAACAAAATATTGATTTTGAGTCGACAACATTATCAGCAAAATTCGGATTACGGAGAATTTCTTCAAATTTCACCCGAGCGAAACCGGGTTTTCATCTAGTATAAAATAAAGTAGTATTAGTTACACTAAATATAACCCAAGAACGTTTGAATCTGAATAATAAGGAGATACGGAGAAGAACGCCGACATAGATTTAAAGATATTTTAAAGATTTAAAGATTTTTTTAAAGATTTCTATCCATAAAATCTTAAAGATCACTTGAACAAGTTTAGTCATCAAAGATAGCCCAATCGATTAGATCTTTGAAGATAACTGATGGCCGATGGGGTGGAAAAGTTTTCTAATGTCAACGTTTTCATCATATTCCGAAGTAAATATCTACAGTTACTTACAGACTGCCCCCTCTCATAATCGGAATCAAAATCATCAGCGTCATTAACACTGAGACTGGACGCGTGACGCCTTGAGCCCAGAGATGGCGCCACGCTTCCATCAGACTGGGTCCTGGTGAGGGAGGCCTGAGTGGCCTTCTTCTGGGCCTTCGCGGCCTGCAGGAGCGCGGACGTGGAGGCCTCCGGGGCGATGCCTCGGGACTTCTCCCACTCGTGGAGCTTGCGGGTGAAGGAGCGAGAGATTCCTGGAATTTTAATCAAAATATATTTCCATAAACTATTAAAGATAAGCGTAGATCTGTAAACTATATCAACTTCAGCGATCAACAACGTGCCTGGTAAGCGTTGTGATTATCTATACATGGGTATAGATATTAGGTGCAACCTTTTCAATTTAGATGTCTTGGAGGAATGGTCCTCCAAGACATCTAAATTGAAAAGGTTGTAGAGTGGAAAACTAGTCTAGAAAAAATGCAAAAATCTAAAATGGCTCAATGGCACATCGTTTATAGTGCTTAGGCTTCATTTAGCGCACATAGTATACCCTTGGGTAGGAATGCTAGTTCACAATATTTGTACAACTGTTACCTTGAAATTTGAAGAGTCCAGTTGACGTCTGCACAAGAACCTCATCTGGTTTTCGTTCGGACTCCCAGGCCGGCACCGTGTTTGTGTCTTTCATTACCGTCCATTCATCTGAAATACAAAATAATTCGAAATGAAGTACCCATTATCGTTGTACTGGCGATATGATTCTATAAGTCTTCTAGACTGATTGAAATTAAATTTAGTATGCAGATAGTTAAAATGCCGACTTTAGCCGCGAAGAAATATAGGTACCTTTTTCTATCTATAATCCCTGGTGAACTAATTTATAAATGTGTAAAACTGTCGTGGTTTAATGAATTCATGTTGAAATAAATAGGAAATCCACGAACCTACAAATCTCAGTGCCCGGCGAGGGATCGTGATCCGTGTCCTTGCAGTGTTGTTCCTGAAGATGTAAGGAACTAAATAGTTGACCAACGTAAAAAGGTTCGTGGATTTCATGTTTATTCCAACATTAATATTAAAAGGTACCCCATCTTTTGAGGAAGTCTTCGCTAAGGTCCTGCCGCGCCGGGGTCGGCAGCGGCTGCTTCACCTTCTTCAGCTTCCATTCCTCTAGCTTCTTGCGGAAATCTGCCGAGAGCTGGTCTTCTGTGGCCACGGGCCGGTGGGTCGGGTAAGGCCCTGTTGGGTTGGGTTATGTTAGGTTATTTCTATTTTTCTATTAGGTTACGTTAACATGGCTGGGACAGAGAGTCTTGTCGCTTGATGAGAGAGTTTAGGCCTTAATTCATCACGCTAGCCAAGTGCGGCTTGGTGAATTTCACATGTTCTTCAAACTTTTCAAAGTCATCAGAACATGCTGGTTTCCTTACGATGTTAGCCTTCACCGTTAGAGCACGTGTTTTTTAAGTGCACATATTTTGTCAACAAGAAAAATCCAGCGTAGGTTTGAACCTTCGAAATGGAAGTCGAGTGTGCTTCCACACGCTCTGTGATAAATTTATTTCGTCATACCCGATCTTTCTTTCTGAAGTACAGTTTAAGTAAATGATTAATTAGAGAATTAGTAGGTTATCTAACCAGCATGCAGCTTGCCGCGTCGATCGGAGAACTCTCTTCCCAGTCTGGTCTGTAGAGCTGCATAGTGTCGGGCTATCTCCTCCTTCACCGCACTGGCTTCACAACCGCTACTCAGACCCTCTGTCTCTGAAATAAATACAAATAAGTAAATGATTAAGTATATTATTATGTAATTTATCGAAGTGTCCGGAAATTGTGGGATGATCCAGGTTGATCAGGGCCGGATCGTGAATTTGTGGGGCCCTGGGCTGAAACTATACCTACTTGGGGGCATATCTTAGTACTCAATTTATGTAAAAGTTTAAAAAAATCTTCGCACATAAAAATAAGTCGGGTTTTCCTTCCTGACGCTATAACTCCAGAACGCACGAACCGATTTCCACGGTTTTGTTTTGTTTCATTCGTTGGAAAGCTTTCGGGCTCCGTGAGGTTTATAGCAAAGAAAATTGCGGGAAAGTGTAAAACGCGGGCGAAGCCGCAGGGCGGAGAGCAAGTTTTTTATAAACATATCTATTTTTTTGTCTCGAGTTTCGCCATTTCCATGTATAAATTTCGTGCCTTTTCCGAAAATCAACTTTCTCCACCTCACTTTCACTGCAACTTTTTGAAATTTTCATGATGTTATCTTATCTATTTTTTAACGCTTTGACAGCATCATAGTGGCAAGACCATCTGGTCTGACTTAAACTTTTTAAGGTAAATTTTAATTTTATTTCACAATTCAACAGTTCCCACCTAAGCAAAAAAAAAACGTATATTTGTATGCAATTTTTAATAAATATTTTCTTATGACGTTTTCACGTAAAAATATCCTCCGTAAACCGACTTTACAGACAACTATTTTTTTTTCAAATTATGGCCTACTTTTTAGCGGGATCTGGGGGCCCCTTGTAACCCCGGGGCCCTGGGCTGCAGCCCAATCAGCCCATAGGTAGATCCGGCCCTGAGGTTGATATCATTATCAAGCATCGGAATGGTAAATAGGTACGCAATAATAAAGACCCGTTTATTCCTAATAATGTTAACAAATCGCGAAATTTTAACAAGTTCTATGTACATGCTTTTTAGTTAACCTATATAATTATGCGTAATTGAGAAGTAAGTAGATATGGTTTTTTATTTGTAAAGAAGATTAACATCGTTATGTCCGCAACAAATTTAGTACATTTACGCTACACCAACTATTTTTTTACTAATAAAAATTGATTTGAAATTATTTATATTCTGTAAAGAAGCAGTTTTTATCTATGACAGTGGCAGTTTCATTATCGTGATCAACAAAGTTTTTAATTTTGTGTTATCCGGTTTCCAAAGGGTTTTTAAATTAAATAATAACAAAAAATCATTCAATACCACACTAAAAGAAAATACAAAATTACATTCCTGAATTCTAAATGCGTGTAATGAAATTAAACAAAAACATGTGATTCACAAAGGAACAGCAGGAAAGCACGAATACTAAGTTTACAAATACTATCTACAATGTAAGAACTGAAACCTACGTTTACTGGCTTCAAACAATATTTGTATGTATTTGTTCTCCTGATAAATTATTCCCTATCTTTCAGGAGGCCTGTAATCATCTCAAATGGTTCTTATATTTTGCATACTTCTCATAATGCTGCTTTATTTTTTGTTTGTAAGTATTTTATTTGATTCCAATTAGTTTTGTTTGAACTAAAAATAAACGAGAACATTTTAACTTTTGATGGAATCTATTCGTCTACCCACTTCTAGGCACGGATCTCCCAACAGAACTTAGTTGGATCTCGGTAAGCTGGTTCAATATATCAAACTACACTATTATCAATCATTCCTTTGTCTTGAGACACTGGGAACGGACACGGGAAGATATTAGGTGGTAATTCAAGCGTCAATCTTAACATTTTGTACTTGATGTGCTGCGTGCGCGACAGCTCTAATAGCTGTCTACAGCTCATTGCAAATAGTCTAGACTAGACCCTCTCTTTACGGAATACTTTACAAGAGTATATATTCTGCTCACGTTAGTCAAGATGTTTACGTTTCCACAACTAGGAAACATACCTTTTGACGAGAGATATAGGGCCTTCATTCACCACGCTGGCCAAGTGCGGGTTGGTGAATGACACATGTCCATCAAACTTTTCAAGTTCTCAGAACATGGCGGTTTCCTCACGAAGTTTGCTTTCACCGTTAAAGCCCGTATTCAAAGAACACATAATATTTTCTTTGTTAATAAATCTCTTGTTCTTCCTAGAGTCAGACCAGCTCAGGCGGCGCCAGCACGTCAAATACTCTCCGTCAGATATGGTCAGGAGAAGGCCATTTCTCGTACCGGAACAGCGAGACTAGTGGCCTCAGCGGGCTCCGATACACCCCCACGGAACAAATCGCGAGTCCCAGCCAATCCCCGGCCTGTGTCTGCAAAACTTGTCCTTGTTCGACCCTTTCCAATATGCTACAGTGAGTTTGCAATAATTCGTTGTTCTAATTCTTATTAAGATTATTCTTGTTCCATTTTTAATATAACTGCTTCTCATTATTCTTAACATCTTTCTACGATAATTTTTGATATGGTCACAGAAAATATATAATTACATAATGGTGAATGGCGTTTTAAAATATATTTTCAAAATTGTATGATTTCAGAACCTATCAGAACCACCCTGCTGCCGCCATGTGTACATCGGTCTCTCAAACTGTCTCACAACATCTTTGTAATTTTATTAACATGGTAAGCCAACACTTAATAGCGTCTCGGGTTACCTTTGCCTAGGTAAAAGAGGTAAATAGATTTTAACAAACGACCATGATTTGGGTGTATATTGTTGAAGACTAATTTTAACAATTATGATTAACTAGGTATCGAATTGATGGGATAATTTATTTACGATATTAAAGTTTTAGTCTTGAAAAGGAGGCATTGTAAACAGCCAGTTCCATAGACGCAAACACCCAGAGTCCTATTGAAAATGTAAAACGTTTAGACACAATAAATCAAGCTATTCTTGTTCACAGTTTATTGAGTCCTGGATGAGTTTAAGCCTTGTCTTTACCTGTCAACGTAGGTGTCTCCGTCAACCACAGGTATGCAAGTGTAAATTTATAGACAACAGAGAGATATAGTGAATTATAAGATCTACGCTGAATCGCCACCAAAAGGATGCCTCTGTACCAGTAATGGGTATAATATACTAGTAACAGTAGTAGCTGTTGAAGAAATAAATTAGAACATTCGTCAAGCACAATCATACATTTCATTGGTCTAAAATAACAACGGTAAATCAATACAATAACTTTATTTAAGATAATAATTTTTGAATTTACAGACGAAAGGCTCAGAAGAGCCGATGAGTATAAAACCTACACAATCAGGCAGTATCTTGAAAAAACCAGACGAAAATAAACAAGAGCCTGATGACACAAAGATGAAGAAATCTGCTAGCTTTATGATAACTGATACAATTAAAATAGAAGAAAATCAAAAAGAAGAAATACCACTACAATCTGATAAATCTGTCCAAGTTGGTAAAAGGAACAAGCCTCAGAAAACTTCTGAAGTTAGAATAGGAGAAAGGATACCTCACAAGCCACATAACGATAAAAAGAAAAATCTTAAAAATTCTAATGAAGAACAACGGAAACCAGACGAACCATTAAATATGAAAAAACGCCAGAATAGTGAAACTACTGAATCTTCAGACATTGACGACTTGTTTCATAACCGACGCTGGTCTACGAGAGAAGTCGCAGAAATAAACCCAGAAAACAATCCCATAAGTAATGTTGGGAATTGCAATGACTGTGTCAAGAAAGGTGAAACTTGTGTTCCTACGTGCCCGGCATCCAAACGTCAAGAGTGATTTAGTGTTTCTAATAAACTTTAAATTAATAAAACATGTCGTTTCCGTGTCTGTCGTAAATTTTCATTTTAATTTGTTAGATATTTTTATTTTTAACTAACTAGCCGACCCACCCGAGGTTTTGTTTGCTGTATTCCTTTGCCACACTTAAAAATACTACGATTATTTAAAACCAAAAGCACCTCGGCCCAGCCATTCATGAATGGTAGATAATAATTTTAATAATAGATAATATTTTGCAATATTAACCAATTTCAGTTGTTTACAAACGTTTGCAGTTTTATTTTAAACGCCTAGCTTAGTCTAATATCTTACATAGTATAAGAATCGCTTGCGTTTTTGACGTTATCTACACACCTATAGTTAACTTAGTATATAGCCTTCCTCAATAAAGTAAAATCCACTGAAATAATTTCTCAAATTGGACCAGCGGTTCCCGAGATAAGCGCGTTCAAATAAACAAAGTCTTCAGATTTATAAATAGTAGTACTCATAGTATATCTGTGAAGGTTTAATTTTATATAAATTTTTTGCTCTTTGGTACTTACTTAATTATTTTCTGTGCTGTTTTCGATTATAACATAGTGATTATATTCTCTTTGCTCTTTGTTTTCTATTTGTCAAAGCAATTTAATATTTTATATTGGTGTGGCTTCGATTCGGCACGAAATTGAACAAGTTAAATCAATTTATTCCAATTGAAATTAGCAAAAATACGAAACAATGAATTATTAAATAAATAAAGTGGAGGTCCCCAAAAAACATGATATTGATAGTTTTCTGGTGAAATTTCGAATACTTACAATGGAAACTTGTCAAAATGGTAAATACCTAATAGATATTAAGTATTATTTAGTAAATTAGGAGTTTAGGAAGTTTAGTCTTTGCTCAACGATGTAAAAATTCTGCCTGAATATGTGATAACTTTATTTTCTAAACAATAGTCTGTTATGAGAAAGCCATGGTGGTATAATACAGTAACAACTCGGGCTGTGTTGCAAGTTTCTAACGCTGAAATTATCTATCTTTTAATTAAATAAATAAATAAATATTGCTCTACAATTTACACAACGACATCTAGCCCCGTGGTAAGCTCGAAGCTTGTGTTACGGGTGCTAGATTTCTGATATCCTAAGACCTAATTTCACCACTCTCTGTTTGTTAGTTTAACATCCCATTAAGTAATTAACAGTCCATAAATATACGTAAACTGACAGTGATTAAACATAACGGGATGTTAAACTAACAAACAGAGAGTGGTGAAATAAGGTCTTAATATAATATACATACATAGATAGATATTTTTTATTATACATATAATTATGTATAACACCCAGACACCCGGAACAAATATTTGCAGATCATACAAATTGTTGTTCCGAGGCGATTAATTTTTTTTCAACAAATAATTTTACTGAATAATTTTTGTTTTTAGTGCACGACTGTCCAATACTCGGCGTCACCAAAGGCGTGGTATTAGTCACAGTTGCAGTTTTTGTACTGGTTAGTAATAAAATAATTGAGCCGTATCATAAGTTGAACTCTATTAGATACGGACGTGTGTCATCGACGAATAATTAATATTTAAAACTGATTTTAATGAAAGACAACACATATTTCAAAATTCCTTATATTTATATCTACTATATAAAAATTAGTCGGGTTTTCCTTCCTGACGCACTCCGGAACGCACGAACCGATTTCCACAATTTTGCATTCGTTGGAAAGGTCTCGGGCTCCGTCCGGTTTATAGCAAAGAAAATTCAGGAAAATTTTCAACAGAAAAGCGGAAAAATATTATAACGCGGGCGATGCCGCGGGCGGGTAGTTTTTCATACAAATTGAACCTGTTTATGTGACTTCCAGTATCTCCCACTTGGTGACCCCGACTTGCATTGCTCGGACTCGTCACTACTGACGCACAACACTGCCCTCCACTATCTGTGCGACCTCCACAATTTTCTCGGCCAGTAAGTTACCTAATTAATTATCTTTACCTTAATTATCAGCTGTTACGTCCAATGATTTCCTGCAACATTCTCCGTTTAGTGGACACTTCCAACACAATCCCTTAACTGTCACAATTGCCGGTATTGTGAAAGTTAAGTGAAAGAAAAGTGAACTTGACCCTATCTATTACACATTTTTATCCCGAAGCGGGAATCGAACTTCGAAATCGACCTGCACCCGCTGCGTCAGAGGTCGGCAAATTGTTTGCTTTTATCGAGCTTTGCTCTTGTCAAATGGGTATTTGAACTCTTTATCATCTTAAACATCATCAAAGAGATCAACGTCTATAACAATAATTCACAAATAACCGGCCTTTTAATCTGAAGCTATGCCGACCCACCGCCTCCGGACGCGAATAAGTGATCTATTCTTGGCCACGGTTTATGATGATTTTATTGTTGGACACTAGTTATAGCCACTGAAATTACTTTTAAATGTACCGCTGATATATTAGTGGGAAATGAAGAGGATGGCGTAGACGGATGTGGAGTGACATCAAATGGTTTGTTTTACAACGGCAGAGGAAACATAATAGTGGAATTTGTTGTATTTCATAATGACCGTTGTTTTATGATAGTTTAATTATAATGTTCTTGAGAACCGTATGTGATATCTAGTTATACGTTATTTAAGTAACTAGGTGAGCCGCCCGATGTCGTAACTATAAAAAACAAATTATAAAAAAGTGATAATTCGTAAATCATTAAGCGCTCTACACACCGCTCGCCGGCACAGCCCGGCGGCCCAACCCGCCGGCCTTATTTTTTACAATCATGCCGGCGGGTTGGGCCGCCGGGCTGTGCCGGCGGGTCAGGCCGCCGGCATCCCTCTCCACTCACTCAGTCAGTTGCCCGCCGGCTTTCATAGAGTAGTGACGTATTTGGCAATAAAGAATGTTACCTAATTTTGATTATTAGCACTCCATATTCTATGTCTAATATAAAAAATACGCGTGAAAGAATTACTTCGATACATCAATTAGTTTCCGATTTAGAAGTAAAACAAGTTGTAACCGTACGACGACGATAACACATAGGCTACTTTTAATCCTATGAAAATGTACAGTTCTTGAGGAAAACGGGGCCGAAGACTGGAGGAAGCTAGTTTGCAATAAATCAATATATTGTTCATTTAAATTTACTAAGAAGCTAGTTTGCCATAAATCAATGTATTGTTCATTAAATCGTGCCGCCGGCATTGCCGCCGGCAAAGTCGTGCGGCTTGGACATTCTGAAGCCGGCGGGCTGTGCCGGCGGGCCGGCGGGGCTGTGCCGGCGGGCCGCCGGCTTTGGTGTGTAGAGGCCATTAGATACTCAAAATTACCTATTATTAAACAATGCATTATATTTTAAGTGCTGTTTTATCTACATTTAGACCGATTTTAGAAGCGGTCTAGTTCGTCGCGCCATCTTACACGGGGTCTACCAAGCCGTTGAATTTGAGTTAGGGCTTCATGTGGTAGAGATGGCCAAAAACTGTTCGGGCATGTGAGAAACATCGTGTCCAGCCCAGTCACACTTAAGCCTAGCAGCTTTTAATAAAAAAAAATATTTGATTTTATTTGTTTTTTTGTTATAAAAACATATGTTTTTTCTCGGCCAGCTAAATAAATAATATATAATTTGTCTTTTAATTACAGAGCAGCCAAATTGTCAGTGAGCGGCGCAGAGAAGGTCGCTTGGGCCGTAGCAGAGGCCCTCTATAAAACCAAACTTAATGTAAAAACCAATTAGTTTTAACCGTTTTACACACAAACGAATCAATTATGTAAAATCTGCCAAGAAAGTGGTCTACCAGTTTTGACTAAAGTTTCAACATAATTTAACTGACGTACAAACGAATCTCAATCGTAGAGTGGTAGACCATATTTTTTGCTGACCGTACCTAACTAGCCAAGGTGCTGACAGCTTCGCTTGCGTTTCTCACGTTACACAAATATTTTATATGTTCGTACTATATAGCCTTCCTCGATAAATGTACAATTCAACACTAAAATAAATACTAATCGGACCAGCGATTCCTGAGATTAGTGCATTCGAACAAAAAACAGGAATTTACTGCCTAAATAAATGCTTTGTTATAAATTACTTATCCACTCTTAAAATATTAGTCTATTTTTATAGGTGTGTTGCTGTGTGATTTGTTCATCAATAATTACATGTTGGTGATCAATAATCATTGTAATATTGTTGCAGATCTACTCAGTGTTAGAGCAGATAGATGGAGAAGATCTGTGTCGTTCTGTGTGTTCCAAGGTAAATAGTAGATGAATACATCTAGATTATCTACTGAAAAAAACTGTAATATACGTATATTCAAATTATAAAAAAATTATCGTCGTCGTCAATTGAAATATGAATTGTTAAAGATTGTGTATCTAGTAAATAAAAATGTATTATTTAAAGCAAACGTTTTTAATATATTTTCAATTGCATAAAATTCTGCTCGTAATACAATATATTTATTTATTTATTAGCCACACAAAACAAATTACAACGCATTTTCAACAATAATTAGAATCTAATTGTTTATATTTAAAATTATGTTCCAAGTTTTTCATAAATTGTACGGTGTATGTTGTCTGAAATAATTATCTACCTATTTAATGTTTTTTTAATTCTTTGGTGGTGAAATCTATTATACACCGACAAAGACGTGTTGCTTATTTAAACCAGGGTCAATAATCTTAATATCGTATGGTCGCAATAAACAAATTCAAAACCGGGGTAAAGTAGTTATTTAAATAACTCAGTTGAAATTTGTTTGTTTGTTTGTAGGAGGAGCTAAAGAATTCGAGATTAGCAAGACGTGCCGGTTGCGTGCGCTGCCTTAAACGAAAGAAGAAATTTTAATTCCATTTTTATAATAATACCTACTTATGTTATTCTGTTTTTCATGGTCGTTTTGCTTTAAACTTTATCAAAAATGTGCGAAATTTACGTCGTTTAAATATCAATGAATAAATATATCTTAGAATTAAAATAATGTTTCAAGTGAGTAGTACTTATAAGCCAAAAATCGCGGGTTGGTGATAATGGTTTCGTCGCGCGTTCAGTACCTGCAAAATGGAATCGCCCCCGGGTGGGCTTGAATCGGTTAACAGCCGAACGCGCTAACCAATTGCGCCACGGAGGCCGTGCCATCGGGCGCGAAATTTGTATATTTACAGTATTGCCATATTAGTCCGGGATCCGTAGTACATTGGAATCAAGTGATTACTAACAAGCTAATTTTTCGTGAGTAGCTTAATTTTAATGAGACGCCCAAGAATATCCTATACTCAACTTTTGATTGTGGTAGCTAACAGAGATATCGAGGATTAAATATGTCGATTTGATGATCCAAAAAAATTGATTACTAACCGGTTGTTTTTTAGTTATATCGTAGGATAATGATCTAAATTATATGAGAAAATATTTGTCCTACAAAACCTATGGTTTGATCAAAGAGTCCCCCCATTTCCAAAATGTATCGAAAACGAGGTCAAAATAAATGATTACTAACCAGCTGATTTTTTGTTGTATACTTAATTAATATTTATAAAATCTAAATGACATATTGTCCTACAAATTTCGTGGTACGTAAACCCGGTCCTACGGTCCAAAGTTGTAGTACACATCCTTGATGTAAAAATAATTACTATCAAGCTGAATTTTCGTGAATAGCTTCGTTTCGATGAGACGCCCAAAAATATCCTATACCCAACTCTCAATTGTGGTAGCTAACAGAGATATCAAGGATTAAATATGTCGATTTGATGATCCAAAAAAATTGATTACTAACCGGTTGTTTTTTGGTTTTATCGTAAGATAATGATCTAAATTATATGAAAAAATATTTGTCCTACAAAACCTATGGTTTGATCAAAGAGTCCTCCCTTTCCAAAATGTATCTAAAACAAGGTCACAATAGATTACCTAATGTTAATTAATGTTCAAGTCATGTAGGTGGTTTATTTTTGAATATCGAACAACCTCCTTAGCTTTATAATTATTGCTGTTACCCACGACTTTGTCCGCGTCATTTTCTGATATTATTTTAGACAATTTAGTTTTTAATAATAATTATTTTAATACTTCTGCGTAGCGCGTTCAAACAAACTCTTCAGCTTTATAATGTTCAAATAAGTATAGTTGTATAAATACTTAATACCTACAATATTTTTTTACCTAGATAACTATAAAATAAAGTTATTTAAATTAAAACAAAATCACTATCTTATCCATAATCACAAAAAGAACTCTCTTTCGGGGGATCGAACTCGGTGACGCACAGTCGCCGAGTTTGATCCTTGCCATTACGCCAACTGAGTAGATGCGAAAACCGACGAAATATGTCTTTGATATAATTACAAATTATATTTTACTGCGGGTGTGTTGTTACACTGACGCCGACTTAACTTTCTATGTTACAAATAGGCAAACTTAAAAATTACAATTCTTGTCGGACTAGCGATACATACCTGTTTTTTTGTAGGACATTGTTACATTTGGGCAAGGAACACACTAACCTATTCTGTAATATTTTTGTCCTACAGTTACTAATGAGATAAATGGTCTTGTGGTATTAACAATGTCTAGGCGTAGGACCGGGATAACGTACCACAAAATTTGTAGGACAATATGTCAGTTAGATTTTATAAATATTAATTAAGTATACAACAAAAAATCAGCTGGTTAGTAATCATTTATTTTGACCTCGTTTTCGATACATTTTGGAAATGGGGGACTCTTTGATCAAACCATAGGTTTTGTAGGACAAATATTTTTTCATATAATTTAGATCATTATCTTACGATATAACTAAAAAACAACCGGTTAGTAATCAATTTTTTTGGATCATCAAATCGACATATTTAATCCTCGATATCTCTGTTAGCTACCACAATCAAAAGTTGAGTTTAGGATATTCTTGGGCGTCTCATTAAAATTAAGCTACTCACGAAAAATTAGCTTGTTAGTAATCACTTGATTCCAATGTACTACGGATCCCGGACTATATACACATGTCACGATCGCGTCATTTTGTATAATCGAATAATTTGTGTAGGCATATTGAGGAATATCTATTATTAAGGTTTCTGAAGATGAGTTAAATTATTAGAATAATATTATTAATTGGGCTATGTATTTCTTTTAATAAATTAAATGTGAATTATTACCTATTTATTCGGATTAAAAAAAACACGCATCTTGTATAATTGTTTTGTTTGTATGCACGTGCTATCTCAATACTTATAGGTATTTCTCTAGAACAACGCTTATCATTATCGACTAAATTTAAATTACTTTACGTGGGTTATTTTTAGGACAGGTACCTAGTATTAATAGGGGAATGTTAGTTCATGGAAATTCATAAATTTTAAAACACGGGGAAAGCCACTAGACCAGGGTTTTTAATATTTTACAAGGAAAAAAATAGTAGTAGAATGAAACCCATTAGAAAAGGAGGGGAATATGATAAAAATGAAAGGAAAAATAAATTACGGTCGATCTGAGTTCGGGAAGTGGGAGGGGGTGGGCTTTTAAGGGGAGAAAATGGTTTATCTCGATTTGCGGTGAAACTACAAGTCCTATGAAAAAAAGTTATATGGCAAAGTTGTAGGTAATAAAACGATCTACAACTTTTAATTCATAACTTTTTTACATAACGTCAAAATGTATGTGAAAAATTCAAATAACTAAGTTTTTGGTTTTTTATTTCTATCTTTTTCAAAAACATTTTATTTTCTACGAAATTTGGTGAAAACTTACCTATTTATGTTCTAAATCCACTATAATTTATTTGATTAAAAATATTAATTTTTACACCTTATAAAAATAATAAATTGCTTATAATCATATAATTGCTTATAATCCGACTTATTGCCCATTATACAAACAGATTATTATATAATAATTATTATTATATAGTCTGAAAAGACAAAATCATATTTTTATGATGCAATTGTACCTAATGATACAAATTTTTGTTTCGGTTTTGTGCATTTTCTGAGAATATTTACTATCGTAATGTATATAATTTTTTTAATTATCAGAAAATAGAGATTTTAATGAACATAAAGCATAACGATTTTTATAAAAAAGCTAATATTTTGACACGTGAATTTTCGATTGAAAATTGGTCTATTTTTGTAGTAATTAAGTCAAAATAAGGTGTAAAAATTAATATTTTTAATCAAATAAATTATAGTGGATTTAGAACATAAATAGGTAAGTTTTCACCAAATTTCGTAGAAAATAAAATGTTTTTGAAAAAGATAGAAATAAAAAACCAAAAACTTAGTTATTTGAATTTTTCACATACATTTTGACGTTATGTAAAAAAGTTATGAATTAAAAGTTGTAGATCGTTTTATTACCTACAACTTTGCCATATAACTTTTTTTCATAGGACTTGTAGTTTCACCGCAAATCGAGATAAACCATTTTCTCCCCTTAAAAGCCCACCCCCTCCCACTTCCCGAACTCAGATCGACCGTAATTTATTTTTCCTTTCATTTTTATCATATTCCCCTCCTTTTCTAATGGGTTTCATTCTACTACTATTTTTTTCCTTATTTGACCATTTTTGAAGCTAACTGCACTGGTCTACACGTCGCGGTCTAGTCATCATTCAAATGAGCAAAATTATTATCTCTAATAATAAATCATAACACATACACATTTAAAACGTGAGTACATGTAAATAATATTCACAAGCAATTCAACATTTATTTTCCGATAAAACTTTTATTATATTAGTTTTATCGTAACGCGAATAAAACTAAGCATCGTGTTTATTTTTAGGCGGTTATTTTAGTATTCGCAATGAAGAATGTCCAGTGTTTTGCCGCTGTTTTTCTCATTAGCTTTGCTGTATTGGTGAGTAATTATCAAATCATTACAAAATATAAGAAGAAGACTGTGTTTTGCTAAATGGATTAAATAAATATTGCTGGATAATTCACATACCACACTATACTGAAAAGCAAAGTCTCAGTCATTAAAAATAAAAATTAAACTAAATTATTCTTAAATATTCAAATAACATTTTATCCATAATGTTAGCAGCTTCACCTATGTTGGCCTTTTTTGCTTGTGTTAAATAAACTCTAGTAAAAATAGTTTATATTAAGGTATTTTCTTTATACGCATTACTATCGAACTGCGAACATATTTTAGGTCAAATCAGCAGAAATAGTAAAAGAATCAGTGGACGAGGTCATAGAGGACGAAATCACTCACAAACTTGGAGAAGATCTACTGCAGAGCATCGAGAAGAAGTTCCAAGTAGACCTCGAGAGGTAAGAAACAGATCAGTTCAAAACCTAAGGTCCGCTATATCAAGGAGTTTGGCTGGATAAGGCCTAACTAAGTAGTCCGTGCAGATAATATTTAGTTCCTTCACAGTAAATTTGAATTAAAGTTATATTTTTCCAAATACACATTTCATTGATACAGAGTTCCGTGCATATTGGTTAGACGTATTAAGAGGTTTTATGCTAAGGTTGAATATTTGACAGAGCTGTGGACATGGTGCTGATGAAGATAAAGCTTCTACTCCACAACGGCACCACACACATCCAGGATAAGTTGTCAGACCTGCAGGGGCTTCTGGAGGTCATCAAGAGCAACAAGGAGAAGGAGGTACCTTCATAAATACGGTCATTACATTAGAAGGGCCCTTTGCCCCATCAGCACCATTAAACTTTGGGCTTTGAGAATTTAGGTCTATGAGGAAGGGACGAATCCGCGCTCGGCAAGTGTAAATTAAAGCAAACTCTTTCACGTCACTACAAAAGTCCCTGTGTCCCAGCGGTGGGTACATAAATAACCGAAGAAAAAAAGCGTGGGGAAGGGTAACTCGTAAATCTCTAAAGTTAAGGTTAGAACTACAATACAGCGTTATTTAATGAGTATTTAAGATCAACATTTTAGTATATATATCAGAAATTTTGTAAGCTGTTTGGCGGTGACCTAATAATAGTACCATAATAATAATAATATACTGCTGGAGCAGTCGTTTTGTGTATTGTACAAATAGACTTAGGTACTGTGACCACCAACAGACTGCAGATGCTCAAATAAATGACATTCCAGCTGGAAGAGTGCCTAACAACTCACCAGGATCAAACCTCAGCGATGGCAGAGAAAGCTCTTCATCAGATGGTGGTGTGTGGGTATGCGCTGATTGGCCATGATCCAGCACAGGCCGTCTCCAAGGTGGTGGCTTTGAAGAACATGATCAACCAGGGAATCAAGCCGGTGAGGTCAATAAGCTTATTAGCCTTTGTAGTAGAAGCTTTATCTTCATCAGCACCATGTCCACGGCTCTGTCAAAATTCATCCTCAGCATAAAAACCCATAATATGTCCAACGAATGTGCACGGAACTTACCCATTCTATCGATAGAATAAGTCGTATTTAGAACTGGTCCAGTAAAAAGAGTTAAGTAGGGTTGAGCCAAATTCGTTGAAAGGAAAGTCAGTAAAGCTAGTTGATGATGGGATAACACGTCTGGGTTACCAAAAAGAATGCAAGTTGACCAAACGGATAGAGCTAACCAAATGGATAGAGCAAATAATTTTTATTGCCTCTATAAACCACAGGGTTTGAATTAATATTTATTATCTTTACTGCGGAAATTAAGTCTTAATCCTATTTTCAAGTATAATTTTGCGGCTTTTAAAATAGCCTGCAATCATAAATATCATCTTTTGATTAATATAAAAATCTTGTGGTTTTGCAAATGTCTACAAGTAACTTAAAATACAATTACACATAGATCCAGTCTAGTTAACGTATTTTTAAAACTATTGAGTAATATCCACCAATTCTAATTTAAGATTTAAATGCCGATCAAGAATTTATGAATGTTTACACAAGATTACAAAGTGATGTGGTACGGACGCCGATTGGCACTTGCATCATTTCTAAATGCGATCTAAAATAGAACAATCCTGATGAAAACTGAAGCTAAGCAATGAATTATAGTTCGTCTGAAACAATAGGGGAGGTGTCGGCACAGCGGGCGAAGGTCCTCCTGCAACGCAAGAGGTTGCGGATTCGATCAAAAATATAGCGCCCGTAAAACAAGCTTAGAGCTTACCACGGGGCTAAATGTTGCTGTTTGATTAGTCCAGCAATATTTATTTAAAAGTGATCCGAATGTAAATTCAATGAATTTATAAAGTAGTTAGATCTTAATTACGGCATGAATTAGTTAGTAAGCATCTCCACTTCTATATAATCGATAATTATTAAAACACTAAAAATAAATCGAATGTATAAGAACAATCATAATAATTTAGTAATTTGATAAGCCTAGTCGCTGTTGCTATATGATAATACGTATACAGATCTTTTTATGATGTGGCGTAACTATTATCCATTTATTTATGTTTTCCAAATAAACTATGATGCTAGATACTAAGAACTATCAAACATCAAAGGAGCAGTAAGTAGCAACATTAATCTTGCAGATATACGAGCAGAAGAAAGAAGTGTACGGTCTTCTGAAGGTCTGCGGGCACGACCACGACACCCTGAAGAAGGTCGTTAAATGCGTCATTTCAAAGGTACATTAGTTAAATCATTATGTAATGATAATGGTAATCGCCCCTAGGATAAGTATTATTATTTTGTAAGCCTCTTTACTAATTGTTTAACAATGTTTTGGTAACCGCATCGAATACCAAGACACAAGCTAACTGCTGTTTGGGGCTCACTGTACATCATATTTAATTCTAATTACAACTACACTGAATTCTAGGGGCTATTTTGTTAACTGTTTTTGGAAATATATTATAATATCTAAATTATAATAATAGGTTTGCATATTATATGCTACAGAAGGCTAGTTTTCCAATATTAATATAACCTCTTTAGATAACATTTAAAAAATTATTAGATTTTGTCATGTTATTTTTAGTTTACTTAGGTAGGTACACTGGGTTTGTCCGTGTTCTAAACCTTGTTATAAATGTTAAAATTTCTTTATTTTCGTTTATTTTTTATTATGAAATGTAATATGATATCTTACTTCGACTTTACCATGTGTATACGAAAGCAATGGGCGTTGCTCTGTACAGGCAAAACACCGCCAAGTTCCAGATTGCGACCATCAATTTAATATTTTACGCCATCATTTAGTATTTTATTCAAACAACTCATACATAATCTCAGAAATGGTTGATCAACATAAATTATTAAATAAAATAAATCTTTCTCGATTGTGAACATTACTCGTGTGTGTAATTTAACAATATATCGATAACCATTAACTGAGAGT
The DNA here is from genome assembly GCA_963691955.1 of Chloroclystis v-ata. Classification (NCBI taxonomy): domain Eukaryota; kingdom Metazoa; phylum Arthropoda; class Insecta; order Lepidoptera; family Geometridae; genus Chloroclystis; species Chloroclystis v-ata. The sequence continues at coordinate 9,737,172 of OY829898.1, read as the reverse complement.
TATTGCTTCCGAAAGCGTTGTTTTGCAACAAACGTAGTTCGTTCTCAAATATTTCAAAATACAGAGGAATTCGTCATATCCTGTGAAGCGCATAATTGAACCAAAATGAGTCAGATTTGTAAATTTCTGTAAATTCTCCTTCATGTCATATGTTATTTGAAAGATTTTGCACCAGTTTATCTCGTAAAGGATTTACAAAAATATTATACGAGTAGTTAAAACAAGTACTTATCTAACAACTATTTTAAATCCTTTTTCATCGAAGGAGATAAAGATAAAGATAAAGATAAAGAAAATTTTATTGTAAAATTGTGTACATTGAGTTGTTATAAAGTAATAGTTTCAACAATTTTTATCCGGTTAAGGACATACAATAACTTAGAGAGATTCAAACCCCATATCTATATATTTGATTCCATTATTCTATTTAATTATTTGAATATTTTTTAAGATCTATTTGAATTTATATTCCCTTCTGTAGGCTCACTACTTCTAAATTTTGTTCGTTAATTTTGCGCATATTTGTCCAGCTTGAGCTTTACAAATTTTACCTAGCACTAATCTCAGGAACCGATGTAGCGATGGAAAAAATCTTTCAGTGTTGGATAGTACATAATATCATTGACTAAAAAAAAGAGATAAGTTGGTTTAAAATGCTAACAAAATAGTTCCCGGGCTATTTGCCAGCGCCATCTAGCAATAGCCTGGAATTAGACCTTTTTTGAATATACGAAATTTTGTTCCACATTAGCTGTCTATTGGTTATATATTGTCTTTGATAATATATCGAAGAAAGCTAGGGGTTTTGTTATACGAGTACATATAAACTATTTGTAGTAGATAATGTAAAAAAACGCAGGCAAAGCCGTCGTGGGGTCTGCTGGGTTTATATTTCGAATCTCCAGTTGGTATTACAAACATTGTAGTTCGATACAGTTCCGAGTTTTATTTTTATCTCTGGTTCCGTAGTGTAAATAGACGATTCGGTTGTTAATTTTTATGACAGGTCTGATTTAGAACGTCTGTTCGTCCATCTATTTTAATATCAGTCATCGCGGGCACCATGTGTTACTATTATTCAGAACTAGGTAATGAAAGCAATGCAAATCAAATAGGTATTGATAACAAGATTTTCGGCACACAGATTGCCTGCGTTGTCCAAAATTTAACTGTAGTAAAATGCTTTATTGTATTCCAGGAATATAGTTCCTTCTTACCAAATAGCTCATCGTACAGTATGAATTTAGGAAAATTCATTCTCTTTTGTTTTCAGTCACCTCTTATAAAATCAACCATGATGGAAATAACTGGTAAACTTATAGAAGGTGTCGTGGACCTTACGAAACTCATGGCCCATGGAGCGATGCATGAAGCCTGCCTTATCGAAGTACTTAAGACAACAGAAGACGAAGCTATATCAATAGTCAAAACGATCAAAGGCTGCGTATATGGCAATGACACACTTATCGACATACAAAGCTATCTAGACGAAAATAACGCAACGGTGATAGACATTGATCAGAGGATAAGATCAGATTTAGAGCAGAGAGCAATATCAGAAAATGAAGGAAAGATAAACGCAGATGAAAACGAAGAAATGAGAGTAACAGAAGGCACTTCGAATGTGGAAGAAATGAAGAATCTTATAAGGAGAATGCTTGAAGACAACAAGGGGCAGGATTTAGACAAACGGTTCAAGAAGAAGTTGGTTAAGCTACAAAAAGAATTGGGATCTTCTAAAAAGAATATGATAAACACGTAAATAATATAATATGTATATAGTAAAAAAGTTAATTCAATTTGTTTTGCTTATTTTTACTCCACATTTTCTTCAAATACTTGAAACTAGACTAATGTACAATAAAGTAAACAGAAGGAAGAGATATCCGTGTTATTTATGAACTATTTGTTTCATTTGACCTACAAAGTAATAAAAATCTCTTTACGGTTATAGTCTTGTGAAATAACAAAACATACTTATAGTACGCACTACATGTTGTTACAATTACGAAATTGAGTTAAACTAACTAACTTTGGATATTATTTAAATACATAACTTTTGATAGATTTGATAGTTTGTATAGATAAATTAGTCGAAAGGTGAATGCCTTCTGTTGTTAATTATTCAGTTTTCGCGTCTGGCTCTTGGCCAAGATCTGATGGACAGGCCACGCGATGCTCCTGGTTTGGGCTTTTTAGACGGAACTGAAAAAGTTGGAGTTGGTTGGTTAATCCTACTTATATTTTCTTATACCTCCTAGCACAGATTTTGAAATAAAACTAAAAGAAGGTCTCACTTTTAACAATTATCACTCATGTAAAATCACCAAGTAACTGAATATAAGCGTCATTGTGGACCTTGTCACATATTATAACGATAATCCATGAATATTGAAACTGCTTAAATTGGTGTCAAAATACCGATGTTTACGGCAGAGCGTCGTAAACCCGCTACTGGGAACTAAGCGGCTGTATTGGATGTATAATATGTTGTGGGATGTTGAAAGCGAAATGTAGGTTAATATTACCTGGACAAAACCGTCGGTCTTCGTAATCTAGATGTTTCGAGTCTAGACTAAAACAGTTGAACTCCTAAATAAAACTAATGGCGGACTGAAAACTTTTGACTATAATCAATGCTGTATAGAAGTTAATTCACCATTATAAAACAAGCAGAACGAAATTAAGTAGTATTTCAATTAATAAATTATTTATATTAAAAAATATTAAAATATAAAAAAAAAAACATATATTTTACAGCTCAATTTTAAGGTTCAATTTATTATAAAAATTATATGAGTGTTTTATAATAATTTATCGAGGAAGGTTTGTATTGACATTTTATGAGTTATTGCTTCAAGCATCTTTAACATGTAATTTGGTATCTTACACAGTTTTTAACACAAGATTATCTACAGTTGTAAAGATTCCGGGAATGTGTACAGGAACTGGTGAAAGTGGGTCGTGCCTCACTGTTCCGGCTATTTCTGGACGCCGTCGCGCGTTCGGACGCTTTTCCCGACTGAATGGGACTCGTGACTATCATTTGTGTCTGCTTTATTTTGGGATACATGCTTTTTAGTTTGGGCTTTGGGATTTACTAGTTCCGAGTAATTTGCTTTTTTTGAGGTTAGGAAAGTTACTATGGAATTATTTATAAAATTTATAAACTAGCTTCCGTCAGCGGCTTCGTCCGCGTGGAAATAAAAAGTAGCCTATGTTCTTTCTCAGGGTCTAAAGATTGTCTGTACCAAATTTCATCAAAATCGGTTGAGAGGTTTAGGCGGGAAAGCGTAACAGACAGACAGACAGACAGAGTTATTTTCGCATTTATAATATTAAGTAAGGATAAGTAAGGATAACCACTTGACTTCATAACTTTAATTGCTTTTGATTTAGGTATTGTGTACAATAAAAAATTACAATTAATAATATGAATACTTTGCATCATTTTATAAATAAACACTTACCATCAGATACCATAACCTTAATTGCTTTTGATTTAGTACGTAGCCAAAAATTATTTCTATCTAAGAGGTCAATTACCACAACGCTTTTTTAAAGGTATCATAAAAATATTCTTCTCTTACTACTTGAACCACTAACCTGCATCAGTGAAGAACGCAGAATGTCTGTTGGGGCTGGAAGGCACGGAAGCTGATGCAGAGGTGAGGAAGGCCCGCTTCACCTTGGTCCACTTGGAGGCCCGCGGCGGCCGGTGCTGCGGGGGCCGCGCGCCCAGCTCTAAGGACCTCTGCTTGCGCAGGAGTGGGTGGGGATCGGATTCTGGAGTTATAAAGTGACATTTAATAAATAAATAAATATTGCTGGACAATTTAAACAGCGATATCTAGCCCCGTGGTAAGCTCGGAGCTTGTGTTACGGGTGCGATATTTCAGATATACTTAATATTATATATAATACGTACATAGATAGATATTTTTCATCATACATATTTAACACCCAGACACTCTGAACAAATATCTACTTATAGATAGTACAAATCTTTGTTCCGAGGCGGAAATCGAACCCGCAACCGATGGATAGACACTAGCCAACACCAAAGAGATAGTTACATAAACATTTAACATGGTATACTCTTACCTAACTCCTCAGAAGAAGGTATGGTCAGCGTCAACGCCGGCGGCGCGTCACTATCCCCCCCGTCACTGAAGGATCTCCTTCTCCCGTGCGTCTCAGGGGAACTCTTCGTCCCCCTGAGGGGGCGGCTGCCGCGCTTCTTCACGGACTCGCGGTGGGTCTGCAGGATGTCGCGCATCTTGCCCCAGGGCGTCTTGTGCAGCTTGTTTGGGGAGGGGGACGTGGAACTGTCGTCCTGGGGAAGGATTTTATTAATAGCATTCCTTTATCACTGCAATGTTAATTCCAAGTCAAGACTTATTAACATTCCATGTACGGTTTTGACTTGGAATTTATTATGAACGTGGAAATCGTTTTATGAACCTTAGTAATGGTAATAGGCAAGAGACTTTGCTTTTGAATTTACATCTTTGTGCTACTTATGTGCAAAGTCCCCCTATCTCATTATATTATAATCTTTCACATTCATTACGATACACATTTACACACTCATTACGTTATACACCATTTACACTCATTACTTTCAGCACGTTATACACATACATATTATACACTTATACACTCATTACGCTAGACACTTTCACACTACAATTACATACCTACTCATAATATTTAACTTTTCCACACACACTTCGTTATTCTCTATCACACTCATTACGTTACACACTTTCACACTCAAAATAAAGATAAGAAATATAAACCGACGCAATTCTTTGTAATTATAATATAAGTTATAACCTTATAGATCCTATGATATTTTTAAATATGTTCACTTACTGTAGTGTCAGAGTGGGGCGACCTGGTGACCTGTAATACAGGTTCTTCTAGAACCTACATCAGGCACCAGTCTCTCACAACGACTCAGTACTGATGTATTAAAATTATATCTATACATTAAGTTAATCTACAAACAATGTACCTAGTGCTGATTTTGTGAGAGAAAATAAATAAATATTTTATTTTTAAAATATTTTTTATCTAGAAGACATGCACCCTAATGATAGGGTGTTTTCTTGATTGATTTTAGTTGATAACCAAAACAAAATCATGCAGAGTGTATAGCTAAAAAATCAATTTAGGTACACTTCGAATATCTAGGCGATTATTTCACGCGAATACAAATCGAGTAGTATTAACAGTGCGGAAGAAAGACGGCCGACCAAATCCTCAGTACCTACATCTTAGTATTAGTACTTGCAATACACATCGATGATCGATCTCCTAGCACAGACCGTGTATTAATAAACAGTCTGAAAGCTTCGGATCAAAGGCACAGATATAATGATCTCGCGTGAATTTGCGGAGAATGAAGCGCATCTATAAAGTTCAAAACGTATTAATAGTAAGTACCTATAGTTATAGATCTATAGTTGCATACCTGTGTGGGTGGATGAAGGAATGTGTTGTCGTTTTCGTCATATCTCAGCTTTCTTAAACCTGCAAATTGGTATTGTTTTAGCATCAATAATAAGCCATTACTTATTTGATATTACTTTTAAAATTATCATGGTTGTTAACAATTGAGACTGATAATATGGTAATGGTAGACCACTTTGTCTGCCCTTTACTGTCATTCATCTCGCAACTTCAGATTATTAGCGTGGTGCATGAAAATGCCGAAATGTCGAGAAACTCAAAAACTGACATATCAATAGATATTGCTGTGTGAATTGACCAGCAATATTAATATTTAACAATTATTTTGCTTAGTGTCTAAAAGGATAAAAAAATCCAAATGTGGTTGTTAGCCAAGAGGCTGGATGATTGTCGAAACAAACTTCATTTCGCCTACGAGACTTCGTAACTATCGAGAACGATTGTGATCCGTCAATAACTAGCATTTGGCTCCGATTCAGTCAATAATATTACCTATAATTTGTTTGGCTCATGTAATTGATAAATAGTATACGTGCCAAAGTGAACACTTATATTGAAAACATTGAGGTTATAATTTATGACAAATGAAGATTATGATTGGTTTTATTTTTTATATCAGTACACATACCGACTGAATCAGCCACTACTAAAATAACTTCAATGATAATTTACAATTAACCAGGAGTGTTTGAGCGTGCATATTTCTATAATCAAGTTAGGTATTTATGATGATCGCAAACTATTTAAAGTGCATGTCCCCTAAAAAAATATCACCTGAAAAATACGTGACCTAACGTGATCTAATTGTGAGAGCTTTGAAAAGTTTGAAGGAAATGTGTCATTCACCAACCCCACTTATCCAGCGTGGTGACTTAAGGCCTAATCTCCCTGTGTCCTGTCCCAGCTGGTTTTATCATAATAAACATTTTAGAAAGTATAGTTTAGTAATATTTGTATACTAGGTTACATTGGTGAGATCGCAGAAAGCATCATCACAATAAATAAGTATAGTATTTTACTTGCAAAGCAATTTACCAACCTGTATCCATCCGCAGCTCCTCACAGGAGGAGTTGGGTGTGAGAGACAGCGCGCTGCCCGGCGTCAGGCTGGTGGAGTCGCGCGGGTCGGGGCTGGCGAGGGTGGCTGATGATGGAGAGGATCCGGCCAGCGCCACGGCTCCCACCATGGCCCCGGCAACCACGGCTCCCGCGGCTCCTCCCATTGTCACGTTCCATTGAGCTTTCTCCCATCTGATGATGATGAAGCTTATTTATTGGATACTAGTTTTGTTTTAACAGATTTTGTATGCTTTTTATTTTAGATTTATTATTCGTAAGCACTTGAGTTTATTTCGTTAATTTAGACGGTAAGTAATTATTTATGTCTCACACAGGAGGAGCCTGTATTGTTTGCTTTTTATTTTACTTGTTTAAATAACTTGTAACGTATATTTAATTTGAAAGAAATAGAATAAAAAATATTAATTTGTGTTAGGTTAACGGTTAAATGTTCAAACAATAATGTGCACGCAACTTACAAACTTGCCCTTTCGAGGAATCAATCCCTCTTACAGCGCAAGCGGAAGATATTCCGCTACGTTAAGTGCCCCTTATCTATTTCGGTCTCACTGACATAACACAGTACTCCAGTCACACATCATTTAAAACAACATTAGTATTTAATATCCGTCGCAGCTCCATCGATGTTTTGGTAATGGCCGACTCTGCGCGTGCCAAAACATTGATTCACCACCGGAACTGCATCTGGTGTTTTTCAACATAAATGCATTGTTTATGCTCTGCGTTTGTTTAAAGCCCGTCTAAATACGAATATTTAAAGCCTACTATTGTTTTGTGATGATGATATCATGAATTACTTAGATGATTTGATATAATCCCTAATAGATATTTGGAGTCGATTCAGTTTGTATGCATATTTTCGCAACTATTTAATAAAACTATTGTATTTTAGTTAGTTATGTTTTTCAAAAGTGTCGATTTGGGTTGAATGAAAAAATATAGTTAAATAAATAATGACGTCAGTCTCTCTATCTGTTACCAAATAATGTAGTAACCCCTGACTTAATTTTTAATACGAATTTTTGTCAAAAACTTTTAGTTCGGGTAAACAACAGCTCTTACCGCATTTAATCCATTAAAACGCGTTCAAGGCCGGTTGGGTGGAAAACTTGTGACAAACAAATTAGCGAGTGGATAAATACAAACTTCTCAATTTGAATACCCGAACATAACTTAAATATAAACTATTGATTGATTTAAAAAAAAACTCACCTAAAAGCAGCCTTAACCTTAGTCCACTTCGAGACCTTAGACTTTTCCACCTCCTTCATGAAAATGCCCTCTGACCTCCGCCTCAACGGCGTCCCAGGAGTTCCATCACTGTCATCCCCACCCGCCGACCTTGACCTCTGCTTCCGCAACAATGACCCCCCAAATCGCCCGTGACCTTTCCACTTTGACCCTGTCCTTTTCATACTTCTCCCCGTCATCATCGACTCAAACAGCATCTGTCCATACTCACACTCAAAATCCGCATCTAAAGCCTCATTTATCGCATCCAACTCATAAGTCTCATTTTTGAGCCTCTCATTCTCTTTCTCTATTTTCTTTAAGGCATTGTGCAGTCTTTTTAAATGCGTTACATCTTTGATTTTGCTGAGGAGACGAGCGTTGTACTCTTTAAGTGTCACTAGTTGATCTATTAAGTCTAGGAGTTTTTCTAGTTGGTCTATTGCTTCTATTGTGTCTTTGGCTTTTGCAGCGGAGTGTCTTCCTTGCTTGGATAGGGCATCGTCTCGATCTTTCAACCTTTGGATCATGGATTCGCAAATGGATTTGGGATCAGCTGATTCGTCAATGATGCTCCATTCTTCTGAAGTGGGCCCGGCAGTGCACGGAGATGAGCCTTCAGCATCAGAAGGTGTTTGAGGAGCTTTGACTGATAAGGATGCTGGTGGTTCTCCGGTTCTTCGTTTGTGAAGAGAAGTGCCACTCGGAGGAAGTTCAGTCACATCTTTCTCCTGACCGTTGACGTCACCACTTTCTCTCAGTGACGTCATCCCCTCGACACTGTCTGCGCTATTTATAAAGGAAAATAAACGCACGTGCGGACAGATCTGGGTGAGTAATATTTAAGGAATGCATTTTATACAAAATCGGGTTTTAAAATTTAGTACACATCACATTTTCACCATACCACTTTACTCTTAAACACAGCTGTAAACCTACATAACACTTTGTATTTGAACTATTTACATTCGATCGTACTTTTGACACAATTTTACTGATGTTTTTGTTGTTTTCACATGTTTGAAATCCTTGTCACTTTAGAGTATGAACCAGAAACGAATTAGCAGTGAAAGTTATTGAATATTAATGAATGGATTGAAACCGCCCATGCGTACGCGCAGCAGGGCGGGCGGGCGCTCACTGCCGAGCCGCAGCGGAAACTCCCGAACTCTTCCGATCAAGTATTTATAACTCTGTAAAGTTGGTATTTACAATGTCTATTCTGAAAAACACTTTATCTTAAAGCAGAAAAGTATATTTCAGAGTGAGGGATATCAGAATTATTTTACTTGCTTATTGAATTAATGCAATTCTTATCCATTTTCAAAATATGGTTCTGGATTTAGTGCTTTTAGTGATCTCGACAAAATGTTTTGATTTCCATAAACTTTTGAAAGAATTATCATAAACCACTTGAACATTAAAACCTTATTTCTGAAATTGTGGACTACTCACTAAAACTTCAAAATTAGACAGATTTTGAACATGTGAATTTATGACCGATTAGGAATATATTGAAAATTTTAGTGTAATTTTTAGATAATTTTGATATATTTTTTGATCATAATGTATTGGCCTGCCGCCAATACATCCGTGTAAAATGGAAAATGGTTAGTTACAAAATGCAGTGATTCTAGATTATTTTACGAAAATTCACATTAAAACAATATATTATTATAATAAATCAGCTAGTCCTAGAATGAGAGGGAGTAAGAGCGCAATGAATACAAATCCTACAACTACCGATTCCACTCTGTGATAACCTCAGGACAATTCTGAGCTTCAGATTGGAGTAAGGCTGGTTACACTGGCTGAATCTACTACTTACAATCACAATGGACAGACTATGGCCCAATAGCGGAAAAAGAAGAAACAAAACAAAACTATCTACATAATAACTGCGACACAGGAGGGTTGCGGGTTCGATTCCCGCCTCAGAACAAAAATATGTACGATCTTCAAATATTTGTTTACAGAGTCTCGTTGTTTTATATTTATAATATAAAATATCTATATAATATTGTATGTATATTATATGAAGTATATCAGAAATCTAGCACCCGTAACACAATCGATCTTAAATCGATTACAATGTTGCTGTGTGAATTGTCCAGCAATATTTATTTATTAATAACAAAATCTGATCGTAGATGAAGCAAAATTACTAAACTGCAGCGCCATGGAGAACATTCAGGATGACCATCAGAAGCTTGCCGAAGAGATGGTGGAGTTTGTTCGAAGGCGGTCGGATCGCGGGCTGCCGCGGTACTCCGAGGTGTTGAAGAAGTACATGGCTATACGGAGGAAGTGAGTCTATTCAAAAAAAGAGCCGTGTTGGAAAGATCTTTGAAAAGTTTAAAGGATATTTGTCAAACCAAACCCGCACTTGACCAGCGTGCAGCGTAGTGAATTCAAACCTTTATCTCTATCTTCAAGAAAGAAGTCCATGTCTCTTTTCTTTGCTTCTTAGCAGAAGCACACCCAAATTTCATTCCGAAAGTCGTGGGTTCGAACCCTATAAAGTACATACCTTACAGAATTGCTCATTTAAACCCTTGTCTTTCTATGAAAACCGATGTTTCATGTCTTGTCTTTTACAAATGTTGAGTAAGCCTGCATATACTCATCATCACACTTATTAACATTCCCATTGCGAAATTAGAGATGAGGCTTTAATTTACTACGCTGGCCAAGTGCTGGGTTGGTGTGACAAATGTCCTTCAAACTTTTCAAAGTTCTCGAACATGGCGGTTTCCTCACGATATTCTCGTGTTTCCAATTTTTCAAGAAAAATCTGGAGTATGTGTGTCTGGCTGGTTTGAATCCACGACCTTAAAAATTAAATTCAAGTGTGCTTTTATTCAACACGGACCTATACAATAGATAGTTTTATGAAAGTTTTGTTGTACAGACGCAAACGCGCCAACGCGGCGCGACGCCTCTCTATCGGCTCCCGTCGAGGTCCCGGGAGGAACAAGGACTCTTCACAGCGGTCGCCAAACCGACAGGCTAAGTAATTATTTTCATTTACTAACTGCACTTTATCACTATCGAAACTAACGCGATTTATTAAAAAAAATCGGAATAACGTTTAACTGTAACGATATTCTGATGTATATCCCACATTTCCATCTGTACGTTTCTGTTTTTTAAAAACAAAAACTAACATTTGTTACGACTTATCTGAATTATAAAATTTCTCTGAAGATTTGGTAAAATGTGTTAGAAAAGTAATTTAAGGTAGGTACTGTAATTTTCTATGATAGTATTTAACGAGTTTACCTTTATCTTAATTTTATTTTACAGTGATAAAAACTGCAGAGACGGGGAAAAGATGAACAAAAGGTACTATTTAATTTATCTATAGATTATGAAATGTGTGTCTTCCTACACCTTTACGATTAATTAATCCTTAGCTATATTGACTGGTCTTCCACACACGGTATAGCTAAGGATTAATTAATCGTAAAGGTGTAGGAAGACACACATTTCATTTGACAGTTTTTGACACGTAGTGTGCCTTCACAGTAAAGCAAATTTTAAAAGCGAACACAATATTTAAGAAAAATGTCAGGAGGGTTTCAAACCCCTTACGTCCTTAGGAATACAAATACAATAACGACATTGTAACACCAACGATATACAGGACAATACAAGAAAGAAACATAATTATACATAACAGTGACACAATGGGCGGCCTTATCACTAAAAGCAATATCTTCCAGGCAACCTTGGGATGAAAGTACTTAGCCAATCTGGCTTTTTACTTTTAGTTATGCTCATATACTTACTTGCTTTTTCCTATTGCAGGGGCGAGAGAGGAGTGAGGGGTGAAGGGATGGGCCGCCGCGCTAGATCCTTCTCGCGGTGTCGATCAGAAGCTCCCTCCGACGCATGTCGAAGACGACGGAGACGAGTGAGTACTATAGATAAATAATGTAGGTATGAAAGCAATACGTATTTAGAATGATGAAGAAAAACTGTTAACACACTATTTTCCTTTATCAGTGATTATACCGTATACCACCGCACGCGCATTTTCCCTCTAGGTTCTATTCATAATTATATCATCCATTTTTATTGCGATGGTCTATAGTAGGTACTCGTATATAGTAAAGTAACTAATTCCAAATTCAGTTTAGTTACGTAAATATATCAATAGGCTTTTTTTTATTTTAAAGTGTTAATTAATTTCAGCGTCGCTCCTGCCGCCGCCGCCGCCGCCGCCGTTGCAGCCGCCGTCGCCGGCGCCGCCGCGCTTGCCGCCGCCGCCGCCGCTCCCGCCGCCGCTGCCGCCGCCGCCGTCGCCGCCGCTGCCGCTAGAGTACAAACGTACTAGTCCCTATTGAACTTCAAATCATTGTTTTTAATTGCGAGAAAGTTATTTATCAATTTGTTCTTTTGTCCTTCTTGAACATCAAATCATTGTTTTTAATTGCAAGAAAGTTATTTATTAATTTGTTCTTTGTTTTTATTGATAGGCTGTGCGCGTTTAAGTGTTTCGGTAGTTTGCCAGGGATTTCAACTCTATGAACATTCTGACTTTGAGCTAAGCTGTGTCTTTGTCAAAGACACAGCAGGTAAGGTGTCTTTAAAACATGTTTACCAAGCGTTAGAAAGCCAGGGTTAGAAAAGCAACTTTTCAGCAAACAATTTTCGTGTAACTTTAAGTTTTTATGTAAAACTAGCTTCCGCCAGCGGCTTCGCCCGCGTAGAAATAAAAAGTAGCCTATGTTCTTTCTCAGAGTCTTAAGATTGTCTGTACCGAATTTCATCAAAATCGGTTCAGAGGTTTAGCCGTGAAAGCGTAACAGACAGACACTTTCTACAGACACTTCGACAGACAGTTACTTTCGCATTTATAATATTAGTAAGGAAAGGATAATTTCCTTAAATAATTTATTTTAAAGTTAATTCGTTTCATTTAACGTTGAGTTAGGTTTGTATCCAAAATCTTGTCGCATATTCTTAATTCATCTAGCAAATCCGAATGCCAACATCGGTAACACTCGCTCTAGAGAATGTATTAAATAGGTATAGATGATCCAGTTTAAAAATGAACTCCCCTCCACAAAACCGTGATAATTTCCAGTGTGAGAGGAAATACTTATTTATTTATTTATTTATTTATTTATTTATTAAGGAAAACCAACAACTTTATATACATATACTTAATAACTAACACAAATAGGAAACATAAAAGTCAATTATAGGTTTTCGCGGATAGACATCAATTTAACAAAAAAGGAGCGCTTAGCTAGTTTAACCTACTCACACGGTAACAAAAACACATTATATTATATAACTCATTATGTACTAACATACAGTAACACACTCGTAACAGTAAAGGACACAAAACACTTCCTGATCAGTTTTTAAAAAGAAAGATGAAAAAAATATATATTATAATTCCTAAGAGTAATCAAAAAACCTACCGCTCAGCAACCGGCGAACTGAGCTTACGCTCGAACAAAACAAATCTATTGTCTCATGATCTTTGCAGGTGTTATTAAAGGAATTGCTAACTCTTATAATGAATGAATTCATACGATAGTTTGTCCAACATCGAGGTCGCAAACTTTTTTTCTTATTTGTACTAAAAAAAAAAATTACGCTGTTATTGCATCAATATACTTGTGTGCGTGCTACAACTTTACTGTAATGGCTGATTTAGACAGGGTCAGTAGACAAGTCAGTCGCAGCGCCAATGTCGGCGCCGCGACTGACTTTAACTGTTTACATGAAGTAAGTAGTAGTGATGCGTTTCTCACGGTGACCACACGTGTGTGAAGTCAGTGGGAAAAATTAATTCGCGAAAACAAGTGAAACGACGATTTAATTATAAAACTTAAAACGTGGTCACTCTACAACGCAGCGGCAGTGACTAACCACGTACTGACTTGTCTGTTTACACGGGGTTTATTTGGCTGGCGCGGGGGTGCGCGGGTGGCGGGGGGCGCCAACTGACTTCAAAATATTCGTGTCCGAATATTGAAGTCAGCGCTGACTTCAAGCCACTGTACTGACTTCAAATCAGTTTACACAGGGTTTTTGTCGGGTCAGCACTGACTTGTCTCTATTTCGAAGTCAGTCACTGACCCTGTATAAACCAGCCATAACATTGGCTCATCTGTCTGTCAAAGTGATACCGTTTGCTTATACGTTATTGAACATCCAATGACAAAGATCAATTTATGTGGCTTGTATCTATACACCTTTTTGCATGTACGTGTAACCGCGGTGGAGGGGCGTTCAGTTTAGAAATGGTTTTACTTTTATACCTATAAACGTATCTCCATATTTCGTGCACAAAGACATATCACTCTTCTTACTTTTAGATAAATGAAACCGAAAGTTGCGTCCTTTTTATTGCTCCTTTTAAGAAAATCATAGAGAAGGGTTTACAGAAAGGAATATAGACAACCTCTTTGTTAGGAAAGTTAGTAAACCCTATTTATTATTCTCTATGCTCATCTTGCACCATTGAGAAAATCATTGTCATAAACCACTCTTCAGATGGCACTAATTCTGACATAACAAATGAATTTAATTTTCGATCTATGATCTCAAAATTTGTGGGCTTACTCATGTGAAATTGCAATTTTATATTGTTCTGATGTCTTAATATTGTTTTTTTTTGTGTTATTTTGTATATTTTCAATAATGCACTGACGGCGAGCCTTTAGGGCTTGTGTAAGTATAACTTTAATGTTTTATACAAATGGCAATGTTTCTAAACTGATGAAGTATAGGTGAACGAAATGTCTTTGTAATTTTGTGCTAAATGCAATTTCTATGTAAGTTAAAAGTCTTATCTTATTCTCACATAAGAAAACTTCTATCAAAAAAACTTACGTATTCGGCTCATCATAAGTTCCCTATGAAGACATGCATCTGAGTAATTCTGTAAAGTGCTCTGCCGCACTAAGATGCCTAGGTGTAAGTATAGATATCGTGTTGATTATCAAGTCCCTAATACACTGGTTTTTATGAGATGACACGTGCATTGTCGTGGAATAGTATATTTAAATCTCGACGATTTTTACAGATTTCGTCTAATAAGTGTTTGTTTGTAGGTTGACGCACTCATGTCTCAGACCTCGAGAATCTCTGGAAGTGACAAATTGTCATTATCCTCGCAACCAGTAAGTATTCGGTAACTCTTGAAATATATTTTAGACTCTTTCAGCTTTTTGAAGCTTACCTATTCATAAGCTAAAATCAGCTAAATGAATCAGTTTTTATAATGATTCCATCAGGAACAAGGCTAGATAATTGGCAGCTAAAATACTTTTTATAAATTCTAAAAAAAAATTAAAAAATTAAAAATTAAAAAAATAGACAACTATTAAAGGAAATTAGAACAAAGTTTTACTTAAATATTTTTTTAAAGAGACTCAGCATTGACATGGATTCTGAAGAGGAAGACAAGCTGACTGACGATGTCGTCGACTTCCTTAGAAAGCGGTCTGAGAACGAAACCCTGCGGTACACCCCGAAGCTTGAGACATACGCGAAGTTGATGAAAAAGTACGATTTATCCATTAGTTTATGAATTATTAATTTTTATTAGACCTCTGTGGCGCAGCGGACGAATGTGCGAGCAAGAAGTTGCGGGTGTCTCGCCCTCAGGACAAAAATTTGTACCATCTGCAAATATTTGTTCCGGGTGTTTTCTAGGTATAATAAAACATATCGAACTATGTATATTAAGTATGTATATTAAGTTAAGGAATAACTAACTTTACGCCCGCGGCTTCGTCCACGTTATAACATTTTCCCGCTTTTAAAAAGTATACCATGTCTTTCTCCCGGTTCTAAGATATCTGTCCACCAATTTTCAGCGCTCTGAGATAAAAAAAATTTAAAGTATGTAGGTATAGAACACATAGACATTAGAACTTATTGAAGAATCTTGCACCCATAACATATGCTTAAGCTTATCACGGGTGTAGGTAGATGTTGCTGATGAGATGTGAATTGCCCAACATATCGCTGGACATACAGTAATAAGTTGAAGGTTACAATAAAC
The DNA here is from genome assembly GCA_963691955.1 of Chloroclystis v-ata. Classification (NCBI taxonomy): domain Eukaryota; kingdom Metazoa; phylum Arthropoda; class Insecta; order Lepidoptera; family Geometridae; genus Chloroclystis; species Chloroclystis v-ata. Next base: position 9,721,352 of record OY829898.1, on the reverse strand, counting down.
AAAGCAAAGTTTAAAGTAGATTGCTCGTTTGGTCCCTCAGGCGTCGCCGCGCCGCGCACGCACGCAGCAACGTGTCGCATCAGCGCGTCAAGAGGGGCATGTCCAAGAAGAAGGTGGAGGAAAACAATGCTGCTCAGGATGGCAACAAGTAACTTATAATTTTACATACCAACAAGTAAATTTAACATCTCATATGATTGTAGCTGTCCATCCATAAAAAGGCGTTTTGGGTTAGTCTAAGTTAGATTCGACTTCCAAGTCTGATTTCGGGAGTCCATTGACTTTGATTGCGAAGGTCGTAGACTTTATCATACTTTATAGGAAACCATAATGTTCTGAGAACTTAGAGAGTTCAAAGGAGATTTGTCTTTTACCAACCTGCACTTGGCCTGGCCAGCGTGAATTAAGGTTTTATTTATCTCGTCAAAGAGAATGTCCACATGTCCCAGCAGTGGAAATGTTAATTAAGGCATATAAACATTTTGCTACTTATATGCTAGAATCGTCTTTACAATTTTATGGGAAACTCAGTTAATAGCAACAGTTTTTTTTTCAGTGAACATAACCCTGAAGATAGAGGGTAAGTAACTTTTGAGATTTGGAATTAATTTGGCATCGATGTTACCAAGTAGCTTTGTAGCGTACTAACAAAAGACTTCAACGCACCCTTTTGGCAAAATCACAGTATTACTAAAACTACATATACAGACATCGTAATTACTTGCAGTTTTCACCATCGTGTTTACCATTTAAGCTCCTTTTCTTTCCAATTCTTTGCTACGTATTTTGTACTAGAAAATGTAGAGTGTGCGGCCAAATACTTTCATACCATTCCAAATGTTTATTACTCTTTCACGTACTCCTACTCCTGAATGGATTTTCATGACACTTCCCAATCGTCGTGTTTATGGGAAAAACAACTAACTGTCTACTGTTTTCTTTGGCAGTTAGTTGGTTTTCCCATGAACACGACGATATTAGAAGATATACTATGTTTTTTTTCAGCGGTGCGCCCGACGAGCGTTCTATAGGGCACTCCCGCTCAGAATGCCCCGAGGACAGGTGCTGCCGACGCCGCCGCCGCCGACGCCGATCTGTGAGTTCTTATATAGATCTGCATTCGTAATGATATCATCATCATCAGCATCTCGAGCATCAAGGATTATGATCATCATCAACAATATCTATCAGCAGTATTGTCCTAATATCTGGTAATTATAAATGTACCTTATATCTTTTGATTATTCTATCACAAATAATAGAATGAAATGCTTGGTTTGATGCTGTTCATGATACTTTTATCATCATTCTAGCTGTGGAGGGTCCACTGAACATAATTATGTGTCTTTAAAAGATTACTAATTATTTCGATAGGAAGCAACTTGCACCGTTATCCAGCCGCTTATCGCATAATCCATCTTGTTGGTGGACGTCCGAAGCTGCGTTTTCCTATCCGCGGTCTCAATTCGAATAATTTTCGGCCCATCGACCATCTTTGCACATTAGATACCTATTCAGTATTCCATAATTATTTCTTTGAAGATCACGTTTTCTTTTATGCTTGAGTGCTCAAGGGAGGGCAATGAATCTTCGTTGCGGCCTGGGACGTGGATTGTTGTCTAGAATATAGTTTTTATTCGACAATCATAATGTTAAACTTCTACTAAATTCTAAGCATAGATTTTGGGGCTACATTTAAATTGACTACCAACTACCAGATTCTTTTATTGGGAATATTAATTACGTAGAAGATACATTAATTTTAACACAAAAAGTCACACAACACAAAAATCAAAAACTTTAGATACAGTTATAATGTAATGTGTTATGTAGTGAAACAATTTTAGCAAAAGTTTTTTGACGACTTTATGAGTTTCCATACAATTTTTGTGGCGGTTATCCACCACCAGCCACAGTAGCGCTGGTTCGCCTGCAATGGAATTATCCTATAATTATTTGATGTTTGTTCCAGCGTTGCCGGCGTCGGCGTCGCCGTTCGTGCCGGCGCCGCCGCAGCCGCCGCCGCCGTCGCCGAAGCTGCCGCCGCCGTCGCCGCCGCTGTCGCCGTCGTCGCCGTTAACACTTCAAATCTCCTAAATTCTAGTGCGCTTCATCACCGTACGAAATCTGTGCGTTTTTTAATTTGTACGTTTTGTTTTTGGAATAATATATTTTGTTTATTGAGCAATGTTTATTCAGTCGAATTAATCACTGAACGTTTAAGTTAACTTTAGGGTTTCTTTAATAACAACGCGAGATTTCTCATAAATTTAAAAGTTATTTCTGAGTTAGGTAGGCATCCTACGGCAGACCAGTAGATCAACTTATAAAGAGTTCAAATCAAAGTAAAAATTACTACACCTAGTAAAAATATCACTAGAAATTTATTGGTATAATTATGACAAAGAATGTATTAAAAAAAATGAATAACAATGCACGAATTGATCTTTCCAACGATTTTAAGTTATTCATAATATCATGCCTTCACCAAGATCTCATGCAACGGTTTCCTGGCGATGTCTGGCACAGTGCAGAGCTGGTGTGGTCTACCGACGGGGAGGAGCAGCTCCAGACGCTCTGTCGAGGGTCTGGACAGCAGGTCCCGGAGACGAGCGTTGCAGTTCAGAGGGGTGGATGTCAGAGCTACCAGGCCACAGTACTGCAAATAGAAACACGAATTCGATGTTTGTGTACGGTCGAAATAAATATAATATAATACACCGTGTGGTGCTGGTTTAAGAAAAGTCCCAAACCAATTACTACACGCGAGGTCTTAAACCGGCTCGAAAAATTTTGTAAAGATATTGGCAGGTTATTAAGACTTACTTGTTCTAGCAAAGTCCGCAGTAGCAGTTTTCTTAAAACATGTGTGTAGCTTTGTGATTAATAACCTCCAATTAAAAGTAGGTAAGTATGTGTTTCGCCAGCAGATCTTATATATTAGAGTATCACGAATAACAAACAAACCACAGTAGCACAATTTTATGAGCCTAGCGCGACTAAGGGCTGATTTTTCAATCATCAGATAAATGCTAACTGTTGAATAAATTTGACATATTGTATGGAAAATGTCAAATTTATTCAACAGTTAGCCTTTATCTGATGATTGAAAAATCGGCCCTTACAAAAGTTAATCATCTGAGACTAGCTTACAACAACTGAACAAATATATTGGAATCGAGTTAGGCATTCAACAATAAAGCGCTCTACACACCAAAGCCGGCGGCCCGCCGGCACAGCCCGGCGGCCTAACCCGCCGGCCTTATTTTGTACTAAATAAAGCCGGCGGCCTACAAAATAAGGCCGGCGGGTTGGGCCGCCGGGCTGTGCCGGCGGGCGGTGTGTAGAGCGCTTAAAACGGTTACAGACAGACAAAATAATCGGTATTTTTATAGAAGCGGCTACTATCTTCAATTGCCGGGCAAAGTTGCTGATGTAATGATATAATAATCTAGTTAGAACAAAAATTATATACGAAATTATACCTGAATAGCCGCTAGTAATATGCCCGCCGCAATCGCTGTCGATATCTCGCTATAGTAATGCATCCTCTTCTTCCCATCTGGTCTCCAGGAGTGTGTCTGTCTGAAGACCAGAAATAGTACTGGAGCGTCAGTCAGGTATGGTTTCACCGGTTTTGTGGCAAATGGCTTCAAGTCTGTCACCCATTGTCGAGACATTCTCGAGTTATAGTTAAGTTCTTCCTCCTCTTCTACGATGGTTCTGATAGCTTCTTTGGTTTCCTTGTCTTGGACCACTACGAAGGTCCAAGGTTCGGTGTGCGCTCCGGATGGTGCGGTACCTGTAACCATAGATAAGGAAGTATCATTATTTATCCTAGGGTTTTTATCTGTGATTTATCCAATTAGATCATATTTATTCTTTTTTCTAAGAATTAGATTCATGGAGGCTACGTGGATTTTTTAATTTATGACAATATACTTCAAAAAATGGTATGACACACTCATCGATTTGTTTTAGGATTTTATGAAATTTTTAAATTGTTATGATATCGATCTAAGTTTTCCAGTTTTTATCAGAATAAATTGATTCAAAATGAAATGTAATAATGTAAGCATGAAGAAGCATGTGTACTGGTGTTTAATAGTTTTTCTTTTATCTTTCATCCTGACCAATCTATTTCTGTACCTGTACGCGAACGCCAAAGCAAACAAATACGAGAACTATCAAGACGATGACGAAGACTTTAATGAAATACCAGAAGACAATACACTTGTGACGTCATCAGTACAAAACAAATATGAAATCATCAGGTTTCTAAAGGCTAAAATCAGTATGATGAACCGAGAACAAATGATGTTTAACCAAAACATGTTAGGTTTCATAAAACCTATAAACTTCGTAATTGTTATACAGGTGCACAATAATGCTGTTTTCTTAAATCTTCTGATATCATCTTTGAGCAAAGTAATGGGAATTTCAGGTGCTTTACTAATCTTCTCACATGACGTCTACGATAACAATATAAACGAAGTCATAAGTGAAATAAAATTTACTAGATACATGCAAATATATTATCCATTCAACAATCAAATATTTCATAACATATTTCCTGGTAGAGACATGAAATTTTGTCATGAAGACTTTGTGTGCACGAAACGGTGCATCAATCCTAAAACCTGCCCCAGAAAACATCTCCTGGCACAAAAGAAACACTTTTGGTGGTGGCATATGATATTTGTATTTGACCGCTTAAGGGTCATCAAAGAATACAACGAGCCTATTATATTTCTAGAGGAAAATCAATTTGTTTTGGAAGATACATTATATTTGATGAAAGCAATTACAGAAACGGTTAGCAAAAATGCACAATATGAAATAATAAGCTTTGGTTCCAATAAACCTGAGTTACAAATCACACGGTATCTAGTCAATGAACCTGAGTTGTCTATTGAGCCTTGGGACCCATCTGATTTGAGCATAGCATTCGCTTTCAATCGAACAGTTTGGACAAATATCAAGAAGAACCGCAGTCTTTTCTGCCGTTTTGAGGATCACAGATGGGATGCATCATTGAGCTACTTATCATACACGAGGGTCGAAGGTCCTTTTAAGATCTTAAGAAGTTCTGCACCACGTGTGTTCCCGATGTACTACTGCGATGGTACAAAAGCAGGGTGCAGTCTGAAGAACAGCTTTGATGACATAAAGATATTTGCCGATAGGATCCACAGGGGCATGTATCCTCAAACCTTCAACTTTGTCGAAAATAATAAGACGATTCAAAGTGTGTCGCCTGCTGGTGAGTGGAAGGATGTTAGGGATGCAGAATTGTGTGTCTATCTGGGAAACGAGTTTTATGAATGGAATTGGTAGTTTATTTGTTTTGCATGATAGCTGTGCAATAAAGTTAACAGAATCAATAAATTTTCGTCATAATTTCTGCTCATATTTGATTTTTATATTACTTTTTTTTATCAAATGATTAATGTTTAACAAGTCATAAAATAATGTGTTTTGATAAAATAAATACTACGATTTGTGTAGCATTGTCCCTATCTCTTGCCAGTGGGTGTCCTTGAACGGGCATCAGCGTCGTTTTGTATACTGTATCATCATCATCATCATTTCAGCCGTCGGACGTTCACAGCTGTGAACGACAGCCGATGAGACACATTGGTATGACCTATGTCAATTAGTGTAATAATGGATTTTAGATAAAATTTACCTATAGGATTTTCTTCTTTAGTCAAGTTGAATAAAACAATTACAATGGCATATTTTTTATAACGTCGTAATTAGATTCATTAAATATTTATGGAGCGGAGGTCATCTAGTAATGGAGTATTGTGATAGAATCAAAACTCTACATAAACTGATAAAATCTTTGATCGCTATGATTCTGTTTAAAATGTTCCGGACGAATGAGGACTAAAATGTGGACTTAATCAAAATAATATACATAAATAATGATTACAATAATACTTATTTCATAAATTATTTTCTTAAAATATATCTGTGGATAATAGATTTTTCGAGGAAGGGAAGGCTATTAGGCTAACTGTAGATAACGTAAAAAAACGCAAGCAAAGATAAATATGTAGTAAACGCTAAGGCAAGCATTATTATCATTATTGAATGAATTGTTATTGCTTGATAAAAACATGAACATTAGTGGGTCAGTGGGTCTTTTGAGCAGTAATCACACTTATCAATAATATTATGACCAGCGAGATGTAAATAATTAGTAAAAACATTATATGATTGGATATCTGTTTTTGCTAAGCTATACAAAAAAATACTTAAACGATAATAAGTAATAACAAACATGGTAAGTACTTTATGGTGAGTGAAGTAACATGATTGTGTTTTTTTCCTAGTTTTAGATAGGTACTTAAAGCATTGACGTTTGTTTTTATAATTTTTATTAACTTCTTAATAACTTCTTAAAATGAACTTTAGGTTTAAAATATTTTTTACAGTTGCGAAGTGTACCATTTATATGGCGTTTTATAGGGACCATTTATACGAATAGGGAACTGTTTCTATTAATTATGCGAGTCCAAACATTTTATAGAATTTAAGGCCCGTGTTATTATATTTTATCGCTATAAAATTTAACCTTTATATAGTTCTCTTGGTTCTTAGATTAGAACCAAGAGAACTATATAAAGGCTATTCCTCCATAAGTTACCAGCCAAATCGATTCAGCAGTTCTTACGTTATAAATTGTATATCTAACACTAAACTGGCTTTCTTTTATATAGAAGATAAAAGATAAAAATAGATATTTAGCTTTATTCATTTAATTTTATCTAATCACAATATTGGCGGTTGACGGAACAATATCAATAAACACTCGCAAAAAACCTATAAGTACTACGATTCAGAAATCTATTCAGTGTACAGAGTATAAGAAGATTCTTCCTAACCTGCAGTCTTGATGATATTATCGATGACCTCCTGTGGTATTTCCTCCTGGCTGAAGCTGCGGACCGTCCGTCTCTTCGCCATCAGCTCGTAGTAGTCCCGGGAGCGCTGCAGCAGTTCATCATCAGACCTTGGCGTGGGCTGGTAGGGGATCTGAGCCGTGTCCTCTGAGATGGCAGGGAGCAGGATGTCGGGGTCATCGTCCTCGTCAGGGTTGTCGCGTTCTGAAATTGATATAGGGAATTTTAGGGCTGTACTTTTGAGTCCAAGGGGGCTGGTGTTTGCGGTAAGTTGATAAGGTACATAGATACATATTATAGAATTAAATTATAGAACGACCCTGCTGCCCTTCTGTAATAAAATCCATTTGTCAATACCCGCGGATAGGGTGTTACTATTAGGTCTTCAATAAAATTTTATTAAGCTAACTTTTGTTAAATCAAAAATGGTTTAAAAACTTTAATTACCTACCTAGATTAATTACAAACACAAATCAATTGCCTTGATTTACTAAAATAAATCACTATTTGGCAAATAAAATAATGTATTGGAGAAATACACAAATCCTGTTAAACCTAACACAGGCCACAGATAGTCGATAGTTCAATCAGGATTATTCGCTGCAGGGACTTTCGCAACGAATATCCTCGAGAATTGCAACACTATTGCACCGAGCTGTAACTAGTACACACCTGATACTTCCTATAAAGGGCAACATGGCCATTGACCATTTATAATTATAGAGCGGTAATTTATAATAAGGTAGGATACCTTATTATAGATCTCAAGGACTTGCCACACAGAAACTCATGCCCAAACGTAAAAATAGCTTATTATACATAAGTGCCATCTTTACGTTACGGAGAGACTACTTACTCTCCTATTCATCATAACAACCCATATTTCGTCCTATATCTGGGCATGCATCTCCCCAGTAGAGCTTATTATGGATAACAAAACTGAAACGAGACATTTTGACTGCTTTTACCTCATCAAAGAAGGGCAAAGTCCAAGAGGTCAGACAGATAGCTGATAACACTAATTACTGGAACAGAGATAGTAATTTTGTTTGAAATAACCCAAAAATGCAGTAATCTATAAAAAAAACTTCTCAATAATTTATCTACTGAAATTTTGAACGCGAAAGGTTGTGAGTTGGTATGTTTGTTAAAATTAGTCTATTTTTACAAATTTAAAATTTAGAAAATTCCTATTCCTCATTTCTTTCATCAAGAGAGTTCCGGTGTCCCAGCAGTGGAAACGTAAAATGCATTTAGCGATAACCCAGATCAAAGGACACGTGCCTAGAACGTAATTAACTTACTAGTTAACTATAAGTACACTTGTGTGTGTGGCGTAGGTCACTTGACAGTGAAGATTAGCTCGTTGAACACGCAACAAACAGGTGGCCATTAGGGCCGGGAAGAAGGCGCAGAAAAAGGTTTTTTCGCTTTGATAAACTAAGAGTCTATATGTAGTATATTGTATTGAGTATTCTTATTGCAGCCAAAATTTAACTTCATTATGCTATAAGCTTTAAGCCTCCAGCACACCGGATGCGTATTCGTACACGTAAGCGTAGACGTGCATGTACCACTGAGTTGTAATGTATGGGAATATATTAGACAGGACACACTGCACGCGCACGTCACGTTACGCAAGCAGTGTGTCCTGTCTAATACATTCCCATACATTACAACTCAGTGGTACATGCACGTCTACGCTTACGTGTACGAATACGCATCCGGTGTGCTGGAGGCTGTACTCTCCTACTGGTATGGTACGGAAAAAAAAGCTTGTACGGTTTACGTAAATTAGTTGAAAAGAAAGTAAGACCACGACGTCAGTGCAGCACCCGTCAAGCCTATGCCTAAGACTCTGGAGTGAATAAATCAAACCCATTAGCTGGTTGGATACCATGTTGATGAATGATGATAATGATCCGTCAAAATTCTCTATTGTCTAACTAAATTACTATTTTTCTTCATCATCAACCAACCTCAATCAACCTAATCGTTCAAATTAATACATAATTGCAAGCATTGAGGTCGTAGCCCATAATTGTGCATAATGAAACTAGATTAAGAACCTATAAGAACATTTATAAAATTACTACTCGTAGTATGTTTTTTTATATTAACTTGTTGGTTAATCCATATTTTGGTACCTTCAACTGTGATAATACGTAATCGTCTACCTAAATGAAATAAATAAATATTGCTGGACAATTTACACAGCAACATCTAGCCCCGTGGTAATCTCGAAGCTTGTGTTACGGGTGATAGACTTCTGATATACTTAATAGAAAATACATACATAGATACATAATTATTATACATACCTATAGAACAAACAACCAAATTTTCAGATCGTGTTTCTTTTTGTCGCGGACCTTTAAGGTGGACCATCACCCGCTACGCAAAGAGCTCGATTATTTCCGATTCATAATTATAACAACATTATTGTCCCATTAGGTACGAATCTGTCCTATAGAACTAAAAACGATTAAGGTACAATTTGTATAGTCGCTGCGCTTATGCGATCGCAGAAAATTCAGTAGGTACCTACACAGAATGACGCTGTACGAATAATTTTGACAAAATCTAACAAAAACTGTAATACAAGACAACGTTCAAACAAAAAACGCAATAAAGACCAAGAGCTCACACCAATTTTGGCTAGATATTCCAAGCAAGCTGAAAACTTTTCCAATCTCCTATTACTACAACACGAAACTGCTGACCTGGCTTAAAATCACCTGACAGGTAGATAGTAATTGCACCAACATGCGAATAAATTACAAGCCCCGTGGTAAGCTCAAAGCTTGTAGGTACTACTAGTACTAGATAATCTGATACACCTAATAGAAAATACATACAAAGATAGATATTATAGTTATATAAAGAGTATTATTTTAGGTATAAATAACTTTAATAACATTTTAAGTTGCCTCTAATACAGTGATAAAAATTATGTCCCGGTATTTTCAGTTCTCAAGTTTCGTGTCGGGATATAAAATTGGAAAGGTTTGGTACATAGGTAACTACAAACTTGCATGCCTCAAATATGTTTCTAAAACTTGATGCTACCTCTCGGACTAACCATCTTGACCATGACCTTGCTCTTAGCACTAACTACTAAGTACTTTAATACTCACTAGTTATGAAACTCTTACTTAGCTCTTTTAACTATGTATAGATGTCGCTGTGTGAATTGTCCAGCAATATTTATTTTATTTATTTAACTATAAAATATATTTTATAAATATATTATATAAATAATTTATAAATATATAAAATATATTTTATAAATATACTAGCAGCCCCCGCGAACTTCGTCTCGCCATATAATTTTATTTCCCGCGTAAGCATGTATTTTCCGCGGTAAAAAGTCTCTCGCCATATACTATTATTTGCAACTATCTTCTGCATACTAAATTTTATCTAAATCGAATTTTCCCGCGTAAGCGTATATTTTCCCGCCGAAGCATGTATTTTTCCGCGGTAAAAAGTCTCTCGCCATATAATTTTATTTGCAACTATCTTCTGCATACTAGGTAAGTTTTATCTAAATCGAATTTTCCCGCGTAAGCATATATTTTCCCGCCGAAGCATGTATTTTTCCGCGGTAAAAAGTAGCTTATGTTCTGTCTCAGGGTCTAAAGATTGTATGTGCCAAATTTAATCAAAATCGGTTGAGAGGTTTAAGCGGGAAAGCGTAACAGACAGACTGACAGACAGACAGACAGACAGCCAGACAGCCAGACAGCCAGACAGACAGACAGAGTTACTTTCGCATTTATAATATTAGTTAGAATTAGAATTATTACATTATATTGACTCCCCCCCGTACCCCAGTGACGCCTACATCGCATGCTGGCTAGCTGAGCGCGGTGAGCGACAACCTCGCGACTTTTTTCTAATACTTGCATTTTTAAACTCGTGATATCTTCCGAATGAAATGTCCGAATTGAATAATTCAAAAAGTTATAAGAAGGTATTAAAGCCGTCTTGAATATAAAGTAATTTATTTTGATAAGGATTAATACCAAGGTACAAATGAAGACCCTTTCAAGAGGCGGCATATATAAATTAATATTTTAGAATAAAAAAGTGCTTACTGTGACATAACTATAATATTTAGACATATGCTGTCGCGACACTTTTTGTAGATAATGATGAGTTCTGCAAAGTCGTAGTACATGATTTTGTTCTATCATCAATAGTTTTCGCAGCGCACGCGACGTAAGGAATTTTTTAGGTCTTTTTTTTACACCTTATGTTACATTATTGGAGTTTTAATAAGGATCCCTAGTTTTTTTTTAAATATAATATATGTTACACGCCTATGTTACTCGGGGATAATGTAGCTTTCTAAAGGTGAAAGAATTTTTGAAATCGGTCCAGTGGTTTCGGAGCCTATTCGTTACAAACAAACAAACAAATCTTTCCTCTTTATAATATTAGTATAGATTTTATAACTGGTTCTATCAAAATTACCATCAAAATAAAAACTCTTAATACTCCCAATTGACGACCTCTGTTGTGAGCGAAGGTGGGCGCGACGCATGAGGTTGCGGGTTCGATTCCCGCCTCGGAACAAATTTGTAGCAAATGTTTGTTTTGGGTGTTCTGGTTTTTCTAATGTATATTAATTTAATAAATATTAACTTTCTTAAATTGTATTAACTCACTCGTAAATAAAACGAAATACAAATTAAACGCACGTAGTTCCCGCGTTTTAATGGATTTTACGCGGTTAATCTTAGGTGTTTATATGTGAAAATGTATGATAAAGTTTCTGTAAAATCCATATACTTATGTATTTAGTAGTTTTCACATGAAAAAGTATTAGTTCGATAGTTCCTGAGATACTCCATAGCACAAAAATAAATAAACTCTAGACAGCAGATTACAAAAAAAAAATCGAATAATTTAGAATAGATCTATCAATAAATAATGCATAGAAGCGGTACTCACCTCTCTTCCCGTGACCCGTTCGTATATGCCTTACTCTTCTCTCATTCCTATACTGCGCTTCCAACTTCTGCTTATGAACCAAAGTGAACCCTATAAAACATACAATTAAAGCTGAATACACAATAAAACAATTCTTTTCTAAAGTCCAAACCGCGATCGAAATAAAGTTCATTATTGATTTTATTAATAAACGCGTACTGTCGTCGCGAGCACGCGTTTGTTACTAACATGGCATGTCAACAAACAGGCGAGCTGATAAAACGCTTTACGGTATTGTCGACCTAATTACATATAGATTAGGTTTATTATTGACTGAGCTTAGATGCACTGTTGGTATGCGTTACCTTTTTGCAGGGCAGTTTTTGTCCTTAAATGTACGAGTTAATGATGTAGCTATGAATGCATAATTACGGTATCCTGCTCGCGTCACTATTCATCAGAAAATATATTTAAAATATATACATATAACTAAGAGACCAGCAGACAGCTTCGCTTGCATTTTTACGTTATCTACATTATATTAGTTAATTAGCCTTCCTCGATAAATGTGCTGTTTTACATTATATTTATTTTAATATGACAAACGCTGCAGCGGTTTCTGAGATTAGCGCTTTCAAACGAACAAACTCTTCAGCTTTATAATATTAGTACCTATAGATAATTATATATTATGCAATATGAATTTTCCTGCTATAGAATGTAATGTTACACAGACACACTATTTCACAAGCTTACCTCATAATATTCTCACCTATCTATTATGTATAAAAATAATGCTACGTTTCGATGTAATTGGATAACTGAAGAATGGCTGGGCTAATTTAAGTGCCTTTGGTTTTAAAATAGTCTTAGTAATCCACCTGCCCTAGTTACTACGACTATTTAATACCAAAAGCAAACAAAAACGTTTTCTTACGTTTTTGTTTGCTTTTGGTATTAAATGGGAATAAAGCGGGCCAAGCCGCGGACGGGTCAGCTAGTAGAGTAGATATATAAATAAAACGATGTTTTTCTGGTAAATAATAAATGATGACTGTCTGCATTGAGGAAATGTTTTGTTATTTACACGTTGTATTTGAGCTACGTTTAAAATAAACAATGTTCAGTACATGTAATATAAATTTATCATATATTTGTATACAGTGAAAAGTAAATATTAAGTTATGTTTAATGTTAGTTTCGAGATACCTAATTGATAGATTATCTAACTAATAATAATTTGTATATCGAATCCAGGAATAACATAATATATTAAAAAATCATTTCCATTGTTCCACCATTCCCAGTAATATGGGTCATTTGACACCATGAAGCTCGTGTTACTTTAGACTTTAGTGTATAAGGTGTATATTGGTATAATAAGGTAAGTATATGTTAATATGGACCTAAGAATATTTTTATTGATAATTTAATTAATAAACTCGCGGTCGCGGTACTAAATATAATATCGCGGTATACATTTACAAAATTGAATATATAGATCTAGTGGCTAGCTCAGGAGCCTAATGGATCACTATAATTTTTCTCTAAACTACTTTCATGATAAATAAATAAATTTTTACTTTACTTTATTTAGATTTACTTTACTTTACAACTGGAGATTTATTCATTACAAATCATGCCAAACTATTGCCTCGCGGGAATCGAATCCGCTACAATCCAACCGATATTCCTATAGCAACATTAATTTTTGTTTGTATGTGACCACGAGCTACTGCAAAACTTTTGAAACGTCGGAATGGTATAAAATAAATAACGCGATAAAGAACCGTTTTCAACTTCTTCTTAGTGTGTTGGTTGTTATCCTAGCAAACTATCGCTTATGGTTGCAGCGAAAAAATGAACAGGCGTTAAAAAGATATAAAATAAAAAAAAATACAAATTTGTTCTTTAGTATTTTGCAAAACCAGATTTTTTAATTGAAAACTTCTTACATTATATTGAATTTCATTTCTATTAAGAGATATATTAAACAAAAATTTTACTTGCTTAAGTACTTATATTTTGATATGAATAATGGGTAGGTAATCTATATCTAATTAGATAAAAGAAAGTCGTGTTAGTTACACCATTTATAACTCAAGAACAGCTGAATCCATTTGGCTGAAAATTAGTGAAGCTATAGCTTAGAACCAGGAGAAGGATAGGTACATAACATTTTATAGCGGGAAAATATTAAACCATGCCGTTCACATCTAAATTTTGTTCTTGTAAGAATATGCATAACGGTGAAGGCAAATATAGTGAGGATATCGACGTGCGTTTAGAACTTTGAAGAGGTTGAAGGACCTTCACCACACACACAAAGGACCAACTTTGATCCTGTGTCCCAGCAGTGGGAAGTCAAATTGGGGTCCTTATGCTATGCTTATACTTGTTTTATGTGCTGGTAATAGGAACAATAACCTACTTAATAGTTTTCTTACGTAAAAATCGTACCTATAGTATAACATGTTTATAATTTATGCTAGATTTTATGTTAAAATCCACTTTGTGATTCATTTATAAATACACGCAATGCTATTGATTATACCTAAATTAATTAATTTAAAAGTTATATAAGTTTACTAAAGACGCCGTAATGGTAAATGTCGTGTTGTATTTGCTTAGTCTCTTACTCGTATAACTAAACAAAAACATTATTTTTCATTGTGTGCGTGTGTTGTGTTTTAGTTTTTTATCAATATTCTTTTATATCTTGTTAATTGTTTAATTGTCAGTGGGAGCTTTTAATTCGCTCCCAGAGCTAATTAAAAGCTACTAGCTTGTATAGCTTATATACTAGCTTGTATAACATAACATAACACCCCTATTCACGTTCCCACTGCTGGGACACAGGGACTTCTCTCTTGACGAGAGAGATAAGGCCTTAATTCACCACGCTGGCCAAGTGCGGGTTGGTGAATGACACATGTCCTTTAAACTTTTTCAAAGTTCTCAGAACATGCCGGTTTCCTCACGATGTTTGCCTTCACCGTTAGAGCACGTGTTTATAAAGCACACATAATTTTCCAAGAAGAAAAATGAGAGGTGCGCGGCGGGGTTTGAACCCACGACCTTCGGAATGAAAGTCGAGTGTGCTCCCACTTAGCCAACACGGCTCTAGCTTGTATATTGTAGACTAAACTATATCTGTACCTACTATTAATAAATCTGTAAGGTTCGATTTCGGAATGATGATCCGAAGTTGATGAAATTTGGCAGATAAACACTTAGAGGTATGGGACACAGGATAGGCTTAGAATTCTTATAAGTATCTTATTTAAAATCTTCCTAAAGTAATAAGACGTAGTTTAAGTAATTATAAGATGTGGCCCCCATAGAAACAAAATTTAACGCGGACGGAGTCGCGGGCTCCACTTGTGTTATATATAATTTTAGATCTATTATTTTTAACTAGCTGTAATTTTTACAAAGATAAAATAATATAAAATTAAATTATATTGAGAGCTTATTTGTTTCCGAAATATCAAATAACTCCTTAAGGGCCAGCAGAAAAACTAAATTGCTTTGGTAACTGGCCCAGGTTTGGTTTTTGGCCCAGGTGTCAGGTGTTCGAAGGTTTTTCGTAGAAAGCATCATTACTTAAATTTATTTCCAACACACCTGGTGAAAAAAATTCCTAGAAATCAACGAAGGATTTGCCTTAGTGCTTTAAAATAAAAGCAAGGTTAAAAATAACAGAGCGCGAGTAAATTTACCTTAAAGGCTTAAAGTGCATTTTTATAAGTCATCATTTTATCAAACTCACTAACCGACCCGCTGATAGCTTTGCTTGTTTTTTTTAACGTTATCTACATATAATAATCTATCAAAATTATAAAATAATTTATTTATTTATTATGATGATGATGCCGGATTCCACTGACCTGAAAGATAAAAAAAAAGATTTAAAAGATGTATGTGATTTATTTCCGTATAAATTCCGTAAATAATCATAAAGATTATTTGGACAAGTCAATAAATACAATTGACATATAAATTTAAGTTTTTAAACACTGTTCAATAAAATGAGATCTCTCCATTTTATTGGACCAGCCGTACCAATTTTATCAACGGGACTAACGCGAGCTTCTTGGCTACTTGAATGCAATGGGTACCGGAAAGCTTGGTTGTGATGATGATAATGATAAAGCTAGATTTCTAGAACCTACCAACAGTTAAGAACAGTCATATCCAAAAATAAATTCCTCAGAAAATGATAAACAGAGTAAACACTTCAAGGTATCACTTCACGCCGCCACGGGAAACCCAAACGGATTAGTAATCAAAATTCATTAAATGACTTATCAAATCACACCTCGGTTATAACGTCGTGCTATTGTGTACAAATGCAAGATTTTGTTTAACTTGAGGTTAAAGTTGGAAGCCTCCACAGTTACTCACAGACAAACATGGGTTTCTTAAATTGATTTAGCTGATATAGATCTGGCGATGACATAATAGGGGATCTAAAGCTATGGCTACGTGGCACCTGCCTAAGAATAATACCACCTCATCACCAAGATGGTTTCGCAAGCATACCATTTAGTGGACAAAGCCAGTACCCATTACATACATACAAAGATAGATATTATCAAATATTTGCAGTTCGTACAAATTTTGTCCCAAGGCGGAATCGAACCCGCAACCCTTTGCGTCGAGACCTTGAATAGCACGCTGACAGGTCAAGACTTTTGGTCTCAGGAGTGGTCACGTCCATCTTTCGGCTAGCATTAGGTCCACAGGTGGGCCTTGGAGTATTCTTCCAGAGGGGCGTAATACAAACAGCGAAGAACCGAAAGATCATACGTTGCGTATGAAGTGATCGCGAGAGAAACCGCGGGAGCGCGCTAATGAAGCGTATTATGTTCACTGCAAGCAAGATCTTCTTTTTCTTGATGAATGACGTTGCTCTTGCAGATTGTTACGACTTGCCAACGTCTGTCATTTAATTGGACGTTTTGTAAAATTAAACAATTTGATGAATTTTATGATGGTAGGATTTCCAAAATGGTACGCACGAGTAACAATTTTATAACTTTGTAATTTGACACTGGCAAATCGCGCCTAATTAATGCAGGGTTTATTATAAAAACTAGAATTATAGTTTGATCGGTACTTTAAATGCAGAAACGTAGGAAACCTAAAAAACCAAGTGAAGCTCTTTTTTCTTTGGGATAGTCATAACGTGGCAATTACCAGTTGGTAAGTTCTAAAATTAGACAGTTTCTGTTTTTGGGTAGGCTGTTATTTTAAGAGTTGCATTTATAAACGAACTGTGTTTTTGCAGACAGTTCAAAAAACTGTTTTTGTGCAGGGACTTGAAAAGATTACACCAATAAAACATAAGTGGTATTAGGAATGCTTTGTAAATACACAAATTAAGTTGGTTAAGCTGCTATAAAAACCAAATCTGAATGAGAGGTGTGAATTATTAAGCAAATAATATATTTATACAAAACATAATGTAATAAACCGTGTTGGCCAAGTGGGAGCACACTCGACTTCCATTCCGAAGGTCGTCGATTCAGACCCCGCCGCGCATCTTTGGATATGTGTGTTATTGAAAAATGTAAGTATGTGCGCTTTAAAAACACGTGTTCTAACGGTGAAGGCAAACATTGTGAGGAAACCGACATGTTCTGAGAACTTTGAAAAGTTTGAAGGATATGTATTGTGTGTAGCTGCATTTTTCCTTACTACAATTTTATTCACCGTTAAAAAAAGCATTTTCTAAATAAAAAATTTACACGACCTATGAAATGAAAGTCGAGTGGCTACTGAGCTAATCCGTCTTGTTGCATAAAGGTAGCTAGATATTTTTTAGTAAAGCTAAACAGTAAACACCTAGCACATTTTCCCGCTATATTATTATCTATCAAAATATGTTTACGGATATTTCGTAAGAAGACGTCATTTTGCCGACCGCTTACTAATAACTGATTAGCATTCAATTAAACTATTAAAGAACCTCACTTTACGATTACCTACACCTCTTTTAACTGCCTTTTTTCTAGCTCTGTGCGTAAGCTTAGATTCATCATCGTCATCATTGACCGAAGACGTCCAGTGTTGGGCATAAGGCCTAATACGCTAAGTACCTAAATTAATTACGAAACAGTAGTGACCTTTTGTAAATGAAACAAAATTTCTAATCTACATTATAGTGTTATCTTGAAAAAAATATTTAAAAACACGTTTTCTAACGGTGCAGGCAAACATCGCATTTTAAGTTCTCAGGACATGCCGGTGGACACCGTGAGGACTCACGATGTTCGCCTTCACCGTTAAAGCAGGAGCTTTTTTTTACTTACCACCGTGTTTTTTTTTAAATTTCTATTAAGTAAATATTTTCTGGCGTACAAAGTTGCCTTATAGGATTAGCGTTGTCTTCGAGTTGTTATTTTCAAGCCACGCCATCACAGTTAAGCAACATTGTAGATAGTAAGTAGTCTATGATTACTATTTCATTATGTCTCAGCAAAAACCTTTGCAAAGGTCGTAGGTTCGCTCACCGTGTTGGAATACACGTGATGCTAAGGGTGCTTAACCATCAGAGCTTAGGGCCTAAGTCCCTAATTGTTTGTCCCTAATTTGTCTAGGAAAGCTTGCTGTGGTGATTTTCGTGTACGGATGGCGGTGTTATTTTTTTGGGGGACATTTTGTAATAACCGACTCTAAGCAGAAAAAATAAATGAATAAAACCGAGAATAATTCTAATTTTAATATACTTAATTGTATTTTTTTTCACACACATTAGGATGGTACTATAACCACTAGTTATTGACTTATAGTCTCGAAAATCTAAATAAATCTTACATTGGCTCTAGGAATGGCTCGTGTTTCCTCAAAAAACTAAGACTACAGGATCTAATCACTGGCTTAGTCATAGATTTCACTAATAAATGATGTAGTAGATTTACCGTGAATTTACCTCATAACCGCCGTTTTTCTTCTCCAATTAAAACGATTTAAAAATAAATAAATTATTTTTAAACCTGAATTTTTGGTATTAACTAAATGGTTGCACCTGTTAGCAACGATTATTAATAATATTCCTAGAAGTAAATAATAAATTTAGGCATTGATTAATCCTCTGATTCCAATTCTATTTTTAAAATCATGTAAATATTTTTACGTTCAGATAATAGGTTCTGTTTTTTTTGCATTTGGTTTAAACGACTTAAAGAGTCAGGGACTATTGTAAGAAATAATAGAAGTAGTTTTATAATATTTTCTAGAAGTTGTGCCTCAGTTAAGAACCAAGTCAGGTTGATGGTGGGTTTTTAGACTTATTGAGGGATTTAAACTCCTTAGTGTTTTGAAGTCGATTCTATATTTTTATTATATCAAACGCAATAACCATGAGATAAAATGACCTTTTCTTTCAAGACATGATAGATTACTTCCTTTAATCTTACCTAAGTTCTAATTGTTTCTCAGAATCAAATCCTTGTAAATAGTGCGCAAACATTAATTGTGACGTGACCCCCTGCACTTGAAGTGTGCGAGAAAAACATCGCAATATTGTTATCATAAACAAAGTAAGGCTTTTATATCTGTTTTGTATCTACTAGTTTTCCGCTCGCAACTTATGTTTTTCTGGCATATAACGGATTATTCCACGGTAAAAGTAGCTCATGTGTTATTTATTGATTAAAGAAATGCATTTTTAAATGGGCAGAGCCAGGTGCAAGTTAGTTTATAATAAATATACATAAAAATATTAAATGTGTGTGGGTTATTATAATTATAATAATAAAATGAATCCATTAAGATATAGATTAGGTGAAGCATAGATTACCTTGATCATCATTTGTGACCCATATCATAAAATGATTGTATATCAAGCTTACCACGAGGCTAGATGTTGCTGTGTGAATTGTCCAGGAATGTTATTTTTTTAACTAAATATTTCGAAAAAAAATGTAATAGGTTAGGAATAACAAAAAAATATAACTGCTACGGTTACAGGAAAAAAATGCTACACATTTTGTTCTCGATACTGGAATTTGAGTAATGTAAGATCAGTCGGTAAGGTACGGCACATGTCCAGCCACGTTGTTCAGCAATACATGGTATAATTATATTTTTTTACTACAAAAGTCATTAAAAAAAACAAATGTACATACGCTTAAAGTTATCAATTTGACTGATGATTAATAGCTGTCCGACAAGCCAATTAAAAGACTAACCATACGTGCAAGTTATTATATTTTTGTAAAAAATGTTGTCGACCTCTGGCTATGGGTTAAGGTATTGTGGAAATTGGCTTTAATAATTACGATGATACCTAAAATGTTAAAAATAATCATTTTTTTTCATTTTCAACATGGAATGCCTAAGGCATTTTATCAATTTTAATTTATACCAATTGAAAATTTTCGATTATGTCAAAAAAGCATTCCATTGATTATGTAAAGTTAAAAATCCATTGAATGTTAATTCATCTTCATCATTCCAACAACAACCAATTTTTTTATACATAAATTACGTACTCACTGAATAATAATTTACCAGAAGACCAACAACAGCATTGATCTAAACTGTACCAACTGCGATCACCAACCCACCCTGATTATACAAATAAAAATAACTAATTAGTTATTATGGGTTCTATTTATAATGATGATGATTTTACTATCGGAAAGTTGCCTATTAGATTTTTTGTCATAACACATTGAATGCCCACGCTCGGCGGTGCAGCTCCCGGAGATGCCACACCGCCGGCTAAAAGCACGAGTGAGCGTCGTGGGCGCAGATAGTGTTAAGTATATTGAACTAGTTGACCCGCCCGAGCTTCGCCCCTTTATTCCCAAGTTTTCTCACCTTTTTTCCTGGGCTAGGGAAGGTTTTTCCCTGGGCTACTATGACTAATTAAAACCTAAATCGGCCCAGTCTGTTTCAGTTATAAAATAACAACGAAAAGTGGCATTTTTAAATCATAATTAAATAGCAATACACTTTAAGATTTCGCAACAAACTTGGATTTCCGTAAACTATTAATGACTTCTTTGTGAAACTTTCTTTCAAGGTATTCTTTAAACTTTCTTTATGACGTTCTGTTTACGCACGAGTCCGTTGACCTTTGCAATTACCTACTAAAAGACCGCCAATGGCATGTGAGTTAATTTCCTGCAGATGACGTCAAACAGCTTCCTAGGTTCGAGTTCCATTTAACGGGACTTATAAAGAGAAAGATGACCGCGATACCTTATTTCTCTTCGCCTTTTGTCATTTGCTTTAAAGTGCGTGTCGGGGCACGAGCTGTGTTCCGTAGGATTTAGACCGTGTGGTGCCTAAGAAAAATACCATTGCGTATATTCCTGTAGGTGTAGTGAACCGACTAAGGGGCTTAAATACCAAAAGACGTGCAGAAGCATTGTTCTGTGTAATGTACCAACTTACTGCAATGACCAACCCGCCCGGTAAGAGCGGTGATTATTACAATTATACAATATTGGGACATGATAATGATGTTGAATTTTATCAAAAAGGTACACTTAATTGTTAGAAAATGGTATAGGAAAAAATTTCTTTCTAAAACTGGTAACATCGTAATCTTGTAATTTCTATAACTATTTTCTAATACTTAAAAAGCTTATGAGTGTGAGTCAATCACTAGAAAATAAAATTAAATATGTGTATAACCATGCAAAACACATACAGACCTAACTAAACTAAAACATTTAACTACGGAACCCTACAAAGGCTAAAAAAGCTCCCGTTATATCTTTTGTAGAGAAAAATTCTCATGTCGCTTATCTTTTGTCTTTCCTCCTAATTGTATACTTCTAAATCTAGTAACTAGACAATGTAAAATGGATGTCTGTCTGACTAACATCATCATCATAATTCGAGCTTCGATAAGTAGATAACATTTGTAATTGGTTTTTCATAAATCGTGTTTGTTACTACAAATTCAAGCTTACCACAGGGCAAAATTTTGCTGTGTGAATTGTCCGGCAGTATTTATTTATTAAAAAGACTCCTGTTTTATTTTTATTTTAATATTTCTCCCACCTCTTCTTAATGAAACTTTGTAGGTGAAGGTAAAAAAGGATCTTTGTCGTGACAAAAGCTTACAAAGAACAGGGTCAATAAAAAAAACTTGCTGGACAATTAACATAGGTTTATTGATCAACAAGGTTATTAACTTAACCACAGTAAGTAAGTAGGTCAGTTAAAACCTTAAAGACTCGTCTCCAAGTTTAACAATTTAAATTAGAGGTAAAATCTGGTTTTGCCTCTATTTTATACGATCTTAAGATCAGAGACGAATATCTAATCATTTAAACTTTAAACTCACAGTATCGTTTCCAAGTTTCGTATTTAACAAGTTATGTCACAAACCTGTTATTTTTAAACAGGAAAATTTACGAATAGTTATCTGCTTTAGCTTGAACTTCATAAAAAACGGAGACAAGTGTGAGTTAGGTATAAAGGTTCAGTTGGGGAGATGTCAATGACCAATAAAGAACTTTGACAGATTAAAACAATATTGCACGTATTATGAGGAGTCTCTTGACGCTTTTTGTTAAAGGGCTGTGACTTATTGACTCATTTAATGCAGGTGCAAATCAGTACGAACCATTTATTTGTATAAATGGAAAAAATATTTCGAAAGCTTAAGTGAGTCAATCACAATAAAAAAAGTCATTAAAATAGCTCTACTTTGATATAGTCGAGTGGCTTAGTGAGCGCAATAGAGTTTCATTCCGTGGATCGTGGGTTCTAACGATTTTACAAGATTTATCTACGACTAGATTACTCTAGATATTTCTTCATATTATTAAATCTGCACATAATTTTTTCATTAATTAATATCCAGAATTGTGCGTCTGGGTTTGAACCCACTACTTCGGTATAAAGCTTTTGAACAAGTCCCTGATCAACAAGCGCTAAAATCACACATCTAGGAAAAGCGTGTATGGAATGGCGCTTAACTTGTTATTAAATAATATTAATACGTCCAATGATATCTATGATCTATGCATTTAAAATCACGGCGACAACGCGACGCGAAGCACGTAGCATTAATCGTCAGTTAGTTTTTTGTCTCTTTTTGTATCCTCTATGCTATGACATGTTATAGGCAACACCAAATTTTACAAGAAATGAGTAGTATTTTTCCATTTTGAGTTTTTTCCGCTTTCGATACTGCAAATTTAACGGTCAGCGAACAAATCCGTGGTTAATAAGACTAATAAGTATTGACGAATTCTTATCACTGGATCATCATCATTTCAGCCATCAGACGCCACTGCTGGACATATGCCTCCCCTAAGCATCTCCAGTTGTTTCGGTCGGATGCAGCCTGTCGGTGACCCTTGTTATCTTACGTATCTCCTCATTTCTGATTCGATCACGAAACCCCGAGCATAGCCCTCTCCATAGCTCTTTACTGGATACGAGCAACCTATTACCAAGATGATTGTACCAAAAGCGTCCAGTAGGTAATATCAATCATCAAACATTATCATGTGATTTCACACTCTTAACTCAAAAATATAACTTATAAGTTATATAGCATTATCGCTATTAACTTATACAAGTTCTAAGGGCAGAGTCGAATTGTGTAGGGGAGAGCGGGGTTCGAAGTTCCGATTTTCAAATAACACGCAAAAAGACCGTCAGTAAATAGACTGAAATTAAATATATAGGAGCTCATAGACGCAGAATATATTCTAGTTTTACTTGATGTTGTCGTATTTACTAAATGATTAAACGTGTTAGCGTCAGGTAATTTTTTCTGTGTAAAATTGACAAGGAACAACTGACCCCGTCATGGGGCTGGTTGTTCCATCGTTGAGGCAAGTTGTTCCGACAGCAACTTCAATTGCTAAAGTTGCAGTTGTAATGTATATAAAATGTATAAATGAAACACAAAAGTACTGTGCCAAAAATTAAAAAGTCATTTATTCAAAATAAGGATTAAAATTACTATATTTGGCAAATAATCATCAAAACTAAGTACCTACTAATAATTTATGATTTTTTAACTCAAGAACTTTGTTTTAGGACATTGAGATCAATCAACTAGCACTAACATTTATAGTAACAAGTAATTCTAAGTCTTTAATCAGTCTAATATCTATTCTTCTATCAGAATAATGTCATTATGGCATATTTTTAGTTCCCGTGCTACGGTTTTGATTTTCCGACCGTCTTCCATTACAGTATCAACTCCCCGCCGCAATAGTTATTCCGAAGTCTTGCCCCGTTCCGTTTTTCTTTTGTAGTTTCGCATCCTAAAACAATTTTTTAAAATTAATTTAAGTACTACTACGCGGAACAACTAGCCCCGGTCAAGCGGAACTTAGAGCCCCAAATTTCATAAAAAAGCAAACCAAAATTATTTTAAAAATAAGTATTATTACATCAATAATGACAATAATAAAACATCCCCAATAGATTTTCCAACAATTAAATGCAAGTCAGATATTAATTGCTATAAAACTGTTCAAAATAGACCAAAAAGTTTCAACACATAAATATTTACTCACGTTACAATTATGAGCCTCCATTCGACTACCATAC
This sequence comes from Chloroclystis v-ata, assembly GCA_963691955.1. NCBI lineage: Eukaryota > Metazoa > Arthropoda > Insecta > Lepidoptera > Geometridae > Chloroclystis > Chloroclystis v-ata. The sequence continues at coordinate 9,696,960 of OY829898.1, read as the reverse complement.
TTGCCGGTTGCCGAGGCGTCACTAAACTAGCTGACGCGATAGCGCCATGGTATGACGTCTTGCACCGTACTTCACACGTATTGATATCTCTTTTCTTTCGAAAGTTATTTGCATCGGAACAACGTGCCCCGGGAACTTTGAACCCCGCTCTCCCCTACCTACTAACTTTGACGACCTCTGTGGCGCAGCGGGCGAAGGTCCGCCTGCGAGTAACCTCTTGCGTCGATTCCCGCCTCGAGACAAAAAATTGTACGATCTTCAAATATTTGTTCAGTGTCTAGGTGTTATATATTTATAGAAAAAAGTATCTATGTATGTATAAATATTATATTTATTAAGTATATCTGAAATCGAGCATCCCTAATACAAGCTTCCTGCTTGCCACAGGGCTAGATGTTGCTGTGTGAATTGTCCAGCAATATATTATATCAATACCTACTAAGATCACTTAACCGCCTACATAGCGCGGTGATTGTATCACTTACTATATACGATCATCAAACCGAGTGGAAAGCGTAATGATTATATCAAATCCTCAAGACTTAACGGGTATTCAGTGATCAAACTAGGGTCTACAAGTGGAACGTATAGATTATGATAGTGATGATGAAGAAGCACTAGATGTAACGTAGATACATTAACGAAATTCTAAACCAGTTCGCAACAGGATCAAAGTATTGCGCGCGCAGTAAATTAAGTCGTAAATCGAAGTGCGAAATTAGATGAGATTTTTTACTACTGTTTGACGTCGCTTCTGTAGGGGTATAAAAAAGTCATAACTAGAATAATAATAATATAACGTCAGTCACATACATTTGTTAATTTTTACAAGCTGAAAAAAGGGTGAGCATGTCAATTAAAATTACTACATTTTTTATTTCAAGCCCTTTGTAAAATTATGTCACTTTAACTTCTTTATCATAACAGCCCTGTAATAAGCACATACTCACCAATAGAATCAATTAGTTACAAATCTTGGGGGAATTGGTTTAATCATTATGTCTACACAATATTATGTTTGACTAATTAAATGCTTAATCACAACAAGCTTGCCCTTGGTTTCACCATAATTTCACTACTGGGCTGCCCTTCGACAGGTGACCAAAGAGGTTGTTGACTCATTCTGTTTGTCAATCGAACCTTTCAAAATCCTTATAAAAAACATCACATAAACATAACACTGCTTTTCCACCAGAACTATGAGATAATTATGTTCACAAGCTAGATGTCACGGGGCTAAATGTAGGTGTGTGAATTGTCCATTAATATTTATTTATTTTTATTTATTTATTTACAAGTTTCGATTTGACTATGTCTCTTAAGTAAAATCACTTATGCATAAATAATTAAATAAATATTGCTGGAGAATCCTCACACCAATATCTTACCCCGGTAAGATTGAAACTTGTTACGGGCACTAGATTTCTGATAATTATGTTAATACACTATATTCGATATATATTTTTTAATACATAGAAAACATTCAGAACACCCAGAAAATTATCCATATATAAATAAATATTGCTGGAAACTTCATATAGCAACCTCTGGCCCCGTTGTAAGCTCGAAGCTTGTGTTACATCCCAATAGGTCTCCAACAGTTCCTAATATCTTGCAGTACGTAGAATTGTGCTTCTGCCCATTTTCTGGTACCTAAAATAAATAGCTATAACTGTTCTCAGGCCGTGGACTACTTACTTCTACCATCTCACTATTTTTTAAAAATCTCTGCAATCTTAAAATCAGAAACAATTTTCCGAAATTACAGTTTTTATAATAGTCGCTGCGCTAAATAAAATGCAACTTGCCAGTGTCAAGTGTTATTTTCCAAACTCGAAAATCGCATTCTGAAAAGCTTGTCGTCAACAACGTTAGCAAAAAACTGCCAAATAACCTTTCACACGAACACCGCGTAGGTAAGTGCAAAAACCGTGATTTTCAGCCGGCAACAGTTTCAGCCAATCACAGCGCAGCGAGGCACATGCCCCTATGACGTAATAAGGCTGCCCGCACATTGGCGTTTAATATTTATAGGGTAGGCCACCCCGCGGCCGCGCAGTAATAACGCGAGCGCATAGTACGGTCCACGCGGAATTTTTTTTCTTACGAGATAGAATTTTGTGTTTTTTTTTGTGATTTTTTATTGGACTTTCGAGGTTTGGGAAAGGTGAGTTTGATTTTAATATTTTTTTAAATTATTAATTTATAGAACAATGCTATTAATTTAAGGACAATATTATTATTTAATGCGAAAATTTCGGCATAAATCATTAAAAAAAATTAATTGTAAATTTGGTTTTCCAAATAAATCGGTCTTAATACTAATTGTGATCACTGCGAGACAACTTCTGTATTAGCATGGCAAACAATTAAAAATAATAGTTAACTTTTTCCTTTAATTGTATTAATAATAAAGATTTTATATAAAACAATTCGCTAAATCTAGATTGTTTTAAAATAAAAATAATTTATTTTAGAATAAATAGATCCATATTTTAAATACACAATTACACATCAATGTAATCAATTTCAAGCAACTTAACTAAAACACACAATTAAAATTAATATAAATCACAATTATAATTCCATATTTTATATAATTATTAATTTTTTTTATATTTTTAATATTTAAAAACAATTGGCAATCAACTCAGCCCCATGGTAAGCTTGAATCATGAGCATAAATCATATTAATTTTATCTACCAAAATAAAAAAACGACAAGGTAATATATCAAAAACTTGTCGTCTATAATTTAAAACGAATGCCGAATTTATCAAACGCAGTGCAAGCTTCAAACAAGTTTAAAAATCGTCAATATTATTGTTTCTTCCTCAAAAATCTCCTTTTATTACGTATTTTATTACGAAACGAAGGCCAAATGACCGCGAATCGGCTCGGAAATGCTTGTCGATTCGGAAGTAAACAATCTAAATTGAATTTCTAAGTATTTAAAAAACATCTTAATAAAGACGTTCGCTCACTAAAACCCGTTCTACAAATAATAGAGTGGAAATTCCTATTTTATAAACTAATACCCAAACAGGCTTTACCACCGGAAAAAATACAGCTTTTAATTTACACATACCATAGTAAAATCGTTTAGTTCTTGGCTATGTTTGCTTGCCTTAAATAAATAAAATAAAATAGGTATATTCTCACATAGTAACAATAAAAATAACATTTACTAACATTCGCAATTAATATAATAAAAAAAACACTATCTAATTTATCATTATCATCATCTGCTGAATAGGCCTACCTTTCCTGACTAAGAGATTAATAACACCAAATTAAAACCGTAAAACAATAAAAATCTAAAAGATAACAGCGAAATAAGAATAAAAACACGATTACAATTTTCAAGCGCCAATAAAAATAGTCTAAATTTAACAAAATAACTAATAAAATACGCAATATTTCTAATTATATAATTTAAGTGTGCTTACACATTAGTTGCATTAATAGCCAAGTTGGCATTCAATTGGTCAATGAATATTATTATCTTGCATAATGAGAAACGCAAACAGTTCTGAGGTTATTGAATGAAGTGATTCATGTAGACTACGCGGGAAATAGCCGTGAAGTGTAATTCGGTAAATTTTGACACAAAATTTACGTTAGTGTAGACCAGCCTTATGCGGGTTGCAGACCAAGAGCTAATCTAAGTTAGTTTAGCTTAGCTCGCATAGCTGACGCAGTTTTCCATACTTGTGTGCAGACCGCAAACTATGTGAACTAAGCTATGTGAGCTAACTAAAATATGCGAAGCTAAGTTAGTTGTGTATGCCGATGCGCAGCTACGCGAGCTAAGCTATCTCCCTCCCGCCTTCCCCGCACGCCCTTCGCACATCCTTCGCCAGTGCTGTCCAGTGTCCTTTGTCGGACGCACGGTCGTTTCGTAGCGAATATGGAGCAATTTATTGAAGTCGTTAAACAGTTTCCTGTGTTATGGAACACACAGTTAAAGGACTATCACAATTTAATTAAAAAGGATGTTGTATGGAAACAAATAGTGGAGGAACTCTTGTAACACGATAATATAACTGAAAATGTTCATCATCTAATTCGTAAAATAAAGTTCTAAACTCTCCACTTGCGTGCCGAGATTCAATGTGTTGACATATCCAAGGTCTAGAATGTCGTTTTCTTAAATAATAATAAGTCAGTAGGTATTAATCTTCTTTTTCTATGTGTAACGTATTCATGATCGGAACTTTCTTCATCGATTATATTCATAGCAATCGCCTGACGTCCGTCTAATTGAACTCCGCAACACTAACTGAGCTTTGGCTTAGCTCTTTGTGTGCACGCCATTTATTTCTATCTTAGCTTAGTTTGGCTTAGCCTAGCTTCCCTAGCTTAGCTTTGGAATAGCTTAGTTTTCGGTCTGCAACCGGCATTACAATACAAACACACTTTATTGTACACCAAAAACAAAACATGGTTATAACACAAAAAGAGACACGTACAATGGGTGGCCTTATCGCTAAAGAGCGATCTCTTCCAGGCAACCTTTGGATGGAAAAGAGAGATAATATTTATAAAGACGAGGGTGTACTAATACTTATATACTTACAACCTTTTAGAAATAGTCGCCATCCCCTTTGTGGCGCCACGGCATTGGTTCCCTCAGGAAGCGCTGATCCGATTTGAAAAACTCTTTCAGTGTTGGATATTATATCTATCGAAGAAGGCTATAATAGGCTATATTATATAAACGACTAGCCAACCCACCGACAGCTTTGCTTGCGTTCTACTTACCTATAGTTTATATAATATAGCTTATAGCCTTCCTATAAATGTACTATTCAGCAATGAAATAATTTTTCAAATCGGAGTAGCGGTTCCTGAGATTAGCACGTTCAAACAAACTCAAAGCAAAATAAATATTGCCGGACTATTCAAACAACAACAGCTAGCCCAAAATAATAATAGCAATATTAGAAAAGATATGTATTTAACGTAAAAAATGCAAGCGAAGTTGTCAGCGGGGGGCTAGTAATAATCAGCTGTGATGGAGAAAGTTTTACCCATATACTATTAAAAGTCAAAATGTTTCAGAAATAGAGATTGTTTCTTTTTCACAGTCCGCAGCTTTATCCAATAAATAAATTAAAATAAAAAAAATATAGCTGGACAATTTACACAGAAATATCTAGCCCCGTGGTAAGCTCGAAGCTTGTGTTACTTACGGGCACTAGATACCTAATCTGATATACCTAGTACCTACTTAATCTACTATATAAAAATAAGTCGGGTTTTCCTTCCTGACGCTATAACTCCAGAACGCACGAACCGATTTCCATAATTTTGCATTCGTTGGAAAGGTCTAGGGCTGTGTGAGGTTTATAGCAAAAAAAAACTGAAGCGGGAATGTGTAAAACGCGGGCGAAGCCGCAGGGCGGAAAGCTAGTCTAGGTAATATACATATATAGATATGTATTTTTATGATACATATAGGAACACCCAGACGCCGAAACAAATATCTGCAGATCGTAAAAATGTTTGTTTCGAAGCGGGAATTGAACCCGCAACCTTCTGCGTCGCAGGCACTTCGCCCGCTGCGCCACAGAGGTCGTCAATGTCGAGGAGTTCTTCGAGATGGAACTTTAGACTTTCTTCCTGCCCTCAGTTTAGTGACAAAGTCAGCAGTCAATTATAAATCACTATAATTGCAACAATTGCACTTATCACGTGAAAGCAGCATATAAACAAAAGATATTAATAACATAAATAACTACATCTAATCAACAACCAACATAATGAGTGAAGATTGAATGAATTATTATGTGTAGATTGAATAAATAATGAGTTCATCAGTTAAGTCATTTAAAAATACCTAGCAATTTAATAATTATAATTAATTATCAAGACAATAATAACAATAATTTATTAGTTACAGAAAACAATTATCAGTTGCTAGTTGACGATATAAATATATAAATTGCATAGATTTTATTTATAATTATTTAGTTTCACGAATAAAAGCCATCAAACTAGTTCATAATGTAATAACACCTATAATGGGTTCTATTGGGGAGTCCCATGTTATATGTTATATAGTTATTATGATAGTGAATTAGGTAAGAGTTCAAATTTACATTATTAAATCACATTTCCATAAATAAATAAATATTTATCCCGCAAAGCTTATTTTGAAAACAGTGTCATAATCACATGACAAAAGCTATCAACATTATTTTATTTTCAAAATTCTCGTTATTTGCACTTTTCATTTAATAACAACGGGGATTACTCACGTCTTAACAAAAGAGTTAAAACACTCTCGACGTTTCGACTACAACAAGAGCAGTCTTTCTCAGGATCATCTAATATATCGCGAGCATAAAGGCAGTTACGAAAGCTACCAATTAGATAACACGGAGTAGGTATTGGTCGTTGTTGATTGAAATAAATCACTGTGTTCAATGTTAAAAAATTGTAATCGAAAATAAATATGATTATAAACACATAAAATAAATGTAAAATGTAATGTAAATTTAAACTATGATATTTTATTATTTGACCATTTTACGATTTATTAGCTGAAAAAGTGGCGGTTATATCATAAACTAAACACCAACCCGCAGGTACTCCCCCGAAAGAGTAAAAAAAACACAGCACAGAACTAGTAATAGTTACTACGGAACACTTGTCGTAACAGTAACGTGTGAAAACACGTGACAGATCGTTGGCGGCGGTTACAATCTGATGAACCTCTATCAATAATACTACTAAGAATATAAAGCTGAAGAAAAAACTAATGTTAAACGAGCATATTTCAGAAATCATTGGTTCGATTTTTTAAAATTCTTTTTATTTTTTTAGTTGACTAGTCGACCCGCCGACAGCTTCGCATGCATTTTTTACGTTATCTACATAGTTTATTTAATAAATAAAAATAAATGTACTATCCAAAGCCGATATAGTTTTCAAATGAGACCAGATTAGCACGATCTAACAAACAAACAAAAAATCAATCAATCAAACTCTTCAAGCTTTATATTAAGTAGGTATATATATAGAAGATAGTTTTTTCAAATATTTACTATATAGTTACAAATATTATGTATATTCAAAAACTTATGTACTCTCTATCTGCATATTCAAATACTTATGTATCTCCTGAACTTTAATCTTTCAATAACCTCCGTTAACGTTATTTACGTAAAGAAGAAGTGTTGTAATGTCATAAACATCATCATCCCCACAGAGACATCGTCTCTCTTGACGAGGCTTACAAGAAACACAAAAGCACGGGTCCATAAACTGCTGTGTAAATTACCCATTTTTTTTATATATCTGAATATATAAAAAGAAAAATCCCGAAATAAGTATTGGCTACAGTAGCGGTATTATGGTGATTATTCGTGATAGAGCCTCTATAATAACACCGTAAGTCATTTTCGTCTATAATTTGCAATAGTTTGGTGTTTTGCGAACTGTAATGTTCGGCAATTGTTATGGACACCGTTTTTGCATATAATTTCGTACAGAGACTTGTTTTTTATTTGAGGAATGGGCATTTATTACACTTAGTGCAAACAATATCTTTTTGGTGCTTGTAATTATTTTTGTGTTGGTTTTCTCATCATTAAACCATACGGCCCACTACTCGCCATGGATCTTTACAATCATAGAACTTGGATTTGGATAGTACCTCGATGAAACAAGATAGTTATCTATTTTAAAATGAATCAAGAGGTTTATGTGGTCTAGGGCGGTAGAGAGAGGTCCTTTAGACTTTACGCGTTGAGTCCAGGAGGCCAGCCTTCTGAATCTGACATTAAGGTATCTTCTTGATAAAACTTCCAAACGAGAGTTTCTGAAGATGTTAGTCGTGAATCTTCGCTATTAGGTAATATTTTTCTCTTTATGCAAAAACAACCTTGTTCTCCACAATTATTTATTAATTTAACCATTGTTGTCTCATTCCTGTGCAAAACCCACTTCTTGTCAAGAAATAATAATAAGAAAACATAACAATATTTATTTTGTCTTCCTACATAAAGATATTATATTGAATACAGGAGGTGCTCAACCTTTTAACACGATAACCTAAAATAGCAAAGGTTATTATTATATTGCATTCAAATGAATCATTCACCTCTATGCATCTACCTAAAATAAATTAACAAATACTTATTCTTTTTGTGTTGAATACTTAATTATATTACTTGGTGTCGAACGAATCATTAAATTTAGCTAAGTATTTTGAATATAAATCTATAGTAGAATCAAATTTGTTTTTTTTGTGTACTCGTCCGTACACAGAAAGGAATAAGAGAGGAATAAGAGAGAGATAAATAGTTTGTAAATAAAACTTAAGAATCTTAGGCATCACACGACATGAAATGTCAATTAATCTAATTTTATTCACACCTATAATCTCAAGTAGAGCAAATAATAATCTAAAATTTAGATAATTATCTTTAATTTCAAGCATTATCTTCATGGACATCAAATAAAGTAGTGATCATAATTTCTGCCAAGCCATGGTCAGTATTTTTCCTGCAAGCATTAGATATAATTACATTTTGACAGATAAGTTATTTAACCTTAATAAATGACAGATACGGTCAAAGAACAAGAACATCAGATTTTTTTTTGACAATATGGCGTCCGTACTAGTCATAATTATTTAATTTTGTAATTTAATTAAATACTTGACACTGGCAAACTGCGCCTATAAACCAGAACTAGAATATCAGAATCTAGAAATCGAGTCGTGCCAATGTTTATGAACTCTGGAGTTAATTTTATAGGAACAGCAAATACTTGTTCCGAGTCTGAGTGTTATATATCTAGGTATAATAAAAAATCTTATTCTATGTAGTATCTATATTATATTTATTTTTTTAGTTATATCAGAAATCTAGCACCCGTAACACAAGCATCGAGGTTACCACGGTGCTAGATATTGTTGCATTGTCTTGCAATATTTATGTATTTAATTAGTCCTGTCTTTTCAAATAAATATATTAATTTAACAAAAATAACATTAATCTAAGAATACATCACAGTCGTAGAACGGATCTACAACTTATTTTTTCATCAGAATCATTAAGATCTTTTTGTCTATGACCAAATGCAATTTATCAAAACATAACACGATTAATATATTACATACTTATTAGTGCTTAATGACTTTGGCTAACGTGAATGATGTCACGTTGAGGTCAACTTTAAAGTTTGTTCTCGCAAAATCAATCATATAACTCAATGATTAAACTGGATACGGCGAGCTTTACCACCTAGCTTTACCCGCGCTTAACACATTCAATGCCCAAGTTCTTAAAGTTAACTGCTTATCCTTATAACCACTTTTCATTCATTCAATTAATTCATTCATTGTTGGTTATCGCAGTTAGTTCAACACTCACGGAAAAAGAGGGGACGGGCACCACATGGAAACTAAATTAATTTTTATTTTAAATTCGCTTTATATTGATATCCGCATACCTATTTATTTCAAAGTTGCAGCCGCTTTGAATGAAAGACGCACAAAAAAATGAAATATGACTTCATGTTGATCGCATTTTGATTAAGCAATCTAATTTGCAACATCAATCACAAGTTCATGATCTAATGTCAAGGGTATTACTGTAAGTTAAGCGTAATGTTTGATAACTGATAGACTAAACTTAATAGCGTGTAATAGCTTTATTTATAGCAGTTTAAGCTTAATAATTGTACGGTCTTTAATAATTTAATGGGTGATAATAAAAGTTAACTCTTGAGTTATTAAACCTAAATAAGATTACTACACTCTAATTATTGTTAATTTATTTTGACCCTGTTTATAAGGGGCAGATATTTCGCGAGTTCTGAGCCCAAACTCGATTGTACGTCCCAGTTATAGTCACGCATCTTCCCAATACTAAATTAATAAAATAAAATATTTCTGGAAAATTCACCCAGCAACATCTAGCCCCGTGGTAAGCTCGAAGCTTGTGTTACGGGTGCTAGATTTCTGATGTTGTGTACCTACATCAGAAATCTAGCACCATAGAATATTCATACTTAGAAATGTATTTTTTACTATAAGTACATAGAAAACACCCGTAACAAATATTTGCACATCGTACAAGATGTCCCGAGGCGTGAATCGAACCCGTCGCAGGCGGAGGCCTAATCCAGAGAGGTTAGGTCAAGAGAGAAGTGAGAACGTAGCAATGTGCTGTCGTGCCGACGCCGATAAAGACGCCCTTTATCTCCATAGTAGTGTGTTTGAGCCATAGTATTTACTATAATTTTATGACGTGATTCGCCGAAAAATATTTAACCTGTTGTGTGACGTCAAATGAACTGGTTAATTTTTTGTTTAATTTATAATCTCTGATCGAATATGTCACAGACTTGTTAATACAACCGATTACTGAGTTGGGTTTAGATGTCATGAACAACCTGAGACGTATAATTAAACCTTACTGTTTAAAATTTATACAGAGATAAAAGCCATGTTCTAATCGCTTATCAACATTAACAAGAAAACTGTGAAGCGAACTCCCAAGACAAAATTGTTTCCATATAAAAAATTTGCATGTAATTATTGTAAGAAGTTTAAAATTATTTATATGGAATTATTATATATTTATTTGTAGATATATTTTGTTAAATGATGTGTTTTTTTCTGACCTGTCTATATAAATCTTTGGTTTTCTATGGAAATAAAGTTCATACTTTTGACTTAGAATAAAAAAATACAAATTTGTGTATGTATTTGACAAAAATGTTGTACAAAGAATCAGCCCACCACATCGTACGATCGTTATTGTAACCGTATATAACATAAAGTTGGATAGTTTAGTCAATAGTTGATAGTTTTGGAATTCATTTCAATAACCACCCACAAACCACGCCATTGGGTCGTGACACTATTCGATATATCATTATAGAAATAACTTAAAGGCGAGATTAACAAAGTTCTGGTTACATAATGTAATAATAATTATAAATAAATATTGCTGGACAAGCGAAAAAGTAGGAGCACACGAGTCTCTCGATCGTTTTATTGTTAGTAATAATCATACCACTAGCACATATTACTTATTATTATATATTTTATTTATTAGGTATTGTTAAATTGATTTTTTTAAATGTCCACCATTTCCTGTCTGTTTTAATAACATAAAATAATTATAAGATTTTAGTATAAGAACTTTTGACATAACCAATTGTAACAAAGTGTACTTACGGTAAAAATAAATAGATCCAAATACAAATGTTAACAATTTATTAAACAATAATGTTTCATAATAATTTTATTTTTTATTATTTTCAGAAATCAAAATGGTGGTGGGACCTAAGAAGAGTTTAGCAAACATCCCCAGCAAGGGGCGTATCTCCGTGATGAAGATTCAAGAGTTTACAGTCAAGAGGAGACGTAAGTTTCATCCATGGCATTGTAATAGAATGAATGCGCGATCAACACAGAATCGCGACTTCACTCGTACGAACGCGCTATCAAGCATATTGAACTCTAATAGAGGTGGGAGCCGTCTTGGCTAAGTGGAGCACACTCGACTATAATTCCGTCATGGGTTCAAACCCCGCCGCGCAACTCTGGATATTTCTTAATTTCGTAAACACGTTAGGATTTTTCGTAAACACGTGATCTAACAGTCATCCAAACATCGTGAGGAAACCGGCATGTTTTGAGAGTTTGAGGGACAAGTGTCATCCCGCACTTGGCCAGCGTGGTACAGGACAATTGTTATGTAACATCATATTACACAAGGAACATTCATGCTGTTAGTACTGTTACGGGAAAATTGATCGATGTGTCGCTTTGAGTACTCCACTCGAGTGTCGGTTTCAGAACTAAAAAAAACCAACAAATCGTGGTAAATAATCCGGGTTAAAACATAATCTCTTCTAATATTTGTTCCATCCCATGGTTGCCTGGAAGAAATCGCTCTTAGCGATAAGGCCGCCCATTGTTTCACTGTATTGTGATGTGTGTGTAATATTGTTAACCACCATGATTGTTTCAGTTTTTACTTTACAATATATATTTTATTATGTAACTAATTTTTAAACTGTGTTGTTGGAACAGACACCGTGCTGAAGGCAGCTTACGGGACTCTCCTAGTGCTGATCTCCATCGTCATGGCAGCCATCAGCCCTATCCAGCTGGTCACCAACTGGGTGAGTACCAGCTACCATAGTATCATTCTCTAAATTATCTCATATTTTCATTATATTTTCAGTACGGTATTACTCGATAGTTTAACTCGAAGTCGAGTAAAAATCAACGTGTCGAGCAAAACTCACAGAGTTGACAATGACATCTGCGGTTAACACGTTGATTTTTACTCGACTTTGAGTAAAACTATCGAGTAATACCGTATGTGAGTACTGAGCTTTACATTTCTAGTACTCAATCCTCAGTCGGTCCAGTGGACTTAAAAAATATAAAATACTAGCTGTCCCCGAGACTAATTAAATTATTTTTTATGTAGGCCATGTCTTCCTGTGACCCAGAAGTCGTGCTTATCTATAAAATGTTATCAAATTCGGATCATTGGTACTTATATGAGTTATGGAGGAATATAAATACATACAGAAAAAAATCTAAAAATCGTGATCGTGATCTGTGAATATAGAAAATTGACTTAGATTTTTATACCATAAGTATAAAATCAATTCTGTACCCATTATGAAATAAAAAACAAGACAGAGTATTAGAAAAGATGACAGAATAATTATGTTAACAAAATTTTGAATTTTGTTAATATGTTTACGCACACCGAGTCTATAATCAAATCTAAACCAAAAAAATCTCGTTTCATTGAACCGATTAAGTTGATTAAATATTTATGACGTCAAAGTAACCGAAAACTGGAAACTCTGCGTAAGCAGCATATCAGCCTGTCCGCGGCTTCACCCGCTTTATTCCCATGTTTTCTCACCTTTTAACCTTCCCTGTGCTACTACGTCTATTATAAAAACAAAGGCACCTAAATCGCCCCAGTCGTTCTTGAGTTATAAAAGTACAACGAAAAGTAGATTGATTTTAATAAATATTGATTTGTTGTATTTTATTATTAAAAATGAAAACGATGGGGTTATGATGTCTATGTTTGTTTATTCATTTATATATTGTCCAAGTCTTCAAAACAGCTAGATGGATTTGACAAGATTTTGTTAGATTCGTCTTAAAACCCATAATTTCGAAAATAGTTACATCCTATTAATAGATCTTAATTTATTGAGATTATTTAAATTCGTCCAGGACCAATATATTATGTACATAGGTACAAACGTTCACCTTAATATTAGTCGGATATTTCTTTCGTACAAATTTTATTTTCGATTTCCAAATGTATATCTATTTAATTTAAATTATAAAATTTTGAATAATTCGCAAATATTATGCCAGTTTGACACCTGTCACATTTTAATTGCTTTATCACTGTTGTCAAATCTTTCGAGATTTATCCCCTCCGGGTATAAACTGTTGATATGACGTCATTGTAGGTACCGGCGCACCCATAAATTATTAAATTAAATTTTATTAGATATTCTCCTAAACGACGTGTTCGTGTATGTAGCTAACATATACAACCTATCTCTTACTGTTTGCAGAAGTATGTATAAATGTATATACCTCATCATCGAAACTATTACTCGTATAATTAACTAGCCGACCCGCCGACAGCTTTGCTTGCGTTTTTTACGTTATCAACAGAGTTTCTGAATGTACAGTGTTAGATACACTGACAGTTTTTCAAATAGGATTTTCCTGAGATAAGCGCGTTCAAACAATCAAACGTTTCAAAATATATTATTGGTGTCGTCATTAATATTGAATCATATACCTTTCCTCGATAAAAAGCCTATTATTCTGGTATTATGAGCTAAATCACATAACATAATATGAGCACATAATGTAAAGAGTCAGAAAATGGATTAAACTTGAGATATTTATATTTTATATTAGCTAGGTACTTATAAATATCCCATATTGTTTAAGAAAAATAGTCACTTCGCATATTTTTGCTTTTCTCAAGACTACGAAGTGTCTGATTGATATTTTTTATATATCAACATTAAGTGACATGGCTGACCAGTAATCTGACTTAGTTATTGTAACACAAAGAAAAAACAATTATTTTATTGATTGTTATATTTTTTTTTTCATTTTTAATTATTTGTTAAAACAATAACTACGTCAGAAAACTGGTCAGCCATGTGACTCTTGAATTAAGTAAGACATTAATGGTTTTTAATTGGATTGGACTTGATTTAATTTATTGCTTTAATTGCTATAGTTATTCCTACATTTATATCATCGTAACTTCTTAACCAGAAGCTATAAATTACGATCGTAAGAACTTGGTTGATATTGCATTTAAAAAGGCATGATAGTGTAATCATCGTAATAATTTTAGCCGTTGGACGTCCACTGCTGGACATAAGGCTCCCTATATGATTTCCAGTTATTACGGTCGGATGCTGCCTGCATCCACCGCGAGCAAACCGCTGTCACATTCAATGCCCTCCTTGCTTCCAAGTCGTAACTTCGAGATGAATTCGTGATTTCGAGTGTCATGGGCACTGATAGTGTTAAATCCGAACAAAGACCCTTCTTTTTTGTGTAACTGCTGACTTTAATTTAAACATAAACCCAACCATTCTTCAACATCTCTAGATATTTCTTAGACACAGTTCAAATGTCGACGAATCCTGTTAGAGCATCTATTGTTTATTTGAACCATGGCCTGCATAAAAACAAATACACGATAATTTGCTGAAAAGCAATACTGTAAAGATTTTTGGCAACTCGTAGGACCCATGATTAAGTATTTATTTACAAGTCATCATCTTGACAACAGTTTTACTCAATTTCGAACCCTCGACAGGACTCAAACCCGCAACTTTGAATTCCCAAGTGGCAATTCTTACCGCAAAACTTCAGATCCACTTACGTCTAACGTCTTTGTGCATTGTTATGTGTTTTGTGTGTCTAAATAAATAAAACTTTTTACACTATTATGGTTTTTAACTATACTTGAACATGAAACGGGTAATTCGATAATGAAACGGGTGGTAACATCACTGGTGACAATCAAACTCTTAATAAAAGACTCAGAAAGAGGGTAGATCGAATCGTTTGTCAATAACGGTCTAGCTACTCGCCGGTGTCATCAGTCTGTCCGTGAACATGGCGCTTGCAACAGTGTCGAAATAGCGGAAAACTCAAACACATTTAAATCTTGGTATGTTATCCGTTTCATGTTCAAATAATAATAATAATAAAGCTTTATTTGAACGAATTATAAATACATTTCTTAATAAATTTTATGGTCTTAGTTATTGTTGCTTGTTGAATTGTTATTGAATGTTAATGTAATTCGGACCCCTTTCGGGTAAAAGCCTCCTCCATTTCCTTCCATACCTACTTGTCTATCTACAGTTGTTTTTGTGTTCAAATAAATAAATGTATTAACTGTGTCGTATCTCCCAGTACCTGGAGATGAAGGAAGGCTCGTTCCTATACAAGATGTGGGAGGCGCCGTCCTACCAGCTGTACTCCGAGGTGTGGGTGTACAACTACACCAATGTGCAGGACTTCCTCGCCGGCACAGACAAGACGCTCAAGCTGAAGGAGGTGGGGCCGTTCCGATTTCAGTAAGTCCTTTCATCATTATCCATGTTTACTTTATTATTTATAAGCTTTCCGCCCGCGGTTTCGCCCGCGTGATAATTAATTTTCTCGCTGTAAAAACCATCATACCATATCACCACTGATTACTCTATTATTTACTAGCTTTCCGCCCGCGGTATCGCCCCCGTGATAATTAATTTCCCGCTGTAAAAACCATCATACCATACCCATCACCACTGTTTACTTTATTATTTACTATCTTTCCGCCCGCGGTTTCGCCCGCGTAATAATGTCCCCGCTGTTAAAACCCAATGTCCTGGTTCTAATCTACCTTCCCACCAATTTTCAGCCAAATCTGTTCTGCCGTTCTTGAGTTATAAGTGATGTAGCTAACACAACTTTCTTCTAGCTATTTATTCTTCGTATTACTAGATTATTATATTTACCTATTGACTTGTCCAAGTGATCTTTAAAATTTTATAGAAATAAATGACATAAATCTTTAAGAAATCTATACGTTCCCACTGCTGGGAGACAGGGACTTGTATTGGCATTACCTGTAGGAACTCGGTTTGCAAAAAATAAAATATTATCATTTTTGGTTTGTTATCTTTGCTTTATTGAAGAGAAAGGTAAATAAAGTGATACTAAAAGGTAGGTTCTGGTAATTGGTAAAAAATGAGGAAGGCCTTCGGATATTTTGAGAAGAGACAGCCGTGACTAAAATAATAAAATAACATTTGAAAGCAAACATTCAACTCTCAAAGATAAAAAACCTAACATGCATCATAAACACTGCAACCCATACTATGTTAACTACTTACACGGGTCTCCCCAATAGACGATATCACGATTACCGAATACCGAAGCTGCCTAAAAACAACCTAACAATAAGTATATAATAATTATAATTCATTATGCTCAAACAAAAAAAAACATCACGTGTGACAAACACTTGGTACCTATAAAAATATTATATAGGTACTGAAATTAAAAATTATGTAAGTATTTAAAGTAGGTAAGTACTTATGTATCAAAGTGGCATACTGGGAGAACTTTGTGAGTGACTGGGAGGCCTTTTACCGGAAATCGCGAAATTGTTCGGTTTTCTCGTCCTAATTCTATGGTTTACGTTAGTTGTTTGATATTACAATTACATCTTTATAATAGTTCGTTTTCTCCTCTACAAAAGTAGTAAGAAACATTTTAGATAACTTGTTTATATATTGAGTAATAATCATTCTCCGGATACATGTTTCGTAAAAAACGCTCGAAGACCTGTTTTCTTAGCTCTAATTTGTAGATTCTAACGAATATGGGCGATCAAACTAATTTTTATTATGTTACGTATATCCTATTCTTCATTTAGAGTAGAGTACATTTTCGTTAAATGCTTTTATTCTAAAGATATACCGAATTTAATATCGACCGAAAATGCTTCGAAACAAACCTCAATAACTCCGAAGTTCTAAATCAATGGGACGTCATATTTATATCAAAATATTTATCAACATTTGCTTAAACTATGATATTAATTTTAATTTGTAGAACGGTTTTGGTAATTTTTTATGAATAAAATAAAACTACCATAATTTAGTAGTTTTTTCATTCCGCCGGCTTTTTCCATTTAGTACCTACCGCGCGAGCGCTTGTCGAGGTCGGACCTATGTCGGTTGTTCTTGAATAAAATATAGAAATATTTCGTAAAATGTCAGTGTGTGGGACTGTCAATTGCTGTAAAAACGCTGTTAGTGTGCGTGTATGTGTTATTGCGATACTACGACCGACATAAGTTGATCCGTTGATAACGATCAATTGTTATTTTTATTGATAACGATCAATTATTGTTGTTGCTGGCCTAAGAATTGTACCACTTGTTGCTGGCCTAAGAATTGTACCACATCATTGTCATCTTGTTTAACCTTATTTATTTGGAGGTTATGCTGTAGGATGTGGATTGCATATCTAAAGTTATCTATCCTAATTAAAAAACAACAAGGCAACTTTTTTTGGTGAAACCGTACAACGACTAAATGTAATTATGCCTATGATTTTTTTAGATTATGACTAACTTGCCGACCCGCCGACAGCTGCGCTTGCGTTTTTACGTTATTTACTAGTTTATGTTTTATAGCCTTTTTCGATCATTTTACTATCCAATACTGAAATCATATTTTAAATCGGACCCGCGGTTCCTGAGTAGCACGTTCAAACAAATAAACAAGCAATCTCCTCAGCTTGATAATTGTAGTATAGATTTCCATAATATTTATTACAAAGAAAATATTCCGTAATTTTTTGTTCTTATTTTTACCGAGTATCCAATATGTAAACAAAAAATAATGTACCTTTCTAATAAATATATTATTTATTGTAAACATTAAATATGTACCTTTCTAATAAATACAGGGCGTCCCAAAGTTATGGGCCATGGAGGGGAAGTACCTTAAATATCGTAGATAGTGAATTTTGCTCAAACAAGACTTCATTTTATTTTTAAAAGTTAGTAATTCTGCATTCATTGATTTTCTAAAAATTACTTGCTTTGTCTGGGAATCGAACCGACTTACATGTAGAAAAAAAATACTCGATTTTTATGATACCAATCGAAAGAAAAGCTAAAAAATAATAACTCTGCTTAAGTAACATAGTATTTTAAAAGAAAGGAACAACGTGAAATTAATTATTTTAATCAAATAAAAAACATGAAACATTTTTTTTTGTAAATTAATTAATTAAATTACTTACTTTTTAAAATAAAATGAAGTCTTCTTTGAGCAAAATTCACTATCAACGATATATATGGTACTTCCCCTTCATGGCCCATAATTTTGGGACGCCCTGTATATAAAATAACACCCCTATTCACGTTCCCACTGCTGGGATAGGGACTTCTCTCTTGACGAGATAGATTAGGCCTTAATTCACCACGCTGGCCAAGTGCGGGTTGGTTTTTTAGGGTTCCGTAGCCAAATGGCAAAAACGGAACCCTTATAGATTCGTCATGTCCGTCCGTCCGTCCGTCCGTCCGTCCGTCCGTCCGTCCGTCCGTCCGTCTGTCCGTCCGTATGTCACAGCCGTTTTTCTCGGAAACTATAAGAGCTATAACGTTGAAATTTGGTGAGTAGATGTATTCTGTTAACCGCACTAAGATTTCAGAAAATAATTGAAAAAAAAATCATAAAATTTGGGGGTCCCCATACACAGGACTGAAATTTAAAAACTTTTTTTTAATCCAACCCATACGTGTGGGGTATCTATGAATAGGTCTTCTAAAATCATAACAATGTTTCTAAAACCATTTAATTCTAAACTTAATAGTTTGGACGTGAGACTCTTCCAAAGTGGAAAACAGAGTGTCCCCCCCCCCCCTCTAATTTCTAAACTAAGAGGATAATAAATCTAGAAAAAATATATATTGTACATAACCATAAAAACTAACAACGAAAATTGGTTTGAACGAAATCTATCAAGTAGTTTTTTTATAATACGTCATAAACTATTTCATATAAACAATTGCTGCGGAAGCCTACATGGGCGAGTCCGACTCGCACTTGGCCACTTTTTTTAATATATAAATGAAATATTTTCAATAAGTTCGTAATAAAATAAAAATAAATATAAAGTTCGAAACTACAAAGATAATACCTAAACATAATGATAATAACATGGTATATTTATTCAAACACAAATATACCATCTAACAAAACAAGCAACTTAAATATATATATAGGTAATATAATTTATTTGTTTTGTTATAATTAGAATTTGTATTTAGTCCGTTCAATTTAGACTTTCGAACTTACATAAAGTCCCAACATTCGACAAAAAAAACATTTAATTACAAACCTACACATCAAATTTCAGAAGAATCGGTTTAATAATGAGCCCATAAGATGAGATGAATGAGGTGAGGACATTTAACTTCAATAAGACTATTTTCAGTTTTATTCTTATATAGATAATTATTAATCATGAATGTTTTAATTTAAAATTATGTACTTAATTGATTTCAAATAATCAATCAGATTTAAAATGAATATTGATATTATTAAGATAAAACATAATTGATTCAAATATTGAAATAAAAATATCCGCCATTTTGAATTTAGGAAAATATATTAAACACCTATCAATTAAATAAAAACATTAATATAATAATTATTTCAGAATGAAACTGAAAAAAATCCACTCAATAAAATGGAATTTATTCGATGCCATTTTCTACAGATCTAAAATAATTATTAGTATATTTGTATGTTTTAGATCGACGAAGTATCAAGATCATTTAGTATTTTTCATAGAATTCGCGTGACGCGCCGGTCACGTGGTGCATAAAATATCCAATTTCGCAAAACTTCAAAAATTTAACAGGGCTCTTAATAGAATCATTATTGACGTGACGAATGACGTGTAAAAAGTAATCTTTAGTATTTTATGGAAATAAAATACAAATATTTACAATCAATATAACAGGGTTATTTTCTTTCCGTAGAGAGATACGAGTGAACGACAATATGACAATGGACAGAGAGAGCGGAGTGTTGAAGATGCATCCGAAAGTGACGCTCAAGTTCCTGAGAGAACAGTCGGTGGCTGAGCTAGAAGACGTCTATGTGAACGTGCCCAATATAGCTCTCATTGTAAGTAATAAATATACATACCAAAAAATAAAATATATTTATTGCTGGACAATTCACACAGCAACATCATTCCCCGTGGGAAGCTCGAAGCTTATGTTACGGGTGCTAGATTTCTGATATACTAAGCTTCGAGCTTCTACCGCGCGGATAGATGTCGATTTATGAATTGTCTTACAATATTTATATACTTAAAACATACCGATACAATACCATATACCAATCAATGTAATGTACATGGGGTAAGAAACACAAATTATAGATCAACATAACTTGTATTCTGTTTTTGAACCATAATTATCTATATACCTACTTCGCAAGCGGCGTCACGCTTTTTACCTAGGACGATATATTAAACTTTTTACAGTATTTTATGACGTTAGTTTAATGACTTACGCCTAATCTTTTTACACCGATACCTAACACGAACTAATAATGCAAAAAACTGGGTCATTATTTTTTTCAAACGTCAAATTATATGCAATTTGTCTTAAACTTTTTATTGGATTTTATACTTTTTTTAACTGTACTTCAAAATGGTAGAAAAACATGGGATGACGTACCAAGGAGGATACCAATTTGAACCAAAAATATCAATTGAATGTTAACACAAACATATCCATTTTTGTGATAGACATTATATTAGTAATAAATAAGTCACTAAGCTTCTTTTGTTTTTTTTTAACCGAAAATACAAAGCATCTCGTTTTTTGGCTAGGTACAAATTTCTAGATACCTATATTATCTAGATTAGATTAAAGATTTATTTTAAATAAATAATTTTACTCATATGAGAATACATCTTAAAATTAAATATTTACTTTAAACTTTGAGCAGGCAATAGTAATTTGTGGTTTTGTTGGCTATTGGTTGAATTTCTTAACCGATTCTTAGGAAACTTGACCTGGTACACATTTTTATGGTATTTTCTTAATTGGTGAAGAATTAAACAATTTGTGTGGGTTGAACACGTTGCAAAGAAGCACGTGTTCCAAAAATGACCTTACTGCTGAGCGTTGACTGTATTAAAACAGTTTTGAAACGTTCTCTTAAAAGGGTTAATTTGCATATTTTTTTATTATTGTTAACTAGAAGCTATTAGTAGATTTTAGTCTTGAAATATTGATTATGGTACAGGGAAGGTTTACAAGGTGAAAAACTAAAAGAAAAATAGTAAATTATAGCGGACGAAGCCGCGAGCGGGTTAGCTACTTTATAATACATTTCATTATCGCCCTCAGTCCAATTTCAAAATATTTAAAACGTTAGCTGTCAATTTAACTCATATTATAAATATTATGTGCTAAAGTTCTTGAACCCAAGCAAAAAGTTCTGACGTACAAATCATTTAAAATAACTGAATATGTCACTACTTTTTTG
The DNA here is from genome assembly GCA_963691955.1 of Chloroclystis v-ata. NCBI lineage: Eukaryota > Metazoa > Arthropoda > Insecta > Lepidoptera > Geometridae > Chloroclystis > Chloroclystis v-ata. The sequence continues at coordinate 9,675,325 of OY829898.1, read as the reverse complement.
CCTGCACCTCATTGCATATAGAAAATAAAATTATGTAATAGATCAAGTTCAAATGCTTAACAAAAAGTATCTCACATAACGAGGTTTAGTGATCTTATCATGTAATTTTGACAGCTCTACAGTAAATATATGCAAATTAATTGAAAATGCTAAACATAAGTAAATCAATTAGTCTTGGATTGCTATAGTCCAGTCAATTTATACAAAAAAATGAGGGTGAAGTTACATAAAGTCCCAACAAGCTGGATTTCTGTGAAATTGTTCAAATCATAATTATAAACAATGTCTAAAAGATCCCCATCATTCCACGTTAAGGAAAAAGTTTTATTCCAGGTTAAATGTCAAAAAATTTAGTTTTTCGCGATTTTCAGCAAAACGGTAAGTTTTATCATAAAAGTACCTAGGACAAAATTGTAGATCATGAAATTATCTATCAAAATGTATCAACACTTTTTTCTTACAAGCCACCGTTTCTGAGATATAACGGTTCAAAAAGTTATAAAAGTTGGCATGCACAAATTGTCAAGTTCCCGATAAGACGATGTGGTCGCTCAGCGACAAAGCCTTTTTCTTGTAATTAAATAAAAAAAATAAAAAAAAATTGTCAAGGCCGGTCGTGCTCTAATATTGAATCACAAACAACGGAGGATTCGTTTCGATCCGACAAAGTATCATGCGATACATCGCTATTGACGCAATTTAATAACTTTTTGAACATTTCATTTCATTTTGTAAACAATTTTTATAACTTTTTGAACCGTTATATCTCAGAAACGGTGGCTTGTAAGAAAAAAGTGTTGATACATTTTGATAGATAATTTCATGATCTACAATTTTGTCCTAGGTACTTTTATGATAAAACTTACCGTTTTGCTGAAAATCGCGAAAAACTAAATTTTTTGACATTTAACCTTGAATAAAACTTTTTCCTTAACGTGGAATGATGGGGATCTTTAAGACATTGTTTATAATTATGATTTGAACAATTTCACAGAAATCCAGCTTGTTGGGACTTTATGTAACTTGAAATGTTTAAATTGACTGGGCTATAGTTGGTGTTTTATTTTATAATTTTAAAAATGTCAAATTATGGTTTGTTATAAGCTCTAATATGCTAGACAGCACTTTGTTTAATACTTAGTAGGTATAAAAAAAGTTAAAATAGGTAGAGTGATTTAAAAGGTTTATAAGTTTGATTAGGTACCCGAGGAGAAGCGAGGGCGTGTCTCTAGTTATTTTTAAAGTATTAAACTAGCCCATGAGCGGTATTTGAACCCGAATTCTCTAGTTCAACGGGACCTTTATATAACGCATTTAAAATAACACCAATACTTCGGCACATAATTACTATTTTTCAATTGATAAAATAACGTTCTTTAAAACAAAATTGTTGATATAAGAACAAGACATAATAATATAACAACTAGTTTTTTTTTTGCGACAGTAGGTATACCACCACCTCTACTTAACAATAATGCTACCATTATCATGGCTTAGACAATTTGACGAGTTCAAATGATCTTCTATAATCACTTTTTGCACGCATCTAAAGATACGAAAAACCTGCTAATGTAACAGATTTGATGTTTTTATCTCTAACGATGTACTCTCATTAAATATAGGCAGCAATTGACAATTTGTCTGACTGTAGTTTTAGCATCGGCAATTGAAAAGTTGTATGTATTATAATTTGATCCTTAGTTTAATTTTTTGTTTATATTCTTATTCATTTCACATTCTATTTTGCATTTAAACTATGTGTTACATTGTCAAATTGCATCAGAAAAAGGCTATTTTTATCTTATCTAAAAAAAATTTTTAACGCGAGCAAAATAGGAAACCACAGATAGTTTTAGTATTGTTTGCAGTCCTATTGTCAATTGTTATTTCACTTGTTACTTAAATCGATGATGTACTTACCTCAAAGTTCTAAAAGGATATTTTATTGCAATATATTCTAAATTTTTAAACAGTTAAAACTAAAAGTAATTAAACTCATTCAAACAACCAGGCATTGACCTACTGACATTAGCAAACACTGTATTTTTTTTATTTATAGCCATTTATTAAAATTATGACTGCCTTAGAAAATATATAACTGTATGATTTAGTGGTCACGTGGGATATACCAAAGAGCACGTGATGGTACTAAATCAATATACGCGTGATTTTATTAAAAATTAAGTATGTGATCATCATAATAAAAGTCGTTTACACTTTTTATAACATAATTAATCATTATTGGAAGGCAGATTCAATTAATTGGTTTTCATAACGAGTTTCACATGCCACTGCATTTCTGAAACTATAATTTCTAATAACTTAATTGTAATAACCTTTTTTATTGCGTAGATTTAATTGAATTTAATTGAGAACTAAGTACGAGTGGTTTAACAATAAAAAATATAAGTTATAAACATTTTGGTTTAGAAAACTCATCTCTGTATAAAAAAAAAAAAGATTACAACATAACATTTGTCCACAAGTGGGAATCATACCCTCGGCTTTTAGCCTTCACTTCTTAAAAATTATAAAGGAACTAGGCGACCCGCCGACAACTTCGCTTTTACGTTATATACATATAAGAAATTATGTAGTATAGTATATATACAACATAACTTCTTATATGTACAGTATATATGAAATAGCAATAAATGTACTATCAAACCTATATAATCAAAATTATTAAAATCGGATCAGCGCAGCGGCTTCTGAGACTAGCGAGTTCAAACAAACAATCAAACAATACATATTGAGATAAACGGGCAATACACGAACCTTATTTACGTAGACTATTGAAAAGTTCAATAAGGTTCGTGTATTGCCCGTTTATCTCAATATGAATTTATCAAACCACGACAGTTTTTATAGTAAAATCAAACAATACTCGGGGCTAGATATTGCTGTGTGAATTGTCCAGCAATATTTATTTATTTCCGGTTCAGTTTAAGCACCGGTTAAGGAACTATTCTTCTTCCAGGCTATCAGCACCCTTGCAGCAGACAAGCTGGGTTACTTCGCTAACGCGGGAGCTTACTACTCCATCTCTGCTGTCGGCTCGAAGCTCTTCAGCAAGCTGACCGTCCAGGAGCTGTTCTGGGGGTACCAGGATCCCCTGGTCTCCATCGCTAATACCCTGGTGCCGGGCTGGATTGACTTCTCTAAGCTAGGGTTGCTGGATAGAGTAAGTGTATTATTTAATGACTAGCTTTCCACTCGAGGCTTTACCCGCATTAGACTTTCCCGGGTAAAAAGTAGCATAATATTATTCTGACAATTAAAAACGTTTCATCAAAATCCATCATTAGTTTATACGTGAGAGAGTTACAAATATCCATGCATATATCCGTTCTTATAAACTTTCGTACTTATTTATATTAGTTGTGTGTTCTAAAAATTAAAGCTTACGACTGGATGAATTATATTGCTGGGCAATTTATCCATGTTGCTGTATTTTTTTTATTATCTTTATCATTATTATGTCGTGTTCAATTCAATTCAAGTTCAAAACAAGACCTATAATTTTACTAGGAGTTTGTAACTAAGAACAGTTAGGCCATTCCTCATACAGTTAAAGTAAAAAATCCGCTTACTAGGAAAACAACCTAATATATTAGGCAAATACATTTAAAATATTTTTAGTTAAAACGTACGGGGAAATGATCTTGGAAACAGGATGTTTGTTGTGTCTATTCATATATCCTTTTGTTAACTAAAATCGTCAATTGTCTTGATATTGTTTACCTACTTTTTACGTCATTGACTATCGACTAAATACGGCAATAAACGGGCAAAGTTCTTTTCAATTGTAAAATTGTTGTTTTTATTCATTATTTCTTGTCCACAGTTCTACGCGGTTCGTCCAGAGAAAGCTGAGGTGGAAATGAAAGATCCAGCTTCAAAATACTCGCTCTTATCCTGGAACGATCTCCAGGGGCTGCCTGAGCAGGGATTTAAAACGTATAATGACAGGTAAATATTTCTTCTTTTATTTTTGGCGAACGTGACTGGCTATTGGGGTTTTGCCTTTTGGGTTTTATTATTTTATCGGCATATAAGTTTAAAAAAATTCCGCTGAAAATATTTACTATAGCACTAGAACAAATACTATAAATAGAACTTCGCACTTATTCATACAGATGATAATTTTCCGGTTAAATTCAAAAGTATGTGTGTACGCTTAATTATTTATCACAATCTATTGTTGGGTATCTTTTTTCGTAGTTTCTTCATCATCAGATATATTAATTATATCGCTAGAGCCTATACATTAATTCCCAAGTATATTTTCTCCTTTTCATGGTTGAGATTGATTCCGGGTTAATTATAAATGTTTAAAGTAAAAAAGTTGCATTGCAATCAATATACTTAGTCTTTAAATTATATAAATAATATAGCTCATTTGCGCGTGTTATTCCGGGCTAATATTTATTATTATGAGCCATTTTTCAGCACGCGCAAATAAAAAATAAAAAAAATAAAATAACGTTTATTGAACAAAAGGTGAGAGTTACAATACAGTGCGGCTCTGACTCCCAAACTAGGTAAGTAACCTATGTGTCAGGAGTCAGCTCCTTCCAATCGTGTGCTTCATTTGTTACATAATCTGAGCAAAAAAAATCATTATAGAAATCATTATAGTAATGAACTATAATATTGTTTAAATAATTTAAAGATGAATTAAAAGGAATGGAATGCTATTTTTAACTTTAGTATTTATTTATAACAGTTTTATATCTCCAGCTCGCTTTGCAACCGGGTGACCGGAAACTACGAGGGTATAATGATCACCCCGAACTACCCCAAGGGTAAGGACATCGCCATCTTCCGCAAGCAGGCCTGCCGCTCCTACCCTTTCAACTTCGCCGAAGAGTTTACTAATGATGTTGGGATCGATGCTTACAGGTACGCTCATTTGTTCTTCTTCTTAGTCAGCATCATTCTTGACAGAGTGGTCGTGGTTTACTAAACACTTTTTTTTTTTTTTTTTTTTTTTTTTTTTTTTTTTTTTACGTGGAGGAAATCCGGAACGGATAACGAACGCCTCGGGGGCGGCGAACGATTATGTCGGACTCCAACCGACTAAAACCATCCACGTGTGCTCCTCCTCACGCCTTTGTCAGGCCACGGGCACGCATAAGCACTCCTCCGCGGCCCGACAGCGTCGGCCAATGCAGGCCCCTCCTCGGGTGCGACTAGAGCTGGAGATCTCTCTGTCGCACCTCCTCTGTAGCGCGCGGGAACACGCGCGCGCCACCACGGGGCGTTTTTTTTTGACGGCTACAATCCCCCGATTCTAGCCGTCAACACCCTGTTTTGGGGCTCTCCAACACCCACCTCAGCCCCCATAAGCATGAGGCGGGCGCTAAGAAGCCCCCCTTCCCGAGAGATTACCCAGTGGCGGCTTAGAGCCACTGGGCACTTCTCCATATTCAACGCCCACCTCAGCCCCCATAAGCATGAGGTGGGCGTTCAACAACTCCTCAACCGAGCCCTTTAACGCTCACCTCAGCCCCCATAAGCATGAGGCGGGCGCTAAAGAGCTCCTCATCTCGAGAGCCCACCCAGCGGCGGTTCAGAGCCACTGGGCACTCTCCAATCTCCATATTCAACGCCCACCTCAGCCCCCATAAGCATGAGGTGGGCGTTCAACAACTCCTCAACCGAGCCCTTTAACGCTCACCTCAGCCCCCATAAGCATGAGGCGGGCGCTAAAGAGCTCCTCATCTCGAGAGCCCACCCAGCGGCGGTTCAGAGCCACTGGGCACTCTCCAATCTCCATATTCAACGCCCACCTCAGCCCCCATAAGCATGAGGTGGGCGTTCAACAACTCCTCAACCGAGCCCTTTTTACGCTCACCTCAGCCCCCATAAGCATGAGGCGGGCGCTAAAGAGCCCCCCATCTCGAGAGCCCACCTAGCGGCGGTTCAGAGCCACTGGGCACTCTCCATTCTCCTCTACTGCGCGCTCCGCTGATCAGAGCGCGCGCAGAGAAGTCCTCCTCGGATCCTCGGATCCATAAACTTAACCTACTTAACTTACTTAAACTACCTAACCTACTTAGCCTACTTAACCTACTTAGCCTACTTAACCTACTTAACGTACTTAACCTACTTAACTTACTTAACTTAGGCAGGTTAGCTAGGTAGGTAGGTACTTAACCTAAGACGTCGCCTGATGATTTTTGTTGCGTATATTTCTTGAAAATCGAAATATACCAATAACAGGGGGCACCGCGAGAAGGATAGGTCATCAGACTTGCCTTGGGGATCTACACGACTGTTGCGCTCCCCCCCAAGACCGTATGACCTTTCCCATTCCCCGCGAGGAATGAGATAGATCACGCCCCCCCGAGGAATGAGATAGATCACGCCCCCCAGATAGATCACGCCCCCCAAGATAGATCACGCCCCCCCGATAGATCACGCCCCCCAACTAAACACTACTAAACACTACTCTAACATTACACTTCTCTGATGGCTGCTTTATATATTATGTCATTATGACATTTATCTTATATGTCATCTACATACATATTTGTATTGATTTACTTACGAAACAAATAGTAGATAGTTAAATTAAATTGATTTATTGACCAAAGATTTGACAAATAAATAAATATGAAATAAATTATTTAATAATTTACAAATCATAGACAAACTTCTTTATTATTTCGTCTTAACTATGTATCGTGCGTATCATAGCGGCATGAATTAAACTAGACAATGCCTTTTGTTCAATACATCATAACCTAGAAACAAGAATCTCCATATCGAACAATGACATGCGGTAGTCTGTCAATACAAGTTCAAGGTAACCAATGCTGTGTGTGTTATGATAATTTTCGTTTTTGGAGCTAAATTTAAATTAAATTAATTTCGTTTATACCGGAAATCCACAAATTCAAATTTATCATTCTTATTCTATTAAATACCTCTATCAGATGTTTTATTTTGTTTTTATTTCTAGGTATAAGATCGACAAGAACGCTTTCAGTAAGAACTCACCTTACGCTTGCAACTGCACTCAAAACTGTCTTCCCGAAGGTTTTGTCGACGTCAGTCAATGCTACTACGGTAAATAACTTATTTATATCACGTAGGCTATTATAATTATCATCAATATATAATACTTAAATTAAAGTTTAACTACTAATTTCCCAGTTTTAGCAAACCCAGAATCAAATTTATTATCAGTCATCCGTATTTATGAATCTTGAGGTCACATGTCATGTATATTCAATACTTTGGGTTAAGACCAGTATTGTGGCATTATTTCTCCTTTTGCCTAGCACGCGATCGATAGATGATTAAAGTGCGCGTTTAACACTTTGATAAAAGTAGTACTGTCACAAATACTTTTCAGTTATTTACAACGGTGTATATCTTTAGAAATGTTATTTTTCGCACTTACGTGCCTAACTACTAATTTCCGCGTGTCGAATAGGTCATGGCTAGCAAAAAATTGTTGAGATGTAGATACCTACCTACCTACCACTAATGTTTTCGCATAATTGAGGAATTCTGTTTTCTGAGTATTTTTCCATGTACTACTGGTTGCGTTAATCACTACTGTCCTGAAACTAGAAAGGTGACAATCTACACTTTTTTGTTTACATCTTTTAGAATCAGAATGTTTTATTATCTAATTAGCGACACGCCCTCGCTTCACTTCGTATACTTAAATAAAAAAACCGCAACAAAATCCATTGTATAGTTTTAAAGATTGAAGTATACAGAGAGCGACAGTGACTTTGTTTTATACAATAGTTAATATAAATTAAAAAATAATCATAAAATCTTTACTTTTTCGTTTCTATATTTTTGGACTTATACTAGCACTGAGAATTACAAATTCGAATATGTTAGTGTAATAAATTCTGAATAAGACCTTTTCAACTGTTTTAATGAATCTTCTTCATTATGCCACAATCTATCAGTTATGTCCACTTGTTCTATTCTGAACCGGTTTAGGTCAGTTTATATTTTGGCTACACCAGCTACATTCCATGTTTTTTGTCACTGGTTTCTTGTCCAAAACCTTTAAATTATCATCAATAATGTGGCACGTGTAACGCTTATATGGTGACAACGATAGGTTTTCGAAGGACGCCTTAATTTATGTTTTTATATTAAGATAAGCTTGTTAGGGCCAATTCTGACGAATAGATGTTTCATCACTTTTGCTTAAGGGCGTCTAATCCACTGCTACTAAAAGGCTTTCTTAATATTTTGTTACAAGTGACCTCCACCGCAAACCTACCAGCTTATGCATCATAGTTAAGTTAATATGCACTTAACATTCGTTTGTCCTTATCTTGCACATTGACATCTAAGTAGGTTTGAAAGTGAAAACAATATTTTAGGTTAGCACGTGCATGTTATTTTCAATATGCACAAGAGGGCTAGATTTCAACCAAGTATTTGGTTAATGTAAGCTATAGGTACTACGTGTTCTGATAAGTAATTATCTTGACTTAATCGATTAATCGAAGAGAGAGGAACTATTCTTACATCGGCACCACGCTGTCTTTTAAGTAAATATAATTTAATATCTACCCCAGGAGCTTAAATGGGTTTTATGCGGTAGACCCGTGGCCATTAGTGGGTTTAAATATAAGTTGTTATGAAATATTATTAACAATGCCATTTTTTCACAGGGTTCCCGATAGCATTATCGAAGCCTCATTTCGAGGACGTTGACCCCATCCAGCAGACGTACTTTGAAGGCATGCATTACAAACCAGAAAAGCACGAGTCTTCCTTGGAAATTGAACCGGTAAGTTCAAAGCGAAAGAATTGTATAAGTTTTCTTATAATGATTTTGCAACGTAAATAAATGTGTAGCTAATTGTAAGATCTTCCCAATTCATCTGATGCGTTCCAGGACCTTTACTATTCCTGAGAACCGGACCCGAAAATAAGTATGATAATAAGTGGTCAGCTCAAGTAAAATCACCTTATACGTGCTCTTATTTGATTAGGTACGAGTTTGAGTGACTTGTGGTTTGTTGTCGTGAAAGATTAGGCCTTAATTTACCACGCTGGCGGTGTGCGCTTTAGTGAATGCCACATATTCTTCAAACCTTTCAAAAATCTCAAAACATGCCGGTTTCCTCACGATGTTTGCCTTCAAAGTGCTCATACATTTTTCAAGATAAAATCTCGAGGTCCGCTACCGGGGTTCGAACCTACGACCTTCGGTGTTCCCATTTAGCCAACACGGCTCTCAAACTGAGGTCCTCATAATATTAACGTTTAATCTTTTACAGACGATCGGAGTGCCGTTGAAGTTAAAGTCGAACATCCAAGTGAACATCGCGGTGCGTACCAACTCTGGGAACCCCATCACAAAGCCGCTCAAAGACAAAGTTATGCCGCTAGCTTGGTTGTCTCTGGTAAGACATACCTCTAATACTCATCACATAACAATAATTATTTGATGATCTCTGTGGCTCAGCGGGCGAAGATCCGCTTGCGACGCAAGAGGTTGCGTCGATTCCTGCCTCGGAACAAAAATTTACGCGATTTATTAAGAAACTGTTTTAAGTATTCAGTATTTCAAACAGTATTCAGGCCGAAAAGGTATCAAAGATAATATGAGATAAATTATTAACAGTATTTGTTGAAATTTGAAGACGAGCTGTTTGAGTAAATACAAATTGACACCTGACATAGCATGACACACAGAAAACAGTACTTTTTTTGCCGGGTCACAATATTGTTTACATCAACTAATTGTGTATTTGGTTGTTCTTGTAAGCGTAATTACGTTCCGGGTTTGGGGTTTTGCTTTGTAACTGTTTAACGTGAATTATCTATTATCTTTGTATAAACAAACAAAGTTATAAGGTGGTAATAACAAATACATTTTCCGTTAAGAAAACATGAGAAGTGCGAGGCGAAATTAAAGATGAGTAAAATAAATAAATATTGCTGGAAAATTCGAACAACAACAACTAGCCCCGTGGTAAGTTCGAGGCAGATCTTCGCCTGCTGCGCCACAGAGGTCATCACTAAATGTAATGAAACACTCAACTTTTCTTTTACTTCCAGTACTGTGACGGCCCCCCGGCAGAGGTAAACTCGCTGCTCCACCTCCGGTTCGTGATCGCACCTCCTCTCTTCATCACGGTGGTGGTGCTCATCTTCGTGGCTGGAGTGGTCCTCACAGCGCTGGGAGTGCACAGGATACTCAGGCCCAAGTAGGTGTTATTATACGTTGGTAGAGGTTATAGTTGAATGCAGTTATTAAGAGGCCTATTACGTGAAATCGCGAAATTGTTCGGTTTTCTCGTCCTAATTCTATGGTTTGCGTTAGTTGTTTGATATTACAATTACATCTTTATAATAGTTCGTTTTCTCCTCTACAAAAGTAGTAAGAAACATTTTAGATAACTTGTTTATATATTGAGTAATAATCATTCTCCGGATACATGTTTCGTAAAAAACGCTCGAAGACCTGTTTTCTCAGCTCTAATTTGTAGATTCTAATGAATATGGGCGATCAAACTATTTTTTATTATGTTACGTATATCCTATTCTTCATTTAGAGTAGAGTACATTTTCGTTAAATGCTTTTATTCTAAAGATATACCGAATTTAATATCGACCGAAAATGCTTCGAAACAAACCTCAATAACTCCGAAGTTCTAAATCAATGGGACGTCATATTTATATCAAAATATTTATCAACATTTGCTTAAACTATGATATTAATTTTAATTTGTAGAACGGTTTTGGTAATTTTTTATGAATAAAATAAAACTACCATAATTTAGTAGTTTTTTCATTCAGCCGGCTTTTTCCATTTAGTACCGCGCGAGCGCTTGTCGAGGTCGGACCTATGTCGGTTGTTCTTGAATAAAATATAGAAATATTTTGTAAAATGTCAGTGTGTGGGACTGTCAATTGCTGTAAAAACGCTGTTAGTGTGCGTGTATGTGTTATTGCGATACTACGACCGACATAAGTTGATCCGTTGATAACGATCAATTGTTATTTTTATTGATAACGGTCAATTGTTGTTGTTGCTGGCCTAAGAATTGTACCAAATGTTGCTGGCCTAAGAATTGTACCACATCATTGTCATCTTGTTTTACCTTATTTATTTGGAGGTTATGCTGTAGGATGTGGATTGCATATCTAAAGTTATCTATCCTAATTAAAAAACAACAAGGCAACTTTTTTTGGTGAAACCGTCCAACGACTAAATGTAATTATGCCTATGATTTTTTTAGATTATGACTAACTTGCCGACCCGCCGACAGCTGCGCTTGCGTTTTTACGTTATTTACTAGTTTATGTTTTATAGCCTTTTTCGATCATTTTACTATCCAATACTGAAATCATATTTTAAATCGGACCCGCGGTTCCTGAGTAGCACGTTCAAACAAATAAACAAGCAATCTCCTCAGCTTGATAATTGTAGTATAGATTTCCATAATATTTATTACAAAGAAAATATTCCGTAATTTTTTGTTCTTATTTTTACCGAGTATCCAATATGTAAACAATAAATAATGTACCTTTCTAATAAATATATTATTTATTGTAAACATTAAATAATTGTACCTTTCTAATAAATACAGGACGTCCCAAAGTTATGGGCCATGGAGGGGAAGTACCTTAAATATCGTAGATAGTGAATTTTGCTCAAAGAAGACTTCATTTTATTTTTAAAAGTTAGTAATTCTGGATTCATAGATTTTCTAAAAATTACTTGCTTTGTCTGGGAATCGAACCGACTTACATGTAGAAAAAAAAACTCTATTTTTATGATACCAATCGAAAGAATAGCTAAAAAATAATAACTCTGCTTAAGTAACATAGTATTTTAAAAGAAAGGAACAACGTGAAATTAATTATTTTAATCAAATAAAAAACATGAAACATTTTTTTTGTAAATTAATTAATTAAATTACTTACTTTTTTTTAAATAAAATGAAGTCTTCTTTGAGCAAAATTCACTATCAACGATATATATGGTACTTCCCCTTCATGGCCCATAATTTTGGAACGCCCTGTATATAAAATAACACCCCTATTCACGTTCCCACTGCTGGGATAGGGACTTCTCTCTTGACGAGATAGATTAGGCCTTAATTCACCACGCTGGCCAAGTGCGGGTTGGTTTTTTTTTTAATATATAAATGAAATATTTTCAAATAAGTTCGTAATAAAATAAAAATAAATAGTTTATCAAAATAAAAATATAATGGGAATTATTCAAGATGACATATGTAGATAAATGGATATTCTACATCTGTGTATGACATATGTAGATAAATGGATACCAATAAATATAAAAATAAATATAAAGTTCGAAACTACAAAAATAATACCTAAACATAATTAAAACCTTCATTAACGAAACTTTTATTTATTCAAACACAAATATACCATCTAACAAAACAAGCAACTTAAATATAGGTAATATAATTTATTTGTTTTGTTATAATTAGAATTTGTATTTAGTCCGTTCAATTTAGACTTTCGAACTTACATAAAGTCCCAACATTCGACAAAAAAAAAACATTTAATTACAAACCTACACACCAAATTTCAGAAGAATCGGTTTAAAAATGAGCCCATAAGATGAGATGAATGAGGACATTTAACTTCAATAAGACTATTTTCAGTTTTATTCTTATATATATAATTATTAATCATGAATGTTTTAATTTAAAATTATGTACCTACTTAATTGATTTCAAATAATCAATCAGATTTAAAATAAATATTGATATTATTAAGATAAAACATAATTGATTCAAATATTGAAATAAAAATATCCACCATTTTGAATTTAGGAAAATATATAAACTCCTATCAATTAAATAAAAACATTAATATAATAATTATTTCGGAATGAAACTGAAAAAAAATCCACTCAATAAAATGGAATTTATTCGATGCCATTTTCTACAGATCTAAAATAATTATTAGTATATTTGTATGTTTTAGATCGACGAAGTATCAAGATCATTTAGTATTTTTCATAGAATTCGCGTGACGCGCCGGTCACGTGGTGCATAAAATATCCAATTTCGCAAAACTTCGTAACGTCACAAGGCTCTCAAGATCAAGGAAATGGTATAGAAAAAAATTCTCACCTTAAAACAAAGGACACCCTCCGGCTAGATGGGATGACGACTTGCGCAAGACTGTTATTCTGATCAAAGTTCAGCTTATAGTTTATTTTATTTAAAACCATCAACTATTAACATAAATATTGAATAATTGAGTAAATAAAAAAGTCAATTACTACAGGTATTTATGTACCTATATTCAACGTTAATTAAATAAATAAACACAAAGTATAATAGAGGATACGCATATCATGATAGGCCAAAATATTAAAAGCTATAAACCGTAATTCACAAAACCGCATTTGGCCAGCTTTAATCTCTCTCGTCAAGAAAGAAGTATCTGTATCCCAGCAGTGGGAACGTAAATAGGGTGTTTATGATTTAGATATTAATATTTATCTAGTTCATCAAAACATACCCTACTTTTTAAATTATTTTAATTAAAATCTCTTTTCTTACAGATACAAGTTAATCAAATCAGAAAAACCAAAACCAGCGAGAAAGATCAGCAAAGAGAGGAGAATCAGCATTGAACGTAAGATCAGCATGGAACGCAAGCGGAGCATGGAGCGGCGCAAAAGCAACGTCATCCTCAACATGGCAGCTGACAACATCATGTTCAAAAATGATGATGATCTAGCGAAAGAAGCAGTGTCCCTTCTAGCCATCACTGAAGATGACAATGATGCATCAGATTTAGTGTTTACTGATTGAATTGACGACAAAAGATCGTAAATGAAACTATAAAAGATTGTAGAAAAGACTATAACTAACAAATGAAACATATTAAAATGAACAACTAACTAGTTATAAAATAAATAACAAATCAATTGCATTTCAACAGATTCTAATTGATGTGATGGTAAAAAATCTTAGAATGTTATTGGTAAGTCATAAAAGCTCATGGCTTCCAAGTATGATGTAAAATTGAACGCACTTTTAAGGTGCCAATTGTCACCGTCATCATTGTTATACAATGAGGATCAGATGACTATAGTTGTTTCTATTAAAATTATAAACGAATCGCTGAAATGTATGTGAAAATTGGTAAAGGCTTCGTTGTACGAAAAACTCAGCTAGAGAGTTTTTCGTTTCTGTATTTTATCAAAAATAGCAGTGTAAAGTCAGTCAAAGTTTTAGTTTCTAAAACTATTGTAATGTCTTCACACTGGAAATACAATAAATTGACAAAAGTTAAAAATCATTAATTACTGTCTTAAAAATAAATTCATTAACATTTAAAAGACAGAGACAGGGACTTAGGTCAATAATGAAACCATATTTTTTATAATGAAAATAACCCGTTGAGGGACCGCTTTAGAATAGAATTATTCTAATAATTTGCTCAAAACGTATGAATGATAATTGCTCAATTTTTAGCTTGCCATGAAACATTTTAAATAAGTTTTACCTTATTTTGATAGCAAATGGGGTTGTGAATAATTTGAGAACCTTTGTTGTACATTTTCTATATTCATCCCTTAGTTAACTTTTTTTAAGTAAATTTTTCTGTTTTTTTATTATCTTCTTCAGTATACGACCCAGTCTGAATATTTTGTATAATATTTATTAAGAATTTGTTTCAGGCTCCATGTGATATTACTATTAATATAGATTAGTTGTTGTACAAAACTAAGTATTAAATTATTAAATAATGTTTGTAAATATTAGTTTTAGTGGTGAAAAAGTTGTAAATAAACAATTTTATAAAGATTATATTATTATTTTTCTCAATTTTAATAAATTTCTATCATAATTGCAAGTTAAGAATCTATTTAATTAGGAATGTCTTATTTTGAAACATATGATTAACATTAACATTATGATTATTATGTTTCCTTAACTAACTTGTAGCAATAATAACAAATTGCTATTTATTTTTTTCAGGCGCATTAATGTTTTAAAACCACAAATTACATTATGTGCTTATAAATGAAGTGGACAAAAAATGCCTATTTGTTTTCCAATATAGAATTTATAATATATAAAAAAAAAATGTCTCTAAATAAAAATATTAAAAAATAGAGTAAACTTTTTAAATAGTTTTACTTATTAGCAAACTGCACAATAACAATGATATAAGTAACGCAGAATTTCAGGATCATAATGGGGAGATTAGCGTCGAGTGGTAACACCCGGTACAGGCGCAGGCGACAGTCGCGCGTCTCCACGTAGTCGATGAATAATGTTATATCTCGAGCAACCGCTGGGTCTGTTGACAAAATAAAAGTTAATCAATATTGATGTATTCACACATGAATTAAAATTAAACTTGATGACCTATATAAATATCCAAATCTAAATTAAAGCCTTAGATGAAATTATGCTTTTTTATTTTATATATCAAAAACTCTGTGAAAGCAAACAAATTCTAATCATTTTTGCAGGTTTTGTGATAAATTATTATGTACTTAAATGGTCGTTATATAAATATTAACAATTTATTTTTATATCCCACTAACTGGGTGCCAAAGTAGATAACTGAGAAACTATCCCATATCTAAAAAATGACAATATTTGTAAAATCTTACCACAATCTTGCATGAGTTTGCTGTGGAGGTTGATTTTGATCCTTTCAACCTGGTTTCCAAGTAAACTGGCAAAAATGCTCGGAAGAAATACTATTAGAATTCTTTCCGCATATAACAAACATATGAGACACAACCTTCCTGAAATAACCTGCAAAGGGGATCAATGTCGTATAGTCAAACACAAGTTATTTAGTAAGCTTTTAATTAAGCTACGAGAACACGAAAAGCTTTATTGCTAAGTTTATGTTTTTAATTCACTTTAAATATATAATAAAAGTAAACTAGCCATTTTTTATTATTTATTTCATAGGATTGTGAAAACAACACCGAATTCAAAGAAAACAAAGTCTATACACCGAAATTATTTCTTCCTTAGCTTAGTACTCACGATTTCTTTGGTTTTATCAAAATGAATTTCCATTGACAAATAAATCTGAATCATCAATTGTGGTACAAAGAATAAGAGTGATAGTGTGAGCTGAAAGTTATAAGTAATAAAGGCTTTAGTTTATTTCAATAATTACTTTCTATGTAATAATACGTAATAGTTTGATGATACTCACAAGAGGATCGAACGCCTTTTTAAAGTTTTCTAATAAAGTTGCCGTATAGTTGTAAATCGCTTGTAAGGAAGGAATATTATTTGCCGCAGAATATTTAATACAAAAAGCCAGTTCACTCAGTCTGCAGTTAACAGCATACATACCAAACGCGTAAGTCATAAGAGTCAAATGAAAAGTTAATATAAGTGTATTAAAAATATACAAAGTAAAGCACCAGGTATTTAGAGATATATGTAAAGCCATTTTAATCAGAATATGAAGAAAATTCATAAACAAAAGTTTCAGTTCGAAATTATAATGGGAAATATCAGTTTTTAATTGTTTATCTACGGATTTTAAATCTTCCAGTAGCTTAAAGAACGAATTACTCGGGCTAATAATTTGCAGAAATATTATATGAAAGCAAAAGCATACAATTACACTAGGGTAATAGATTCGATAGTACAATAACTGGGAACTATTATCATTTGCAATAGTTAAATTCTGTACACACTTCTGAAAGTCAGTAATATTATAGCAACCGACACATATTAAAACAAGTTGGATAGCTGTTAAAAATTTACAAACAATATTCTGTATTTTCGTTCTATTTCCAAAAAATCCATAGTCTAGAAGGAAGAATATATGCAGGGTTTTGTAATAGATATTGACTATTTTACATTTTGTTTGATTATTATCTTGTTTTAAGAAGTTGTTGACTTTTCGTAGGTCATTTAGATGTTCCATGGTATTCGTGTAAAAGGGCTTGGATACAATACACGTGTAAAGTCTTACTAATTAATATTGGTCGTTTGAGTAATTTATGTAAAAGCATTTTGACATCGTAAGCTGACTATCCACTAGGAGCAAAAAGGAGCGTGTTTTATTTGTTGTTTAGGTAATAATTTATAGGTTTAATTATTAATAGGTATTTCTTACTTTTCTCATTTCAATTTAGGTACAATAGTTAATGTAGTTTATAATCTTTGAATAATTTTGAACAAACTTTTAAATAACAAAAATATATAAGAACTTTGTTTTATAAACAGGGGTTTAAGGGGTTTAATTAAATGCCTAATGTATCTATCATAATTATAGTATATACGTACACTACAAAAAACAATAAAACTGCTTAGTAATCAATAATCAATTGTGAATAAATTATGATGTTTTCCATAGCTACCTCATTCATTATTGAATGGATGACAGTAAAATATAATTATTAATAATTGATTATGTCAATGTTTTGAGGTTAGATTAGACATACGTCCACTATTATTACAA
This sequence comes from Chloroclystis v-ata, assembly GCA_963691955.1. NCBI lineage: Eukaryota > Metazoa > Arthropoda > Insecta > Lepidoptera > Geometridae > Chloroclystis > Chloroclystis v-ata. Next base: position 9,657,877 of record OY829898.1, on the reverse strand, counting down.
TATTTGTTCGAAAAAAGCTGTTTAACTTATTTAATTTTTTAAGTATGATTTAGCTTTTATATACGTTTCATATAATATGATCAAATATACGTTGTAAGATACGTAGAAATAATAAAAAAAATATGCGCTGATATTTTATGAAAGTTCACACTGTTGCCTAACTAAAAATAAAATTATTCAATAGTATAACGACGATACTTTTCATTTATTAGCAAACTGCACAATAACGATGAGATAAGTGACGCAGAATTTCAGGATCATAATGGGGAGATTAGCGTCGATTGGCAACACTCGGTACAGGCGCAGGCGACAGTCGCGCGTCTCCACGTAGGCTATGAACTGTCTGATATCTCGATCAACGGTTTCGTCTGTATGTAAGAAAATAGGGCATTAGAAAAGGACATCATAAATATAACGTAATGATTGTAAATGCATGTCGCACTTTTTCGTAAATTTATATTAATAAATCTTAAACCAAACTATATTTTGGGCAAAAAAAAGTGTTTGTTCTGCAAAAATATTGTCTTTAATTGACAATCTTACCGCAACTTTGCATGAGTTTCCTATGTAGATTTATTTTGATACTCTCCACTTGATTTCCAAGAGAACCGGCTGAAATACTCGGTAGAAACACTATCAGGAATCTTTCCAAGTACAAAAAATATACAAGTAAAGTTCTTCCAGTAATCACCTGAAAATGCAGATATATTTCAGTACCTATAATAAGTACCTACCTAACTACATAATTTTCCCGATAAGGCGATGTGGTCGCTCAGCGACAAAGCCTTGTTATTTGTAATTAAAAAAAAAAAAAAAAAAAAACTACATAATTATGATCAATAGGAGCTCTCATCCTCACCCCTATTTACGTTAGCACTGCTGGGACATTGTGACTTCTCTCTTGACGAGAGAGATTAGGCATTAATTCAGCAATGCTGGCCGAGTGCGGGTTGTTGTAAGGCACATACATGTCCATCAATCATATCACAGTTCTCAGAACATGTCGAATTCCTCACGATGTTTGGCTTCAAATTTTTCAGAAGAAAAATCCGTAGGTTTGAACCGGGTTTGAACCCACGACCAACGTAATGAAAGTCGAGTGTACTCTCACTTAGCCATCACGGCTCCGATTGAAGCCTTATACTCACAATTTCTTTTGTTTTATCAAAATAGATTTCCACAGAAAAATAAATATGAACCATTATTTGTGGCACGAAGAAAAAGAGCGATAATGCGATCTGAAAACAATAATATTATTATTTAAAATTTTAAATCGTTTTGTTGATACGAGTACAACTTGCTGATAGATTTTAAATATATCATAAATCATAATGATTTATTTAGATCCACGTTCAAATCACAACTTTTTTTTTAATTAGAAACAACAGTTTAATGGTTTAACAGATTAATAATTTTGATAACTTACAATAGGGTCAAAAGCCTTTTTATAATTCTCTAATGAAGTTGTTATATTTTTATAAATAACTTGCAAGGAAGAAACATTCTTTGCTTCAGAGTTCCTTATAAGTAGAGCAAGCTCACGCAGTCTACAATTTACTGCATGCATACTAAACGAATAATTAATAAGAGTGAAATGTAAAGTTAATACTAATATATTATAGACATACAAAGTTAGGCACCAGGCATTTAGGTAGATATGTAAAACGATTTTGAAGAGAATATGAACAAAATTTATACCCAAAAGTATAAATTCTAAATGATATCTAGACATATCAACTTTAATCTCTACATCTATTGATTTTAAATGTTCTAGAAGTTTAGAGAACGTTTTACTAGGTTTGATGATCAGCAGAAGGATTACTTGAAGGGAGTAACATAAAAAAACACTTGGATAATAAATTCGATAATACATAATCTTAAAAGAACTATTATCGTCCAAATTATTGAATCTATGCATGCACTTTTGGTAGCCAGAAATTGTATAGCACCAGACACCTAATAGAACAAGTTGTACGACTGTTATAGATTTATAAATTATTTTTTGTTTCTTTGTCTTGTTTCCAAAGAACCCGAAATCTAGAAGGAAGAAGATATGCAGTATTTTGTAATAAATGTAGACAATTTTGCATTTCGTTGAATTACTGTCTTGCTGTAAGAAGTTGTTGACTTTTCTTTGGCGACTCAGTTCCATGGTTTACGTGTTAATGAATGTGGATGGAATAACATAAGTAATAAAATATATTTTTCCAATTCTGTTGGACATTCGAGTAATTAATGAGAGCTTAGTAATTAATTAGCCTTGACAGGTACTATCGACATATTTTTTCCATAGACGGGATATGCCTTTGGCTGTGCCCCATTTTAAGCCCTCATAACTTTTGTTCACAGTTACTATATTGAATGGATGACAGTAAAATATAATTATTAATAATTGATTATGTCAATGTTTTGAGGTTAGATTAGACATACGTCCACTATTATTACAATATTTGTTCGAAAAAAGCTGTTTAACTTATTTAATTTTTTAAGTATGATTTAGCTTTTATATACGTTTCATATAATATGATACGTTGTAAGATACGTAGAAATAATAAAAAAAATATGCGGTGATATTTTATGAAAGCTCAAACTGTTGCTTAACTAAAAGATAAAATTAATTCAATAGTATAACGACAATACTTTTCATTTATTAGCAAACTGCACAATAACGATGAGATAAGTGACGCAGAATTTCAGGATCATAATGGGGAGATTAGCGTCGATTGGCAACACTCGGTACAGGCGCAGGCGACAGTCGCGCGTCTCCACGTAGGCTATGAACTGTCTGATATCTCGATCAGCGGTTTCGTCTGTATGTAAGAAAACAGGGAATTAGAAAAGGACATAAAAAATATAACGTAATGATTGTAAATGCATGTCGCACTCAGAATTCGAACTGTATTCAACCAATAAATTTATATTAATAAATCTGATAATCAAACTATTTTGGGCCAAAATCAAAGTGTTTGTTCTGCAAAATGTTAAGTTAAGTTTTAAAATATTGTCTTTAATTGACAATCTTACCGCAACTTTGCATGAGTTTCCTATGTAGATTTATTTTGATACTCTCCACTTGATTTCCAAGAGAACCGGCTGAAATACTCGGTAGAAACACTATCAGGAATCTTTCCAAGTATAAAAAATATACAAGTAAAGTTCTTCCAGTTATCACCTGAAAATGCAGATTTAATTAGATAATAAATAAATATTCCTGGACAATTTACTCAGGAATATATAGCCCCGTGGTAAGCTCGAAGCATGTGTTACGGGTACTAAATAATAATATGATACACTCAATAGAATACACATTTACACAGATGGATATTTTTATACATATAGAACAACCAGATAACTGGAACAAATATGTAGTTAGGGTTATGATAACAGAGTGTATTGCTATTTCAGTATAAAAAGTACCGAGCTACATTATGATCAACTGAAGCCTCATACTCACAATTTCTTTAGTTTTATCAAAATAGATTTCCACAGAAAAATAGATATGAACCATTAATTGTGGCACGAAGAAAAGGAGCGATAATGCGATCTGAAAACAATATTATTACAAAAAAAAAATTATCGTTTTGTTGATAGAAATTGTTGATAGATTTAAAAATAAATCATAATGATTTATTTAGTTCCACGTTCAAATCACTACTTTTTTAAATTAGAGACAACAGTTTAATGGTTTAACAGATTAATAATTTTGATAACTTACAATAGGGTCAAAAGCCTTTTTATAATTATCTAATGAAGTTGTCATCGTTTTATAAATAACTTGCAAGGAAGGAACATTTTTTGCTTCAGAGTTCCTTATAAGTAGAGCAAGCTCACGCAGTCTACAATTTACTGCATACATATTAAACGAATAATTAATAAGAGTCAAATGTAAAGTAAATACTAATGTGTTATAAACATATAGAATGAGGCACCAGGTGTTTAAGTAGATATGTAAAACGATTTTGAACAGAATATGAAAAAAATTGACACCCAAAAGTATAAATTCTAAATGATATTGAGACATATCAGCTTTTAGCTCTACATCTATTGATTTTAAATGTTCCAGAAGTTGATAGATCGTTTTACTAGGTTTCATTATTAGCAGAAGGATTACTTGAAGGGAGAAACATAAAAAAATACCTACTGGGATAATAAATTCTATTATACATAATCCTAGAATAACTATCCAAATTATTGAAACTATGCATGCAATTTTGGTAGACTGTAAATGTATAGCAACAGGCACATAGTAGAACAAGTTGTACGACTGTTATAGATTTATAAATAATTGTTTGTTTCTTTGTTTTGTTTCCAAAGAGCCCGAAATCTAGAAGGAAGAAGATATGCAGTATTTTGTAATAAATGTAGACAATTTTGCATTTCGTTGAATTACTGTCTTGCTGTAAGAAGTTGTTGACTTTTCTTGGCGACTCAGTTCCATGGTCTACGTGTTAATGAATTTGCATGGAATAACATAATAAATATATTTTTCCAATTCATTTGGACATTCGAGTAATTAATGAGAGCTTAGTAATTAATTAGCCTTGACAGGTACTATCGACATATTTTTTCCATAGACGGGATATGCCTTTGGCTGTGGCCCATTTTAAGCCCTCATAACTTTTGTTCACAGTTACTATTTTCTAATTTGCTTAATACGTGAAAACCATTGATAAGCTTGCTACTATTATCCTTATTGTATATAAATATAATGTTATTGTAAATTTTTGGTAATTTTGTATCTTATCTTTAAATATTTTTGAATAAACTTTTAAATTACAAAATTAACTTTTTTTTTATGTTTAAAGGTACTGCTAGACATATAAAAAGGGTCTTAGGGGTTTAATTAAATAATTTATCTATCATAATTATAGAGTCGTACACTACGAAAAACGATAAAACTGCTTAGTAGATAATCAATAATTAATTGTGAATCAAATTTAATTATGATGTTTTCCATAGCTACCTCATTCATTATTGAATGGATGACAGTAAAATATAATTATTAATAATTGATTATGTCAATGTTTTGAGGTTAGATTAGTTAGACATACGTCCACAATTATTACAATATTTGTTCGAAAAAAGCTGTTTAACTTATTTAATTTTTTAAGTTTGATTTAGCTTTTATATACGTGTCATATAATATGATCAAATATACGTTGTAGATACGTAGAAATAATAAAAAAAATATGCGGTGATATTTTATGAAAGTTCACACTGTTGCTTAACTAAAAAATAAAATTATTCAATAGTATGACGACGATACTTTTCATTTATTAGCAAACTGCACAATAACGATGAGATAAGTGACGCAGAATTTCAGGATCATAATGGGGAGATTAGCGTCGAGTGGCAACACTCGGTACAGGCGCAGGCGACAGTCGCGCGTCTCCACGTAGGCGATGAACTGTCTGATATCTCGATCAACGGTTTCGTCTGTATGTAAGAAAACAGGGAATTAGAAAAGGACATAAAAAATATAACGTAGGTAAATGATTGTAAATGCATGTTGCACTCAGAATTCGAACTGCATTCAACCAATAAATTTATATTAATAAATCTGATAACCAAACTATTTTGGGCCAAAATCAAAGTGTTTGTTCTGCAAAATGTTAAGTTAAGTTTTAAAATATTGTCTTTAATTGACAATCTTACCGCAACTTTGCATGAGTTTCCTATGTAGATTTATTTTGATACTCTCCACTTGATTTCCAAGAGAACCGGCTGAAATACTCGGTAGAAACACTATCAGGAATCTTTCCAAGTATAAAAAATATACAAGTAAAGTTCTTCCAGTTATCACCTGAAAAGTCAGATTTAATTAGATAATAAATAAATATTCCTGGACAATTTACTCAGATATATATAGCCCCGTGGTAAGCTCGAAGCATGTGTTACGGGTACTAAATAATAATATGATACACTCAATAGAATACACATGTACACAGATGGATATTTTTATACATATAGAACAACCAGATAACTGGAACAAATATGTAGTTTAGGGTTATGATAACAGAGTGTATTGCTATTTCAGTATAAAAAGTACCGAGCTACATAATGATCAACTGAAGCCTCATACTCACAATTTCTTTAGTTTTATCAAAATAGATTTCCACAGAAAAATAAATATGAACCATTAATTGTGGCACGAAGAAAAGGAGCGATAATGCGATCTGAAAACAATATTATTACAAAAAAAAAATTAATCGTTTTGTTGATAGAAATTGTTGATAGATTTAAAAATAAATCATAATGATTTATTTAGTTCCACGTTCAAATCACTACTTTTTTAAATTAGAGACAACAGTTTTATGGTTTAACAGATTAATAATTTTGATAACTTACAATAGGGTCAAAAGCCTTTTTATAATTCTCCAATGAAGTTGTCATATTTTTATAAATAACTTGCAAGGAAGGAACATTTTTTGCTTCAGAGTTCCTTATAAGTTGAGCAAGCTCACGCAGTCTACAATTTACTGCATGCATATTAAACGAATAATTAATAAGAGTCAAATGTAAAGTAAATACTAATGTGTTATAAACATATAGAATGAGGCACCAGGTGTTTAAGTAGATATGTAAAACGATTTTGAACAGAATATGAAAAAAATTGACACCCAAAAGTATAAATTCTAAATGATATCGAGCCATATCAGCTTTTAGCTCTACATCTATTGATTTTAAATGTTCCAGAAGTTGATAGATCGTTTTACTAGGTTTCATTATTAGCAGAAGGATTACTTGAAGGGAGAAACATAAAAAAATACTGGGATAATAAATTCTATTATACATAATCCTAGAATAACTATCCAAATTATTGAAACTATGCATGCAATTTTGGTAGACTGTAAATGTATAGCAACAGGCACATAGTAGAACGAGTTGTACGACTGTTATAGATTTATAAATAATTTTTTGTTTCTTTGATTCGTTTCCAAGGAATCCGAAATCTAGAAGGAAGAAGATATGCAATATTGTGTAATAAATGTAGACAATTTTGCATTTCGTTGAATTACTGTCTTGCTGTAAGAAGTTGTTGACTTTTCTTTGGCGACTCAGTTCCATGGTTTACGTGGATGGAATAACTCAACTAATATTTTCTTCCAATTCATTTGGACATTCGAGTAATTTATGTAAGAGCTTTGACAGTTATTACTATCGACATAATATTTCCATGGACGGGCTGTGCCTATGGCTGTGCTCCATTTAAAGCCCTCAAAAGCACATTGGTATATATTATTTTATATTAACACTTTCACAGATGTAAACATTCCTGTGTTTATATTCACACGTAATCTGGGTCCTTTAAGTAGCGCATTAGGTTATTCCTTAAGGCTGCCTATCTATTGCATATGAGTAAACGTGTTATTAATTGTATATTTGGACAAAAAATTGTTTATTGATATTTGAAGCCAAATACTATTTCACTTGAGGTTTCATTTTCGGATTATCTATGTCGGTAAAAAGTTTAATTTCAATATTCCACAACAATAATGATGATGAATTAAGCTATCTATAATATAAATTGTGGAATTTTAATAAATTGTTTTTTTTATAAACTAAGGCTAGACAGTGCGACACTTGAAACACTAGTAAAATGTTATTTTACAAATATGATGTAATATGTCAATGATCAGAATTTCGAATAGAGTACACAAACCCTACTTATTTTATTTATCTATACTATAATATTATAAAGAGGAAAGATTTGTTTGTATGTTTGTTTGTTTGTTTGTTTGTAACGAATAGGCTCCGAAACTACTGGACCGATTTCAAAAATTCTTTCACCTTTGGAAAGCTACATTATCCCCGAGTAACATAGGCTATAATATATTTAAAAAAAATTTAGGGATCCTTACTAAAACTCCAATAATGTAACATAAGGTGTAAAAAAATGACCTGAAAAATTCCTTACGTCGCGTGCGCTGCGAAAACTATTGATGATAGAACAAAATCATGTACTACGACTTTGCAGAAGTCATCATTATCTACAAAAAATGTCGCGACAGCATATGTCTAAATATTATAGTTATGTCACAGTAAGCAGTTTTTTATTCTAAAATATTAATTTATATATGCCGCCTCTTGAAAGGGTCTTCATTTGTACCTTGGTATTAATCCTTATATTCAAGACGGCTTTAATACCTTTTTATAACTTTTTGAATTATTCAATTCGGACATTTCATTCGGAAGATATCACGAGTTTAAAAATGCAAGTATTAGAAAAAGTCGCGAGGTTGTCGCTCACCGCGCTCAGCTAGCCAGCATGCGATGTAGACTCCATGTAAGCGTCACTGGGGTACGGGTGGGGAGTCAATGTAATTTAATATCCTAATCCTAACATAGGCTACTTTTTACCGCGGAAAAATACATACTTCGGCGGAAAAATATATGCTTACGCGGAAAAAATCGATTTAGATAAAATTTAGTATTCAGAAGATAGTTGCAAATAAAAGTATATGGCGAGAGACTTTTCACCGCGGAAAATACATGCTTCCACGGGAAAATATATGCTTACGTGGGAAAATTCGATGAAATTTAGTATGGATATAGTTGCAAATAAAAGTATATGGCGAGACGAAGTTCGCGGGGGCTGCTAGTAGTATAATGTGGTTGGTACGTAAATTTAATTTAGTTTATCAATAAGTATGATCCATGGAAAAACATCTTAGTAAACATCAAATTCAAATATAATTAAAATAGGAAAATACTTTTTGTATCAATTTATTTTCAAGATAACTAAGTAGATATTCTATAATATAAAAATAACAGATAAATTACTAAAGTTTAAGATCTTATTTTAATGAGTACATACGTACGTAGTACGTTAACATAAATAAAATATAACGATAATAAATTCATAATATTCAATCACAGTATTCTTGTGTGGTCTGCAAAAACAGAGTTTTAACATAAAATAAATATATAATATAATATCTAAGAATATGTTTATCATTAGGTATTTAACTTTAGGTAACTTTTGCTAATCTTAAATTATAGTGATTGTTGGTAGTTAAAATGGTGAACCATAATAAGTAAATTTTTTAAGTAGATACTTTTTTATAATAACGGTTATATTCATTTAAAATAAATACTATGTTTAATATATTTTATAAATATTAAAAAAATATGAATTATATTTTTTAATATTTACTACAAAATAAATAAATATTTTCTTAAGTTACCTTAAAGATATCAAATCTCATAATATATAAATTACTTTTGAGACGACTAGAATATTTACAAAGTTCGTTAAAGTTAATATCAAGTCTTAATTAATTTAAAATTAATATAGTTGGGTAGCACATACATAACAATACGAGAGTCTATAATATAACAGTTAAAATATCACTTGTAGTCCAGTCAATTTATACATAAAAATGAGGGTGAAGTTACATAAAGTCCCAACAAGCTGGATTTCTGTGAAATTGTTCAAATCATAATTATAAACAATGTCTAAAAGATCCCCATCATTCCACGATAAGGAAAAAGTTTTATACAAGGTTAAATGTCAAAAAATTTAGTTTTTCGCGATTTTCAGCAAAACGGTAAGTTTTATCATAAAAGTACCTAGGACAAAATTGTAGATCATGAAATTATCTATCAAAACGTATCAACACTTTTTTCTTACAAGCCACCGTTTCTGAGATATAACGGTTCAAAAAGTTATAAAAGTTGGCATGCACAAATTGTCAAGTTCCCGATAAGACGATGTGGTCGCTCAGCGACAAAGCCTTTTTCTTGTAATTAAATAAAAAAAAATAAAAAAAAATTGTCAAGGCCGGTCGTGCTCTAATATTGAATCACAAACAACGGAGGATTCGTTTCGTTCCGACAAAGTATCATGCGATACATCGCTATTGACGCAATTTAATAACTTTTTGAACATTTCATTTCATTTTGTAAACAATTTTTATAACTTTTTGAACCGTTATATCTCAGAAACGGTGGCTTGTAAGAAAAAAGTGTTGATACATTTTGATAGATAATTTCATGATTTACAATTTTGTCCTAGGTACTTTTATGATAAAACTTACCGTTTTGCTGAAAATCGCGAAAAACTAAATTTTTTGACATTTAACCTTGAATAAAACTTTTTCCTTAACGTGGAATGATGGGGATCTTTTAGACATTGTTTATAATTATGATTTGAACAATTTCACAGAAATCCAGCTTGTTGGGACTTTATGTAACTTGAAATGTTTAAATTGACTGGGCTATTGTCAGTTAATATAATATTTAAATTAACAGTTGGTAAGTAATATACAAGATGTTGGTAATAACAATACAAGAGTATAGCATGCTGTAAGTTCACTTTGATGTTTCACTGCATAGCGAAGCCTGTTCTGTTGAGTAGGTACTCGTAGTTCTGTTGACAGAACTACTGAGATTTTTTTCTCATTAGTTCTGTCCACAAAACAAATGGGAATACAATTCTCACTTGTTCTGTTGAGTAGTTCTGTTGTGATTCAAACTATTGCAATCAATTTGTCAAGTACTGGCACTTGAGATAATTTACTAACATAGATTACCTTTGTTTAAACGCCGGCTTATTATCTAGGGATTGTAGTGTGATACATTTTAGTGTTGTAGTTTCCTACGCTACACCAGGTTAAACCGAAGATGGTTTACAGTGGGAGATGTTTCACAGCGTAGCATACACGTGCGCGTATATCCATTCATAGTGCATTTGCCCAGAGATGTTTCACAGCGTAGCATAGACGTGCGCGTATATCCAGGGGACGTAGTACGCCACGTTGGTGTAGACGTCGGGCACGCCGCGCCGCGCGCAGCCGGACCCGAAGGACGTGAGGCCGCGGAGCTCCCAGCGCCCTCCGGAGCGACACTGTAAGGGGCCTCCGCTGTCGCCCTGGAACAAATAATTGCTTAACTAGCTTTATCAGCGCAATTTCGCATTTTGATGGACTTTTTGAATTTACTAGCCGACCCACCGACACCTTAGTTTGAATTTTTTTGTAGCCTATAGACATCCTCGATAAATAGGAACTATCCAACACTAAAATAAATTAAAATGAGCGTTATTATGTTTATTTTGATTATGAAGTTAGTATCATAATTATCAAATGATAAAAGATATAATATCTGCATTATATATAATTTAATAAATCCACCATGAATATAGTTGTTGGAATTATGAATTTATGGCACAAAAAAGCAAGAAATTACTAATTTGCCAATAAACAAAAAAAATATATTCATTCAGTATCAACTATTAAAGATCATTTATCAACTATTACAATAATTCGAACATCTAATGCAGAATGCTCAACCATCAAGGCCCGACCTAACGAGGTCATCTGCCCAGTAATTCGATCATTGCAATAAAACAAAACCATCCAATCATTCTATCATCTACAATCAGATCCTGTCTCCGATCGTCCGATAACACGTTGACTTGTTAGAATTTAATTGTATTAATTTGATGTTCAATTTGAAAGTTCACTGATTCTACTTTCACTGGTTTGATTCTGATGTTTTTGGCATGTTTTGCAAGTTACGAAACTCGATCATTATTTCTGTGTTCGCTTTTTTATGATCCGATTGCGTCATCGATTTACTATTGATGTTATGGAGTTAATCGGTGAATATCAATCGTGCATGCAAGTAGCTTGCACGTATCAATTCTAATTTGTTTAGTGCCAAGTGTACCATAGTTTTTATTAGTTATTAGCGTGAATTGTTAAAATTTTATTTAGACACACATGAACACTAGGTTTGATACAATTGTGAATACTCAATACAATACATTCGTTACAGTTGTTACAACTTCATTATCATCATTCAGACGTAGGAATATCACTGTTTAAACATACTTACGCCTTTCTTAACACAGGTAACAAGCAGCTTTCATCCACCGACTTACTAGTCAGAGGCAGGAATTACTAATGAACAGAGATTCAGCTTCGTAAGATACCTAATTAACATTTTCGGGAGCCGCCAAAAAATAATTGTTTGGTAGACTAATAATAGAGGAGAAGGTGGTAATATGACCCCCGCAGGTATATTGGCCCCCTTCAATATTAGTTAGTTCCCACAACGGCATCTAGTATTATTTTGGCGCAACGAGATCATTTTAGTGTACTATTGATTGAATACCCTATAAATCCGCTTGGGGCGGTTGCATTCGTTCGTCATTTGAACAAGTTGAACCTCGTACCCGCGAAACTTATTTTACTACTGTGCGTTTTATTCCTTAGTTGGTAAAACAATTGATCAAATTTGCTGTGGTTTTGAACATTGTGTCGTGGCACAGTGGTCTACAATATTTATAAGGTAAATATGCATGTTTTCACTATTTCATATTGTTTTAGATTGTATAACAAAATATTTTGAATAACTCTAATTTGGCCCCCCGACATTGGTTGTATCATGGCCCCGGGGGCCACATTACAAATAAGACTTGTGCATTTACATAACTATTTTTATTTTGTGCGTAAGTACATCTAATCGTGGAAGAAAGACTACTCGAGCAAACGTTATCACATCATCGCCATATAAAACCCAATTAACCGAATCATTGCAAGTAGCAGAGACTCGTGTAAGAGGGCGCGGACGAGGACGTGGTCGCGGACGTGGACAAGGTGTCAGACATCAAGCACTAGTGGAGTCAGTGTACGGCGCAGGAGAGATGTCACACCCAGCACTAGTTCCGACAGTGACGAAACAAACGTCAATTTGATGACATAAATCAGAATAGGGCTCCTGACAACGAAAATGTACCCTATATGTTTTGCGAAACCATTTATACCAATGACAGACCTGGAGAGAAATGGATACAGTGTCAGAGTTGCGAATTATGGGCTCATATCGCCTATGCAGGTTCAGAAGGGGACTATTATACTAGTGACTTCTGTCGTTAGGTGTCAATACATTTAATGTGACCCCCAGGGGGCCACATAACCATCAGTTGATCTCGAGATGCCAAATTTGATTACTTTAGAATAATTGCTAATTTGAATTTTGTTTAGCTAGTTTAATTTATTTTATAGCAAGATGTGAACGCACAAATAAATACTGAACCCAATATTCTTCGTTTCATATTTTTAATTCCTTTATTTTAGAAATAAACCCTCAAAAACAAAGTGGGGGGTCACATTACCACCTTCTCCTCTAGGAGTAATTTGATTTATGGTGTGTACATACCACACAAGCACCCGTGCTGCCATCCGTGCTCCCAGCACAAAGGTGTCCCTCATTTAGCGGCAAAGTCAGCGAGTATTTCTCCCGACACAGCTGCAGTGGCAACACCGGAACCTCCGCCTCTAACAACACATCAGTCAAATTTCCATTAGTCTGTTCCCTTCCCCAACCCGTCGTATAACATTCGTCTTTGAAGTCTATCCCGTTGGTATCTATGAACGGATCTATTTCTTCTCCGAACATTAGTTTCTTGTCTTTTCTACTTTGTGGCTTGTCGTCTATTTTAGCTTTGATTAGTTTAACAACGCTGTCTAGAGATGCACTGTCGTAGACATCTTCATCGGTTTTTCGTGGTTCTTCCTTCTTTGATGTTGATTTGCTTGATTCGTTCGCTACTCTGACGTTGTATTTCATATTTTTGTGCTTTTTAGTGAAACCTGAGAAGATGTTCTTGGTTAAATTGTTCAGTTTTTCTAGGTATTTCACAGCTGTTTCTGGATTTGGTTTTGGTTTAGGCTTTCGTTTTGGTTCTTCTGGTCGGAAATAAATTGGTGCGTTCTTTTCGGGATTCAAGTGGAGAGATTCAAGGGGTGGTAAACATATGGTACGGATTCGACTCCCGGCGCTGACGTCTGCTGCTCTGCTTAGTTTCATAAGGGCTGGAATAAATATTCTATATTTTACTTGGGACACTATTATACATTTTATGAATGCATTTAAGATTTTTGTTGAAATTAATAATATTACAAATGGAAATTTAAAGAACGGCGTTTATAACAGATCTGACACAATATCAAAATTCCTAGCGTAAGATTTTAAATAGAGGCTCCAGCTAATGTAATAATCTCTACAGCCGGTGTAGAAGGGGGTGGAATCAGGTGGCTAGAAATAATGGTATGGTGTTTTGAATAACTCACCTATATCATGTTGATAGTTATGGAAGCGGTGGTGTAACACAATCCTCTCGATGGGCACATAGGCCCCTCTCTGCTCCGCGCGGTCCCACTCTCCGAGCACTGCGGTCCACAAGGCTGGCAGAGGCAGGTTGAACAGCTCGCTGGAATTGCAAAAAAATACTGGTTTTAATATGGTAGCCTACACTGACGATTGATCTGACTTGTCCTGATCATCCTGTATATCAAATTTATTAGAGAACTCGTAGTGTCTAGATAAATACATAGGATTTAAGACGCTACTAAACATGTAATGTACCATGTTTTTCACCAATAAATACTGTATATCTATCTAAATGTATGCGGTTTGTTGACGATACATTAATTTCTAGTAGCAAAAACGAGCTGATGACTGAACTGACTTATCCTTAAAACCTCTATAACTTCAAAAAATAATATATAAAATCCTCTCCCTAACATAGACCCTTGAAAACTTAAAACCTCTATAACTTAAAATATTTTGTTTCCCTTTGACTTATGATTTTGAGTTTCCCGATATTTCGACACTGTTGCAAGCGCCATGTTCACGGACAAACGGTATTCTAAAATTATATCATTGATGTTTTAGCCGTTGGTTTTCCAAACATTGTTAATTAAATAAAATACATTACTTGTGCACGCAATGCGCCGTGGTGAGCAGCCACAGAGGATGGACCAGCACGCCGCCGCACCAGTGCCCGATGAGACCGTAGCTCGGGTGCAGGAGCTGGAGAGACACCTGGAAACATCCACAGGAGATTTACAATAAATGTTTCAAGTTTGGATTTAAAAAAAAAGTAGGTTGAGTAACTCAACCTACTTTTTTTTAAATCCACTTCGGCCTTCCAGTGGTCGGACGTCCACTGGAAGGCCTCACTAAGACTTCCAGTTATTGTGGTCGGACTCAGCTTGCATACATCGCGAACCAACAGCCTTCACAGGATCGTCCGTTCATCTTGTTGATGAACGTCCGACGCTGCATTGCCCGATCAGTGATCTCCACTCCAGAAGGCCATCTGTTTTACGTGCTATATGACACTTAAGTAATAGTTATATTACAGGTTTACAGGTCATAAATTCAGAACCTATGTATCTTGAAAATAATTAAAGGCTCGAAACTGCACTAGTTTAAGTTGTGCTTACCTGCCACGGCCAAGCGCCTCGCTTAGACTCTCTTCCCTTGATGATCCTGAGCTGGCCTTGGGGCCGGTCGCGAGGCTGCCGTGTGTGTCTTCGCAGAGGAACTCCGCATTCTGAAACAGTTAAATTGCTCTTAATTCCAAATAGTGTTTAATATTGTATAACCGAAACTAGGGTAAAATGTGAATAACATTATTTAACTTTACTTCCAGGTTTATGGCTCCCGCTCCAAAATTGTCTTAAATGAGGTACCTACCTAATGATAATACGTATAACAAGTTTAAATAAATAATACACATTTTCCGTCAGCATAATAAGTGGGTATTGGTGTTACCACAATATGATACGCATAATCTAGCCACAAATTACTCAGCGGTAATTGTTGATTATCTTTAACTGCGGAACCGGTGAACACATGCCAGTTTTCATGGGTGGCTGGCTCGCACTAGGGTTACCAGCATTAAATAATTAAAAAATGAAAAATATTACAGGAAAATTTACGCAGCAATAATTACTAGCCCCGTGGTAAGCATTATCACATCACTTCATTACTTTTTATTTTTATAATGATGTTGTTATAATTAAGATCACAATGTAAACTGGGTCCTCGGGTGGGAGTCGAACCCTCGCTTTCAAGTTTAGCCCTAGTTGCGCTAACCACTACGCTATAGAGGATTACGTTAGGAGCTGGATTTTATTTATTTAGATTTTTTATGCGGGACGAACGAACGTGTGATAAATATCCAGAACGATTCGGTGAAAACCCTAACTCAGAAACGAGCGTGTTGAAACAAATTAATTTGCTTGTAACGTGTAGCTATTCACATTTAGTAGGAAACGATGTAGATCAATGTGTCGTTATTTAACTAGTTTCCGATTCTTTATTAATGCGTAAAAACCATGTTTTCAAACCATAACAAACATGTAATAGGTACTTTCATAATTTCCCTTTAGCGTTGTTAGTTTCTATTCTGTGGTTCAGGTCTAAAAATAATACTTAGTATAGAATATAAACGACTTTTCGCTTAATAAATATTTTACAAAGATAATTTAATAAATTAAAATTTAGTTCAATTTAACCAGTATTCACGAAACTAGCAAAATTTTCTTAGGGTACAACTATTCTGGTGCACACTGGAAATCCTATAATTGAGGGGTTTGCCTTGATAGGTAGGTACTAAGTAAATTAAGTTTAATGAATTTACTTGCCCTTATTGGATTTCCGTGAAATGTATTATCAGAATATTATATAAACATTTTATTATAAAGGCATCCTTTTATTTTAAAACCTGTAGATTGGCTATGAAGACTGACGCAGAAGTGTTTTGAATCCCGCCTCGGGACACATAATTTAATTCGCAGGAGATATAATTTGTTCCGAGTATTTTGAATATGAATAAAATTAATTAATCTATGATAATCTATCTAAATATCGTATTAATTATATCAGGAATATACGAGGATATAGTACCACACGTAACAAAAACTTCGAGTGAAGCGAACTGTTAAAACAAAAAAAAAATCTTATTTGAAAAATTTAAACTTGGGTCATTTTTAATGTTATTTAAAATGATTCATAAGTAGTAATTTACATAGACGAGTTTCTATGGAAATAAAGTGTTTGACTTAACTTTGAGATTATCACAGGGCAAATTTTTTGCTGAATTTTTCAGCAATATTTATTAAGCTAATAACAGAATGCCTTGATATTGTGAATAAAGGTATCCACAGAAACTTTCACTGTCGTAATATTAGTAGGCTAAGTAATCAGGATTAGGTAACATCCATATAGGTACAATTATGGAATTTATAACAGTATTAGAAAATGCAAAACAGAGAGAGTGCTCACAAAACGCCTAAGGATAGAAAGTGGCAAAACACACAACACGAATCCAGAGCAATATTGATTCTCAAAGTTTAATTATTTGCGGTCATAGTTAAGTAGTTTAGTTGCGTAATTACCTCTGTGGCGCAGCGGTTGAAGTTCCGAATGCGACGCAGATCGCAGGTTCTTTTTTCGAGACAAATGTTTGTACGATCGACAGCAAGTTCTGTTTGTTTGCTATCTGTCGGTGTCTTAACTAACATAGTTTTTTTATGACAAAATTAAATTAAGTAAGTTAAGTAAAAGTTGGCTAAGTGACAACACACTCGACTTTCATTCCGAGGGTCGTGGGTTCAAACTCCGTCGCGCACCTCTGGATTTTGAATCTTTGAAAATGTATGTGCGCTTTGAAAACACATGCTCTAACATTGAATGTAAACATCGTGAGGAAAGTTTGAAGGACATGCGTCATTCACCAACCCGCATTTGGCCAACAAGGGGAATTAAGGCCTTAATGCCTGTCTCGTCATGAGAGAAGTCTCTGAGTCCCAGTTGTGAGAACGTAAATAGGTGTAATTATGTAAGTAAGTTATCGAGAGGGTTTTGCTTATCCACTATCCTCCAGAGCGGTTAACTATAATTGTTATCAGTTAATGTAACTGATTTGACCCATATGCAATTCAGGCAAACCCTTACAAAAGAACCTAATGATCAATTATCATTATAATGCATTCAACGAAAACAGTCAAAAAATTTCATCTTCTTTGTCAAAACCACACGTCTATTTACAAAAGTTAACAAAAGATAATAACCTAAGAGCCCGTGATGGCCAGACCTTCCTTTAATTCACAAGCGTGAAAATTCTGTCATGTGCATGTCTAACATAGGTAAGAATAACCCCCAAACATGAAACCTGGATCGCGGTTCCTTTGGGAGATAACAACCTTTTACCTGTTATCTCCCAAAGGAACCACGATCCAGGTTTCATGTTTGGGGGTTATTCTTACCTATGTTAGACATACACATAAAATAATTTTCACGCTTCAGAATTAAAGGAAGGTCTGGCCATCACAGGTTATTAGTCTATACTAAGAGCCCGGTCTGGCCAGACCTTCCTTTAATTCACAAGCGTGAAAATTATTTCATGTGTATGTCTAACATAGGTAAAAATAACCCCCAAACATGAAACCTGGATCGTGGTTCCTTTGGGAGATAACAGGTAAAAGGTTGTTATCTCCCAAAGGAACCGCGATCCAGGTTTCATGTTTGGGGGTTATTCTTACCTATGTTAGACATACACATGAAAGAATTTTCACGCTTGTGAATTAAAGGAAGGTCTGGCCATCACGGGCTCTTGGTCCATAATTGCTTAGTGAAATCGTTTTTCAAAATGAATAAAGCGAAATGTGAAAATCACTTCTGTGTTTATGGCACCGCCAAAAGCGACGCTTTGGCGGCAAAATTGTAATATCACCACTATTTATGGTAGTACAACTAGTGGATATATTATGTAAAGTTCTATTAAGTACCTATATCAGAAACCTAGTACCCGTAACGTACCCGTAACGTAAAAAGATTAAAAAGATCAGAAGGATGACCTCTGTGGCCTAGCGGACGAAGGTCTGCCATCAAAACAAAAGGATGCGGTTTCGATTACCGCCTCGGAGCAAATCATTGTATGATCTGAAAATATTTGTTCCGGGTGTCTGGGTGTCATATATAATAAAAATATCTATCTATATGTAGGTATGTTTATTCCATTAAGTATCAGAAATCTACCACCCGTAATTGCTTCGAGCTTACCACGGGGCTAGATGTTGCTGTGTGTATTATCTAGCAATATTTATTTACTACAGTAGTCTTACACCACCAATTGTTTGTTATTCAAGACACGACATGTAATAAAACCGCTTAGTGCTTGTCGGACCCACTTTACATAGGCTTCCGTAGTAACGTAATGAAATAGTCAGTACTGATATGTGTGCGTCATTGTATTTACTACAGCTACCTACATACTTAACATTTTTAGTATCCTAGCATTATAATACAGAAATTGTAAAAAAGTAATGAAGTATTTACTTTATTCAAATTAATATTATTGAAATAATTAGATATTTTTAACACACAAAAACTAATCATACGTATTTTCATGTCAATTGAATGATAATTTTATTTGGACGAAATGAAAAATCTCAAAAAAGAGCGTTTTTACAGTTTTGTCGCGAAGCCACGTTCAGAAATTAAACTAAATGCAAGGACCCTTTAACTTTCGTCTACGGAACCCTAAAATGTGCTAAGTGGATGTTGTCTTAGGTCACCAGGCACCACAGTTAACTTGATATGCTTTCTCTGATAACCAGAGGTCATGTGTCAGTTTTGTGGAAGTTTGTTAGTTTGTGATGCAAGCTTCTATAATGTCAGTAACTATCGAAAGTTAATACAAATGGGGTTTTATTGTTATCTACCAAAAGTTATAAGACAAGGACAAGTTTATCATCTTTAAAAAAGTACTATCTGATCCGCCCGCGGCTTCGCCCGATTAATTCCCATGTTTTCTCACTTTTTAAACCATCCCTGGCAACTCGCAGCGTTACTCGTGACGATCGAAATGACATTCTATCCCCTTTTTTCGTAGTTAAAACAAATTTAACTGAAAGAGACAAAAATATATAATTTCGCAAATGATCATTCCATCTTACAATTTGTATAATTTCTCGTTTTTTTTTAAGATTCCGTAACATAATTTACATCGGCGGGTCTGCTAGTCGATAATAATTAACTTTAAGATTACCTCACACAGAACTCATCAATTTAATATCAAAGCGAAGACCAGAAGCAATTCAATTATCGAGAGTTCAGCGCACGATGGCACTGATGACCCCCACTTTCACTTTGATTAGACATTACGTCAAGGAGCTTGTAGGAACGATCATCAAATAAAAATTGAAAGCGAAAATTGGGTCACAATTTGGCCAAATAAACTGTCCCAATTGTCGCCGAGCCAAACCAACCAACTTGGTTGAAGAACAGGGCTGAACAGCGTAGGTATTTCAGGATACTAAAGCTTATGTTGAGTGTCGACCATTTTCGCAACAACATGAATTGTTAGAAATCATCTCTCCTCAATCATAAACCTCAAATTAAATTGTTATAATTTACCACGCTGGTTCAAAGTTCTCAGAACATGACGGTTTCCTCAAGTTTGCCTTCACCGGGATCAAAGCGCGCATACATTTTTGAAGTAGTAAAATCTAGAGGCGCGCGGCGGGATTTGAGCCCATGACTAGGACACACTGCTGGGACATGAAAGTCGAGAGTGCTCCCACTTAGCCAACACGCCTTACAAAAGATTTAAAAGATTACCCTGAATCTAAGTTTAATCTCTCATCTAAATGTATCCTTTCATCTTAAAGTCCATTTAGGACTATCTAATTGCTTTCACTAATTAAAACTATTTTGTCGTTCAAGTACTTGTTTAGATTCTTATCAAATGTATTTTATAGAGTTTAAGAAGCTGTATGGTACCTATGCTTTAATGCTTTAGGAAATGTTTTTATACACTTTTTTATTTTATTCACTAAATACAGTACAATAGTCTGGTCAAATTAGACTAAAAAAGAATACTTATAAGTGTTTTTGGGATACATACAATACAACCTTGCCCGTGACAGGTAAATTTAGGCCTTTTGTGACAATTCATAAATCATATTTAGCCCTTCAAAAGTAATTTAATTCAAAATCTCCACATAAATTATGATTTAACACTGCAAGCAATAAACCCATTACGTAACACATAATGCATATTGCATCACGGTCAACCACCTCTATCTATGGTTCTACTCTCTATACTCTATGGGATTATAATGATCAATTCCACGGATCGATAATACGATATTACGCCATAGATCATAAGCGCAGCTTAATGTTACGAATGTTTTGAGCAATCACATAATAATAACATTTCAATTTGATGAAGAACGTCGTCACGGCAAGCCTAAATATAGTACCATCATAATCTTTTCCCGTGAGGTTATCGTAACGTTCATGGTAAAAATCATTTTCATTTCTATGCCCCACAACTCAAGCTGTGGTGCTGTGTGTGTAGTGTTCTATTAAGTCTTAGAAGACTCCAGGTTTCTAAGACTTTGTAGAACCTATTACTCTTGGGAAATGTGGTATTACTATAGTAAGTATTATGTGTATGTATATGTGCCGTGAAGTTTTAGCCTAACAATATAACCACCAAATTCGTTTGTTTCTTACAAAAAGTTTAAGAACAAAACACGATAGCGGAATTTAACCCCTTTCATTTATTTCATAAATCACGGATTTTTTATGACTGTTATAATTTACCACGCTCTATTGCTGGACAATTCACACATACTCTGTATATCTACTTATCTTATCTGTGTAACAACTGACAAAAAAATAATTAAACGCACAATCGACTCAATTTAATTAAATTACATCTATTGTGGTGTATTACATAAGAAGTGTCACAACTCGGTCCGGCTTACGCTGCGGTCCACTATTGTCCGTCTGTCTGTCATTAGTAGCCTTGTTCCGTATTGTGCAACGTTGTTTTGTAGGAAGTAAGACATGCTTGGAATTATGGAGTGTAGAGAAAAGGAGAACTATACTAAACTATGCCTGTTTGAGATTATTACATAACTATCTAACTGCCGACAACTTCACTTGATTTTATTACGTTATAAATCAACATTTCGTTTATTAAATAACCCTTCCTCGATAATAAAATCCAGGACTAAAATATTTTTTTTTAATTCGGACTAGATGAATAACGTCTACAAACAAACTCTTCATTTTTAAAATATTAGTAGTATAGATTTTGTAAGACCTTAATAAAATTATTTCAGTAAATTATAAATACAATACAATCTAAAATACAAGAAATACTCCCGTGACAGATCAATATAATCTTAAGCGTTATTCACACTAAAATTCACACACAAACAATATCACAAAAACTAACAATAGCTCTATTATTATTAAAACAGTATAAGATCGCAGGATAGTGATCGGGTCAGGCATCGAACCTGTGACCCGGGTGAAAGTGAATGCAAGAACAGGGCTAATGTATTTCCTGTAATAGCACCGGAAGGAAATAGGTATTATTATCTAACTCGCAGGTAACTTGGTCTGATGTAAAATCGAGGAATTCAATTGCGCTGTAATCGATCTGAGTTCCGCCATGTTATCAAAGATATTAAGATTCTATATTATAGTTATTTTATTAAGATACTAGCGGTGCCCGCGACTCCGACCGCGTTTGTAATGGGGCCACTCACGTCTTATCAAAACTGGAGCAAGAATTTAAATGGCCTGTGTCCCATAACTTTTAAACCAATGATCCAAATTTGATGAAATTTGGTAGATATACATTGAGACGTCTGGGACACAGGATAGGCTATTTAAATGTATGCTCCAGTTATGATAAGACGTGGCCCCCATACAGACATAATTTAACGCCTACGGAGTCGCGGGCATAGCTAGTAATAATAAGGACGTTTTGTGCCTGTTACGATAGGTCGGAAAATCTAGTTCCGTCTTAAATTAACCCGTTCAATGAACCCATTAGTCATAGTTTCAGATGATTTCTAAGACAATAAGTCCGGATTAGCTGCACTTTCACACGTTAACACTTAGACACTAATCGTGCAATTTGTACAAATTACTACGATTACGTATACGTTTGTCTTTGTGCTGTGTTGTACCGGAGCGGCGGATTACTGGCATTGTTTGTGATTATGTGTTCATAGTCACGATTTGGGTGATTCGTTTTTTATGGTCAGTTTCTTGTAATATCAAACTGTTATTATGATTTGCAGCACTTTAAAAGCGTATCTTTTTAATTTAACTTGCAGAATTTGTATACCTACATTTGAATTAATAAATCGATTAATAAGTAAGTAGGTACCTACAGATAAATGTTTGTGCAATGCAAATATTTGTTCCTGTAGGTACTCGGTTTTCTACGTTGGTATAGCTAAAATAAAATAATATGAGTAATTATGTATGTTTTCTGGGTTCAATCTATGATCGAAACCAAGTAATTTCCCGCATTTTTCGTTTGGCATAGTACTTTAAGATTTTATTCACTACAAGCATATAAGTACCTACACAAAAAAAAAAAAAACTTTCATCTTAATCTTAGTCTAGATTTTTTATAAAAGTAGGTACTTACTAAAAAAACTCTTGTATGTTTTAGAAGGGAAAACATCGATAGTACCTACTGTGCTACCAGTGAATGAATCAGTATCTAGTATTCATCAATCATTACCCACTGGGTATAATGTGTAGCCTTTTATATATTACAGTGATAAAAGATATACTTTAAGTGTCAGCGATGCAATAATACGATTATTATTAGACCGCAGTACTGCCGATAACTAGTAAAAACTGATATAATGTCAATAACAAAGACACCATTAATTTTCCCTATTACGAGTAGGGATGTACCTATGAGACTGATAAAAGCCGGACGGCCTTATTTGTATTTTTCTGTTTTGATATTTGAAAATCAAGTTGTTTACGATTTGTTGATGGTGGATCGTATCACTGAGTAGGTAAGTATAATCTGAGATATTTTTTAAATACAAAACTTATGATATATCATTTTAATTTAAGAAAGTAAATAATTGGAAACCTTTTTAACTAAAGATGGAAATAATTTTGGGCAAAGTAAGATTAGAAGGTATATTTTAAAATAAATTATTGTTTATTAGCATAACATAAAATAACACAGTTATTCATTTTACAATATTATTGTTTACAATATCTTAGTTGAATTTTGGGTGATTAACTTTAGAAAAAGCCGGATAGATATAAGTAGAGAAATAACACAATACGGAATAGGGAGATACGTTTGCAAAACATGAGAAAATTGCAGAGAAACACTATTGTTGTCATTTTCCTAACCAATAATTCTTCGTTTCATTACCACTGCTACTAATACATTTGTTGTCTGATTAGCTACTTTCTTTTTATTTTAATACTAGCCGACCGCCAACAGCTTCGCTTGTTTTTTTTTCATAAAAAATAGCCTATAACCTTCCTCGATAAATGGACTATCCAACACTGAAAGAATTTTTTAAATCGGACCAGCGGTTCCTGAGATTAGCGCGTTCAAACAAACAAACAAATCAAACTCTTCAGCTTTATAATATTAGTATAGATTCACAATGCAATATTCTTAGACAAGCACCACACAGCATACACATCAATTTAAATAGATAACATAATAAACAATTATTTAACTTTACTAGTCCCTTTAATAAGGTAAAATAACTAACTTATTTAAATATCTCCTACCGTCTAGCGCAGCATAAATAATTTCGGTATCACTCTATAATTTGTGTTGAGTATCATCGTTATAGAAACACATATAAACTTCAACTACTGGGTACGCGTCTCCCGAATAAAACCTATTAATGCTTTAGTGGAATTTGGTATAGTCACTAACCCTACCAGTGTAACATGCACCTACAGCTTAATAATGAACTCTAATGAACTTTGTCACGCATTTGTGAATTCTCAAAGCTAAACCTATCTCCATAAAATTTCCAAGTCAATAATGATTTAATGGCACCTCGCAACATCCGCAAATCAATTTTATAGGCGATAATACACGAACGACGGACGGTCAAGGTTGTCGGTGCGCGTGGTCACTTTTACTTTCAGATGCGCACGATGCTGCGCGAACTGATAAATACAAAACAGACAGTAACATTTTTGTATACTACCAAGTTGGCAGACAAGGATGGCAGACCACTTGGTGGAGAGCGATGACCAAAGCCTATGGACGCCTGTAACATCAGAGACGTTACCTGCGCGCTGCCGAACCATTTAAGTGCTGAGGGTATTCTGACCCTTTTTGAATAAACCCATGCTATAGTCCTTTGAGAAAACCTCGGAAGGAAGATCATTCCACAACCTAAGTGTTCGTGATGGGAAGTTTCTTGTGAACCAACCTGACAGTCCGCGAACTAAATGATAATAACATAATCTTTTTAAGAAGAATACCGACATAAACTGCATTTTCTTCTTATTTTAGTTTGTCTCCTGAGAAAGACTTGTTTGTGGTCGAAACGCCGAGTGCTTTAACTCTAATTATCAATAATTAATTTATTGGTAAAATAAAATAATCTTTATCTTGATTTATCGGAATTACTCACGTACATATTTACGTTCCGTTGTTATAAAATGAACACCAGACTTAAAGCCATTAAGTGCGGGCAAAACTGCGAACTAATTACAGATAGAAAACTAATAGGTACCGCGGTATTGGAGCACAATTTCGTTAACTTTTGAGTTTACGTTGAAGGCACTTGTCTACTTTTTAACTTTCCTCAATTGCGTAAGATTCGTAACTGTTACAATTTCCGATCCGATCGGTACTGACAGTTTGTGGTCGCGTGGATCAATTTGTTGAGATAAAAATAGTTGTAATTGTAAATTTGTGTAATAAAATGGATGTTATTTTTATTTATTTTATTGTTACTTGGCATCTTGGCTGTGAATGTAATGATATAATCTGCCGCAGGACTGAGGCAAATTGCTCAATTCAATTACGTGGTAGGTATATTATATCGTAATCATAAATTCTTTATTGTACTTACAACAAAAAAACAGACATAACACATGGTCAACATAAAATACATGCACAATAGGAGTTCTTAACTCTTTACGAGTTTTCTAACAACAAACCTGGAAAAATACTTTTACATAGTGAGGAGACCCTTAGACCTACATAATATTATAAAGCTGAAGAGTTTGTTTGATTGGTTGTTTAAGCTCTATTATCTTGAACCGCTGCTGGTCCGATTAGAAAAATGATGTAATTCAGATTGTTGAATTGATTGATGATTTCAATGTTGGATAGGTACCTACTAGTATAGTTGGATAGTTGTTTGAAGATGGCTAAATGCTATAATTATAATATAAGTTATACCTACGTAGGTGTGTAGATAACGTAAAAAACGCAGCGAAGCTGTCGCCGGGTCAGCTAGAACTTGATAACGCAACAGACCTAAATTTAATTGTTTCTTAAAATGGGTATCATGTTTTGTGTATGAAAATATTCTTGACTTTGACCAAGGAACCTAGACTAGACAGCCGAACAATGTCGTAATAACCTGTAATAACCATATTTCCAGGCGTTACCTCACCGAATGAAAGGGAAAAGTGCTTATTTAGTTGGCAATACTTCAATATAATACAAAATCACGGCGAAAAGTGAAACTTAGAAAGGGTTTCACGGAATTATGTGTTAAATTATTGTAGCTGTCTTCTAATATGTAATTAGAGTTTAAATTGTAATTATGAAATATATCAAGAGGAGACATTTATAGGCCTTCCAGAATTAATATTAATCGTCTAGTGTTATTATCAAGACAAATTTATAATTTACAATAATAGGTGCAGACGATTGAACCTAATTGTAACTAGCTCTATCATAAACAAAGATCGTAAAATATTTTGTGGCTTTGTTGGATATTTACTCAATTTAATGTATGTTTTCATAACTTTTTTATATAATATTTAAGTAGGTAAAACAAAAACTATTCAAACAAGCTTCGAGCTTAACACAGGGTTAGCCCTGTGGTATGCTCGAAGCTTGTTTAACGGTTAGCCGTTCCCCACAAAAATTCCCAAGAATTATAGTGGATTCCATTGGGGACTAATGTCTAATAAGTTATGGACTTCGGGTTATATTGTTTTTTATATAAAAAAGGTTAAACGGAATTTAGAGATGTGTCTGTCTAGCGAGCACACACACATTTTAATTATTTAATCAAATTGGCTTTGTTAGGGTTTTAGTTAGTTTTGGTTAAAAAAGTGAAACTTACCCCGGGCGCTGTAAGCTCCACACAGGTCCAAAAGCCCTAGAGCCAGGACACAGGCTATAGACAACCGCATTCTGCTTTCAGTACATCACTACCGTGGATTATGTTACCATCACTGTCTTACTGGTTTATTTTCAGTCACTTAGTATTATCACTAAAATAATTTAAAATGTAGGGAGTAGGTACTGTCCATCCGTAATTGTCTTAAAATAACAGTAACTGTGTCTAAAAGTTTTTTTTATAATCATTAAATTAATAAAAAATCACACGACTCTATTTCCAGTGGATTTTCAGACTCAGCTTTCATACGAAATATAAATATGAATTAAATAAACACCTAAGAGTATTGAAACGAAAAATGTTAGATATTTCAAAAATTAGAATCCTTTGTTCTATTTTCTTATTTTAAATATACCTAATCGAAGGCTGTTATTTGAATTTGGAAGACGTTAACCCGCGCAGACGTCTGTCGTAAAAACACGCTGCAGCGCGTGGGTCTACAGTTGACTAACGATAGTGTTTTTACTTTTTTCCGCGGCGCTTAATATCCCCACTGGGAAAATGCTGTGGTTGGTGGGGTCGCCAACAGTTTGTAATGGTGAAGAACAACAAGGAACATCTAGAAAACTAAAAGAGAGCTTTTATTCTAAAACTCTTGAACTGTGTAATGGATGGCTGAATAAAATGATGATTTTAAGGACTCTATGTGAGGTGGATAGCAATGATGGTAATTATTTTTTTAAGATTTAAATGCCTTTTGCTTTATTTCGTGATACGTAGAACGGGATCTATAAATCTTAATTAAAGCGTCTTCTAATCTGGTGTGACCACATAGTCAGTCATAACAGAATATGAGATGCAATGCAATTACCTAAATAGTACCTACATTATGTTAAGAGGCCTTTTACCGGAAATCGCGAAATTGTTCGGTTTTCTCGTCCTAATTCTATGGTTTACGTTAGTTGTTTGATATTACAATTACATCTTTATAATAGTTCGTTTTCTCCTCTACAAAAGTAGTAAGAAACATTTTAGATAACTTGTTTATATATTGAGTAATAATCATTCTCCGGATACATGTTTCGTAAAAAACGCTCGAAGACCTGTTTTCTTAGCTCTAATTTGTAGATTCTAACGAATATGGGCGATCAAACTAATTTTTATTATGTTACGTATATCCTATTCTTCATTTAGAGTAGAGTACATTTTCGTTAAATGCTTTTATTCTAAAGATATACCGAATTTAATATCGACCGAAAATGCTTCGAAACAAACCTCAATAACTCCGAAGTTCTAAATCAATGGGACGTCATATTTATATCAAAATATTTATCAACATTTGCTTAAACTATGATATTAATTTTAATTTGTAGAACGGTTTTGGTAATTTTTTATGAATAAAATAAAACTACCATAATTTAGTAGTTTTTTCATTCCGCCGGCTTTTTCCATTTAGTACCGCGCGAGCGCTTGTCGAGGTCGGACCTATGTCGGTTGTTCTTGAATAAAATATAGAAATATTTCGTAAAATGTCAGTGTGTGGGACTGTCAATTGCTGTAAAAACGCTGTTAGTGTGCGTGTATGTGTTATTGCGATACTACGACCGACATAAGTTGATCCGTTGATAACGATCAATTGTTATTTTTATTGATAACGATCAATTATTGTTGTTGCTGGCCTAAGAATTGTACCACTTGTTGCTGGCCTAAGAATTGTACCACATCATTGTCATCTTGTTTAACCTTATTTATTTGGAGGTTATGCTGTACTTAGGATGTGGATTGCATATCTAAAGTTATCTATCCTAATTAAAAAACAACAAGGCAACTTTTTTTGGTGAAACCGTACAACGACTAAATGTAATTATGCCTATGATTTTTTTAGATTATGACTAACTTGCCGACCCGCCGACAGCTGCGCTTGCGTTTTTACGTTATTTACTAGTTTATGTTTTATAGCCTTTTTCGATCATTTTACTATCCAATACTGAAATCATATTTTAAATCGGACCCGCGGTTCCTGAGTAGCACGTTCAAACAAATAAACAAGCAATCTCCTCAGCTTGATAATTGTAGTATAGATTTCCATAATATTTATTACAAAGAAAATATTCCGTAATTTTTTGTTCTTATTTTTACCGAGTATCCAATATGTAAACAAAAAATAATGTACCTTTCTAATAAATATATTATTTATTGTAAACATTAAATATGTACCTTTCTAATAAATACAGGGCGTCCCAAAGTTATGGGCCATGGAGGGGAAGTACCTTAAATATCGTAGATAGTGAATTTTGCTCAAACAAGACTTCATTTTATTTTTAAAAGTTAGTAATTCTGCATTCATGGATTTTCTAAAAATTACTTGCTTTGTCTGGGAATCGAACCGACTTACATGTAGAAAAAAAATACTCGATTTTTATGATACCAATCGAAAGAAAAGCTAAAAAATAATAACTCTGCTTAAGTAACATAGTATTTTAAAAGAAAGGAACAACGTGAAATTAATTATTTTAATCAAATAAAAAACATGAAACATTATTTTTTGTAACAAAACAAGCAACTTAAATATTATATAGTAATATAATTTATTTGTTTTGTTATAATTAGAATTTGTATTTAGTCCGTTCAATTTAGACTTTTGAACTTACATAAAGTCCCAACATTCGACAAAAAAAAACATTTAATTACAAACCTACACACCAAATTTCAGAAGAATCGGTTTAATAATGAGCCCATAAGATGAGATGAATGAGGACATTTAACTTCATACAAATACAAATACAAAAAGTTTATTTCGTTAACGGAATTTTTACACGTAACTTAAGTGGCCGAAATATTTTTTTAAGTAAATATGATTACTTGTGTTAAAAGATTTCGCTCTTCCATTTGACTTAACTTAAAATAAACAACTTACTATTCATTAATTCAACAAAAATAGTTTTAGATATATGAAATAATAATTCTTTAGGGTAGTTATGAAATTATTTGCTAGCCAAAGTACATTACAACTTGTTTAAGAAAAAATATTAGGGTAACTTCAATAAGACTATTTTCAGTTTTATTCTTATATAGATAATTATTAATCATGAATGTTTTAATTTAAAATTATGTACTTAATTGATTTCAAATAATCAATCAGATTTAAAATAAATATTGATATTATTAAGATAAAACATAATTGATTCAAATATTGAAATAAAAATATCCGCCATTTTGAATTTAGGAAAATATATTAAACACCTATCAATTAAATAAAAACATTAATATAATAATTATTTCAGAATGAAACTGAAAAAAATCCACTCAATAAAATGGAATTTATTCGATGCCATTTTCTACAGATCTAAAATAATTATTAGTATATTTGTATGTTTTAGATCGACGAAGTATCAAGATCATTTAGTATTTTTCATAGAATTCGCGTGACGCGCCGGTCACGTAGTGCATAAAATATCCAATTTCGCAAAACTTCAAAAACTTAACAGGGCTCTTAATTAGTTGGTATCTATGACTGTTGCTAAGTTATTTTCTACTAGCTATAACAATAAGTTTTTCAATAAAGTTTTTATTTATTTATTATTATTTAGGTATGTAGTCTGACTACTTAAATACTAACATCGCTAACACTATCAGCACCAACGCCAATGGCTTGAATGTGTTTAGAATGAGTTTGTGGTCAGACACAAATTTTATATTTACCCTAGGGTTAACCGAGCCAATACCCTTAAAAAGTGACAAGTGTACCCACAACAGGCACCGCTATTTCTAACAATAGTTCCGTATGAAAATGTTACTCTCCCCTGGCCATAGAGAGTGAAATGAAGTGTGCCCAGGCGCAACCAATACTTACCCGTTGTGACGTAGCTGCTGTATACGGCATTCGATAGTGCAACTATACGCAGACGCGGGTTTGATTCCCGGTGAAAAAGAAGTCGGAGACCATAGAAAATTGCGAACTTACTTTACTTATATCTTAACTAACCGAATAGCGCACACATTTTTACGAGAAGAAAAATCAAGGGGCGTCATTTGATTGTTGTACGCTCCAAGTGGGCAGGCTGTTGATACTTTTTATGTTTAATTTAAGACCTACTTTGTACACAGTTTTACAATAAATAATTCTTTATCTTTATCTTTAACATAACACGTTCGAGTCGATTTACCAACCCGCACTTGGCCAGCGTGGTGATTTAAGATTTTAAGTTTTTCAATGTTTTTATTAGGTAGGTTAGGTACCTACCTACATAAAATTAAGTAAGTAAAGTTGTCCTCAGGTTGTCTGGAAGAAATTGCTTTAAGCAATAAGACCGCCCATTACGCATACATTTGTGTAGTTTTAAGTTCTTTTGTAAATATTTCATAATGGTGTGTGTAATAAAGAATTATCTTATCTTATCTTATCTTATCTTAAAGTATGTGATTTGAGAAGAGCCTACTTAAACATTTTGTTGCAAGTCGTGTTTTTATGGGTTTGTGAAGCTATTTGAAAAATTGTAACTGTCAACAATTTACATCAACAATACACAAAGACAAGATGTCATCTACATCATACCCACTAAAAGGGAATTTATTTACATCATCCTCATCACTTACATCTATGTCATCATTATCATTCTCACTTTAAGGGATATTCGTTTTAATGTTGGGCAAAAGCTCACGCCTGATGGGCCTGATAATGACACCATGATTTTAATATGCATGCACAATAATTTTATAATTAAAATCAGTTTTTTATTCCAAAAGTTTACAATACATATATTACAACGCCATCTATGCAATATAAGCGGTATTATTTACTTCGTGCTTTTAGCAATGAGAACTAGGAAACATAAAAGGTTTTGTATCTGTGTCTAGATGGTGCTTTCTTGTAAAATCAGCTGTCAACGTTAGCTGACATTTTAGTGCTGCCATATACAAGTTCAACTTCCATTACTTGGTACGAAAAATTATAAAAATAAAATAAATTTTATTACTAAGTAAATAAAATTGATCATTAACAATGAAATATTTAATATTTTTTCCATTTTATCATTTTCCTCAAATTGTACATGTGAATGGGGAATTAAATAATATTTACAAAGTACCATAATGTACAAAAGTAATTTAGGGTAAAAGTATTCTATGATCACATTCAGGAATGAAGACATTTTTTGTAAACAAATAAATGTCATGAGATGTCACTGTCATTATGACAAGTCAGGGGTGGACACCACCTTTTTTCCATGGATCATTATAAGTAGTAATGGCGCGCGGTTTTGCTTGTGCGTTCGATACTAAGGTTACCTAAATATTTCCGAACAAACTTACTACTTACTGCAGAACAGTGGAAAATAGGTTCATTCTAAGATGATTTAGCTATGAGATATAAGATCTACCGTGGATGTGGCATCGTCGGGACCTTGTTTCCCTGTTGCCCTAAGGAAAACAACGTACAATTGCATGAGTAGCGAAAAAGTAACACATTTGACTTCGACTTATGAGAGATAAATGAAAAACACGAAATAAAATAGCGTAATGTTCAAATGTATAAACTGTTTCCATCTCCTGTGATTTATGGCAATTCTACTACGATGATACCAGTGTCGTAAAATATTTTCTGCTACTATTTCTTCACCAATTTATAACTTTGTTCACAAAATTAAATTAAATATTATAAATAGTGCAAAACCATATCAATTTTCTATTCTATGGATATTGATTAGAAAATAACCCCTACCATAAGTATTTATAGATATGATGTAACCTTTTATAAACTTACATTTCGAAACTATTTTTTTGATATGGTAACACCTTTGTTTACAAAATTTCTCCTCATTTCTAATTTCGATCATAGAAGCGTAATAAAAAAAGTCAATTCTTCTTTTCTTGAATTTGTCTGTAACAAGCGGTTAATTAAACATTGCAAATTAACTTTAAACATTAATTTGAATTTAAAATAATAATATTGATTTTATGATTAAAATTGCGAATAAATTGTGTATGAATATTGATTAGAATGTTACAGTGATACGGGCAAGTGGCAACGGCAACTGGAATGCATGGGCATGGCAACATTATTCAGTTGCAAACTGACCACCTCGTTGAAGGCACGTCACCGCTGGCGGTTTAAAACTTTTGAACTGCGAATAAATCGGGAAACTTTTCGACATACTTAATTTACATTACTGTGTTACTTGCGGTGTAAAAGAAGCAAAATAAAAGGCATATTTAAGTGAAAAAGTGATTGTTTGTGTGATGTCGCAAACCTGTACAAGTAACGGTATTGTTTGGTGAACTTTGCTGGGTTGTCTTTCAAAGACACACCTTTGCTGAGCTCTTTTGAATCACAAAGAACAGGATGAAATACCACGGGTGACTTTTATTTCACAACTGGGACACAACACAGGCAAGTACATACAATTATTGTTATAAAACTGGCATGGTAATTTTGCTCGTAAGTAGGTTTATTTACATACCCGATCGTTATGCTAGGACTATATCGCATTGTAAACCTAAATGCCAGAAATTCCTTACCAAATTCCAGTGTAATTATACTCGGAATTGCAAAAGCTAGTCAGGAACTGGTTTTTGAGTGGTTTTTGTTGTGAATCATGAGAAATGTGTTACGTTTCGGCGACCTTGTCTTTGATCCGCGATGCATTGACTAGTGCCATTCTCCTGTTTGTCACGTTCGTGAATACCTCAGTCAAAGTAATCATGAAAATCATGAGAAATTATCAGAATTATTTAGTTTTGTTTAAAATGTTGGTCCAACCATTTACCTACCTACTAAAATAAAAATATTCATATAGAATATCTTGCACATCATCTTCAGGATCTTTTTTATTTTACTTTTTTAAAACACAGTTTTCCTTTTAACATCATGGTGTTAAAAGGTATTTTTTAAAACACTTTGTTTTAAAAAATACCTTATTATGTTATTATTTATGCACCTTGTGGTGCATAAAAATAGGCAAATTTTAAAATATACTTACTTAACAAAATAAATTTATTTATTAATATTTTCTGGATAATTTATTAATATTCCTGGTGGTAGTTTTTTTTTTAGATTGCTAAGCTTGTTTTTAAATACTTATTCCTTGTGTGTTTATGATTTAAGTAATTTTGAGTGGATTTAACTAATGTTCATCCTATTAGTTTAATAAACCTATCTAATAATTTAACTGTGTTCTATGGCTTCACCTCTATTAATAATAACTAGGTAATTTGTACATTTTTGATTTCATCAGAAGTAAGTTATCTCAAGATCAAATGTCATTTAAATTGGTGAATCGTGACTACAGCATGACAGATAACGGATAAAGTTTTTTCAAATATGCTTTAATATTTAAAAATGTAAATAATATTTTATTGACTGTAAATAATGTTCCATTCTATGTGAGCTTATCTTGACAATAAAGTAGGTCTCTTGAGAACCTAGTGGTCTAGTTAGCTTGACTGCTTTAAAAATGTGCAGATATAACCTAGGATAGAACATTCACGAAGGAATGCCATTAACAATATGGTTTCTATTCCAGAAGAATAGTTTACCTAAAACTTAATTACATATTTACCTTTTTAAATAAATTAATTTAAAAATATTGTATGCAAGAACTCATTTAGAAGATCTTACCAATCCTCATCATTTATAATTAAATAGCAGATATTGTATTAGTGGTGTGTTGGGCAGATGTTTGAAATATCTAAAATTAGTCAGCCTCATTATTAAATTACTCTCCGTGAATACAGTATTGTAAGTACCTAACTAGATACCCCTAACAGAGATTATTTATTATCTAACAGCTAACATATTAGCTTAAATACTACATTTAATAAATTATAAAATCTACCTAGCTAGTAACTGCTTTCTCACAGATTTGTTTAGAATTTCAACAGACTACCTGTAGAAGTAGTGACAGCTAGCTTAATTAACTGCTTTAAGAACAGACTCAACCACAGGTTATGCATGAATAAACTGCAGAGAAATAAACTGTACCTTCTAACAATGTGAGATAGACACATTATTAGCACCTAAGCTAAGCTGCAGTTTTCGCCGAAGACGCGTTTTGTGTGAAATTATCTTAAACGGATATACTGTAGTTACTTAAGTAATTGTTATTTAATTGATTACTAACTTAACTTAAATACGAAATTAATGTTATTTTTTTTAGTATACAAATCAGTCTGGGCAAAGAATTCCGGAAGTGTTGGGTTCCATTACTAAAGATGAATCACAAAGATACATTATATTATAATACACTTAAATTAGGGGCAATGCAAAGCATTTATAAATTGAAAATATAAGTACCACTCACTTGGGGAAATGGGGTGGTACTATTCTTAGGCCGGGACCATACGGCAACAAATGCAAAAAGTTTATTTCATTACTTATTAATTTGTTACAATTATCATACATGGCCGAAATCTTTTCTATGTAAATATTGTAAGTACATACCTACTTGTTTTAAAAGATTACATTTTCCGTATTTTCAAACTTTCACCTTTATATTAGTATGGTGGGCATGTTAGGTAGTCTAGGTCATACTAAAAA
Organism: Chloroclystis v-ata; assembly: GCA_963691955.1. NCBI lineage: Eukaryota > Metazoa > Arthropoda > Insecta > Lepidoptera > Geometridae > Chloroclystis > Chloroclystis v-ata. Next base: position 9,622,417 of record OY829898.1, on the reverse strand, counting down.
CATTTCGGGACTCTAGGTCATCCGTTAAAACTATTTACGATGGAATTTCCCATTATGCCCATTTACCTTATATAACCATCAGGTGTTTCATTGTTAAACTTTCCTATTATGAAACATGTTTCATGATGTAGGTACCTACATGTACAATGCCGAGTAATTCTAGCTAGAATAGGACCTGGTTCGGTGAAAGTTGGCTGTGATTTGTGGATGGGGTAGAGCTCTAGGTCACAGAAAGTACTGAAATACCTATTGGTTTCGGGACCGGTTTTGTGCTAATTGATAAGTTAAACTGTAAGAAAAGTCAGTAGGTAAATAAATATTGCTAGACAAGAAGACATGAATAGTGGTAAGCTCGAAGCTTGTGTTACGGGTGCTACATTTATGATATACATAGGTATAGTAAAACCATTCTAAAAATGAACTCCCCTCCACAAAACCGTGATGATTTCAACGTGTGAGAGGAAATACAGAAAAACAGAATACACAGAAAAAAAATACAGAATTCGGTGGAGGGGCGTTCATTTTAGAAATGGTTTTACTATACCTACTTAATATAATATACATACATAGATATATATTTTGTATTATACAAATGAACACCCAGACACTCCAAACAAATATTTGCAGATAGTATTTTTTTTGTCCCGAGGCGGGAATCGAACCCGCAACCTCTTGCGTCGTAGGCGGACCTTCCCTCTTTCTTCTTGCGGACGGAGTCGGAGTAATTTTACTAGTACATACTACTATCTACAAGATACTACGTTATTTTAAGCGTCTTTAAATGTCATCTCTTGAAGTGCACCTAAACTGCAAACGCAATTGCAGTGACCTGTGTGTCCTTCCTTACTTGCAAATTAGCTCTAATTAACCAATCAGCAAAATGAGTAATGGACCTTAAAGACACAGTCAACAGTTTTGGAAAGATTCTGTAAAGAAATTACTTAGAACCTTGAATCTTTGAATATACAAAGTTGGATTAGAAGTGTTAGATCAATACTGTGAAGATTATCACAACTCACCTCCAAAGCGGTATGCTTCTACGCTACGACATTGTACAATTAATCAGATATGAATCATGTCTATACAAAGATGGATTAGAAGTTTTTGATCTGTGAAGATTATCACAACTCACCTCCAAAGCATACCTTCTACGACATTGTACAATTAATCAGATAAGTGAATGAGTTATTCACACGAGTGAAGGCTACTATGTTTAGATAACCCTATTCACACAGTTTGCATTGTCCCATTGTTGGTAGATCGATACAGATTTGTTGTGCATCTTGGGGTGACGAAAGGCGAAAGACATCTGTATTAGAGTATTTAAATAGAAAGGATTTCCTGCATAAATAAGATCATTATAACTTATGAATCTCTTTGAGAGATTCATAAGTATATTGACATGCCTACCCGTTTTTAAAACGAAAAAGAAAGACTTAAATAACACTAGCCGACCGCCAACAGCTTCGCTTGCTTTTTTTCATAAAATATAGCCTATAACCTCCCTCGATAAATGGACTATCCAACACTGAAAGAATTTTTTAAATCGGACCAGCGGTTCCTGAGATTAGCGCGTTCAAACAAACAAACAAACAATCAAACTCTTCAGCTTTATAATATTAGTATAGATTACACCCAAGCTCCAACTACGTTAAAATGGTTACAAACCTGTAAATCTAGCTAGCTAGCTTTTTTCTTACGTTCTTAAAGGGAATGGAATTTGACTAGTAGTACAGGGGCAGAGCAAGATTCTGGTCAAGTCAATCACATAACTTCGGGCTTCCTACAGTTGCGTAAAATGTTCTTAGTACCAGCTACACGCCAACGAATTTATACTTTAACATTTATTTTATTGCGGATGTTTGACGTTGTACGAGTAAGTTCCAATATATCTTTATGAGTCTATTATGTGATTATTCTGCATTGTGGAAGGTCTTATTTTTTTAGTAATTATATGTTCTGTGATCAAGGGTTGTTTTTATACAAAAAACAAAAAGTGGCCAAGTGCGAGTCGGACTCGCCCATGTAGGCTTCCGCAGCAATTTTTATGTTAATATGAAATAGTTTATGACGTATTATAAAAAAACTACCCGATAGAGATCGTTCAAACCAATTTTCGTTGTTAGTTTTTATAGTTATGTACAATATATATTTTTTCTAGATTTATCATCCTCTTATTTTAGAAATTAGAGGGGGGGGGGGGGGGGGATACTCTGTTTTCCACTTTGGAAGAGTCTCACGTCCAAACTATTAAGTTTAGAATTAAATAGTGTTAGAAACATTGTTATGATTTTTGAAGACCTATTCATAGATACCCCACATGTATGGGTTCGATGAAATTTTATTTTTAAAGTTTCGGTTCTAAGTATTTAAATTTAATTGTTTTTTTTCAATATTTTTTTTGAAATCTTAGTGCGGTTTACGGAATACATCTACTTACCATATACAAATTTCAGCTTTATAGCTCTTATAGTTTCGGAGAAAAACAGCTGTAACATACGGACGGACGGACGGACATGACGAATCTATAAGGGTTCCGTTTTTGCCATTTGGCTACGGAACCCTAAAAAGTTTATTTTCATCAACAAAGATAACCTACAATTTTCACAACAGTATTTGGAGACATTCTTTTGTAAACTAAGAAATAAGTCATAATTACTTAAAATTTTGACTAAAATGGCTACTAGCCATTTTCTACCAATTTTCAGCCATTTTGCCTAGGTAACTTATTTTATGTATTATACTTATATGGAATAGAAGGACGTAATATGGATATGATTCCTTAGTTATTATATATAGTATATTCCTGTTAAGTTTAGAACGACTACACCTCTACTTTTACATCAGTAAAACGCAAGATCATAGTTACACAACGATTATATCATTTTCAACTTCCAACATGAAGAAAATGCAACAGAGCAACAATCTCAGACATTGGATCTAGTTCGCTAGTTACGTGGAAGAAAGTACAAGTCTAAATATGTATCCGATAATACTATCTGTGAGAATAACAGTACTTCGTGTTGTGTTACGGTGAAGATATTTCCTGGTTTCCGAGTACTTGATATGTTGGGAATTTCTGAAACGGCTGGGTGACTGTTCTGGAATATTCTGGATGTTTCTGAGATATTCTAGAAGTTGCAATTTTATTTTGCAGTTTTACGAATATTATAAACGCGAAAGTGTGTCTGTTTGTATGTCCTTAACGGCAAAACTAAGCAACGAATTAACGTGAGGATCCCGAACATTTTTCAACTCAATATTATTTATTTTATATTTATATACATAGAGAACCAACAGCTTTACAATAGAGTAGGTAGGTAATAAATTAACATAAAATATTAGCCAATAAAAAGTTCATACTTATAATTATTAAGTACCTAGTCTTAATGTCTCGTCGCGAGAGAAGTCCCTGTGTGTGTCCCAGCAGTGGGATTCTGTTAGATTCTAATGGTTTTTTTTTCTGATGTGGTAAATAGTTATATTAATATAATATATTTTTAAATATATCTCCTTACCGACCTAACAAGGAAAATCCATTAACATGATATATTCATGTTATTAAATCAAGCTATGGCTCATCAATTGTATTGTTTTGTAAACAAGATGTAAGTACTTTATTAAAACAATACTATTATATTTATTTATTTATTAGATAATATATTTATATTATTTAGGTATCTATCTTTTATCTGATATACCTCCTTTAATATAAAAAGTCTTGTTAGTTATACTATTTATTACTCAAGAACGGCTGAATCGATTGGGCTAATATTGGTGGAGTGATAGCTTAAAATTAGATAATAGGACATTTACATTACTCCTGCTTCTACACATTGTGTAAATACTTAATTAAATTCTTACTTTTTAACTTATTTATTACTTTATTAAGTTAATAAACTTATTAACTTAGGGGTATGTATGTAAAAACAAAGTTTAACAGACAAATTAATATATAATAACATAATAATGTTTTTAAATAACTTATAGACAAATAGGTACATGCAAACTTTATAAATAGCCTTCTTTACTTTAAGTTAAGGTATTTACAAAATTTGTTGGTAATGTTTGTCATACTATGAATACTATACTATTTATGTAAGTACTAAGTTTCCTGTGTAAAAACCGACTGATGACTCGCAAAAGTCATCAGTCCTTCCTTGAAGAAGGCGCTTGTAACAGTGCCGAAATATCGGACAAACACATTTGATAATTGGAAATACACAGCATGTTAACTGGCAATCATTAAGAGACTTCTGTGTCCAGCAGTGGGCGTCCAACGGCTGACATGATACTGATGTTACCCGTTTCGTGTTCTAATATTAACGCTGTTGTAGGCTACGTTTAGAAGATTAAATGTTTTCGGGGTAGAATCCACTAAACGCAGGCAATGCCGGGCTAGAATTGGCAGCTCTAAAATGTTTGTTGTGGGTAAACTGGGGTAAACAAAGCACAGCTCATATTGGCAGTGCCTACTATCCAACGTATCCGCTAGGAAGCCGTTAGCTCACCGTTACTATGCCATACTATGTTCATCTGTGTTAAGTGTACCTACGTTGCTTTATCCTACTACTTGATGTTATAAACACCCAAGTTTATTAGTATTATTGATGTATATGTAAGATATAAGATGTATAATATAGTTTATTGATGTTTGTCTGTTACACTTTCTCGTAAAAACTACTGGGTTTTAACGAATTTTAACAATAGCTCGATGTGTGTAAGTTAAATCATATTTAAATTATTGTTACTGTATTGTTTACTAATTAAGGCTTCGAATCCTTTTGATATTCGGCTAAATGATTTTGGTAAGTTTATTACGCGGTTAGATTCAATTTACTCCGTTTCATATAAAATTATCTAATAAGTTCTTATTATGTAAACATTATGTTAAAATATTCAAACCGACCGTGGAAGAAAAGTTTTATTATTACCTGACCTTGTATTTCTTGGCGATTTGTAGCCTTTGCTAGATTATTATCAAATCAACATGTTTACTTACTAACCTAAATACAAATCTTATGGGATTATCACTGATAATCCTATAAGATTTGCATCTAGGTTTATCACATAAGTGATCATTTTTGGTTCCGGTTTTGTGAGTATGTATTTAAAATGTAAGAACCTGCTTACTGGCATTAAAAGAAGTTTGAACTACTGTGTTGGCTAAATGGGGGAATCGACTTTCCTTCCGAAGGTCGTGTGTTCTAAACCGCGCACCTTTAGAATTTTCTCCTTGAAAAATGTACGTATGTGCACTTTGAAACACGTGCTCTAACGGTGAAGGCAAACATCGCGAGGAAACCGGCATGTTCTCAGACCTTTTTATAAGAGATGCGCTGCGCCTCACGTACTGTTCAATACGAGCGTGCGTTACGGATATAATATAATAGTGTTATCAAGATTCTAGAAAAAAATCTATTATAATTAAAATTAGGTACCTACTTAGAAATATATGTATCAAAATATCCGTTTCTCTGGTCCATAAGATTGGTCCTTGCATCAGCCTCATAATCCCATGTTCGTACGATCTCACGGGATCCCGTAAACTAGTGGCAACTGGCAACACTGACGTAACCGTGTGAACTGCTCTTGTGCAAGTATTGTTCCCAGCCCTAGTTCTGATCGACAAGAACCAACAGTAATGTAGAGATGTGTAATCCCTTAGTTGGTAGACAAAGAAGAAGTATGAAATGAAAACCTAGTTATTGTAAGAAATATATATTGTAAAAGATCTTACTGACGAAGCTGCTGCACGCCCTCAGTACTCAGACTAGTAGAGATGGATAGTTCGGCATCACGGTTATGTACGGACAATTCACACAGCAACATCTAGCCCCGTGGTAAGCTCAAAGCATCTGTTAGGCGTGCTAGATTATCTGATATACTTAATAGAATAATCATACACATAGATAAATATTTTTGTTATACATACATTCTTTATAGAACACCCAGACAATCGGATTGTATTTGCAGATCGTAAAAATTTTGTTCTGAGGCCGGAATCGAACTCGTAACCTCATGCGTCGCAGGCGGGCCTTCGCCCGTCGTCCTACGTCATTTATGTCACCTAATGTGCCTGACGTAACGATTTAAGTTTATATTTAATACTTTCCATCGAAGATTATGTCTTAAATATTCTCGTTAAAGACCACCCACGCCCTAAAATACTGCATTCATCAGAATTAACGGATCAAATTTAAGATTCTCGAGTGAAACTGGTCCGGCGGAGCAAGCTGTGATGTGGCAACACAGCATTGACATTAGAAACGTGAGTTGCAAAATGTATGAATGTCATTGTTTTAGACATGTCGTGCTGTCTAAAATTAAATTTACGCCTTTCACGGTTACTAATGAAACTACTTTTGACAAAATTGACAATTTTTAGCTGTAAATGTATAGGCGTGAGGTGTTGCTGACCTTAGAATAGTATCACATCTCTTCCGGAGGTGTCTGCAGAAATTGCACATCATTCGGCTGTTTTTTCAACATTCAACTACCATAACCTGTAAACGGCTGGGCCGATTTCTCTATAATAAACAATTTTGTAACTACCATTTAATACCCCACTTGGCTACATTTGAAAACATTTGGTTTTAAAATCCCCACATTTACCCCCATATCCTGTAAACAACTGGACATGGCTATCCTGTGCTTTGGAACTTTTGTTTTGATAGAATACTGGCTTAATTAAATGTCGTTATTTCCATTTGCAATACCTACTAATTTGCATTTCCTCAATATAATTAAAAACCGTGACATAACTGTTAAAATTATGTATGATGGTTCCAATTTTAAACACGTTTTCATATACTTTGCAATAATAATTCTTTACTTATAGCTCAATCATATTTACGTGCTTAAGAATATCTTTAGGCATTCTCTGTCCTCGCTTTACCTTGAGAACAAGACAATGAGCAATAAGTTAATATTCGTGGCTATTTTACTTACTAGAGATGTATTTACTTGGGGTAGGTTAACATTAGTGAACGTTCATTGTTGTCAAAACATAATTGTTAAGCTTAGCTCTCATTTGAAGAAAGGTTCATATAAAAATCTATATATTACCTTTAACTAAAATTAACACAAATCTATAATATAAAAATCAAGAGAATGGCTGCTGTCTGAACAGAACCAAATTAAAATGGTATTCGTCTTTAAGTCGGTTTAAAAAAATTATTTACCTAAAACCATAATGAAGATATCTGATGTCTGCGACAAAGTTATGACAACACAGTCAACGTGCAAATTGTGTAACGCTTGCGAGTCTGTTTTGCAACGGTAATGACCCGAGGATGCTGGTTTATTTGCGCTCTTATAACATAATTTAAGCTTAATTCAAACATAATATACTTATATATTATTATAAAATCTAGCACACGTAACACAAGCTTAGAGCTTATCACGGGGCTAGATGTTGCTGTGTGAATTGTCCAACAATATTTATTTATCTTCGATAGAGAATCTTAATTATTTGTCACGTTTTGTTGGTTTTACAGTTTCATGATAATGGCGATTGAAACTGTTTACAACCATGATAGTTTTAAAAGTTATCTTATTAATTTTGTTGTTTTGACTCTACATATAAATCTTCTTGTCCACAGTCATTTCTTTTGAATTTAAGTTGGTACTGCTAACTTACTATTCCATCTCTAGTTACGATACTTACCTATTTACTTAAAATCACCTGAAAGCAAGAAGACATTTATGAGATACTAGTGTCCCTTACTTAAAACGCAAAATTAGGTTTAAAGTAATCTTTTCAATATTGGCTATTTTTTACTGCCAAAAAAAACTCCGGCAAAACAGCGAGCGGAAAGCTGGTCTTAAATATAATGAGACTAATCAATGTTTAATTAATCCCTACGAATTAGTTACGTGCCGACCTCTCTATCAGATTATGCGTCGCCTTGACCGTTCAATTGATGTCTATTGCGAGTTGGCCCGGCCCCTTGATGTCAAAGTGTATTGAATTACTACCAGCAACTACTAGAAGCCGTGTTGGCACGCTCGACTTTCATTCCGATGGTCATGGGTTCAAACCCCGCCGAGCACCTCTGTATTTTTCTATTTGAAATATGTATGAGCACTTTAAAACACGTGCTCTAACGGTGAGATACAGAGACTTCTCTCTTGGGTATAGTATTGTATATTTTAGGCATATAATATATTATTTATTTATTTAAACATTGAATTCTTTATGCTGGTCATTTGATTAACTGCTAAAGCAAAATGTCGAAGTAAAGATAAAAGTTTCTAAGAGGCTAAAGTTTAACGATAACGTAATCACCAAAAACTATAAATGCCTGTTTTTTGCGAATAGTGTCGTGTGTTTTTATTGCGAAAGCAGATAATTGTTTCTAAGCGTTTTATATTGTTAACTTGTTATATTGGTAATCTCAAGACATCTGTACTTTCCGAATAAAAAAGATATAAATAAAATATTTTGATACTCATTTACGAAACTGTTTAGTAATAGCTCATTACTGACCTACCCGAATTAAGCGTTATACTGGAAAGGCTACATTAAGCCTGTATATAAATCTACATACCATAACTTGTCCAAAGTAAATACCACTAATTTACATAAAGAGTTAAATTACCCATAAACCTTATAATGTTTATTCTGAATTGATCTTTACGGGTTGCTCAATGAGTCTTGGTAGGTAATATGGAGTTACTTATCATTGATCTTAATGTCTGATATTTTGATTTTGTCTTTTCAGATATCCAAAATGGAGACCAGATTGATAATCCTGGTCTGTCTCGTCTCCCTGTGCTGGTCATCAGGTAATCGATTTTTAATTATATTAATTTCACTATTGACCCGCCTTCGGTTCGCCTCGGGTACTACCTATATTAGGTACTTAAAGATCTCCCTCCCGAATCAATCCTATTTAAAAACTGTTTCAATATCCGTTGAAGCATACCTAATACATAGGAACGGACGTACAACTTTGTTTCAATAATATGCCAACTTTATTACTTACTTAAAGTGGACCTTAATTACTCAATTAATTGATGGCTATATTGTAAAGTAGGGATGTTAGGTATCACATTATACTTAAGTAGGTCCTTAATTGGTTATTTAATACTCCCAGGTGATTGGGGTAATGAACCGCTCAGGCAGTTAAAGGGGGTGTTAAACTGACCGTGACTTGTACTCTAGGTAGCCTAACCTATACTTACGTTACTAGAACCACAGAATGTACTAGGTCTCTCATCAAAAGCAAGTTAGTTTGTAGATTATTTGTAATTTTATTTAAATTTATAATCTGCGTATTTATAGTAATTTCTACCGTTATTCCCATCCGTTGATCTTTGTGTCTGATACGCTGCCCTTGATACTAGACTAAGGAAATCAGGTTGCGGTCTGAATATTAATACAATACCTAGGTAACCTAGGATTTATTTACGTACTAACCTAAGCTAAAATGTACCTACATCTGAGTAAATCTTCTGCGGTTTTATCGCTCGATAGAATTCCGCTTATAATTTTCAAAGATCCCACTTTCTAGACAACAAATAATTACATAATACTTACGATTTATTAAAACAAACGAAACCAAACATAGTAAGGTAAATCCCATGGTATAAAAAATGTTGTTAATAGCTCTACTTGGAAGACTAAATTCTCATACTTACTAAATTTAGCTTGTATATTTTTTACGTAAGGACTTATGTGTGTTTTATCTGTAATTCCTAAAATTTTGCAAAATGTCTAAAGTTCCTTAACTTGTAGGTATTTGATTTTACGTTCATTCGCTACATTAATAATTGTATAAAGCATATAGTGTATTGAAGTTTGTACGTCCATTAAAAGCGTTCGTTGTTGAATTGAGATACACAATCTATTATCACGGTGGTGCTATCGTGCGAACAACAACGCTTTTGTTGAATACTGTTGTTCAAATTAATAGGGCACGGAGAAACGGTGCTGTGAAAGTGTTAGATCAATGGATGAGAAGATAAAGATTGGTTTAAGTTCGATTCATCGAGAGTTCACCTGCCAAAAAGGCAGTAGCTATTCGTATTATAGCTAAAATCCTTACTAACTTATATTATAAATGCGAAAGTTACTCTGTCTGTCTGTTAGGCTTTCCCGTTTAAACCTCTCAACCGATTTTGATGAAATTTGGCACATAAAATCTTGAGACCATGAGAAAGAACATAGCCTAATTTTTATTTCCACGCGGGCGAAGCCGCGGGCGGAAGCTAGTATGATAAGATTAGGGATGTCACTGATCAATAATATTTTATAAACCAGAATAAAAAGAAAAATAACGCCACCAAGTTTAACGCCTACTCAACGTTACAACGTAGTATCGCGTATTAAACGCCTACAACGTTTAATACGCGATACTATGGTCGACGGTTTGTGGTGATCTGTGATTCCTTGACTGGTTCACGGCAAATGTAGACCGAATCCTAACAAATGGAGATATTACAGTGTATTATTTTCAACTGAGTTTTTTACGGCTGGTAATTATAAAAGTTGAACAATGGTAACGTTTAAGCATATTTTAGCAGCGTGATCGCGATATTGATGATGATGAATATGATAATTCATCATCATCACTATAAACACACGTTCTGTCCCACTACTAGACACAATTCTCCACAGTTAGATCACATTGTCCTCTTCAAGCCTGAACCAGATGTTAATATACAAGCTTCTTTTGCACTCGAACTCCTAATGTCTGAACGTAACCTCTTATTTCCAGAGTCACCAAACCAATTGCCTGTGTTCTCCCGTGATATGAATAACGAGGCTCTATCAGAGAGCACGCCGGTCGGTACTGTCGTCTACACCCTGCAAGGAGTGGATCCGGAGTCTTTGCCGGTAAGACCTTATTCAAATTCTAATTTTAAGTTTAGGAAGTGCGAGATTTGCATTGTCATCTCACTGTCTATTCTGCATTATCCCGACTCTTACGTGATTAGAGCACGGCGGACGGTACAGTCGTGTACACCCTGCACATTTAAATTCAAATTTAAGTAGAGGAACTGCGATCTGGACTGTCTAATGAATGATGGTTATGAATAAAATGTTCTAGAATAGAGCCAGAATTATTCGAAATTTTCGGGCTCTATTCAAGAACACGGCGCTGGCGGTGGGTATCGTCAGATAATAATTTATTTTAGATAATAATAATAGATACCTAATTATTTCTACTGAAAAAATTACCATATATTATTATTAATTACCTATTATAATATTATTGTAAAATTATTTACAATATTATAATTATTAATCAAAATTCTTTGAGCAGCGAAGTTTTGAAAAAAATTGAATGTCAGCTTGAATTTGTACTTCCATTTCCCTTACTTCCTCTTCCAAGCAAAAGTTATTGAATAGAAGGTAAATATTTATATGAAGTGATGATTTAATTCGTTAAGAAATGACAAAGGCCTGATAAGTGGCGAGGTATTTTCTAAACATCCGACCTCCTAAGAACCCATTGTTCTGCGTGATAAAATACTATTGGAGTATTATTTTTATCGTGATTTATAACCCTAAGTTTGTTCTTTATGGCATTATTAACCATTATTATTCCAACCAAATATTTAATTGATAGTTATTTTACTTATTTTTCAGATAAAATACGGCCTTGTCGGAACTGATAAGTTTTCTGTGAACCCTGAAACTGGCGATGTGAAGCTAGAGAAGCCTTTAGATAGAGAGGTATATATTATATATTATAACCCACTTACTGATGTGGACGATGAAATATAGATAGAAGTGATATTGCCGTGTGGTTGGCTTAAAGATAATACCACGATAAAAACAAAAGGATGGTTCTTGTTATGGTGTTCTGTGCTCAATTATTACGATCACTTACCCGTCTGGTATACTTTTAAAATATAAAAATATTGCTGGAAAATTCACGGGACTAGATGTCCAGCAATATAATTATATTTTATAATAAGTTTCGAATTCTTTAACCACCTCGTTTCCAGCCTTTACCACTACTCTGTATTATATCGATTTGTCTAATCCACAAACCTGCAGGTGAACGCCTCCATAAAGTTTCTGGTGTCCATTGAAGACCAGGATCCCGATGGAGGGCGCGGCCTGGTCCAGAAGCAGGCGGTCACCGTCATCGTCACTGATGAGAATGATAATCCACCGCTCTTCACAAATGTAAGTTATTATAATAAAACTATGTTGTATTTGACTTTCAAAATTTTCGTGAGTTACACTAGGTATTCATTTTATGGGAATTACTTACGTATTAACTAAGTAGTGTAAACACTCTCGACGTTTCGACCACGACAAGAGCACGTCTTTTTCACGAGGAGTGAGCGTCCCGCCGTGCTCCGTCTCCTCTCTTCTCTGATGTGGAATAAACAACTTATTTGTGTTCTTAAATACTCAAAATCTTAAGATAGGTAAATCAAATTGGTTTATAACTAGGAACTAAAATAACTAAGATTACTTAATAATATCCGTTGAAGTCCAATGCTGGACATTATGCCCTTAATCATCTTAATTTGTTACGGTCAGATGCGACTTGCATCCACCGTGAACTGGCCTAATTGTTTTTTTGTGAATAAATTATTTTTAAACTTTAACCTAGTTACAGAAATTAGAAAATTCATTAGAAATTGCAAATTTTTGACTATATTTTGTCTATGGTGTAATTTGAACACATCAGTTTTTGTAGGGTTGTTTATATGGGTTTGTGTGTTGGTATAGCAACACCCTTGTCAAACTTATGTTAGGTAATTACTTTGTCTTCTTCCGGTCTGCACACGGGGTAACATTAACCCCTATTTTTAATTTATTTAAAAGGGGTACCTAGGCATTTGTTCAACATTGAGTTGCAAATTTATAGACCAAGCTATGTTGTACACGAAAGGAAGCTGCTGTTTTTCTTTTGTTAAATAAAACTTTTAAACGGTCCGACTACAACTGGAAAGAAAAACTGGGATATTTTTTATTAAGAAAAATGAAACTATAAACCAGCAACAAAGCTTTTTCTTACGTTGTTTTTTCACAGTGCATGTCGAAACGTATGTCGAAAGCACATCAACAGCATCATATTTGCATGAATTATAGATGATATCTAAATCACCGGCCCCAGCTCTAAGACCTAGTCATTACATACGGTCTATAAACTACATTCACTCTATACAATACATAGACTAAAACAAAACAGACAATTGCCGCTTAATGCGTTGTCTTTGGATGATGGCTGTATCATAGATTTCTATTTTACTAGCTTTCCGCCCCACGGTTTCGCCCGCGTGATGATATTTTTTCCTACAATACAAAAAAATACATATAACAATACAGTGAAACAGTGGGCGGCCTTATCTGTCCAACTGTAAAAGAATCCCATGTCCTTCTCCTGGTTCTAAGCTTCAGCTAAATCGATTCGGATCGTACTAACTTAAATTATTAATTTGTGTGACTAACACGACGTTTTTTTACATTATATAGATTTACTATTTACTATCAATGATTTATGATTCACTAGCTTTCCGCCCTGCGGCTTTGCCCGCGCTTTACACTTTCCCGCAATTGTTTTCTTTGCTATAAACCGCACACAGCCGGAGACCTTTCCAACGAATGCAAAGAAAAATTGTGGAAGTCGGTTCGTGCGTTCTTCCTGACGCTATGGAAGAAAAACCCGACTTATTTTTATATTACTTATTTTAAGATATTATTCTAATATATTAATTTATTCCAGAGTCCGTACGAAGTGGACGTGGCAGAAGACGAGGCGGTCGGCACCACCGTGCTGCGCGGCATTCAGGTCGAGGACAGAGACTCTGTCGGAGATAATATTGAGGTGGACTGCGTGCCTACTGAACAGGTATTATATATTTTACTGTAAAAAACTGTGATAGTTTGATAAAGTCATATTGGAATCCAATTTTTTAGCTATAAAGTCCTGAATAACTTAAAATTACTGCCTGAAGATGTCGTCACTGCCACCTCTGTAGACTCTTTCAAAAACAAACTCGTCAACTGGTTACGGAACAATAGCAAGAAACTCACAAGTCACACAAAACTAGACTCATAAATGTTTGAAGTAAACTTATCAGACTATGGCAGCCTGTCTATAAATAAATAATCATAATAAATCCACGAATCTTTTTTTCGTTGGATTTGGTCAACTGTTTAAGCATTATATGTTTTTAAATCATAAGTAAATCAGAAATCTATCCGTAACACAAGCTTCGACCTTACCACGGGGCTAGATGTTGCTGTGTGAATTAGATCTACCCGTAACAGAAGTTAAGGTCGAATCTACCACGGGTCTAGATGTTGTATGAATTAATCTTATTTCTTTTCCACAGTGGCCAGAAGCGTGTGATATACTGGAAGTAGTCATGTTATCCAGCTCAGCCCATGAATACCTCGGGGCGCTTGTTCTAAAGAAACCGCTCAATTACAACGACCAACAGTTTTTCCAGCTTAAGTTGGTTGCTAATGTAAGTAGAACATTTTCAATTGTATAGATATGTGTCAGTGAGAGCCGTGTTGGCTAAGTGGGAGTACACTGGACTTTCATTCCGAAGGTCGTCTGTTCAGACCCCACCGCGTACTGAAGGCAACCATCGTGAAGGAACCGGCATGATCTGAGTAATTTGAAAAGGTTGAAGGACATTGTGTCTTGCATCAACCTGCACTTGACCATCGTGGTGAATTAAGGCCTAACCTCTGTCGTGAAATCCCTGTGTCCCAGCAGTGGGAACGTAAATAGGGGTGCTTATGCTGTTTATTAATTTTTGGAAGCCGTGTGTATTATTTAGCAATATTTATTCATATTGAGATACACGGGCAATACACGAACCTTATTTACGTTGACTTTTGATCAACCGTTTCGTCCCAGAACGTGGGACTTCTTCAGGATCAAACACTGCAAGGACACGGATCACGACCACTCGCCGGTCCGCAGTGCACTTGAGTTTATCTCAATATGAATTTATCAAACCACGACAGTTTGTATAGCAATATTTATTTTTTCAGGATGGTGCCCTTAACTCCACCGCACACGTAGAAGTAAAAGTCCAGGATGTCCAGAACTCGCCCCCTGTGTTCTCGGGGTCCCTGGCGGGCGCGCTGGCGGAGGACGCGCCCCTGGGCACCCTGGCGCTCACTGTGAAGGCCAGGGACGCAGACAGGGCGCAGCCCAGGGACGTGGTGCTGGAGCTCGTTACTAGTGAGTATAGTGTAAATTGATTTCTGGTTATTACGGTCGGACGCAGCTTGCATACATCGCGAACCAACATCTTTCACAAGATCGTCTGACTATCTTGTTGGACTTGCGACGCTGGTTTTTCCGATCAGAGGTCATAATTACGGCATAAAAAAATTGTACTTAATGAACATAATAATTCAATAATGAGAATTGGCTCCTCAACCAAACTTCTTTTTGATAAGATTTTTTTCAAAATGTTAATTAAGAAATTACAAATTGTCTGTGCAATGCCTATAACCCTGTATAAAATGAATGTCACAAACATTCCTGTGTCACAGATCCTCTGGACTTTTTCCTCCTGGACCCAACCACCGGCGAGCTGAGAACGGCCAAACCTCTGGATCGGGAGGCGTTGGACGATCCTTCATCACCACTCAATTTGACAGTTCGCGTAAGTCACCTAAACTTATAGGTCTCAATGATATTACTTATATAAAATGTTTAGAATATTATTAACCATATATAATGTTAGGACATAACAAATAGGAGCTATTGTATTGTAGATACATTATTTTAGAGCTTTCCTTATTTAATATATAAAAAATAACTTTCTAAAGTAGGTATAGGTATATTCGTTTCATAAGAACTGTTGTATGAGTTTTATGTTCTTCTGCTTTGATAGCAGCAGCAAACAATATTCTACTTAAATCGTAATGAAATTAATCCATTATTAGAAATGAAAACTGCAACAGGCGAACCATTGCCCGCTACGCCTGAAGTCGTAAATACTATTAACAAAATTGCATACTTTCATCCCCCAGGCAACAGAAGTAGTGAACGGGTCCCCACTCATCAGCCCGCTCACATCGACGCTAGCCACCGTGACGATAACGATCCGGGACGTCAACGACGAGCCGCCGCGCTTCAACAAACGCGAATACAGCATTGAGATCCCGGAGAGTCTGCCGCGCGCCACGCCGCTGCCTAATCTAGATATGCTGGTCACTGACACTGACGTCGTGAGTATCTGTAGTCAAATATTGAAAATATGTCAAATTTACTGTTGTTATACCACTGAGATGGCAGACAAGCATGCGACCTGATGTGAAGTGGCTACCGCAGCCTATGGACGCCTGTAACATCAGAGATTACCTGCGCGATACCGACCCCGTAAATGCTTCTGAATCCCTGAAAAGACCCATGCTATAGTCTTTCGGAAAAACCTCGATCATTCCACAAAAGTGTTCGTGGTTACTGTTAGGAAATTACCAAAAATATCGCCGAGGACCAAGCTGCTAATCAACAACACCACACGCTGCAGAACACTGTTAGAGGGCAGTTTGTTCGTCCGTAGAAGAGCAAAATGTTCGCATGCGCCGACAACTAAGCCACGCCCACTTGCCCTCCCCCCTCCCCCCACGCCGCTGCCCAACCTAAACATGTTCTAACAAGATTTTTTTATCCCCAGGGTCAAAACTCAGTGTTCACACTCAGGCTATCGGATGAGTTCGGAGCCTTCTTAGTGGAACCTTCTCAAGCGACCGGCAGCGCTCGCGTCACGCTCAGACTCAACTCCACGTTGGACTACGAGGATCCTAATCAAAGGAAGTTTATTCTCGAGGTAATTAAAATTTTATTCACAGTGTAAGAGTAATTTTATTTCTAGGGTCAGTTATGGAACTTTTTTCTCGCAATTAGAGCCGAAATTTCTACATTGTGTGTGATAGGTTCCGCTTATTTCATAATCCAAACTCCAACCAAAAGCTCACTATCGTCTATTATCACAAATCTAAAAAGAATAAATGAACTTAACTTGATATACCTAATCATTTTATGAATATTTTAAGGTGATAGCCGAAGAGCTGTACACCTCTCCAAAGCTCTCCTCCAAAGCGAGCGTCACCGTCACCGTCACCGACGTCAACGACAACGCACCAATGTTCACCTCCTCGTCGTATTCCACTTCTGTCGCTGAACTCGCGTCCGCTGGAACCCGGGTCACCGCGCTCACTGCCACTGATAGAGACACTAATAGGTATACATACGCACCAATAAATCATAGAATAATAAAAAATCGGACACTTTCTCCGCAAACATGCCGAACACGCTGCAGAACCAATGTTATTTCAAGTCTATGAGCGACTGCTAAGTGCTTGAATCGTCGAAATGGTTAATAATAATTCGCAATATAGTTTTAGCTTCAGCTACGCCGTTTTAGCTTCAATATTATGATTAAAACTCAATGACTTTCTATAGTTAAAAATAGACTGTATCTAGATAAAATTCAAAGATTATCGATATCTAAACATAATCTGGCTCCTGGAACACTCTTTATTCTAACTCAGGAGCCTATGGATCACTATACTCGTATATTTCTGTATATTACTTTTATGTCAAATAAATGAATTTTTACTTTAACTTTTTACTTAAGACATACTTTTATTTGCTGCTCATGTATTTACAGATTCGGTACAGCCGGCATTGTATACGAGCTATCGGGAAACGGCGCGGATCTATTTACAGTGGACAGCCGTAGCGGCGTCATATCAGTGGCGGCTTGCGAGACCCCTGGGCAGGCGCCCTGCTTGGACTATGAGACTCGAAAGGAATACTTCTTGCAGTATAAGGTAAGTTTATAAATTGTAAATTTAAATCAAAATTATTTAAAAAGTATATAATTTATCACATTTATTATTACTAAATATATAATTTACAGCTCGTCGTATCTCTCTGATTTCTCTCGTAGGTGATCATTATAATTTACTAGGTTTAATCATTTTTCAGGCAACTGACGACGACGGCAAAGGACAAAGCACAGTAGTACCTCTACAGATATCACTGACAGACTCCAACGACAACCCGCCTGTGTTCTCCACTGCCGTCTACAAAGCCTCTATTGATGAAGATGCGAGCAAGTTTGAACCGGAGTTACAAGTACGTTATATAACCGTGTCCTCTGTCATATTACATAATCCATGTCTATGGATATCACTGTCAGATTCTAACGAAAACTTACTTGTCGTCGACTTAAGCTGCGTTTATATTTGTCTAACGTTTTTTGTTGTGACGGTATCGGTTTCATACATTTCTTACATACGTCAGAAGCCGTCACAAACACACCGCGCTGAATAAATATTAACGCTACCATATCAAATGTATTCAAACCGATACCGTTCTGATGCATCGCAACACAATACGTCAGATAAATATAAACGCGGCTTTATTTGTATGCCGCTGATGTTTGATGTATTTTTTACATTTATTAAACTTATTTTTAATATTTCCTTAACAGGTTCAAGCCCGAGATATAGACGCATCATCTGAGATCCGTTACTCCATAGTAGAAGCAGATCACGAGTTCCTGATAGACCCCCTCAGTGGACGCATCACCGTGCGGGACGCGGCCGGACTGAGGGCTAACGAGACTAGGATCGTGCTGACTGTACTTGTAAGTAATAATAAATAAATATTGCCGGACAATTCACACAGCAACATCTAGCCCCGTGGTACGCTCGAGTAACTATTCATTATAGATACGGCGTAAGATATTCCATAATCTCTCTCGTCAAGAGAGAAGTTCGTACGGAAAGTATATAGAGCTGCTTATGTAAAGATGTAGGTTATGCGGCGCGTATAAGCCGTCTACAACCCGACTTGCCGTCTTTGACACTGATTAATCATCATCATCACCCCTATTTACCTTCCCACTGCTGAGACAGAGGGATTTCTCTCTTGACGAGAGCGATTAGGTCTTAATTCACGAAGCTGGCCAAGTGCGGAGTTTCTAAATGGCACATGTCCTTAACCTTTTCAAAGTACTCGGAACATGCCGGTTTCCTCACGATGTTTGCCTTCACCATTAGAGCACGTGTTTTCAAATCGCACTTAAATTTTTCAGAAGAAAAAAAACCACTACTTTTGGATTGTAAGTCAAGTGTGCTCCCACTTAGCCAACACGGCACTGACCGATACTACTCCGAATTTCCAAAGAAGAAACATCAATACTAAAGTATTTTTATTTGTTACTAATTCAAGGCAACAGATGGCGTCTACAACGCGACGTGCCGCGTAGAGATCTTGGTGCGTGACGTCAACAACCATGCGCCTGTATTTGACACCGACCGATACGATGCCGATATTTCTGAGGACGCTCCGATCGGTAAGTAGACTTACAGCTTACTAACAATATTACACATTTTAACTTAGTTTTAAATGTGGTTATAATATAGAGTGGAGAGATTGCTCCGATTACGTCAAGTCAACCAGTGATCTATTATTTATAATCGGTCCAGTTTCTTGAATTTGTTCATCAGCTTTCGAATGGTTGTCATGACACATTATCAGGTACACTTTCTCAACTGTATTTTTTTCAATGTTTTCGAATGGTTACACTGGAACACTGTTTCTGAAATACCCTATTATGTATCTATAACTTAAATCCATAATTCTTCAACAGGTACAGAAGTAGCGGCTGTTAGAGCAACCGATCTCGACAGCGGAATGAACGCCGAGCTAAAATACGCCATACAGAAAGGAGCGTTAGAGTCATTTTCCATAGACAATGCGACCGGCGTGGTCACCGTGTCTTCCAAACTGGACTATGACAAGCGCAGGACGTACAATGTACAGATTGTTGCTACGGATTCTGGTATGTTATTTAAATCTAATCTCTAATTATACCCGCCATATTGTCCGTAGCTGCTCTCGTTTTCAAAATATAAGTGGGGACTTACAAAAGTTGTCTCTAAAAAGTGTTGAGTTTGAGTTTCAGAGTTTTATTAATATTATATATATTTTAGAGTTTAAGAGTTTGTATTGAGACTTACACCCAAATTCTTAGTCGTTTCCTCATAATATTCCTCCACTCAAAAATATATATAAGCGTTGATCGTCGTGGTCTTGTAGGAGTTTCAAGGTTGGTTATGAGGTACGTTTAACAGTTACCTTATGTCGAACTTGAGGTGAGCTGAAAGAAAATCTCAAGTGGAGGACGTTTTTGTCGTATTCTCAGATACGAATTTGATCAAGTGAGGTTGGGTTGAGTAGAGAAAACGACGAAGAATATGGGTGTTAGAGTCGATTTGAGCTTGGCTTGTACTTTTGTATTAAGTTAAGTACCTTAGTTAATGGCTTTTCAGTGAAATAGTTTGAAAAGTGTACAACCTTCAACAATTTTTTTTACGCATAGATATTCTAAAAGTTGTATTGGAACTTCTCATAAATAGACCCGATTTGTCGAGTTACACAGTTGCAATCTCATAATGTCTCGTCGATGACAACGATAAAACCAACTTCTTCCCCCAGGTATACCCAGCCAAACCGGCACAACGGAACTAACAATCAACATAATGAACGTGAACGACAAGCCCCCCCACTTCGCGCCGGCGATCCAGCGCGCGTCCGTGTGGGCGGACGCGGCCGCGGGCTCCGCCCTGCACGCGCTAGAGGCCGTTGACCCCGACGCGACCGCGACTACGGACCTTATGTACCAGCTGGACCTGACGAGGAGGGTGAAGGCGGTCGATAAGAATGGGAAAGAGGTAAGACTTTAGGCACAACGGAACTAACAATCAACATAATGAACGTGAACGACAAGCCCCCCCATTTCGCGCCGGCGATCCAGCGCGCGTCCGTGTGGGCGGACGCGGCCGCGGGCTCCGCCCTGCACGCGCTAGAGGCCGTTGACCCCGACGCGACCGCGACTACGGACCTTATGTACCAGCTGGACCTGACGAGGAGGGTGAAGGCGGTCGATAAGAATGGGAAAGAGGTAAGACTTTAGGCACAACGGAACTAACAATCAACATAATGAACGTGAACGACAAGCCCCCCCACTTCGCGCCGGCGATCCAGCGCGCGTCCGTGTGGGCGGACGCGGCCGCGGGCTCCGCCCTGCACGCGCTAGAGGCCGTTGACCCCGACGCGACCGCGACTACGGACCTTATGTACCAGCTGGACCTGACGAGGAGGGTGAAGGCGGTCGATAAGAATGGGAAAGAGGTAAGACTTTAGGCACAACGGAACTAACAATCAACATAATGAACGTGAACGACAAGCCCCCCCACTTCGCGCCGGCGATCCAGCGCGCGTCCGTGTGGGCGGACGCGGCCGCGGGCTCCGCTCTGCACGCGCTCGCGGCCGTTGACCCCGACGCGACCGCGACACAGGACCTTATGTACCAGCTGGATCTGACGAGGAGGGTGAAGGCGGTCGATAAGAATGGGAAAGAGGTAAGACTTGACAGAGAGATCCTTAGATGTGTCGTAAATTACTTATTAACTTAGGGAGTGCAGCGGGCGGTCTGCTTGCGACGCATTTCTTCAGAAAGATACTTTGATCACTAAAATGCTGAAGTGAAGACAGCTGACAAAATAATATACCGTATTTTACAAATATTTAATCTTCAAATCATGCGAGGATTCTCGTGTAGATTAAAGGATAGCTAAGGATTGCTCCCAGCAATGCACCATATAAGTAATTAAACATTTGTAGAAGATCAAAAAGGAACATTATCTTGTGTTTTTATTTACCATTCCAACTTTTCAAGCGCTTTGTAGTCGCTGAGTTCCTCCTTGACCACATATTGATTATGGTAACCATTTTGTTCCAAGAATGTTTTCCTACTCCAATATTAACCTATCAAATCCCCACAGGTAACCGAAGAAGGCATATTCAACAACTGGTTCAGCGTCCTCACGAACGGCAGCGTGCTGGTCTCGCAGAAGTTGGACCGCAGTCGCGCGGCCGTCGTCACGCTGCCTGTGGCCGTCACAGACACCTCCGCCACTGCCTTACAGCGAGCTGAAGGTACAATATAACAAAAGCTACAACATTTTATGCCATTACAACGTTAAGTATTCTTGGATATTTTTATTCTAATCTAGCTTTCCACTCGCGGCTTTGCCCACGTTTTCCGTTTTTTTTCTTACCTGTGACATTGTGGATTTTCCCGAGGTAAAAAGTAGCTTACATGTTATCCTGATATTTATCAAAAAAATAGATATATAAGTTTAATGTAAATCCATCCATAGTTTTTACGTGAAAGAGTAAAAAACATTCATACCTACATATTTTCGCGTTTATAATTGTTGCAGTGCCGTTTATACTAACTGCTTAATTTTTGAGAAGGGTAAAAACACACAATATTTGTATTCTAAATGGCGACGTTTGAGTACCTTTTTCCAATTTAAATATTTTTTGCAGGCGAACTCATAATAACAATAGTGGATGTGAACCGACACGCGCCTGTATTTTCATCTCCGTCGTACGCTGTTAGCATAGAGGAGGAGCAGCCTATTGGGACAGTGCTGGGTACATTCTCGGCCACGGACAAGGTAATCCCATCACAACCACTAATGCATTTAATCTCAATTTAGATTATTATTTATGATAATCATTTAAAAAAACACATAATATTACATTATTTATTTTAGACAACATCAATTATAATACAAGAATAAAAGTTAATGCGTCTATTTTGAGTAATAATAATAACAAACCAAACTGAGAATAATATAACGATATTTTTTCTATTATTTTTCAGGAAACGCCTATATCCGCCATCGTTATAAATCCGCCAAATGAGTACTTCACCGTCGATAATATGACTGGTATGTGCCTAACATCATAAGTTATTTTTAATTTATTATTGCGTGTTGAATTAAGGGCTAATCTCTCAATCATCAAGAGATAAGTCCCTGTGTCCCAGCAGGGGGACCTAAAATAAAGGTGATGATGGTTTTCAGGTGTAGTAAAAACAGCTCAACGCATCGACTACGAAAAGATCAAATCCATCAACTTCACCCTAACCGCCTACGATTCCGGTGTGCCGCAACTGGCGACCTCTGCCGGCGTAGCGGTGCAGGTGCTCAATGTCAATGACGAGGAGCCTGTGTTCGCCGCGACCACGTACGATGCCGCGGTGGACGAGAATGCCGAGCCTGGGACAAGGGTGGTGACTGTTACTGCTGTGGATAAAGATGAAGGTAGGTTATATATTTATCTATTTCTTTGTGTCTATTTATTTATTTGTGTTTATCTATTACTTTAAGTATGTGTCTATAATTTTTTTTTAATATCAACATTATGTTTGTTTTCGTCCTGCTGTTTCTATACTAGAAATTTTCTGGATTTGTAGATATTGTTAATACATATAATAAATACATATAGATATAAAAAACGTGAACTGATTATACAAATAAAAGGTGTAGACATTCCAATAATAATGGACAACATTTTCTATACTAATATTATAAAGAGGAAAGATTTGTTTGTTTGTTTGTTTGTTTGTTTGTTTGTTTGTAACGAATAGGCTCCGAAACTACTGGACCGATTTCAAAAATTCTTTCACCTTTGGAAAGCTACATTATCCCCGAGTAACATAGGCTATATTATATTTTAAAAAAAATTAGGGATCTTTACTAAAACTCCAATAATGTAACATAAGGTGTAAAAAAAAGACCTGAAAAATTCCTTTCGTCGCGTGCGCTGCGAAAACTATTGATGATAGAACAAAATCATGTACTACGACTTTGCAGAACTCATCATTATCTACAAAAAGTGTCGCGACAGCATATGTCTAAATATTATAGTTTTTACACAGTAAGCAGTTTTATTCTAAAATATTAATTAATATATGCCGCCTCTTGAAAAGGCTCTTCATTTGTACCTTGGTATTAATCCTTATCAAAATAAATTACTTTATATTCAAGACGGCTTTAATACCTTTTCATAACTTTTTGAATTATTCAATTCGGACATTTCATTCGGAAGATATCACGAGTTTAAAAATGCAAGTATTAGAAAAAAGTCGCGAGGTTGTCGCTCACCGCGCTCAGCTAGCCAGCATGCGATCTATGCTCCATGTAAGCGTCACTGGGGGTACGGGGAGGGACTCATGATGTAATAAAATAAAGTGTAAATAAAATACAAAAATACAAAAAAAAACATTAATAAAAAAAATTCATTCATTCATTATAAAAAAGGGTGTATGTGTCCGTGTATACCCGTGCGGAGCCGGGGCGGGCAGCTAGTAACCGATAAAACCATTAAAATGATTCTCACACTAAGTAATGATAAAGGGTTTGTCCTTTATCGCGTTAATCACTACAGAAGTTTTAAAAGAATTAGTATCAGTGTAAAGTGTCCCAAACCTTTAAAGCGGGCGAGCGCGTTCATCCACCTGTATACTAATTCAATTTCCCAGGTGAATTCGGCCAGATCACGTACTCTCTCACCGGGGAGCACGCGGAGCTGTTCCACATGGACCCCGTCACCGGCGCTGTGACCGCGCGGGGCACACTGGACCGAGAGACGCGCCCCGACTTGAACCTGCGCGCCGTCGCCTCAGACGCCGCGCCGCCCGCTCTCAGACGAACTGCTAGTGTGCCGGTACCACATATATTATTGATAGACCCTTGTTTGACCGTACTCGCTGACCGGGGAGCACGCGGAGCTGTTCCACATGGACCCCGTGACCGGAGCTGTAACATCGCAGGGCACACTGGACCGAGAGGCGCGTCCCGACCTCAACCTGCGCGCCGTGGCTTCAGACGCCGCGCCGCCCGCTCTCAGGCGGACTACCAGTGTGCCGGTACCACATTTATTATTGATGATAGACCCTTGCTTGACTGTACTCGCTGACCGGTGAGCACGCGGAGCTGTTCCACATGGTCCAAATTTTTTAGTTGAAGATTTGTTAGTTTGGATCCAGCTTCATCTAAAATTAATCTTTACGTCGTTTTTCAATTTGCTGAATACATCGCATTCATGTTAAAGTCAATGGAGGATCTCCACTCGATGCTCGTCACCTTAAATCAAGTTTCAATGAGAACATTTTAATGAACAGACAAGAATCTCTTAGGTTAAATACTACATATCCATATTTTGTATGATGCTACAAATATTTATCGACTTAACTTAAACAAACGTTCAGTGATCAACTTCCGTTTTCATCCCCAGATTCACATAAAAATCCGGGACGTAAACGACAACGCGCCGGTCTTCAGCCAGAAAGTGTACAAGAGCACTATCTCTGAGAACTTACAACTCAACCCGCCGGCGGCCATCTTGCAAATCCGCGCGGAGGATAAAGACGAGGGGTTGAATGGAAATGTCGCCTATTCTATCGACAAGCAAAGTGTTGAAGGTAAGTCGGCCCTTTAGCAAACATATTCATAAACAATTTATAAGGTATACATTGGAAATAAGAATATTCAAATGTCAGTGTGCTGATTCAAGAGACAAGGTAAAAGATAAGAGAGAGAAGTCCCTGTGTTCGAGCAGTATGAACGTAAATAGGCTTTTGCTATAAATATATCAAAATGATTAACTTATAACAGTAAATTTATCTTCCAGGCGTATTCACCGTGGACCCCACCAATGGCATCATCTATCCGCTTCTTCCAGTAGTCGGTAATTCGTCCTATACACTCCAAGTGACCGCCCGGGACGAAAACGGAACCGGGCCCAATGCGGACAGCGCCCGGGTCGATATATCCGTGTTGAGTGTCAATAAACACAGTCCTGTGTTTGTGCAGCCGCCGCCAGATGTCAGGCAGATTAGTGTGCCAGAGGTTAGTGGGAAATGGCCTTTATTTATCAGCTTTTTATTTATATTTTAACTTATATCCGACATCTCTGGTATCTAATTTAACCTAATTTAGGATTTAAGACGCTATTTCAGAATGATTTCATTCTTTTATCAATTAATTATATCTATTAAAACATTTAAAAAAAGTATTACAGATTTGATAATGTGAATACTTAGGCAATACTTATACTATTTATTTACAGAACGCAGCTCAAAACTATCTGATCACGACAATCCTAGCCACTGACGAGGATTCAGGCGAAAACGGCCGTATCTCATACTACCTGAAGGTGAAAGACAAGAATGTTGGTGAAACAGCTGAGTTCAGTCTCGACAAGGACTCAGGGGAGCTGCGGACCAAGACCTTCCTGGATAGGGAACATCGGGCAGAGTATCAGGTGAGAACTTGTATCATCACATTTTCAGACCTCGGATACCTACTGCCAGCGGTGAATATTATTCCTTAACGATTAACAGCTATTTCGGTCGGCTGCTTACATTCTTCATGATCCAGTAGGTGATTATTTCATTATCCGGTGACACTTGTATTTCCTTATTTCTGATTTGATCCTTGAGCATAACACAATCCAGGTTTTTGAGTTACTGTGAGCCGATATAAGTATAAAGCATTAGGTGAAGCACCACGTTTTAAATTCATATGTTATCCACTGGTAAGTGGCAACTGACTTTGAAGAGTTTCATGATAAAGCTTATTTTCCATCGTTCTTCTTCTGATTCCGTTGACACCCCGGTCATAGCTCTATCCACACTAGAGACTCTATACCTGTTTATTAGGTCTATTGTGATACACCACACATCGTTATGCAACCGTAGGTTACGTCTTAGTATCAACATAGTGATCAGATCAAATCATAACAATCTAAGGACAAATCCAAATGTAGTTTATTTTAATTTCCAGCTGGCAATAGAAGCGGTGGACAACGGCAGCCCCGCGCAGTTCTCGAACCTGCTGTTACTGAGTGTGGCGCTGGCGGACGACGACGACAACGCGCCGCGGTTCGCGAACACGCACTACAGCTTCTCTGTGCCGGAGAACCAGCCCGCACAGACCATTGTCGGTGAGTTACATCGACAGTTAACAATAGAAGCGGTGGACAACGGCAGCCCGGCGCAGTTCTCGAACCTGCTGTTACTGAGTGTGGCGCTGGCGGACGACGACGACAACGCGCCGCGGTTCGCGAACACGCACTACAGCTTCTCTGTGCCGGAGAACCAGCCCGCACAGACCATTGTCGGTGAGTTACATCGACAGTTAACAATAGAAGCGGGCGAGAAGTCGCCGGGGTTCGCGCATCATTGTGATGAATGATACTCATCTCTCTGTCAAGAAAGAAGTCACGGTGTTCCAGCAGTAGAACATGTCTACTGCACAGTAACACAAATAGGAGTGAGAAATTTTCCCATCCATAAACAACGCTAGTCATACGAAAGCTCACCTCTGGTGGGGGTTCTATCCCATTGCGCCACATACGAAAGTATCCCCCGCTGGGTCACTACCAACCGAAAATTAAAATTATCATTCTTACCATTCTTACAGAGGGACTTTAGGCAAATACTCCTTTGGGTAACCATGGCCCAGTAAGATTAATACCAAAATAATGCAAATCGTACAAAACTGTTCATCCGGGAAGGATCGAACCGACAACCGCTTGCACCTCAAGCAGACGTTCGCCCTCTGCGCTACAGAAGCAGTCACCTACCATCTGAAAACTAATCACTAGTCACCATTCTCCACAGGTCACGTGAAGGCTACAGACAAAGATTCCGGTGAGAACGGCCAGGTGTACTACCACATCCTGGAGGGAAACCAGGAAGGGGCCTTCACCCTGGACAAAGTGCATGGCACTATACGGACCAATATTAGTTTTGACAGGTAAGGTGTTTCATTACTTATAACTCTTTCAATCTCTGAATTGTATGGACCAATAATTATTTTACATACTTCATTATCATCCCTATTTGCGTTCCCATTGCTAGGACACAGGGTCTTCTCTCTTGGCGAGATTGATTCGTCACTCTGGCCATATGCAGGTTCAATCAAACTTATATAAAGTTTTACAGAACATGCCGGTTTTCTCATGATGTCCTCATTTGCCTTCACCGTTAAAGCACGTGCCTTTAAAGCGCATATTGTAAAGAAAAATCCAGAATTACTTCCCTTCGAAATGTAGGTCGAATGAGCACCCCCTAAGCCAAACACGGCTTATCTACTTACTAATTTTACCATAATACTATTTTTTATTTCAGAGAAAAACAAGCTGAATACTCGTTCACCCTGTACGCAAGCAACAGTCCCCTGTTCTCGCCGGCGCAAGCACTCAACTCCATAGACAACATCACCACAGAGAGCCTCGCGCCCGTCACCGTGCACGTGCTAGACGTCAACGACAACGAACCTCGCTTCCCTCAGCGCGTCTACTATGCCGGTGAGTGAACATTCCAGAAAGTTAGAGAATATTCTAGAAAAGGTTCTATTAGCTCACGATGTCTAATGAGTTTATTACTTGAACTCAATAGACATCGTGAGCTAATAGAACCTTAATGTCACGATGTAACATTTTTCAGATGTAACAACCTATTTTACTTAGCACAAATCCTTTAATTTATCATTTTATTGTTAACTAGCTTCCGCCCGCGGCTTCGCTCGCGTGGAAATAAAAAGTAGCCTATGTTCTGTCTCATGGTCTAAAGATTGTCTGTACCAAATTTCATCAAAATCGGTTGAGTGGTTCAAGCGGGAAAGCGTAACAGACAGACAGACAGAGTTACTTTCGCATTTATAATATTATATAGTTAGGATTTTAAAAAAATCTATGAAGCTATTTAGTATCTCTGACTCTGCATAGCTTTAATACACCCTAAACTTAAGACCTCAAAGAGCTATCGAATACACATACTTACTTAATTTAGAGGAAGCACATAATTAATCCAACTTCTATCCCCAGGTATAAAACACACGGCGCGTGTGAACGAGCCAATTCTATCAGTAATGGCTGAAGACCCGGACTACTTAGAAAACGGAACCATAACCTACATGGTAGCGGCTTCGAATCTCTACAAGTTCGGGGCCAGCAAGTCCACCGGTAGCGTGGTGCCTTCGCCTTTCAATATTACCAGCGATGGTAAGTAAATGTTAACGCCTTTCAATATTATAAGCCGCGCACTTAAAGAATTGATTTATAAATGGCGTCCGCTCGCATGCGTTCTCGCTCAGTCTCTATCGCTGTCTATACTTTTATCCTTGTTTTGCCAATCGTACCATACTTACCGCCGCCATTTTCAAATCAATTTTCTATCTGCGCGGGTTATACCATAATAAACTTAAAGTAAACTTTAGATATACCAATAATAAACATTAGGTATGTCAATTAAACTAAGCTGCTAAGTTATTTTGGGCACACGAAAGGTAATGTCCTAAACTTTCTTTGTTTATTTTAAATTAATGTATAATGATAGCATTTTTATTACGATTGTTCGTCACATGTTAATCATATTTTTATGTTATTTGTTCAGGTGTGCTAATGACCGCCCATTACATGTCGGAGTATAACCAGGACCGCTTCGTGCTGGACGTCATAGCGCAGGAGGTGGCTCCGCCGCACCGACAGGCGAAGGCGCAGGTTTATGTAAGTTATGTGCCCACCTAGAAATAGTACCATCACATCTATGAAGTCTAAAAGAACTTCTAAGAGCAGTTACTTTTATGTATAGCTATGTATATACATATTTTTAAGTCGACCCCACATAATGTGGGAACGGCAGAAAAGTTTACTCTAACAACGTTTAACTACAATTTTGCAACCTTCCAGATCTGGATCATAGACAGGTCCTCGCTCATCCGGATGGTGGTCTCCAGATCCTGTGCATCATCAGTGGACGAGGTGAAGGATAAACTGGCCGAGGCCGGCAATGCCTTGCTGGTGTTAGGGAGAAGGTTGCCGCTGGTTCAAGCGGATACGAAGTATGATGACTGGTATGTTTCAACTTGAACTTATTTCTTTTATGTTAGATTCCAAATTGGTATAAAACAAAAGTCCCTGTCGTTCTCTGTTCCTGTTTTTTGTTTTTAATTGAATTTATCATCGATAACTGTCACTGTGAAATATTTTTTCCATTCGGTTCAATTAAATCGTCTCAACGACAACGAACAATCAAATATTATTACTATTATTACAATTATACTATACTACTACTGTCAATTGTTTTCTTTGATGACCTCGCAGCGGGCGAAGGTCTGCCTACGACGTAGGAGGTTGCGGGTTCGATTCCCGCCTTGGAAAAACAAAATTACAACCTGCAGATATTTGTTCCGAGTGTCTGAGTGTTATATGTATAATATAACATATCTATCTATATTATGTATATTAAATTAAGTACTTATACCAGAAATCTGGCACCCGTAACAACTTACCACGGGGCTAGATGGTGCTGTGTGAATTGTCCAGCAATATCTATTTATTTTATAATTTATTATGTTTTCAGGTGTGAGATCCACCTCCACGCGGTAGAACGCGGCAGCTGGAAGGTACTGCCCGTGCAGACTGTGTTGGAGCAGATCGACGCGCAGTACGACAAGCTGCGACACACGTACTCACAGTACGGCGTAGAGACGTTACAAGCGACGCAGTCCGCTTCTAAAGGTAATTACATCATTATATCAACACCACTTACCAACTGTTTAAAACCGTGGGTCGGTTTAGAATATATTTAAAAAATTAATTAAAATAAATTAAATAAATTAAATTAAAATAAAATAAATTAAATTAATTATATATTGCTGAACAATTCACACAGCAACATCTAGCCCTGTTCTAAGCTCAAATTTTTACTTTATTTGTGTTTAATAAGATTGTGTTCATTCGATAGGACCGTCATGTATTTTATAAAGGTCCTTTAAAAAAAAGGTTAATTTAAATTACATTCAACACATGCCAAAGCCAATAATTTCTTGTTCAATTTTGCCTGTGATGCAAGTAGTGGAGGGATTGATTACCCTCCCCACAGAACATTATAATTACTACGCCCTTGGAGACATTATCTTGATCTAGAAATATATTCATTAAATATATTCACGGTAGTTTTCTTGCTAATTATAACATTTGTTCCAGTCCCAGACACGTTCGACCCCGCCCTCGCCGCGTTGATAGCGCTACTTATAGTTCTGTTCACGGGCATCATCACTTTTATCGTCGTCTGCGCATGTCTCAAACACTGGTAATTATGACTATATACGGTTACATATTATAATAACTAAACCTATTATAACTACTTTCGAAATAACTACGGTCGATTCACATATGTTCAAAACGCATATTAGCCGATTCAAGTACTGTTTAACATACATAATTTTAATTAAACTAAAGTTAATCGCACTAACGAACGATTAATCTAATGTTTTTTTAAGATATTGGATGTTTGCACTATGTTTGAAATACCTAATGGACGACTCACCTACGGTTTATCTATACTGCGTGCCGCGTTGGATTATTTTTTAAATGAGGGTAGTGCCAACAATTTATTATTACTACGCGCTGGATTGATTTACAAAGTGTTGGGTAGTTAGTAGGTAACAATGTTTTTACGCGTTACGTGTACACATTTCGGGTTAAAGTGGCTTGCCTACAAAATATATCTCGGATTTGACATTGGACATTGTATTACATACAACCTGCTAACGATGATGGCCGCAAAATCGCCGAGTGGTTTGGTATCCACTATGTAAATGGGACAAATAATCAGCCACATAGGTACAATCCAAACTTTTGGAGTCTGTGTCACGACAAAACAATACCACACACTCAGAATATGATAGAATATGATAGTGGAATGCCTCAGTGCTGAGGCATTCCACTATCATATAAACAAAATATGCGGCCGTGCATTATCAGTTGCTATTGTACGGCTCATATTGCAGATCCGGTAGGTGAGTCGTCCATTATTTCAATCAACATTAGGTTACTTAATTGTAGTTGTTCTAACCGTAGGTGAATAAACCATAGGTGAATTCTCCTTTAGGGATATCGTTCATTAGTTATAACGAAATTCTGTGAAACGACCTGTAGGTTATTTAAACAGTAGGTCTTTTGGCTGTAGTTATTTCAAAAATAGTTGTATTAAGTTTAGTTATTAAAATATGTAACCCTATATACACCTACCTAACCCGGGCGGGTAGCAGCTTCACCCGCTTTCTATCTCACCTGTTTTTTTTTTTTTTTTTTTTTTATTAATAAAAAAATTTAATCCTGTCGCTATTACTGCGACAACATTTTCGCATACTTAGTATTCATAAAATTTAACTATAATAATAATAATAACTAAACAATTTAAAAGGAATACAATAATAATAATAAAATTACCTAAATCATAAATCAATTCTAAATAAAAATAACAATTAACATTAATTAAATAAATAAAATAGATTTTAAAGCTTTGTACAACAAAGCTATTAAATTATTAAATTATATAAAATTAAATTTATTCTAATTAAATTAACACCTCTGGGCAATTTACAAGGCATTCGACAGACTGACAGACAATTCAAAAATTACTATGCATTTATAAAAATATTTTTATACACTTTTACTTTAACTGTCTTATACCAATTACAACAAAAAAAAAAAACAAATACCAGTATATTAATTTATACTCTGTTCATTTTCAATGGAGCATTTTAGTAAACACAGCATTTGACAGTTCAATCAGCTGATGCAGGGGTAAAAAACATTTTATTATTTAGGTTAGCTCTTGCCAGCGGCTTTGTTTGCGGCATTGTGGATATACATAATTTATGTCTTATATTATTGTCAAGTGAAAAGCAAATGGCGGCGTTCGTGGGTAGTGTTACCACATCTGTCAGAAAAACGGGGAAAATAAAATTATATAGTCATTCATTCATTCATTACAATTATTTACGGTTCCCGTCAAGTGTTTGCTGCTTTGTTGTAATGTTTTGTATTTTTTCTCGTCTTTTATAAATATACAGTATTTTATTATAGACTTGCGATCCGCCCCGGCTTCACGCGGGTGCAATGCTACATAAATCTTCCTCTTGAATCACTCTGTCTATTAAAAAAAACCGCATCAAAATCCGAAAAAATTCTATGAATGATGTATGGTGAGAGTGCTGTCCTAAATTCGGAATTGTATTAAAAAGAAACCAATTGTTTGCCACCCATGACGTCAAAACTGAGAATCGTTAGGGTTGGCACTGCTACAAAGTCATAAATCTGTGGTGATTTTAATCTTCGTGTTTGACCACATAATGATGATTTTCTGAATTGAAATAATTGGATTTTGCATTAAATAGACGTAACGATTTAAAAAGTAACAAATTAAATAGAATTTACGGGTGAAATCATTGAAATTCTATTAGGTCTGCATCATTACGTTGTGATAACCCTAAAAAACAGCTGATTTGGAATGTTTACTAAAATGCTCCATTGAAAATGAACAGAGTATAGTACAAACTTCTTTTTTTTTTTTTGTGTATCGACGTTTACTTACACTTGACATTTTAATTTATTAATGAATATTATATCTATCTCACCTGTTAAACTTTGTCTGGAGAATAGTCCAGACTAGGTTTGAAAGTAAGGCGACCAATCATTTCAAGACATAATCTAAATTGGCACCATCTCGAGTTTTGGCGGAACTCACTCACTTATAATTAATAATCTTATCTTCTAATTCAATAATTAATAATTACTTAATAGCTTTCTAACTATAAAAGATTAATGTAGAAAAAATACAAGAACTAATGAGGCCCTAATTCACCACGCTGCTGCTGCTCTCAAACTTTTCAAAGTTCTCAGAATATGTCGGTTTCATCACGATTTTTGCTTTCACCGTCTTAAAGCGCACATACATTTTTCAAGAAGAAAAATCCAGAGGTGCTTGGTGAGGTGAACCCACGACCTTCGGAATGAAAGTCGGATGAAAGAAGAAGAAAATAAGATTATTTACAACAACAACATACATACTCGTATACTTAATAACTAAACCACATTCACCACATACTAATAAATCAAAGATCCTGCATAATGTATGTTTGTTTCGCTCCTACTTATCCAACACGGCTCTTACCACCTATTACCTCCAGGGTGATCCCCCCACCATCGATGCAGTCGAGCAAGGGGGACAGCCTCGCGCGCAGACGCATCCTCGAGGAGCTGTCCACGACGGAGAACCCGCTGTGGCTGGAGACCAAGCTGCGGCCCTACGAGGAGCAGGAGCTCACCATGAACGTCTTCGGAGACCAGCTCGAACAGAACCAGGAGAATGTACAGGTGAGGAGCTGTCCACGACGGAGAACCCGCTGTGGCTGGAGACCAAGCTGCGGCCCTACGAGGAGCAGGAGCTCACCATGAACGTCTTCGGAGACCAGCTCGAACAGAACCAGGAGAATGTACAGGTGAGGAGCTGTCCACGACGGAGAACCCGCTGTGGCTGGAGACCAAGCTGCGGCCCTACGAGGAGCAGGAGCTCACCATGAACGTCTTCGGAGACCAGCTCGAACAGAACCAGGAGAATGTACAGGTGAGGAGCTGTCCACGACGGAGAACCCGCTGTGGCTGGAGACCAAGCTGCGGCCCTACGAGGAGCAGGAGCTCACCATGAACGTCTTCGGAGACCAGCTCGAACAGAACCAGGAGAATGTACAGGTGAGGAGCTGTCCACGACGGAGAACCCGCTGTGGCTGGAGACCAAGCTGCGGCCCTACGAGGAGCAGGAGCTCACCATGAACGTCTTCGGAGACCAGCTCGAACAGAACCAGGAGAATGTACAGGTGAGGAGCTGTCCACGACGGAGAACCCGCTGTGGCTGGAGACCAAGCTGCGGCCCTACGAGGAGCAGGAGCTCACCATGAACGTCTTCGGAGACCAGCTCGAACAGAACCAGGAGAATGTACAGGTGAGGAGCTGTCCACGACGGAGAACCCGCTGTGGCTGGAGACCAAGCTGCGGCCCTACGAGGAGCAGGAGCTCACCATGAACGTCTTCGGAGACCAGCTCGAACAGAACCAGGAGAATGTACAGGTGAGGAGCTGTCCACGACGGAGAACCCGCTGTGGCTGGAGACCAAGCTGCGGCCCTACGAGGAGCAGGAGCTCACCATGAACGTCTTCGGAGACCAGCTCGAACAGAACCAGGAGAATGCACAGGTGAGGATTTATGCTGCTTAGGACTTATGCGGATACTTTCAGCTTCTTAGGAATGCGGTCTTTTAGGTATTGTCTGAAGAAGATTATGGGAAAAGACAATCGCACTGGATAGGTGGTACGAGGGGAGGCAGCCAGGAAATGGTAAATGTTAAATGTTTTTGAGTTTTTTACTTTGACTCTGTTTCAAGCGCCATTTTCAAACTCAAAGGGAAAGAAACAGTTATATTCAATTAAATTAAATATTGCTGGACAATTCACACAGCAACATCTAGTCCCGTAGTAAGCTCGAAGCTTGTGATACAGTGTCGATATATTGATATACATATATCGACACTGTATCACAAGCTTCGACTCAATAACTTTTAAAACATTAGTTTGTTCCCGTTACGAAATCTAGTATTACATTTACTTTAAATGTTTTTATTCAGCTAAAGTTCTAGAGTTTTTTATTATTAAGTGATTTGAACGTGTTGTTTCAGCCGGACAACACATACGCGACTATACAAGGAAGTCGCGCGACTGAACGCTTTGGAGATTACGCGACTTTGGGCGGCGACTCCCCCACTCCTATGGAAGCTGCTTTAGGATTTCAGGTAAGATCCAAGTACCTACCTAGTTTTCATTTCATAATTTACCCATTTATTTTTATATCCGCTGCACTTATTCGGTGTTTAGCTTAAATTTGACTTTTTTGTTTCTAAACGAAACACGAACGGAACTATAAGACAGTTTGTATGTCTGTCTATCTTTCTATCTGTATATGAGTCTACAATACAATCTAAAATAAATAAATCATTTATCTGAACACTTACATATTTTAACTCATGTTAAGGTATATTAACTACTTATATCTATTATTAAACTAAAAGAACTGAAAGTTAACGTTATTAATTTGTATTTAAAAAAAATGTTTTATAGTTTCTGTTAAGCATTGTTAAAACCAAGATAATTTACAAAATAATATCTTTAAATGTTACAGGGCAGCACATTCAAACCTCCTTCAAGAGACACGCCAGAACCGCCTCCCAGACCTTCAGGTTTGGGGAACCTATGACCATAGATGTAGATTAGATAGAAACTCTTTACATAACCTATAATCATCTTTTGCATAAATAATAGTCTTTAGTTAACATGCACATAGCATTTATTTGTGCATATCTTTCATTTTGATATTTGTGTTGGATTGAAAGTGACAACAATATAGGCTAGCATGTGCTAAATTATTTTGATTATGCATAAGAGGTAATGTTTTTATGCAAAAATTGTATGAACTTTCAATGTAATGACTGATTCATGTGAACTCTTTGACAATTTTTAAAGTTGAAGTTAAAAAGTCGGTTATTAAATTCGAATGGTACGAGTAGATTTTTACTGTATGTACCAGATACCAGCTAATACTTTACCTGTTTTTGGTTTTGCGTCAAAAGGATTAATTTTAATGAACTACACTTATTAATCTAATTAAGCGTGACAGTACAAAAATAAACTACGAAAAAATAAAATCTTGTTGAATATCACTAAGACTTCACATTATACATCACACAAATCTGCTGCATTCCATAAGTAATGCATTTTTTTAAATTAAGTTTATGTGTAAATAAATTAAATAGTTTGTTATGCATGTTGTCAAAGTGTTATATTTTAAAATACTCTATTTTTGTATGAATTCTGACATAAAGACTGTTTTGTAGATATCGTTACCATTAACACGTTGACAACGTCCATTTTAAAATATTTTTGTATGAAAATAATTATGTTAATGAAGTACAGTCAGCAGCAAAAATGGTGCTGATATTTTTTCATTTTTCTGTTTCTATGTAATCTGTCTCTACTCTATGTTGCTATTCTTTATTATTTACTTTACTATTTTTTACTCATTTTTGCTATTGAATGAACTTGCATATTTTTAAGTTGTAATTAACATTGTAGTTTTGAATCTTAACTATCTTAGCCACTAATTAAATAAGGTTTTATATTTTGCCATATTCTGTGTTTTTATAGAAGACATTCATAGACAACTTCAGAGGAAAGATAAATAATATGCAGAAATTGTCAAATCTGCGATTGAGAAACTATTTGTAATTGTTTTTTTATAGATCTGTTGTTTTATATACTATTTTAAGGGACCAACAAATCGTATATTTTGTGATATTGTACTGATTCTACATTTTTATACTTAACGTTTTTAAAGATTCTAACAATGATAATTTTTTTTGTAGACTGTAAGTTGAGTACTGTTTTACTTAAGTAAGTATTTATTTTTACTATACAATAATTATATTTATAAATCAATATTTTTTTATTGAATTATTGAAATCACAAAATACGAAAACTGTCCAAATCAAGTCTTAGCCTACTGCCTAATAATAAAACCGCTTTATATTATACAAAATATTTTTTTAAGTATTGTAACTAAATATATATTATTATTTCAAGTGTTCTTTAGGACATAAAGTAAAATGTGTTTTTGTAATAAACTGGGCTCGAAAAATGCGTAACTAAGTAAAATGGTCAAATAGATAATATCCCAAACAAGTATTACAACGAAAATAAAGAGATTTATTACAGAATATTCTTGATTTTTATTTATTTATTTATTTATTACAAAATCCACAGCTCTTATACTATTCTTAAGCTAAACTTATAAATATAACTTAAAGCCAATTATGGATTTACATTTTACAGTCCAAACATATTTAATTAACGACGGTCACATAAATGTTTATGTATGTACCATATGGTTATTGTAAATTAATATATCATACAAAATATATATATACTTATAAATATAAATAAGTAAATGATAAGCGATAAACAGATACATAAATACACAATAATACATAATTGATTAATTAATTATTGCAAAGCTCGAAAAATCTCACGTTTGAAACTCATTTTGCTGCTATTAAAGACATCAATACTGGAGAATTTTTTATTGTAAGTTCTAAGCAGCCGTGTAGTTAGTGTGTTCTGTGCGTAATTTGTTCCTGATTGGGGAATAGCGAATAGTTTTGTATGTCTCGTTCGCTTTTTGGGAACGTTGAAGCTTAACGTTCTTGAAGATAACTCAAGGCAGTCAATGTAACCATTACATAGAGCATGTAACAGTGACATATCAGCTAGGACACGTCTATTTTCAAGAGTACAAAGATGATGGAGATTACAAGCTTTCTCATAATTTATCTACTCTACCATGATACGTCCTGTAATTCAGATGTTTAACAAACTTGATCTGGATTTTCTCTAGACTCTGAATGTAAATAACGTACTGCGGGTTCCAGATGGAGCTGCAATACTCTAAGATACTTCGCACGTATGAATAATACAAAATTCTTAAGCAGGCAACATCTGAGAAGGGACGGCTGACTCTAAGTATAAAACCTAAACTTTTATATGCTTTATTAGTCGCTAGGTCAATATGCTCAGAGAATGTGAGCTTATTGTCCATGATAATTCCAAGGTCTCTTACAACATTAACTTTTTTGAGGACAATGCCATTAATTTTATATGTGAACTGGATAGGATGCTTTTTACGTGTAAATGAGACATGTGAGCATTTTTCAACGTTGATGCCTAAACGATTATTAATAAAGAATTGAGCTAACGTGTCAAGGTCATTCTGAAGACTCATACAATCACTTTGGTTTTGCACTTTCATAAAGATCTTTGTGTCATCAGCGTACATGAGGAGTTGTGAGTGCTTGAGACAAGTCACGATATCAAATAAGTAAGCAGCATACAAAAGAGGACCTAGGATAGATCCCTGTGGGACACCAGAGGAAATCGTAACGTAGTCAGAACAAAAGCCACCCACAACAACTGACTGAGAACGATTCCGTAAGTAAGACTCTGTCCATCGAAGTAAATTGCCCCTTATACCTAGGTTACTGAGTTTGTGCAGAAGAATAATGTGGTCTACACGATCAAAAGCCTTTTCAAAGTCAGTATATACCACGTCTACTTGACTCCCTCTGTCCATATTTTTGTTAACACTATCTATAAAGACTCCTAGGTTGGTGGTTGTAGAGCGTCCTTTCATGAAACCGTGCTGTTCCGGTGGAATTAAAGCAGCCAGGGTGGGATATATATGTACATGTACTACCTTTTCAAATAGCTTACTCAAAACATTAAGAATAGAAATCGGGCGGTAGTTCTCAATATGAGTTACTGATCCTTTTTTATGTATGGGTACTATGTGTGCTTGTTTCCAGATGTTAGGAAAAAAACCTTCTTTTAAGCAACGGTTATAAATAGAGGCAATGGGGAAACAAAGTTCGTCTGCGCATTTAATGAAGAAGATTGGCGGGATATTATCACAGCCTGCTCCCTTTGTTGAATCTAAATTTAGTAAAAGCTTATGAATATCTTCAGGGTTAACCTCAAGGGAGTGAATGACATCACGGCTTATGTCGTCATTAGGCTGATCCAGGAAGTAACTACTAGCGGGGGGACTAAAGTTATTTTCAAAAAACTTATTAAACGCAGAACAAATATCTTTAGGTGTATTCAATGTGACCTCCTTGTATGTCATTTTCTGAGGATAATTTGAGCTATTTTTTCTTTTAGATTTAACGTAAGACCAGAAACATTTAGGGTTAGCTTTAATATTATCCTGACATCTATTAATATATGAACTATAACATTCATCTTGGAGAACTTTCTGTTGCTTCCTAAGTTCAGCGAATAGTTTATGGTCATTTGGATTTTGGTGACTTTTCCAATCTGCATGAGCTTTAGTTTTCTCTTTTATTATCCGAATGAGCGATCTACTATACCATACTGGATAATTATATGTATTTGAGGTACTAACTTGAGGAACAAAATCTTTAATTAATTTATGTAAGATAGCATAAAATTGTTCTATCATAGCATCGATATTATTGATTTTATTTATGAACGACCAGTCTTGTTGCTGTAGAGCTGTATTGATACTAATGTAATCACCACGTCTAAACTGGTTTTTTAATCGTGGTTTAGCTTTAAGTAACGGAACGAAAATATCAGTAGCCACTATAGACAAAGAGGGGTGAAATTTATCCTCATTGACTAAGGGAGAGTTAGAAATAGTAATGTCAACTGGTGTGTTAGAGAAAAGTAAATCTAAAGTGTTATTAGCACTGTTCAGTATCAAATTATATTGAGAAAGACCAATTAGTGAGGAACATGATACAAGACTAGAAGCCAAATTTTGCATATCAATTGATCCTTTTTTCACTATAGTAGGAAATCCAGAGGTACTCCAATCTATACAGGGCAAGTTAAAGTCACCAGCAATCATAAAATAGTCATCTGAATGCAGTTCATACACATAAGTCATTAATTCCATAAATAATTTAGTACGTGCGCATAATAGTGCGTTCGGCGGTATATATATTACTGCTATATGCAAGTCATGAAGAGAACCTAAAGCGCGCGCTGGAATAGTTAGCCAAATACACTCTAGATCCTGCCTTTGCCATTCTGGCCGCTCGTACGCTTGCAAGTGCACTCCGCAAAGAGCCATCACTCCACCACCTAACGAGCCACGATCTCTTCGGAACAGGTTATACTTACCGTCGCACAGTTCGGCGTCAAGTATTCCATCGCAAAGCCACGTTTCAGTAATTAGAATAACATCCAATTTCCTGAGCAGTAAATTATTATAGAATTCATTCGTCTTGGTTCTCAACCCCCTAACGTTCTGGTAAAAAAGTTTTAATTTTTTAAGGTTATTATCAATCATAATTATAAGAACAGTTCTCCGATTTTATAGGTGTAAATATGTTTTGCATTAAGTTCATAATGTGTATAAATTGTGAGTAAATTAAATTATAACTTTTAAGTTTAGTATTGTGTAATATAATTCTATTAATAGATATTTCAATAATTAAGTTTTGTATGAATGTAAATAATATAAATAGTATAAAAACAAAATAGCATAGTTTTGTTAGTAAGTTAACATAAGTTTGGTAAGTATGGTACATAAGACGTACATGATGATAATGGTAATAGCTTAGAAAAGAGTTATTCGCGAGTGATAACAGAACAAGAGCAACAACAATGCTAGTAAAGGTTATAAAACAACGACAGTAAGTAAATAGAGGAGCAGTTAAACAATTTTTATAAGATCTGAAGTAGAGTCTATCGGTACAGCCGGAGTGCCGTCGTTTTTGCGAACATAAATACGGCAGTTTTTTGTCCAGACATATTTATAGTGAGCTTCTTTCGCTTTTTCTTTGCAGGCATTTAGCAAAAGTTTGTTATTTTTAGTCAGGTGCTCATTAATAAAAATTCTGTCGCTGTCGCCCCCTAGTTTGAGATCCGCAGCAGTTAAGTTCCGACGTTTACGACCTGCCGCAATGATCTGATCCTTCACGGAGCGGCGCCGCAGCCGCACGACGATAGGACGAGCGCGCGCTGCACTTGCCGCGCGCCGTGGCTGCACTCGATGAGCAAACTCCAAATCCGAAGACTGAATGTCAACTCCTACGTAACGTGTCAGTTTTTCAACGATGTCTGACGTGTCTTCATCCTTTCCTTCAGGAACACCAGTAATTTCGATGTTTTGGAGTCTCGACCATTGCTGTTGCTTAAGGTTTTCCGCCTCGAGGTTCTTGACACGCGTCATACAATTGTCCAGGTTTTCTCGAAGGAATTTGTTTTCGTCCTTCAAAATTTTCATTTCACTGGACGTTTTTCCGAGAATATTTTTAAGCTCGGTAAGCTCTTTCTTTAGGTCATCATACTGCGTGCTTACGTAAGAGAGTGACTCCTGAAATCCAGTGCATTGGTTATCTATGTTTTTTAGATGACCAGCTACCGTCCTTTTAATAGTTGATTCCAATAACGACTCCATCTCCTTACTCACTTCATTCTTCCATATGTCCCTTAATTTTTCATCCGTTATGTACTCGGCAGCTTTTTTTGAGATTTCTTTTCGGCGCATGGTCACATTTGAGGAGTCGGATGACAATTCAACATCACTCGCATTGTCGTCCTTTAGGGCCATGTCCTGCCGCGGTAGATGCGAAGAACGAACGGGCGTATTACTATTGTCGCCCCTAGGCACCTTACTCTTGCACTCAAAACACCGCCATTCACGCTTGTACAAATCAGTTAAGCGCTTGAACCGCTTAGGTGATAGGCCGGCACACGCCAAATCGTACTTTTTCTTACAACCATCGCAGCTCATAAACTCCTTACTTTGGAAAGGCGTCTTGCAGCCAGCACATGATTTATAGTCCATTGCAGCTAGTATTGAAGCACAATCGGACTTCAGATAGTATGCGTAAAGTTTAGAGCGCTTTCACAGTAACCAATATTAATCAATCTATAGCAGCACGCAGTAGAAGCACATCAGGCCGTTCATACAAACTCTTAAATTAACTGCAATAGCTACTACGCACTAATCGCTATGCAAGTTGTGGGTAGGTCAGGTTTTTATTTGTTGAACACTTTGGTGTAAGTGAAATGTTTATTGTAATAACTCACTGTAATGTTGTTTTTTACGTTATTATTATACACCACTAGATTCGTCACACTGTAAGCTTTATTGAGATGTATAATTATTTGTTAATTAAACACTTTTGACACACTTTTTCGAATATTTATTACGGAGCTACCGGACGTGGATGTATTTCTAGTGACCGCCGTGAGGGTAATGCCGTTTTTAATGCCGTTTTTACCTTTACAAGATAACTTATTACTAGATACACATTTATTTATTTTATTTTACTTATGCCTAAAGATTTGCTACATAATATT
Source organism: Chloroclystis v-ata (assembly GCA_963691955.1). NCBI lineage: Eukaryota > Metazoa > Arthropoda > Insecta > Lepidoptera > Geometridae > Chloroclystis > Chloroclystis v-ata. The sequence goes on along the minus strand of OY829898.1, from coordinate 9,579,747 downwards.
TCAGCTTTTAATACACATTATGGGTCTCGCTCAATTTTTGCAATTATTCGATCAATTAGCAACAAATATACAGACAAAAACTAGATGATTTAGGTTCTTTGCCACCAACTCGAATTTACAAGCAGCTTCTAACATACAATACAATTGTCTGTCACCTATACCTACTACTTTATATTATAATGTTGTATGAATTATTGTCCAGCATTTTTTTAAATATTTACTGTACCCACCTATTTAGACTTTTATTTTTTTATTATAGGTATTTTATTGTAGGTAGGTACATCTACATGGTCTTAGTTCCATTATAGCACCTCTCCAGTACCTTCATCGTGTTCCTCACGGTCTCCAGGTAGACAGAGAACTGCTCCTTCAAGCAGATCTCCAGGTTCCTCTCGCTCTCAGCCATCTGCAGATAAAGCTGTTCCATCGCTTCTAACTTTAGCAGTATTAGGCGCTCGATTACTGTGTTGTAGCTGTCTCTTTCCATCTGTAACGTGAAGTGTGCCGGCTGGTGAATAGTTATCTATATAGTGTCGAACTGTCGACTATGGTAGGTATTTATATATCGCGATACAGGCAGCAGCTTCATTTTATTAAAACTGAATAAATAATAATAAATAAATTATGTTTATTCATGTAAAAAGTTTACAATATTGTGAATCAATTGTAGAGACTCTCATAACTCTCATTTAGGTTAAAGAACTTGTGTTAAAAAGTCCCGTATTTGATAAAGTACCTACTAACTGTAACAACTTAGGTAGGGTAGACCGGGGGCAATAGTAACACGGGGCAATAGTACCATTGGGAATATCTCAACTTCTAGGACACCTATCTGTGTGTGCGTTAGCCGGGGTACGCGCCTTAAGTGTCCCGACTTGCTCACTAGTCGGCAGCGCGCTCGCTGCGAAACGGACGTCTGCATTTTTTTGTATTCAAGCACCCAAAGTAATTTTTTTTGCTATTTTGATTGCCCTGTCACTCAGTTATTACTGTGTTTCATGTAATTATATATTAACTACGCGTTTACCTAGGTATCCAGTTCTAGAATTCCCAATATTGTGTGTATAAAGCACTACAATGTTCCGAGATATTTAGTTATTTCTCCAAAATCTATACTTGGGGTCAATTGTACCGTCTTCTCTGGGAGCAATTGTAACGGTACAATTAACCCCGTGGTACAAATTACCCCTGATATAATTTACAAAAATGAGTACAAATTAGGTGAAATAGTAATTAAGAAATAGTTTCATATTGTTATTTTTAACACTCTGTCGTCTTAACATAATAATTTAGTGGATTTCGCCATCTTTGCATTCAATGTTACTGGATAGATAATGATTTTACTTAAAGTTAACTTAAAGTTTAACAGGTGCAATTGTACCAGGGTCAATTGTAACTCCATAGAAAATAATATCTGTCAATTATTTCCAACAATTTTAGATATATAAGCTATTTGTTAACTCTCAATCAAAGTTTAGACCAAAGCGATTATGCCAAACTATAAGAATTTGAGTTATTTGTGTTTAAAGTGGAGAAAACTCAATTTAAATTTGTTTAGTTTTATCTTGTGAATTTTGTAGGACTGTTCCTGAAACCTACGTTCTTATTTATAGTGACTGATTAATAAATGCCAAAATAACAAATATACGATACTATAGTTATGATTCGATAATTTGTTTGTTTTTTATTTCCTTTTAAATTTTTGGTACAAGTGACCCTGGGAAGGGGTCAATTGTAGCACTCGCCCTGTCATCATTCTTACCTAATTTTCTCTATGTTCTGTAAGCCCTACGTAAAATTCATCAAAATGGTTTGTAGCTATTGAATTTAGGTTTCTAGAAACATAATAATTATAGTAAAATACCTAAGTTTATATAGTACAATTGTCAGAAAACCAAAAATTGTTACTATTGCCCCCGGTCTACCCTACTTGGATCACCAATCCGCCTTGACTTTAAAATATAGTGTGAGTACAAAGATGATAAAGATTTGTTAAGAATACCTTAATAGCAAGTACCTAAGTATTTCTACATTAAAATTTAAATAAATACGTTACTTGTGTTACGGGTTAAATGAATCTTACTTATTTGAAGGTAGAATTTTTTGAGCTTTTGGAATATGCTTTATTGGGTAGGTACTTACAAATTCAATAAGGCATCGTCTCGCACGCGGCTCATTCTCCGGATTTTCAGTTTTGCAAGTGTTCACGAGGTACTTGTAGCCTCTTCGCCATTTACGCATCTGAAATTCATTTCTCAACACGTACACAATTAAATCAATTATTTATAATAACCTAAGAGCCCGTGATGGCCAGACCTTCCTTTAATTCACAAGCGTGAAAATTCTGTCATGTGTATGTCTAACATAGGTAAGAATAACCCCCAAACATGAAACCTGGATCGCGGTTCCTTTGGGAGATAACAACCTTTTACCTGTTATCTCCCAAAGGAACCACGATCCAGGTTTCATGTTTGGGGGTTATTCTTACCTATGTTAGACATACACATAAAATAATTTTCACGCTTCAGAATTAAAGGAAGGTCTGGCCATCACAGGTTATTAGTCTATACTAAGAGCCCGGTCTGGCCAGACCTTCCTTTAATTCACAAGCGTGAAAATTATTTCATGTGTATGTCTAACATAGGTAAGAATAACCCCCAAACATGAAACCTGGATCGTGGTTCCTTTGGGAGATAACAGGTAAAAGGTTGTTATCTCCCAAAGGAACCGCGATCCAGGTTTCATGTTTGGGGGTTATTCTTACCTATGTTAGACATACACATGACAGAATTTTCACGCTTGTGAATTAAAGGAAGGTCTGGCCATCACGGGCTCTTGGTCCATAACTCGTCTATAGAAATAACTGCTTGTAAAATAATTTACACTAAAATAGGTCTAATATTTAAAAATTAACATGGAAATTGTGTTCCCTTAACAGTTCGCTTCAGTATTTTAATGCTGATGTTGAGAAGTGATTGGAGCAGCATATCTCTGTGTAAGTAAGTGTTACAACTCCAAGCTCGGGCAAGTGACTGTGGTACAGACTTCGACTTAACAAACCTCTTTTTCAATTTGCTCCACGCCAAGCATCCTCGTCTGATCTTCCAAGGCGCTGTTGGTAAGGCACTCACTCTCGCTGAAGACGTAATTCTTAGTTGACTTCCTGATCAGCTTTCTATTGTGGTACAGGCATTGTTCCCACTAGAAACACACAAGATAATAGCTAAGCTAGACTTATAATTTTTAGTTTTAAGGATTTGGTATTATAGATTATTAATAGAATTAATTAGAGCTTACCACGGGGCTAGATGTCGCTGTGTGAATTGTCCAGCAGTATTTTTTATTTTTATTAATCAATTCGCTTACAAGATGGTGAACACAAAAAGTTGGTACCGCCCGTCTTCAAGAAGGAAGGTACCTTAAGTAATCCTTTAGTAACTTTGACGATACAAATTAGTTGTGGAAAACCTCCAATCCTACCTTCTCATTCCCTGGAACACCTTGAAAGCAGTGTTCCTTATGTCTGTTCATCTTGAGGCGGTACTCCGTGGTGACGTTGATCCTGGAGAGCTGGAGGTTCGTCTGCCAGGATCCCCTCAACCTGCGGTCTTCCCTCTCCAGCTGGAGCGAGGAGTTCAGGTTTGTTTCGTAGGTTTGAGTGAGACTTCGTTCTAGCATTTTATTAGGGAGTAATGGACGCGTTTTCGACGTGGCCTGAAAAGAGATTTGTCTTAGTTTTTATATGTGTGGGAGAAATCCATGAATTACAAGTACCTACTGTGGCACGGCTGGTGGAGGTTCGCCTTTATCGCAAGGGGTAATGGGATCGATTTGTGCCTCTGGATATTTTTTTTGCATAGCTTAAGTACATATAGGTAAACTTCAACAATATTTTAACAATCAATTCAAATCTAAATGAGCTAAATAATATTCGTTTAGAATGCAATAAGAATTACCTATAAATCAAATAAGATACCTAAATATTACTTACCCGCAAATTTCCGCATTGATGCAGGAGGGTCAGCAAAAAAATTATGTAAATCATTTTCACCTAAATTTATTTAATAAAATAAAATAAATATCTTTCATAAATAATGTGTAATTTAAGTATTAAAGTTCACACTCACAAGCATCTGTTCAATCAATGTTACTGGAAAATTATCTACTTGAATCAGGATTTGAGTATGGTTAGCAAAAAAACCTGTGCTGCTTGTTTTTCAACTTTTCCATTACACATCTATGAAGTAAAAATATTTTATGAATATTTTGTACTTACCTATTTATAGGATGAGCTACATTTTAATTGTTCCTACGCTAATAATACCTACTACAATAAATGTTAAAATTAACACATAAAGAACAATTATTTTTGTGCAATAAAATATTTCTTTACGTACCTGGTAAGTTTGTCGTATTTTATATTGTTTTTATAGATAATAAATAAATACCTGATAATTAGGGTGTTAATAAATATAATTAATTTAAAATGCTGTAAAATTTGCTGTCTCTACATTGCTGTAATTAGAATATGAGTTATTGAAACATGATAACCCCCGCTATCGATTGATTTAATTACGATCATGTCAACAATTATGTTTATCTGTCAAGTTAATGTCAATTATAATGTTTATTGTGACGGTTCTTGTATTTCCTATTAGAGATTAAGTTACGATAAAATTAAATGATGTCATTTATAAATTGATTTATTATATTTTTGGTCTATACAAACTGTAACTAGACATAAAATGGTTTGAACTTTGAAAATATCTAATTTTTCTGAATAATGAACGTAGTAGGTAGATAGGTACATAAGATAATATCTATACTAGATATTTATACATAGTAGACTAATATTATAAGAAAAAAATATTAAACTTAATTAGACTTCAAAACTACCTACTGCACTAATTAAATTTTTTATAGGTTTTATAGGAGTTAGTTGCCGCGAGAAAATATTTATTTCCCGGGATGTCTTTTGATAACTTAGTTTTGTACAATAATAAAAACAAATATGTAATTTTAAGTACATTTTTATTTACAAAAATAAATTGTCAGTAATTTTTACATAAATAAAACTAACAACAATAATACAATTTTATGAAGTTTTTTGTATTTCAATGGCACTTTACCAACAAGATTTTTTTGTTTTAATTATCAATCAATTAGATAATAACACACCTTGAGAACCTCATAATAATACTATAGAATCGATATATATATTTTTTTTATCGGTATATAGAAGAGAAGAGAGAAGAACCCTAGGTTCCTGATATACCTACAGATTCGGCTTGAACCCATGATTGAACTGTAGGTATACTTAAGTAGGTATTATGTTAATTATATGATTGATTCATTGAACTCAAATAAATTTCATATATCTACTATAAACCTAAGTTATACACCTCAGTTACATAATTTATGATACCTACATGACATTGTTTAGAAAACCTAACGTTACAATAAGTTACTTACAATAATGTTTTTAACTATTTGTTATAACATTGTACTTTAGAATTATAAAAATCTATCATTTTTTTATAATTTTTGGTTAGTCAAGTACATTATCCATCTAAACTATATTAAAACTATCACAGTAATTTAACAGATATTTTAACCCTTGCTATGCGTACATAATCTATGTCATATCCATAAACTAATATTATAAAACTGAAGAGTTTGTTCGTTTGAACGCCCTAATCTCAGGAATATAATAGGTACTAGCCGACCCTCAGACAGCTTCGCTTGCGTTATTTTAAGTTTAATATTAGTAGGTATAGATTAGTCTGTTCCCATTAAAATAATGGGTTTGATAACTAATCACATATAAGTTTACATAATTATAAGCGACAAATATTTTAGTATATTAGATAATATGCAAATACAAATCATATTAAAAAGCGAGTAAATAAATTTTGCGTCAGAGAATGAGGTCTATATTTTATTAATAATGTATTTATTTCTGAATAAATTATTACTAAAAATATGCAAAAGAAATTTAACATTTATCTATATTATACCTAGTTTACTTGGAATCAAATTCTTGACTGAAATAGGTAATTATTTTTTCTTTATTTAATATATAAGCAAATTTTACGTACCTGGGTAGTACACATTTCTTAATTTAGAATACGTAGATACCGAAAACCTTGCAATAACATTTAGTAGTAATTTTACAATAACATTTTAACAATTTTATTAAAATAAATAGGTACTTAATCATCGTCATAAAAGCCAATAGGGTTAATTTTATAGGTTCTATCTATAAAGATCTAAAAAATAGAAATGAGATTTTAAGTAACGAACTGAAATTGGCATTATTTATAAATCCATGATTTTTTTTGTATGTTACAACATAAACCTATTATTTTGCCTAATTTTCTCATTTCATGTAAGCTTTTAGGAAATCACTATAATAACAGTAAATTATTACGTGATTCCAAGAAATCATTTCGAAGGAAAGATTATCTATACCTACAAGAAGCAATGGTGCGCACAACATACATAAACAACTAATTTAAATTTGCATAATCCTTTTCACACCCCTGCCAAACTCTCCTTCGTGGTATTCAAACTCGTCTTCAAACACTGGTGGTACTTCACCGTGGCATCCGCCGCCTCCGACTGCAGACGCTTCTTGATCCTGTTCAGCCGTCTCTTGCCGTGCAGCACCAGGTCCTTGTAAGACTTGCGCGTGTGCTGAATGTCGTCTCGTATTCGGTGCAGCTCGCCGGCTGCTAGACGCTTCCAGCGCTTTATTTTTGGTAGTGCCTGGATAAAGCGATTTATTAGCTTCATTGTAAATTATAATGATAGGGTGTGAGGTAAGAAGGCATGACTTATAGTCTACTAGCTGACCTACCCGCTGCTTCGCACGCTTTCTACTACCCTTATCACTTAGGGGTATGGAAAATAATAGCCGATTCTCAGACCTACTGAATACGCATATAAAATTTGGTGAAAATCGATAAAGCCTTTTTGGAAGAGTAGGTACAGTAACTAACATGGAAATTTTATACATTAGATACCTACATAATGTTGCATGAGCTTTGCATTTGGTAGAGGACGCAATTTTATTTTTGGGACGTGTCATTAGAAGCTTAACCCCTTTTTTCTGGGGTTTGTTGCCTTTTAACCTCTTATCTTGAAAATATTATGGATACAGGTAAGTAGGTACGATCTAAACACTGGGAGGTTTTTTCTACGTATACGCAGTCCCGCAAACATTTTAATCTCAGTGGGAGTCACTGCACTATCCCGATAAACGGGTTATCACCCGATCGTCCTGCGAACCAGCATTCAAACACGTTTAATTACTGTAGAACATACACAAATTAGCAAGCAACAAGCGAATAAATAATGAGTCTGATACAGAATCATCACAGGCTTTCGTACAGATTGTTTTTTTTGTCGTACAGCTATATTTATTGATTAAAACTGTATTTTGTGGAACTTGCAGTCGATAGGATATTTTATAACAAAATAACGCAAGCCTATAAAAAAAAAAGAATTTTAAGCAGAAGAACAAACGTACAGATTCTGAGCCAAGAATTTAAGAACCACTACCTATTCAAAGTCGTCCTCAATATTTTGATGTTCCCTTGAGATAAATTAAAATGATATTAACTTACTTCACATACAACTCCACAGTTATGTAGAGCCATGTCGACTTTCTTCAAATACTCGTTCGTCTGAAACAGAGAACATAAAATAACAAAACAATATTGGTGGATTTTAAAATACAGCTCTATATGTACGTACATATTCCACATATCACCCTAGGTCTTATGAACCCGATCAACAAATCGATTAAGATATAGTTTATTGATAGTCGTCATTTCATTGAAGACACATTAACCTGTTGCACCCTGATTACGTAACACAATAGCAATGTAGGTGCAGTTGGTTTCATAACTACAAAGAAACCTTATAAATTACTATTCATAAATACATAAATTACTTTTATTGCTCGAGTTCTGTATCATTGTTTTGTTATTTATCATAGAGATACACAAGCCGCAAGTATCTAAATAAATAAATAAATAAATAAGTTTAAAGAGAAATAAGCTAGTAGTTACTTTATTTGATCATGAAACGGATAACATACCATGATTTAACGTAACATCACTGGTGATAATCAAACTCTCAATAAAAGACTCAGAAAGAGGGTAGATCGATTAGTTTGTCAATAACGGTCTGCCTACCCGCCGGTGTCATCAGTCTGTCCGTGAACATGGCGCTTGCAACAGTGTGGAAATATCGGAAAACTCAAAAACATTTAAATCTTGGTATGTTACCCATTTTATGTTCAAATAAGGTAACTACTAGCTCTTTTCTCTTAAAACTTATTTATTTATTTGTTATATATTTATAATATTTATATTTTGTATAAGTATATATAAAAGTTATGGTAGTTACCTTATTGATGTGCATTCTGAAGACGATCATGTGCCCCAGGATGAACTTCTGGTGGTTCTCGCCGCTGAAGCTGGCAGCGCGGTAGGAGTTCAACCGCAACTTGCGCAGACGCAGCTCAAACAGCCCGCGGCAGTCCCCGATCTGAAACAACTGTACTATAAAAACTGTCGTGGTTTGATAAATTCATATTGAGTGCACTGCGGACCGGCGGTCGTGATCCGTGTCCTTGCAGTTTCTTGATCCTGAAGAAGTCCCACGTTTTGGGACGAAACGGTTGATCAATAGTCTACGTTAATATGGTTTGTGTATTGCCCCATCCGAAAGTTGCCTCGCCTCGGAAGAGATCGCTTTTAGCGATAAGGCCGCCAATTTTCCCATAATTATGTATTAATTATATTTTGTATTTTCCACTTTTTATGTTAACTTATTAATAGTGTACAATAAATTAATTCTATCTACGTATCTATCTATCACGGCCGTTTTAGAATTCGACGACTTCTATGGCGGGTTCGATTCCTGCTACGAGACAAAAAAAATGGGCGATCTGCAAATATTTGTTCAGTTTCTGGTTGTTCAATATGTAAAATAAAAAATATCTGTATGTGTATTATATTATGTATATCAGAAATCTAGAACTCGTAACACAAGCTTTTAGCTTTCCACGGGGCTAGATGTTGCTGTGTGAATTATCCAGCAATATTTATTTCTATTTATTTTATTAAATTTTTAAAACTTTTCAACTTATTGTTTATGACGGTTGGATAAAGCTAACACACAAATGATTTTTTACAATATTATACTAATAAGTAATTCAAGCTCGAGCTTACCACGGGGCTCTATGTTGCTAGGTGAATTGTCCCGCAATTCATAATTAGAACCCAGACAGGTACATACGTAATCTCGGATTACAGTACCTACTTATAATATAATTATAAAAAGTACACAGCTGTATATCAAAAGTTTATTGACCCGTAGACTGGCGCTGCCTTTTTCTACGTCAAAATATCTCTACAATATCAATGACACCGCACTTAATGCTACAGTCGGTACAGTCATCGACAAAACTACTTGCGAATATGCTCGAATTGAATCAAGGTTTGCTCTAGAATAAGACTGAAATCACCTTGGATGACATTTGGTTTTTTAATTGTTTTCGGTTATCGGTTATTATTTTAAATAAAGTAACAAGTGATGTGTATATTTAAATTGAAAACAATATTTGGTTTGACTAAGAATTTGACAACAAATGTGCTCGTTTCGACTTAACACTTGCTATAGTGGAAGACAAAAATCACATTGCATGAGAATTATTTGAATTTTTCAAGTTGACAGACAGTAGGTACCCTAAAATAGGCACGATTCGCTTGCTTGGTCAAATTTAGTGAAAACTATTAAATGGAACTAATCCACACGTTTGCACTTATATCGTCGATAGTACCCACGGCATGCAGACTATGAGCCAATGTGCATAAAAACTGGAAGATCCGCTAATTGATCCATACATACCGACGTCTATTACCATTACATACTCTATGTAGGCACATATACAGGGCTATTCAAAATACTGCAACCGAGACAAATTCTGTATGTTCTGGGTGATTTCTATTTACAAATAATATTGAAAATATGATTCATTGTTAGGTAGTTTTATGTTTTATTGTATCAACTGTATACCAAATATGTCTTGAACTAGTATTTGTGATCCAAAAGAATGTACTTATAAAATAATTGAATTTAACACTATAAAAGATATTTATTACCTACCCGTAACCGTATCTGAAGGCTAGATATTGCTGTGTAAACCTGAATTGTCCTGCAATATTTATTTCTGAAAACCATTAATGTTAATAAAAAACGCATTGTATTTACTCGATCGATTGATTGATATTTAGTAATATTGATTATATTTTTATACATTTATTTATTGGTTAATAAACAGAATACTAATCTTGTATTTCCAATGACCCTGTATAGCAGGTAGTGACCCATTAGCCAACATCCTATTGGTAATCTTTTGAATCCCTTCTAAGTTTCCTTAATAGACATAATAGCTTTAAAAGCAAATATTTTCTTGGGATTTTAATTGAAGAAATTAAGTCTCTTACACGTTTTAGGGAACCACTAGCCGACCTACCGACAGCTTCGTCTGCATTTTTTAAGTTATTTATAACCTCTTTTAACTGTTTAAAAGGTTTTTTTTGCGAAGGCTTCCAAATTTGAATTCAGAATAACCGTCACCACAATTAACCGTTATTTAAAATAGACTATTTTAGAATTAACCGTTCGCGTAAGTAAATTGACATGTTCGACAAATTCTCGCATAAAATCTAATTTGCGTCGGCAGTGTTATGTCAATCACATAATGTATTTTTGGCATTGGTTCAGACTTTAAATAATTCGTAGTCATAGCCTAAAATAGTCATTGCTAATATATTTCGATCTAGAATGTGCATGGTTATATTGGTGATTAATTTGAATTATTGGTATTGGATTTGAACATGAAACGGGTAGCATACCATTATTTAAATGTTTTTGTATTGGTATTGGGTTGGAATTGATGGTTAATTTTAATTGTTGGGAAAATCTTGTAACGCGGGAGAAGCCGCGGGGCGGAAAGGTAGTTACAAAATAAATGCCCATCAAACTAAATTAAGATAATCATCGTATGTATCGTTTGGCACATGAGTAGTTCGTAGAAATAAATGAATGACAGATCGCTCTTGAATCTTCAATGGCACTGCAGTATGCATCAGCCAAATTAATCAGATACCTACTGGATGTGTCTGTAGCGGTGAGGTCGATGTCCGAAAAACATATCCGATCACATGATACTACTAATATTATAAATGCGAAATTTTGTATGAATGTATGGATGTTTGTTAGGTAGGCACTTATTCTCGCAAAAACTACTTAAGGGTTTTGATGAAACTACATGAATAATCACTTTCGCGAAAAATACCGCACCTGTTAAGCTAGGTGACATACCAAATCCCCATAAATCATGTATCTACAAGAGTTAAGCTTATAATATTAAATATGCGTATAAACTTTTAAGAGACAGTAATTACTACCTATAACTTCACAATAAAGCAAATAGACATCAAAAGAGAATCTATGTTTAATTAGCAATTAGTCAGCGGCCCTTGAACGCGGATCAAGGTATTGTGTAGCCATTATTTAGAAAACTGTCGGATAAAGTATTTAGTGCTAAGTATTCAAAGCATAAGCCAATAGGTATGTTCCCACTTATGAGACACAGACACTTACCTTTAGACGAGAGAGATTAGGCTTTAATTTATCTCTGGCCAAGCGCGGATTGGATGTCCCATTGAATTTGTAATTTTCCTTGTGTTTAATCGTTTTTACAGTAATTTGGCACAATTTATAATCTAGTATATTTACCATAATTTCGGTTCGCCTACAAGACATAAAGACCTTATCTAAGAAAATGTCTGCGATTATTAAAATGAAGAGATACCAACTCATCACCTGTAGAGTTGGCAATCCGTCAACAACTACTGCCAGAAGTAACTATTACAGTATTCTGTATGGACGAGCCCTCTGTTTATATACAAGCGTCCTCGCATGTCTTTACTTCCTAGTTTGCAATCAATCGTGTCTAAAATTGGTAGATAATATAGGTTATGAACCTATATGTATAATCTATACAAATGTATATTATATTTTGTATATGATTATATTAAGCCCGACTATATTTTATATATACGTATATAACGTAAAAAAAGCAAGCAAAGCTGTCGGCGGGTCTTCTAGTCCTAAATTAAATAATCATCATCCATCATCAAATTATTTATTGATTGATTGACTTACCCTGTCTATTTGTTCTCTTGTTATCTATTCTATAATTTTTAGTTTATCACCATGATGTGAACCAATGTGTTCCTAAGGCAAAAATAAATACTATACAATACACAGACCGACACTGTTGTCCATCTTCTGTTATATTAATCACAACACCTACGGGAAGAGAAGGGTCCTATTCTTAGGCTAGCACCACACATCTATCAATATCCTACATCCTATTTTTCAAATCACTGAACCATTTGATAATAAACAAAACAAAGTCTACATTTACCTATCTCTTCAAAATAATGTTTACCAACTATACAATAGCGAAGTGTAAATAGTAAATGGGTTCATAAGTGGTACTTGCATGATAACGTGATTCATCCATCGCTTCGGTATGACGTTATCGGAAATGCAATCATATTTGCAATAAACATTTATGTCATATCTTATTTTATACATGGATGAATAATTGGATTGTATTCCTTTAGAACGAGGAATTATTCTAATTTAGTTGACTCGTAAAACGGACTAAGGTATATTTTATACGAGACTAGCGAAGCGCCCTCGCTTTAAACCTTCTTATCACTCTACACCGAATCAAAATCCGTTGCTTTTTAAATGATTCAAGAAGTGGTTACGTCTTAGTTTTATATTACCTACTATACTGCCAGAGGTTGCCTCACGATGTTTGCCTTCAACGTAACACACGCAGAGCACGTGTTTTTAAAGCACACGTTATTTATTTATTTTGTATGTACTAGCTGTAAGTTTCCCTAAAACTGTAAAATAAAAATAAAATAAATAAATAAAGAATCAAGAAGAAAACTAGAGGTGCTCGGCCGGGTTTTAACCTTCGGAATGAAAATCCTGGTAAGCGTGATTATACCAAATCTGCCAAGACCATATTAAGTTCCTTTACTGAGCAGGGTTCTTTCCAGTAATAAACAATAAGTAATAAATGTTTAAGAAAAAGATTTTATATGGGTTGTTATGATAATGACTACATTTTATAACCATCTAAAATAGCAGAACTTTAATCGTGACTCTCAGAAACACTAGCGGGTTCACCTCCCGGGTCGCGCGTAGAACCAAAGTAAATACCAACGCAGCCTGCGCATTAGCATACTAGAGCCGGCACCAGAGACAAGCTAGAAATTGTACCATAAATATATCTATACCAATATTATAAAGCTGAAGTGATTTTGAACGCGCTAATCTCAGGAATCTTTTGTCTTTTATATTACCCAAGATTATTAATTTAATATTTTTTTTAATAATGTTTTTTTAAACGAGTTATACCTGTGATCTAGAATTGTATTTAAGGATGTTTGTACTTGTTTAAAGAGTTCTTGTGTGATTAGAATGATTTTTATATTGATCTATTAGCTCTCAGACTATACTCAGAGCTCGTTTAGAATTCTCAACTTGATCCTACGTCGAGTATAATGTCATAGTTAGCAGGTCCCAGGATACGAGACTATAGCCTTCATCTTAGGTGAAGGAATCTGAATTAGAATTGGACTAGCTGTGTGTGAACTGCAAAATATTTGAAGCTGGTCTCGTTTTTTTAATTTCCTGAACTAAATTATATTTTGAGTCGTTTTCTCTACTACCTTAAATGGAAATTGGAATTATTTGTTGAACCGAAACTAAATATTTGGTGTTAGTATTCCCCAAAATAGCCTAATCCTTTGACGCAACGCCAGAGAAATCTCTACGAAAACAACAGTGAAAACAATAACTTTTACATTGTTACCGAGTTGATTCATACACGTGGAGATTATACGTCATTTGTAGTTGTGATGTCACAGGCCTTCTGACGTCACTATCAAGATTTTATAAATTACTAGAATTCCACCCCGCGGCTTCTATCTACCAATTTTCAGCCAAAGAGATTCATCCGTTCTTGAATTATATAGTGTATTTATCACGGTTTGCTTTTATTTAGAGAATAATAGATTACTTATATATAAGAACAGGCTTTTCGTCTGCAGTTTTTTCCGTGTATAATTCTTTGACATTCTTTTGATGTCAGAAATCTAGCACCCGTAACACAAGCTCGGAGCTTATTACGGGGCTGTGTGAATTGTACGGCAATATTTCGACTCATCCGTAGAACAGAGTTTGATCTGCAAAGTTGATGGTTTTCAGTAGAGGCCAGAGAAGTTTTTGACTTCGTTTAAGAGTTATAACTTTTAAACGGTGAGACTTATCATTGAGATTTTTTGGTATGTTGTTACAACACCGCAGCATAGTTAATTGCTTTGTGTTGTATATTTATTATTCTTTTTTTTCCGGAGATAGCAAGTCCCATGTAAACATTGGACGTTGTACGGAAAAACAGTGAGGGTCCGTTGTCAACACTAAACTTTGTTCTAGGGAAAAATCATAATGAAATGATGTTCTATATTAATATTGATCGTTTTACGTCGGAATCACCTTTTCCGTAAGAGTTCTATGTGAATAATATCCTTATAATAATGTTAGTGAAACTATGTCTAGCTTCCATTATTTATACCTATATATAAATATATTATGTAATTTTAAAATATTTAGGATATTTTGTGAATTTAAAATCGTTTAAAACTGATTAAATCTCAAAATAAGTAAAAAAAACTTTTATTCATTCAAAAGTTTGTTCTCAAGACTCACTTTGAATATCAATTACGCGTTACTTATTAGTAACTTAGTACCATGTCCTTCCGTTAGAACAACATGAAAAAGTTTAATTAAGTACCGAAAAGTTGTATTTTTATTATCAGAATACTTAACATCAGACAGGGGGTTGATCATCAGGCTTGCATTAGTTACATAATCCTACTTAAACAAATAAAAATCAACCTTTATAAGTAGTTACTAAATAATAGCTAACTTTTACAACGAATGTCATTATTATTATTTCGCTAAATGACGAATACAGCTTTAAAATTAAGCAGCAGAAAAAATACCATATAATTTAGTCCAGTAACTCATCATCCGACTCTTCTAAAGAATTACGCAGTGTGATGAGGTAAGGATGATACTCCACGAATATAACTTTTGAGTGGCACTTATCTAATAAATCTCTGTATTTATCATCAGAAACCTTAAAACATAGGTTTAATTCATTTCATAATTTGCTGTAAAATTATGAAATAAAGTAATATTTAAAAACATAATTTGTTTGTGTTACTGCTCTCTGCATGAAGTTATTTAATGCTATTCCAGTTCTTCTCCTCAACATCTTTCATCCATACCTTGTCATTAACTTGTCATTGACATATAAAATCAAAGAGGTAACTTTGCGAAAAACATAGGTTTCCCCTTTATTCTTGGCTCATATTACTAATAAACGCCATTCAAAAGGAGTATAGATAGTTTTGGTTTAAGAAGCTCTTTCAATAACAGAATTAACACTATCATCTTCTTTTCGGACATGTCCCTTCTGTAGATGTTTAAGGCGGATGATTAACTTATTTGTGGCGTAAACATGCAATGGAAACACAAAGCGATTAAATAAAGTGATAATCTCAGTTCGTAAATATTATTGTTTTTATTTTGCGCTTTACCTCTTTCTGAAACCACAAAGCGATTTTTAGTTTGGCCCACAATAATTGTCCATCTAAAAACCAAACTTCTTGGTCAACATTAGCAAGAATACATTTTAAAAGGCAACTACGAGTATGTAGTAACATCATTTGCCCTACGCTTTCCCACATTATAGCAAATGACCTTATTCTATTACACATTTCAAAACTTATTAAATTGAAATATTATAGTTTTCTCTTATAGAAAATACGTTTATATTGTCATGAGGCCACTGCAATCACTCTTAAAATCAAACACAGCAAAAAAGTGTTTTCATTTGAATGTTCAGTGTTTTTCTTTTTAAATCCCTTATTTTTAAATCAGGGTCCGTCAGGTTTTTCTTTAGCCGGAAAACATGACATTCGTAGCACAGTTTGTTTGGGATATGGAAATCTAGATTAAAGTTAGTCAACTCTAACTGTATGTCGCGATAATGGCGTTACTTTGTAGCTTCAGTGTAAGAGGTTTAGTTCTGGAGATCAAACAATTCAAAATACTGTTTGAAAATTTTGGAAATACTTAAGTCTATTTGTAGATAGAGCTTTAGGCTATTTTTTTTCCTACTGCCCCAGGAGATAGGGACAATAATGTTAAGGTGACGATTGTGCTGATTTGTGACGATCGTCATTAACATCTGACAAAAAATAACTGATTTTGTTTATAACTATGAGTATGGCAGAATTATATGAACACCTACAAATTTAAAGAACAAATTATTATAAAATAAAACTTGAAATTAACGAAGTTTTAAATCGAACAATGTCCTATTTAAACTCGTTATTCCAGTAAAAACGTCCTATCTTAACATCGACTCCGTAAATTGTAAAACAGATTCCACCATAAAAAGTCCTATATTCACATAAAATCCATAAAAGCTCATCAGTATCCGTCAAAAATGGTCCTATATTTTCATATGACTTGTACTTTATCGTGTTTATTATTATACATAAAATGATTATACTGAAGACATGTATTAAGTTAATCGTTCTTTCGTATTAATAGTGAGTTTCACTAGCTTTCCGTCAAAAAAAGTCCCAAATAAATATCGAACGCCCGTAATGATCTACCGCTTTCCATCGTATAGTGGCTGGACTGAAAAACGGACCACACTATCTTGCCGTCCCCGCTTCCGATTACTGTCGCATGGGCACTCAGTGCGTTGTTCTGCGGAACTGATATCAGATGCAACGTTATTCGACTCTATATCTCCGTAACTACATTAGATATAAAAATTCTAAAAACGCACCTCTGTAGAGTTTTAACTCCATAACACGTTTAGCTGATAAAAGTACTTTTGCTCTATGGTCACATAGAACTCTATTCTACGCATAGGTCGATTTATTTATTATGATGTAGGTAGTTCACAAATGCAACGTTGCTGGCGTCTGTTAGTAATCACTAAATGAAGGTCATGTCTAAACTATTGGCACTAGAATACGGCGGAAGCGCCAGGTTTACGCCAATCTCAGTTTATTTAGATATTAAAAACAAATAAATATTGCTACACTATTCTAGAAGCATCATTTAGGTTTAAACTTGGAACAGCTTGGTATGTATATTTTAAAAAATCTCCGCAGTAACAGAGATGCGAATGTATCAAACATGAAACTTTAATTGAGATTCTATTGTCAGGAACGTAACGTAAACATATAAAAATATTGCTGGCCTATACAGCAATGTACCAATCAACCCAATTCTAAATCTAAATAGGCTTAAAACAACATTACTTTCTAACTTTCCCCATTATAAAGCAGCATTAATATAATGCATAGTTAGTTTAGTTTATAGGTCTACATCCGCGGTAACTGAGATTGAGGTAGGTACCCAGCATTACCTATAAAATAATTGAGATTCTTTTGTCAAGAATGTAACATATAAAAATATTGGTACTACCAATCAACCCAATCCTACACCTAAATAGGCTTAAAACAACATTACTTTCTAACTTGCCCCATTATAAAGCAGCATTAATATAATAGTCTAGGTATTACCTACATGCAGAACTCGCGTGCCAGCACAAAGCTGCAGATGTGGGGCTGATAGTGCGGTATTCATTAGCAAGGAATGCATGCACGGATGGATCGGATTGAAGTGGGACTGGCGTGTGTATCGGTATCTATAGGTATCCTGAATCGTGGATGTGTGGGATGACGTCAGTATTAATGGATAGCTCTAAGCTTTCTCATCATCGCTAAAGATAATTGGTAATCAACTATCGAGTTTTTAGAATATTAAGCGGTTTTACTGTTGGAAATGTAAAATACTTTAGATTAAGTTCTGATACAATGCATGAAACTTCCACAAATAGTAGGTTAACAGAAACGAACATTAGTGATCATTTTGTTGTTTTTCGTGAATATAGACGATAAGTAATAGTAGGTAAGTATAGTAAGCTTTCCAAATAAATTAAAATTAAAATATTTGCCGGAATATGTGAGTTTACTCACTATTTAAATGCAGTGTTTATCTAGGTATTCTAGGTAATCTAAGGTTCCCCAGCAATGCCTTGTTCAGTGCCTGAACAGAACACTGTGGCATCAATATCAATCAGCTCTTGAAATAAACGCAGGTCTTTATAGTCGTGTAAATAATAAAAGCCACTCACATCTTCAATATCAGGCTTCCCCGGCACACTGTTCACCGCTTCATCAGCATACTCGGAGATGCCTACAAGGAACTCCTTCAGGTCCCGTCCAGCTTTGGCCGTGTGCTCCGTATACAGCCGCATGATGTCTGACCTCACGGCGTCCAGCTGTGACGTCAGAGCGGCCATCTTGGACCGCTCCACGTCTTCTGGTAGGCGGAGGTCTTCATGGTCGTTTTTCAGGTCGATTAGGATTTGGGCGTCCTGGAAGAGGAAAGTAATGGTTAAAGGATAACTGATTAGGTACTAAGGGCTAATTTCTCCGGTTATAGATAAAGCCTATCCGTAACTTATCTGTCAGATAAACTACAAATTTTGGTACCCACACCAGCGGAACCTACAAAGGGCCGACTTCGGGCTTAGTTGCAAAATATAGAGTTCCTATTATATTAACCCTACATTCAAAAGTTCATTTACACATACATTTTATGATTTATTTATTTTTAACTACAGCTATGTTATGTTGCTATGAAATATTAGTGAATACAAGAATTTCACTTTGTCCATTATAAAATGGATTTCCTGCGGGGATAAATATGTTTGATAAATAGCAAAATATTCTTGTTGTAATGTCTTCTAAGTTAATGATTTTATGTATCTAATTATAAATATCAGTCTTGTTTTATAATGCTCTTTCAAATCAAGATTAAAGTTTATTTTTAATCGAATTAAATCAGGTTGTTCCCGTTCCGCATCGCTTTCTTTGAAGTCGTAATTGTTGTAATTGTAACATTACCCGTTAATTACAATGCATTTTCAAAGCGAAGATAAAAAGATATCTATTTTAACATCGGCCATTATCCTTGAAATATTTGCTGCATTCCGTACGTTGAAACATTAACAAGCTCTTAAAAGATAACTTTACAACCGGGTATTATTACATTTATAATTAATCATTATTAATTACGAGCTTAGCAGCCTGCAGCTTCGCCTGCTTTTATTTATCTATATTTTTCTTTACTTAAGCTTTATAAACCTTTCTTTATTAGCAAAACTAATAAGTTATTATAGCTGTAAGTATTTTTTTTTGTTTTCACAAAGTTCGAGCTAAACAATTGTTGTTGTGTGAATTTTCCACAGCGATATTTATTTATTTAAATACCTATAAGCAACACGGTGCTAAAACAATATTATTATGTTCAGAAATAATCCACATAAAGATGGAACTATAAAATAAACTATTTTAACTGAACACACAAGGTCCTTTTCAGCAGTTTGGATTTACGAGCGTGCAAAGAGACCTGCAGTTACTCGCGGCCTTCCAAGGGTCAAACGGATGCTTTAATACACGATGTTTATTTCAGACCGGCTACGGATATTAAAGATATCTTTGTATCAAAGGCAAAGGCAAACAATTTATTGTCATAGAATTACATACGATTACATCGACGCGTCAAATTTAACTTATTGATATTTCATACGAGTTTTCTGCCCAGTTTTAATTGTTTTTCGTAATAATAACCTGTGGAAGTTGTTGTAACTTTTGAAAATGGCTTTATAAAGAAATGGAACGGTTCTTTATGGCGTATAATGAGACTAGTAAGTCTGCTGAAAGCGATATCTTCCGGACACGTTCTAAGACCAAGGACTAGTAGACGTAAGAAAAGTTTTTATAGATAATTGGAATTGTCGGGTCGACCAACCAACCATGTGCGTATTGTTTTACTACGAAGCCCGTAAACTCCAGAATCACGGGTACATTCCGCGAGTATTTGCATCTGCAAATTATTATGATGTCACAAAGGAAGCTGTAAAACTATTATTTATAGTTTCAGTTCACTGTTTCACGGACCAATGCGACGTAGTTCTAGGTTGATAGCTTTCGGCAAATGTTTAGACTTTATCTTGTCTATTATTTTGACGACCATCTATAATTTTGAAGGTCTGCTTGCGACGCAGGAGGTTGCGGGTTCGATTCCCGCCTCGGAACGAAATTTGTACGATCTGCAGATATTTGTTCCGGGTGTCCGGGTGTTATTTACATATATGTGTATAATACAAAAATCTTTATCTATGTATGTTTATAATAGTAAGTATGTATATCAGAAATCTAGCAAGAACACAAGCTTCGAGCTTAATACAGGCACAGAACATATTTTATACCTTATTACTACAGGGCAAAATATTGATATGTGAAATGTGAATTGTCCGGCAATATTTATTAGGTAGGTACCATTTATTTAGTTTAAATTAGTATTTTAATTAATACCACGCATAACCCGACCGGAAAGCTTGTTTATTATAAGTAATTCATAGTCCCCAAGTAATTGTTACGTCTAACAAAACAAGCAACAAAGGCCTACTGATAACGTTGGAATGCGATATCTGATACGTTACCTAACACATCCTTGAACGAGCCGGTACAGTCAGCGGCATGATCCACTGACGCTTGTTATTTGTAGCACTTGACATGTTAGTGTGTCGGTAGCGTTACGTGTCAGAATTGAAACACGAAACACTCGACTTCAGTCAAATAGGTACATTTACTTTCAATTCTGATGTTAACTTCAATAAAGTTTTTCAAAGTTAGCTTGACTTAAATTTAAAACGACCAATTAGTCGGGCTGAAACAAATAAGTATATTTTTTGAGCAACATGGAATAATTATGAGCTTTTTTTACCGAAGCATCTTACTTTTCGATGCATTATAGCTTATTGATAACCTAAATTAAGTGTTCAGTGGAAACAAACGAGTCTTAGTACTCATAGCATGGCAACACGTGGGGAAGGACCTAAATCTATCTAGGTACTTAGATTTGTATCTTTGCTCCGCCTTATGTGCTCTACATTTCTTAGTTGTTATTTCTCTTCTATTATGTGTATGTTGTATATTATATTGTTGCATTGTTTATTGTGTTACAATGATTGTCACTAAAGTTTAATAATTTATTTAAAGTATTTTAAAGTGTGTTTGCTAAAACATAAAATCCTGTAAGTATATTTTTTTAAATTAATTTTTAATAATATTTTGCTATGTAGTAAATTTTATCATATTTTCAATGAGAGAAACATTTTTAGTATTATTTTAAAACCAAAACCTAATCAATTGTCAAATTATATTTATTTATCTATCATGGAAAAATGAACCACATTTTTCCATACAACGCATAAGTCTCTTAACAGTTATTTCTCTCCGTGTAAAGGACAATGATAATACGATCCGTAAGGTTAATCTGACCACATGCACTAATGCGCACGTCACGACCTGTGACGTCACACTGCACTTGTATCATATCAAATCATATGCATCTGCCAACGTTTAATTTTATATGCAAAGTACCAGAAGAAGATAAAAATAGATTAATAACAATTTGCAAATTCGAAGCATATTTTTTACTATATACGGCGATTGTATTTATAAGAATCTACCTAAGTATCTAGGTAATTTTATTTTATCTAGTTTGATGACAAACAAATATTTTTTATTAAGGTATGTATATTAAAGTATTTTACCAGGTTACGATTAGATAACATTCCATGTTCAAAACAATTCACTTTCTTCTTTCTTGTGATTAGGTAGGTATATATTGTTCAAGATAAGGAAAAAAGTATAATTATAAGTTGGATATAACTTAACAAGTGGGTTAGTAAATGTGTAAAAAAACTTAAGTGTTTGTGAATCGCATAACTGTACCACAGAACATTATAATAATTACGACCAAAAGTGAATCCAAAGTTAATTAATTAAGACTTTTACAAGTTGTTGATATTCTTAAGTTTTGACGGAGGTAAGTTTAATGAGAAATATATTGCTTGTAAACTTTCACACAACATTTAGACCCGTGGTAAGATATTTAGGCAGGTTGTTAATTTGTAAAGAGTTAAATGTATATCTGCAATGCGACCGAGTTATTCTCAACCCAGAAGACAGGCAGCATCAAAAAATAATATTATAAACATCGGTTTTAAATACTTTTTAAAATGATGACGATTTAAAACGGTCACATCTAAGTTCATTTGTTATAAATATGAATGAAATGATCTCATCTCTATGCAATATTGCATTTATGGCTATTATTATGATGTTAATGAGATATTGTTTAATTCTGTAAAATTTTACATAATTTATCATGCTGACAGTTTATTTTTTTGTTTTCAATTCAAATAACAATAATAATTCGAAACAGAGACTTGCTAATGACGTTATTAAGCTTACCTACTAATTATTATTAGAAAATGAAACGGGTAAGTTTTTATTTTATTTTATTTTTAAGTTATCATGATATCAATGTTTGTGAGTTTCCCGACTTATTTCAGTCAGTCTCTCCGTGAAGATGGTTCTTGAAATATTACGATAATCTGGAAACTATAAAAACATTTTTAAATGTAACCTACTTTAATTAATATTCAAGTAGTCATGTTTCTTAAATAATTAATTTTTAGTAACAGAAGCAGTAAAGTTAGCAAACATCAGATTACATTATGTTGTTTTGTGTGTTTGTTTGTCAAAGATAGCGCTGTCGTTTTAACCTGGTTTTAGGAAATTGGCCTTTAATAGCGGCGACCTTGAATTTTTCAGCTATTTTTAAAATATAAATAACTTCTATTTTATAAATAGGTAGGTTATATACTTAACTATAATAAATTCATAAAACATTCCAAAACGTTTTCTAACCTAAAACACAGTGTATTTAACAAATACTAACAAAAATTGCATTCCTTAATCGCCTCTACCAATTCTACAATAACCTGTGACCAAAACACAGTCCTACAGTACAGATGCAAATCACGCTCCCTAAGGGTCGATTTGACCCTGCGAGTCAAGTAGGGCCTAGGGCTCTTTCGCGTGAGAGCGGGCCTTTTGACCCATTTACACGAGCTGGTACTAGACCTTACGGATGTGGTGTCACTTTAGCCGTTGCTTAACGAACCTACGATAATCAGTGTTAGTTTACCTACTGAACTTTTACCATAGATTAAATAAATATATAGCTGGACAAATTACTACAAGAACATGTATACCAAAAAAATAAAGTTGTATATATTTACTACTTAGGGTTACTTACTACCAGGGTTTTAATCTGCTTTTTTTTTAATTTTCTGAAAATATATGATTTTCAATACTTTTGAACATAGGAACAAATTTAGCATAGGTTATATTAAATTTGTTGAACTATCGCAATTTGTTTTCTTAATTAAGGATAATGAGTCATTAAAATGTATTTATGGTGCATTTTATTTGAATAGGTATTTAGGTACCTACCATTCCGACGTTTCATGTGTTTCAAGCGCTTTGCAATTGCGCTTAATAGTTACTACCCAAATACATTTACTCATTCAGCTGTGATTAACTCAAACTAAATTACCGTACCTTTATCAACATAGATAATAAATAAAAAAGTTGTCATTTATAAGATTATACACAACTAGGTAAGCTAAAATAACAATTTTCCGATTTTTTTTTTCAACATTATATAAGTACCTATTATGTTTTTATAAATAAAAATAATGTAGATTTTGTGATGACTCGTAAAAATTAACGCTAAAACCTGGGCTGCATTCCAGATATTGGTTTTAGCCAACTACCATTTTAGGCTTATAAGATGCCATAAATAGTAGGTGGATATTTTTGTTCTAAAATCAAATTACAAACACAACCACAAAAAAACTTAGGTACCTACCTTACGCTACAAACTCTTTATGATAGAGATTGTAAAAATAAAATAAAATTAAAAGCATAAAATAGACTCAGATTTAAAGTAGATGATATTTCCTTCAATAAACAAATAAAACAACAAAATAAAATCATTTTAAACAATACCAATCCAAAATCCAATAATAGCACCCGTAACACAAGCTTAGAGCTTATCACGGGGCTAATTGCTGTGTGAATTTTCCAGCAATATTTATCTATTTAGGTATTAATCAATAAAATATCCACAGATCACTTCACCTGCGCACACGCCGCGCAGATTATCACCGCGAGCGCGACCACGCAGCCGACTCGCGCGCACATTGCACCGCCACTGAGCGATCTAGATCTACACCTGATTGTTCGAATGCCTGTGCCCATGATGCATGTTTGTAAAGTTTGTTTCGCATTCATGTTCATGATGTAAGACATTATTAAGACTGTTTGATTGCGTCCTTACCCCCCAAAAAGACGATCACACAACTAACAACTTTATAATTTTGTAAATCTATAGAACACTTTGACGCTGGCAAATTGAGCTTAATTTAGCGCTGGGTCCATTATAAAATTGTATATAATGAAGTGACATAAACTGTTGGTGTTCCTTCTTTAATAAATTATGGATTTTTTATTACCCGTGTAAGATTCGACTATGGTCGGTATTACTCGATAGTTTAACTCACAGAGTTTACAGTGATTTTGCGGTTCACACGTTTTACTCGACTTCGAGTTAAACTATCGAGTAATACCGTATGTGAGTACTGAGCTTTAGGGCATCATCAGTCATTCCGTGAAGATGGCGCTAAAAAGTGTTGAAATATCGGGAAAATGGTTGGGCGTCCAACATTATAAAGATGGTATTATACCTATCTACCTAAGTGAATTTCCCGTTCATTCTAAAATAAATTAATAAATATCGAATGATTACTAATAACCGTCCGCCATGCGGCTTCGCCCACGTTTTAATGGATTTTAACGCAAAACGTAGCCTTTTGTTAATCCAAGGTGTCAGCTAACTTTGTACAAAATTTTATTAAAACCGTACTCATTGAGTTTGAATCAAATTCGATTTTACTGGCGTGAGCTGTCAGAATAAGGCTAGGTATTTCTTTGAATGCCTATCTATGTAACCTATATTTATCTAGTACCTAGTATCGACTTGCTTTGCCAAAATTAATATGAAACATGATTATGACATGTAGGTCATCTAAGTCTACATTCTAGAATATGTAGGTATATTTATAAAGGATATTGAACTTGTGTAAACGTGTTGACTTTGTATAGACTTTCATTCTCAAGGTCGTGGGGTCAAAAACACCTTAGGATTTTTATTCTAGAAAAATATGTGCATATTAAACATTATAAGAAATTCCGATCATAGTCATAACAACACATAGTCCGTCCTGGAGTTGAACGACCTCATTAGATTAGCGAGGATCTGCTGCTACGCAGAAGGTTGCAGGTTCGGTTTCCCGGGACAAAACTAATGGCTTGTATGTGTAATATGTGCAGGGTAGTTTGGGTGTTCTATGTATGAAAATCTGACTACGTCAGAGTTATATAGCGAGTATAGTCAGATAATAATTATCTGATTAGACAATAAGGTACCTACCTAACAGTAACACTTGCTCCGAGTTCACCTAAGATTGGATGTCAGAAATATTTATATTTAATTCATACATAAATCACTTTTTTCTATCGAGGTAAAACGCATTAAAGCATAGCTGTATTTATTTTATTACTATTTTATGATTCGATCACTGGAATAATCTATTTAATGAGTTGTACCTACAAGCTACAAATATTCAGACTTATGCCCGATGGAATCACAGAACATTTGTGTAAATATTTCACGGTTACCATTCATAATGACTAAGTATTGTACAGTGAACATGATTATTATTATATTAAAGAATATTTTTTAGTTTACTCACCTATCTATGTGGTGCTGGCATAAGACCACTCCATGTTACCCCCTAGTGTCTGCTGTCTAATGGGTTTAGGAAAACTATGTAGTACCAACAAAGTCCAAATATTATATTATGCAGCTGAAGAGTTTGTTTGTTCGTTTGAACGCTGGTCGATTTGTTAAATTATTTCAGTGTTTGGATAATACTTATATTTATCGAGAAAGGCTATAGACTATAGGTATTAGATTAACTACATAATATAATTATGTTGATAACGTAAAAAACGCAAGCGAAGCTATTGGCAGGTCGGCTAGTAATTACATAATTTACAAAATGCAGATGATGATGATATAAATTGTGAATCAGTACCTATATCTATCACTCGGGTAACTTACTTAAGTGTACAGCTGATTCACATAATTTTGTGAAATATCGTAATGCTTGAAGAATGTTGTGTACCTACGAAGTTGATTACAATAATCGGGTAGGTAGGTACATAATCTAAACGTGAGCAGTTTTCCACGTAATTAGGAAACTATTGTTGTACAGTTATAAATATATTATAGCTAGAGGACCCGTCGACAGCTTCGCTTGCATTTTTTAAGTTATCTACATATAAATCTAAAACGTTTCTAAAAGTCTATAACGTTTCTAGATAAATGTAGATCCAACACGAACGCCCTTATCTTACAACCGGCTGCTTGTCCGATTTGAATAATTATTTCAGTATCGGATAGTACATTTAACGAGAAAAATTAGAATATATTTTAATACAAAACATATTATCTTCTCTACTATATAAAAATAAGTCGGGTTTTCATTTCAACGCACGAACCGATTTCCACGGTTTTGTATTCGTTGGAAAGATCTCGAGCTCCGTGAGGTTTATAGCAAACAAAATTGCGGGAAAGTGTAAAACGCGGGCAGAGCTATCGGCGGGTCGGCTAATAAACTATTGGATCAATTAGCCTTTTAAGAATCAAAATCAATAAGTAACTCATCTTCATTAAAATCACAGTGCACTTCAATAAACTTGTCACAATAACTATCAATAAATTAACATGGCAGTTGTTACATCTGCGCCGACGCAGTCCAGAGGTTAAACCATAGAGTTATTTTTACGGTGAATATAGAACTAAAATTGCTTGAAAAAAAGTACGAAAGAAAAGCTTATTTATATCATAAAGTTTATTGATCTGTATATAATGTAAATACTTTTAAATAAATAATGAATCTCTATAGCGATAGCGACATAATATTCCGAATACCTTTTAGAAAAATATAGTTCGACAATATTA
Source organism: Chloroclystis v-ata (assembly GCA_963691955.1). Classification (NCBI taxonomy): domain Eukaryota; kingdom Metazoa; phylum Arthropoda; class Insecta; order Lepidoptera; family Geometridae; genus Chloroclystis; species Chloroclystis v-ata. The sequence goes on along the minus strand of OY829898.1, from coordinate 9,552,471 downwards.
GAACACGAAACGGGTAACAAACATAATCATGATTCAAATTACTAATTACTTCCAATTTTTAATTCCATTAAAAAATTATTTTAAGTAAATTCGTAAAACAGCTTGGTTTGTTAAACATTTTACAAGTTACGATGAAAATTATTTCTGAAATATTAAGTACCAAGTAAAAACAACGTTACGTATTATCGAGTATCACTTTTACACATTTCTAAGTCTATGGTTTGACAGTCACCCTGACTCACAACGTCATCACATTCCTCACATGCACTCCAGTGCATTGTTATCTGATATGAGATAAGTGATAACAGCTACTGGCCAAGGTCATTTCCTGTCAGTATAAGGACATATTAATCCTTTTATAAGTCGTCTCAAGTCCATGTAATGTTTGTAAACAGCGAAAGAATTTCAGTTGCGCATGGTTTGAAATACATTTATTAGCAACAAGTAGCACCCTGACTCACGGCATTTGCTTGTACACTGGAAATTTCTAGAAAGCGATGAGCGAGGCCTTGTAGAAAACAATTTACTTACTAAATCACCAGATTCTAAACAGCTACACCACTAGAAATTTCTAGAAGATTCTAGAAGGCGATGAGCGAGGCCTGGCAGAGTGACAGCGCGAGGAAGCCGACCACGTAGAGAAGCAACACCAGGTCCATGCCCGTAGAGAAGGTGTCCATTAGTGTCGGTGTCTCCAGCCCCGCCGCCAGCCGCCCCCGCGCCCCCTGCCAGCATGCGACCATGCAGGAGAACAAGGAGTCTGCTCTGCTCAGGATCCTGGAAAATTAAATAAAATATTGCCGGACAATAAGCTCTAAGCTTGTGTTAGGTACAATGATAATAATGATTAATTAATAATACGTTCTGTATTTTATACAAGACGTCCCATAATGGGTATGTAAAGCCGAGGCGTGCATTATAATCCTGTCGTTTCAAACGCTTTGTGTCGCTCGTGGTCAAAAGTATTCAACTTAATTAGGTATCGCTCATTTGGTAGAACATCGACGTAATTTACAATATTCCAATTTTACAGGAGAGCGATTATTGAGTTTTTTTGGAGTTAATAATATAATATCTAATATATTTGTAAGCAACTGGTGGTATGATTATGATTATACTAGATGTATATCAGAGTTGTATTCAAGAAATTTCTAATATCATTTTAACAATATTAAAACGATGTATAGAATTTCCTTAATATAAAAATAACTACTGAGGTACATGTAGTTAAGTCATTGTTCCACCAGAATACAGTTATGGAGAATAAAATTATTCGTACAAAATGGGTGATAATGTGACAAAAAAAAACTTGTTTGTTACTAATCATTTAAAGTATTCAACATTTTAGAAAAGCACTCATAGAATAATATCACAATTCAATATTGCTGCATTATTTTATTATTAAGGCATCATTATTAAGGCACAAAACAGTGTTTACAACATCTTAAAATCCTTAATTAAAACTAAAACAGTATCTTAAGTCTTTGTAACTTATTGAATCTCACTTGGAACAGTTGGAACCTACAAAAATAACTTAAAAATGGTGAGAAATTCAGATATCACCTAGTCTTGTAACTTCCTAAATCTTGCTTACAAAAATGTCGATTATCGATCCTTTACGTCGATGTAGCCCTCAACTCGTCGGAGCATTTCCGCGCAACTGACCAATTCGTCGTTGTATCTTGAACAGTTTCACGATTTGGTCTAAATGCAACAACGACGTTTGTGTCATCTAGCGGAAACTATTAGAGATACAATATCGTCGATTTTTCTCCAAGTCTAGATACTACTTACAGGTGTTCTGACATACTTAACTTAATATTGCCAAAAATTACAATTACGTCATTGTTCCACCAAATGAGCGGTATGTTAAAAAATCGCGAAAGTTTAAAAAGTTCTGATGCATAAGCATGAAGATCATGTATTTGTATAAACCTGTAAAATATAGATATGTATTAAATCACAGTAAGTTCATAATAGGGCGACTTAGCTTCCAAAGGTCTTAATAGGTTCGATACATGTAATTTACAACAATAATCTAACTGACTTCAACAACGTATATGAACACTTACTGAATACGTATAACCGACATTATACCGGCGATCCAAGCCCGTCCCATTGCTGCAGTTTCTCTCGAATGATTCCTGAAGAAATTAATTACATTTGTAAGACTTCGTTGGTGTAATATATTATAGTGGGAAACGTGTATTTTGTAGCAAGCTTTAATCTTAGACAGTTGGTCGTAAGGTCTTGAAACTTTAATTTAAACTTTGTAAATATAAATAAGAAAATTCGAAAAGCTTTAAATACAATTAAAATTTATCTAATTAACTGATTTAATTTACTTCGAAAATATAAGTACAGATAGGTACCTACCAAATTATATTATCTACCTACCGATATATAGAGGAGAAAAGTCCAAGTGGGTCACATCTATTATTAAGGTTCACAAATGCCATAGCTAAGATGTACCACACCCCATAGAAAATAGTCGAAAGTGATGTAGGTTCTGTAAACGGAAGAGGTGGTAGTTGTGGTTGCATCGGCCTGCAAGGAAACACAATTTCAGTAATATCTGTTCACAACAGCGCCATCTCGTATAAACCTATTGTACTAAATTTACAGACCTTTTACAAAGCCTTGCTAAAGATGTAGGCACTCTTACGAGTTGGTAAAGTAGTTCAATGTGCAGACCATAGATGGCACTGATAACAAAATATGAATTATTAGTTTAATTTTGTCGCGTTATTTGTCGCTGAGCCTGTTCGGATTCATAAATGATCATCGTCCTCATGCCAACCCAAATTACATGGGTCTCCCCAATAGAACACGAAAGCTATTGGCGGAATTTTGAATAATTGCTTGGTGATCGTAGTATATTGGTAGAAGTACACTTTAGAATATAGGTGCCACCAGTCTATTATAAATTCCTTAGGTAGTCGATTTGGCCAAACACACGATAAGAGGGTATTACTTGGCAATCGCAGCTACTTTAAAGACACCTAGCTAGGTACATTTCGAAATGATGCTACCTTGGTACTGTCCGCTCAGCTTTTCTATACATCTATATATATAAAAGAAAGTCGTGTTAGTGCCTGAACTTATAACTCGAGAACGGCTGAATAGATTTGGCTGAAAATTGGCAGGGAGGCAGCTTAGAACCGGGGGAAGGACATAGGATACTTTTTACTGCTTTTTTAAAATCTAATATAATGCGGGCGAAGCCGCGGGCGGAAAGCTAGTATGTATATAAAGGTAGCATCCCTATCCAATACCGCCTCGCGAATTCGCGACCTGATCGCGCTATAACTACTGATAGGAGATTTGCGATTGCTGCTAGGAGTAATAAACAAATCCCACACACCATGCCCACTGGTGGACATGGCCAGAGAACCGAACGGAAGGTGATTTCGAATGGCGCCCAGCAACGTTATTTGAAATGTTCCACCTCATGTTGCTTTGACTACACCCAAATGAATATACTACCTGTCTCCCTGAGCCATGACCGGCACTGGATCCTGTGGCGCGTGGTGAGATGTGTCCATGGTGTCTCCTCTCATCCAGCGGTCCACATCTTCGCTAAATCCGCTCTGGCTTATCTGCACGGGGCACGAGGTGATATCGTTCTGGAACAATCAGTTCATTTCACAACTAAGTAGTACACTAGGTAGGTATTTAATTTTGAAATTGGGAATATGTTTATAATGAAATAATAATAATATAATAATAAATATACTATAGACAATTTTACACAACGACATCTAGCCCCTAGTAAATGTGCGACGACACATTGTCTGTGTCTGTGTAGTCACTAATTAAACATGTTTTAACTCTTGAAATAGTGAAAACTTCCGGATACAAATAAATATTTTACTTAAACTGTTTTGCCATAATATAACACTTTTCTAAAACTGAAAATCCAATGCAAACTAACAGTGAACTGTTCAGCCATAACAACCGTGGCCACGGATGGGTTGATATCCATTTCATCATCTTGTTCTCCATCGCTGTCTGCTAGGTCATTGAACACCTGCGTCGCCATCTTACTCGACATTATACCCTTAGACAAGACAGGGCCAGGTTCACACCAGGTAAGGTCCAGACCAGGTTAAACCTTAAAACTTGATGGGATCACATTCAGATCGGATTCGGCCACTTTTGGATAAGATCGGCATTGAGACTAAAAGAGCGACAGGTGGACTAAACTATGCCTTTAGTGTATCTACGCATTTAGGCAGCAACCACAGGCTTGATACTACAAAATTTGCAAAACGGTTTACTTATCAATTTTTACATAATTTATAATTTATATAGGTATGTTTTGATTCGTTTTGTATTGTGTTTATGACAGTAGCATGATTAATCCGTGACGTTTGAGAAGTTAAAAGTTCTAGTCAAGTCAAAGTAAACTTGAAGGACAAAATTCATATCTGTGATGCCAAACTGGGGTCCAAACGAGTAAAAATAAAATTAGAATATCTATGACAAAAATTAACTTTCGGGCTTTAAATGATAAGTATTTAATTTGGCTTTATAACTTTCAAAAACTTCTTCATTGACTCATAAAAAACCGGAGAATAATCCACCCTTGGTCAAGCTTAACACCACTACGCGTAACCTAATTAAATTACACCAATCAACATAAATCTCTCAATTCGGAAGCCCGCGTCGAAAACTTCATAAATACAAAAGTTGCTTTTTTCAAACCATTAGACTAGTTGTCATTCCTGCAGACCACACGTGGAATGACAAAGGCGCGAACTACATGACGTCATTGTTTGAATTCGATTCGAATTTCAAATGCAGCGCCCCGCGGTTTGATTATTCGCGGTTGCCGGTGTGAAAAACTTTTTATTAATTGATTTGAGTTTTTTTAATGATTGACTCATACAAATCGAGTTTTTGGAATTTGCTGTGGATACACAAAATAATGCTGCGTTTGACGTTCATCAATGGCATAAATCAATTCAAACACAAATCAATCTAATAAAAATATTTGGCGTAAGTTAAATCCAGTGGACAAATAGGTTGATATACCTAATGACATAAAATAACATGGAGTACTTTTATAAATTAAAAAACTCCATAAACCATTTGACACAACTTCATTAAAGTGTTATCCGGAAGCACCTTTACATACTTATTTGATTTAAGTTCATAATCACGTCTTTATGCTGATGGTGATGACTTAATCAAGCTTCCTGTCACCATCTCGCCAAGTACCCACATTATCCTCGTTGAGTTCTGTGAATCGTCATGGCAATCTCGGCAAATTAACGTTAACAATACAATGATTGTAATCAAAATACAGTGTAGCGACGAATATCGGTCAATCACTTAATATGTCCGGTCATATTATTCTTTCAGGTAAGGTTGATGAATCTGGGCCATTTATTAATTTCTCTTTGATTAACCAACGTTTTATGCGAAAATAACAACCTTTTACGTTTTTAATATTATGAAAGAGCTCATTGCATTTTAGTAAATACCTAATCAGAAAACAAATCAAATTATGTAACAAATACTAAATGCCACTTGTCAAAAACACTGCTAAAATCAATCTTATTATCGACTTTTTTATTGTATCGATGTCAGTGAGGCCGACGTGACCGCTGAGTGGGCGTGCAAAATGGAGATTCATCGAAAGCATGACGAAAGTGAAAAGATCCGCCATTTTTTTTGCAAATCGAACAGTTTTTTTTTCTAATTTGCGGTAGCCACCGGCCGCGCTGTAGGACGTCGCTACCGGCGCGCGGTGACTGTTGATTTGATTGATTTTGCGATTTCTTGAGTTAGGCAGATTTTGATAAGGGTGTCGATGTGTCAACGCAGTTGCTGGAATTTAGATAAAATTACAGTTTTTCTTTGCAAATTCTACTGAAGAGTTTGAACTTTAATATTTGGTGTAAAATCAATATCTTCGGCTGTTCATATATATGAACAGCCGAAGATATTTCTTATAACACGGTTTACATGCATAATAATATTATTATGCATGTAAACCGTGTTATAAGATTATGAAAACATTTTTTTTTACTTCATTCAAGATATTCATTGTCTAAGTAAATTTAAATTATTTTTTTTGTTTTTATGGAAAAAACTGACATAAATTTTTAATGTTTAAGTAATTTAATTTAAATTAATAAGGGTTTCTATGAGTTTGGAAGAAGTTAAAATAGTCTTACACAAACTTCCTCAATATAAAACTAAAACCATCTCTCTGAAATAAATTAAATGATGATGACCAAAATATTTAACTTTTTTATCAACTGTTTACTTAAATCATCAACTTTATAGCCAAATATCAGAAAAACACACATGTTATTTTTGAATTTAACCCTTTACCGTCCGTTTAGGGCTATTATGATATTAATGTTAAACAAACAAGGGCCGTTCCAAATGACTCTATTGAGATTTCGGCTCATGTTAAAGGTTTTTAATATTAAATCAGGGTTGTGCTCTAGAAAATATTTATATTGCCATACTAGTCGACACAGCTTTGCTTGCGTCGTCTTTTTTTCTGTATATAATGTAAGTATGTATGTTTATGTTCCGCCATAACTCTTGAATTTGAACTCTTAAACCAATGTATTGATTTTGATGAAATTTGGTAGATATACATTTAGGGTCACAACACAGACCTCTAAATGCACAGGATTGGCTATTTAAATTCTTGCTCCAGTTATGGTAAGGCGTGGCCCCCATAACAACGCGGACGGAGTCGCGGGCACAGCTTGTTTTAAAATAAAATCCATCGTAGTAGTCAACCTTAACCTTGATTTTTTCAACCCCTGATATTTAAGGGTTAAACGGTCATTTAGGGTCTATACTTACTTCGCGCGTCGATTTATGGAAATTAACATTTAAGGGCAAATCGGGGTGTTTGATCATGATCACAACTGATGACTTTGTTTTTTGTCGTTTACACTGTTGTAAACGACAGGCATTTTATAGGTTAATGGAGAAATAACTACATAATACCGTGTGGTGCCGGCTTAGGAATGGTATCATCGTCTCTTCCATAAAAGTATTATTATATATCTTCGTGAATGCAGTGGGCGAAAATTCGCCTGCGACGAAGGAGTTGTGAGTTCAATCTCGCACTCGGAACAAAAATTTGTTCGATCTCCAGATACTTGCTCAGGGTCTTCTGGGTGTTATATACGTATGATAAAAATATATAGGTACTTATCTATGTTTATTAATTATTAATATTTGACGTATATTGTACCCACAAAAAGTACTCAACATCATAATTTCAGGAGTATTTATTTCACTGAGTTTTAATATTTACTTTATTAAATGTGGCTAAATAATTAATCAATCCATTATTTCTCTAAACTTTCTCTAAACCTAGTAATTATATGTTCTGTGTCTAAACAAAATAAAGTATTACATAATTAACGTAGTTTTTAGGAAATTACCTCCTGAAAATGACCTTATCCTTCATATTAGCCATAAAACAAAATTAAACAACGAAAAAATAATATTAGGTACCATTAGATGTATAGACACGCGCGGTTCAAATTGGATATCGGTTAAATTGATGAAGGGTGAATAAATAATGTTTACATTTTGGGTAAGTATTTCATTTTATGTCTTTTCCATTTGTTTGTTCCTTGTATTTGTTTAATAAAAAAATTCAAACAGGTAACCTAGCTAATTATGTCATAACCAATGATTGAACTTATAAACGTATGTCCAAATAGTTACAGATTATTAAATTTCGAAATTAAAATACCATCTCAGCTGATACTTTGTGACCAAAACATTTATTTTTACCGCAATAGTTATGATTCTTGTCTATTATTTTGGCTCAGTAAGCTCAATTCTGCTTCCATGCTTATAATGACCCAAACAATTGTAAACCACCAAAAACTAAAAAAATGGTTTCATTGTTAGTTATCTCAAATGCGGTAAGTGTTGTAGTGACAATATTATGAGCTTCGCTTCCGGGATTTAAAAAGGACATACCGGAAAGAAAATTGCAAGGATCCGTCTGTCTGTCATACCGATTATGCATCGCGTGTCATTGCAGTAATGAATAGACAAAGTTTGGAACAAAAATCGCCATTTTTGAACGACGGGTAATTTTCGAAACCTCAAGCAACATATGGCTGCGGCAGACGCCATACGAAGCCAACTGTCACACTCACCCTCCCTCTCACTCCTGATGGAAATTAAACTTGATAAAACGAGATGAAAGTAGGATTCATTAGTCGGTAGTGCTATCATTTGAATGTGGAATCGCGAAAAAAACGCATTGTTTGTGGCGCATGCGCGAGACACGTGCGGACGCAGGAAGTAGAGGGTAGGCTTTGGCGCGAATTTGAACATGATTCTAAATTTGAATTTGTTTTTCGAACAGGATATTGGAACGATAATCGTCTGAGGAAACAACAGATGGATTATGAGTCTTGCTTTTAGAATGTAAGCAGAACTGATCGATTTAGTAGCTCAGTAATTTCAGATCAAAAGCAGTTCGATAGTCCGACTGAATGCTGAAATTAATGAAAATGATCTTGGCAATTGCTTTCTCACGTACAGACTTAGGTATACGTCAAAACGTACGATAAGTATTTAAATATCAAAACTTTGTCGATTCAATGAACCAAACCTTAAAATTAATCAAATATTAGCTTTATTGCTTTATATACTTTACACATACCTATTAAAATATTTTCATAGGGTACCTAACCATTGACCCAGTATTACCTATTATTAGTTCTAGACAGCTAATCGTAGAATTTGCTAGTATAACGACAGTAGCATAGAAAAATAAACAAAAACAACCCCTCTGGTGGCGGGGCGACAAAGGGATGCGCACGAGTTGGCCATCTGTTGCGGGGAAAGTGTTGCAGGCTTCCTAGGGGGTGAAGTGTTTGTAGTTATCATCATAATTTCAACTATGATGCGTCCACTAGGTAAGGACATCCTTTGAAGATTTTCAGTTGATTCTAGGTAGTTGTGCAGGTACCTCCCACTTACGTAATTGAACGTAATTAATTCATATTTCACTTTCAAATTTTTCGTGAGTTATTATACCATTTATATAACAACGGGAATTACTCACGTGTTCTTTAACTCATTTGTAAATACGTGAGTAATTCCCGTTGTTATATAATGAATACGTAATAAATTAGTATCTTTTTTGTATATATATTTTTATTTTTATAATAAAAACTTATGATTCTTCTAGACTTTACAAGTGCAGATAAATTTAAGTATAGTAGAATTATAAAGGAAAAGTCCCTATGTCTCAGTGCTTAAGGCATAGGAGAAAACTTATTATGTTTATGTCACCAAATTTAAGTTCACAAAATTATATGAACTTGAAACTGAAGATAAATACGTGAAACATCTTTTTTAATAAACCAAAAAGTAAAAATTTCGTTAGTTACAAGTAGCTACACATCAATTTTCATGACTTTGTTTTATTAACTACAAAGGAATACCCATAACCAAATTGATATCAATATAACAGAGAAACCTGCCCGCCCCCTGGTTTCAGAACGCACCACAACAGAAGGCCTAACGCCCCTTCTTTATGGCTCACTTGTGTGGCCGCAAATAGTACCTATAAGTATTCAATATTGTTTATGGTACCACACATAAAGGATGCCATGAAAATAGACCTTATCTTTATTTAAAAAAATCAGGTTGCCTGGCAGTAATCGCTTTCAGTGATAAGGCCGCCTATTGACCCCCATGTTTTATATTGAAACCTTCTATTAATGTACATACTTGGCGTTCAATAAAGAGTATACATATATTTTTACAGCCACCCGTTTTATTTTGAATGACAATAAATTGGTCAACAGTTTGACGCAAATTTGTTGTACCCAAACATAAGACGCGAAAAATGCTATACAACATTTCTCCTTTTGCTCTACAAACGTATCTTAACGACACATCAGCGCGGTTCAGTTGTATTTCACAGCAATTTAGATTCGGAGATAGTCGCTAATTTTATTGAGTAGGAAACTAATAAATTTCACTATTTTTTCCTTAAAACAGTCGACGTTAATTTGTTTTAATAACCCATAAAAATTTGGCAAAAAATCTTTTCAGTTCCGCTTTTTAGTGTCGCTAAAGGTTTATGGGTTTGGCTCGAGGCAAGGTTTTTGTTGATTAGACACTAGCTGTATTTTTGGTGGTGGTGTTTTTAAATTGTGTTATTTATTCATAAAACTTAACTTAAATAACATCGGTAGAAATATTATGAATATACATTACAAAAATAAAAATATTTTAACTGTAGTGTATTGATTCTATAGATTGTAAATGCATAACATAACACCTTATTATCTACTATATAATTTTTAACGTAATTAATGTGACTGTGTTTTTGTTTTGTTTTTTGCTGAACTCATTTAAACTCTTTTATAAATATAATTAACGTTTATTAATATGAATAATTTACCAGATAATTTCTTATTTTACGTCAACAGGTCATTATGCCCTTTACCCTGCTATTTATGGTATCAATAGAAAGATAATCTTAAAAGGCAATGAAGATGTCCATCTCATTTCTCTAGAAAACTACCGGCACACAAAAACAATGTGTCGCCAAAACGCATTCAATAATTTAACACCTAACGTGTTAATTCTACCATAAACTTAACTCTACATCACCAAACGAAATATCTACACATAACCTGGTATAATTTGAACTTTATGGTGTATTAGATAAGGTTCTTAATCGATAGTTCGACGAAATTTGTAGAACTCTTCCACAACCCTAATCTTATCCTAAAATAACCATATTTAATTGGACTTTGTTACGAATAAAATAAGGTTTAGTTTACATTCCCGGTTAAATCCAAGGCATATGACATTCGATGCATTGTCACTTTGAATAGACGCGTGACCATTTTGTATCGACTTATCGATGTGGCTCATAATAAATTTAATTTTATGGGACTTCTTAAAACGAGTGAATGGTCAGCCTTTTAAATACCTATTAATGTACAAGGGGTTTGGAGATAAAAAATGTTGACGCGTGGCGTTGGCGGCGGGTCGATTACAAGTAAAGCAGCTTGTCTTTATTATACTACAAAAAATGTTTTTAATTAATTTCAGTAAAATGCCAAATCACCTTTTCAATACTTTTTAAACACCAAAGAAAGCTTATCATAATTAACGTGGCTTTTAGGCGTTAAATTTTACATTCATTTTTAGTTAGATAATAAACGCCAATTTCTAATGGGTTTTTTTATGTTATATACAAAATATTCATAATTATACATATTACATAAATCTGCCTAATAACGTAGGTACCTACATGCCTAGAATAAAATCTTAATAAAGTTATTGTAAGCATATCAGTCGCATTGCTATCAGATCCTGTAATTAAATTTATTTGAAAAAATAAGATTAGAAATAACTGTTTAATAATTTATCGACTTTCTATCTGTTGAAACCTATTTTTAAATCAAAATCAAGTAATACACATTTCGTAGTCTTATTTCGTTTCTAATATGACTTAAAGTTAATTTTAAATAATTGTTAATAGTTTAGAATTAAAAGTTTGTGGTTAGCCTTGAGATTTTTCAAACTTCTGACACTATTGAAGCCAACACAAAGATTGCTCTGGATCAACAAAGAAGATCAATGATCGATTTATCGGTCTATTGAGCATTTCGCTAAATAGTATTTTAATTGTGGGTTTTATCGGACCCATCCATTATGCGGTTGCATAATATCAAAATAGCTGCGATTTTTTTTCTTAATACATTTTTTTATCGTAGAAGCTTTGGGCGGGCGGGTTACACCCCCAGCTTATGGATTGATATCAATTCTTGAGTTTCTAATGGCTGCCATTTTGTTTTAATTATAGGTATTAAATCGTATGTAATTAAACTGCTGGGTTGTTCTGGAATTTGCATCGTTAGTTGGATGTTTTCGATTTTGAAATACCAAGTTATATCATTATAAGTACAAATTTAAGTTCTACAAAATCGCAGTTCTTAATTAGTGCCTACAAGCCGCGGGTGTCTCACATAGGATCCGATAAACGTTTCTAAGAAATTATTTTAATTTATCACTCCCTTTATTATCACACTTATGAGGCTATGTGATTTCAGTATCTAAGTTTCACAGTGCAATAGGTACTACTGGCAGTATCTAAATTTCAAAAAAGTTAACGTTAAATCAGTTAATAACTCTATCATTCTGATGACACCCTGAGGATATTGGCAAAACAGCCTCAGGGATGGTCTACGAAATTGAGATTAGTTCAGGAGCTTCGAGTTGAGGCAAATATCCTTTACGTTATTTCAAGCACCATCAATTTAGGTTATATCTTTATATAAAAACAGAACAAGAGCGTAAAAAATACTTATATAGTAGAATTACAATTTGTTTACTATGACCAAATACGCAAAATAATAATTAAGATATTGATAAAATGGGACTCTAGGACTCTATGATCGGTAGTGATTTGTGCCAGTTAGGTTAACTTTTGCACATGGATACCAATTATTAATATTTTCTTAACAGTTATTATTGCATTTCCACGTAAGACAAGCTTCGAACTTACCACGGAACGAACTGTTTGAATTGTCCAGATATATTTATTTATTTGGAAACTGTCCAAAAAGAAGTTCCCTATGCATATTAATAAAATGTAAGGATAAGCCTACATTGTTACGCACAATACCGAAAAAGCCTTAAAATTTAGTCATAAATTGACCCCACCTCTGAGCCCACGAATATGATATAGGGCGTGATTTTTTGCCACTGGCCGCCAGAATTTATGATTTTATTTAGAAGCGCGCGGGTGGCAAAAACTTAATCGATGGTCAAGACCCTTGGCTAAGGGTTGATTTTTTTAATCAGGCGACTTTGGAATTTCTATTATGATTATGGATTTTATCGCTAAATCTCACGCAAGTTCCGATTAAAACCATCAGAGGTAAATCAAGAGTGTTAAGATTAGGGGTTATGAGTTCAGTTGAAATCACGGAATAAGTACTTATACGTACTTATGGCATTACCTTGTCCATTACGTATCAGAAATGGGAACTGAGCACAGGTAATGGGTCTCTTGCAAAGAACACATTATAGATATCATGGATGGTTATAAAATCCTCGCTTACCAGGCGATTTCACCTAATCTCTCTCGTCATGATATCTAAGTCATGTAGTCTTTGTGTCCCAGCAGTGGGAACGTAAAGCGGGGTGATAATTATAAGGTATATTTTTTAATAAAAAAAATAAAACGGCTTTTCTTTTTAACCAAGCGTCTGTCATAACAGGAAGTTCTAATGAATAAACCCGGAGCCTAATAAAGTGTAATATCGCCACTAATGCCTGGAATTAGATTCTATTAGTAAATTGGGAACTTAGGAGCGTTTCGCAAAAACCAAGGTTGTCATCAAATCGCGATCAAAGCCCCCGGTTACTAGGGCTGTCAGCTGACCAGTTATTAAAATGTACTCGAAATTAAAACAGATTGTTATTACCCGTGTATTAATTCATAAATTAAAATAAAACTTATTATACATATACCATATTCGTATTTACATCTGAATCAACCGATTCTTAAAATACTTTATCTTCGTATTGTTGCTTGGTAAATTGTCCAGCCATATTTATTGATCTAGATATAGCAGCTTGCATAATGCTGAGTAAGGACCGTTTTGCAGCGACAAACATACTTATAGTAATTAAGTAGGATCTTTGATAAATTAGTTTGTGTATAATTATAAGAATATGTATGTTTTTGTTGCAAATAAATTTATTTTTGTTTCTTTCTTTAGATATTTTTCATAACAGACTGTGGCAACCCTGGACATTAGGCCAAGTTAATTGAATTAGACATTCGCATTGAGCCACACCGCAAAGTCGAAGATTACAGCTTGTTAGGCGATAACCACAGGGTCTTGCAAATTGGCCAGATATGTCGCTTTCGTCTAAAGTTTCTGATGACACGGTCTTTTCATGGTCAAAAATGGGTCCGTCCTTTCAAACTGAGTGACTTGCTGGATTTTGAAATATATTGAATTAAGCATAATTTACTCTAGGAACCTAAAATTTCTTGATGCAACTTATCTCGAGGTGTGTAACTATAGATACTTGCATGTTCTTGAACATCTAGATATACCGTATTTGAAAACTATTTATGACTATTTTTAAAACAAACGCATCTAAATCGGCTTAGCCGTTGTGAAACAAAAAACGTAAATTACAACGAAAAGTCGCATTGATTTTTATAAATATAGTAAAATAGGGTGTAAAATACACACACGCGTGATCATTAAATCTTAACGCAGTATAAATAAATCAATATAAACCTCTGACAATGAAAGCATTATGTCAAAGACACTTGCAATAAAAGTTTCATTCGAGTGAAGGTACTTCAGATGCGCCTGCGTCGATTCTGAGAACACTTTCATTGCAGCTCAGTGGCGCGCACAAATACACTGGACTTCCGGGGAGGCGCGACGAGCCATCCTTCCGGGGATGAATGGTCTTGATACTTGTAAAAACAAACTTATGGTACAACTACTTTTGCTGTTTCATAGCTTTAAAACATAAGTAACTTGAATATAACGAGAAATCGGAATGTTGTAAAATCCAGGTTCAGTATTTACAAACATGAAAAAAATTACTCCAATGGTTCTGCATATTAAAACGTCACAAAATTTCAAAAAGCGTAGTTAGCGAAGGATATCGTTGTTATCAGTATATTATTAGTTCTAAAATTGATCACATATTATGTATGTTTCTTGTTGTTTATATGATATTTATTACAATAAAAAGTATCAAAATATCTCTATCATTCATCTTATTGTCACTGTTATCCTATCCGGAAGAGCGATATCATACAAATTCCGCATTTATATTACGTTCCGCTGAAACCCTGCATAGGAAATTATGAAGTCCCGACTTTATCCGCTTTTAGGAAACCTAACAGTTAACTCCATTTATTTTCTGTATAAGTATTTGTTGAGGCCAATATAATATTTTTTTAATTAAAATATCAAAATATCAATAACTATTTTGTATATTATATAAACATTGATAACCTTCATGTTAAATAATATACCAACTGAAGTAGAAGGAGAAAAAGAAACAACATAACATAACTTGGCACATAACATAAACTGTTATTCTGTTTTTTCTTTATTTTTGCTGTTTTCAAGTGAGTAAGAGTTAGAAAAACAGGTTTCTTGACATTATATATATTTTTTTATCTAATTTGAAGTGCTATCAAAACGACTAACACCTGCGAAATAAAAAAAAACCGTCTCAAATTCATCTCTGTGTGTCACCAGTCCACCAACTGCTACATTTCCCGCGATTTTGCATTTTGAAAACGAAGATGGCTGCTTTTTTCGCGACCTTTCGGCAGATGCTACGCTTTTTATGAACTTTCATGTTTTTTCTAGCGAAATCTCAGCTGATGGTTATTAGCGTAATAATTGTGCAATTGGGTGGTAAATTGAGTACAAACAGGTATTCGTGTGAGTTTCATGACAGATGTAGGTCAGAATCTAGTTTATGAGATGAGAGCTGAGATTTTGCTTGTTCTCATGCATTCCACATTTTTGGGGTAAATCTTGTGCGTAAAATATGCTTTGGATAAGTAAAAGACTTCAACGCGCTCTATGGTATTTGGATTATCATTCCATTTTAATTAATGAATTCATTTTTATCTGATTTTTTTCCATTCATCATCATCATTTCAGCCGTCAGACGTCCACTACTGGAAATAGGCCTCCCTTGATGTTTTCCAGTTATTCAGATCCAGCCTTCCTTTCACCGTTTTCACGAAATTTTGTTCATTAACTTATTTTATGTATAGTTTTCACTTGTAACATGGTTTTTTATTGGAGTCCACGTAAGGGCCATGAGTTGCGTCAGACATTCACCAACATGATTAACATCATGAGCTGATTTGACGAATATAACTTAAGTAAATGGTCTTCTTACAGTATTAACGCAGACAGAGCCACGGGGCGAGATGTATTATAGAATTTACATTAATTTTGGTCATTTTATAAATATTAGAAGTTCATTTATATGTACAGTGCTACATTATTCATAACAAACGTTTGCTAAGAATAATTCATTGTTGTAAGTCAGAAGTGTTTCGTATAACATAGGTACTCCCTGTTGTAAAACAAGAAGATTGTATTCAATGGTGCGTGTGCTCAGTGGCGAAGCCTTAGAGTCACCCACTGGCCTACTGGCGTACGTTTAGCACCTTGCTGTGATATCAACATGTTAGCATTTTTTTCAAGACAAAGTATGTGTAATGTTCCAACTTTTTCTGTATTAATTATGTGTTGACGTAGAATCTTTTTTTAAATACCTACATAATTTAAAATGAGGTTTTTTTTCATTTTCACGATTCCTTTCTTTAAGTACCTAGACAGAGGGGATTTTTACACGTGTTATATAACTTTAAAAACACTCTGATTCCTACCGCTTATTTATATTATGTAAAAAAAATGGTTCCAAATCTGTCTTATTGTTAGTGATCCTTTTAGTTTGTAATCATCACGCACATAGAAAAAGTCCTGGAGATTCCCATGAAATATTTCCCGCGGCTCGGGTCCATACACGCTGTGGGAAGTTTTTTTTGTAGTGGTTTTTGTAAAAGTAAAAGAAACTGTGATTACCATAAATAAAAGTTAAGGAAGAGTTCCGCTCTCGCATCCGGTCACTAGGGCCGGAGATACACTCAGAACACTTATGTAAAGATCATCATCATCATCACACCTACTTTAGTCGTCGAAAGAACAGTTTTGAAATTTTTTAGGTTAAGCGTTTCTAGATTTGTAGAGATACATAGTTTAAATTGAAATAAACATTTATTGATTCAAATGATTAACTTTAGTGGAAAAAATATCTATGGCTATAGCACTATGGAAAAGGTATTTTACTATTATTTTATTTATTTAGATTCCCGATATTATAATGGTATGTTGCAATTCAGGTTGTAATATAATGTTACTTTTTAACATATAATTTTATTTAAGATAATAAGTCTTAAGACCATTATGATAAGACAGTTTTAAAAAATAACCAACGGTGGTGTTCTTGTTGTTGCAATGTCTTGTTCTTGGTGTGCCCTCACAGCTCTAACAAAAGGGCACATAATGACATCCTGTCTTTCTCTCATGAGATATCGCGGCTATGGGTGTAGTGTATGAAGGTGTATCATAATTTTAACAACGGACGCTTATCCTGCTGAGTAATCCTTGATGTCTAAAGACTTTCTACATGCGAGGCGTAGCGTTAGCGAGAAATTAACGTACCAACAGGGCTTTAGTAAATTTTTTGCGTCTGCCCACCTAGGACGAATAGGAAAACAAAAACCTATTTCATTTTAAAAGCTCATAACTGTCAAAAAGAACCACAAACCTCTCAAACGTCAAATTAAAGGCGCCAAAAGCGCCACCCTTTCGACACACTCGATAAAGTAGCCAAAAATATTAAAAAGTAATTCTGACCACCCGTTCGTATCTAAAAGTAATTAAACTATATTAAGTTATAACTAAAATTAGTCGCAGACAGTTAAAAAACCGATGTTTGGTTCTGGGTGAACTTTTTCGCGTGATGATAAAAAACTCGCTGGTAAGAATTTTATTGAGGTTTGTAAGGTTCCGTACATGAGATTTTTCCTCTATCTATCTATGTATACAAACACAACATACTCTACCAGGTTTTCGTTGTAATTTTGTCAAGAACGGCCGGACCGAGTTAGGTGCTTTTGGTATTAAAATAGTCATAGTAGCCCACAACGTTTACATTTTTAAAAGGTGAAAAAACATGGGAATAAAGCGGGCGAAGCCGCGTCAGCTAGTGGTTATTTAATTTAAAATTTCATCTACAATATAAACGCAATAAATGATATGATGTTGACAGGATTGAATTTCGAATTCGAATTCTCGTTTTAAAAAAATATAATATCATAACATTATCAAAGAACCCTAAATTAAAAAAGTGATAGGAAGGAAGCTCTTTGGCTCGCCGACGATGACTTGCAGAAGTGGAGTGAAGGAGCCCTAGGCCCGCCATGACTCGAGGATCACTGAAAAGGACTTTAACAAGCTCTTGATAACTTTATCAGAAAATGAATGGTCGACGAGATATCTTGGAATTACTATGAAAGTAAAGAAAAGCGTAATGGTTATTTTTTATGTACAACTTAAAAACTACCATATTTTGTTATTTCATTTAATCCACACAAACTTTTATTTTTTAATATTTTAGGTTTAGATTTTTGACATTCTTATGTAATCGTGTTTCAATGGAAATGTTGATATAAATAGGCGATATTGACTTACTCAACATCAAAAGTAATTTTCTGTATTTAAACTTAAGTAAAACTTCCTCAAAAATTTCATTCTTTATCCGAAATTCTGACGTGTCTCAACCCTCAGTAGAAGGACGGTAGCAACTTGAACCCCTCTTCTGAACTTCAAGTGTTTTGTTAACAAATTATTTGTTGATAGCTATTGTATACTTTTAACAAGTTTCGGTCTATCGAAGTTGTTTTTTGAGTAAAGTTATGTGAGGAAATTATGACATGTAGTATTTTTATTTTTATTAGATGTATAAATGTAAATAAATAAACTATGATTTAGCATATAGGCCAGGAGCCTAGTATGGCTTCTTTTATCGCAAAAATACGCAATTTTTAATATTTCTAATAATTAAATTAAAATAATTCCCTACAATATTATCTAGAGCGATAATGTAAAACCATTTTATAAGTCTAGGAAATTCACCTAAGTATCTAATAATAAACTATGCACGTCAATTTAGGAACCTATTTTTTGTGTAAAAATCCTATAGTATTTTTGCCACAACGCGGCTAATTTTGATCAATTATGGAACAACAGCGACCGTTTAATTCGGCCTTTTTCACACAAAATCGGAATCCTTTCACAATAGGGCTAATTTGCCCAAACAGGATATCAATACAATGTTGCTATTGTCACAGAGAATAGAAACATTGTTCTGAACAACAGAGGTTAATAAACAGTTTTTGGCAAAAAACGGATATCAAAAATTAATATGAACTTTATTGAAAGGGGTCAGCGACAAAAGCGTTTTGAAGTCCAGCTGTGACTAGTTGAAAAAATACAATTGTTTCAAATATAAGGCAAGGTTACCTTTTGGGTTTATGATTAATTTACTATCGTTTGTCAGTTCCGGCTTGCAATTACGTTATTTTTAGGTATTGTACGAACTTTTGGTCTGCCTGCGAAGCAAGAGGGTTCGATTCCCGTCTCGGTAACAAAAAAAATGGTCTGTAGATATTTGATTATTGTGTTACGGACGGGCACTAGATAATCTGATATAATATATAGGTAATATACTTACACAAAAATATTTTTTTATTACCTATACCTACATAGATAACATTCAGACACTAGGAACAAATATTTCCAGATATTATTTTTCATTTCATACCTATACAATATCAAGCCTATTTTACGGTATTTGTAGAAAAGTCATCAAATCGCTCTCAAAGAGTAGAAATCTGACCGTAAGGGTTGGCGCCCCGTTGTTTCCTCTATAATAAAAAGAACTAGTCCATTTTGACGCCCAAAAAGGCGGTTTGCATAAATTTATAAGATACACATTGTTTATGTCGTGGGAATCGTATTGTGTGGTCATATTTTTATAATTTCTTTGATTCTGCCGAAAATTATTTGATTTTTGATAATAGCTTGATTAAACGGAAAAAATGATTCGTGATTAAATTCTGGAATATAAATAAATATACTGTTGTAAAACCGACATGTTCATAGAGCTTTGTAAAGTTAAGGACATTGTATCACCATCCGGCACTTGGCCAACGTGGTGAATTGAGGCCTAAACTCTCTTGTTAACAGAGAAGTCCCTGTGTCCCAACAGTGGAAACGTAAATAAGGGTGATGATTACATTCATCATCATCATCTCAGCCGTTGGACGTCCACTGCTGGACATAGGCCTCCCTATATGACTTCCAGTCATTGCGGTCGCTCGCAGTCTGCATCCACCGCGAGCCGACCGCCTTCACCAAGTCATCAGTCCATCTTGTTGGTGGACGCCCAACGCTGCGCTTTCCGATCCGTGGTCTCCACTCGAGAACCTTTCGGCCCCATCGGCCATCTGTTCTTCTCGCTATATGGCCTGCCCATTGCCACTTCAAAGAGCTAATCCGTTGGGCTATGTCGGTGACCCGCGTTCTCCTACGGATCTCCTCATTTCTGATTCGATCTCGTAGGGAAACCCCGAGCATAGCCCTCTCCATAGCCCTTTGAGCGACTCTGAGTCTATTGATGAGGCCGATAGTGAAGCACCACGTTTCGGATCCGTATGTCATCACTGGCAACACACACTGGTTGAAGACTTTCGTCTTAAGGCACTGAGGTATTCTAGCCGAAAAGACGTTTCGTAGCTTCCCGAACGCTGCCCATACGAGCTGGATTCGACGAGTGACCTCCTTCTCAAAGTTGGACCTACCTAATTGGACCGTCTGTCCTAGGTATACATACGCGTCAACAACTTCAAGAGCCGAGTTCTCAACCATAACAGGGGAAGGCTCTACATGAACATTGAACATGACTTTTGTCTTGTCCATGTTCATTTTGAGACCAACCCGTTGGGAGACTCGATTGAGGCCTTCGAGCATTGTGCCGAGTTCTTCCATCGAGTTTGCCATGACTACGATATCGTCTGCGAATCGAAGGTGAGTGATGTATTCGCCATTGATATTGATGCCCAATCCTTTCCAATCCAGAAGTTTGAAGGCGTCTTCCAAAGAGGCAGTAAACAGTTTCGGAGACAAAACGTCTCCCTGTCTTACGCCCCTTTTTAAAGGAATAGCCTCCGAATTCTGTTCTTGTACTCGGACGGACATGGTGGCGTTTCTATACAAACACTTCAACACTTCGATATACCGATAGTCAATACGGCCCCGCTGGAGTGACTCAAGCACCGCCCATGTTTCGACCGAATCAAAGGCTTTCTCGTAGTCCACAAACGCTAAACAGAGCGGCAAGTTATACTCTTCGGTCTTCTGTATAACCTGCCGCAGCGTATGTATATGGTCTACGGTACTGTAGCCTTTTCGGAAACCGGCTTGTTCGGGAGGCTGGAAGTCATCAAACCTGCGTTCGAGTCGGTTAGAAATGACCCTAGAAAACAGCTTATAAACATGGCTCAAGAGCGAGATGGGTCTATAGTTCTTAAATAAGGCTTTATCACCTTTCTTGAAGAACAAGACCACCACGCTCTTGTTCCATGCTTCAGGCGTGGTGCCTCCAAGCAAGGTGGAATTAAAGAGCTTCTGAAGGACCTTAAGTACTGGTGATCCACCCGCTTTCAGAAGCTCTGACGTAATTCCATCCTCACCTGGCGCCTTGTTGTTCTTAAGCTGTTTTAGGGCCATCCTAATCTCGTACAGGCTGATGTCCGGGATATCTTCGGTGTAGTGCCGGGTCATGGTTTAGGTCAATAAGGGTATTTTTAATGATGATTACATTATCATCATTAAAAATACCCTTATTCGCATCTTAGGCTGACACCACACGGCACAACTAAAGACCTTTAGGAATCTATATTAAAAATAATAACTACAAATCCCTATTAAGAGGCCTTTTACCGGAAATCGCGAAATTGTTCGGTTTTCTCGTCCTAATTCTATGGTTTACGTTAGTTGTTTGATATTACAATTACATCTTTATAATAGTTCGTTTTCTCCTCTACAAAAGTAGTAAGAAACATTTTAGATAACTTGTTTATATATTGAGTAATAATCATTCTCCGGATACATGTTTCGTAAAAAACGCTCGAAGACCTGTTTTCTTAGCTCTAATTTGTAGATTCTAATGAATATGGGCGATCAAACTAATTTTTATTATGTTACGTATATCCTATTCTTCATTTAGAGTAGAGTACATTTTCGTTAAATGCTTTTATTCTAAAGATATACCGAATTTAATATCGACCGAAAATGCTTCGAAACAAACCTCAATAACTCCGAAGTTCTAAATCAATGGGACGTCATATTTATATCAAAATATTTATCAACATTTGCTTAAACTATGATATTAATTTTAATTTGTAGAACGGTTTTGGTAATTTTTTATGAATAAAATAAAACTACCATAATTTAGTAGTTTTTTCATTCCGCCGGCTTTTTCCATTTAGTACCGCGCGAGCGCTTGTCGAGGTCGGACCTATGTCGGTTGTTCTTGAATAAAATATAGAAATATTTCGTAAAATGTCAGTGTGTGGGACTGTCAATTGCTGTAAAAACGCTGTTAGTGTGCATGTATGTGTTATTGCGATACTACGACCGACATAAGTTGATCCGTTGATAACGATCAATTGTTATTTTTATTGATAACGATCAATTATTGTTGTTGCTGGCCTAAGAATTGTACCACTTGTGGCTGGCCTAAGAATTGTTCCACATCATTGTCATCTTGTTTAACCTTATTTATTTGGAGGTTATGCTGTAGGATGTGGATTGCATATCTAAAGTTATCTATCCTAATTAAAAAACAACAAGGCAACTTTTTTTGGTGAAACCGTACAACGACTAAATGTAATTATGCCTATGATTTTTTTAGATTATGACTAACTTGCCGACCCGCCGACAGCTGCGCTTGCGTTTTTACGTTATTTACTAGTTTATGTTTTATAGCCTTTTTCGATCATTTTACTATCCAATACTGAAATCATATTTTAAATCGGACCCGCGGTTCCTGAGTAGCACGTTCAAACAAATAAACAAGCAATCTCCTCAGCTTGATAATTGTAGTATAGATTTCCATAATATTTATTACAAAGAAAATATTCCGTAATTTTTTGTTCTTATTTTTTAGTCCAGTCAATTTATACAAAAAAATGAGGGTGAAGTTACATAAAGTCCCAACAAGCTGGATTTCTGTGAAATTGTTCAAATCATAATTATAAACAATGTCTAAAAGATCCCCATCATTCCACGTTAAGGAAAAAGTTTTATTCAAGGTTAAATGTCAAAAAATTTAGTTTTTCGCGATTTTCAGCAAAACGGTAAGTTTTATCATAAAAATACCTAGGACAAAATTGTAGATCATGAAATTATCTATCAAAATGTATCAACACTTTTTTCTTACAAGCCACCGTTTCTGAGATATAACGGTTCAAAAAGTTATAAAAGTTGGCATGCACAAATTGTCAAGTTCCCGATAAGACAATGTGGTCGCTCAGCGACAAAGCCTTTTTCTTGTAATTAAATAAAAAAAATTGTCAAGGCCGGTTGTGCTCTAATATTGAATCACAAACAACGGAGGATTCGTTTCGTTCCGACAAAGTATCATGCGATACATCGCTATTGACGCAATTTAATAACTTTTTGAACATTTCATTTCATTTTGTAAACAATTTTTATAACTTTTTGAACCGTTATATCTCAGAAACGGTGGCTTGTAAGAAAAAAGTGTTGATACATTTTGATAGATAATTTCATGATCTACAATTTTGTCCTAGGTATTTTTATGATAAAACTTACCATTTTGCTGAAAATCGCGAAAAACTAAATTTTTTGACATTTAACCTTGAATAAAACTTTTTCCTTAACGTGGAATGATGGGGATCTTTTAGACATTGTTTATAATTATGATTTGAACAATTTCACAGAAATCCAGCTTGTTGGGACTTTATGTAACTTGAAATGTTTAAATTGACTGGGCTATTTACCGAGTATCCAATATGTAAACAAAAAATAATGTACCTTTCTAATAAATATATTATTTATTGTAAACATTAAATATGTACCTTTCTAATAAATACAGGGCGTCCCAAAGTTATGGGCCATGGAGGGGAAGTACCTTAAATATCGTAGATAGTGAATTTTGCTCAAACAAGACTTCATTTTATTTTTAAAAGTTAGTAATTCTGCATTCATTGATTTTCTAAAAATTACTTGCTTTGTCTGGGAATCGAACCGACTTACATGTAGAAAAAAAATACTCGATTTTTATGATACCAATCGAAAGAAAAGCTAAAAAATAATAACTCTGCTTAAGTAACATAGTATTTTAAAAGAAAGGAACAACGTGAAATTAATTATTTTAATCAAATAAAAAACATATAACATTATTTTTTGTAAATTAATTAATTAAATTACTTACTTTTTAAAATAAAATGAAGTCTTCTTTGAGCAAAATTCACTATCAACGATATATATGGTACTTCCCCTTCATGGCCCATAATTTTGGGACGCCCTGTATATAAAATAACACCCCTATTCACGTTCCCACTGCTGGGATAGGGACTTCTCTCTTGACGAGATAGATTAGGCCTTAATTCACCACGCTGGCCAAGTGCGGGTTGGTTTTTTTTAATATATAAATGAAATATTTTCAATAAGTTCGTAATAAAATAAAAATAAATATAAAGTTCGAAACTACAAAAATAATACCTAAACATAATGATAATAACATGGTATACAAATATACCTACCATCTAACAAAACAAGCAACTTAAATATATATAGGTAATATAATTTATTTGTTTTGTTATAATTAGAATTTGTATTTAGTCCGTTCAATTTAGACTTTCGAACTTACATTAACAAGTATAACGAAATATCAACATACACAGTTACGTAAAAACAAATAATTTATTTGGATAAGAGTAACAAACAATTTGCAGATTACTTTTCATTGTTGAAAACTAAATATTTTGGTAAAAATAGCCTTGATTTGCTATGCTTGTACAACAATGTTAGTCCCAACATTCGACAAAAAAAAACATTTAATTACAAACCTACACACCAAATTTCAGAAGAATCGGTTTAATAATGAGCCCATAAGATGAGATGAATGAGGACATTTAACTTCAATAAGACTATTTTCAGTTTTATTCTTATATAGATAATTATTAATCATGAATGTTTTAATTTAAAATTATGTACTTAATTGATTTCAAATAATCAATCAGATTTAAAATATATATTGATATTATTAAGATAAAACATAATTGATTCATATATTGAAATAAAAATATCCGCCATTTTGAATTTAGGAAAATATATTAAACACCTATCAATTAAATAAAAACATTAATATAATAATTATTTCAGAATGAAACTGAAAAAAATCCACTCAATAAAATGGAATTTATTCGATGCCATTTTCTACAGATCTAAAATAATTATTAGTATATTTGTATGTTTTAGATCGACGAAGTATCAAGATCATTTAGTATTTTTCATAGAATTCGCGTGACGCGCCGGTCACGTGGTGCATAAAATATCCAATTTCGCAAAACTTCAAAAATTTAACAGGGCTCTTAAGCAATCTTCATCTTAAAACCTCGTTTTCATGTAAACGGAAGTCAACAACCGGATGTTACAACAAGCCAATCAAAATAGATTCGAAATTAAACTGATTCCAACAATAGTAGTTAATCAAAGACCCAAAACATATGTTTAAGGTTAAAAAATGTTTGTTCGTAAAGGATTAACTATTACATAAATTAATACATCCTTTCTACATAAGAAAGTTTGTGTTGTTGTAAGCGTAAAATCACTTCCTCTATCATTTATGTTTTAGGGTTCTGTGACAGGATAAACTGAAAAACTAGAGCCTCGAACCCATTCGATATTTTATAGATTTTCCTATGAGGTTATTAATTACAAGATTAATTTAGCCGCGTATTTGTTAGGTGAGAGTTGGTTAATTATTTTTCCCAAAACTACCAACAATAAATTACAGTATTTTTCTGATAAAAAGTATCCTAATAGCCATTGTATTTATTTATTAACTTAACGGATAAAAAGTATAAAAGTTATAATTCAGGTCAATTTCAGCCATCGTTTTAAAAATCAAACCTTTTTAGGATAATTTCACTGACAGATATTTATTAATCATTACAATTGTGTCGTGAACCCATTTTTTCTTATGACATGACTCCCTCTTAGCCAATTGTTCTTCGTGGCCACATGACGTAGTTTTTTCTTCAAACATGGCTGCTCCATATGTCGTCAGCACGTGTTCTTTAAACATTTCTTTTGAGGGCTTTCTGGAAATATATTTAATTGTAATACCTACATGATATTAGTAGCCTTGGTAGGTCTTACTGCACTTTTACTTAAACGTTAAATTGAAGTCTTAGTATTATTTTTGTTATTGAATCACATCTTCCGTTATAATTTTCTTACAATTTGATTTTATTTACGTTTAAAATTGTATAAAGCATTTTAAAATACTTTTAAATGGATTTTCCTCTTAGAAGTGTTTTGGTTTCAATTACAAGCTGTGCCATAAGCGTAAATATATTATTCAATACCTTATTAATTTTAGTATAAACGGGAAATGCACTATCCATTATTTTAGATAAGACCAACAGTTTCCCAATACTCCTTTTATATTCATAAAGTTCCATCTACTTGTAGTGAGCTTTGCGCTTTTCACCAAACAAACATACGGTTCATCATAAAATTGGTTCTCAAAAAAAAATTTAAATGCTGTCATCAACATAGTAGCAGTTCCGCGAAGGTTCTGTCAGCGGTACTGGTTGGGAATCGAACCCGCGCCAATTACTCTGCATGTCAGTTATTGAATAACATACGAATACACGCTAACGAGTGCGTCGTCTGTCTGTAAAGATTTATACAGGGTGTTGCCGACATTCTGATACAATTAAATAAATACAACAATGGTCCAGATGTCGCTGTGTTAATTGTCCAGCAATATTTATTTATTTATTTAATTTTAAAGGCTATTTGAAAAAAGTATTTATGCATATTTTAGTGTTTATGTTTGGAAGTATAACAGAAGACAGGTGTTTTAATTATTTGACCCAGTAGGTAACAGCCCTAAATTGTTCCGGAATCCCATCATCAGCTCAAAAAATACTTATGTTTTTTTAAGCCAATAACCGATTGACTTGTCTAAGTGATCTTTAAAAATTTATGAAATTGTTGCGAGAAAAATCACCCTGTCTATAACGTGTCAAAAATTAGCAAATCACTCTAAGAGGCTTCACGCGTCACGAGCGGCATATTGTAAATAAAATAATGTTTTACGAATAAGGAAGTCGCGTGCAGGTTCGAATCCCGACGACGGCGAGGTGATGATTTTCAATAATTTGACTGAAAACGCCTGTTATTATGTAATTGCTGAGAAGGTAATTGTATGGACACGTGTCTTTAACACTTTAGGACATTGGATTTTGGTTACATTGTATATTTAAGATCGTTTGGAAAAGTGAATTTACCATCTCACAAGAATATTGTAAAAATATAATTATTAGTCAAATAAATTTCGCTTGACAATTCACACAGAATCATCTAGCACCATGGTAAAGCTCAAGGCCTGTGTTACGGGTACCTACTAGATTTCTGATATGCTAAATATTAATCATAGTTTTTTATTTTGTGTAACCTGACACACATCTAAACAAATAATAAATAAATAAATATTGCTGGACAATTTTTAAACAACGACATTTAGCCCCGTGGTAAGCTCGAAGCTTGTGTTACGGGTGCTAGATTTCTGATACTTATACTTAATATAATATACATACATACCTAATAAATTAATTTTCAGATCGTACAATGTTTGTCCCGATGCGGGAATCAAACCCGCAACCTCTTTTGTCGCAGGCTTGCATCCTCCAAGTGATCCTAGATGAAAATAATAATATAAAAATCTCAAGGTACGCTAAAATCCATGAACTGAAATACCATGAACCCGTCAAAATTATTGTTGTTAAAACTTTTTGACACTTTTTTGTCACGTGCCCTGAAGACAAACGAATCGTTAGCCAAATGACAACCCTGTAGCTTTCCTTATCATTATCATCAATGCCAGAGGCATTCGACTAATTATCACCAATTTATGCGTGTTTTAGTCAATTTTTGACACCTCGAGGAATTTCATGGTTATTTTACCTTTCTGAAAAAAATATATACTGGGTGGTATTTAATAAACATTCAAGTAAAGAAATATTAATAAGATTTCACCCGCGGTTAAATGTTTTTTTGAAAATATACTTTTGTTAAAGTTAAAACGATTAAATTTTCCCGAATAATTAAAAAATCACTATGTTGAGACTATTGTAAGAAATGGTATAAATATGAACTAGTTTTCAATAAATAAATGTTTCTGTGACAGTTTTTAAAGTTTTGTATTTTTTTTTTTGCTGCTTTAATTGACTATAAATGGTTGCTGTGTTTTGTCGTTAGTCGGTACACAGTTTAGGCCCAGTGCAATTTGGGACAATGGATGTTAGCACAGCCGATGCGGACGGACAAAACGATGACCGTGTTTGCCCAGCGCGCTCTGAACGTGTTAAGGGAAAGCATTACGAATAGCGAAATGGAGAAACAAACTATGATATTTTTAGAAAATTATATTTCTGACCATCATTATCCTGATTTCTTTTATTTTTCTGGGTTCTGGTCTCTTAGTAGTTTTAATAACATCTGCCGGTAAAGGCGTGGACTGAGGTTTTAGAACACTTCGGATATACAATTCACCCAGCAACATCTAGCTCCGTGGTAAGCTCGAAGTTTGTGTTATGGGTGCTTAATTTCTGATATACTCAATATAATATACACACACAGAGGTTTTTTATTTATCTATAACACCCTCAGACACTTGGAAAAAAATATTTGCAGATCGTGTTTTTTTTTTCAAAGGCGAGAATCGAACCCGCTGGACTGAGATAGTTTATGTCACTTAGTTTATGAGTATTACTTGTTTAAATGTTATATGTAAATCTCTATAGTGACTTATAATTTTTTTACTGCTGCACTCAGCCTCCCCTTAATCAGCTGTTTATATTTTCAGCAGCGCCGTGTTTGATGAGACCCGTCTGTTTATACCGTCCGTGACAGGAGCGCCTAACATTTTGTACGATACTACGATATTGCTATCTAGCTTTTTCTATCAAAGAAAAAGTACCTTGTTATACCTACATTTATTATAATTTTATTTTATTTAACATAGAATTAACTATTTTGATAAAATAACTTCAATTTAGCCAACGGAATTAAACTCTAAACTTAATGTCAATATTTCAAACGACGCTTAGCTTTAAAATTGTTGCCAACCCCATCACGCTATAATATTTGGGCAAATCCCTATTATGCTCATAATTGGCTTCCACATTCTTTATTATTTAGCTCACGTCATCAACATCCCCATTCAAAACAAGATCCCTATTACAATCAAAAGCCAATACACATATTGGCCTCCGAATTGGCCCCAATTGGCCTCCTGCAGATGGCCTCGCGTGACCTCATTAGGATATTGGATGCGCGTGCGTCTAATTAAATACGTTTTATGATACAGGGGACGGTATTGGCGTCATCGAATCCTATAAATTGTTTGAATTTGGATAAAATGATATTAAAAAGCTGTCGTGCCTATGGATGATGTTTGTTAATTATTCGACCTCTGTGGCGCAGCGAACGAAGGTTCGCCTGCGATGCAAGAGGTTGCGGGTTCGATTCCTACCTCGCGACAAAAATTTGTACGATGTGCAAATATTTGTTCAGAGTGTCTAATTTAAAGGTTCCAAATACACTATATCTTACTAATATAAAAAAGCTAAAATTTATTTGCGCTTATCTCAGGAACCGCTGGTCCGATTTGAAAAGTTATTTCAGTGTCGGATAGTAATTTTATTGAGGATGGCTATATTATATAAATAAGGCTATATGTAGATAACGTTAAAAACGCAAGCGAAGCTGTCGATGGTTCGGCTAGTTTATATATATTCTAACCATTCTTAGGTCTTTAGTTACAAAATTATTACTTATTCTATGGAAAAGGTGCATTCCCGCTACCCTTCCTCTTCGCTACTTTTAAAATGTAAATAGAAAGTAACATTCCAAATTCAAAACACAACGGAATTCTCGCATACCCGTGAATTAGTTCTAAGTAATTAACTTCTTATCGGCGCGTGCGCACAAAATACGATCACCCCTTAAAATAAACGCATATTCAAATTAACAAAACATTGTCTATCCGAACGTACTTTACAATTATCCCCATAAAAAAACACCCTTTTATTACATTTGATATGAGGAAATACGTTTTATTGTGGTGTGGTAAGGTTGAAAGTTGGTGGTTGTTGGATTTTACGGTCAGTGGTAAAAGTGATGTAAGTGAAGTCGGAGAAAAAAGGTGGCACGCGCCCCGCTCTACGCGCTGGTACCTCGAGTATCTTCCCTTTGCATCGTAGGGCGGGCTAGGGATGTGACTTGTCGATGATTTTAATACTATTATTTCTCATATCCCACTAAAGACTTAATTTTATTGAGAGTGAAAATGGTCTTATTGGAAATAATAACCATTCAATTTTTCAATATTCTGTTAATTTATTGTCATGTGAGTTTTATAACGTTTATGAAGATATTTTTTATAAAAACCTTAAAATATGTTGTTCCAGCTTACGTAATATTGTTTATTAAGTATTGTGCGCCTGATACCTACCGAACAAATAGTAGGTACGTTGCACATTTGCACTTGAACATTATGTAATATCAATATCATTGTAACTAAAAACATTATGCTTGAATTACTATTTATTTGAATATTTTTGCATCAAAAACTAAAAAGTCGATAGATTTATCGATAAAAGTAGCGTCCCTTTGGCCCGTGCGCGCGCAGGTGTACGTTCCGCTCGTCGCTCCGCTTATCGCCGGCACCTGGGCCGATCAATGATTAGGATTTGTTTCGTCTGAATAATTGGAACGCTAACTGTCACTTTCGAATGCATTCCCTTTTTGATTTTCGCTACTTTTATTGTGTTTGCGGGTGATGCGTGGTTAAGTGGAAATGGATTTTAAATTGGATGAATTTATCCGATATAGTTATATTTTTTTAAAAATCTCAAAAAATAACATTTGTAATATTTACCACTTAGCCAAACGTACCTTTGTTGTTACGTTTGTTATTTTTTTTCTACGTAAATACTATCTTTGGGGTCGAGAATATTTTGAGCACAAGTACTCAAAATATTCTCGACCCCATAGTTTCCAAAAACATTAATAAATTCCCATAAACTTCGACCCTAACATAAAACACATAATTCCGACCACCCGTCAAACCATCCATCCGATAATTGACTTTCAATGGGGATGGCAGAACCCATACTGTACAGAACACAGTAGAACTGCACGGGGTAATGTTCAGTAATATGGACACAGCTCAATGAGCCGGCACTAATGTGGACACACCCTGAGGGTTATTGATTGTTTTGTATCATCGATGGTCAAATTTGTAATTGTCGCGTCTTATCGATTAAACTAATACCAACAAAAACTTAGTGAAACTGTTAATTTTTTCAATTAATATTCAGTCCATAATAATTGTCCAGTAATATTTATTTTTTTTGCTGACATGTCTTGATACTTTTACAAACAAAACTGAGAAAACAGTTCTGCTAACTATGTCGATTGGAAAATAGCAATATTTATTTATTTGTGTTGTTGCCAATTTTATCTCTATCTACAAATTTTACTGATATCTTTTACTTACATTTTTTTACGGAACAAAAAATATACCTTTTTTACAAAACCTAAGTATTTTTCCTAATTCGTTTTTTTACACAAACACCCCTGAAACAGTTTATGTAGGTACATTAACCCATTATTACTTTTACCTAAATCCAAAGTAACTAACCATTATTTGTAATCCTTAACCATCGTTTAGCAATTAAGTTACCAATTACCGAGGTCCATTGTGATAGCAACCAGTTGACTGCAACCACCGGATAGCCATTGAAACTGTTGCACTGTTATTACAGTGCCGACGAAGAGTTTGGTTGGAGTGGAGTGCAGTGCGCTAGTGACCCACATGCAATCTATTCATTATATTGTTGAAATCAATCAATCAGTTATAACCAAAGAAAGTATTACCTACACAGTTAACGTAGTTCTATGACATAACCTTAAATCTAAGTAAATTATGTAATACTTTATTTGGTTTTTATGTATGTTCGATTTTAATTATGAAAAAATATTTTTAAGAAAAAACCCACGTAGGTACATGTAAATAATATACCTATTTACTAGGAAAATATGGGTTAAATAAATAAATAAATATTAAATAAATATTACTGGACAATTTTTACACAGCGACATCTAGCCCCCTTTGGTTTTGTTAAAGATTAAAGTCTATAACAAAACCAAACTTTGCAGAATGCACCAATAATTTCATTGTATTTACAATAGTTCCTCTATTTTCTCCATAATTTACTGATACGCCTATAACTACAGCAGCCTAACAAGCACTTATCCGCAAAAGTGGCGCCAGCGTTACCTTCCAACTTCTTACTGATTAGTTAGTGAATACTGGCGAGCTCAATGCCTTGTTGATGGTCAGTATGTCTTTAGTCAAGGCTAATTATTGTTAAAAAAAGCTTTTCAGTCAAAAGTGGTAATGACCATTCATTTTCATGGTAACGCTTAACAAGTTGGCGCAATCACAATACAGAAAGATATTTTAAAATAAATAAAATAAATTTGACAATCGAACTAGTACCTACGTATCAATAGTATAGTCGCGTCACAATTATGTAATCTATTTGTCTACTTCATCATCTCTATTTACGTTCCCACTGCTGGGATACCTACTGGGACTTCTCTATGATATGAGAGATTAGGCCTATATTCACCACACTGGTCAATTATCTCAACAACACCACAATAACAAGAAACCGTTTAGACATTTGATAGAGCTTTATTTTCTTTCGTTTTAGGAATGTTTTTTTATTTTATAATGTCGACAAAGTATAAAATTGCACTAATGAGCCGATATTACGGGTATTAGAGGCACGGAAGAAGCGGCGGTTCTTTTATGATAAAACGAGGTTGGCAGATAACAAGGCTTCACCAATATGGTAGAAATTCACTTAGGAAACATTTAAAGAGTTGACTAGACTTATGCTCATTTTTTTTTAATCTATACAAGTATTATTAGGCTGAAGAGTTTTAGTAAGGATTTATTATTTCTTGTCCACGCAATATAAAATCATCAAATTATAATCATAATAGCGGACCGCCCTAGCTTCGGCTCGGTCACCAAATTATACTTAAAAACTTTATTTTTGAATCACTTAACCTATTATAAATAAATCGCAATAAAATCTGTTGCGTAGATTTAAGAATCGAATACAGACAACGAAAGCGACTTTGTTTTATACTATGTAGTGGTGATACAAGAAAAGTACATAGTAAATCTAATTGTATGTATTTTTATTATCATTTCTCACGTTAGACGTAAGCCAAAAGTCAAATTATAGTTACAAACCGCTTTAATGTGATGGCTGAAATGATGATGATGAAAACCCAAACGCAATACACATCAAGCGATAAGTGATTCAATAAATCCCTTCAAAATCTACCGCCAAAACTCGTGATGATCAATTACCCTGTCTCTAATGGGTTCAATCAGTCGAGATGCTTCCGAATCCTTCAGGGGACGCCTGAAGACCACCCAAATGGGGCAATGATGATGATGATTTGACACTGACATTGAGTTCGTGACTGAGTGACCAGATGCTTCGATCATGCAATTTCGATGTTTAGCTTGAATTTTATTGGATGATGTTTAGTAAACTCGTGTTTTGTCCTTGTTTTGTTATAAATTGGAGCTATAGATTATGTTTTTGAATAGTCCGCGGCCTTGCTTAGTTTAACTTCGTTTAACTTAGAAGAGTCTTTGAATTTTACGATAAGGAACGCTACAATATAAAAATGCAATATTTAATCAATAAATGTTAGGAATATTTATTATTATTTAATTTTACCAGGAGTCTATTTCTTAGATGAACTGACTAACAGTCCATAATTATAGGTAAACTAGCTTTCCGCAGCGTGACTTCGCCCGCGTTATAATATTTTCCCGCTGTAAAAAATACTATGTCCTTCTCCTGGTTCTAAGCTACCAATTTTCAGCCAAATCGATTCAGCCGCTCTTGAGTTAAAAATAGTGTTACTAAGACAACTTTCTTTTACTTAATTATAAGAAATATTTGGACCTATTCAACATATTGAAGTCTGAAATTCAGACTCATAGCCTTCTTACACAGGTCTAGTTGCAGCTCGATGACCAATAAGCAGATAAGCCACTCTATCCGGAAGGCGAGTGCCGCCCATCGATCAGCTCCTTCCGGGCTGCCGGCAAATAAAGAACCGACATCCGTGCTAAGGAGCCGAGACATAGGGCTCTTTATAACGGACAGGGTTTTATTTTTATAGTCCTTCTGATCGTATTGGAAGGCGACCTTTTGCATCACTTTCTATGAATAAACTTATAAGGAAGAAGGCTTATTTTAATTACCTTAGTTTATTTGATTGAACTGAGGCTTAGTTTATTTGATTGTTTGTTTAATTGTTTGAACGTTTGAGGAACCACTGGTACAATTTTTTTTTTGTAATATTAAATCAGCATCAAACTAATTATCAAATTAATAAATTCTCAAAGTAGGTATATCTACTTATTAAAATTGGTTAATATTTAAAACTTTTACTCAGTGTTGTTCCAAACTTTATTCTCGTCCCGTCCTCGTCCCGCACCGTGTAAAGAGCTCGTGAGAATCCAATGTCCGGTTTACACTGAGTTATGAACGCGCAGTTAATTCTGATTTAAACTGGTCACACGTTTTTACAGGTGCGCTAAGTGGCCCGCGTGAAATACATTACGATATGAAAGCTGTATGTGATGCCATGGTGGTTTGAGAAATAGAAGTATTTTTTTCTATTTTGTATATGGTTTGATTATGTTTCTTTGTATTTATAACCATCACAGGGACTTGTCTCTTGACGAGAGATATTATTAGCCTCTGGTCAAATTTGAGGTGAATGTCACACACATGTCCTTCAAACTTTTCAAAATTTTTAGGACATTTTCTCAGAATATTTGCCTTCGCCGTTATATCCCGCGTTTTTATGTATACATTTTTTTAAAGAAGAAATAAATTATTCAATAAAATCTGGAAATTGCTGAGAAATAAAAATGTTATAAATTATCCTTCAAGGTATATTAATTTTATGTGCCACTAACTACTAACGTTTAAAGAATTTAATAAAAACTTTTTAGTTTCTTAAATTCCATCATACATTTCAAAACTATTAGTTCTAAACGATCCAAAACCCTTTCAATTTGTCAACCGTATCAAAATTAATAAAATCGATAAAATTATGCTAATAGTATATTAAAATTCATATAATTTTTATATGATCGGCTACTTAAGAAGTATTTAGGGAGCGCGTTCTCAGTGGGATACTTAGTAGCAGTGAAGTTTTTTTAACATCAATCGATTCTACTTCAAAATGGATTAGTATTATTATTTAACATAAATATTTTTTTTAATTTAATATTTATTTGATTAAAGGAATAATTAATTACATTATAAAACTTCAAGAGATTTTCCTGAAGATTCAGTTATTTTTTCCCAGCCTTCACAGATTTTTTAATATACGAGTACCTACAAAAACTACTAAAAATTAAATAATTGAAAAAAATATGGGTTCGCGTGATAATAATCTTGTCACAACAAAAAGAAAGATGATAGATTTATGAAGCAAAAACAATATCTGAAATAAAAACAAATCGCTATCAACTAGAAAAATAAAGTTATAGGTTTTGAAAGTTGTATTAATTCTGTGGAAGAATTTACAAGTGACGAGAAAGATGGATCAGTAATCACAAAGGGATACAAGCCGCTTCAATCCAAAAACCTATGACCTACCTATATTACCTATATAATAAAATCAATGTCATTTTTCGTTATAGTTTTATAACTCAAGAAAGACTGTCCTATTAAGGTGCTTTTAAAATAGTCGTAGTAGCCCAGGAAAGGTTTGAAAGGCACAACACATGAGAATAAAGATGGATATTAATGTACCATACCATAACTCAACTAATGAGGTAATCAAAAATGTAATCCATACAATATCAATTGGAGAGAATCTCACGCAGTTTCATCAGCACATAACTCAGCGCTGGTATTGTCCCTGTGCATTATTTCCACATAAATCAAAAGCCTTTTTTACCGACGACAAATATAAAAATGTCAACCGACCACAGAATAAAAGATGTCCATATTTAAAAAGCCGTTTGATTCATTTCGAATAAAATATCTTTCGGTTTTCAAATTCGGAATAAATTTTGTGTCACCTGCGCGGGCGCAACCGGAAGGAGTGCGCAAGTGTTGCCATCTCGTATCTTTGTATTGTTACCTCTCTTTCTAGTGGGATTTTTATATTTTATTGTTTGTTTTAGGTTCGATTCCCGATGGAGATTTATACGGAGATAATTTTTATGCTTTATTTAAATGCGATAAATAACTCAAGGTAGTTTTTTAGATATATTCGTAGATAAACGTGTAGCAATTTGTAGAGTCGCGATGACAGGTGAATCGTGAAGAACGATACTGTATGTTTTTGCTGGTCTTTTTAAACATGTTCCTTGAGTATGTTGTTATAGAATCTGTGGGAGAATAAATTCATATTAAATTGAAATGTGAAATATAGCATTTATGAATTTCCGTCGACTTCGAATATGAATTTGATAATAATGAGTTTGTTTACACACATACAAACGCTTTTGAATTCTAGTAACTTACTCAAGTTAACTTAGTTGATTCCCTTGTTATTTTAAATACTTTATTTTTATTTTACTCAAAGTCAAAACAATAGTTTATACCTATAGAATTAATTAAATACGTTTATGTACCACACATAAAACAAGCTAAACAGCAAAAATAACTATAGACACCATAGCATAACTTTTTTTGCCTTGTATCTTTCACTTTAAGATCCATTATTAAAAAGAGGAAATAACTCTTCTTTAATTAAGAGGTTTCAACCAAAGCTTAGTTTTTAATTTACTTTCTTTTTAACGTATTGATGGCTTAGGTTCCGCCTCTTCCTCTTTCTAGATTAATTCTTTATTAAGTTAATATTTCATTTTGGCTACTGGCTGGGAGGTGTTTTAATGTCATTATTTATTTTTTAAATGATACCTTATTTTTTACTTTTAAGCTTTTTGCCTATGGCTTATGTTTTGCCATTTTTTGTAAATGAATGAGATGTTTCTAAGAACCGAAAAAAGAATAACAGTAAACATACATCATAGGTACACATGATAAACATGATGTATACAACGGCAACGTCTGCAACTGTAAATCCCTGATGCACAAGACGTAGGTACCTAATAGTAGTACATATATTTAGATGGATAATGAAAGTCGAGTTCTGTTTCCAGTAATGTTTCTATCAGTAATTTCTCAATCAAACCCTTAATAAATCTAAAGGTACCATTTCAAGCATTCAGATAACCCGGCCTAATTACAAATTTCACTTGCACCTTAAACTAAGACAGCTTAATTGCGGTACATCCTGCCCGATGTGTGTCTGTGTGTCTGTAAGTACAATTTCAGATTAACGTTAATTTCGAGTCGACCTTCGAATCGTAATTGTGTAAATCGATGCCAGACAATTATTCGGACTCGATAAATGCTTGTGAAAACACTTGCGTTTATCAAAGAGTTATTGAAATTGCTGTTGTTACTAGCCAGGCCATGCTCGAAGCCGTGTTAGCGTAGTATTAGGATTACCCCGCGTGCTATATTGCGTCCGAATTTTTTTTATGAGTTGATTAAAAATATTGAACTAGAATAACAGTGGTAGGTACCTCCAACTGATATTCTTGCAAATAAATAAATTATTGATTATGATAGAATATATTATATATCTTTCGTTTTAAGTCGAACAAAAAATAACCAGCGCTCTCATTTAAAATAGTATAAACTCTGATGTGAAAGTCGTAGTAATTATGATACACCCTCGCGTCAACCCTTGACGTGGAACGTGTTAATTATTATCGACTAAATAACATACTTATTATAATTAAATATATCATCTTAATATTAGTTAAATATTTTTTAAGTAGGTACCTATAACAAAAGATTACAGTAAAATATATATCATAGCTAACCTGCTTTGTGACAAATTGATGCCTGATTTTTTAAATGTTTTTAGCTAAAAATCTGGGTGATATAACAAATCCCATGACTAGTTGTGCGACATAAAAGAGAAAGATAATTATCAAACACAGAAAAGACCGTGAGCACAGAACAACAAATCACCCATGATGAAATACTATCTTACCACCACAACAAAGCTCTGGAAAATCTAATCTCTTGCCCAAACGATCCCCTCTATGTAAAATAGTAAAGCACAAATTGCGCTAGTGCCTTATGGGTCCCTATTGGTCGCCGCGCGACCAATGAGCGCGCTGCATTCATAGAATGTACTGCGCATGTACAGGTAATGTCAGAGGCATTTTCTAGCGGCCCGCGTGAATTTAGGAGGTAGGAGACTGCATTATGCCATGCGTATAGGCTGGTAAAGTCAAAAAATTTGAATATGGTTCAGAATCTTTATTTTCTCATGAAGAAATTACATTTAGGTACCATAAAAACTGTCGTGGTTTGATAAATAGATATTGAGATAAACCAGCAATACCTACACGAAACACGAACCTTATTTACGTAAACTATTGATCATTTGATGAACGTAAATAAGGTTCGTGTATTGCCCGTTTATCTCAATATAAAATTACATTTAAATTCACTTACATCAGAATAAATAGAATTATTCTACGTACAGTTACAGTTATTCTAGTACTTAATAACATTTGTTACTTTTTAAAACATTTACAACACAGATTATAAGAAAGTTTGAATAAAAAGTTATTAAACCACGAAAAAGAAGTGTGTAAGAAGCAAAAAAAAAGTATAGGTATTTCATGTTATTCAAATTAAAGGTATCCTGCGAAGAATATTAACTGTTTTAAGGATATTTCTATACAATATTGGCATTGGCTTCTTATGGATTAATTACGGAGCAGCTAAAAATCATCCATGTGAATTCAAAACCCAAAATGCCCTTTCACCCCATGATTAATAAAAATGACATCTATAATAACATGCTATCACTTCTCCAATGAGCAGAATTGCGTATGACTTTGCTATTTTTAGCGCTGTCAGAAACGTCAAAAATGTCAAATCTGACAGCTGGAATAAGACGTAAGATGGAACCCCTGATTATACTTATTAAATTCACACATTTCGTGTTTTAATAATATAGCGGATACGTTTGGTATAATATATTTTAAGGGTGTCACTAAAAAAACGTTTTGTACGTATTAATTAGTTTGAAGGGATGCCGACACAAGGGCTGGTTGTTTTGCATAAAGTGACTGCATTTGTTTCTTTAAGCTTAAAAAAGAGTATCATGAAATATAATCTTTAATCTAGTAAAGATACACAGAAGATAAAATAAATTAAATAATTTTCTAGAAGGTATTCTTGTTAGTGGGCTTATAAATTGTATACCTACATATCCATCATTATACAAGTAAGTTTTTCAACAACTAGGTATAGTAAAACCATTTCTAAAATGAACGCCCCTCTACCGAATTCTGTATTTTTTTTTCTGTGTATTCTGTTTTTCTGTATTTCCTCTCACACGTTGAAATCATCACGGTTTTGTGGAGGGGAGTTCATTTTTAGAATGGTTTTACATACCTACCTATGTTGAAAAACTTACGTAATACATAAAAAATAAATTGCAATATAATGATGGAAATGTATAAAATTTAAAAAGTTAGCAGATAAGAATAGACCGCACAAATAAAATAAACATTTATAAAACCAAGTATTTTATAGATAATAGTAATTTATAGATTAGTAATGATACAATAGATAAAAAATAGAAAATAAAAATACCTTTCATTAGATTTCTCTTTATTACGATCCGAAACCGCAACAAAATACTTTATTTTCGACTGCATAATCTTCAAACATGTTTGTGTTTGACAACTCGCAGAAATTACAGATACTCTATGGATGAACAGTAGTGCCAGTCGGTAAAGTAAACTACCAAATCAAGAAAAAAATAAAATCTACGATCAAATCAGAATAAAAGGGGGGTGCCAATGTCTCCCAACTGCCCATCCCTCCCCTACCTCCCCTACCTACTAAAAAGAAAAAGATTACCCTATTCCAAGCCTTGCATTAACTTGATCTATAGATCCAAGTCCTAACACTATCTCTCGGATCTTAAAGCCCACTTTCCCCTGCACGGTAAGACAGCTTGGGCAGTAAAACAAGGGTAGTTTGCATCTGCCAAATTAGCATAGACTGACGAATTGTCCTGCCACTATGGGCCCTCTTGACGCGGAGACTTCCGTCCTACGTTGATTTCACTGACCTAGTGGAATGCTTAGGGGAGGTTTCAGCTGTTAACCCGACTGTCTTAAGTATTATCATCATTACGACCCATACGTCCTACTTCTGGGCACCCAACATAACCTATTGGATCTTGGGGTACTTGGTAAAACCACCATACTGTGTTTTGGTATATAAATAAATAATTGACACCCACCACCACAATTAAAGAGGTGATACTATTCTCGGGCCGGTACCTACACTCGGTACACAGAGTGGGTCGTATAATTCTAAGGAGGTATAGCTAGATGAAAGTCACACTTACGGACATTTAACAAAACTTTAGAGACAAATAGATTCCTGCAAATAATCGATTATTCTCTAAAGTCTTAGAATAAGGACATCAAACCATTTAGCTTCATCATCACCCTAATTTACGTTCCCACTGCTTGTACACAGGCACTTCTGTATTGACCAGAGAGATTAGACCTTAATTCACCACACTGGCCAAATTGGTCAACCTTTGATCATTTGGCTTAGCATTGTAATTTTATATTCTTTTCGATCCGAATCACCGAGAATCTTATCTTTAGCAATCGACACTGAGAAAACTGGTCTGAAGAAAAATCTTAGCATGACGTCGAAGCAACTAAGGAATTTATGTAAGACGGACAGCAGCATCTTTACTGGACTAATTTACTGGGATCGGAAACCGTATGAAAAAAGTCATTAACAGATACCCTAAACTCCCCAGCTAAAGAATAAGCAGCAGAAATAAATATTTATAATTTACACAGCAATATCTATGAGTGTAGTATGAGTGTAGGAAGGCAGGTAAGTAAAATATATTTTCAATTAGATTGTTTTTTATTTACAAAACATTCTTAAACGTATTACATAAACAGTCTATCCAATAGCTTCAGTGTAACAGTATTTACAATTAACTACATCTAATTACAAAATAATATTTTACAATGCTTTAAAATAATACTTTTATTGGCAAGATGTTAATTAAACTAAATCGGCAGGACGGATAACACTGGCAAGAATTACTTAAAATAAAAGTTATTACAAATAACTATCATGTTTTAATTAATATGTCAATGTAGAAATTACATTACAGTCAAATATAAATTATAAGTTACTTATATAACATTTTCTAGGCTACCGTGATAGCAAAACGAGTTAAAAATGATGTAAAATATTAAAGTGCACGCATACAAAAAGTAATAAAAACTATAAGCGTATTTCACGAAACCCAATATCCGCAACTTGACACTTTTGAAACAAGTTAATCTCTACTTAAAATTAAATTTAAAATGGTACTTGGTAACGAGTATTTCGGTACTAAATTTACAATAAATATCCCTGTAGCACTCTTCCGCAAACATTTTGACACACTACCAAAAATTACATGAAAACAAATGACATCACGTGTCACTTAAACTCGGCCTAATTAATTTGGCAAGAATACACTATTATACACTACTGCAATCTTCTACACTGAAATTACCTTACTGCAATAGCTCGTACAAAGCTGATATGTAGGTTTGCGCCATCTGAAGTGTTTCATATTTAGACAATTGACGATCAGCTCCAAGCGACGGCAGATGTCCTCGAAGTCTGTCAAATGCCTTGTTCAAATTCTGCATTCTCCTCCTCTCCCTGGCATTTGCTGCCAAGCGTCTTCGCCTCAGCACCGCAGCACTGGTGGCTCGTCCTCGTCGCTTCCCATTCGCATCGTCAAGATCTTCAGCACTGTCTTCCAACTCCTGTTCCATCCCTCGATAGGCAATCTGCGTGGAATCTTGGAGACTTCCATCCATTGACGGGGTTGGTTCTAAGCTCGAACGTCCAGAATCAGGAGATCTGGGCCAGGATAGATAGCACTCCTCAGTCGCGTACTCCATCATCACCTCAGATGGGAACATATCTTTCTCGTAAATGAGGCGATGTCCGTAAGTTTCGGCGGCCATAGTGAAAGTGAGTTAATACAGGTGTGTGTCGTTCGGTGTCCGACAAGGGTCTAAGGTGGGTTTGTACCTGTTCAGTTTATATAGAGTCCAGGTTTACGCGAATTGCCGGGATGGCAGGTAACGGGCGGGTGGGAGTGAGAGGCGTAGAGCGGGACGTCTGCAGGGGGTAATTTGAGGCCAATCATCATTAATTATTAGGTCCCGGGGGCTGCGTGTGCCGTTACCTTTAGGCAAGAGTCGGGCCAAGCGGTAGCGAATAGAAAATGCGTGTAAAACGTTGCTTGTCTCTAACTTTAGCTATCTCTGAATTTTTTTTAGTTTCATGTCTAGCTCCTTATTAATTACTCTATTATTTCAACATTTAAGTAGATATTTAAGAAAGGGGCTTAAAGCAGCTTGTTCATTTTCAGTCCTTTACATACAGAAACATGTTACATATATGTGATAAATTGAATAAAAAAGTCTCCTTACATACAAAAAAATAAAAAAAACACTTAATTCGCTTCGTTAAAAAATCGTTTTGTCGCCGGTAAAAATACGCATTTGACTGCAACTCGACTGCGACCCTGGCGCGTACTATAATACATTCGTATTCAGTACTGTTTAGCGCGTCAATAGTACGTTACAATGTATCGAACAATGGTACAAATGGTACAAAAGCTTTTGTTGACTTATGGTGAATGGAGAAAGAAGAAAGTACTGGCTACTTGTATTAAGTGCGGTCGGGTCATACCAGATATTAAGAAATCCGCTGTAGAGATAAATACGCAAATTATAAAAAGGTTAATATATTCATTTTGTTACTGGTGTAACGGTAGTTTTACAGTAAATGTTGAGGAATGAGGCTTTTAACAATAAAGACAATGTTCTTAGATATATTTATTACTCAACATTAGGAGAGATTATGATACCTACGCTACCACTAAATAATTTTAATATGCACATTATAATTGAAAATAAGCTGTGTGGTCACTTGATTCTCTACTTTTGAAAATTTCATCATTAGGCTTAGATTCACAAAAAATATAAAACGACACTCTCAAAGCGTAACCCAATTTTCACACCTTATTCAGTTTTCTAATGAGGATGACCGATTGAATGAAAATAAGGTCTATAGTGAATTTGCATGCGAACGGCCGGTGGAAACTGACTGGACCACCGGGAGTACTTCCAAGGTACGATGAGCGAGGATATTGTAGATATGGCAACTACGTGATAGGACCATTTAATAGATTTAATGATAGATTCCGCGATCGTTAATCGAAATGTTTGTCTTGGTTTTGAGTTTTTGAGCATAGTCAGAAAACATACCCTGAGCAACTTCACATTTTTTTGTGTGATTTTATCTTATTTAATTTTCGGAACAATTTAATATTTAAACTCATAATTATCAAGGCATTTACGTTAAAGCTTACATAAAAGACATCAACGCGCTCTTTGTAGATAAGAATTTCAAGTAACTTTGTGATAAATAAATATGATAGATAATTCACTCACCAACGTCTAGTCCCGTGTTAATAATATACATATTTAATATACTAATGGAATAAACAAAGCTTACGTTGTGTATTTTTTCTATACCATTTTCATGTCCATCCGTACAAAACACCCAGAACATCAGTAACACATTTTTTTATACATGGCCGTTGCATAACATGCAGTACGCCTTCAAAACTACCGCATCCACTTTTCGAAGTTCCTTGTGGGAGCCGGCCCACCTACCGTACTGTCTTGTGTTTCACGCGAGTCCACTGAAACTCAGCGCGGTGTCAGGTGCCCGTATCCAGTCACACTAATGCATTGCAGCTCAATCGCCTCACTATCTGAGAGACAAGGAGTACTCTATCAATACATAGGCATTACAGCCCAATCTCCCAATCCCAAATTTCCAATCTAAAATTTTAAAGCCTTAGCTTTGAAGGCTCTTTAAAATGATGATGAATGTAAGTATATCAGTATTAGTTTTAGATTGCCTTATGGTCTATGTTATAAAATCAAATACCTAATCCTACATCATTCTTAGTTAATTTTATTCTGCTAGGCGTCTAAGTGAGTCTGGGATGCTGGCTTCTGTTTTGGTCAACGAATTAGCATTGCCGTTCAATGTGGCAATACGGCCAACATTCTGGACACCTTACCATCTAAGACGGATTAGTAATTTAAGATTATTTTTAATCTTACTTGCGACCCCCCTCGCTTT
Organism: Chloroclystis v-ata; assembly: GCA_963691955.1. NCBI lineage: Eukaryota > Metazoa > Arthropoda > Insecta > Lepidoptera > Geometridae > Chloroclystis > Chloroclystis v-ata. Next base: position 9,508,097 of record OY829898.1, on the reverse strand, counting down.
TCCTACCTAATTATACTTATAAACGTTCCTCTTGAATGACTGTACAACATTAAAAAACCGCATTAAAATCCGTCGCTGAGTTTTAAAAATTTTAGCAAAGGGACGGAAAGTGACAGCGACTTTGTGTTATACTATGTAATGCGATTAGGCTACCAGTTGTACAAATAGTTAGTTATCCTGTATATAGTTTTGTTTATTTATAGTGTACAATAAAGTTATTATATATCTATCTATGTAGTGATAGTGCAAAAAGTTTATTTATAATTCCCATAATGTTCTCATCAACCCCGCTCGGACCGTCGACCCGGTATTGTTTAACCCGAGGATTTCACGCGTCATTTGCCGCGCCCGCGCCGGCTCGGGTTTCGCAAAACAACCACTTTTTGTAGCTGCGGACGTTTTATCGTCTAGATGAGGATAGTTTTGTTGTGATATTTTTTGGATTTTGTCACTATCTATTGTGAAGTTCACGGTGTATCCACGGTATTCGATATTTTGAAAATAAAATGAAAATTAGAGAATGGTTTGGTAAAATTTACAAGATCACAAGGTAACATTAGGTTACCACGAGGTTCTCGAGTGGGAGTTGAACCCACACCTTCCTTTTTAGCCCTGGCTGCGCTAGACCACTACGCATTAGAAGCTTAAGTGAGTCAACCATTATAAAATATAAATCAAAAGTAATAAATTTAAATTTACTGTTACAGCAATCACGCACTCTCTTATTGATGGGCAAAGGCCTAAAATTTAAATTTAGTAAATTTACCGATCATGGATTCTATCGAGGATATCCGCTAAGTACTGATATGTGTAGTATGGCTTGATATTATGATGATGGTATTAAAATTTCTTACAACACGACTTGCATAATCGAGACTAACCTCTTTCCAGGAACCATAACAACTTAATCTATCATAATTCCTCAACCAAATAGAGTGGTCCAAATCTTATAAATATTCATATCCAGCTCCCGTTGTTTCATTTATGTTATCAAATGTTACCAGAATTATGGTAATTTTTACATGATCCGCGATTGAGACATGGCCACACACTGGGTTGAGCTATTGTTCTCAGGCTCATATAAAATTGACTGACTGACGGACGCTAAAAAGAGTTTGACGTATGAATACGAGTTTGATAAATATTAGCTGGAGAGTGATGTATCTTCTTTACTTGCCTTAAAATATTTGAATCCTACAAGATAGGAAGACGAATAAAAAAATTGCAGGTTTAAACTGGTGTCAAATGTCATAAAATAAAGTCGTGTTGGTGACACTATTCATATCCAGCACTCAATAACGGCTAACTCAATTGAGACGAAAATTTGAACATTTTTACTTAGCTTAGAACCAGGAGGACATAGGCTAAATTATTATAACGGAAAACTAGTTTTATTTAAAAATTAAAGAATGCCTGTATATAATCGAATGGAGTCGAGTGATACTAAATAACCTTATGAAGAGAATATATTAATAAAGAAAGGATGTTGCCAATAAGGGTACTTATCATGCGTACAAGTACTTACAAGTTTTCAATTAGTCGATCATGTAATACATTTAATTTCTCTTGATTATATTAAAGCTACTGAGATATCTGAGAGAAAATAATATTATGTAACAACTAAGGCATGTATTTGTGGATCATTTATAATCAGTAAAATGATTTAGAAGTGATTTGTTTTGAAGTTAGTCTTAAAAAAACATAAATTTTGAATTTGCTCCGGAACTGATCTGTGAATAATTTCTAAAGGTTTAAATGCTTTTCCCACAAAAAGCGGTAACGGAATACTACAGCAAGTTGACTGTGAAAATTAAAAAAAAAACCGTGAAACCGGATACGGTGGGGTTGTATCCGTTACCGTTACTGTAACGGCGAGGGATGACGTACTTCCGACTGGGCTGTGATTGGCGTTGATGAAGATTTGGACGCGTGTTTTAAAAAAAACTTTAAAAAAATAGTTGTAAGATGATCCTAAAATTTTGATAATTTTAATTGTAATCCGATGGTATTTTCAACTGAGTTCTTTTTGCTTGCTCAATATCTTTTAATGATAAATACTTGCACATTACTTCAGTATTTTAATTATTTAATATATATTAAGATAGGAAGGTTTTTATGTATAGGTAAACTTAAACTGAACCTAAAAAGGTACCATTGCCTTCTATTTTCGAAATACTCAATTAATATGATAAGAAATTTCCAATACCGTTACGATTTAAAAATAGATCTCGGAAAAATCCAATTTTCTAAGCAATTTTCTAATGGACATCGTCATGCGATGGTCAACGTAATATCTGTAGCAATTTCTCCATTTGCCAGGAATGTCTTTGTCGATCTAGATCTAGAAAATTATTTTAACGGTTTGTTTAAGTGATGTATGTGTTGACCAAAGCAACGACAGTTTTTACTTAGGTAAACTTTTTTTTTGTTAAAATATAATACAAACGGAATTCTTTACGTATGTAAAACTATTAATTAAACATAATGGCATAGATTTTCGACTAATATAGTATAGATTAAAATGTTCAAAGGTAAGATAAGAAAAGCTTTATGAGAAAAATCTTGTCCGAAATAGTTTTATAAAATTACCAATATTAAAATCAGAGCCATAACTTTTTTTACAACAATAAAAAATAAAATAAAGCAATTTACTTCCATACACCACAAACGTTTAAAAAGACAATAAAAGATACAGGAAATGACGAGATAAACGGAAGTGGACCACCACAGCGCCCTCTATTGATGTCCCTGATAAACAGTTTAGCAAAATTACAGGGCGGCAACACAGCAGCCGCTATTTTTGACGCTTAGAATTTTAAAACGGTAATTTTCTTGATAAATGCACAATAAAAGTATTATTTTTGTAACTAGGAGAGATTTAATGAACTACATGGGTGGTATATGTTAGCAAAAGTTTTTTTAAGGCAATCTTCGCTTCTGTTTTTTCAAATTTATCAAGATAAGATTTCTTGTATATAGAAATTATGTACATTTTCTTATGGGAAACTTACGGGATAACCATAACATAGGTCTCTCGGTGATTTTGGTTTTCAAAAATCAAGCTTAAACGCTTAGGTAATTAAAAATCAAAGAATATATTATCAGATGGAAAATGATGGAATTCAAATACATTTAGTATCAAGATGTTAAGAAAGTTGACACTAAGTTGAACGGGAGTCGCGCTCTTTAGTTTTTGTACACGCGTCTTTACAAAGTAATAAAGAAATAAAAGATAATGAGTTCACCTTGAATATCTTACAGACAAATGGCTTCTGTAAAATATTATTCTTGCATGCCCCCCAAGGCATAAGTCTTTCAGAACTTCGTTAAAATTGTGACACATTAACGATAAACTCCTTGAAAGCCTCCAGCTATGTGTATTATGCACATTGGCCTGCCTTTTGTATGTTTCGTGGCTTTTGTATGAAAACGGGAGCAGTGCGTGACCATTGCAATGGTTTTTGCTCCAAAAAATATTTTATAGGTCAAAATCGTGGTATTTAAATCAGAGAATGTTCCGATGAGATGGTTTTGTAATTAATTTTGAACTTTTTTCGGAATTGATTCGAGGAAATTATAGGTAGTTGTGTTATAACGCTTTTCTTAATGGACCTTATTTGTTACTAAATATTAGTATTGGTACCTACTCGTATTTTATATAGAAAGCTCTTTCACATTCTTTTTTTTTCAAAATTATGGATAGCATAATTTTGTATTTTTAATCTAATTCTTAAACAAATCAAAATTTCATCATCGATTATTCTAATAACACAAATCAAAATGATTAGCTCCTCTGAATCGAAAGTGTTGAGTTTAGCCGGAGGGAATAATTCACACCTTCACGATAAACTAAACAATGTTTTTTTATTATTCTATAAGTTATCACAAATTGCTTCTGCATGTTTGGTTAGAAAAGTTGAATATAAAAGCTCTTGTAATCATTTTAGATTATTGATTGAATATTATCAAATTGTTTTCAAGAAAAAACATAATGTTACGTTTAAAATTAAGGGATTACGTTTTGATTTCGTTTCATAGATTTATTACCACTAGTGGACGTCGGATAACCGCAATAATTTGGAAATAGACCGTGAACAATATAAATAAATAGTTGGACAATTAAGTACTTAAGTTTTTTATTTTAAGGTCTTACAACTTTCCTAAAAATAAAATCTTTTTATCTTTATCATTTATTTAAAAAAAATGTGCGGGCATTCAAATTCAATACCCATGACCTAACAAAATATCTCCAGACATAGGTAGGTAAGTACTTTTTACATAAACACCTTTCACGAATTAAAATTATTCCAGCAAAAGCTTGTGAAAAATGTAAAAGGGATTTTAAGGTCAAAACTATAATTATTCTTGGATAAAAGTATGTATATCCACTTTATCTGAGGATAATAGAGTGACACAGCGGTACGGTCCTTCGCAGGTAGTTGCAGTCTTTTATCCAAAGATCACGCAATGTGAGGTTGTACGCGGTTTCTTTGAGTCCCTTTCAAAGGGATATCCTTGAATGTGAAAGAATCGGTGTTAAAGTATATAATTATTGGTAGAAATAATTTATTTTAAGATCATTATATTAAGATCATTTTATTCGCTGAAAAATATTTATGTTATGATACCTAAAGTTGTAATAAATTTTAAGGGATTAAAAGGTATATAACACAAACACAAGTTATAGGTATTAAACTTTTGTAGGTATTTTAATTTCTAAAACAAACATTGTAATTAATCTCCTTGGTCAGAATATCAGTATAGGATAATGCATACTGCAACTCATAAAAAAATCCATTGCGGTGTCTTTGAAAAAAAAATGATCATCGAAATGACAGAAAAATCATACGTCACCTAAATTGGTAATTTGTCCGAAATCCTTAAACAAAACGGACCACCAGGCTTATCAGTATCACGCACCAATAACTTGTAACAATCAGATCTACAAATAGAAAAAAAAAACAAAAGACACCGCTATTCAAATATTCAAATTTGCAAGTCAGAACTACAGGCGCCATCTTGAAAAAAATCCTTGTCACAAACCGCAAGAACTTCCGCAAATACAAATATTAGTTCAGAATTAAAGTTTATTGACAAGGCGATAGAGTTTACTTTACTTCCCATAATTGTTACAATGGTTGCATAAATATCCTGCGGCCTATCTTCACAGCCGCAAAGACTTGTTATTAGAATTTGAATTCAAATAATGTGACTGTAGAGCTCATTATTAGAAAGTATTTTGATAATTATCACGCCTCAAAAGATTGTCATTGTTGCAAAAAATAATTAGAAGAGCGGCTTTTGCAAATAAAAATAACTACAAATATTGTTTTTAATAACCTATATTTGTAGTATTGACAGTTTGCGGTCCGTTTGTTTGTTTTGCACACTACCTGATATATATCTACCTACATAATTTTAGGTTAATTTGTGAGGTTTATCTAGGAAGTTGTAAATGCATATTTTTTTATGCGGATCTTGATATCAGATTAGGAATTGTAGCAGAAATATAAATGAAAAGCATTGTTTTTTTAAATGAACCTGTTGAACAAAAGGAGTTTTTAATAATTTTAACGCACCTCTGTATTTTTCTTCTAGAAAAAAATATGTGAACTTTTTTTCACACGTTTCTTCACACTCGCAGTGCAAACATAAATGATATTTTCTATCACAAAACAAAAACGTGATCGTTACCTACACAAAACAAACAATTTTTTTCAACAACTTTCCTAATAATTGTGCACACAATTTGGGCAAACAAGGCGATTAACCCTGATTACTGGGCGCAGGTTCGATTCCTGATTATAGATATTTTTCGGTTAGAATTTGGCGGTTTCCAGTATAATTTTTGTGTGTAAACAAAATGAATTATAGTGCGGTTTTATCGTCATTATTTTTTCATTCCATTTAAGGAGTGATTTTTTTTAAATAACGACGTACCTACCTACCTATAAAAACTCAAAAGAGCATAGTTTGTTTTACTTTATTTCAGACAAGATGTACTCGACAAAAATTACTTAGGTATTTTCATTTTATTACTCAAAATTCAAACGTTTACTGTTAATTTAATATTGTATTTTTTTGAAACATTTTTTTACCATTTGTTGGTAGTGAGTACAACTTATTAAATACACAATACAATGTCATAAAAACAATTAAAACACAGCTAAAATAAAGAATAGGTTGATTTCCTAAAGTTCAAAAACCAATCAAGTACGAGTATTTGTACGACTATAACAATCAACCACGTTCTTAGAAAACCTATGATTAGGTACTACCACACGGCAGCCAAAAACTACCGAAAACTACCAATAAATGTGCAATAAAAATAGTTTTTTACTCCAAAACAAGACAAAACACCGCGTTCGGCGCCATTTTTTTTCTTTTTGAATTTAGACCGAGATGATTAAGTAATATTGTTAAAACAACAGTGGGCGTGAAAATTTTTAGTTTTTGATAAAAAACAAATATTGCTTGGCGCGATATCGCAGGGTTAAACATTATGTTATTATAGTGTATCTTTGGGTTAACTTTGAGATTAATGGATTTTGAGCTTCTTGGTAGGAAAGTTCAAATCTAGATTGAAAATTACTCTATTAAAAATTAAAATCTTTAAAAACTTAAATTTAAACCTCAGATGATTTTCTGTTCCGTAAAAATATCTAGGTAACTAGGTCTTAAAAAATACAATGAAATTCTGTGTTAATATACCTGTATTTTAACTACAATGTAACACAAGAATAACTAGGTACTTAGCACGATTATTTACTACTCTACTTTGACAAAATATCTCATATATTAAACAATTTGATACATAGGTGGTAAATAAGTCAATTTTACCTAGGATGTTACGCTTATTAGCTGTTTTAGTTATGTTAAGAAACTACTTGACTCTCGCTCGAAAAACTATAAGGTAATTTATAAGCAAAGCCTCAAATTATAGCTTGTAATACAAAAATTCGGTTGCTTAATCGTCAAGGCGATATTAAAAATAAAAAAGTAATGGCGTAAAGAACAGAGTCGATATAGCACCGATCGCTACGGATCGATTAATTGAGCTGCGAAACTGACGCGAGAGGTGCGCGCGCGCTTCTCACGGCATAGAGTAGGGACACAGAGCGGCCTTTTATTATAATTATTATTTATTTATTAATATAGATTCACATCCTTTATATTAATCAACTTATAACTAGGGATTAATACTAAAAGATCGTTAATGATTTAGTCCTCATCATCAGTTTCAGCACATTATAGGATGTGCAAATGTGAAATAAAAACTCTAATAAACTTATATAGCATTTATTGATCATCACCAAAGCTGTAGCACCAATGTGCTTCGTAGAATTTGAGTTTTAACGGTCCGTATTTTCAAAATCAACTATTACAAATGATAATGTCAGGTCATCGTTTTCATAGGAGACGCATCTACGGTTTAGAATAAAATTATCTAGTCCTATGGAACCAGTGGAATGCACTGTTTTTATTATTAGACCATTAAATAATTTTACTTTCGAACATTTTATTTTAAACATAAATAAAGAAAGTAACTTTAAACATAACCTTGATCAGCAATGTGATCGAACTTAATTTTAATATCCCACTGAACAAATTAAGTTATATTCCAACACAAACCGTGTCCAAACCGTGTATCTGTACCTACTATCTGTATCTATATTCTATGGTCGAACCAATCACGAGTTGATTTATTGCGTCGATTCCGGCGGATGTTTGTTTAATCGATTACAGCCTCCGCTGAAGACGCGCCTTTAGTCGGAACGCCTTTATGTAGCGGAGGTTTGAAATGGCTTTATGAGGGAATAAAGCTGTAATATCGAAGGGAATAAAACAATATGGTATCGGCTGAGGTGGTTGGTGTAATTTGTTGTGATTCAGAGGATATATTTCAAGGTATTTTAGATTGGGTTTTACCTTATTGGTAACTAAATGTTTGTTGAATCTTATCTCAAAATAAAAATAGGTAAATAACACGCCATTATTTATTTATTAGTTGATGATGATCATTCCAAACTACTTAGTTTAGCGTTCACTATTTTTGTTTAATTATAATATCCAAAACTGTGATTATGTCTAACTGTGATTTGAAAATAATATTTTAGGTAAAGTAAAGGTTTTTTTTCATAGAATACTGTAGAGTGGGATGTTTACAATGTTTTTTGGATCAATAGTGCTTTATTTATTAATTTTAACATTGATTATTATTTTATTTATTGTATTATTCTACAAAAACACCCGTAAACCTTACTCGTCTACTTACAAAATACGCTTGAGAATTCACCCTAGTTCAGTCAACTCTCACGTATTACTAGAAGTCCGTTGGTCCATCTGTTGTGATAACTGGCCTGATAGCCACAACTGTCCCGGGTCAACCGTGACGGTGGTGTACTGAAACTGCTCATTAACATAACGCTCCTTCTATGGGACAAATACCCAGTCCCAGTGTTAATTCGTAAATGACACAAAATAATGACCTTTTCACGAGAAAATAACTATTTTCTTGCGTAAGACAATAATTGTCTGTGTTTTCTGGGATTTCAGGGATATTAACTATAAACCAAAATCAAAAGCCTGTTGTCTTCTCAATAACTTTTAGTTAAGTTGTGTTAAAAATTTAAATTGAAGTACCGAGTTAAATTACCTTTCTTTTCTAAGCGTTCTAATCTTCATAATTACACGAAAACCACTCATCTTTCACCAAACATTTCAGCACAAACCCGCTTACTAGACATGACCAACCACTACAACCCAGCCAACACAGCCAAAAGGCACTCTTGCAAAATTAGGAAAAGGACTAGACGCAACTCTTCCTCTTCCTCTCCTCTACCTCTTTTGGAAAAACTTACTATTTACGTATGTAATTTACGTAACTTTGCATATCATAATTGGCCGGATCGTGGGAACCGCACCACCTGTAGTGCAACGTATGTGTCTATACCTTCGCCTTCCCCATAAGGCACAGGCACTGACCGTAACCCTTGTGACTTATTGGAGCACTTACCCTTGTTTACCAGGACCTAATTGAGCTAGTGGATGACTGGCTGGTATTGTTTGATTCACACGATTGACATTATGGAGAAAAACTTCATGAAAAACTAGGCCTGAAAAAACTTAAAAAATACCACGTTATTTCAAATAGTTATTGGGTACATTCGTTGTGTGAAATATAATACTGTCTTCCCGTTCACTGTCGATCAATTTACTGGCGACTAAAAAGAACGAGATTAATACAGCTACTTTGCGCATTCTAAGAGTAACAATATATGTTAAGGATGTTAAATACTTAAATAAATATTTCAATAGAAGCATAAAATAATTCATTTTGCAACAATTCCAGCCTCAAAGTTTGTGTTACGGGTACCAGATATTTGATAAATTAAATACAGTAAACTACATAGATAAAATGGATCACGTTAAATGGATTATCCGAAAAAATATCCCATAGGTTTTCCACTTATTGTTCACTAAAATCCTAACCACCGTTAAACCAAAGTCCAAAGGTTTCTAATCAACTAACAACCTTTTATCCCATACAATATTTCGTCCTAATTCTATATTCCCTGTGACATATGGTGTCCCACGTGGCCCCACAGGTGAGGCTGGCTCACGGCCCACGTGCTGAAATGAGAGCAGTTTTTACATAGGTACTCTCCCATTTGAAGATTGACTTCGCTTCTTATGTTTATTGCTTTGTTTCCTGACTCTAATGATTTGGATTCGAATTTGAATTACATTTTAAGACGAGGGTAGTTTTATATTGTATTTTACGTAGAATAACACCCTATCTCTTTCCGGAAGTTGTCTTTAAACCGACTGAAAGGTATCTGAAGTCTACCAGAAGTTGTGCAAAATCGTCATTTTGTTTCCTGTGCCAACTTACGTCTATTATAAAATCATTGATTATACCAAATCCCTCCAGATTTATTATCGGTTTTATTGGGGTGACCCATGTACAGTAAGACGTAATATAGGTTGTTATGAGGATAATAACAATGATTGTTTAAAATATTATCAGTTTCTGCTATCCACCATAGCACAAGCTCAGTGATCATTTTAGGGCCGAGTTGTGCAGATTCTCCAGAAATATATATTCTTCTTTTGGTATGTAGTATTTAATTTTAGTTTAAAAGCTGTATGTTTTCACAGGTCACTGATTAAGCACCATCGTATAGCGATGATAGGGTGGGGTCGTAATGTCAGCGGTAATCGCAGGGGTGAATGTGAAATTATTTTAATTAGCTCAACCGATGCCGAGCCGTTGGAGCATATGGTGACTTATGGCTCGCTTAGCTTCTGACCTTCAGAGCACCCCTTGTCACGGGGTTGTAAGATGGACAATGTTTTATATGTAATTTTAACCTAACCTACATATTACTATATGAAGTGAAAGACAACCCTTAGCGCATTCAAATGCCTATAATCACGGAAACGACCCAAAAATTAAACTTGCGCAATAATAAATTCTTTCAAAAGTATGGGTTAAAGCTTGTACACTGTATTTTCTAGTGCTCTAGTAGCTCAAGCTTAGTTTTCTCTAGTCTAATTCCCTGCTGTAGAATAGTGCTCAATGTATTCTCTCTACCAATCAAGATTCAGTTTAATTGACCTCCAAATCCTTTCGGAATTCGGGACGTTGTGTAAAATATTTTATGACAAAATAATTGCGTCTTTATATCACTGAGAAAAAAGGAAGATTAGGGAAAAAAATAAGGTTGGGCAGGTAGAGGGATGGTGGTACTATGTGCCCATCTGTGGTAAGGGCTTGTTTTAATCTACAACCTGTTGCCTTGCTTCTGTTTTGTATGAGTGTGCAATAAATAAATCCTTAGTACTTACTTACTATACTTACATATATTACGAGAGTATAAAAAAATATGCAAAAAAAATGTAAACAAAATTTGCAAAAAAAGTATGGATTACACTATTCATTTATAACAACGGGAATTACTCACGTATTTACAAAGGAGTTAAAACACTCTCGACGTTTCGACCACAACATCGTCTATTTTAAACAGAACAGCAACACACTAGCAAACAAATCTTTTTTTAAACTGTTTAACCCTTTCCTATCTTGTTACACTTTTTGCCTCTAAACTAGATCAGACAAAAAAGGTGTCAACTAACGGATCGCTGAGCAATCGGATAGCCATTATCTTGATCGCAAAATAATGACGGACATTTGTCACCCTCAACCCTTTGCCACGTCATAACAAGAGGTGTATAAATACATACCAACCTCTTTGTATGCCTTTGTCTATGGTCCAAATCAGAGAGTTAGAAGTAAAATGCAAAATCCAATAATCATTGGCAAAATCATAGTCTACAACATGCTTGCCCTTACAATTTGAGATTGAGTTCACCTCATTTTCTGCGACCATGCAAACATGCACTTCTGATCATCGATTGCAGTCTGTATTACCTACCTCCCACCCACTATTGGGCACATGTATATATCCCTGGTTTTTTTACTTATTTTATTTACAAAATATCAGATATCGCCACTATTAAATGTGTGGCGGTTTACGCAATAGTCCCAATTTCAATTAAATTAATCATACTGCTATTTGTATTACAAATAGTAGGTAATGGATAAAATTAATAAATAATATTCATATAAATAGATCCCTAGATCTATCCGCTATCTGCGGGTAGAGAAGGGTGGTTCTATTTATATAAGACGTCACAAAATATATTCAACTGTTATTTTAATCTGAAACTGTATGCTATAGACATCTAGTGACAAAATTCAGCACTAGTTAGTATTTGTGCCCACAGGAGTTGGTTTTCACATGTGTATGTAGTTCGCAATTTATCGTATAGGTGGCGCTACTTGTAAATACGTAACATAGATAAAATGATACGTAATCATCATAACAACTCGTGTTACGTCCCAGTACGGGGCTTAGGAATCCCCGTGAGAACCAATTCTAGGATTTCTAGATCTATTTGTACTGTAACTTGTATACATATATACAGAACAACGCTCCTGTCTTTCTTAGTATCTAGATAACTTAGGTAGATGCAAGGTACTGTTTTTAGGCTTGCAGTAGGATTATACATATACTTACAACATAATATTATTTTCGAAAAGAAATCGTATTTTGGTAAATAAACATTTATTCAATTTGACAAAGTTTTATGCAAAAATGCACTCCTTATCTTTGTTACAAAATTCATCAGTCTTATTTGAAAGACAACCAATAGATAAAATGCTTAAAAACGGCAATAACTTATAACATTACTTATAATATAAATAACTTGGTTTATAATTCATTTCATTTTACGATTAGGTACCGTAAAACACTCCAACATTGCCCACATTTTTCGAATAATTACAATTTTTGTTATTTTTTTGTATGGGGACACAAGTATTTTCTATTAGCATCTGCAACTATAGGATATTTTGCATGTATTATTTTATAAGATTTTGTTATTCGTCAATATTAAATCAAGTATTTTATTATTTTTAAAGGCGGGCAATGTTATCTCGACTTATTGCCAACATTGCCCGCGTTGATTTTTGACGCAAATATCTCCTCTCCGGCCTCTAATCAGCTGACAGCAAAACCTGTACAAGAATTCTGACCAAAACTGGCCTTTACTTTAAAACTAAAGCGAATCCATGACAGGTTTCCTACCAAAATCCATGTTAGGCTAGTTGGGCAAAATTACCCTGACCTTGTTAGCATTTTCCATACAATTCGCTTTTCGCCTTTAGTAAAGTGATAGGGTTGGTACATCTCAGTAAACTGTTCTTGACTTTTTATTTCTTTTTATGTTAATAAAAAAACAAGATTATCTTCTATTGAATTATTTAAAAAACTTTTGAGTAACATGTTTGATTCAACAGATTCACATGCAAGTATTAACATTTATTCCGTGTTATTTTTAATACATTCTGGTTCCAATCTTTCGTCTGGACTTTCTTTGACGAATTCGAGATTTTGTTCTTGCTTTTAAGAAATAATAAAAATAAATTATCTAAATAATCAAGATAATAATAATTAGCAAAAAAAAAAAAACTCGGATGTGTCAACCCTAAGCTTATTTTGACTGCGGGCAATGTTGTCAATAGTAGATCGCAAAAATACCAGATAACTTTGCCCACCATTATAACTTTAGTTATACAAGAGCTGCATCAATGACAATAAAGTTATAATAATACCTTAAGTTTTTTGTACAACATAATATAAATTAAACTCATCTGTGTTTTCTCCATCACGCACAATCCACTTTTGAATTTTCACCAAAATTTGCCCGCAAAAATACACTCTGTCTTTGACGAGTTCCAACAAGTTACTGAGTGACTTTAGCGTTACATCCAATAGACAGTGGTGCTAAACACAAAACCTATTTTCTACCAAAGTCAATAAATGTCACCATAGTATTCAGATATTTTTGCTATTAAAAGTTTTGCTTAAAAATTGGTCTTCGGGCAAAATTACCCTCGGTGGCAATGTTGGAGTGTTTTACGGTATACAATTATTATTGTCGTCTATTAAACGGTAAAAAAGTCCCTATGATATTTTTGTAGGATTTAATGCACATTTCATATTAATATTATTATGGTAAGTATTAACTATATTTTCTATTATATTTATAGTAAGGCAGTATTCAAAATACACAAAAATATAATTATGTACCATATAAATAAAAAAAAATACGAGTAGGTATATACCTACTTATATAGATAAGTCTTAGCCTTATCTTTTAAAAACATAAGAATGTATTTTCAGTAAATCTATACAAAATTCATAGCATAGGCCGGACTTAGGTAGATAGGTACATAGTAGGGTCAATTTATAACCCTCTTATTATATTTTTGTATAGTTTAGTATGACAAGCCTTTTTCTTCCATCGCAGCCCGCACTTTCCCTGGTTGGGGCCAAAACAGCATTAATATTGTAGAACCTATAAAAATAAATCATTATATTAAAAAAACATATAGGTAATATGTATAACAATACTTATATAAATATATTTTATTTATAAATTATGTAATTAATTTAAGTTTTAGTTATTATTATCATTTTAGCCGTCAGACGTCCAAAACGGGACTCCCAAGAGCTAGACTCAGATTTCCCAAGAGCTATGGAGCAGGCTATACTCTACGTAATTGCATCAGAAATAAGGTGGAAAAGAACAGGGGTAATTGACATAGTCCAGATTATCCCGTTTATGTAGCATTACAGGCACCTACCCGCCCTAAAAGCACCAAAGACGGTGTAATGGAGCATAGAAGAACTGGGGTCATTGACATAGTCCAGCGGATTATCCCGTTGAAGTCATAGATGTAAATAATTAGATTCGCCCATACACCAAAAACTGTGTCATTGTATTTGACATAACATACACAACCAAGCGTAGGTACTGTGAAAATAGTGTCATCTCTTTTTCTCCCACGATATTTGCAAATACTACTATCTTTTTCGTTTGATTCCAACTGCGCTAACTAGCTCACCTAAACTAGGCAACAAAACGGGCGAGGACTCGCTATGGAAAGGGCCTATCTAACTATTTACATCTATGGTTGAAGTGTCATTACAGGCCAATAACCTACCAGCTGTAAAAGCACCGAAGACGGTGAAAGCGGCGTGACAGTGCGAGTCGAGCGTGGCGCCGAGCAGGTTGGAGCCGGCGGCCGCGCCCGCGCGCCCCACCATGTACATCAGGCACATCGCCATCGCTCTGAAACACACGTGGCCTTCTAATATATCTATTACTTTACAAACCTAATCATACGAGGCCACATCGACAATTTCTATCAGATGACAATGTAAAATTAATCAAGCGACTTGTCCTTTGTAAGTTAATCTTTTGATTTTACGGACAAAATGTAGATCAATCAATCAGTATAAAAAATATTTTTAGACCTGTTTTCTTCCTTACTTCGAGTTTACTAAAAACGGAATACTATACTTTAGATATACTAGCTTTAGAGTCACGTAAAAAGCAAGGCCTGGCACCGAACTATCAGCGCCTATTAGCATAAACATAGTCCGTGTACTAGGTAGTTGTAGTGTCGTCTATTTTGAGGTTTAAGTTAGGATAACAATGGATGGTTGCAGGACAAAATATGATGGAATGAATGATGGATGGACGTAGAAAACAACGCTTTTCTTGGTAAATATTCCGAAAAATAGATAAATAAAAGTCTTCAGGATAATAGGCCCCACGGGTAGAATAGCCTAAGTTTTAGGCCGATACTAAATTTTTGATCGCGTTTATCATCCGGTTAAACACTTTAGGGGGTACGGAAAACATCACGAAACATCACGAGGGGGGAGGGGGGGTCTCGTTAGACATCACGTGTATTAATTTTATTTATTTTTTGTCAAAAAGCGCTTTTTCTGCGAATACCTTAGACCTGTATTGCCCTAGCCTGCAGAAGGATCGTTCGTAAAGCTTCTTGTGGAAAGAATATGTCAGCAGTGTGGGCAGTACTTCTGCACTAAAAAATGAACAAATTAGTGCCATAGTAAACTGAAACTGTTCGGCCCACATACTGCCCACTAAACTGAAACTGTTCGGCCCACGCGTATCCTCACTGTACGACTACGAGGGATTCTCTGTTCTCTTCGTATTGCGCGAGGATGATGGTGCCGAGTGGCTTGACGAAACCGAAGTTAATATGTCACAAACCTCTTTGCCAATAACAACTGCCAGTGAAGAAGAAGCTTTACCAGTTGTAACCTTAAATGAAAGTCTTGCAACTCCGTGGGACGAAGACAACATTAATTAATTATTCATTAATTTTATTGCAAATACATATAAATGTTTTTCGAATCAAAACGCCATTTAAAAAAAAAATTCCAGTCAAAAATAGCCTTTACATAGACTTCCAAAACAATACACGTGATCCAGAGGGGAAAGGGGGGGTTATCCCAAACCTCACCTAATATCACCAGGGGGGAGGGAGGGGTCAAAAAATGTGAAAAACGACCTCACGTGATTAATGGACGGCCCCTTACCTAAGAGCAGTTGGGAACACATCCACAGCAATAGCTGCGAGTATGGACGCCGCACACCCGGAGCACAGACAAATAATGAGCAGCGCAGTCGCCGCGCCCCCTTGCGGAACGTACGCGGCCGCTATAGTTGCCAGGCCGCAGACGAACATTATACTACCTGGAATCATAAACATTCTTTACAACCAGGCATTAATAATATTTTATAAATTAGTTGAGAACGTTCTTAGCTATAGTTGATGACAATCGATTCACAGAATCGGTTTACAGGATACAAGGGTGAGAGGTAAAAGCGATGACAAAAAAATTGTTTTAAATGTGTCCAAGATACTGATGTAAGTCTTACAAAAGACATCCATTACTAATATTATATTTCAATATATAATTCACAAAAAACAAAGGTTTACAAGTTCTAGAACTTAAAACTCTCGAATATCTTTGGGAACATTCGGCGGTTCTTCCCAACGTATGGGATACGGGAATCAAAAGCACTTATATCCACGTCATTACTAAGGGATTTTTTACAGACTTTTCTACTTCAAAAACACCAGTATTCGATTACAAAAATATTGCAAAACAAAGCGATGAACTCACAGTACAGAGTCTTCCGCCCGACCTTGTTGATGAAGAAGCCGATAGCGAGGTAGGTGATCGCGAACACGGCACCCATAGACATGGAGATTGGGAACACAGCCACTGACACCTCAGCATCGCACTTCTGGACGGCTATTGATTGCTGGAAGACATTGAGGTTGTAGGATAATCTGTTCAAACTATTGTGGATTATAATAGATAATCAAACATTTTACAAGCATAGATGACTTTTGGCAATGTTAAGGATGCTTTTACATAAGATTTGCTACGTAACAAAGCTCTGAAATACAATGCAATGAAAACATAGCTTGCGTTAGACCAATCACTAATATATAGGTATTATACTTGATATATTCAAAAAGCACGGTAAAGAAAAACTGATGAGGAATGATAATTTGAACATTCGGGAATAGTACTTACACTAGCGTTAAGTGCTTTTTCAAAAATAATTTCGCAAATGTTAATACTATTTACACTGGTATTTCTCAGGATGTTGTTCAAGATATCAGGAACCCAGACGTATAAACCACTCGATCTGCAAAATATTAGTGTCTACTAAATTATATTCTTGAAACTTATAGATATCAATGAAGTTAGTAAACGCATACAGCGGCCTCTAGGTCAGGATCAAGAAGTTGTAGATGTATAAAAGCGCACAAGTCGAAATCATTGAGCGTACTAAATAACTGTAGTTTAAAAAAACAGTTGTGCGACCTTGCTTTTTATCTCAGAACTTAACGTCAACTTATTTGCGCTGTTTTCTCGTGGTCCCAGGATTTTGTCCCATTAATGGGACCACTAGGGATAACTGTTTCTCGTAGTCCCATTCCTATGCTCAGTAACTTATTTATCCTCCTGTATATAGGTATTCTTCTTGCATAGAAAAAACTTTTTTGAGTGTTTAGTGAAGTGTTAGATGATGAATCATTAGAAAATAGACGAGAATTTGTTAGGCGGGATGATGACGTTATAAATTAACAACTACAGTTGATACACGGTGATATTTCGGTGGGACATTTTTTAGAAAAAATGAGATAAAATATTATTCTTACCTAAATAATATGAAGTTGCTACATTTATTATCATTGTTTCTTTTGGTAACCACATATTTTTATATACAGGATGTAATTACACAACAATGGGACTACGAGAAACAGTTATCCCTCGTGGTCCCATTAATGGGACAAAATCCTGGGACCACGAGAAAACAGCGCTTATTTGGATGTTTTTTTTATACTCGTATAAATATTGGTGCTTTCCGTGTAGTCCCATTTTAATTTAATCCAGTTCTATCAATAGGTTCAATGTGAAAACTATAAATTCCTCATAGTATTATTATGAAGTCCCTAACAATTACAAGACAATTTTTATGGTTTGATGTTTGTTTAAATTTTGGACCCAATAATCAGAAAAATAGCTTAACGCGCATCGAGAAGTTATGGCTCGAATCATTTAGCTCAAAGATTATATTCACATACAAAATATACTTTTCGAATAAAAACAATAAACTTACACCATGAACACAGCAAACATAGAGATGTGTGAGATGATGACACAACGCAGTAGCGGTGGCTTGAATAGCAACGTGAAGTTCTTTATAGCCCCAGCAAATCCACCGCTGGTCCCACTCTCCATACTACTTCTTATTTTTGTCACCTGAAAAAGATACGTGGTCTCTATGTAGATTAAGTACAGTCTCGGTATGAAAAGGTTCGTCAATTTTCAAATTGATTCGTTCAACGTATCGCGAGCACATATTACCTTTTGAAACTATGTTACAGAATTGACTCGGGTTAGAGAAAATAATGTTTAACATTTCGATAATAAAGTTCAAAATTATTCAGATCAAAGTTGTTTGACAATTTAACTTGTCAATAAGATTAGTATGTTTTATAAACTAAAACCTTCTTGTTGGTTAAACCTGCCATTTCTTACGTAGTATTGTAATCTCTTTGCTGCCATTATTATTGCTGTTATTGTAAACTATTGTCAATCGGTCAATGTCATAATTGGAAATTATATAATACTAGCTGCCCCCGCGAACTTCGTCTCGTCATATAAGTACTTTTATTTCCAACTATCTCCATACTAAATTTCATCAAAATATAATTTTCCCGCGTAAGCTTATATTTTCCCGCGGAAGCATGTATTTTTGCGCGGTAATAAGTCTCTCGCCATATACTTTTATTTGCAACTATCTCCATACTAAATTTCATCGAAATCGAATTTTCTCGCGTAATCATATATTTTCCCGCGGAAACATTTAATTTTCCGCGGTAAAAAGTCTCTCACCATATACTTTTATTTGCAACTATCTCCATACTAAATTTCATTTAAATCGAATTTTCCTGCGTAAGCATATATTTTTCCGCGGAAACATGTATTTTTCCGCGGTAAAAAGTAGCCTAAGTTCTGTCTCAGGGTCTAAAGATTGTATGTGCCAAAATTCATCAAAATCGGTTGAGAGGTTTAAGCGGGAAAGCGTAACAGACAGACAGACAGAGTTATACTTTCGCATTTATAATATTAGTTAGGATTCATATTTATTTAAATGTTTGCAGCACTGTTTCTTGCACTGACGTATGTTGGCATAATTGTTTCTTGCCGTACTAGTGCAAGCGATAACCGCCTCTAAGGTGACGAACCTTTTCATTCCGCGACTGTACATGATAATTTGTCAAGACTAGTTCAGGCTAATGGAATTAGCAAGCAGGTGTGTTATATATCATGAACTATTAGAACCTCTCATAGCTTAAAACTCTAACTAATAGTATTGACTGAGTTTTCTAATAGGATTGACTAAAATAATGTAGAAGCAATGTTTCACGTAAAATTAAGAACGGCAGAACGAATTTCTGAGTGGTTGGCCATGGATTGCTATTGGTATTTATCTAACTAGAAGGAGAACGTATTTTCTTAGCAGTATCATGTACGTGTAGTGTTAATATTTAGTAATTATTCATTTTAAGTAAATGCTAAAGATTATTGAAAAAAAAAACAACATAATATCTAAAAAAAATAGTTTTCCAGCATGGCGTACGAACAGAAGGTTTAACCTGTCTATAATCGTACTTACTGGAAACTCCTCAGCAGAACAGCCTTGGTTCCAAGCAAACATCTTCGCCAACACCGGCAAGGCAGCCTCAGGGCCCTTCGACGAGAGCAGATACCGCGGGCTCTCAGGCAAGAAGCCGAGGATGGCGGCGGCAGCCAACCCTGGCGCACACCACAGCCACATGAAGGCTCGCCAGGGCACCACGGTGAACGAACCCATTTGGAAGAACCATTTGCCAGGGATTATTAGCCATGCAAGACCTGAAATAATATTGCATAATATAAAGCAAATGTTTGACCTGCACGAATAATCTATTGGTTAGTGGGAGTGGCCTAGCTTGTGACGAAGATTCGAGAAGTTTTTGGCACCGTCTGCCATTTTTTTACGCTGCCATAGCCTGCCCACGCCTCAACGATCCGATTTGATCCCGTAGAGATACTCAGAGCATAGCAAGATTACTTAGACTCATTAATTTACAAGTTAAGTTTACAATAGTACTTTAAGTTATAATTTCGAAAAGTTCTCGAGTGGTGACCACGGATCGGAAAACGCAGCGTCGGACGTCCACCAATAAGGTGGACAGGTGATCTTTTGAAAGCGGTTGGCTCGCGGTGGATGCAGGCCGCGTCTGACCGTAATAACTGAAAATCATAAATGGAGGCATATGTCCAGCAGTGGACGTCCAATGGCTGATAATGATGATGTAGTTATGAATAAAAAAAAATTATTTAAATGTCAGTATCCATAATCAAATTAACATTTTAAATGTGCAAACATTGTGGAGCTACATTAGACTAGCAGGAAACTGTATACATAATAGTTTATGTTTATCGTTATCGACGGTTATCGTTGTGTAAACATAATCATAAATTACTGGGTCAGCTTGAAATCAATGACGTAATTGGTCCTTGGTCGATAACCTTCTAATAACTTTGCGAATACCTAAGTCTGTTATTACCATTTGCCACTGCCATTTCAACTTGCTAATCCTTTGAGGTACGTCAGCCACTTTAGTCTTAAATATGAAATGTGTGTTTGTGCTAAGATGCCCTGAGTGATGTACCTACGTGAGTGAAGCCATAGCAGGGAGCTAGTTTGACAGAAGTGGGACACAGTGACACGAAGACAAACATCCTAGGTCATGTAAACATGTTGCACGTGCGTACGACTTACGCATTGTGTCTGGGTAACGTCAAAAACATCATTGTTATAACGTGCGCAATTAGAAATGAGTTCTGTAAATGGCGTCCGCTCGCATGCGTTCTCGCTCACTCTCTATCGCTGTCTATACTTTTATCCTTGTTTTGCCAATCGTACCATACCTACCCGCCGCCATTTACAGAATTCATTTTCAATTGCGCACGTTATATATTTCGAATTGCACCTTTGTGTTTGTTTTGATTTGCGTGTTAAATTAAGGATTTTATATTATTATAGGCAGGTTGTAAGGGCAGATGTTTAATTGTTACCTACTTTTACATCAAGATCTAAAAGGTATCTAATAATTAAGTATCAAAATGGACTCTGTAAGGGTACAAATGTACAAATGCAAAATATAAATTATTTAGTTAAGAATTGATACAAGTATTTGCAGTATATCTATATGTGTATATAATAATATATCTATACTAATATTATAAAGAGGAAAGATTTGTTTGTTTGTTTGTAATGAATAGGCTCCGAAACTACTGGACCGATTTCAAAAATTCTGGCGTGGCCACCATACAAACATAACTTAATGCGGACGGAGTCGCGGGCACCGCTAGTGTTATATAAATTTAATTTATTTGTTTATTGTTTATTTGATAAATGCTGCGATCGTTCAAAACTTTAGGTACCTAATAAATCTTATCTATAGTAGGTACTAATAACATAGTAAGTACTAATATCGAATGTATATTTCGCAGTGCAGGTAACAAACCGCCTTGAACTAAATAATGTTGAATTTATTGATAACGACTGGTTATTTACCTAAATCACTTATTCCAGTTTCCTAATGCAAATTAGGGGATGCAAATAGGGACTAAACAACACGTAAACAGGAAAAATGTATTTGTATTTTTTTATTTTACGTACCGTTGCATGCAAAAATATTGTTTGCTAACTCTTAATTTCTTGGAGCGCAGGGGAAATCAAATATTCAATCATTTTATTACCTAAACATTCTTGGAGCGCAGTGGAACTACCCAACGCAGTAGGTTGCGGGTTCGATTCCCGCCTCATTGTATTGACTTCGGACAAAAGTTTGTACGCTCTGCAAATATTTGTTCCAAGTGTCTGGGTGTTATATAATAAATAAAAAAATATCTATCTAAGTGTATAACAAATCTAACACCCGTAACACAAGCTCCGACCTTACCACGGGGCTAGATGTTGCTGTGTGAATTGTCCAGAAATATCTATTTATTTATTAAGCAGCACTATTTATTTTCCCACTGATGTGCCACAGGAACTTCTCTCAAGGGAGATTGGGCCTTAATTCGGTTAACACATTGGTACAATTCGTAGTTACGTTAAAATAATGGAATACTAGAATAAAAAGGACCCGTACCAATTAGCGGGACGTTAAATGAGTTGTTATGATGATGATGAACTAGTTATTTAAACAGAACTAATCTTTCAAAATGCTCGATAGTTACAGAAGATTATAATTTCAAAGACCTAAACCTCTAAAATTACTTTGATAAGATGTATTAGATTTCATATTTATAGCTTTTATTTAGGTCAAGAAACACTGCCAAGTATGTACTAATCGTTGGGCATTGACACTAGGTCACAGATTTGTGAAGCATCTTATCTAATTCTAGATCCAACTGCAACTAACATTCAAGGTTTGTTTACGTACCCCATACAGTAAAATTATACATATACTACCTAATTGTTCTCGTACAGACGCCATTTTGGAAAACCTTGTCTCATCTAATATTGATGAATAGAAGTTGATCTCAATATTGGACAGTAAAAGCTGAATCTTTCCTTGAACATACTACAACCATTGCTATTCTTTAGTTATCTTGTTTTTTTATATGCAGTTGATGAACCTTTATCTTAACCAATTGTGTTTGTGGGATTGCCAGTGGAAATAGACGTAGGAAATAACAAGAAAGATAAGCCAAAGTAATTCGTGGCTATCGACTTGTAAGTATCAACCTCTACCTACGTAATTTTAATAAATTTGTTAATTTAGGACTTAAAGTTTACGGACAAACCGCTCGCTGTTTTTCTGAAACATGTAACAATTATTGTAATTTACTTGTAGCCCGTTACTTAGCTTTGCCCACTTTGTGGACTTCTGAAAATAAATGTATTTTTTACCTACGATAAACGTAGCTTGTAGGCAATTGGCTATCTAAAGAAATTTGGAACTCAGATAATTCTTAATTTAAAATGAAGTAGGTAGGTAACATACCAGGTAGTATTATAAAAGAGAAGGAGATAAAAGCTGAGCCCCACGCGATGGCAGCGGCGCGACGCGAGCTCGTGTGCAGCTCACCGAGGTACGCGTATACGGTCGCGCTTGAAGCTGATATTCTGCAAGGAAGTGTATAGATCCATTAGAAATTCAACATTCAACGATTAAACCGTATTACTGTATAATTCCAATGCAACATTATAACCACGTGGTACCAATTTTATTACACACTAGCTGACCGGACCGCGGTATCGCCCGCTTTCAATCTCACCTTTTAAACCTTCCCTGGACTACTACGAAAATTTCGGAGTTATTCGTCATCTCGCCCGAATAAAACTCGCACGATCGGGCGACTTGGTACCTTTCGAATTTAAATGATATTTCTTTCGTCAACTCGCCCGTTTCGTATTTACCTAATAAGTCTATCGTCAACTCGTACAAAGTACAGCCAGGTAAAAAAATTGAAACTAAACAAAAGGATAGCGCTATCTCTTTCTTTTTATCTTTTATTACTATTTCATACTTAGATAGTAACACGCCAAATGCTTTAAAGATATTGTTGGTTATTTTATATTTTAAATTATATTTTTATACTTAGGTAATAGCACGCCAAATGTTTCGTGATATTGTTGATTACATTTTTATACTTAGGTGATGACAAGGCGAATTCTTTTGTAATAATTGTTGATATTTTTAATGTTAATTATATTTCTTTATCTAGTAAATAACACGCTAAATATTTTCTTGGTTGTATTTTTATACTTATCTAATAAGTCCAAGACCTTCTGTGAATAATTATATACCTACTTAATTTTATTTTTTGACGTTGATTTTTATTTGGTGTATTATATTATGCTTTTGTATTTTAAGATGTTGATTTTTAAATATAACTAAAATAATGATACAATAACATTTTGTTTTATTTTAAGTCCAATCATAAAACTTTTTTAAGAAGGATTTTTGTCGTTGACTGTACATAGTTACTCACATTTTTTTGGTCGGGCGAGTTGACGAAAGAAATATGATTTAAATTCGAAAGGTGCCAAGTCGCCCGATCGTGCGAGTTTTTTTCGGGCGAGATGACGAATAACTCAAATTTCGAGCTAAATCGGCCCGGCCTATCCCGAGTTTTGGCGAGACAAATGAACAGCAATAGATTTTTATGCAAGAAGAAGATAGTAGACACCCAGAACACCCGAAATATCTACAGATCATAAAAACATCTATCTCTTGATGGTAATCGTAACCTCCTGCCACGTTCCTGTGGCAACTGATAAGCTCTAGTATAAAAACAGGTTTTAATAGTATCATACTTACAAGCACCCAGTAAGTATTCGAAGTGCGAACAGCGTCCAAACGCTGGTGGAGAATGAAGAGGCTATGGAGAAGACAGCTGACGCCAGCATGGCCGGCAGCATCACCGCGCGCCGGCCGACCCGGTCGCCTAGGTACCCCCACAGGAACGATGTACTGATTATACCTGGAATTAGTATAAGGCCTTTACTTATATTAAGGTAACCCCACAAGAACGAAGTACTGATTATATCTGGAATTAGTATGTTAGGCCTTTAAAAGATTAATAGGAGCAATACGACTAGATTCGTATTACTGAAATCTCACAAGCTATTTCTAGCGGAGGGTGGTAGGTGTAAGGCGGTACCAGCCCTTCAGTAACACTTACATTTATTTTACGAGTTTTACGACTCTCATCACACTCCTTATACGGAGAATGAGAATATCCATCATCATCATCAACCCTATTTGCGTTTCCACTGGGACACAGGAACTTCGCTCTTGACGAAAGAAATATTGAATACGCTGGCTAAGTGCGGGTAAACTTTTAAAGATCTCAGAACCTGTCGATTTCCTCACGATGTTTTCCTTCACGTGTATTTAAAACGCATATACCTACATTTTCAAGAAGGAAAATGCAGAGGTTTGCGGCTAGGTTTGAATACAAGACTTCGGAATTAAAGTCGAGTGTGCTCCCACCACCAACCTGGCAATGAGAATAGTACATAGTACGTAGACCAATTCCTCTATTCCTATTTCAGTTTCGTCTTGATTTAATTTTGGTTACATACGCTCTATGTCACTTGTATTCAAAAATCGTTCAACCAAGAACGATTGACATTTATAGAAAAATGACAACTTGCTCAACCATAACTCAGAGAGAACCAAATATCTAAACTGCAATAGGATAGCTCCATTGTAATTTAAAGAAACACTTGACGCTTGATCGTCAATTGTCGCTGTGGGAATCATGAGAATAGAGTTTCAGATATCTGTGATACTTCCGCGAGTAGGTACCTATATTGCCATCTTGCTCGTTCAAACCAGCATAATGGGTTATTTTGCATACTGTACTAACTTATGATCTCCTACCCGCCAAGCGTGAATTCCTAAGGCATAATACAATTATTGTCCTTGTGTTGTTATGATGACAATAACGAACTCCGTGGCACAGTGGGTGAAGGTTCGCATGCGACGCAAGAGGTTGCGGGTTCGATTCCCGTCTCAGGACGAAAATTTATACGATCTGCAAATATTTGTTCCGAGTGTATAGGTGTTATCTATGTTTAATAACAAAAATATATTATCTATGTATGTACGATTATATTATATTAAGTATAGCAGAAATCTAGGATCACTTAATGTGTCACAAGCTACGGGCTTTCCACGGGGCTAGATGTTGCTGTGTGAATTGTCCAGCAATATTTTTATATACGAGTATGTAATATAAACACCTCATCAGCACCTGTTCTGAAAACTTGCATGCTATTGTACTGCATTTACTGAGATTATGAATGGACTAGAAGTGATATCAGTCCCGTTACAAGTCGCATCCATTATGCCCGGTCATTGCCACTGCGCCGGCGCATACTGCATCAATAGTGTACCTGGCATGTTTACGATACGGATTTGACTTTATCTTTGTTTTGTGATTTCTTAAGTATTTTATCCTTTATGCCTTATTGTTGGGATACGCTTTTAGGGTCAGAATAATGACTACATTACATTAAATAGTCTTTTGAGAATTATGTTTGTCAACAAGTGTCCACTTGTTATTTTGATGATACCTTCGTAAATAATAATAAATCAATAAATATTACAGGACAATTAACACAGCAATCTCTAGTATGAATGGTGCTATAGATTTGTTATTGTAATAAAATATACTATCTTTGAATAGTTTATCAAAGTTCGTAGGTTAGATAACAACTCAGCTCGGCAACAATTAAAACTCAATACACATTTTTGGAGCTAGGAATATCAACAAAAAACGATCGCAAGGCCATTCTGCTTGATAAGTATTAACAATAATTAAGGCCCGATTACCCAGCAGGTAACGTTTACTCTAAGGGTAGAACGTTGTTAAGTAGTGTATGGGAGGTTGTTATCAAGTGTACAAAATTATTGTCATGCAGCCTAAAATTACATCAGTTGCAGAAGGATTATGATGTTCTCAAAAGAAGAATATATACCACTGCTGCTAGATAAAAGCCTTTTTATTAGGCCAATCGGTCTTGACTTAAAAAAATGATGGACAATTCACACAGCGACATCTAGCCCCATGGTAAGCTCGAAGCTTGTGTTACGGGTGCTAGATTTCTGATATACCTAATATAATATACATACATAGATACATATTTTTTATTAAACATTATGTAACACACAGGCACTCGGAACAAATCTGCAGATCGTACAAATTTTTGTTCCGAGGCGGGAATCGGACCCGCAAACTCCTGCGTTGCAGGCGGACCTACGCCCGCTGCGCCACAGAGGTCGTCAAATATAGACCTAGAACTGCTAGATAGAAACCTTTTTACTAAGCTAGTCGGTCTTGACTTAGAGAGTAAAAGAGCAGAATATACCAATGAAAGCAGCAGCATTGATGAGCCCCTTATGCTTGCTGGTCAGCTTCAGCTCGCACTCGGCCGACGTGATGGCGTAGCTCATCCCCACAGACTCCATAGACACGTTCAGCATTATCAGCCCGCTTGTGAAGAGAGCTAGGTAGTTAAATTTGCCATGACCTGAAACGTAAATGTAGACTTACTTTACCCCAGATGATGATACCATAGTTAAGTTTAGAATGCGAAATGGTTAAATGTACTGTGCAGTTTTTATTTTTCTGCTATCGCTTTATAATATATAAATGTTTAATGTTACTTAATATTATTTTTTATTAACCTCATTTTATTATATTAACTAAATCTTATCTACGTTAATTTTTTAAAACAATATAATTATATCGAATTTGGTAAGCTAACGCAGATTCAGCCATTTTATCGTTATTACTATAAGATATAATACATAAAAAAATCGAAGTTCTTATAGCTTCACTTGAACTTAATTTTCTTACTACGGAACCCTAATTAAAGAAAAATCACTTTCAAACATTTATATCCTTTATTGACAAGATTATTTACAATACGGGCACTTTGTGGATGACTGACACTTTTGATGAATGAGCTAAGTACATTCAAAGAACTTAACCCTTCATTCGTCACGGCATCAGTCACATCCAATTTAAATTTAAGGAGTTGAATGTTTAAGTTTAAATGTTTGTTCAATAATGTGTGGTTTTCAATCCTTATTGTTGAATATATAGAATTCAAATAACTAGATAGGTAGGTAGGTATAGTAACAGTTTTGAGATAAGTTATACCTAATTGTTAACATTTATGAATTATAAGACCAACTCAGCAAAAAAAAAATACTAATGTTAGTTATCTAAAAAAAAAAAGCAAATCACATTATTTAATTATAGAATACTGTGGTAGGTATATTTATAACCTATATTATCTTATATGTATAGAGAAATTATAATGTGCCCTAATTCATTAACTTTTAACTGCTCTTGCTTAACCCAGAAGACACATATTTTTTGTAATACTTAAATTGAAAAGATAAAACTTTGTAACTAAATAAGTTTACCTGTTAATTCAAAGGCTTCTTCAAACCCATATTCCTTCTTTAGATCCTTTTCAACATCAGGTAGAAACTTATCACTTTCTTCGTTCTTCGTCATTTTAGTTTAATATTTATTGATAGGTAGGTTTTTTCAGTTCTAAGGTTATTGAACTCGACACCAAAACCGAACTAAAGGTATAACTTATCTCAAAACATCATACGCGTACTTGAACAGCGTTTTTGCTCGATAAAAATAATTGTAGTATAAAAACAATAAAAACCATAGCATATAGCTACTAAATTACACAGAATATGTGAAAATTTAATATAAATTAGAAATTAAAGTCTATTATTAATGTTTTATTTCATGTTGACACGTAAATAATATTTTTAGGTTATGAATTTGTGGCGCACACGGGCGCGCGGGCGACGTTTTCTGTGGGACTGTTGACTGTTCTAAATTTAAAGTTGTGCGCGAAAAGCATGCGCTGGATACTTCTGAAGTACTTACGTAAGTAAACTTTTGTTTTAATTGCATGAAAGTATTATTAAAGGTATTAAAGTATGCAGAATTTGATTTATTTTTTTATTGAATTGAAAATATAAATGATAGATGAACCCATGGATGAATTTTGCGTGATGCACCTAGCATTTGAACTGGCAATCCTTTCTATCAACACTAACAAATACCGCACCGGAACGAGTTAAGTGTATTCTATTTCGCTGAATCAAACGGATATTGTTTTGCAATGGATTATCATGTTACGTCATTCTTATATTTAATTGTTAGTTATTTATTGTGTAAAGTCACGTCAAGCCAATGTAGTTGATCACGCACCATGCTCGTAAAAATGAAAATAGGTATTTATTTTTATTAAAAATTAGCACTTATAATCACAGCAGAAGCCAAACACTGTATGTTGAAAAACACCGTTTTGAGAAAAACGCCAAAATGCATATGGAACAGATTCTTGTCATTTTCAAGCTACCTAATGAATGAAAATATATAAAATTGGTATCATTGTAAAGGTGTTTTTCTTGTGGTTTTGGCCATGTAATAAAATTTACTCTAAAAACAAATAGTTAACCAGAAATAATAAAAAACAGCGCAGGTTTATCAAGACAACATTTATTTGTTAACTTCGTTTAAGGTGAAACACTGTATCCTTAATAATACAGTGTTTTACCTTAACAATACTACGTATAATTATCATTACACTTAAGAGCCTTGTGACGTTACGAAGTTTTGCGAAATTGGATATTTTATGCACCACGTGACCGGCGCGTCACGCGAATTCTATGAAAAATACTAAATGATCTTGATACTTCGTCGATCTAAAACATACAAATATACTAATAATTATTTTAGATCTGTAGAAAATGGCATCGAATAAATTCCATTTTATTGAGTGGATTTTTTTTCAGTTTCATTCCGAAATAATTATTATATTAATGTTTTTATTTAATTGATAGGAGTTTATATATTTTCCTAAATTCAAAATGGTGGATATTTTTATTTCAATATTTGAATCAATTATGTTTTATCTTAATAATATCAATATTTATTTTAAATCTGATTGATTATTTGAAATCAATTAAGTAGGTACATAATTTTAAATTAAAACATTCATGATTAATAATTATATATATAAGAATAAAACTGAAAATAGTCTTATTGAAGTTAAATGTCCTCATTCATCTCATCTTATGGGCTCATTTTTAAACCGATTCTTCTGAAATTTGGTGTGTAGGTTTGTAATTAAATGTTTTTTTTTTGTCGAATGTTGGGACTTTATGTAAGTTCGAAAGTCTAAATTGAACGGACTAAATACAAATTATAATTATAACAAAACAAATAAATTATATTACCTATATTTAAGTTGCTTGTTTTGTTAGATGGTATATTTGTGTTTGAATAAATAAAAGTTTCGTTAATGAAGGTTTTAATTATGTTTAGGTATTATTTTTGTAGTTTCGAACTTTATATTTATTTTTATATTTATTGGTATCCATTTATCTACATATGTCATACACAGATGTAGAATATCCATTTATCTACATATGTCATCTTGAATAATTCCCATTATATTTTTATTTTGATAAACTATTTATTTTTATTTTATTACGAACTTATTTGAAAATATTTCATTTATATATTAAAAAAAAAACCAACCCGCACTTGGCCAGCGTGGTGAATTAAGGCCTAATCTATCTCGTCAAGAGAGAAGTCCCTATCCCAGCAGTGGGAACGTGAATAGGGGTGTTATTTTATATACAGGGCGTTCCAAAATTATGGGCCATGAAGGGGAAGTACCATATATATCGTTGATAGTGAATTTTGCTCAAAGAAGACTTCATTTTATTTAAAAAAAAGTAAGTAATTTAATTAATTAATTTACAAAAAAAATGTTTCATGTTTTTTATTTGATTAAAATAATTAATTTCACGTTGTTCCTTTCTTTTAAAATACTATGTTACTTAAGCAGAGTTATTATTTTTTAGCTATTCTTTCGATTGGTATCATAAAAATAGAGTTTTTTTTTCTACATGTAAGTCGGTTCGATTCCCAGACAAAGCAAGTAATTTTTAGAAAATCTATGAATCCAGAATTACTAACTTTTAAAAATAAAATGAAGTCTTCTTTGAGCAAAATTCACTATCTACGATATTTAAGGTACTTCCCCTCCATGGCCCATAACTTTGGGACGCCCTGTATTTATTAGAAAGGTACAATTATTTAATGTTTACAATAAATAATATATTTATTAGAAAGGTACATTATTTATTGTTTACATATTGGATACTCGGTAAAAATAAGAACAAAAAATTACGGAATATTTTCTTTGTAATAAATATTATGGAAATCTATACTACAATTATCAAGCTGAGGAGATTGCTTGTTTATTTGTTTGAACGTGCTACTCAGGAACCGCGGGTCCGATTTAAAATATGATTTCAGTATTGGATAGTAAAATGATCGAAAAAGGCTATAAAACATAAACTAGTAAATAACGTAAAAACGCAAGCGCAGCTGTCGGCGGGTCGGCAAGTTAGTCATAATCTAAAAAAATCATAGGCATAATTACATTTAGTCGTTGGACGGTTTCACCAAAAAAAGTTGCCTTGTTGTTTTTTAATTAGGATAGATAACTTTAGATATGCAATCCACATCCTACAGCATAACCTCCAAATAAATAAGGTAAAACAAGATGACAATGATGTGGTACAATTCTTAGGCCAGCAACATTTGGTACAATTCTTAGGCCAGCAACAACAACAATTGACCGTTATCAATAAAAATAACAATTGATCGTTATCAACGGATCAACTTATGTCGGTCGTAGTATCGCAATAACACATACACGCACACTAACAGCGTTTTTACAGCAATTGACAGTCCCACACACTGACATTTTACGAAATATTTCTATATTTTATTCAAGAACAACCGACATAGGTCCGACCTCGACAAGCGCTCGCGCGGTACTAAATGGAAAAAGCCGGCTGAATGAAAAAACTACTAAATTATGGTAGTTTTATTTTATTCATAAAAAATTACCAAAACCGTTCTACAAATTAAAATTAATATCATAGTTTAAGCAAATGTTGATAAATATTTTGATATAAATATGACGTCCCATTGATTTAGAACTTCGGAGTTATTGAGGTTTGTTTCGAAGCATTTTCGGTCGATATTAAATTCGGTATATCTTTAGAATAAAAGCATTTAACGAAAATGTACTCTACTCTAAATGAAGAATAGGATATACGTAACATAATAAAAAATAGTTTGATCGCCCATATTCATTAGAATCTACAAATTAGAGCTGAGAAAACAGGTCTTCGAACGTTTTTTACGAAACATGTATCCGGAGAATGATTATTACTCAATATATAAACAAGTTATCTAAAATGTTTCTTACTACTTTTGTAGAGGAGAAAACGAACTATTATAAAGATGTAATTGTAATATCAAACAACTAACGCAAACCATAGAATTAGGACGAGAAAACCGAACAATTTCGCGATTTCACGTAATAGGCCTCTTAATAGTGTACAATTCATTTGCATACAATTTTTAGAATATACAGTAAAGTTCTGTTATGTTGTATAAGTTTGTCAATATAAATAAAATATTTTTTTGAGATGAGATGAGATGAATGAGATTTCTTTGAATGCTCCGTCATAACAATTTTTAGCAAACATAGTAAGCTTTCCTCGCCTAAATTCAATCATTTTTAAGCTATGAAAATTGTATCCATTTGGGTATGGCACTTTGGAATCGTTTTCTAAGATTATCATGTTGTCATGAGTAATCATATCCACATGCAAGTTTTTTCGAGAAGCTTTCATTACCGTCACACAATCATTAAGATCATACAATTCTCCAGAAGCAGAGCAGCGGGGCCGTATTGACTATCGGTATATTGAAGTGTTTGTATAGAAACGCCACCACGTCCGTCCGAGTACAAGAACGGAGTTCGGAGGCTATTTCCTTCCTTTAAAAAGGGACGTAAGACAGGAGACGTTTTGTCTCCGAAACTGTTTACTGCCTCTTTGGAAGACGTCTTCAAACTTCTGGCTTGGAAAGGATTGGGCATCAATATCAATGGCGAATACATGAGTGAATACCCTTCGATTCGCAGACGTTATCGTAGTCATGGCAAACTCGATGGAAGAACTCGGTACAATACTTGAAGGCCTCAATCGAGTCTCCCAACGGGTTGGTCTCAAAATGAACATGGATAAGACGAAAGTCATGTTCAATGTTCTTTAAAGCCTTCCCCTGTGATCGAATCAGGAATGAGGAGATATGTAGAAGAACGCGGGTCACCGACATAGCCCAGTGGATTAGCTCTTTGATGTGGCAATGGGCTGGCCATATAGCGAGGAGAACGGATGGCCGATGGGGCTGAAAAATTATCGAGTGGAGACCACGGATCGGAAAACGCAGCGTCGGACGTCCACCAACAAGATGGACAGATGATCTTGTCAAGGCTACTGGTTCACAGTGGATGCAGGCTGCATCCAACCGTAATACCTGGAGGTCAGGAGACGTCCGATGGCTGAAATGATGATGATGACGAGAGCAGCGGTACTGCTCTAACTTACTACGAGGAAAGAAGAGCGAGCGCGATAGCAATAGGTGGTCCGTCATTTATACAGTGTTTCAGCTTGACAGCGTTACTCGTTCCCATACATTAAACGTATTGAATGCGCGACGCTGTTAAGGAGTAACACTGTATTGTATTGTACAGTGTTATTCTTTGATAAAGGTTTGTTTTTTGAAATTTACATGGTTTTTTCATTGTTTATTACTCATAAACTAACCGTCGTAAGGCAAAATCTGAAGTGCCATCGCATTATAGACCTTAAAATAAGCTTAATAAGCGTTGTTAAGGAGAAACACTGTATTCTTGAATACAGTGTTTGGCTTTGACACGACAGTGCAGCAGCATCCTTCTGTGTCTAATTACTGGGGCAAGTTGTAGTCGCTAACCCGCCTGGTAAGCGAGATAATTGTACCAATGTCCACCAAAGTGTCAAACAAATTCAGTTCTTACCAGGTGGTGTCTTTGAATATATAAATAATTCAGTCGGTTTCCCGGTATTCATAGGTATTAATGGCTTAAAAACTACGTTAATTAAACAATAATTACTTAGGTTTTAATAAATGATTGGTTTATTCATTTATAACGTTACTGTGTGAATTGTCCGGCAATATTTATGTATTTAGGTATTTTGTGACGTGAAAAATATAAAAGTGTTTATAGCGGTCATGCACATCGAGAAGAGATTGTCGCTTCATAAATATTGTTAATGTTGACTCTTATTTGTCGCTATCGTAATTGCTTTAATTATTTTTTTATATATTCTCCATTATACTCACATGATGTCTTCCTACTATCTGCCTACAATTCA
The DNA here is from genome assembly GCA_963691955.1 of Chloroclystis v-ata. Taxonomy (NCBI): domain Eukaryota; kingdom Metazoa; phylum Arthropoda; class Insecta; order Lepidoptera; family Geometridae; genus Chloroclystis; species Chloroclystis v-ata. The sequence continues at coordinate 9,474,214 of OY829898.1, read as the reverse complement.
ACTCATCATCAGCATTACCATCTATAAGTACATAATATTGACGACATCTGTGGCGCAGCGGGCGAACGTCCTCCTGCGACGAATTACGAGTTCGATTCTCGCCTTGGGACAATGATTTGTACGATCTGCAAATTTTTGTTTCGAGTATCTGGGTGTTATTTATGCATATTAAATAAATATATCTATCTATGAATGTATATTAGGTATATAAAGTATATAAAAAAATCTAGCTTCATTAGTACAAGCTTCGAGTTTACCACAGGGCTAGAAGTTGCTGTGTGATTTGTCCAGCAATATTTATTATGTATACCTATGTATACCCCGAAGAAGAAGAGCGTTAGAACTACGACGTTACTATAGATATTAGGGCTTAAGCTAAAGCTTAAATAAGCTAAAATAAGATAAATAAATATAGTATAAATCATAATAAAAATATTATCTTTAACCATGGGAGGTCTTCAAAATGTCGATGTTTAGTCTACAGTCATCTTCCACTTTCCCGATGTCCTTAATTATTGGGTCAATGTACTTTTTAGGATAGGAAATGATTAATGAAAACCTAATAGATGAGTTCCTATGATTAGTTTAACTACTGCTCCTTTCTTATTAAAAAATAACAACAATCATACAGATTAAAAACATTTATTGTCGCATTAAAAACTATTTGTTTTAAACTGAATACCATTTTATTTAATGCATGATAGACGTTTTTCCTCACTCAAAATGATTTAAGCTGATTTTTTAAACTAGTTTTCAATTTAAATTAAGTAATTTTTTACATACCTATAGTATAACAAATAAACATTTTAATTCAATACTTAATTAATAAAATTCTAATGTGTACATAATATAAAAAGACATAAAAAATTAAAAATATGAGAAACAAACTTTAACTCCTTAAAATTTATCATTGGCAATCCTCAAAAAATGCTAATAGATTTTATTACAAGACTACCTTTTAAGCTTTTATTCTTCAAATTAGATTTCCATTTCGTTAATTGGAGTGTTTTATCGACACCGGGCCTTATTCATTATTTTTTAATTACGGTTACATTTTAGTTATTTCGTTTCTATGAAACCATTCATACCACAATTCCGATGTAGAATTCTTATACACAAACCAAAAAATACTTATAAAACTTGGAATACACAAATTTAATACAAATATTAAATAATATTCATCCTTTAATAGAGATACAAAAAAAAGAAGCGTTGGCATTACACCTGTCAAAAACGTTGTAGTTGATTTTATGACACCATAACTTTTGGAATAGGGTAACAACGATTGATTTTTTTTTAAAACCCTAAACAATACTGTTGTATACAAGTAAATATTAATCAATAGTAAAACAACTTCCATGACACAATAAAATATTAAACGATTTGCATAACAATTGTCAGAGGTGATATTTATAACAAAACAGATTAATATATTTAAAGCTGGCAAACCCCATCCAAACAGGTTGAAAACAGTAAAAGTATTCGAGAATGGAATTGAAAATATGTATTCGAAAATAAAAATTTCGTAAGTTAACAGTATGGCAAGAAGAATCCAGCAATGAAATGAAAACGAGAAATAATAATGGAAATAATCGACAGTAAACACAAAATTGTTAACTAAAGGATTCGCAACACAAATGGAACAGCGAAGCGACTGAGATAATACAACTGTAAAGTAGACATAATTCTGAAAAGTTCTTGTTTTCGTGTGTACAATCCAGGTAAGGACATCATAAAATAATATTATCAATGAAAATATTAGGAAGTATATTGATACATCTCTGGTGAAGTAATACTCATTGGTACTGATTACCCAGATAGTGTTATTGCAATCTGTAGCATTTTCAATAACGTTCTTTATTTCATGAGTTTTATTCATTTTGTTTCGCCCGTACAATGTAAGTACAATACAAGTGTAAGTTTCTGAACTCTTTTGATTCAGTATGATTATATGTATAATTATATCCTTAATGAATTATAGTGTAGTAGGTAATTTGGTCACTTTCCGATGTCCTTGAGATACAACAGATGATTGAAGTACACGAAGAACTGCTATTGGAACAATATTCAAAAGCCTTTATAACTTTTAGAAATTAATTGTAATAATTAACAACTTGATTTTTTCAAGCTATCGTCGAGTTTTCACTGCAGTTATTGTGTGATCAAATGATCATATCGAATGTTGTAAGTATCTATATTTTCTAAATATTTTTATTACAATATTCAAATGAAATCACAGTTAACTCTCTTTTTACGCTTAAACTGTATGAAACACGTCTGAATTAAATACATGTGCGAGTTATAACTGTAATATTAAGCGACGTTTTCCTTGGTTGGTAGGTAAGGGATAATTATTTTAAGATATTGCATACCTACATTAAATAGTATTAGAAATACATTATAGTTTCCTTGTTCAAATTACCTACATTGTTAGTAGTCTCAAACGTTATGGCTTTTTATATTTTTTCTGGAGTAAAAATGCAAAATCACTCCTTCTGATGTAGATTTCCCGTAATGTAAACGTATAGAGTTTTATAATATTTGCTCTTCATATAGGTATTTGATCACCCGCCAACCAACGTTATTTTAAAACGTGTTACTAACGAAAACTTTGAAAGTGAAATCTTTTTGTTATATTCGTTAAGCATTTTTGAGTTTAAGTACAATAATAGTTTAGTAAAAATATCCAGAACCTAGAACTCCAAAGTTGGCCAACTTCCCACTACACATCGTAGGACGAACCTCTCCACGTTTACACACCACATTAATTATATCCACATCCAACGTCACCACTAGGGCGTGCAAAACCGGAAACCGGTTTTTCTGAAAACCGGTTTCCGGACGAAAATTTACCATTTTTCAAAACCGGTTTTGGGAGACAAAACCGAAGTTGACTTCGGTTTTCCCGTCAATGAATTAAATTTGGATTTAAATCCAATTTTTTGAACTTACTCAAGAAATATACGAATTATACATGGAGATAATCAAAAAAGTTCGAAATCTTTGTTGTCTTAAAATCTTTAAGGAAATCTCCCCTAAAAGCTGATGAATTTTATGTTTTTTCTGTGTTCCTTTAAAGACATACTTCCGCAGAACTATGTTGTGGCTATTATGTCTTTAAAGGAACACGGAAAAGACATAAAATTGCAATTAGAATGACGCACACGATGGTCAAATATTATTTTTGATTTGATCGAGTTATTTAAAGTTTATATTATAAGTTCATGTTAACTAAACAATTAATTTGATCTACTTAATAGGCATAGGTTGATTAAAACAGATAATAAATAGGTTTTTTTTTACTTATGAAATTGCCGTTTTGCAGTAGGTACTGGTTTTTTAACTATATTTGAACATGAAACGGGTAACATACCATGATTTAATTGTTTTTGAGTTTTCCGATATTTCGACACTGTTGCAAGCGCCATGTTCACGGACAAACTGATGACACCGGCGGCGGCGGGTAGGCAGACCGTTATTGACAAACGAAACGATCTACCCTCTTCCTGAGTCTTTTATTGCGAGTTTGAATGTCACTGTCACTGTTATCACCTGTTTCATTCACGAATGCAAGTCGATCGCGACATACTACACTCACCGTATCTGGCCGGGCGGCCGGCAATACACTTTTATGATTTTTGCATAACTCCACCACAGGTTTCCACGTTCCAGACAACTGGAAGCCATCTTCTCGATTAAAATTCCTGTGTTTGGTAATCTCAATGGCCTCCTGAACCAATCTTGGTATATAGAATCTCTCTGTTGAGATTACTTGGGGGTTATGCAATTCGATCCAGTGATTTGAGCCCGACTCTAATAGGTGTTGAGCGATAGCTGACTTGTGGACGTCTGCGTTTTTTACCGCTCTTATATGTTCCCCTATCCGACAGGCAATAGTTCGTTTTGTTTGACTTATATACGAACTTCCACAACTGCAGTCAACTTTATATACACCCGGTTTATCCAGTGGGAATCTATCTTTAGGTGTTCGCAGGAAATTTGATATCTTTTTCAGTGGTGTGAAAACTGTCTTTACGGACGACTTCTGCAAAATATTTGCTATTCTGTCCGTCACACCTTTGATATATGGTAGAAAGGCTGGTCTACGTTCTACCATACACCTGCGCACTCCGGGGGATGACCGTGGAGGTAGTGCACGTCGCTTGTAGCCATTTCGTTCAAGGACCTCTTTAATGTGAGCCAGTTCATCGGCTAAATACCCACTGTCACATAAGTCGTACGCTCGGTTTGTTAGCGACCTCACCACAGAGTTCAGATGTCTCGGATGGTGGTGTGAAGTTGCATGGAGGTACTTGTCTGTATGTGTCGGTTTCCTATAGACACTGTGACCCAAACTTCCGTCCCCACGCACACTCACCATGACATCCAAGAAAGGTAAACATCTATTGCTCTCTAACTCATATGTAAACCGGATCTTGCTGTGTATGCCATTTAGATGTTCTAACATAAGTTCAGTTTCCGAACTGTTTCCTCCCAAAACACAGAAAACGTCATCCACATATCTCTTCCACAACTTGACCTGGACAGGGCTTGACATGATAGCAATGTTTTCGAAATACTCCATCCAAATGTTAGCCAAAACCGGGGCAATTGGACTTCCCATGGCTACTCCATCAATTTGGAGGTAGTATTGGCCTCTGTATATAAAGTAATTAGTGGAAATAATATGACGTACCAGCTCCACGTATTCCTTGGGGATATCCTTACTATTCACAATAGCCTCCACAACACTTATACACTCTGCGACAGGAACATTAGTGAAGAGGGATTCTACGTCAAAACTGACCATCACCTCATTCTCTTCCACCTGTGTCTGCTCCAGTATTTCAACGAAATGTCGCGAGTCCTTAACAAAAGAAGATGTATGTCCTACGGTCGCTTGTAACACTGATGCTACGTGTTTTGCTAGCTCATAAGTAGGTGAGTTAATTTGACTCACGATCGGCCTTAGCGGAGCACTCTGCTTGTGTACCTTCGAGGCCATTGAGATTACCAAACACAGGAATTTTAATCGAGAAGATGGCTTCCAGTTGTCTGGAACGTGGAAACCTGTGGTGGAGTTATGCAAAAATCATAAAAGTGTATTGCCGGCCGCCCGGCCAGATACGGTGATCGACTTGCATTCGTGAATGAAACAGGTGATAACAGTGACAGTGACATTCAAACTCGCAATAAAAGACTCAGGAAGAGGGTAGATCGTTTCGTTTGTCAATAACGGTCTGCCTACCCGCCGCCGCCGGTGTCATCAGTTTGTCCGTGAACATGGCGCTTGCAACAGTGTCGAAATATCGGAAAACTCAAAAACAATTAAATCATGGTATGTTACCCGTTTCATGTTCAAATATAGTTAAAAACCATGATAGTTTAAAAAGTTATACTGGTTTTTTAAATCATAATAATTATTTTTTGGCTTATAATTCTATAAATAATATCATTCTTTTTCGAAAAGCAGATGCTTTTTGATTAATGGTAAATTTTCATCGAATTTCAATCTTTTTCGTTATCTTGGATAAGTAAAAAATTCGAGTAATTACGGAATTTGAGTACTGTCGTGGCTGCAACGTGGCACTAGCGGCACCTAACATCAACAACGTTTACGCAGTTAACATTACAAACCAACAAACCACCTCCTTTGCTTGCTCTCCTCGCGGTCGTCCGAAGACCTTTTGTTGCGATGATAAATTCAAGACGATTATGGAAGCTGATTACAATCTACGGCTGAATTAGCTGCAACTCTTGAAGTTAGCCTCGAAACAATAGTGGTTAATTTGCATCAAATCAGCAAGGTAAGAGAGGTTGACAAATATGTGGCCAACAAACTGAATAATCGCCAGCGTGAAATAGGCGTCAACACGTCCCTTGCACTGCTCACCAGACACACAAATGAAGGAATTTTGAATACCAAGTTGGTTGGATCCTGATTCAACACCTGAACAATGCCCTAAACGTAAACATATATACATACATAAAAATCACTGATTATTACTGTTTGGCCGCTACTAGCTACTACTACTACTACCGTCGGTGTGATTCATCACAGCTTCTTATCAAGCGAGTTGAGCATTACTGCAATTATGTGTACTGAGAATTATTTTTCTTCCTCGGTTCCTCACTGCTGAGGATCGTGACCACGTACAATCAGCTGTATGACCCCACTGTGTACGGTCATATGCAGAGAGTAGAGCGCGGTGAAAGCTGCCTTCACCGGCCTGTTTGATGGTATCAGATCATCTCGTAGGAGCCCTGCCCTGTGCATGTTTTCCTTCCATCTTTCCCATGATGATCTGCTTCTCCAGACAATGCCCAGAACCGCATAATGTGTCCGAAGAAGCTAAGAGCTCTTTGTCGGCATGTTGTAGAGCCGTGTGGTGATTTTGAGCTCTTCTAGGATCGAATCATTGGTTCTCATGGCCGTCCATGATATACGCAGCAGTTAACACCAGCACCACGTTTCAAATGCTGCTATCTTGCTACTGTCACGGGATCTCACTGTCCATGTTTCGGCTAGTATATGTATATATGGATGAACCAGTGCACGCACAAGGCGTACCTTCGTTTTCCGCCGAATGCCTCTACTGTGAATAACTGTACTGTACTGTGAATAACTGAACACAATGACGGGGAAACTGGCACATCACCAACCAGCATTGGCCAATCGCTCGTCTCTGTGGCTCCTGAACGTCAACGCACGACCTCATACTGCACAGCAGACGGTCTCCAAGTTGCAAGAACTGGGGGAACCTTCCGTCTTTCGTCTTACTCACCAGACCATGCGGCTACAGGTTACTACTTTTTCCAGAATTTGGATAACATCTTGGCGTGAAAAAATGTCGATTCCCGAGAAGCAGTACAAAATGCCTTTAAAGAGTTTGTTACCTCCTATCCAGCTGAATTCTTTTAAGAAGGGCATCAATATACTGCCATTACTTTGGCAAAGATGCATTGATTGCATGGGTGATAGCTTCGATTCATACAAATAATAATACATGAAAAAAAAAATGTTTCATATAAAACGGCAATTTCATAGGTAAAGACCTAATATATCATAAAAAAGTTTATTTGTAGATATAGTGGGTATCTAAGAATATTGTTTTCTTATTTAAAATCTACTTTTTAATTTTTTTTCCAAAACCGGTTTTAAAACCGGTTTCCGGTTTTGGGCCCTCAAAACCGAAATTAAAAACCGGTTTTGAAAACCTTCCGGTTTTGCACGCCCTAGTCACCACAATCAGAAGTGGCCTTGTATCATAATTTTGTTCCTATTTGGCGCTTTGCCACTTCATAAAAATAACATCAATTTTCTTCTAATTTGCAATCATTGCTGGATTTCAATCATTGGGTTCTGAATAGTTAGACGGAATTCGTCGATGTATATCGTCCTTGACATTTAAATCGGTGGAAGTGTTCGCCTCTGTTGAACTTCAGTTGATGTTGTTGTTCTGAAAACAGATCGGCTCGTGTAAAGGTAGGCGAGCATTTGAATAAGAAAATATTTTAAAATGCCACCGTATACGTATTATAGATTTCATACACTCCATGATAATAAGTTATCAAAAGCCAATAATTATCAAGGTTTTGTTAACGCGTTACGCATTCGTTACCATTGCCCAATGGTAAATTTATTGGTTTCAAAAATAGTATACTAAAAAAATTGCTAATTACACAATTAAGATTGATCACATCCATTATTTTGATCGTTTTTAGGGTTCCGTAGCCAAATGGCAAAAACGGAACCCTTATAGATTCGTCATGTCCGTCCGTCCGTCCGTCCGTATGTCACAGCCGTCTTTCTCCGAAACTATAAGACCTATAAAGCTGAAATTTGGTAAGTAGATGTATTCCGTTAACCACACTAAGATTTCATAAAAAAATTGAAAAAAAAAATTACATTTGGGGGTCCCCATACATAGGACTGAAACTTAAAAACTTTTTTTTAATCGAACCCATACGTGTGGGGTATCTATGAATAGGTCTTCAAAAATCATAAAAATGTTTATAACACCATTTAATTCTAAACTTAATAGTTTGGACGTGAGACTCTTCCAAAGTGGAAAACAGAGTGTCCCCCCCCCCCCCTCTAATTTCTAAAATAAGAGGATTATAAATCTAGAAAAAATATATATTGTACCTACATAACCATAAAAACTAACAACGAAAATCGCACTTGGTCACTTTTTTTGTTTGAAGAGTCAACACCATTATCAATCACCATTACCTGGACAAACAAAATCCCAGAAATCTTCGATATCTTTATAATTTTATTTTATAATTGTTAAGTACTAAATAATTCTGTTTCCTTAAATATCCCAAAATAAATTTTCCATACCAAGTGTGCGTTCGCCGCGTCTGAGTTTGAAATGAAAACATGAGCTTTCTTTCAGTTCGCACGAGATTTGCGCGGCGTTCGGACGAAACCGCGTGGATCCGTAACTCCTAACTTAGACCTTACAGTGACGTAATAATAACTAACAATGGTGCCTAGAGAAAAAGAGGACACTATAACTTTTGAGGAGGCTTTAGACAAAACTGGTGAGAATTCTTTGTCTGCGAAAATACTGTGTCATTGTTATTATTGATACAATAAACAATTGGTCTACTCTGAAAAGCTTATTTAATTTTTTGCGAAATGCTTATTAGGTTAAAATCAATCCTTATTTTATGCTCATGAAGACTTTATATTAAATCTTTCCTCTAGGATATTATCTTTATCATTTTCAAGACATAGACACATCGTGATTAGAAATGTTGGTATGTCCTCGTATAATCAGTTTTAGTTAAGTTGGACTAATAAAACTCATAATTATTATTATGACAAGTGTAGATTTATTACAAATATTCTCTAAAATTATTCCATGCTACCGTAATATTCAGTGTTAATATTCATTCATTTTTAAATTACCTTCATCTTCATTTTATTCGGAAGAACAGTAATTATTTTTGGTTTATAAATTGAATGTAATAGGTTCATTGTACTTTTTCACAATTATACATACTTTACTATCTTATGATGTAACAGCGCAGCGCAGGCAGCGCCTTTTTGACCATTTTTGAAGGGATCTGCACTGGTCTATTTATGTAGGTACTTTATTCTTGTCGCCTTCAAGCTAGATTTCAGTACGACTTCCCATCACCATGTCGACCGCTGTAGCATCGCCTCGGGTACCTAATTAGTAATTATACTTATAAACCTTCCTCTTAAATCCCATTAAAAAAACTGCATCAAAATCCAGTATAATCATGGACGGGCAGACAGCGACAGTGACTTTGTTTTATACTATGTTGTGATTTCTGTAGTGATTAATGTATTGTAAGGTGGTACTATTATCTGGTCGGCACCACATATGACATAAATGATTTATTATCGTTGGAATGGTTCTCGAATATATTTTTCATATTTTCATATTTTTCGATTGTTATTTCTTATACATCATAATTGTGATGAATCAAACAAACAAACACAGACTTTAACGATAGACTATGTTGCTTGATTGAAATTAATTGAAATGATTTAATGGATCTTAGTAGCCTATTTATGGTGGTTCAATTGACAAAATATTAAGATTTTTCTTAGGAAAGAAAGAAAAAAAGAAAATCAATTATTTGAGACGCGACAGAATACACATAACACACACATAATAGATAATCTTTTCAGAAAAAAAAACGACTTTAAATTGCCTCTATAAGAAATTTACAAATACACTAGTCGCCCGTACGATATTTGTTCATGGTGTTCTGGGTGTTTTCTACATAAAGGAAAAGATATCTTTGTATGTAATAACACACCGGTAACACAAGCTTCGGGCTTACCACGGGGTAATTCTCGCTCGGTCTGTCGTTAACACTGTTGACGAATGGGAAATAAAAAGTTCCACTCGTTCACACTGTCGACGATCGCAACTTTTTATTTCCCGATCGTATCTAGTATAAAAGTCAATATGTCGGGGCTAGATGATGATGTGTGAATTATCCAGTATTATTTTTGTTTCAGGTAACGGTCTATACAACTTTCTGTTGCTGGGAACATGTTCGCTGATACTCCTGGCGATCGGCATGGACCTGTTCGGGTTCAGTTTGGTGGTCACGGCGGCCTGCGACCTGCAGCTCAGCGTCTCCGAGAAGGGCATCCTCACATCTATACCCTTTGTTGGTAAGCATCAGATTCATTTCATTAATTTTATATTCAACTAACGGTTGACGATATTTGACTTCTCAATAAGGCCGTTTTAAAATTAACTTGAATACCATACTTACACTACTACTACTACTTTTTATCACTTACAATAAATGTTCTAGACAAAAATGCATCTACTACGTCTACTTGTGCCCTAAGACTCCCAAGTCTATAATCGGGTTAAAAATTTACGCGAAACGTAAGAGAAATTTGTGAAAACTTAGTACATACATACAGAACAAAATCAGTAACTCAAATCTAAATCCTGGGCTTTCCTTGGTCAATCAAGAGGGTTGAAGGATCTCGGGAGTTTTTCTCTCGACCTACACGAACCGTAAAAAAATAACATTTCTGAAAACTTCCATTTACATCTCTTACAATTCATGTTTTGTTTGTGGATTCCTTTGTCACTTTGTCAGCTTTGTTCGGAATCATCGGAACAAATGCGCGAATACCCACTTGTTTCAACGCGTGACTTTGCCTGCGTTCAAATTAAAATCCAATATAACACGTTATATTCACTTTATGTTTATGACACTTCGTTCTTGACAAGAGAGATTAGGCCTTAATTTACCACGCTGGCCACATCACATTGCATTTGCCGCATTTGTCCAGCGTGATGCATGAAGGCTCTCTCGTCTCTCTCGTCAAGAGAGAACTCCTGTGTCCCAGCAGTAGGAACGTAAATAAGGGTGATTATGATAGGTCCTTACAACTTATGGGTTGTTATGATGAAGACGATGTTCTTTTGTTTGATTCCAGGTATACTCATCACGTCTTTCGCGTGGGGCTACATGTCAGATACGCGCGGGAGACGGTTCACGCTGGTCTTCCCGATGATGGCTTCCTTCGTCCTCTCCTGCATCAGCAGCCTCTCCCCCCATTGGCTGTTTCTGGGGCTGGTCAAGTTCTTGTCGGTATGTTTGTAAGTACTCTGTTCTATTTAGGCAACCGAGAATTTATGCTAATGGATTCAACGTTATCAATTCGATTTATTGACCGATATCATGGAATTAATGGATTCAAAGAGGTCAAATACTTTACGGAAGCGAAATTCGAATTATTAAACGAGCGCGCGATGCGTTATAGTTTCAAGAGGGCTGACTTTGATTTCGTCTTGTCGGTTTCGGGTCTTATAAAACTGCTTATTTTTACCATAGTTGGAATAAGTTATTCTAGGTCTAAGATGAGAGGCAATTTTTTTTCGTGATGTTTACTGTTGAAATTTTAATAAACACTACATGGAACTGTTTTTTCAAGAAAAGTCAAGGTAAAGTTGCTAGGTACTATTTGTTATTTTGTTAGGAAAAACGTCATTGATTTTGTGTAGGTAGGAAATTGGATTAAATTATATTATAGTTGTATTGATAAATATTATTAAATATAAAACATTTACGTCTGAAGACAACAAAATTTGTCATCAAAGATGACAAATCGATCGAGTTGACCCGACTATTTATTCAGTTGGTGATCAATTATCAGGCATTATACTAGTATTGTATATTATGTTCCTACAATAGACAATCATTTCGTCTATTGATTATAATTGAAATTGATCCAACATTGAGACGGATTTTTATAGATCCCTACATTTCATAAACAAATATATAAGGCTATATTCTAAAAATAAATAATAATAATAAATAAATAATAATTACCCGTTTGGGTAATTCACGAACCTTTTTTATACGCTGGATTTGGTCAAGTGTTTCATCCCAGTTTCAGGCCATCTTCAGGACAGTTTCGACTGACAGTTTTTTTTATTAGACATGGATATTGACAAGATATTATCCTATAGTACTTCTTATCTTAACGTCCTAGGATTGTCAATTTTCCTTCCAATAATTTAGGATCAACCTAGATTTGACATAATATCAAACAATGCTTTAACAAAATAGTTGTAGGTAACAAATCGGCGCAAGGTGACATTACCTCGTAGATTCAGCTCAAAGCACGCACCTTAACGGAACTGGCACAGTTTTGATAGTGACTTAGTAAATATGTGTCCCAGATCTACAGAGGACAAGTTTTATACAAAGCAACGTCATTTTTCCTGAACAAAGGTTCTATCTACTGCTTGCTACTGGGCTTGTTTCATTATAGACATAGATGTGACCTCTGTCAATCAGCGAGCCACTTTTCTTTATAGTTTTTTATTTAGATTTAGTACCTTTTAGTGGTTGTAAAAAGTAGTAGCCTCGGGAAGGTTTAAAAGTTGAGAAACCATGAGAATTAAGGCACGGATCAGCTAGTAGTAAATAAATGATTGGATTTGAATTATAACTACAGGTCCAAACTGTCGGTTTCTGCTTAGGTTAACATTCAGACTCATGTAAACCTAGATTATTACAAAAGACTGCGTCATCTGATTTTCAATTGTTCAGCTGTATTAATTTCTTTGTTTCATCTTTAGTACGAGCGATCTCTACCGTTTTAAAATAACATTGTTGTCATGAATGTGATCTTTTTTAACCTTTTTATTGATCCTACTTAAGACTGCCTATTAATCTTCATTATACCTTTATCGTCAACAAGTAGTGAAACTGTTGTAGTTGGTTGTGTAAAGTAAATATTTTTTATACAACCATCCATCAATAAAAAAATTCGCACAAGGGGGATTGATCGGCACTTTTTAAGAATTCATAAATCTAATGAAATTTCCATGTCACAATGTTAGTTACCGTACTCCTCCGAAACGGCTTTACCGATTTTTACCAAATTTTATATGCGTATTCAGTAGGTCTGATAATCGGCTACTATCTATTTTTCATACCCTAAATAAGGGAAGTAGAAAGTATATTTTGAACGTTCACACCAATTTTTAGCTTTATGGAAATTATTGAAACCTTCAGTCTTATTTGACTGGACTATTCATATCATTTTCATTTGTTTCAGTTCTTGCGCTGCAAACTCCACGACGTACACGTTAGTGGGGGAATCTTGTATACAGCGCGTCAGGAGTAAATACATGCTTCTGATGACCTGCTTGATTATATTGTCACCTGCTGTGGCTGCTGGTAAGTTTTCGTAACATATATAAATTTAGATTATTAATTAGGTACATACTAGGGGTGATCCAAAAGTAATGATAAACAGTTATTTCTAGTACACACAAAAATACAAAAAAAATATCAGTCACTTGCTCAGTTATCCAGTAGTTCAGGAAAAAAAAATCATATAAATAGGCCACGATTCCCGGGAGTTACATTCATTTGAATACGAACTGTCAAGGTGTGAACATTAAAATGGGAAAACACGAAAAAAGAGCTGTCATTAAACACTATTATTATTATTATTTTCTCATTTGACATTATATTACATACAATGTAGTATGTAAATCTTCTGACATATAACTCTGATTAAATAACTATAATTTGAACATTGTCCCTATGGTGTTTCAATTACCATTAGGTTAGGCTATTAAGGCAGAATTTTCTTTTATATTTTTATATTTTATTTAGTATGTAAGCATGACATTTTATATTTTTTATTTTGACCTGTCTAAGATTTGTGTAATACAAACAATGGAAATAAATGATTATGACTATGACTATGACAATGACACCTCTGCTTGAAAAAAATGTCTACCAAAGTCATACACAGCGACTTGGTGGAAACATTAGGGGACTCTTCTCCTCCATATTCCACAGTCGCACGCTGGGCTAAGGAGTTTAAGCTGGGAAGAACATCGACAGAAGACGAACACCGCCAAAGACGCCCATCGACGTCCCTCACTGAAGAAAATGTGAAAAAAGTTGAAGAAATTATACTGGAAGATAGGAGAGTGACTATCAGGCACGTAGCTGAGGTTACAGGGATCTCATATGGCAGCATTCAAAGAATCCTTGCGAACGAATTGCATATGAGAAAGGTCTCCGCGCGTCGGGTACCGAAAATGTTAAACGACGAGCAAATGAAGAAAAGTCGACATGTCAAGAGCAAATCTCGAAAAGTTCCAGGCAGACAAGGATAATTTTTTGTCACGTTTTGTGACTATGGACAAGACCTGGATCCACCATTTTGATCCAGATCCACTGAAATTTGACGATAATAGCGACGTGATGGCCGCGGTTGAGGACTTTTTTGAGGGTAAAGATAAAGATTTTTTTTCTAAGGGAATTTTAGGTTTAGAAAAGAGATGGACTGAATTTATAGACTTGCTAGAAGACTATGTTGAGAATTTTTTTTTTTTTAATATCTTTATATTTATTCATTGTTTTTATTATGGATTATCATTACTTTTGGATCACCCCTCGTACAGCAATTTACTTAAATGGAATCAGTCAAAAAAAAAACTAAAATGTACAACTAAAATTTAACCAAAACTATTACAAAAGATAAAACAAATATACATAACTAAACAAAATATAAAAGTAGTAAAGTAAAGTAGTTTACAGAAACGTAAATTTATAATATAAACGCAAAAGCAATTTAAATAGCTTAGAGCTTATCACGGGGCTAGATGTTGCTGTGTGAATTGTCCAGCAATATTTATTTATATTAACCAGCAATATTCAAAAATGTTATCTTGTCTGAGACTCGAAAAAAAGTATAAGTGAGATAATTCAAATCAAAACATGTAAACTTCTTACAATTCATGTAAAAAAAAACAAATTCTCTCTCATTTTCTAATTGAGAATATTTATCATCACCATTTTTATAATTTCAGTTGTCATAAATTTATAAGTTGGTAAACATAACATTATTTTTTAAACTTTAAACTACATTCATAAATTAACATAAAATTTTACACCAACCACACCGTTACAAATCGGCTGTGACACTTTATTTGACAAAACATTAATTTAAAAGAATTTAAATTAAGGTGTACACGGTTTGTTACATTAAATAGTATGTGGTCAGTTTTGTTTAAAATATCTTTAGTAATTTAAATTATCATACAACTAACCTTTTTAGGGTTCCGTAGCCAAATGGCAAAAACGGAACCCTTATAGATTCGTCATGTCCGTCCGTCCGTCCGTCCGTCCGTCCGTCTGTCCGTCTGTCCGTCTGTCCGTCCGTCCGTCCGTATGTCACAGCCGTTTTTCTCCGAAACTATAAGAGTTACAAAGCTGAAATTTAGTAGGTAGATGTATTCTGTTAACCGCACAAAGATTTCATAAAAAAATTGAGAAAAAATAAATTACATTTGGGGGTCCCCATACATACTTAGGACTGAAACTTAAAAACTTTTTTTTAATCGAACCAATACGTGTAGGGTATCTATGAATAGGTCTTTAAAAATCATAACAATGTTTCTAACACCATTTAATTCTAAACTTAATATTTTGGACGTGAGAGTCTTCCAAAGTGGAAAACAGAGTGTCGGGGGGACCCCTCTAATTTTTAAAATAAGAGGATGATCAATCTAGAAAAAAATATATATTGTACATAACCATAAAAACTAACAACGAAAATTGGTTTGAACGAAATCTATCCAGTAGTTTTTTTATAATACGTCATAAACTATTTCATATAAACAATTGCTGCGGAAGCCTACATGGGCGAGTCCGACTCGCCCTTGGCCACTTTTTTAGTTTAGTGCAATCGAACGACAAAATGCCCGTGGTAAGCTAGAAGCTTTTGTTATAGTTAGGATGGTGGTAGATTTCTGATATACCTAATAGAATACACATAAGTACCTACATAGACAGATATGTTTTATAAATATCATAAAGAACACTCATCATCTGGGAACAAATATCGGCAGATCGTAAAAAAATTATACCGAGGCGGGAATTAAAACGGGAATCAAAACCTCGTGTCGCAGGCGGACCTTCGCCTGCTGTGCCACAGAAGTCGTCAAGTTGTGATTTATTTAATGGTTGGATTACAATAGCTTTAAAATGAGATTGTTGATTTTAAGTTTTAGGAAAATGAATTGTTTCCCATTTGTTTCTGTGATTTGGCATGCTTTGGGATTTCTTTAGGCCAATTCTCACATTTGGCAATGGTACAGCGTGATGTCAGCCCCAAATTCCCGTTTCATGTTTATTTTTATGCCAACTGTACATCTAACTGTGACGAGTTGCCATTGCCACGATTTGTCACTTTAAAAATGTCAAAGTTTATCACTTTGATATTTTAAAGTGACAAGAAACCTATGTAATTCTTTAAATTTTAGACAATGGTTCTTAAAACATAACGATTTACACGGACACGTCATAAAAAAAATCTGAAATAATTGTACATTTACTTTCAATTATGTCTTACAATTAAATTAAAGCATGGGTTATCTCTGTGATAAAATAAATAGGTAGTATATTGATTTACCTCTATGAATATGACGAGCTCAATAATGAAACCAATTTGGCCAAACCCACGCACAAAATAACGAACATCTGTAAACTAGTTATCTTTCTTTTCCAGTGATAACCTACCCAGTCCTCAAACTTGACTTCTCATCTTCAATATCCTGGCTGGGCATCAACTTCACCCCCTGGAGACTGCTCACAGTGATCCTGGCACTCCCATCAGGGTTGGGAGGCCTGGCACTTTACTTCTTCTTCGAATCTCCCAAGTTCCTCTTCAGCAGAGGCAGGAAAGAAGAAGCTTTACATGTGCTGAAGAGGATCTATGAGATAAACCATCGGGGTAGTCAGGAAGAGTATGAGGTAAGTAAGCATTATAGTTAGCATGAAGCAAGATATAGTCGACTGAGGCAGATTTATTAAGATGCAACAGAACAAAATCAACTTCATATCAATATGCATGGTTACAGTAAAACTCATTATAGGTTTTGAGGATTGGGTTATAATCTCCACGCACAATAGACGAGTTGGTAGTCACTGTAAGTTGGTACGGTACACAACGACTCTTCTATCTGTAAGTATTTTGTTATACAAAGTATAATTAGGTGAAATTCTCGTAGTCTCAATTTCAGAACCCCTGTTATGATGAATAAAGACTTAAAAAATACAAGCAATCGCAATAATTATCCGCGTTTCTTTGATTTCAGGTGTCAATAATTTCGTCAGAAGAAGTAGCAGCGAAGAAACCAATGTCCCTTCCTCGCGCGCTCTTCGAACAGACCTCGTGTCTGTTCCGGCCGCCGTACCTGTGGCGCAGTCTGCAGCTGTACTACATCGTAGCTGTGGTGTACATCACGTGAGTCATCATCATCATAGGTGCATAACTAGTCGCAGAACAATTTTTTGAATCGCCTGTAAAAAGAAGACGGAGTAAGTTTTGAGCATGCCTCAAATACCTACCTCACCAAAAATTGGTGCCAACTCTCGGACTATCTATCGGTCCGTTCCGACCATTGAACGGGTGACTTCCCTCTTGACCTCTATGTATAAACTTTCAAGGCGAGTGAATCACGACCTATAATTTATTTTATCTAAGATTAAATAATCATTTTTCTCTTTGACAGAAACAACAGCTTCCTAGTCTGGTTGCCGCATATAATGAACCTGGTGAAGGTTTCCATGGCGAGCAACGTCACCACGGGATCGGTGTGTACCCTCATCAGCGCCAGCGTGAAGCACAAGGTTGAGAACGTCACCCAACCTACCAGTGTGGTGAGTCCAGACTTATTTAGTATCTACAATACTACAGTAATATCCATTACAGTCAAATAGTGCTTAAATGTGTGGGCAATGGGGCTAAGAAGTTCTCAAATAGAGACTGACCGATAGAGCTATCGAACCCCAAACAAGGTGATATGATTTAGTGAAATTTGCTAGTCAGCAGATGCAAGCTACTTTCGACCGAAATAACTGGAAATGTTCAAGGAAGGCATACTTATATCCAGCAGTGGCTGAAATGATAATTGTAATGATTTTCTTCGCTAAGATGTACATAGGTATTCAGATGGATGCTATTTGTTATAAATTTCCTAAGATTCCAGGTACAAAATTATAACAAATAGCATAATTATTAAATTTATAATTCGAGTTAGGTACTAAAGACCCGTGTTTAGTAGTGGGTATTATTTAGAGTTGTTATGTTCTATTTCAGACGCCAGACATCTGCCTCGGCACCATAGAAGACAATGTGATCTTCACCCTCATAGCCTCTCAATGCGCCTTCTCTTTCTTCAACTTCGTCATATCCTGTCTCCCGCACAGGAAGAAGGCCGTGCTACTTACGATCTTGTGTCTATCAAGTTTAAGTGGAGTTTCCATTAACCTGATCCCGGAACCTATTGCGAGTGTGTTTATGTTCATGATGTTCACTTGCACATGCCTGGGTATGGGGATACTTGCCAGTTACTTTGTGGAGCTGTATCCTACTTCTTATAGGTAATTTGGTTATTACACTCTAGGTAGAGATAGACATAGACATATTTATTTTCTGCTCACACACAATACATTAAATACTGACATAAACAAGAATGTCTAGCATTGGACGTCCTACGGCTGAAATGATAAAGATGATGAACACTTAATAAAAGTTTTGACGTTATTGATTTCCAGTTTGAGGAACTCTTATTACAAACATACAGATATACAGACTTAGGGCCTGTTTCGCCGGTGACTGATAAGCTAGAATAGGCTATCCGTAACTTATCTGCCAGATTCTACAAATTTTGGTTGCGATATCTATCACATAGCTATCTGAAACTTTATATGTGCAACAGACCCATAATATTTCACTTTATTATGGGCCTGTTGCACCTTTTATGTGTAGACTTTAACGATGATTTTAATAGACACAATCTTGTTTCCAGGGGTATGGCTGCTTGCGTCAGCATCATGGTAGGCCGGAGTTGTGCCTTCGTGGGCATCAACCTGGTCGCCAACTCCCTGTTCGTGCATTGTCAAACCACGTTCTACTTGTGGGCGCTTCTAGTTTTCAGTAAGTAAAGTGCTTAGAAATAAATATTACGATATTGACTGTACAGACCTACGATCACATCACAAACATAGTCCACATTAGCGCGATTATACTAGCGTTTTTTCCTTCAGAAATAAGTCCTGAAATAATAATTATATACAACATGTAGTATGCATTATTGTGCACCGTTAAATCACTATCGTTTAGAATATTAATAATCAAAATCTTTAGTCGCTGTCAGTGTCACTGCCTGCCGCCTCTCTCGCTGGTACGTCATTCGCATTTTAGTGCTCAACCGTTCGTCACGTAAAATTGCGAAAGTTTCGCACTAGTAAAATAAACAATTGTGAACCAATATAATTACGTTTTATCATGGCCAAAACAAGTTTAATTTGCCATTCTTACGTAAGTGATCAACTACAAATCATAAAATTTGTTATAAAAATCCAAGTTGAGTCCAAGTGACTCGGAACCAAATCATACCATTGAAAAAGGTAAGTCAAGTTATTATTACAAATATGCTTAGCTATTTTGTGTGCATAGACAACAAAAATACATTCGGGCTGATCGTCGGACAGTCTCATAATTATGATGTCATGCCGCACTACCCTCATCTTCAATGTAGGTTATTGAAAGCTTATGTAGCTCATATTGTACGCAAAGACAACAAAAATGCATTCGAGCTGATCATCGGACAGTCTCATCGCAACAATGATGTCATAACGCGCTACCCGCATTTGCAATGTGGTTTATTGAAAAGTCAATTTATTATTGCAAGCGTACCTACTTATGTAGCTCATATCGTGCGCAAAAACAACAAAAATACATTCGGGCATCGGACAGCCTCATCGCAACAATGATGTCATAAAGCGCTACCCGCATTTACAATGTGGATTATTGAAAACAGATACTGTGCTAGTTCTGTGTACAACAATACGTATTTATACTAATAATGTAATATGACAGTCATACAATGCATTCGAGCAGTATTCAGGACTGTCTCATCGCATATTGACTATCAAATTAACAAGTTAATGCACTCGAGCTGATCTTTGGGCTGACTCATCGCATTTGTACAACATATTTAGAAGAGAATTATATCGAGCTGTTCTATGGGCTGTCTCACTTATTCTACTTCCCTCATTGCAACTGGACATGGAGTTGATGAATATAAACCCCATAGATTGGGGAGTTTGTGTATCCACCACACTAAAAGGTTTGTTAGCGGCAAATTTAATTTACCACAGTGAGTTGATAGGTTAAGTACCTACCTACACAAATGACGCTGCAGCCTATCTTCTGATAAACATATCCCTACGTCGGTTTGATGAAATCTATGGGAAAATATTGGGTGGCACTATTCTTAGGCCATCGCCATACGGCACTTTTGGCAAAACAAAACACAAATACAGATTTGACATTATTACAGTGTAGTGTTACACAAGTAAAATTTATTTGACACTTTCGGATATACTTTTGGGTTTATCCTACGTGTAATTATTAAATTGTTTTAAATATTATACTTAACGTCCATTTATTTGAAAAATAAATATGGAATAGAGTAGTTCCTACTTGGTGATTTATGCATAGTAATTATGCATAATACCTACCTACTTTTGCATTATAAATAATACAAACAATCACCATTAGATATTTATCAAGATATCATAATTATCTATAATGTATACCATGTATACCTACAATACCTATGTTTTATTTTTATTATTACTACATCCTGCAAGTTGTAGATTTTCCTGCATAAAATGTTTCCTTCCATACGTATCCGATTATTTTGGGATTGAAGCGAAATATATAAGCAAACTATAAAGTGGTTTACTTGTGACCAACATACGCAACTTTATAAATATTAGACTTGTAAAACAATAAGAACGAGCTATGAAGAAGTTTACAAGGATGAATTATGAAATATTCAGCATTCTGAATCTGTTATTAGGTTTTTTCAGTACCTCTGATGCAAACTGGCTAATCTTACAAGGAAACAGCCGATCGCATCGAATAATACCGCACATCCAGAAGTCTACATCCGTAGTCCAGTTCATCCAGGACGCCAGTGCAGCAGTGGACACACCGCCGACACAGCCGCCGAGCATAGAGGAGACGAGGTACCCAAAAACCAGTGGCCGTATTTCCGACATCAATAACCCATAGTAACTACCATCTTGGTACAGATATCTGCTTATAAACAGATGTTTTGTTTAACATTCGGTCCGCCTCTTGGTGAGACCTAAGTACAAAACTAAAGGTTTGTGTACAATAATAATATAATCCAGCATTGAAGGATCGCAGCAATCAAGACATCGCAACGTGCTCAACTATCTTATATTACTATAAGTTCATTCCTGGAATCTTTTTAAAATCCATACCGAATTGAAATGTGCATTTTAAAGATAATCTGCTATGGTGTGCGAAAGAAGATTCCGCCTCGCGGCACCAGCCGCATTATGACCGATGTAGGTACATATCGGGTCAAGCAAGACCAAGCGTGTTTTACCAACATGAAATATACAAACCTACTTGACTGTATGCTGTAGGGTGCGACATCACTGGCGACTAAGAAATTATTGTCAGTTTTCATGTGTGCATGTCGGAGAGTTTTTTCTACGCTACCTACGTCCATTGAGTTACGGATAATACGTACAACTATTTCCAAATTCTCTCTCAATGTGATACACTAACGTGTTTACAATGTTTACATGATACAAAATATAATTATGAACATTCTGCTGTTAAGTGTATAGTAACTTCCTAAAGTTATGAACCATGAATCGCTTCAGATAATCCACTATTAGCGTTGCTACATTTTTAATATCATTTCATATTATAATAACTACCAATGTAACCGTTTCAAACTTACATAGTTACCTACTATGTAAACTAAATATTATTATAAATAGTTTTATAACTGATTTCTATAATAGTGTCTTGTCTATGATTGGGTTAGCTGGAGACCTATTATGAATTCAACTTCGTTTGAATATAAATCCAGGGTTTCACAAATACACATGTTATTGAGTTAAACCCCATGATTTCTGTTTTGCATCCACGGGATGAACCAGCTGTCATGCAATGGAACACATCGCATTTTTAAAGAAATTAACATCTGGATAAAGTTATCAAAACATATAATATGAAATAAGTTGGTATTTTCAACCACTGCATAGTCGGTTTTCTAGTGTGCGCTTGCCCAGAAATTTATTGGCTTTGTTATAAGCCTTAAAATTGTATATTTTTATTTTCTCCATTCGACGAAAATAATGGTAGCTCCACGCTACCCTATAATCATTTTAAAGAATTTAAAATGACAATACTGTAGATAAGAGTTGTATTGTTAATTCTGGCGCCTCAACAACGGGGTATGGTTCGTGTGGTTGTAGAAAAGGTACCGGCTGTAGACCTTGGTCGAAATATAATATCAATTTCCATACAGATAAAGCTGCAAGTTATCTACTATCATTATAGGTTATAAATATATTTCCTTTTTTGCATCCATACATCAATAGAATGAGAGAAAACCAGTCTCCCTTCTAAGTGAATTAAACTACTGTCACGACTGAGTCCTCGAAAAACGTTACTAAATAAGTACAATTAACCCAGATCTTTTTGTCTTTTGCAAATACAAAAAAAAAAAAAAAAAAGTGACTTGTAAGGTTATCTACAGTACAAGTGTCTAGACACGCCTGACATCTTCCCTTTACGTTGTCATGGGCTAAAATATTTTTTTATACTACGTTTCTACGGTTTTTTTTTGACTCTCAGTTAAACAATTATTTACAAAACCGAAGAAGAGGCTTTATATAGGTTATATTTAGCCGTTGTATCTGTTATTTAGAAACTTTTTACATAATAATTAATCTTTGACCAGCAACAATAACGTGTTAAATTAATTTTTTGTCGCTAAGACAATTATATATTATCTCCACCATACGGGGACATCCACAATAATCATTTAGGTAGTATAATCTCTACCAAGTATGTAGCACAATAGTTGTCTGGGAAGGTCGTGTATATTTAAATATATACCATACATACACATTTGTGAATTTAATATTTCTTACAGTTTTGAGTGTCGTTTACAACAATTTTTATATCTTATATTATTCTTTTCACCACAGTTATTTAACTTTACATACAGAATTGTATGTATACTCAATAGCAACAAGATAGTGTTCCTATTGGTACTCCTTTGAATAGTTCTAACATAATATATTCAGACGATCGGATACATGAATATTCGATCACAAGTTTAAATCCTCTATGGATGTTTTGGAGTTTGCTCCCCTGTAAATAAAACTATCGATTTCAGTAAAAAATAGTACAAAAAATATCCTACTGACTTTAGAAATGTTTTTGGTACTAGTAAACCGAATAGAATCTAAATAAATTTTGATATGAGTATGATCGTTTTACCACCAGTGTATCTTATTGGCGTTTGGGAAAGCCCTTTATCTATGAATAAAATCATTGTAAACCCACGCATTAACCATAGAGATTAACAGCTACAGTTAAACATTATGTAATTACTAATGTTTAAACATTATGTTTTTACTAATTACAACAAAAACGGTTCTTCCTTTGCAATGGAAAGGTTCTGCAAAAGAACAATCATACAAACCTGGAGAACATCTTCATTTATGATATTTGTTTTAACACACAAATAATAAGCCACAACATTTTATGTTGATAGTGTAATAAAAATACTGTTCAAAATAATATAATTATAACAGGGTACATAAAGAATCTTGGAATTTATTTAATAAACGAAACAGTGGTTTCCCACATCATGACATATAAAACATATATGATTTTGAGTAAAGTTACTCATAATAATTCTAAGTTCAACTTAATTTAGTATAATTTCTCTATTGAGTAATTCTAATATGATTTTATTTCCTCAATCAGCTCTAAAAGTCTACATGTTGTATATAATTATTATTTCAGGACTTATTTCTGAAGGAAAAAACGCTAGTATAATTGATGATTAAACGAACTTACCAAGTGAAGTTCTATCATAATTATACGTTGCGTTTTTTCCGAAGAAATAAGTACCAATTCCCTCCCAACCCAAGGACCCTGATGCTGATTTGATTTCGTCAACAAAATCAAGAAAAACTATTCAAGAATATCTGATGTAATATATCTCTAAACGAAATGACGTACCAGCGAGAGAGGCGGCAGGCAGTGACACTGACAGCGACTAAAGATTTTGATTATTAATATTCTAAACGATAGTGATTTAACGGTGCACAATAATGCATACTACATGTTGTATATAATTATTATTTCAGGACTTATTTCTTCGGAAAAAACGCAACGTATAATTATGATAGAACTTCACTTGGTAAGTTCGTTTAATCATCAATTATGTCTGTTAGGGAGGCAGGTCACTGGTGTACGAAGTGGTAATGTGAAAAGACTGTTTTAGTTGGAATAGATGCTCAAAAATCCCGATTTCTCCGGAGTAACTTTAGGCGTGCGTAGTAGCTATTACTGGGAGACCGACTCTGAAGTTTGCGCGTACGCGCCATTTGCAAAAGACTCCATTCGTAGCTACGTTCCGGTGAGATCGTCATTTCTGCATTCAGTTTTATTGAAATAGGTCACTCATCATCATCAACAATGGTTGTTTACACAAATTTTACAAATAAACAAAAATCTTATAAATATGAATCTAAATTATCGAAGGAGCAGCGCGTGCGTCGGCAACACTTTCCCCCCTAGTGTCGTCATAGCGACACTCAAACGTTGAGAAGGGCTACACGCGCGGCGGGACGCTTTATCACTGACGTCCCAGTCCGTATGTCCAAGACTCTCACCCTACCGTCCTGCCCTGGATATACCTTAACCACAATCCCTTTTGGCCAGCAATTTCGATGTGAGGAAGGATCAACCACGATCACTAGGTCACCTACCTTTAGCTGCTGCCCTTCGCGATTCCACTTCGTTCGAGGGATGAGAACAGGTAAGATCTCTTTTACCCACCGGCTCCAGAATAGGTCAGCCAAGCGCTGAGCGGTGCGCCACTGGCGCCGCAGGTACAGGTCGTCGTCGTCGAAGACACCGGGAACAGGTAAGTTAGAAGAACTTCCTAATAAAAAATGGTTAGGGGTTAATGACTCCTGACTCCTAGGGTCTACTGATACGTGAGTAAGCGGTCGACTATTCACAATATTTTCTACTTCTGTGAGAAGAGTTGTCAGTACCTCTTCTCGTGGAGCTCTTTCTTTCAAAACAACCCTAAGTGCTGTTTTGACAGTTCGTATCAAACGTTCCCACGCGCCCCCCATATGTGGGCTCGCAGGCGATATAAACTTCCAGGTTACGCCTTTGTTCAATGCATCAGACACAACTTGCTGCTGATCCAGATCAAGAAAAGACTTTCTCAGGTCAACGTCCGCTTTCCTAAGATTCGTCCCGTTGTCGCTCATTATTGTATCTGGCCATCCACGGCGCGCGGCCATCCGTCTGAGTGACATAATTAAGGAATCAGCTGTTAGATTTTGAACTAATTCAATATGTATTGCGCGCACAGTTAAACATGTAAATAGAACCCCGTACCGTTTAGGCCTTTGTCTACCTACTGTTACTTCTATAGGTCCGAATAAATCTAAACCGCACATCGTGAACGGGCGCTGATGATGAGCGAGCCGCTCAGGAGGCAGGTCGCCTAGTCGCGGCGGTCTAGGGTTAGCTTTCCTAATGCGACACAATAAGCACTGAGATGCTACCGTCCGAACGGTAGGTCTTAAATTGACTATCCAATATTTTTGCCTAAGTTCGTTTACGACTAATTCATTAAACGAGTGAGCAACACGTTCGTGATAGTGTTTAACTATAAGTCTAGCTACGCGGTCGTGACCGTCAAGAATGATTGGATTTTTCATTTGATCATCTACTTGACTCGCGGCGTTAATACGCCCGCCAACTCGTAAAACCTTATCGCTATCTAAGAACGGTGTTAAAGTACGTAAACGACTATCAAAATTAATTTCACTATTATTTTTCAACAAAATTATTTCGCGTGGAAATGATTGTGATTGTGAATGTCTTATCAATAAAACTTCCGCCTTATTAATAAATTCTGAATCAATGAAGCGAGTTTTATTTTTTCTACATTTTGAAATAAACAAAAGTACAGTTGCAGCACAACGAAGCAGCCTCATCCAGGAAGAAAACCTATTTGGATCCGGGACGGGTAAAACATAAGTATCGCTGTGAGTATGAAAAACCGATTGTATTTCTTCTAAATCATCATTTGTGTTTATTTTTAATGTTTCAGGTTGCTGCGGCCAGCTTTCCGGTCGATCGTACAAGAACGAGGGTCCCGTGAACCAAGAACAATCACTACGTAAGTTGTAATCAGTAATTTTAGTAGCTAAGTCCGCCATATTCAATTCTGAGGGAACGTAATTCCATTCATTAATTTTTGTATATTCATCAATTTCTCCTAATCGGTTGGCTATAAATGTTTTATAATTACGGTGTTCGTTTCTAATCCAGTGTAAAACAACGGTAGAATCAATCCAATAAAATGTCCTAACAGGTTTAATTCTATGTTCTCTTTTTATTGTTTCAGCTAGACGGCAAGCTAGAAGAGCGCCCTGTAGCTCCAACCGTGGGATCGTGATGGACTTTAACGGCGCGACGCGATTTTTACAAGCTATAAATGAAACGGAAACATTTCCATTGCAATCTAACTTGCGCCAATATGCAACCGAAGCATAAATGCGCGGGCTAGCGTCTCCGAAGACGTGTAATTCCATCTCGCTCTCACCTGTCACACTTGTTGCTACGAGTATCTCCTTCTCGCTCACACTAGTAAATTTAAAATACCACCTAGGAATGCGAATGTCAATAATTGTTTGTAATTGCAATAACCAGTCTTGAAATTGAATAAATAAATTATTTGGAATTTCATCGTCCCACTTTATACCTATTTTCCAAACTTCCTGCATTATTATCTTAGATTTTACAGTAAAAGGGCTTAAAAATCCATGCATATCAAAAATAGACATAATAATGCTTAATAGTTCACGTTTTGACGGTTTTCTTGTATTATTTAATATATCAGGAGCAATGCGTTTTAACGACAAGTCAAATGCAAAAGTATCGCTTTCAGGAAACCATAATAAACCTAAGGTTCGTTCCGGTTGGTTTTCAATATTAAACCTTACGGCCTTGTCACTAAGGATATCTTTTGGTGTGTCGTTCAAAACCTCTAAGTTGTTACTTAACCAATCGCGCATTGTAAAACCGCCCTGTTGATTAATAAAAGAAATTTCCTTAATTAATTTCGTAGCGAGGCAGATCTCGCTTACACTATCAATATAATCATCCATATATTGATTCTTTCTAATAGCACTTACAGCGTCCGGCATAGTTTGTTCGAAGCGCTGTGTGTTTTTTATTTGATTTATATACTGTGCGATGAACGGAGAACTGTTCGCACCAAAGATAAGTGACGTCATTGCGTACTCCTTAACAGGGGTCACCTTCGATGATGATGATGATACACGTTCGGGTATATTGTTGTTACAGACATCATCCTGCCACAAAAAACGCAACGCGTGAGTATCTTGCTCACGTATTTTTATACGTAGAAACATATCTTGTATGTCTCCTATTATACCTATACAATTTTCCCTAAATCTAAACATAATTCCCAATAAAGATTGCAACAGATCGGGACCTTGTAAGAGAAAATCATTCAAAGAGCGATTATTCGATTTAGCAGCTGCATCAAAAACTAATCGTAGTTTTCTTTTGTTCGGGTTATCAACCCCGAAGTGAGGTAGGTACCATACACGTCCATCGCTATAGCTACCTATACCTACTAGCTCCTTAGCATAGCCGTTAGAAAATAGATGCGATATTCGTTCTTGATAACGTTGTGAATAATCGTTATTACATAACATTTTCTTTTGAATAGATTTTAAGCGTCTAAAAGCATTAGAGTAGGAGTCAGGTAAATAATGATTTTCCGTTTTCCATCGTAGACCAACGTACCATTGTCCATCGCGAAGCTCAGCAGTCCGATCTAATATGGAGATCGCGCGTTCATCATCAGGGTTGACGCGGGGCTTCGTACCTACTCCAATGGAATCTAACAAAAAAGATTTTCGTACTTCCTCGTGCAGCAGTGCGCACCGTTTCTCACAGTCCTCGGGGTGAATCGGGACGCAGGGGGAGGCGACCTCAGAGATCGTCTCCGCTGGTTGAAACTCACACAAATGAAAAATATTTTCTTGTGGGCCGGTATTACCAGGACAGTCGTAGGCAAGAGAGACATACGGACTAGAATTATGTAACAGGTCACTTACCGAGGTCCCGTGTACACACCAACCTAGCGGGGTCTGTGAGACGTAAGGCCCACGCTGCTCACTTCGATAACACTGTACAGGCGTTATCAAATCATGGTTATCCTGGCCTATCAATAACATTGGTTGCGCGTCACATTTACACAAATTATTTGTAACAAAATCACTACCTAAACCGTATTTACTAAAGTCAATGTTAGGTAACGATTGCACTGGTAAATTTAATGATTTTATTTTGCGCGCACTTATGTAATAATTTTTATTATTATTATTTGCGATTTTAAACTTAACGATTTGCGTTTCACACACTAATTCACCGTTGTCCCATGCACTACGCGCTCGCAACTTCTGGATGGTCCCGTGAAGACCTAGCTTGTCAGCCAGCTCCGCCGCGATCAGGGTCACCGTGGCTCCGTCGTCCAGCAACGCGTGGGTGTGCATAGAACCTGCCGGCCCGTGCACTGTCAGCGGTACCGTTTTGAGAAATACTTTAGGGTTTAATGACGCCACGGTATGGTTCACTGTCTCGTGGGTAATCTCCGTTTCCTCCTCGGTCCCTTCAGTACTCTTATTCTCACACGGCCTGGTCCAGTGAAGAAGACGATGGTGCGGCTGGTCACAGCCCTCGATGTCGCAGTTCTTTGCAGCGCAGGTGCCAAAGTCGTGACGAAGTAAACATTTGTAGCAAAGTTTATTTACTTTTGCAAATCTCCATCGATCCTTACGCATCGCGCGTTTGAAGCGCGGGCAGTCTTGCAGATTATGTCCGGTTTTGTGACAAAACTTGCATTTGTCAGCTTCGCCGTCGCTGTTGTTGTGCGTAGCGTGCATGATAGTAGCTGCGCTGTGTTTGTGTTCGCGCTGGTCCGGTTTTTTCATAGATTGTAAATAAATATGACTTACGCCGGAAATTGCAATTTTATTCGCTTCTTGGTACAAAAAATTGCTCAATAATTCCAATCTTGGAATATCTAAATTACAAGCGGTGATCTGTTTTTCATAATAGTAGTCGCACCATTTGTTTATAAGAATGGTAGGTAATTTAGACAATATAATCGAAACTAGTTCGGGACTGCGTAGGTAATCATTTTGTTTTAACACTATTGCAGCCGTCACATAGTTCTTTATTTTTACAGCAAAACAAATAAGCTCGTTGTGGAATGTCATAGGCAACGGGTGTATTTTCTTGAGCTGTATCACAATTTTACACATTATAGTCTCAGATTTTCCAAAGCGTAGCTCTAATGTGTCCATGATCACATCAGGGGTGACGCCGCCAATTAGCAATGAAGTAACTGCTTCTTTAGCTTCGCCGTGAAGACACTTTCGAAGGCGCCATACATTTTCTGAGTCACTGTACTTACAGAGCTTGGTAGATTCATGATATGATTCTTTGAATTGTAGCCAGTCCATGGGGTCTCCGGAATAAGCAGGTAAGTCCTTAGATGTAGACATTCTAGTAAGCAACTGCTGCTGATGCTGAGAAGAAGAAGAAGCGGCGACTGCGTCTCTCAAGGCAAAGGCAAGCATTTGGATATCAGTCTGGCCAGCGGGCATGCGTGGAGGTTCGGCCTCAGGCGCAGGCTTTTGCTTGGCAGATTTATCAAGCCAATCCTTTACTTTACTTGTTACAGATGGTGCAGGCGAGCTCTTCGAGTGGCGGGATTCCAGGTCAGCGACGTCCGCGGCGAGCCGTTTCTTCAATAATTCGACTCGTATTTCGGATTTCATTCTGGCAGCTTTAGCTTCTGCTTCTATCGCCTCAATTTGTAGTTGCGCCTTAGCTGTCTCGGCTTCAATTTCGAGCTGCCGGCGACGCGAAGAGGTTATACTCGAAGAAGACTTTTCTGACTTTTTGCTAACACTACATAAACTTGCAAAAACTTCTGTGTGTTCTTGTTTCGGAGTCGGGGGAGGAACACTCGGATCAATTCCATTCCCATCACTGCAATCCGTTTTAGCGCCACGTGATTTCTTTCCTTTGCGCGGCGTGCGCGGTGTGTGGAACATTTTTCACAAACAAAATGCTTCAATACAGGTGACGATCCGGTTCGAATGACCACTTTGTTAGGGAGGCAGGTCACTGGTGTACGAAGTGGTAATGTGAAAAGACTGTTTTAGTTGGAATAGATGCTCAAAAATCCCGATTTCTCCGGAGTAACTTTAGGCGTGCGTAGTAGCTATTACTGGGAGACCGACTCTGAAGTTTGCGCGTACGCGCCATTTGCAAAAGACTCCATTCGTAGCTACGTTCCGGTGAGATCGTCATTTCTGCATTCAGTTTTATTGAAATAGGTCACTCATCATCATCAACAATGGTTGTTTACACAAATTTTACAAATAAACAAAAATCTTATAAATATGAATCTAAATTATCGAAGGAGCAGCGCGTGCGTCGGCAACAATGTCCTATTACGTGATAAAGGGAAAATGCGGCATCTGAAGTCCACCAACAAAATAGATAGATCTAGTTCATTGCAAATCCGACCAAAATCTTAAAGATTTGCAGTTATTTATGTCTGTCTGTATTAACGACTGAAATTATAATGATGATTGTGGTAATATTTGAAAATGAAACGGGTAACAATAACAAACCATGATTTAAAAGTTACCCGATCCATGTTCAAATATTGTTAAAAATAATGATAATCAAAAAAATATAGATAAAAAAAGATTAATGTACTACTTTATTTGTTATAGGTAGTGTTGTCGCCGCCTGGTTTCTGCCACCAGACAAACCCGCCGTCAAAGTGTATGAAAGCAAGTTATAAGAGTTGTGATTCAGAGTATGAAAGTATTCCATTACATTTATATTTTACGTTAGTAAAACATTACAAAAGATGTCGATCATACATAGATATTTTTAATAATAATTAACAAAGTTAGCGAATTACTTTTTCCTGATTTATCCGAATTTAATAACAATTAATAATGTCAATTAATGATGACCATAAATTCGTAGTAAGATAGGCTGACCATGACCACACACCTACTATTTGAAAGGATTTTTGTAGGGTGTGTGCTTTTCAGGAGGTGTTTGCTTTTCCATTTAGATCACTTAAAGTCACTTTAATAGGTAATATTTGACAATAAAATTCAACAAAGTTAAACAATATTTTTTTCAATAACGATTAGGTAAAATTGTAACATTCAATCAAATGGCTGAATTTATTTGTAAGATGTCTTCGGACATAAAAATATGACTTATCTTTAGATTGTTAACAGATATAAAAATGGGCTTATAAATATATAGAGGTAGATCGCCCTCATTTGGTGTCTGATGTGGTGCCGGCTTAAGAACATTACCACCCTTTTTCTTTTTATAAATGTCTTTAAGCCGAATAAGATAGATATTCCCTTGGTTTCTTGACTACAACCGGGTGTACTACTAAGGCTGGCATCACACAGCTTTTCCTGATATTACAGACGCTTAATTGATGTAAGTAATACTTATAGTTTGAAAGTAAATATATTTTTTATGAAATAAAAATCGTTAAAATATTTATTAGATTTTATTTACGTAAATTGTATAGCTCACTAAATACGAGTAGAAGAATATTTTCTATACAAAGATATGTAGATGTACATACAGCTATTATCCATTATAAGTCTCATTACAATAAGGCGATTAACACACTGCCGACGCATCACGCTGCGTCTAATACAATTAGACGCGTGGATGCATTTTCTGTGTTGGACTGTGCGCGTATTTTTTATACAAATGCATAAACTTATAAAAAACGTTAAAATGTAGGCAGTGTGATAATCGCCTATTAGTCTTTAAATATTAAATAAAGGCACTTTTACTAATAAGTCTATTTTAAGGAACTAGATTTTTTAACTAGTTGAAATTTATATAGGTAGTTATTTTTTTATATTGTAACCGACAATAATATTTATATTTACTAAATAATTAAATGCTTTTTTACTTAATATAAGCTGATTATACATGTGTTGTATTAGAACAAAGGCTCATTACAAAATTGTGTACAAATTATTAGCTAAATAAACACTAAATAATTATGAATATCATGAGATCTTAAGCTACTTATAAAATAAAATTACAGTAAAAGCCGGGTTTTATTTTCTTTTTTATGGATTAACCATATGGTTTTGATACACCCTGTATACAATTAGTTAAGTAACTTATACTGTAGTAATTACAGTTGGTATATACAGGGTTATTGGAAGAATGATAAATTCATCAACCAAAAGCGGGCTTAGTAATTGTCAAACTTTGATAAAAATAACACCCATACTTTCATTCTATAAACTTATGAATAAAATTCTGGTTTATTTGTGTATTCGGTGCTCATAACCCTGTATACCTAATTATTTTTAATTTAATGCTCATACAAATTATATTATGTATAATATTAAAATATTAAACTCTGATTTAATGTATAATACCTATCATAAGTAGGACCTGCTTACACAGTTATTTTGTTCGAGAAACCATTTGGTTGTATCACATTCAACGCACATAAAAAGCCAAGTGATAATTACAATTCCTATGAAAAAACAAAGCAAGGAATCGTACTAATCCCATAAAAAATATCGTCAACCAACCTGTTTAGTGTCCACTTCAAAACATTTTACAGTAGAACGTGAAAAAAATTGAAAAAGAACGTACGTACGCAGCAATATTATAGACAATAATCACACTACCACGCAAAACCAAACTACACATAATGTAGTTTGTGAAATGCATTGGCATTAATAAGATTAGGTACCTATATACTTCCGACTATGTTTGTAACTTATTAATGAGCAAAATGTTAAAGTGATTACCTCAGTAAGTGAATTATTGTTATTCTTCTGAGATAAAAAAATTTCTTAAACCATTTCACAGAGTTTCATAGACGCTGCATGATATTTTAGACATTACCAGACTTTATTTAGAATACTCATGCACGCAACATGCAGCGAGATGCGTGGCAGTGTGAAAATCGCTTTTGCGTAGAAAGCAAATCCGCAAACCTTTGAAGAGGTTTTTTGAATTTGCTTATCGCTAGTGTAAAAATAAGGCTGGATAGCCAACATATATGTATAGATGATCCAGTCTAAAAATGAACTCCCCTCCACAAAACCGTGATAATTTCAACGTGTGAGAGGAAATACTTATTGCATCACTATACTTGTGTGCTTGCTACAACTTTACTGTAACATTGGCTCATCTGTCTGTCAAAGTGATACCGTTTGCTAATACGTTAATGAACATCCAATGACAAAGATCAATTTATGTGTGTTGTATCTATACACCTTTTTGCATGTACGTGTAACCGCGGTGGAGGGGCGTTCATTTTAGAAATGGTTCATCCACATTAATATTCACACCAGCACATTGAATCGAGCTACTTTCGCGTATTAAGATAAGGACAAACAAATGCACAACTCTACATGTGTGTAGATATGTATCTGTCGAGTCCTACCGCCTTGTCTTCTGTCGGTTCTTGGTTTGTTTCTGGTTCTTTGGCTTCTTCTTTTATGAACATAATTGCTCCGATTGATACTGGAAAAAAAATACTAGATTTATAATTACTGTTTGGATTGATTGTTGGTTTTTGTATCTCTTATCTACAATATAACATCTTGGTTTTAATTTTAATGAATCCATTATCCTTTTTGGCTTTCGTCTTCTCACATTTCCATCTAGTCTCTTAGAACCTAGATACGAAAATAACTGTACTTACAAGCTAGTAAAGCAGCCACCGCTATAAAAGGCGCGGGACAGGAGTAGTCCAGGAGCACCCCCACGGCCAGGTTGGAGGCGACGCCGCCCGAGCGGCCCCACCAGGCGCCCCAGCACACGCCGAGTCCACTGGAAGGTAAAATGTATCATGTTGTTAATTGAAGTGTCGAATATTGTCTATTATCTGGTGTTGCACAGTCTATGAATTCTTAAGTAATTTAACATTAAATTGGCTCTCTCAAAATTCATTTTTCATCTTTAGGCCGCCTTGTGAAGATATAAATCGGAAAATTGCCAATAAGACGACCAATGATAAGAAAATCATGTTAGGCCTACTGGTGTGGCAAGTGGTACTCCTCCTTGTCCATCAACATATTACTCAATATGTTACGAGCACGTTGACAAACTAATAAAACTAAACAATGGTTGTGTACAATTTGATGATAGGTTTATTTTAATTTATGTAGCGGGTTGGACAAAGTTATGGAGAATAACAACTGTAATTCTTATCAGTGAAATTTTCCATATTAGCACATTTCAGTTCAAACTCAAAACATTACTTACATCGTTTGTAGGTATAGTGTATGTTAGCTTATTACTCCTGCATATCACTAACTAGATGCTCTGTAACCGTACCTCAACTTAGCCGGTAACGCGTTCAACAACATCCTAATCAGCAGCACATTCCCGTTCAAACTCGCCGCGTTCAACGCTGCAGCGCTCGCCACAGCCAGCTTGTTGCTACTGGAGCATCCGCACGCACTGGCTGCGAGACAAGCGCAGGCTAAGGCACAAGCCGCGGCGCAGGCGGCGGCGGCGCGTCTAACGCCTAGGGCTCCGCCACGTGCGCAAAGAAGGGCACATGCGGCGTTGCCCAGGA
Source organism: Chloroclystis v-ata (assembly GCA_963691955.1). NCBI lineage: Eukaryota > Metazoa > Arthropoda > Insecta > Lepidoptera > Geometridae > Chloroclystis > Chloroclystis v-ata. The sequence goes on along the minus strand of OY829898.1, from coordinate 9,439,334 downwards.
CGCAACAAGCTCCTACTATCAGGCCTGATGTGAACACCTGCGAAGAGATAATTATGGGATTTAAAATCTGCTTTGTATGAGTTATATTGAGATCCAGCGTTGGCCAGCAAACATTTTAGAGTTGTCAATTTATTTACTAAATTTTACTAAATTGTTTATGGATTCTGAGATACTCGTATTTTCCTTTGTTTGCGAAGAATACTTTTCAGCAAAAACTGGGTTGGCTTTTGTGTCAATAAAGTGTTTTTTGTAAACCGCTAATGAAGTAGATTTTTGGGGAAAATTTTCTTTATTTCAATTTATAATAATGCATTTTTAAATTTTATTTAAAAGTTTAAAAGTAAAGAAAATAAGTGGTTCAAACCTCCTGATCAATATAATCGTTACACCCCTCTTGCACTCCTTCAAGCGTTGTATTGAAACCCACGATCTCTGGTTTCGCGTAACCATCGTACAGCTTAGTGAGGCCCTTCCAAGCAACCTTAGTGGCATTGGTGCTGTTGGTGACTGCAGTAGAGCGACAGTCGCGGGTTTGCATTCGGAGTAAAAGCTCGGGGATCCACATGTTTAGACCGAAGCCACTAAAAAATTTCAAGGAAGTAATATTAGCAAAGATGAAAGGACCGTTTATTTATAATGTATTATTTTATTTCAGCATATTCACGATGATACTGACTGCCACGATACTGGTTTTGACAATTTTTGCGTGATTGGTTTAACTTTGATATCCAAAATAAGTCTGGAATCTAGGTACGGAATGGAATATAAAAGTCATCAGACAAGGCCTATTCCGGATCACGAGAGAACGTAGCATCCATAGACCTGCTAAGAATCTGTGTAACCTTTTTGGCAACTTTATTGTTTATAAATAATTGACTTACGCAGACATATTCGCGAAAAACACAAAGAGGATCAGAGTAGACTTGACGGCGTAACTCTTGGAGACGAATATCTTCAGATCCCTGATGACTCCCAAGAACAGGTCTTTGGTTCTGTTCTCATCCGCGTTAATTGACTTTGCGACCACCAAGTCGTCTTCTGGCAGGAGTTTCTTGATCTGGAAACGAGAAAATTAATTGATACTAAAATTTTGTTAATATGGGAAACACAAATTTATTTTTACCTTCATTACATAGTAAATATAAAACGAAGTCGGTGTCAGTCCATCCATCCATATTCTTCAATCTTTAAAACAACGCAACGGATTTTGATGTGGCTTTTTAAATAGGTAAAGTGATTCAAGAGGAAGATTTATAAGTATGATAAGTTTCCAAGACGACTCGAGGGCGAGTCGCTAGTTATCTATAAAGTATATATAGAAGAAGCTAGTTATCTATAAAGTATATCTATTGCTGAGGAACAATCCTCAGCTTCATCTGATATGTGGCTTTAGCCACGCAACAATAGATGAAACAATAGATGCTATTTATTTAATTTAATGTATTGCATACCATAAACTCAGCTTCCATCCCCTGATTCTTCCGATACATGATTCCCATAATCTTGACCGCCTCCTCGCCTCGGCCAGTGTCCATGAGCAGCCTCGGGCTCTCGGGCAGGTACAGCACCCAGACGCCGGCCACGAAGGCGGGCAGGCTGCCCAGCGCTAGGAACAACCGCCACGAGTAGAGCGGCAGGATGGTGGGGTAGTCCGGGATCTTGAATGGTATGATTAACCAGGCGATCGCTGAAAGATGGTGATGATGCAGAATCAGTTCGTTACTGATAAATTTTGCTGTTTTGTGATAATTCTCAACTGATTATTAGAAACTGCTGTTTCGTTTGTTTTGTTTGTTTTTTTTTTTTTTTTTAACGCTCATAAAAAGCCTGCATTTTATTGTTTGTTGAAATAAAATTATATAACTATTATACTGAAGATTCGGTAGGTATGTAACGTAACGCGTACTATAAAGTATTTTTGTAAGTTTGATAAGCTAAATATTTGTTCCGAGTGTCTGAGTGTTATATAATGTATGGTAAAAATATCTATAGATCTATGTATATTATAATAAGTATATCAAATATCTAGCACCCGTAACACAAGCTTCGAGCTTACCACGATAGCGTACCATGATGGGGCTAGATGTTGCTGTTTGAATTGTGTCAAGATTAAAAACTGGAAGACGGGCAGGTGCGTTGTAATTTCATTTTCAAACAGTTCCATGTGTTCCACCACCAAACACAAACAACAAATATTTACTTATACATTAAACTAAAGATCCCCGGTGTGTCTAACGGACCTAGAATTTTCCTGTTTTTTGCAAATTTTGTGTAAACCTACGCAATATTCTTGAGCACCGTTGTCTTGGCAAACTAACTTATCTAAGGTAGGTAAAAATCACAGAGATTAATTATTTATTTATTTGACAAGAATTTAATAAGCTTTTTGTGTATTTACTTTCCAGATATAAATTTTATGTGCAATTATAAATAATGTTAAATAACTTCGGTCTAGTATATCTAAATTAATTAACATAATTCCAAAACTAAATACGGTTCTAAGTTACAATTCTACGTGCTTCTATTAGGTACTCAATGACAAATTGGCTTCTTCAAATTAACTAATTCGTCAATAACCATCAGCGTTAAACGCAAGTCTATTGGAAAATCACACTGACTCAACGAAGGCTACTTCATTTTAGATCTTTAAGAGTTCAGTTAGTATACTTCACTGTAACTGCATTTTCTTATAAAACACTTTAAATTGTATTATAATTTTTTTTTTTTTTTAAATTTTAAAAGTACTCGACTTCTGAGAAGACTGGTGGCAAAGCTCTGGACAGGACTGGGAAAATACTGGCTAAGCAAAAAAAGAATTTTAAAGAATCAAAATTAGCTTGATAATGTAGAACACCTACTGAGATTTATATAAGTAGAAATCAGTTCTCACCAGGTATTAGCAGCCAGGCTACCACGAAGCTCATCCCGACAATAGTCAGGTAGAACTGACGTTTCTTCTCGCCAACCAGATCCGACAGGTAAGAGAATACCAGAGTAGCCGGACCGCCTGAAATTATTAACATTATAAGGTAAAATATTTAATATTTTATGGTCACCTTTTGTTGTATGTTTAATAAGGGTGGAAGTCACTAAAGGCGAGCATTGAATTATTTAGCCCAGAAGAAAATCGGTTCCAACTTACTGCGATAACCAACCGCCTGGTAAACGTGGTGATAAAACTATATATGTATATAAATAAAAACAGTTTGGAGCATAGTTTAGAGTCAATCAACAATAATAACAATAAAGCCTGACTATAAGGCCGTGTTAGCAAAGTGGGAGCACACACGACTTTCGAAAATACGCGCTCTAACGGTGAAGGCACGTTCTTTAACTTTGAAAAACTTGAAGGACATTCGTTATTTACCAAACCGCATTGGCCAGCGTGGTGCATAAAGCGGAAGACCGAATCTCTCTCGTAAAGAGAGAACTCCTTGTGTCCAAGCAATGAGAACGTAAATAGGGGTGATGATGATAAGATCAGACTTACCTATAAGGAATCCATTGATAGTCCTAGCAGCCAACAGCACGCGGTAGTCGGGCACGGTGCTCTGAGCCAGCGTGACCACGGCGTTCAGCAGCAGCGTCAAACTCAGCGTGTTGCGTCTCCCGAGGACATCGCCCACGATTCCCCAGAAGAACGCACTGGCGACGCCTCCTGTGAATTCAAATTATGGCTAGATCAGGATTAGAGTGACCCCATCATACGGCGAGCTGCGTTGCGTCTCAATTAAAAACGAAAGCTATAAAAAAGACACAGCATATATATTTTTTGTGTTCTTGTTTCATTTGCCACAGTCTCTTGATATAAGCAAATCGGATGTCGAGCAGTTGTCAGGTTCAGTGCTCAATTCTTTGAGAAAGCTACTTCAAATCCTTCTTGGAGTTCGGCGCTACAATTGTTTTCTTTACTTGTTTTATGTTGCAAACGTTTTAAAGCTTTAACGGATCAGAGAAAAAGCGGGAGGAAGGAAGGTGATGCGATGGCTGAGATCACCTCTACGATGACGAAACAAAATATCACATTTACATATTGTGAACTGAAATGAAGCTGGATCGATGTGCATACCCTCATGAATGAACTCTCTTGAAACGCAACGCACTAATGGAGCCTCACTCTTAGATAATGCAGATTATGCATTCCATAGTAGTGCCGAAGAATCAAACATAAATTCAAATATTTTGATAGGCATTTAGTCGATTTTGTTTTGTTATGGCTACGAAATAGCCACGGTTTCATAACTTGTTGTTAATTAAGTCCATAACAGTCATCTCTGAGAATTTACATGCATATGTTGTAGTGAAAACAACTACTGAAGCGGAGAATATATTTATTTTGTGGCATAACGGCTGAACAGTAAAATTGTCCAAATTATTTTTATAATTTAGGGAAATAAATGTATTAAATCTTTGGATTTTTATATGAAGATAGTTTGAATTCCAGAAAACAACATGGAATTATTACCTATTAGCGCGGGAAAATATGCGGGAAAAAGGGCGGAGCACATCATAAATTAAATTTTCAGCATTTCATATAAGTACCTAAGAGTTACGGAGTGCTATCGAAGGTCAACAAAACAGTTGCTTCTAACCCTGAATCCACAATATATTGACGTCATCCAAGAATCCACAATATCTTGTTGTGGACAAACCTGGATGTTTACCCTTTCTTCTTTCAATAAGCTATCTATTTCAGGAAACGCCTTGACCGACTCAATTCACTAAGAGATCGGTAAATGTTTATCAAATCAACAAAGTTAAAGAATGTGGACATTTTTTTCGTACAGGCTTCTTTCCAAACGACTACAAGGTACGCATATCAATTCTATTAAGTAGCATCCATTGCCATGTGGTGCCAGCCTTAGAAAAGTAACACCACATGTCTTCCTGTAGCTGTCGTTAGCCTGACGACAGCTACAGGAAGACACTTAGAGTTTTTTAATCACTAGCGAAGCCCGCGACTCCGTCCGTGTTAAATTATGTTTGTATTGGGGCCACCCTCTTATCATAACTAAAACAAAATTTAAATAGCAAATTTAAATAATAATAATAATAATAAAAAAATATCTATCTATGTATGTATATTATATTAAGTGTATCAGAAATCTAGCACCCGTAACACAAGCTTCGAGCTAACCATGGGGCTAGATGTCGCTGTGTAAAATTGTCCAGTAAAATTTATTTATTTATTATTTATATTTTATTTAATAGCCTATCCTGTGTCTCAGACCTCTTAATGTTTACCTACCAAATTTATATCAATTAATTAATATAAAACTCGTCAAATTTGTTACAGTATCATTATATTTAGCCTATAAACACAATATCTCTGCAAACATACTGAATTACTCCATGATTTACTGATTAAGTAGTATAGAAACCATCTGACGGCAGTAAAGGTCTGTGTACCATCTTACAGCAATTACCAACCCTCAGCGTAGTGATTATACCAAACTTTATTGATATTATATCTAATGGACGATGAAATGCGCCGAATCTGGTTCACAAACAATTAACAAGTTCAAGAAACCATGAGTTAACTATGTTTTTGCTTCAGAGGCTGGTCATGCTTTTGGGAAGTATCACCTAACCGCTATTTCGTCACATCACCTTATCCTATTTATTAGAACCGATGTATATGGCAATTTTATCGACTTCTAGTAATCTTTTGTTTTGTGGCGTCTATTGTTATCGTTCACAAACATCTCAGCTGTTAATGAATATTTTTTATATGATTTTGTAGTGCAATTCGATTAAAGCATGTTGGCATGGTGCCTTGTGGTTTTTGCTTGAGAAGAAGATTATAATCTTGGAAAGGAGACTAATAAGGTCCCCAAAGTACCCCAAATCTACCCCTGACGTGACGGCACTTACCGCTCATGAAGGCCATGTTGACGAGCCCTGCCTGGTAGGTGCTGAGGGACAGTTCGCAGCGCGCCGCCGGCAGGACGTACGACATCACACAGTTCTCCACCCCTGACGTAAAGAATGCGCAGGAGCAGGCTCCGAGGACGCTTCTGCTAAATGATCCATAACCTGTTTAAAATACATATAGATTTTAATATTTTTGTGATTTTAAAATTTTAGGGTTTTCTGATATTTCGACACTGTTTCAAGCAACATCTTCATTGGATCAACTTCATAGCCTTTTTATGGTGTGTTTTTATATTTTTACCCCTGAAATATATATCTCCTCCTATGAACACAATATCGCTAAAAACACTAACTTACTCCATGACCGTCCCTACAGATTTATTATAAGTTTAGATATTACATCTATAATTACATATTACTAAGTCCCTAAGCATCGTGTTTTGTAATATTCCTATGCCCAGCAAAATATTTATAATTAGCCGACACGCCATTTCATAACACAGTCTAATTGATCTGGTTGTAAATGTAGAGCCTCGTCATTTACACACAAACAAACAAATTTGAAGTTTTGGTATGAAGTTAGTTAGTTATTATATTTAAGGATTAGTTGTTAGAGTTGTATTAAATAAGATGAGTGTATGATCAGTGTTCCTTTCCTACCTCCTATAAAGGTACCACAGAACAATACAGTGCTATGGCTACTAAGTCGGTATTCATTTCATTAATATATATGTTGTATATATAATATGCTGAGTTGTGTCTTGGTTAGACAGAAATGCATAAGTACCTAATAAGCAATAATACACTAGTTAGGAAAAAATGTTCTTTGCCGCAATAATTTAGAAGACGTACGTTTGTTTGTGGTAATAGTTACCGTTAATAGCAAAGTATAACAGGAGTGTTGTTTAGCACCGTCCTTTATAGAATTGTTGATAATAATTTGCATCGTTACAATGATACTGACAACTTTAAAAAAACGCTAGAATATTTTGTTTTAGTAATCTTCTTATGTATAAAAATCAACATCTCTCCGTTAGTTTCGGTAAAACGAGAACGGCTGGGCCGATTTAGATGATTTTGGTCATAGTTCAAGGAAGGTTTAAAAGGTGAGAAAACTCTAGAAAGGGGCGAAGGCGCGGGCGGGTCAACTATTTATAATAAAGAATAAGTAAATTATAGATTTTGGAATATTTCAGCGGCCCAAATAACCTTCCAATGGGTAAGTAATTGACTCCTAGTCGTTTAATTTGGGTAATTTTCTTGAAAAGTGTTTGCGTAGTTTGAGGGTCGTTGTCCTATCGATTACAGTGGCTATTATCTCAGACACAAGAATAACCATAATATTTTACATTTTCAGCTTTAAATATATAATATACAATTATACATATATACAATTATACATAAATTGATTAAGCATTACCATTAGGTACTGGCTGATGGCACTCTCGTGGCTTCACCCGTTTTATAAAGTTTTTCACCTTTTAAAACCTCCCTGGACTTCTAAAAATACTTCAAGATCAACAAAATCGGCCTGGCCGTTCTCGAGCAGTCTCAATTCATTTTAATTTGTATATATAGACTTCAATCTCCCACCGAATGGCAAGCGTTGTGGTTAAACCAAAACAAAATGATGATGACGATGTAGGGATATCATACTAGTATAGCAATAGCAATCCTTGTTATAAGGCTAAGTAAATAAATGAATCTTATAGTAGCAACTTTACCTTCTAGACTATTTGAAAAGGTTTTTGACCCTTATGACCCCTTGGTCTGGCCAAAAGAGACGAATTTCCGGAGCAAGGACCCCCTATCGCGATACGTCAAATCAACTTGCAGACATTCCATAGTTTTATTTTGGACACGAAACTGTTGTCTTGTACTGGTGTTTTTTTAACCAAACATGCTATGGATTCTTCCGAGAAGCATTTAGAATGGTTTTGAAAATACTCCACCATATTCTGTTGTAAACTCCACAGGTAAGAAAAAAGTACCTAAGTTAGAAATGTCACCCAAATACAGTTCTGTTTACTGTACCAATATATTGGGATCACCAAACCGCCTTGTAGGCGTGGTGATTAAACTAAAACCTCTATTTTTACAGTATCAAATATCTGTCAGAGAAAAAGTCTTGAGTTGTACTTTGACTTCAGGTGTTGTGTATTTTGTATACTCATTGGATCAATGTAAAATTGTGTGACACTCCTATATCTTATTTTTCTGTGAAACTAGTAGGGAACTCACCGACTGTGCTTAGTGCTGTCTCGTAGTCTACCTCAGCCGAACTTGTATCTTTAACCGTTCTTTGACTTCTTTGACTGCCTAGAAATTTTAATAATAAGTTAAATTAAATAATATTATAATATACCTACTCGAAAACAGGCAGCAACTTCATTAAGTAATACATACCTACTGAAAAAACTTACTGCAATCGTCAAGCCACTTGATCGTGGTAATTATACCAATAGATCTAAGACGGAGATAGAGCATAGAGGGACCCGTGCTCAGAAAAGAGATGTAATGGTCCTACTCTACCTTTTACTTGTAGGTACACTTGTAGGTATTATTATTTACCGCGTTATTTTCTCCTAACATCAAAGAATTCATTAGTCATTTTTAATAGTTATCTACATTTTAAAGTATAGTAAAGTAAGCTTTTACACTGTGGTTTTCGCGACGTCTAGTTTAACACTAATGCTACAGTTCACATCTCTATTACTTCCTTATTTCGTGGGTTTCCTCACGATATTTAATTGGCAAATTAGCTCCAATTGTACTGACGAGTTCTTTGGATACGATCAATTATGCTGAAAAGATGGATCGTAGCCCTAATTCAAACGTCTTTCGAGGATCATTTACGGACGTTGAACGTTCATAAGAAACTAGCTTTCCAGCTTTTATTGGATTATTTCGCGGTAAATAGGCCTATGTGTCATTCTAATATGTAAGCTATATTATTGTGAAGTTTCATGAATAGCCATTGAGTAGTTTTTGCGTGAAAGAGCAACAAACACACATCCTCACAAACTATTGCGCATAAACATAACTAAACCTCTTAGCAGGATTTGAAAAGCGCTCCTGGTGACGAATGGATCCATCCATAAGTAGCCTAGAGTTACTATTTATGAAAAGTTTTATACTTATATATAATTGTTATTGACATGTATATACGCCTTAATAACACTAGATAGAATGGTTGCATTTATCGAATTAGCTAGTTCACTTAGTGTTGCAACAATGTAAGGTAAACATTCTCAGCCTGTACCTATTGTTCTTATTTCTCAGTTAATTTTCCATTGCACATACATACTTAGCTGAAAGTTGGGTGAAATTATAAAATTTTAATAATGTTCAATATTCAAAGCACCTCTGGATTTTGCTCCTTCAAAAATGGATGTGCGCTTAAAAAACACGTGCTTTAACGGTGAAGGTGAAACATCGTGAGGAAACCGGCATGTTCTGTGAACTTTGAAAAGTTTGGGGGATATTGTGTCATTCACCAAACCGCACTTGGCCAACGTGGTTAATTAAAGCCTAATCTCTCTCGTCAAGAGCGAAGTCTCTGTGTCCCAGTGTCTATGTGCAGTGGGAACGTAAATAGGGGTGATGATGATGAAAGTTGAGAAGCATAAAGAACAACCACCCAGTTCTGTTATTTTCTCTCTGCATTTTATAGAACATAGAGTTGTATAATTAACAATTTACTATAGTTTTAAGTTCGAGCATAACAAAATATAGGTACCAGAGGTTTGCTAACCTAGATTAACCACACGGCACACACACTATCGGCGATATATAGAAATAATTGCTATTAAAGTTCTACAACCAAAATAAAAATAAAGTAATGCTTGTATGTAATTCACACAGCAACATTATATGATATCTAGATATCTGATAAACTTAATATAAATCACTTAAAATATAAATATTTTTATCATACATATTAACACCCAGAAAAAAACGGATCACATAATTATCTGCAGATCATGCAAACATTATTGTCCAGAGACAGGAACCAAAACCTACAGCGGTTGTCGCATTTCTTATTATCACTTAATTTAGTTTAGATAATTCTCGCAGTTAATGACATAAGATACACAGCCACTGTCGTTAGGATAATTGAGTGACCAAACTATCTGAACAAACATACCAAAAATTGTCAATGAACTGATCACAGTCGATGAACAAAATTCACTGAAATCAATTTGCGAAAATTCTTGTTTTGAAATGTGATTTTTGATTTCATTATGTTCATTTTAAGATAACATCACGGTTATATTGGACTAACAAAACAATATTAAAAATAATGATAAGGTTACAATTAAAATCTTAGCCTGGCCACGGCTTTAAACAGTTATTTTGTGAAATTTTGTTATTGTGGACATTACATTCTCATAAAGAACCCGTCATAGGTTTTAGACATTTGATATAATTTGATCACCACGCTTACCAGGCGGGTTGGTGTTCTTAGTACCACTCAATATTTACTATAATATGAATAGTTGATTTTAAGATTAATTTATTTTCATAAAAATCCTAAAGATCACTTGGACAAGTCAATAAATACAATGAATTGACGTTGAGTGAGGGTCTGTGTTTACCTAAAAAATTGCAATTTTTCAATGCACATATAGGTTGTTAATGTGTAGAAACAATGTTAATAATTTTTGATGTCTATGCATGTTCATCACATTTTGACACCACAGCGTGTGCTTAGGATGCTCATAAAATGTTTACTATTTACAATAAAACTTACATAAAACTCAACTAAAAGGCGATAAAAGCTTATTTCCTACATAAATTAATTAAACCAAAAGCGTCTTTTTCTAATCATCATCAACATCACTTCAAGAAATGTATCTTATAAAATCATGATTATTTTTATATTTTATCTCGTTTAGATTATTTGTATTTTATTTCCTATGCTACTAATATAACAAAAAATAAATTTGCATGTTTTGGCTGTTCGCTGCTCTTCCACAAAAAAAACTGCTACAAGTCGACGAAATATTAAGTTTTTTGCGAGTATTATCTAATAATAAATTAATTAATAACCTAAAATGCAAATATTGGAAATCATAAATGTAGTACTTAATTACCTTTTATGTTTCTAAGTAGGTAAGTATGTTGTAAAACGTATTCCTAAAATCCTAATTATAGGTTTATTCCACAATTAGTAAAATGTTGGTTTCAAAGCAGGATTTTTCAAATTTGTTTATTTCCAATAATATTTTTGTTTCATGTACATTGTTACGTGTTTTATTTGTAAATGTAATCTGAGATCTTACTATAAAAACAGTCGTTGTTGATAAATTCATATTTAGATCAACGGGCAATACACGAACCTTTTTTATCATAACTCAACGTTAAAAAGGTTCGTGCCCGTTGATCTCAATATTAATTAATCTGTGGTCTTTCTTCTATTTTCAAAAGTTTACTTACTGGAGCGCGATAATCTCGGCACTACTTTACACACCATGTTGACGTCGGACCGCACGCGCGCACTCGCAGGGCCTGACTGAACGCAGGCTTCAACACGCACTACACGTCTGTACTTACAGGAGACTACGAACATACAGCCTGTACTAAGACTGTAACACTAAAACGTAAAAGAACTAGGGACGCACCGCACCATTTACTTCTAATCCAAAGGGCTGGTACCGATTTTGGATAGGTATCGCGACTGTTGCGATGTTGCTTTTATGAGACTAGCTTCTAGACACATGCACTACTTAGTCTGTACTTACATCAAACTATACCGCTGAAACAAAAGAACTAGGGAGAAACAACCACACTACGTCGCGGCGACAAAAAGTGGTCAAGTTAGCTGCGTTGTGGTGTTCCTAAAATCAAAATGTATGTTGCGATCGCTAGTTCGCGCCTCTCTCGAGACAATAGCTTGTACAGACGCATGCTCTACTTAAGTTACTGAAAATGTTTAAATGTAATTTAACATTACTATTTATGACACATAATGTGATATGAATGCATCAAATTCGATATAATTATTATGGAACGTGGTGCTTTACTATCAGCCTCATGAATAAAATCACTGAAAAAACTGTGGAGATAGGGTTTACTCACGTGCTTTTTCTACTGGTTCAAAATGAGGAGACGATGATCTATGGAAGAATGAGAGCTAAGCTAAGATCATTACGTTGAAATGGGAGTGGTTCCTTCTAATCAATAAATAAATTAATGTATTAGAAATTAATGCGTATAAAATATCGGAGTATCTAGAAGATAAAACTGCATGGGATCCCCTCCAATATCTTAAAGAAAAAACAAACTTACAAATTATTGTATTCAATTCAGATATGAGCTGTTAGTTCTATAAGTTTCTCAATACATTGCTTTAATTTTTTTTTGTATGTCAATCTTGTTTCCATTGTATATTTTAATTGAATGTTAATAATTTATTATAATTATGAAATAATTGACATGTCTTTTAAAAAAAACGATAAGCGAAAAACGATAAACGATCTATTTCTATGCTCAAAAAATACTGCCGCGGATAGAGATCATAAACTAAATTTATTTTTGTAATAATAAATAAATTATTATTTACTCTTTACTTAGCATTGAAACAGATGCATGTTTTGATTATTCAATTATCTCTCTCTTATTGGAAGCACGTGTCACGCCTAGTGATATACTTTACACACGTAGGCTTTCTACAAGATTTGATAAGAATTTTAAATAATAAAAACTCATCTTCAAAATATAGAAAGTCTCAAAAAACACGTGCTATGAGAGTGCACATAATATATGAATTTTTTGATAGGAAATAGCCATAGGTGCAGGGTGGGGTTCAAATACACGACCTTCGTAATGAAAGTCGAGCGCGCTCCCACTTACCCAACACGGCATTTCATACCTTCTTACCTTCTGGAAAAACCCCGATTAAGTAGATAGATTCTGCGATACTAAGTAAGGCTTTTCTAGGCTTGCAATCGGTTGCTTTCACTTCCTGCAGTCCGATTAAATGTAATGACACATTTCTCCTCTAATTGTAGAGGAACACCTATTCTGCGTAAATGCAAACTGGTTCGCAACTGGTTAATACCCGATTGCGAATCAGGTACACTATTGCAATGTTGCAATTATTTCTAAACTAAGAAAAAATCAGAACCAAAATAAAAACAAAATTATTATAACTAAAATTGTATGGTATATAGGTATATATATATATACACTTGTGGTCATACAATTAAGAACGATTTGAATTTATAGAACATTTTTATTTTAATCTTCTCATACACCGAGATGTGTACCTTCTGAGAAACAACTTATTATGCCAAAAAATAGCCATACTAATGGAGCAGAGTGTCCTATAGATTAAACAATATAATCATTTACTATATTTCTCAAATTTTTATTTTACAGAAATGAGACACTCTCTAATAGTAATGAAGCTGGACATATAATTAAGAACGATTTATTTAACTGCTGGGAAATTGTTTTATATGGCACTTACATTAAATCTAAATCACAATAATATGCAGTGCAGAAAATTTTAAAAGTAATTTAATACATTTTAAACTAAATTAAGAGATTACAACATATCCACGGCCTTTAAACACTGCTTTACACCTGCGAGGCATAACCTATGAATTTTTGATATTTCGCAAGATAAATACAGTTCCATTCTTTTAAAAAAGCGTCGTACAGCTCTCATGTGTTCCCACACTCTGTATTTGAATACTTTTTCTTTATTTTAAATTACAGATTCTCTATTGGCTCTAGATTTAGATTGTTAGATGGTCAGTCTAAGATAGAAAACCACGAAAGCACACCCAAATTTTCGCATTTCCACCACCATGATTTAATGTAACTTTCGAGTACTTAGGGTTGAATGCTATATTCGGAAGACGTAGAACATATCGTTTTCTATCAGAACACACCCTAGTTATTTTCGTTTCGTTAGAAAAAAAGTTAATTTTTTCACTGTGGCAAAGTCCAGTTTTCATACTTTCTCTCAAGTGCAAGCTGATTTTGACTATATCAAAGTTTCAACATGAGTACCTTCCTTGATATCCTTCCGTGCGATTTTTCTTCTACAATACGTCGTAAAACAGTGCGTGTTGAGATAGCTGAAGGCTAGTTTTCACCCAATTATTCTTGACTCAGCACATTTGACCTATTAAACAGTTTTGTAGCCCATACGAATGATGTTTTGGTCATCTGGAGGAGTTGTTTTTCTGTTTAGGTACATGTGGACACTCCGTAGAAGTATGTGATACGAAGTAAAATGCTCAAAAGCATCGAAAACCATCGTTTTATAACATTACAGATGGTTGTCTATCTTTTTATAATACCAATTCTTCAGGCGAAGTTTTTCTTTTGTGCCGGTGTTCTACCCTGTGTTGATAGATCAATAGCTTTATTTTTTTTAACTAATAAATGCCTTTTTATCTTTTACAGCACTAAATATTGCCAATATTATACAAACAGTTAAAATTTCAACAGTGTTTTCTGTTTAAATTATAAAAAAAGGAATTAACGATTAAGCGTTCTTAATTATAATGACCAACCAGTAAATAGGAATACTATGTTTCGAAGTAGTGTAAAAAAATTTACAATTTATTTTTAGCTAATCATTGTATACCAATAAGCACGGTGATATTATAGAAACGTTTTACAATACCGAGATAAATAAAATAAATTACATGTAAATAGTTTTGCGTCTTAGTTTGAAAAAATCTTCCCTAAATATCAGCGTTCTTAATTATGTGACCACCAGTGTATATAAGTACCCGTATTAACGTTCCCACAGTTGGGATGGGACACAGAGACGTTTCACTTGACGAGGGAAAATTAAGAGGCTGTAACAACTCTGGCCAAGTACGGGTTGTAAATGTAAAATGTCCTTCAAACTTTTTTCAATGTTCAATGAATAAGGTTAATATTATAATTTGTGAGAAAGTTTTTTTAAACAAACTGGATATACACTTCCACCTGTGTAAATAGTAGATACGTAACTATTACGAAATATATGAACAATATCATTCACGAATAATGTTGCTAATGATAACACGCGTTTTTGCGACAGCATACTTCCGTTTCTAAAATTAATTGTAAAATTACAAATGTCTTCGTTCCGCTGGTTAGATGACACAAATATCGTCTTGATTTGTGCATATCATTGTTAGTTCAAATTCATTAATCCGGTGCCGGCTTAGGACTAGTAGTAGTAGACTAGGCCACTCCATTTTACCCCTGGATGTCATAATACAGACATTATTTAAATAAACGATTATTATTGTATATTACTAGTTTCCAACCACAGCCTTGCCCGCGTTTTAATTATTTTTCACGTGTTAGTGTTAGAGATAATAGCATTGTAATGGTGAAATGATTTCCATTCGTTCCAGTAGTTCCGCAGCCAGTTCGTCTCAACAAACAAACAAAGAAATGTGAACCTGTGACGTCACCACATTCCCTCCGAGGTCGATTACATCCCAGGTATTTGCTGAGGGCTGTACCTGTACATTTCACCATAATTTCGCGAACGCATGGACGCCGGTACTCGTAAATCAAGTATGGAACGCACCTTGACTTTGAACTTGGACTGTCGTTGACACAAGTGGTATGTTTGTTTAAGAGTGCCAGAAGCTAATTTTGCGTATACACTTGGGTGTGAAGGATTATACTATTTTCTTAATATTTTTATGCATTGAATAAGAAATGGAAGTTTCCATCAATTGTTCTTTATCTAACATGCGAAAAATTACGTGACTAATCTGAATTGAAAGAGCTTACATTGCATTTACAGTTTTCAGCAAACACATGTTTTGAATTAATACGTCAAGCTTGCCTTTCAGTTTAGTCACAGTAAAATAAATCTCTATATTATAATATTTTTATTAGCTGGCTTGCCCTCGGCTTCGCCCGAAATGTTCCCAAATTTTCTCACCTTTAAACTTTCTCTGGGCTACAACGACTATTTAGAAAGCATTTAAATCAGCCCAGCCTTTTTGAGTTATAAACAGCGAAAAGTGGCATTGATTTATATATAAATCATAATATACTGGCGGACCTTTTCGGGATGTCACTGTATCTAAGACTTAATCTTTAAAATGTAAACAAGCGAATCCAGGGCGGGTCTATAGTCTGATAAATAAATATCTTCTATTTTTTTAATTAAGGTGTACAATAAAGTTATTGTCCATCTATGTCTTAATCCTTTTGATTACACAAACGAAAGATTCGGTGGTATTAAGTATTCTGAGGCTGATACAACACAGCCAATAAATGTACATTGATTTCGTTAATTAGCTAAAGGATCATGTCTTGTTTGATTAATGCTTTGTAAGTATTGCGTAAAGAGTTATAAGGAGTTATGCGATTTGTAATTTATGGCCATCCCGACTCTCACCTCCTACTGGTTTACCGTTGTAAGATATATTTGGTTGACCTGTTAGACTTTATGCACGCAATTTATAAATAACTAGCGGCATGTCCCATATGTATATAATATTATATGTCTAGACAATTCACACAGCAACATCTAGCCCCGTGGTAAGCTCGAAACTTGTGACACGTGTGCTAGATTTTTTATATACTTAATTTAATATAAGTACTTACATAGATATATTTTTTTTATTATACAAATAGAACACCCATACACTCGGAACATATATCTGCAGATCGTACACATTTTTGTTCCAAGGCTATACTATTTTATTTTACTCAGGGTGAATGTGCTATAATGAATTCCTAAAAGACCGATATTGGTACTTGAGAGACTCGTGTCTATTAGTAGGACCTAATAAGGGATCTTATAATAATTTATATAAATAAATATAATCTCTTTATTTCAAGTAACAAAAGAGACTCATATTTAAAACAAACAAAAGATAACATAAATAAAAACACATGCATTTTCCGTTTCCACAGAGGTCACCAGAGTAAGAAACACTTTCTCGGGATCACTTTGTGAAAAAGACTTGTCCATAGCGGCAATTAATAATTAATCACTTGTGTGAAACATTGTACTGCCGGTATTCGTAGAAACAAAAGTAAGAGCAAAGCAATATGCGTGTTTGCTCGGCCGAATGTAAGCGGCGTCATGCCAGTAACCATTTTGATCATTTTTGCGACCGTATTACTGAGAAACGCGTCTTTGATAATTACGTACGTTCTTTGATCGTATGAATTCAACGATCAAGACATTGTTTCCATAGAATCTTCAGAAGTTCTCTTGAAAAAAAACAAACAACACAAGCAAACAAACAAAGCCAAAAGGAAACGTTTAAATTGATAATATAGTAAATTAAATAAATATAATAAATATTGCTTCACAATTTACAGAGCTACTTGCTTTGCTGCGCCACAGAGGTATCTAGTAAATATGGACAAAAAGTCGATAATGTTTTGATTTCTTTGGGTTATTCTATTTCTGAAACTGTCTAAATTTCGCTAACTACTTGTCTAGCCAACATTACCAATAATTGACTACCTACTTTTTGCTCGCCCATTCTGGTTTTCAACTATGCAGTAAGGCTCTATAAATCTAGAATTCCAGGACTAGAACGCTAGGTACCGGTTAGGTCTATTGCCTAAGAATAGATGCACTACCCTAGGCCTTTAGTCGCGTAATAAGAATCAGATTGTGGGCTTGGGAATTTCACTTTATCATCATCATAACAACCCACGTTAGACTATTAATAGTGTACGATATTAGCAACCTTTTCTAGTCAATTTGCTAGCGGTTTAATCCGCGGGACTTAGAAATTTTTGCTTTTAATAGGCCTTTTACAAAATAACGCGAAATTACTCGGTTTCCTTGTCACCACCATTACACCGAAATCTAAAATAACGCTGAAATCACTCGTGGAATTCAACTTGTTTATGATAATTGGTTAAATAGGCATTTATCATAAGGGTGGGTAAGTAATGTGAAGTATTAAATAGTTATTTATGTAATGTATGTCCATTCTTATGTAGAACAAGCATCAAATTTCGTTTTTCGTAGAAATGCCTAAAGTTCACTTCATAATAATAGGCAAACAAAAGAAAAGGAAACCCGTTTAAATGAAAAATGAACCTATCTTGAAATATAATATAAAGTAGATGGCAAGTCTCAAGCCACAGCTTACAAAGCTGTTCGTGCAATTAATTTAAGAACACACGTGTATTTTATAAATATTGTGCGAGCAATTAGAAAACAATTTTCAAAGTGCTGACTTGTGCCTCATATACACGAGGAAGAATAAAATGACTTCTATGAATTTATTAAATTTTTATTATACTTTTATTATTAAATTCTTTAAATCATGCACTTCGGCAGCTCCAAGTATTTATTTTATTTATAAAATAAATACTTTTAATTAATTTTTTTTCTAAACAGTTCACAATTCAATCACAAAATCATATTTATTTTACACTACTTGATTTACAAATGCATGAGAAAATTCTAATATGCAACAATTTATGTACAAAATATTGAACCAAATAACACCATGCACAAATATAATGTAGTAATTACAATTCAAATTAAATAATTGTATTTAATTTTTGAAATATATTTTATGTGTATTATTTTAACTTATTATAATTTAATGTAGCCGTTTGCTTTATAACTGACAACAATATAATGATTCACCTACCTGTTTCCACGTCTCTTGATAAAACTTATTCTAGAGGCATCGACGCTTAGTGCTAATCTGCGAATTTAGTATTCTGTAGACTTTGTTACTTTTTCTTTGTTTTGGTCAGAAGATTAAGATTAAAATGAATTTCACCAATAATTAAACGATCCTTGTGAATCATCATGGAGAATGAGATTTGTTTGTTTTCTTCCCATACCTACTTTCAATGTCATTCTTTTAAAATCTTGTAATACCTGCTTATTTATATTTATTCTCTGAATAGCCAAAACACATGCTATAAAAATATATTTTCCTTCAACACAACAACAAAATAAAACTCCCGATTCTTGGATTTTTATAGGAAAAAAATCATTAAATCAGGTTCCTTACTGAACGATATCAAAAATCAAATAACATGGAGTACTTAATAATAGAAAGATATATAAGGATAATATGAAAATTTAAGAACAGAAATATATTGTGATAAGATTAAAAGAACGCCAAAAAATTACGTTAAGAAAATGAGTTTTGTAATTTAGTTTATAATGTAGACTGATATTTAAACTTAGACGATAAAATAAGAATTAAGAGCTCATAAAACACAGTTAGAAAGATGCTGTGGTGATGTCTAGATTCCCATTGTTCGGGCAGCAATAGGAACCCAGACACCTATGTAATTGAATAATAAAATCAAAACATCTGAATGACTGTGTTTTACATACCTTCAATAACATTTTCAAACCAAACATAGTAGACACAAAAAATATAGATACTATTATTATATATATGAGTTTTGAGAAGAAAGATGATATTTATTGAAGATTATCTTATTATATTAATCATAGTTTATCTTAATAATAATTTACGCTTTGTACCAAAAATGGTCATGCAATAAGGGGTAGGTATGCTTTATGAAAAGATGTAACAAAAAATAAAAAATTGCGCCATTACTGCAAAACCAAATCAAGTACCTACTTATTTTATAAGATCGTAATCTGAAATACCTAAATATGAATAAATACATACCAAATTATAAAAGAGCAAATCAAAATATATAAAGACAAAGAATAAAAAGAAGATATTTGATTTTCTTTGATATACTTTCATACCTTATCTTACTAGACCTTTGTGATGAAGAAAAACATATTCCAAAGCAGCTAATATTTTTTATATGATGTTGAAACTTTAAGTATTTTGTGACATCTTGCTTTCTTAATGACGTGAGATCTTAATCTTGAAATAATTACTAACTTTGAAATCATTTACTAAATACATCCGACTTTAACTATTTCTATAACCTAGCATCACAGAACATATGATTTTTCGTGTCGTTTTGTAAAACTTAGCAATCTAATGTGAACTGGCTGAAATCCAACGAAGGTATGGCTGGATCATCGCACTTATATGGTGTGTTCCTGTCAACAAATATATCATTTTAATAATATAACACAGCAGTGTCAATATTAATTTTTTTTGTAATTATTATTTGTTCAAATATTAGTTCTATAATAATTTCGAATACCAATTGTTAATTGTAATCTTTTGTAAGTTTTTTGATGTTTCCATGGAATTGGTTGATTCAATTAAAAATAAAATTTTAGTTCCACATTTATTTTGAATTATCATTTTATAGTTTCTTTGCCTCCTTTGTTGCTTAATCTAAATAATGAATTAAAAAACATTATTACATGTTTTTTTAATACAGCATTTAGGACTACACACATGTCATCTCCAACTTGGCGATCACACAAGTAGCATCATTATAATTTTGTAAATGTATTAAACACTTGACTGTGGCAAATTGCTCATTACCCACAAGCTTCAAGCATACCACGGGGTTAGATGTTGCTGTGTGAATTATCCAAGAATATTTATTATTGACTTTAAATTTCGAATACACAATATTAATATGGACTTACTCTTTTAGGTCCGGCCTGAGAAAGGCGTTGCGTGGCATCGACGTAAGCTCTATTCCATCACTGGTGTCGCAAACTATTCTGGCTATAGTGATTTTCTTTATTTCTGCAAGCTCACCTGTAAAGATTTTAAATTGGAATTAGCTATGCTTTAGCAAAATATTATACATGACAAACCTGAAATTCTAATATTGTCCATTTGTTATGTCAATAAAGTTTCATCATCATCAAACATCTATAATAATCTATATTTTAAGTCGTATAATTATAACTGAAGAACGGCTGAAGCTGATTTTGATTTTGATTTTCTTCATGAAAAATGTATTTGCGCTTAAAAATAATTCTGAGAGGTTTGAATATTTTGAAAGTGACAATCACCAACAAACACTCGGCCAGCGTGCAGCGTAGTGAATTAAGGATTTATCTCTCTCGTCCAGTGAGAAATCCCTGTGACTTAGTGGGAACGTAAGTATAATACCGTTTACAAGTGATGTGTAATTGTGTGCTGTTGGCTGTGCCTAAATTAAATAAATAAATAAATAAATAAATAAGTAAGGCTTGTGCTTATGCTATCAGTAACAAATCACTAAAATGTAAGTGACAATTAGGTCACAACTTGGTCGAATAAACTGTCCGAATTGTCGGCGAGCCAAATGTAATATTCTTCACTTACGTGGATTGAGCGCTCCCGAGTTGACTTCCGGCCCGTGCTCGTAGTAGAAGCGATCTCCTTTCTTGAACCGGGAGAGTTGCTCAAGGATGATGTAAGCGAAGGTCGGTCCTATGATGCCGCCCGGGACCGGCTTCTCTAAGAGACCGCCTATCCAGAGGTCGATGTCGTCTGGACACTCGTACACAGCTGATAGACGTTTTCTTACCTGTAAATTATATTAAAAAAATTGAATATGGAAAAGCAAAGGTTTGTCGTTTAAGCTTATTATATATTTATCTTGTTATATATATGTATATATAATTAAATATATATATTTTATATATTATTATGTTTTGAAGGAAATAAATATAAGGTATGTGTGGTGTAAACTGACTATTTCCTTTTCTGGTTTGAATAATTAACATAAAATCCAGGTAAATGGTATTTATGATACCTATAAGGAAGTTGGTTTAAGTGATAAAATAAGACAGAAATATAATTATTAGGATATAGATAAACTATTATATAGATATATATTATTACTTATAATCAAGTAATTTAAGATAATTGAAGTAAATTATTAAAGGATAGTGTTGCTTAAATAGCAAATTGAAAAAATAATTGAAGGTGACGGATAAGAATTTTAACATATTTCTATTTTTATAAATGTAATTTTATATTTTCTGTAAAAATATAAATCAATACATGAGATAAAATGATATCCTTACACTTTTATGCAGCTCATTGAAGTCCTTGTAAGGTTGGAGGCCGACAAGCGTGCGGTACTCGTTGTAAGGACGGAGGCCAAAGTCGCGGCCACGCTGGATGTTTATCGAGGCCAGGTCGAGGCCGAAGGGACTGCCTCCGCGGAACAGGTAGCGGGTCAGCTGAACAAAGATTAAATAAATCTATACGAGGAAAAATAAAGGATGAAGCTGTAGCGAGTCTGCTAAATAAAGGTTAAATCTACATGAGGTATTAAATATAATTGATAAACTTATAGCTGATATTATAGTAACTGATTGGACATATCAGTAAAAAAATCCAAAATCTAAACCATATTTTTAAACCCTAGTTTGAAACCAAATGATAATTTTTGGTATGTAAGAATCATCGCATTTGTTGAGTTAAGATTTAACCCAACTACTAAGACCAATCAAGGCTTTAGACCAACACAAACTTCGAGCTTACCACTGCTAGATGTTGCTGTGTGAATTGTCTGGAAATATTTAGGTATTTATTTAATACCTTCATAGGTACTAAAATAGGAAGGTTTTCTCATCTTCATAGATGTCAAAAAACTTGAAATAAATTATCTTACTCCAGTGGTCATGAAGGGGTCTACGGACTGCATCGGCTGCGCACACATCCCCACGATCAGTTGGTCCAGGAAATGACGCATGCGCAGGCGGCTCGGCTGGAACATCACTTCCGGTATGAAGATCTCCTCCGTTGTCTGACCTGTCACTGGGCACATTGGTCTGAAAGGAAAACAGAGTAATTCATTGTACATATTAACAGAAGGAAGATTTTTGAACTGAGGACGTGATTATTTTATAATTATTGAATTTTTAATCAAATAGGTTCTTAGAAATGTAGAAAATGTTTTGAAAGTATCTAAGATTCTTACGCAACTTTTAAGCTCTTAATAATTTTGGTTTAGTTATCGGTACTTAGTCGGGTATAAGTGAAATTTATCCTAGCGTAATTCCTCGAGCGTTGCGGTGTAGAACCAACCAGGCGTTTACAAAGGCGTGGGTTAGATTGCCGCTCAAAGTAATAACTTACATTAGAATTAGTTTGCTTCCTATTTTAAAACAAGTTTAATGATAATGTTGGACTTACTTGATCTTACCGTCGACGGTGGAATGTCCAAACCTCATGGCTGCCGCTGCGAACTCGGCTAGTACAGACGGGTTCACTTCCGGGTCGTAGTCCGAAGAATACCCGTCTGATGCACCTAGGTTGAAGAGGTGCACTAGGTTCCAACCTAGAAGTAAATTAATTATAAGCCTTTTTACTTCTTGTTTTACAGTATTTTTATCAGTTACATATATTATACTAAACTTAAAATAATCACAAAAATATAACAAATGCGTTGTCGACACACTCTTAATCTATACTAGTAATAAACCTGTAAGAGCCTATCATGGAGTAAGCTATTTTCTAGAAATATTGTGGTTATAAGCTCAATATATGAGCCTATATTGAGCATAACCACAATCTGAAACTAACCTACTGAAACTTATTTGACGATTTTTATTCTGTATGAGATTTGGTAGGTATACATTTAGACGTCTGGGACACAGGATAGGCTATTTAAATTCTTGCTCCAGTTATGATAAGACGTTGCTCCCATATATAATTTAACGCGGATGGAGTCACCGGCACAGCTAGCTTTAGACTAACAAAATCGTTGCCATTAATTCCTTACCGACTAGCAGAGGCAGCCACTCGTTGTAAACAATGTGCTGATACATCGCCTGGAGGATAAGCTTGCTCTTGTAGAAGATAGCGTTGGCATCGCAGGCGGGGTGTGACTTGGACAGGATTGAGGCGATGTAGTTGTGCAGGCGCGTGAAGATAGTGTGGAGGGCTGTGAGGCAGATCAACTGGTTGCCATGGTGATCGCCTATAGAAAAACATGTAATATTTGTATTAGTGGCCATGGGATTTACGTTGTGGTGCCGGTCTAACTGTACTGTCTCTAAGAAGCTAAGGGATTTATATACCAAAGACGGGAAGCGTCGTTCTATTTATTACAGGTACCATCTTGCTGCGATCAACAACACGTCTGGTAAGTGTCCGGTGATTTAACAAAATACCCAAGAACTATAATTTGTTTTAATGGAGAGACCCTTAAACTGTTGTGTGACATTATGGTGAGTTTAGCACAACTAAAATAATATGTATCCTGTATACTAGAAATTTTTCAATATGATATTATACGTATAAGATCAGGCAGATAAAAAAAAACAACAGGCAATACCTGAGTCAAAGCAAGCTCCTTGATCCTTACTATACAGGCACTCTGGCCTGTCAGTGAGTGGAGGCAGGTCTCTCCCATACTCCTTGAAGACCTTCATGTATCCGTTGTCTCGCAACGTCTCCTGTTTGTCATCAGACTTGCCGTACAGCTGGGATAGGTCTAGGAAATGGGTTACCCCGTTCATCTGAATGATAACAAAGAATTCAATTACCACAGGATTACAGATGCTTTAGTTTATTAGTTAAATAAAAATATCATACTAAATGCTCACCAATTCTATCAAAAGCATGCCGTGTGGCTTCCCGCAACTTTCTGTCTACCAACATACGATGCGACATAGGTCTTATATATTAGTAAGTGTGGTGATTATAACAAAATCTCTTAAGACATTTATTAGTTCTATCAGGATGAACCGTGCCCAATAGTGTGGCGTTATAATATGGGTTGTTATGATGATGAAACAATAGCATCTTCTAGAACAAAAGACACTACTGAAGCGCTGTAAAGTCTACCTGCTTAGCAAACCCACAGCTACAGTCGGGAGAAGGCGCCAGTTGAGCCCTGACGAAGTTTTGGCAGGTCCTGTCGAAGTGGCGGTAGAACGCATCCTGAGGAGACACGGCAATTGGCGCACAAGCCCAGTGAAGCTGGTCGGGTGGAAGGGGCTGCCCTTGCTTCGTGCAGCAGTTTATTGTACTTCCGTTACCTGGATGATAAAATTCAGAACATTCAGAAAACGATATATTTAACTAATAGATGAACTGGCATTGGAAGAGTGTGAATATCATCTTACAAATCCTTTTTCCATACCACTTCTAAGCACCCGTTCAAAATTCCATCTGTCCAAAAGACCCAAAAAAGCCTTCGGGAGATTCGGTATAATAGCCACGCTTACCAGGGGGTTGGAGATCGCAGTAAGTTTGTATAGTCCGTGTTAAACTATAAGGCGGCATTATGAGCTATCAAGATGATCTTGTTGTGCTGAGTAACGTGGTATTCTCCGTTAAGGAACTCTTCCCTGACCTGAAAGAGCTGAGTTCACGAAGGCAGGTTCAGGCTGGATTTGTATGTACGAAGAGACCAGATTTCAAAGGTACAATACTCACAACTACTGCTGATAACCGTAGAAGTTACATCATGAGCTATAAACTGGCAGAACTGCATGAAGATCAGGTTGTGCAGAGCGACGGGGTAGTCTCCGTCGGGGAGGAGCGAGGTGCTGACGTCACGAGGGCTGGGGAGGGGCGCGTTCAGGTTGCATTTGGATGTACGGAGAGACCAGATTCCTGGAACATAAATATGGTGTATAAATGTTAGGAACAATCATGTTTGTCCTTAAAACTATTTTATACAGACACAATACTTAATATGATGTATAATCATCTTTGGCCTTCAAACTTTTACTGACACAATATTTAGTACTAATTCCACTAGAA
This sequence comes from Chloroclystis v-ata, assembly GCA_963691955.1. NCBI lineage: Eukaryota > Metazoa > Arthropoda > Insecta > Lepidoptera > Geometridae > Chloroclystis > Chloroclystis v-ata. Next base: position 9,413,877 of record OY829898.1, on the reverse strand, counting down.
AAACCTTATCTGAATAGTTTCTTGAGCATTGTTTGCGCATGTCAGACGACAACGATGAACGGTTAATGGATTATCGCAAAAAAAAGAGCCATTACCTGGATCTCGTTTCATTTGTATCGTCATTCATCATAACACTCATACGTCTTATGGCGTCTACACACCAAAGCCTTATTTTGTACAATCATGGTACAAAATAAGGCCGGCGGGTTGGGCCGCCGGGCTGTGCCGGCGGGCCGCCGGCTTTGGTGTGTAGAGCGCTTTACAGACCAGAGGGCTTACGTTCTCTTCTGACTTAGTACCTACACAGAACGAGGCTGCTACCGTCTTCTGATTATAAATCTCTTATTCAGAGCTGTAGTGTTACTATTCACATGCATGTGTTGCTTCGGATATACTTGTACTCTTACCATCGCTATAATCTGGTGGTAGTAGCCTCTCATATCCGGAGTTGACGGCCCCCCAGGTCGGATGAGCGGGGTTGTTGCACTGACCGTCCGTGCTCCTGTGCGGGGCGGGTGGGGCGGGGCACGTCGGCTCGGGGGGGCAGTATGGAGCTGGACAGAAGTGTAGCTCGTCAATACATTAATACGGTACCAGGCTAATGCCTACACATTACATTGTGGGACAGAGAGATAATGAGAACTACATTCACCACGCTGGCCAAATGCGGGTTTCGAAAGTCTCGTCCTTCAAATTATTTTCTTAGTTTTCAAAACATCCGATGTCCTCACTATTAAAACACTTGTTTTTATAATGAATAAAAAGTAAAATGAAAATAATGCTATTTATAATTAATAAGTATTCTTTATTTTATATTTTTTGTATTAGTTGTAGATTTATGTATTTTATTTATTAATTACAATTTTACCACCACCGTCTCGCAAATTTTTATTCTTTTATCTTATTATTTTTTTATAAATTCTGCAATTTTTCTTTCCATCATCAGGTTGTCTGGAAGAAATTGCTTTAAGCAATAAGACCGCCCATTACGCATACGTTTTCGTAGTTTTTTAGGTTCTTATGTAAATATTAATTATTGGTGTGTGTAATCAAGAATTATCTTATCTTAAGTACTTACAATCATAGTGTTCGCTATATCCAAGATCCACATCTTCATCATCAATAACCTGCTGTTCCTTCAGGTCCTGCAGCGCGAACAGGTTGAGGAAACCACCTTCTCCAAGCTCATCCGACTTTGCATCCGAGTCGGCTAAGGACTGGAATATAAAACAATTATACATATATACATATTACATCTGTCAAAGAATAACACAGGTGTCCTAAGGCCAGCTCAGCGAGGACGGAAACCTCGCGTGGAGCAAAAGGCCAAAAGCTGGCTTGATCCAGATGTTCAGTACGCATAGGGACTGCGAAAGCACGGCCTATCGATCCTTTAGTGCTAAAGAGTTTTTAGCAAGAGGTGCCAGAAAAGTTACCACAGGGATAACTGGCTTGTGACAGCCAAGCGTTCATACTAATAACCCAATACAAAAACAAATTTACAAATGTCCGCGGCCTGAGGTAATAGAATAGAAAAATGTTATATATATAATTATTTATTTTACCTAAAGTTTTTTAAAACCAATAAAAACTATTAGGTATTATATGTAGTCCGGTCAATTTAAACATTCGAAGTTACATAAAGTCCCAACAAGCTGAATTTCTGTGAAATTGTTCAAAACATAATTATAATCAATGTCTAGAAGTTCCCCATCATTCCTCATTAAGGAAAAAAAGTTATTCAAGGTCAAAGGAAAAAAAATGAGATTTTCGCGATTTTCAGCAAAACGGTAAGTTTTATCATAAAAGTCCCTGAGAACAAATTGTAGATCATAAAATTATCTATAAAAATGTATCAATACTTTTTTCTTACAAGCCACCGTTTCTGAGATATAACGATTCATACATAATAACGATATAATATATAGTAGCGTTTTAGTATAAATTCCTTACCTGTCTCAGCCTGGAGTCGGCCGAGCCGGGATCCACTACTGCATCATCGAACGTTTCTAGAATCTTCTCCGCTAGCTTCTTGTGCTTACTCAACTTCTTTCTGGATATTTTGTGTGATTTCTTTTTTGCGTCTTCGTTTATGCTCTTATGTGAACGCAGTTTATTATTTGACTTTGCTAAAAAATAGATAAAAGATTATAAAGGTATCTTTTAAGCTAGACAATACAATCCTTATCATCGTAGGTAACCATATCTGCCGTCAGACGTCCACTGCTCGACATAGCCTTCCCTTTATAATAACCAGTTGCAACTTGCATCGACCGCGAACCAGTTAATTTTACCAACTCATACGTTCCGGGGTTGAAAGCTTGTTTTTGGTTTACGTTGTTTCACTTTCACATAAAGCGTTGACACTTATGCACAATTTTAAAAGTGAAAATGTTTTTGCGTAGATCAGCAATGATTATACTGTATAATAAACATAATGAATGAAATCAAGACTGTTATTGAGTGAGTTTATTGTTATGCAATAAATACCTACTTTATCAAGAGCAAATTGTTTCAAACCACACAGCAATTTTATAAGTAAAAATGTCTTTGCGTAGATCAGCAATGATTAAACAGTAGGTATAATAAACATAATGAAAGAAATCAAGACTGTTATTGAGTGAGTTTATTGTTATGCAACAAATACCTACTGTATCAAGTGCAAATTGTTTCAAACCTTGGTTATAGCAGCAGACTCCAACTTCGCCTCCAATGTGACACTCAGGGTTAGTCGCCCCTGGCCGGACGTGCTCAGGGCAGCTCACCTTTGGCACGCACTTGCCTTTCATCGGGCACGTGTTACAGGGAGCAACGCCCTTAACTGAGGAACATTCATTAAATAAATAAATATTGCTGGACAATTCACACAGTAACATCTAGCCCCGTGGTAAGCTCGAAGCTTGTGTTACGGGTGCTAGATTTCTGATATACTTAATTATACAAAAATAGATAGATACTTATTTTATTATTCATATATAACACCCAGACACTCGGAACAAATATCTGCAGATCGTACAATTTTTTTCCGAGGCGGGAATCGAACCCGCAACCTCCTGCGTCGCGGGCAGACCTTCACCCGCTGCGCCACAGAGGTCGTCATTGATCTTAGTATGTTTTTTAACAAAATGTACTTTATTATAACCTAACTTTTCGCCCGCAACAACACAGGCCTAGTCCACAACTTTACAGCGTTAATGTATATAGTTGTTATAAATGTTCTATAGTATAAGTGGTATTATTGTAAAGTTTAAGTTAAAATCCTTTCTGTGTATGTGAAAGAATAGCAAACAAAATATCCATCTATCTACACAAACAAAAAAGACAAATGTCTCTATTATTGTTTTTTTTTTATTTGATATGACTTTTAACTGATAAAAGATACTTTGTAAAGATTATCAAAGTATTTTAAGTAAAAATCGTTACCTACCTAATAAAAGTATAAGTGGTATTATTGTAAAGTTTAAGTTAAAATCCTTTCTGTGTATGTGAAAGAATAGCAAACAAAATATCCATCTATCTACACAAACAAAAAAGACAAATGTCTCTATTATTGTTTTTTTTTTATTTGATATGACTTTTAACTGATAAAAGATACTTTGTAAAGATTATCAAAGTATTTTAAGTAAAAATCGTTACCTACCTAATAAAAATTATTTATATCTTGAAAAACATCTGAAATTGACCCCATTTTAGAAAGCAGTGAGAAAATGCCGTCAAATCACTGAATATTTTTCTAATAAGAAAATGAAACGGTATTTATGCAAATTACATTTATCGTTATGCCACTAGATTAAGTAGGTACTACATACTCGCAAATATCAATAGCATTTAATAAAATATAGCCTGCCAAATGTTAGGTCATCCTCAGACACATGGTACGATTACATATTTACAATATCACTCACCTGAAATACTAACTGCACTTTTCACTGAATATAATTCTATAATGCACAGAACCACCCAGAAATATAAACTTTGTCTGCACATTTTGTACAATTTTTATAATTTATATAAATTTAAGAGCATCCAATCTCCACCACAGCTTAGCCGCAAAGAAAGAATTGATTACGACTAAGTTACTTTTATAAAGTGATAATCATTTTAAATTGCGGGTAGACAACCTAATAACAATAGATAAATGTACCAATGAATGTGTTTGTCCTTCTACAATGAAACATCTGGGAATTAGATATGCAATTTTTTGTTAAAAAGATATAAGTTGATTAAAAAGTTCTATCGCATGCTAATTAAGCATAGTGAACCAATTCTATAATGACGAGTTTATTAACATTATTAAGTTATTAACATTTTCTATAGGTACTCGTTATTTTATATGAATCTACCTACATTATTTATGAGTAAAAGAAAGCAAGAACACGTAAAATAATCTATACTAATATTATAAAGCTGAACAGTTAGTTTGTTGTTCTTTTTGATTGAACGTGCTAATCTCAGGAACCTCTGTGGCGCAGCGGTTAAAGGTCCGCCTGCGACGCAAGAGGTTGCGGGTTAGATTCCCGCCTCGAGACAAACATTTGTACGATCATATAAAAAATACCTATCTGTATAATATGTATATTACATTAACTATATCAGAAATCTCACCAGTAGAACAAGCTTCGTAAGCTCGAAGCTTGTGTTGCACATAAGTTAGGCTAGTTGCTGTGTGAATTGTCAAGCAATAGTACGGGAGGCGACGATGCTAAATCGGGATCTCCTCGAGCGTCAAAGAAACCTATATGGTTGCAAAGCTTAGATTATAAGAAGAAAAAAAAACCCAACCCATCTGCACGCATGAAACTTTATCGACGATTTTTTATTATTTCGGCTTGCGAAAATCGTCAGATTATATACTTTTCGTTATCCTTGCATTATTTCCTTCAAAATAAAAAAAAAATTGGCTACGCTCGAGAATGTCGAGATGACGTTTTTTTTTACAACTTTGCTGCCCTCCCCTTTCTTTGCGTCACTCTCAAATTGTCAGATTAGTGGAATATACACTTTTTAGCATGTAATTAACTCATCCTAACTTAATCTGACACGCTCGAGAATGTCCAATTATCAATTTTTTTTTACTAATCTGATCCTTTATCCTTCACGTTCGGCTTTATAAATGTGGCTCATATTTGGTGGAGGTACTTGTCTGGGTACAGGTTATCCCCTGTATCTTAATCTGACGCGCTCGTGTATGTCACGAGATCCCCTCTTCGGCTCCCCCCTACTACAATATGCAATCACTCTTTATTTATCAGGCAAGCGTGGTGATTATAACAAAACCACCGAAGACTTATTCATTCACGGCTTTTCTCGAAATAAAAAAATGTGTTGTTATGACGAAATTTTAATATTCATGATCGAAGTTAATTACGGAAATTGTACGGGAATGACTGTTTTCGTAATTAACTTCAAAATATAAAAATAAAATTATTAATTTATTTAACAATCAATTCGCTGTTTATTTTTTAATTCTTCTTACATTAATTACGAACACTAGATCACAGCTCAAAATGTAGTGATATAAAAATATCGTATTATCTATAAATTTATTCCCCTTTCCTGTATTATTTATTTAATTAATTCATTAGGTTTTTGGTAGTTTAAAATCTAGAAGTTATTTAATTTCTTTGAGTAGGATACTAACCAAACATAGTAGGTATAGGAACTTTAATCAATATTATAAGTACTAAAAATATAAAACAGATTTTATAGGTCACCGGATTAATTAAATGTATCAAAACTAATAGGTAATCAAAATGGTTTAAAAAATCATTTTACAATAAATGATCGTTATTTTATTGTTTTGTATCAATTTTAAAATTGTAGATAATTATAGGATAATTACAATATCTCACTTTAGGTAGGTACGTGTTCGATTAACAACCCTTGTGCACATTTTATATCATAGTTTTAAAAAATAAACTTCCAGGGATTTTCTTAAGACTAGCATATCAAGTAAGTTTTTATCTTTTAAATATTTACAACTTCACGTAAAATTAAAACATCTACGCTTCTAATTTTAAATCTGAAGACAGCGTCAGCTCCGGTTTGAGGGCAAATAGATTTTTGGCTTTAATTTTTCTTTCTTGAAGTTTCTGATCTGAAGGCAATAGAAGACCGACTAGACCCCCCGCTGAAACAAAAGACATCTAATTAGTTACAAATTGCAAGAACTGATATTAGATAAACAAAAAATTAATTTTTAATTGTAAAAATAAACTCTTTTAGACTCATGTCTAGACAGAGTTATGTAAAGCCAATTCCCTCGTCAATCAATTTAGTATTGACACAAAATCTTAAATAACAGAGTTGTTATAAAATTATAAAACATTATTTAGTCTGTGCCTCTAAATTCCTTTTACCTCTAGACTCTAGGCACCATATCTTTATCTTACATAACGTACCCAAAGCGATTCCTCCGAATAGGTAGAAGGAAATTTCACAGTTGTCATCCAGGAGTCTCTTCAGTAGGTTGATGCCGAAGACAGCGCTCCCACGGCCTGCCATCAGCGTCAGGCAAATAGCCATGGCTCTGAAACAAAGCGATTCAAGAAAATATAACAAGGCTATTATACTCGGAGTTCTTGTCGGGATTAGAAATGAGGAGGTAACAGACAGAACGTGGGTTACAATGTCGTTCACACCAAGATAGGATAGATGCTCTTGTGAAAGCTGCTGTTTCACGGTGGTTGCTAACTCCATCCAGTCGGAACAATGGAAAAGGCTTATTGTCATAAATCTATAAATTAAGTCTCTTACATACATAGATATATTTTTATTATAGATACATTTAAACACCCAGACATGTCTGACGATTTAAGACGTTGTTGTCTACAAATAGATTTTACTACAAGAGGTCCTAGCATTTTTCTAGTATTTTTTAAAGTTGATGAGTATTTAGTTTTGGGGTTTAAGTGGAAACAAATATTAATTTTAAATTGATTTTTAAAAACGTTTTGGGGTTGAAGTGGATGCTAACCCCAAAAAAGCCTCCACTTGTGGCATAAGCCGTGAATAAAACGAATTAAAGTGACTTACTTCACATGCGTAGGGAAGACGTCAACAGTAAAGCTAGTAAGGGTTCCGAAGTTGATGATGCCGCAGGTGAAGACCACGAACAGAACCGCGCTGAGCGCCCAGTACGAGCTGGCGTTGATGCATAGGGCGGAGGTACCGCCGAACACCTGAAAGAATTAATATCCAAATGAATTAAATAAGGGATTGGACACCAAGAAACAATAGAAAAAGAAGACGACTGTAAATCAATTGACATCAAAAAGGTTGCTAGTCCTCTGTAGTTTCGAATAGCCTCTGAAAGAAACCACTGAATTATCTCAAAGCCTGTGTAAAGACACTCCAATAGAAAGAAGGTGTAGTCATCTGTAGTTAAAAGACCACTAACAAATAAGGTAAGTAATTACAATGTTGTTAACATTATGCTGAGATAGTGCTAGTTTTTTCCGACAAATATGTCTTAGATAATAAATTTGTATTTGTTTCTGTAACTATTTCAAGTTGGAAAAAATAAAAATATTTTGTTTGTTGTTTGATGAGATAAAATGAGTCTTTTGTTGATGACCTAATAATAAGTAAATTAATAAGTAAATTAATGAAGAACACAAAATCCTTGTTAATGTCACCTGTACTCCGATGAACACGTTCTTCCTGCCGATCCGGCTGACGATGCCGCTCATGGCCAGGTTGAGCACGGCTATGGTCACGCTGATACCGAACACCATCAGCAAGGCAGTCTGGTTCAACGAACATGGCTCAGTCTGGAAACAGGGAAGACAATGCGATAAGTACTTGAAGCCATATAACTAAATATTAGCAGAATTTCAAGGTGAGATAAAGTGGAAAATTTATTTTTCTTTGATAATCATCTAATATCACTTTAACTTTTATGGTTATTTAGATGTTATCCTTACATATATACAGTTACCAAACTGTGTAAGGAAATTAGCACCTATTATGTTTAAGGTACACTATTTCAGGATAAAACAATTTATGGGTTATGTTTTGGAAGGAGCAGAACATGCTTTGAATGAATACATAGTTAAATACCTATAATTATTGATTGGCGCACAATAATGGTATTGTTTCGGCCTAGTCGCGATTGTTCTCATTGCAGACGTCAGCAACTTAAAGAATTATTTTTTCTATGAGCCTATTGTGTTCCACTGTAGGGCAAAGGCCTCCTTATAGATATAATTTCATTTATTTCCATAAAATCCTAAATATTACTAAGACTTGAACAAGTAACAGTATTAAGAAATTATCTAACATAATCTACTGTAAAACCCATGCTATCTACACTCGAGAGCAATGAATCCGGGTCACTCAAAGAATCCAAAAAATCTCGGAAAGTAAGAATGCTAGGTTAATGCAATAAATTGTATTTAATAGACAATTTAATACTCCTTAAATGAAAGTTAAAAAAATATGAGTCACCATACATTTTATTTACACAAAATTACATAAAGAAAAAAAACTGCTGATCTCTCCTTAAAACAAAAATAGGAAACATGAAATTTTTGAACTTTATGACGATTTTCTTGAATTTCAATACTTCGTATTACCTCCTCGTGCTTCCATTACTGCGTTTACGCGGTTTGGCATGCTGTACACCAAGTTCCTTATACGATTTTGGGGAATATTCTCCCATTCCTCTGTGAGAGCAATTTTGAGCTCAGGAAGCGTGTTTGGGGGATGGTTTCGTTGTTTTACGCATCTCCCTAGCTCGTCCCAAGCATGCTCGATCGGGTTGATATCCGGGCTGCGCGCTGGCCACTCCATACAAGTAATGTTCATCTCTTGAAGGTAGTCATTCACAATCCTACCTGTATGAGGTCGGGCATTGTCATGCATAAATATAGCATCCTCACCCAAATTGACCATAAATGGACCAATATAAATGAATAAATACAATTTATTGCATTAACCTAGCATTCTTACTTTCCGAGATTTTTTGGATTCTTTGAGTGACCCGGATTCATTGCTCTCGAGTGTATATATATAAAAGAAAGTCGTGTTAGTTAGTCCACTTATAACTCAAGAACGGCTGAACCGATTTAGCTGAAAATTGGCAGGGAGGTAGTTTAGAGCCAGGAGAAGGACATAGGATACTTTTTACTGCGGGAAAATCTAATATAACGCGGGCGAAGCCGCGGGCGGAAAGCTAGTTTTAAATAGAATTACCTGCACAGTTGTGGTACTGTTCATGGACTGGCGAATCATCTGGCAGATGGTGATGTCGGTGCTTCCGGCCTCCACAGACGACATGAAGGCGTTCATGATGAACGGCATCCACACTTGGTACGGGTTAATGCTGGAATATTAGAAATAGTGTGGTAAAACAAGAACTTGATTCATGTTACCATTTAATTTATAAACGAGTATGTATAATAAAATATATCTATCTATCTATGTCTGTGTATTCTATTAAATATATTAGAAATCTAGTGCCCGTTGTCGTGGGTACAAACCTTAGCGCACACTTCTGGATTTTTCTTCGTATACAATGTATGTGCGCTCCAAAACACGTGTTCTAACTGTGAAGGCAATCATCGTGACAAAACCGATACGAAACATGTTTTGAAATTTTAAAAGGTTTGAAGAACATTGTGGCGTTCACCCGCACTTGGCCAGCACGTGGTGAATAAAGGCCAAGTCTATCGTCAAGAGTCTTCGGGAACGTAAATAGGGGTTATAGTGTAAGTACTTACGATGAATAAACAATGACGGACAGCAGCGCAAGAAGCATGGTGTCCTTTAGAAGAGGAAGCCGCACCATGGGCAGCGTCTGTGCCTTGATGGACGCCCAGAAGCCGGTCTTCGTGCTTGATGAGCCTTCTTCGTCTAGGACTACTGAGCTTGCCTGGAATAACACGTGAAATGGTATTGCTGGATAATTTACAAAGCATCTAGCTCCGTGTTAGGTGTGCGTTCTCCATATCTGAATACTTATTAGAATCCTTCCCTTCCCGTATATGGATATTCCGTATGCCTATTAGGAATCAGAATTATCAATTTATTTCAATCAAGATTTTACACGTCAAGTTGCACATTAATTAAAATAAAATAGATGTCAAAACGTAAAATAGTAATATAGGTAATGTCTGGAATGTCATTATAAAATAACAATAAAAATAAATTTATTTTATTTGTATTTTATTATACATAAAAAACACCCAAAATACCCGAAACAGTATGGCATCATCTATCCCCGTGGTAATCTCGAAGCCTGTGTTACGGTTAAATTATTATCAAACAGATCATTATACAATATTAGATGGATGTTTGTGTTAACACAACATCGAATAACTTCATCAAAATAGAACTACATATTTCTCATGACAGGTCTATATTTGCGTTCTTCTATTTCACAATGTTGAAATATTTGTTTTCAACTGACTTCGGTTCAGATAGGTATGACAAAACGTGACCATGTTATCAAATCTAAATACATAATGTTAAATACAAAAACACCCCTTTCCACGGTTTGTTAGATATGGTAAGATACTATCAATATGCAAAGAATTAAATTTTATTCCATGATCATTATGATATATTATTCTTTATCTCTTGACACATTGTGTACGCTATGACTCGCATTTTGACGAGATAAATCACTACGCACAAACTTTAGCGTATTTTGATAAAACGGTGCAGTTTTTTTTGGCACAAGAATGTGGTATTCATTTGTAGGTAAGAAAGATTTTGTGCTGACTTGAATCGAGTCAATTATGTACTTCATTATAACAACCTATTTACGTTCCACTACTGGGCACGGGATTCTCTAATAAAACTTCTTATAAGTCTTGGGGATGTGATATAATCACCACGTTTGTAACGCGGATTGGTTAGCCTATTTACTGCTGTAGCACACGTTCTGCTTAATTTTTTTTGTATTATTATATTATACTTTTACTATGTTTTTATGTATGTAGTAAGTACTTTTTATGTTTTGTTGTAATTTTATGTGTCTTTATATAAATTGTATGTGTGTTTGCTGAAGTACTGAATAAAAGTCTTATCCAACTTACCCGGTAAAATTCAGGTCCTTTTCCACTATTAAAGGAGTAAATCCCTTGCAGGACCTTCATAGCTTCTTCATGTCTGCCCACACTCAGCAGGAACTTAGGGCTCTCATACGAGTAGTAGACTCCGATAGCTGCTATCAGGGTGGGCATTGCGAAGATGAGGTCCAACAGTCTCCAGGAGTTCAGGTGGATGTTCAGAAATTGGACGTAGTAAGAGAACTTCAGAGGTAGGATCGGGATTGTTATCACTGAAAGATAATTTATTCATTTCCTGATCATTTTGTCTAAAATTACCAACATAGCAAGAGTAACTAGTTTGTTATTCGTGTATGAAGCAAAATGGTTAAATGACTTATTATCAGAATGCCGTCAGAGTGAATATTATGTTGAAAGACTGACACTCAAAATGACTACGATATGAAATGACTTAAAATTAAAATAACTGGGGCAATTTGCTTCATAGACGTATAACAAATTAGTCACACTTGCTTCGTAAATAATTTGGGTCGAATATAATTAAATAAAAATAAATGTGGAAGATTTACCACGCGCTTAATACCTATTGCATTATTATAACAACCTGTATTATAGACCCGTCTAGTGGGTATGAAAACAATAGAACCTATTAAAGTTTCCAGGTAAAAGCCCAAAAAAAAAAAATTGGGAGAAATTGTCAAAGAGGTACTGAGAAGTGAAAAAAAGGTAGAAAACTGATGCTTATATAGCTTATACCAAGCAGTGGAAGAAAACGGACTGATTATTATGATGATGATGATTGGGAAATAAACACATAGGTACCTAATGAAAGTACAAACTAATAAAATACTTAACTAAAAATAAATTTTGTTGATAGACGTTTCAAAGGTAATGTAAACATTTAAATGCAATCTTTGACTATGAACAAAACCTTCGAGACACATTGAAATATAAATGTATATTAAGTAGCTGTTGGAAGGTAATTAGTAAGTATAGGGTTAAACTTTTATGACAAGGATACCTTAGATTAATTATGTAGGTATAGATTGAGCGTTCAGGTTTCAAAACGTCACTTAATTTATTCCATAGACATATAATTAATTTAAAGACGCATAAAAACAAAAAACAAAACAATCTACTTTTGTCTATTAACCTTTTTTTATCTTAAAAAAACAAGATGTATTTTTCAATTCAACGCATTTTGTAATCTCTTTATTTAGAATTTTAAATGGATGAAATCTAATCCGTTATAATGTTATTTTAAATAAACGTGATTCCGTATTCTTGAAAAATGCTGAACGAATGATCCATTAAGCCGACTGTAACTTTTTTATTTTGATTAGATTTTTTTCCCATTCGATTTGGCACATCATCACCACCCTTATTTTACGTTCCCACTGCTGGGATACAGGGACTTCTTTCTTGACGAGAGATATTTACCACGCTGGCCAAGCGCGAGTTGGTGAATGTCACATGTCCTTCAAACTTTTTAAAGTTCTCAGAACATATCGGCTTCCTCACGATGTTTGCCTTCACCGATAAAGCACGTGTTCCAAAGCTACATACACATAATTTTTATTAGTAAATATTATATTATTTATATTATTACCGTTCTTTTAAAGTGCCATCTTTGTAATATTCAATCGAAAGACTGTCATTAATGGTAAGTCCACATTCGTCCGGGATGTTTTTCATAAATAATTAAAACGTTCATTTTCGTCCCGCATTTGGATTGTTGGACCGATTGTTGGCCGCATTCGTCCCGCATACCAATTTTAATGTAAGTAAAAGCATAACAGTCAACAAAATCTCCATAACAGTCATACGTTGAAGACTAAGAAGTACATACACTATCACCAACGAATAGTTTTGTTCTAATGATAAATATGACAGTTAATTAATTAGTTACCAGCCATTAGTCCAGCGCTGGACAAGAATACGCTGGTGGTGAGGAGGATCAGGGAACTCCGCTTATCATTGGGAGTGTTCTCGCTCAGAAGAGTCAGACTCAACGCCAGTGCTCCAGACACTCTGCAAGAGAATGTTAACATAAGCACCCCTTTAGGTATAAAGCTTAGCGTCGCCGCACACGAGCCACTCGCCACAGCCACAAACGCCGCCACGAGAAGCTAGAAGCGTGAAGCGGGTGGCCGCCACCGGCGTCAACGGTGTGCGGCGAGTCCATATAAAATGTATGAAAATTACAGGAAATATGCCAGTGGCGGCGTTTTGTGGTTGTGGCCGGTGGCTCGTGTGCGGGAGCCCTTTGGCCTTAATTTACCACGTTGTTTTTCAATAAGTATTGTAAAACCTTGATAGAGATGAACGCTATGTTGTTATAATAGCTTCTCAACATCAGAATGAAAACACTGAAGCGAACTGTAAAGGCAAAATTATTTCCATGTTAAAATTAGAATGACCTTAAGACCTATGTAATTTAATAGAATTGACGAGTAGTTGAAAAATAGTCATTTACATAGGAGAATTTATTAACTATAAATAATTTATTTGGTTATAAGTTTTTCTAACGTGCAAATCGATGTGTTTTTATGTGAATAAAGGGCGTAGTGTCGATTGTACCATTGATTAGTACCATCAATGGTACAAATGACACTACTTTGTGTCATCTGTACCATTGAAAAACATACAAGTTTATACCGTGTATTTACTCGTGAAAAAAAAAACAAATGAAAAGTAATAATTTCGTCTCAATCTTATTTTATTATATTTTTTATTAGTTTACAAAACAGAATAAAATTACTTACAACTTGAGTAACTCAATTAATTATTACAATCTAGATTTTATACAAACATGTAAACATAACAACATTATAAAAGTGTTACAACATTATAACAAAAAATTTTGCTGAAAACTATTCCTGAAAAATAACAAAAATATTTAATATTATTATTATTAATATTATATTAATATTATGATATTTAAGTTTGACAGCTGTCATCGAAAATGTTGCTCTCTCTAACACCTGTCGATTGAGCTTAGTAAGGTATCTCTAGGCCAAGCCGTTTCAGAGTTATGGCAGTTTAAAGTTTGACAGCTGTCATCGAAAACGTTGCTCTCTCTAACACCTGTCGATTGAGCTTTGTACGGGATCTCTAGGCCAAGCCGTTTCAGAGTTATGGCAGTTTAAAGTTTGACAGCTGTCATCGAAAATGTTGCTCTCTCTAACACCTATCGATTGAGCTTAGTAAGGTATCTCTAGGCCAAGCCGTTTCAGAGTTATGGCAGTTTAAAGTTTGACAGCTGTCATCGAAAACGTTGCTCTCTCTAACACCTGTCGATTGAGCTTTGTACGGGATCTCTAGGCCAAGCCGTTTCAGAGTTATGGCAGTTTAAAGTTTGACAGCTGTCATCGAAAACGTTGCTCTCTCTAACACCTGTCGATTGAGCTTTGTACGGGATCTCTAGGCCAAGCCGTTTCAGAGTTATGGCAGTTTAAAGTTTGACAGCTGTCATCGAAAACGTTACTCTCTGTAACACCTGTCGATTGAGCTTAGTAAGGTATCTCTAGGCCAAGCCGTTTCAGAGTTATGGCAGTTTAAAGTTTGACAGATGTCATTGAAAACGTTGCTCTCTCTAACACATGTCGATTGAGCTTAGTTAGGGCATCTCTAGGTCCAGCCGTTTCAGAGTTATGGCAGTTTAAAGTTTCACAGCTGTCAACGTAAATGTTGAAATAGTACGGCATCTCTAGGTCCAGCCGTTTCAGAGTTGTAGCAGTTTAAAGTTTGACAGCTGTCATTTTGACAAATGTCATCTAGACACCTATCAGTTTATAAGTTAAACTGTTTCAAGGATAATCATTTAATACCTTAGGACAAAATACATACTTCGTCATTATCATGTCAGCCGTTGGACGTCAACTGCTGGACATAGGCCTCCCTTCCCTTAACGACCTCCAGGTATTACGGTCGGATGCAGCCTGCGTCCACCGTGAACCAGCATTGATCATTTTCAAGAAAATTTTCAAAGTGGCCAAGATATTATAAGCAGAAACATCCAAGAAGGTTTTGTTCCTCAATGAATTGTTGGAATTATTTATTACAACTAAACACCCTATTATATTTTTTTATGTATATATTCGATGCAATGGTACTAGCGACACGTGCTAGTGTCGGTAGTACCATTGATGGTACAAATGACACAAAGTAGTGTCATTTGTACCATTGATGGTACTAATCAATGGTACAATCGACACTACGCCGAATAAAGTTCTTAACTTTTGATTTTGACTTTTACAACAAAATTCACAAAAACAGCCGCAGTGTATAATATACCCTTTTTTGTATCTGCTCAAAGACTATAAAATAAGAAAATATTCATAATATTAATAAAACTGTTTTCTTAGTACAAAATACAAATTACAATTACAATTTATTTCTTTCGATGTTAGCAATCCATCTAAGAATGACGGCAGTCAGCATATTTCTTGTTATAATGTACTCACGCTTTTACTCACTTGAGTAAACCAGTTGGGCGAGAAGGCGGCCAGTGTGACTGACTCGAAGGTCCACGCTTATCTGCCAGGTAGCTGCTCATGTGACGTCATTATTATAGCATTGTACTCACGCAGCAGAGGATCCAAACTTGAGTAGACTGAGGACTATCCAGTTGGGCGAGAAAGCGGCCAGGGAGCCTGACACGAAGGCTATGGACATCGACAGCATCAGGATCTGTCGCCGGCCGCGCGTATCCGCCAGGTAGCCCCATACGTGTGACGTCATTATTATACCTGGACGAAATACATATGACAAAATAAATACATTCAAAGATAGAAAACATCTTTGACGTATAACAAATATATCCAGATTAAATCCATGTAACAAAATGAATATATTCAAAGATAGAAACATCTTTGACACCCTAACAAATACCTCCAGATTGTACAAACATTTATCCCACTGCAACACAGAAGTCGTCATATTACATACTTGGTTACATTATTACTGGACTGAGAAATTTATGTAAATTCGGATAAGTCTGAATATGTTGCCCAAGGACCGAAGAAGGTTCGTCCTTGGTAGCAAGATGGGTCGATGACATCGTATGCATTGGAGCTGAATGTTACCTATAGATGCGGTTGGTAGATTTCTAAACAAAGCAGTGCGCAAATTTATGATGAGGTAGCACAACGTTGAAGATAAGCCAGGGCTAGCCCTACCTACATAAGAGTAGCTTTTAACTAGATGCTAAATAATTAATCAATATTAGAGATAATTCTATCACTATTATAATAACCCATATTACATCTAAACTCTGGGCCCGGTCTCCCAAATATAACCCAAGAAGTGAATATAACAAAGAGAGATTTTGATGATATCCACGCTTACCAGGCGGGTTGGTGATCGCAGTAAAATATGGGGTACTGTGAGCCAAGAAAGTTGTCTACCAGTTTTGACAGAAGTTTCTGTGAGAAGTAAGGATTACTAAGGTTGACTTTTCTAACATAATTTAACTGACGTACAAACGAATCTCAACCGTAGGGTGGTAGACCACATTTTTGGCTGACTGTACCTACTACTATTTTTCGGTCGATTCATATAATCCATGATTATTCTTTAATCCTTACCTATAAGTGGTACAGCAGCAATCATCCCTTGCTCCTTGCTGGTGGTTCCAAGCTCGCAGGCACTCGCGGGCACCAAATACGCGACGGAGAAGATCTCAAACGCCATACCCACGATGATAATGCTGCAAACCCCAAACGCTAAGGCGTTGTATTTGCCGAACCCTTGGAAAAGACAAGTCAGGTTATTTACCAAATTGATTCCTAACCATTGTATCTAGGGGCACTGCAGTTCCCCCGTCGAGCAAATAAATTTCACATTTTCTTGAAGCAGTTCAGACCATTTTAGACCCTTGGTTATTGGTTAGGTATTTATTACATTATTAATTAAGATAAGGTACTCGTTGTGGACAAAAGTTGAGACATATCTGCCTTCTCTGTTAGTACCTAATGAATTCAGTACTAGGACGACAAAATGTATTTAATTTATTTATTATTTATTCCAGAATATTTTCCAAAACCTATCAAAATCAACATTGTATGATATAGTGTATTATTATCAGCTATGATATGATAACTAGTAATTGTTTCAACATAAAATCCGCTCTAGGTTAAGTTCAGTTCTAAAGATAACCTGAGGACGACCTTAAGCGAAATCATACCATTTACATAATAACTATTGTAAATATGTCAAATTATCTTTAGAAGTATCAAGCACGTGTGAGTAAATGACTTGTCATATTAAGGTTATAAAATATCAATCACCCTGAATTGGAAGATATTGCATAAATGAGTGAGACGCAATTATTTTACGCCCAGATATCTACCAAGAACGGGTCTCCTAAATAGAACCGGAAATGTGAGTAATTCCTATTTTCATAAAATTAATAGTGTAATTCACGAAAATTTTACAAGTGAAAAAGGCCTTACCTAGTGGCTTGCTCTGGTCTCTGACCAAACGGACCTTCAAAACACCGGCTAACAGATAGTACCTACTTGTGTGCAGGTAGGTATTATCTGTCCATTAAGAGTGGTGTACACCCTATTAGTAAATTTACAAGACTAAAACTGGGATGAATAAAAAAACAATCCATCAACATACCTACCTGTACCTACTTGCATTTTTTTAAATAATGTAAGTAAAATATTTTCAATGAAACTTCTTTATTGGTTAGCCCCAAGTTCCCATTTTTTTTGTTGTTTTTTGTTATCTATAAATACTTACCAAAGTTTAATAATAAAAACAATTTTACAGTCCTTTCATTTCCATTTTAAAAACAACAGGTTTTATACTGATTCCGTACTTATAAATCAAAAAGTAATTAAGTACTTATTTAACTTTATATTTTCGTAATTTGCCTGCGTTAAACGAATAGGTAACCGATTATATTTTAAATATGCAAATTATTTTTAATATTTGTGAATATTTTAAGCCTACTTATTGCCTACCACTACAAATTTTACCTAGTTATAAGAAATGAAAAAAATATTATTATCGAGTTAGTCAACAACAAGTTTTGTTCTCAAAAGTAGGTCATATGAAAAATCAAATGTTTACAAATCATCGTTCAATTGTTTAATTTCTTGTTAAGTATTTACTCTTTTTGTAAATCAATGTCAGCATCAGCAGACTATTTTCGTCGAGTGCGTTATTTCATTGTAATGCATTTACATTTTAAACTATATTGACTCATCAATCACTTGGGGAATTGGTATGACCACCACACTTACCAAGTAGTTTGGTATAGCAGTAAATTGGTACAGTGCACAGAACGACTCTGCTGACAGATTAATAAATCAATTCTTTAGTTGTTTTGAGGACAGCCACGTTAAGACTATGTTTAATATTTCTATTCAAATGCGATTTTTAATAATAAACAAACGACGAAAGAGTATGATGACATTTTAAAACTTAATATCGAAAAGCGAAAGACGATATTTGATTATTAGATTACAAGATTATTTAGATTTCTGATAGGTACCATGATTATTAAAGGTTTTCGAGTTACCCGTTTCAAATTCGAATGTTGTTAAAAACCGTAATAGTTGAAAAGTTTATAAAGATTTCTGAAATACTGATTTCTGATATAATATATAACATTTGCAGATCGTACACATTTTTGTCCCGAGGCCGAATACGAACCCGCAACCCCTTGCGTCGCAGGCCTCGCCCACTGCGCTATAAAATGTAATATAATTTGTTATTTATTTATAACTCAAGCACGAGAAGGTAATATACCATGAAACATTTAAGCGTGACTAAATTATCATAAATGTTTAACCTAAGGTTTGTTTCAGTGCACAATAATAACTTGAAAATAAACGATTTTTTTAGCCTTATGCAAATTTAATTTATCATTGTTTTTGACGCCTAAATAAAAGCCAGCGACCTTAGTAGGTAATATAGTTTAAATTCGTTAAACTCAGGATTAAACTAACAGGTTTCGATAGCTCAATACCTAATAAGTACATGTTTATACAAATGCATTTTACTTTCAAGTCTTATCAAAATTTATTTGTTCGAAACCAAAATTACCTCGAAACCTTGTATTTTCAACGAACTGTAACAAAAAATGTGTGTGAAGGGATACCTACTGTTTCAGAATCAGTGAATTTTTTACACTTAAATCATGTTTAATTATTCTTTTAAACCAATCAAATAAACTAGATACTTTTATCACATCAATAACTATAATTAGGAAATTTTGAAGCTTAAAAACAAATTACAGATTAGTAAATTATAATTTTATAATATCGTTTCAAAACATAAGTATGTATTTTATTTTAATATTACTTGATATTTTAGATTACTATATAGATAACTCACTCACACACATTCTAATTGAGGAATTATGTTATTGGTGCCAAATGTTAGTTGATTCATTTTTGAAGAAGATTGGACAAATCAAGTCAAGTATGTAAGTATAGTACTTAATAAAGTATCTATGAAGCGAATTTATTACCTAATAAAAAAATAGACACATATTGTAAATATAGATATAAAATAAATTACGTTCTACAATCAATGCCACATTGCGTTGTAATTTTATAACTCGAGAACGGCTGGGCCGATTGAGGTGGTTTAAAATAGTCTTAATAGCCTAGGGAAGGTTTAAAAGGTCTGAAAACACGGGAATAAAGCGGGCGAAGCCGTAATCGGTCGCCGTAAGCCGGTCAAATAGTTATTAATAAAGTAATAAAATAATTCGCTCACCTGTCATATTCAACGCATCCTCAAAAGCCACTTTTTCTACTTTAACCACCATTTTTATTTTGTGTAATTCCTTATATTATAGTTATAATTAATTAAATATTTAAAAATATATTTTCACTCAAGGTGGTCGATCCATGCGTGTGGTTTGATCGAGTCTCCAAATTATAATAAATTATTCAAGTTCAGATAACGAATTATACCACAATTGTTGTTTGTTTTTTGAGATGAAATACGGATAACGGTTGATTGATAAGTAGGTTGTTGGTTTAATGACTTGTTTTATTTCAGCTGAGGTTTTTCAGCTAGCGTAGCTTCTCTTGCTTGACCAATCTTTTGCACTAAAGTTTTCTCTATATTCATCCTTAATTACCAAACAGCTGAATTAGTACCATGTTGAAGGAAACCGCCCTGATTGTAGCATATTATAAATATTTTATTATACATTAATTTATTTGTAATAACTAGCACTCATCAACTCGTCCAAGGAATCTTCAATATTTAATAGAAAATAATAGTTGCTGTGTGATTTGTCCTGTAATGTCCTATATATATCATATTAATATAAATATAAGCAGGTAATTAAAATACTAGTATAAAAATGAAATAAAATGAATGAGGCTCATTCTTTATAAGCGTGGCTAAATAAGATGATATTGAATCAGTTCGTAGGGACTTCTTAAGATTTGTAGAAGACTCTGCGTTAGTCAAGAGTCAAGGTCATTTGACGACCTACTTGATACCTAATTAAGCCAAATCAATTGCCTTAGTTTAAATTATTTTGTAGTTATTCTTTTACTACTTTAGATACCATCAAATACTTAATACGGGTTGGTGATAAATATAAATTGATACATAGGTACATAGGTTAAGTTATATTTTAAACGAGTGTTATTTTTATTTTAAATGTTGAAATAAGGTTCTTTTTTATGAGGATTGTGTTTTTTATATGTTATACAAAATAAATCAATCAAAAGATTTTTGATACCTATTTAATTTTATTATGATCTCTTCTTTAACTTCCCTGTTATCTTAATACGCCACATACTTAGTAAAAGAAAAAATATATCATCAGGTGTTTGCGTTAACAGTACCTGCCGAGGACTTGTCGCATTGCCAGGTAAGGAATGACTTTATCTTCAAGGTTGTGGCACAGCCTGGGATACGTATGAAGTATAAAAATACAGAGAACAATAGAAGTGGCATCGGGTGGAACCAACCCGTCATAACTACCTAGGTACACAGAACGAAGCCCTTCATCATCATCATAATTTCAGCCGTTGGACGTCCACTGCTGGACATAGACCTCACTACATGATTTCCAGTAATTACGGTCGGAGGCGGCCTGCATCCACCCCGAGCCAACCACTTTCACTAGGTCATCTGTCCACCCTTACATTCTAGAATATAAATTATTTGATATGCTTGACAAACAACCACAGTAGGATAAGAGATGGTACTAATTTTAGGCTAGCCCACACTCAACCTCAGTCAATTACTTAATTAATGTGCATTGATATGTGTTTTGTGTCGAATAAATAAAAATAAAAATAAAATTACCTACACCATACCTATACATACTTCTAATTTAACCATATTTAATATGGTGAAATTCCTACTGAGTTATGAAAAACAGCATTGAGTCATACGTCATAAGATGAATTACGCTTCTGCGCGTCGAGGAAAGTTATAATCATCATTATGGTACACTTACAGACCGAGCTCGGTACAAAGTTGTAGCGCCCACATCGAAACTGGTTGATTTCGTTCATAGAGATCATCAAATCTTGCCCTAAGCATGAAAATAGTATGCACGTGCTAGCCTAAAATATTTATGTCACTTTGACAACACGGTGATATTTTTTTGGTGTTTGTTTGAAAAAACACAAATTTCACTAAAATGAAAATAGGTACTCGATATTTTCAATACTCGATTTTGAATTTCAAAGAAAAAAGACGACTTATTTTTTTAATAGTTATAATTCCTATACAGTGGAGTAAAAGTGCAGTTACTTTCTGTGTACCATATTTGAATCAATGCTACACTTAAATATTTACTTAGTACATATGAATAATATAGCCAAAGCCTCACGCTCTCATTCATAAAAATTCCACATTATATTTATTACAAAAAACAAGCAAAAACCTTCAACTAATATTAAAAGCATAAATTTTTTGACAATTTATTGGCAAGGTGTGCGCTATGTTAAGTAACTAGGACTTATCTTACTGTTGGAGACAATGTTTACCTTGTCATAAATTATATCTCTGTGTTCACAAAATATAATAATTATCAAACATTAATATATTTTGTTTGAATGGCACACAAGAAAACAAATAAAAAATAAGCTAATAGTCCGGGATCCGTAGTACATTGGAATCAAGTGATTACTAACAAGCTAATTTTTCGTGAGTAGCTTAATTTTAATGAGACGCCCAAAAATATCCTATACTCAACTTTTGATTGTGGTAGCTAACAGAGATATCGAGGATTAAATATGTCGATTTGATGATCCAAAAAAATTGATAAGTAACCGGTTGTTTTTTAGTTATATCGTAAGATAATGATCTAAATTATATGAAAAAATATTTGTCCTACAAAACCTATGGTTTGATCAAGGAGTCCCCCATTTCCAAAATGTATCGAAAACGAGGTCAAAATAAATGATTACTAACCAGCTGATTTTTTGTTGTATACTTAATTAATATTTATAAAATCTAACGGACATATTGTCCGACAAATTTCGTGGTACGTTATCCCGGTCCTACGGTCCAAAGTTGTAGTACACATCCTCGATGTAAAAATAATTACTATCAAGCTGAATTTTCGTGAATAGCTTCGTTTCGATGAGACGCCCTATAATATCCTATACCCCACTTTTGATTGTGGTAGCTAACAGAGATATCAAGGATTAAATATGTCGATTTGATGATCCAAAAAAAATGATTACTAACCGGTTGTTTTTTAGTTATATCGTAAGATAATGATCTAAATTATATGAAAAAATATTTGTCCTACAAAACCTATGGTTTGATCAAAGAGTCCCCCATTTCCAAAATGTATCGAAAACGAGGTCACAATAGATTATTACCAACCAGTCATAATAACTTATTTTTAGGGTCCCATAGCCATAGATTCGTCATGTCTGTCCATCCGTCCGTCTGTCCGTCCGTCCGTATGTCACAGCCATTTTACTTCGAAACTATAAAAGCTAAACTGTTCAAATTGTTACGTAGATGTAGTGTGTGAACCGCACTAAGATTTTAAATAAAATATTTAAAAAATCCATATAAAGAAAACTATATATTTATGAAAAGGTCTTTAAAAATCATATTGAAGTTTCCAACAGCATTTATTTCTAAACTAAATGATTCGCACGAGAGACTCTGTGAAGGAAAAATGAGTGTGGGGGGTAGGTACACTAACTTCCAACATCAAAAATACGAAAATGATAAAACTAAAATGAATATTTAATGTACAGTACCACTAAATCTACCAACGAAAATTGGTTTGAACGAGATCTACCAAGTAGTTTATTAATAATATGTAAATAATTGCTGCGGAAGCCTACATGGGAGAGTCCGACTCGCACTTGGCAAATATTATTTGTTCTATTTCTTTAGTTTAAATAAATGTTAATATAAATCTCTATTAGCAAACAATACCTGGATTATGTCTAAATTACCGCCCAATAAGCGTGCAATTCCTTATATATATATATATATATATATATATATGTCGGGGCAGACAAGAATATCGGTTGGAATATTACTCAGAACCGGTTTGTACCGGCCACATCGCGCTACGGGTTGAGGCGCCTCGCCGGGCCTGTTACTTGAAAAACTGGTTCAGACCGCTTTAATTCCTTTAAATACGACCGTCGGCCGAGCTACCATATCATTCTTGTTTGAGCCGTCGGACGGAACAGTGCTTTGTTAGTAATAAATGTATTCTTGTTCAAGTAGTTGGTCGGAACAGACCTCTGTTTGTAATAAATTAATAATAATAATCAGTTTGTAATAATTCAGTGATAAACTTAGAGTCGATGGACCGAAACATTGTAAATTGGAATAAATAATGGACGTTTCGTTGTGGTTTTATTATCAACATGAAGACGACTGCGACGTTAGACCTGGTGACGTCATAAGTAACCAGATGCCCTCCTGATAAACACACACTCCTCGACATCCTCGACATCTCTATTCGACATATATATAAATACTATAAATAAATATATAAATACTTAATACCTACAATATTTTTTTACCTAGATAACTATAAAATAAAGTTATTTAAATTTAAAAAAATCACTATCTTATCCATAATCACAAAAAGAACTCTCTTTCGGAGGATCGAACTCGGTGACGCACAGTCACCAGTCAGTGACAGGAGTTCGATCCTTGCCATTACGCCAACTGAGTAGATGCGATAACAGACGAAATATGTCTTCGATATAATTACAAATTATATTTTATTGCGGGTGTGTTGTTACACTGACGCCGACTTAACTTTCTATGTTACAAATAGGCAAACTTAAAAATTACAATTCTTGTCGGACTAGCGATACCTACCTGTTTTTTTGTAGGACATTGTTACATTTGGGCAAGGAACACACTAACCTATTCAGTAATATTTTTGTCCTACAGTTACTAATGAGATAATTGGTCTTGTGGTATTAACAATGTCTAGGCGTAGGACCGGGATAACGTACCACGAAATTTGTCGGACAATATGTCCGTTAGATTTTATAAATATTAATTAAGTATACAACAAAAAATCAGCTGGTTAGTAATCATTTATTTTGACCTCGTTTTCGATACATTTTGGAAATGGGGGACTCTTTGATCAAACCATAGGTTTTGTAGGACAAATATTTTTTCATATAATTTAGATCATTATCTTACGATATAACTAAAAAACAACCGGTTACTTATCAATTTTTTTGGATCATCAAATCGACATATTTAATCCTCGATATCTCTGTTAGCTACCACAATCAAAAGTTGAGTATAGGATATTTTTGGGCGTCTCATTAAAATTAAGCTACTCACGAAAAATTAGCTTGTTAGTAATCACTTGATTCCAATGTACTACGGATCCCGGACTATAACTACTACGAAGTAAATTGTAGCTACCATTATTAAATCTTCTTTTATGTATTTGGTTTATGATTTGTTTGTGGTTACATAAATATTACAAGAATTTTTTGCACGTGTATCTAAATTTACTCGTATTTTACTGAGTAAAATGTTTATCTTCTGATTTTCTTCAGAAAGTATCTAAATAACTTAGTAACTTAAAGCTCACTGAGTAATTTGTGGCACAAGAAGTTACTCGAATTAATACTAACAACATTAATCTCGGTTCAATTTATTGCAAAGTATTGTTCCTCCTATTCGATAATCTCGATTATCTATTTAACTTAGAATAAATATATATTGCTGGACAATTCACACAGAAAAATCTAGCCCTGTTGTAAGCTCGAAATAGGTACGTGTTACGGGTGCTAGATTTCTGATATACTTACTTAATTTAATATACAAACATAGATAGATATGGTACCTATGTATATAATATAGAATGTCTTTTATTTATTCGTTTATTATGAATTGTTCGTTAATTCACTTTTGTTCTCGCTTGCTTCTTTGAGAGTTTTGTTCATCTTGCTGTCCGACGGCAGAAACAACGACACTAATATTCCACCTGAAAAACAAATTAAATTAGATACTTACAAACACGATTTGCAACAGAATTAAGGATTTATTCTACATTCATCCCGTGATATTCGGCTCGCATAAAAAAAATCCACATTCGCCCCGAAATGTTGTCTACATTTGGGAGATTTCTAACGCTGCGTAAGCTGAGATATCTATTCAAGAATGTTTCAGCCCTAACGACCATGTTCCACAAGCTTATGTTGGGCTCTGACCCGTGTATTGGTTCAACGAATTGATTCATAGGCGGTCTAATCAACATCATCTAACCACCTTTATTACGATTATAGAAACGTCGGATAAACACAATATCATTATAGTTTACGTGAGTAATTCCCGATTTTATTCAATATAAATACCTATAATACGCTTTACGCACGGCTACTCCCAATAGAACCTTTTATTGGTCTTGGAGGATTAGGTATAATCACCATCGGTTAGTAATTTACAGTATGCTGTTACAGTATAGAAGACGGCTGCACATCTTCCTAATTAATCCCTCAGTCAGTTTGACGAACGAACGAGATGGGAAGTTACTAATTTTCGACTCCACGTGGCTACAGTAAGACAAGCTATTTAACGAGAACTATGTAGTAGCTAATGCTAAGTTTCGAACCCATGAAGGCATGCCGATCCTAACGCTCTAACCGTGAACCGAAAAGGCTACTTTATAATGTATACATTTCTCAAAATTTTCAGATTAATTTTTTAATTTAAAGTCAAATTGAAGCAACCTAACCAATGAAATACTCAAGCTTACTAAAGACAAACACAGCCCAGGCGTAGAAGGTGAGAGTGCAGTTGGTGCTGATGACGGCTCCCAGCAGGTTCACTCCGCCGAGGGAGAAGAGACGGGCCACCATCATACCCAGGCTGGTCACCAGACCCCTGGAAAGTAAACAGAACATTAGAACTTCGGAACCAAATGATAGATTAAATAAGCATGTCACGGAACCAAATAGATTAAAGATTTATGTCAATTCTTTCAGGGTTGGATATTTATTACATTTATCGAGGAAGCTTCTAGGCTATATTATATAAACAATACCTATAATGGGTTCGCCGACATTTCGGACGCAACAAAATTAATAAAAATTTAAAGTGACAAATCAAACGAAAATCGGCCGAAAAAATCGTCCGAAATGTCGGCGAACCCCTATGTTGGTAACGTAAAAAACACAAGCGAAGCTGTCAGCAGTTCGGCTAGCTATTGAAATAATTGAACTGAACACCATCGAACTCTAATAATATTAAATGGATTTATGCATTATGAGCTCCACTCATAATATTTTTTTAAACTTTAGCAAGAAATAAATTTTGCTATTCCATTGATCTAAGGCTCGGTTCGTAACGAAATAAATGATGTATTACCTGTAGGCGGTTGGGTATAAATCCACACAGTAAGCGGCTAAGCTCGGTATGCCTATTGCAGAAGTCTGGAACAGGACGAACAAGACTAGACTCGCTGCTGGATACTTCATGTCTACCAAAACTCCGCTCACCTGGACAAAATAAATATAAATGGAATATCATGATGTATGAGATACTAAAAGAATACAATGTGTTCACATGATAAGTTAAACAATAATTTAACTTTTTTATTTTTTTTATTTAAATTGTTGACTGACGTACAGAAGAGGTCCAAAGAGTTATTATGCATATTACAAGACGCCGAGTTGTACTACTGTTAATAAAACCTTAGCGGGAAGTCACCTCATATTGCCAAGTATCACATAACAGGACACAACTTCCGCGTCTTGAACTTTTGTCCAATGTGACAAGATAAAATGGGTGGAGAAAAATAACAACTGATTGGAGGCCAAAGACAGGAAAAAGAAGCGTCTAGCGTTCGGTAGATAGATGAGTCAACGGCATCGTAATCATCGCAGAGCGTCACGAGAACGTGGTGGATGGCACAAACTGAGGGAGGCCTATACCCAATAGTAAATGAAGACTGGCTGTGAATAATGATGCTGACTGATTATTTTTTAATTAATTACTACATAAGACAATGGCTTGCAGTGTTAAACAAGGATAATACTACTATTTTAGTACTGAATAATTAAAAAAACAATGGGAAATGTGCTGTCCATTACTATCAAAGTTAAATAATATCAACATCAATCAATCATTTCTTAACATAATACAATACAATATACAGTTTACTACAATCCATGGGTTCCTAACTAGCCGACGCTGTTTTACAGGAAACTAGGCTTCTCCAAACAATGCTTCTTGTACATACCCCAGATATTAGCAACCAAGTCATCAGCACGAGCCGCCTCCTGGAGGCCACGGCGGCCACCGCGAGCGTCACCACGAAGAAGAAGAGGCCATACAGTATCCCGGAGATAATCGCCATAGATGACAAGGAATCGTCGCACACATACTGGAAATAAGAACAACATAATGCTTCTTAGTAATACGGAAGGATATTGCTGGACCTCAATATTGCTCCTAGTATATTAACCCCGTGGTAAGCCCGTACCTTGTGTTACAGGTACAATCTTTGAACACTTTTCTCATGAGATAAAGATCGCAATGTGCCGTATAGTGCCGAGTTGAAAACTTCCCACAACCGACTACGAGTAAGAGATACATTGATTCTGTATCTCTTAATCGATGTGTCGACACCCGTAGGTAGTAATAGGGTGCTACTGATCCTTAGGCTGGTAACCACACGAGTCACACGACACGTTTATATTATGCTGAAACTCACGTCAACGTCATGAACAGCCCCAGGAGTCATGGAGGAAGTGTTACTGAACAGGCGTTGGCAGAAAGTCATCTCTACGCCCTCTTCTTTTGATAAAGAATTGAAGAATATGTTTACGATGGTTGGATACCACATGGCAAAAGCGTTGTTTCTGTAACAAAATTATTTGTGGTTGAAATTCAAGATTGTCCAGAAAGTAGTTTTTTTATATTTAAGTACCTTATGCATGTTTATATTTCATGGCCAAATAGTTGAACCAATTTTTATGAAAGTTAGTTTGTTGAAATTTGCATGTTATTTTAAGGGAATTTGGTAGATTTGTATGGTGCTAGAATCTATTTATACTGTAACAACTTGTAAACCATGTTTGCAAAATGAATATTTCTATAAAAAAATTAAATCAGCATGTTCTAAGAACTTTGAAGAGTTGGATGTTCATGTGACATCCCTCAACCCGCAATAAACTAGCATTAGTATAGCACACTCAATGTCCAAGCTCGGTGCCGTAGATACGAACGTGTTATGGGCCCAGATAGTGTTAAAGCCTAATTATCGACAAGAGGAAAATCCCTTTGTTCCAGCAATGGGAATGTAAATTGGGATGTTTAAACTAAATCTTACGTGCTGCTGCAAATAGCCATCAGGTAGAACAGTTGCAGCGTCCTCCACAGCAGCGGCGGCTTGAAGATCGGCACTGTCTGTTTCACCACGGAATCCCAGAAGGAACCGCGCTTCTTTATGTCGGTAGCTTCGGTGATAAGATTTTCTACCTATAGAACAACAGAGATACATGACTCGACATCCCTATGATTCACTTTCCTAGTTGGTCAAAGTAATGAAGTTCATCTTTGATTTGTAACTTCTTGTATATATTTGTGCAGCTGTGTATATTCTCCACACTATCTATATTATAAGGTTTATAATTAGATAAAACACTTACTGGATACTTTTCCTTTCCACCATTCCACTTATGGATACTCTTCAGAACCTCCAAAGCCTTGGCACTGTCTCCTCGGCTGGCGAGGAACTTGGGGCTTTCGTGAAGGTAGAAGATCATCAGACCACCGACCCCCAGGGGCAGGGCCAAGAGAAGAGTGAACAGCCTCCAAGGACGGTAGCTGATGTTTAAGATTGGGATGTGTAAGCTGAACTGGACTGGTAGGAGGAAGTAAGCTAGCCCTGTAATCAAAATATATTAGGCTATTATACAACTTTGAAGACCTTTGTGAAGCAGCGGGCGTCCGCTTGCGATGCAATAGGTAGCGGGATTGATTCCCGCCGCACAACAAATATCTGTACGATCTGCAGATTATGAGTTCCCGGTGTGTGTGTGTTCTATAATGTATAATAAAAAACTGTCTATGTATATTCTATTAAATATCCCAGATTAACTAGTACCGAGCCGGTGGTAAGCTTCGAGCTTACCACCTAATTCACGAAATAACTTACCAAAAGAGAAACACTCTGCGACTAGATTAATGCTGAACATGATGAAGAGGAACCTGCTGCGATGCCGTCTTCCTGTGCACTCGCCCAACATTGTCATCGTCAGTGTGTAGCTTGCATTTGAACTGGAAACAGGAGGACTTTTTAGCACAGTTGATCAACTTCAGATCAACAAGAGTCTGCACGGACTTCTTTAAGAAGTGAGAGTTTTCCACGTTTACGTAGAAAAGCTGATAAATACAATGTTTCAATTTCAACTTCAGATCAAAAAGAGTTTTGTGAGGAGAAAGTGGTGCTAGTTTCGTTATCTTTTCATTTATATTTTGATTGATCATTTATTTTAAATCTACCAGCGTCTTACTTAACCTCTTACGTATATCACTACCAGGAAACGAAAGGCTTAGCAATTACTTTTGATTGCTATAAAAATAAATAAGGCATAAGAAAATTATTAATTTTTCATCTATCACAGATATCACTATCGGGCATATTCGTCGCAGATTTTATCAATAAAACTCAGTAATATTTTATCTACTATGTGACTACTATGTGACATACAATAATCAGTCTATTAATAGAAAATAGCGTGATTATCGCGTGGTAGATGTTTGTTAATAGGATTAAATTATAACATAATAATTAGTCATAATTTCTGAAAATAAAATAAATAACAGGAAATGGAACAAATACCTACTAAATTACGAATATAATGTAATCTTAACTAATACAAAAACAAAAAACAATTTGTTTGGATTTTTTTTGCTCTATTATCATGTCTTGCTTCTTATCAGGTCATCAGTTTCGTTAGTTATGAATCCGAGAGTTACGGGACAAGAACCTTAAGGAAGTAAGATTTAGGTACCTCGAATACCTTCCCAAGATCGGTTCTCTCTTGCTCTTAGTCTATTTTAGTGTGAAGCTCTTAGGGGTCGTCCTAATTGGCAGCGGTCGTACGATGGCCCGATACGTTTTTGGTCGTACGATCAAAGTGGCTATGGTTATTTTATGTGGTCGCACGATCACCAATTAGGACACTCTGATGACATCTGTATGTTTGAAACTCGTCGCACGACCAGAACGCATCGCGCCATCGTACGACCGCTGCCAATTAGGACAACGCCTTAGACTATTTTAGTGTGAAGGATACTAACAAACTGCACGCGAGGACCTTAAGCGCCAACATGAGCTGCCAGTTAGGGGCCAGGCTGCAGAGAGCCGCGAACACGAAGCCCCCGGAGCAGGACCAGAGCAGAGCCCTACGCCGGCCCCGCGTGTCCGCGTAGTAGCCCCAGGGAAACGCGAATATCACTCCTACAACAGACAATTAGAAAATAATAATGTCAAATTAAGGAATACTGTGTGGTTGAGCCGTGTTGGCTAAGTAGGAGCGCACTGAACTTTCATTCCGCTGGTATTTTATTTTTGAAAAATGTATTTGCGCTTGGTAAAAACGTTCTCTAACGGTGTAGGCAAACATCGTGTCATTCATCAACCCGTAATTGGCCAGCATGGCGAATAAAAACCTTATCTCTCTTGTCCAGAGAGAAGTCCCTGTATCCCAGCATTGGGAACGTAAATAGATGATGACTGATGATGATGTGGTTTAAACATCAAGCTACCACAGTATCTCTTATCGTAGGTGACGTCAGACCGAATAAAGGATTTACATACCAGAAGACGGGTAGCCGCGTTGTTTTACGGACTGCCCCAACTCAAAGCGAAGGTATGGTATTTAATTGGGATTTTTAAACATTTCAATTGGAAACAATTCGGTTATTTAGTAACGTGATTGGTGGCGGCATTTACAAGTGGAATGGGAACGAAGATAGGTGTGTATAACATTTCTACAAACACAAAACTACATGTGCATACAATAATTTATATACACTTCACAACACTAGAAAAAATGGGGATGGTACCTGCAAAAGGCGCTGAAGCCAGCAGTCCAGTCTCGGTGACCCCAAGTCGAAGATCGCAGTGCGCTGCAGCTACGACGATACTGAATCCAAACATATCCAGGGCTACAGCATTTATGATGATGGAGCAAGCCACTAGAAGCAGCTGTTGGTAGCGGCCGTGACCTGGAGATAAATCTATGATCAAACGGATCCTTAAAAGGGTTTGATGGAGGCATACGAACTTGTCGGATCATATTTATATTTTTTTAACTGCTAATGTTGTTTTTTTCTACATGTTCAAAAACATTCTTTTCATTCCCGTCCTGGTATTTTGAGTCAAATTATATATTTCTCTTTTAAATCCGATTAAACTCTCTAAGCAACTAAACACACAATATGCGTTATGAAAAATATCGTAAATGTTTTCTACGGGTTTGGGCTCCAGACCAATGTAACCTTCTCTGGATACAGTCAATTATAATAAAACACTGATTCATTTTATGAGACACTGATCTTGAATCTCTCAAATAATGACCGTATTGCCTCTACGGCATTCCAT
Organism: Chloroclystis v-ata; assembly: GCA_963691955.1. NCBI lineage: Eukaryota > Metazoa > Arthropoda > Insecta > Lepidoptera > Geometridae > Chloroclystis > Chloroclystis v-ata. The sequence continues at coordinate 9,381,792 of OY829898.1, read as the reverse complement.
ATATATATAATAATGACTAGCGGTGCCCGCGACTCCGTCCGCTTTAAATTATGTTTGTATTGGGGCCACGCCATATCATAGCTGGCATAATTTAAATAGCTTATCCTGTGTCCTAGACGTATAATTATTTATCTACCAAATTTCATCAAATTCAGATCATTGGTTTAAGAGTTATGGCGGAACATATTATATAGGTAGGTACATACATATAGAAAAAAACTAAAAATCGACAAATTGGTTTCAGTATCATATTTATATTGAGCCGATAAACACAATATCTCTGTAAACAAACTAACTTAATCCAAGACCGACCCTTACAGATTTATTATTAGTATACATAATATAATATGGTCCTTACCCGTAAGTTCCACAGCTTCATCATAAGATACAGTCTTCTCATCGCCCTTCCTGGTCACTCCAGCCTCCTTATCTACTAAATTGCACATTTTATTTTGTATTCGTCAGCTATCAACTCAGACTCGTGTTGGAGTCTGAGAGTTCATCTCACAATTTTCTGATTATTTCGAGTTGTACTATCACTATCTTATCATTATATTATATAATGTGCTCTTTTATGGCTAGAGTAAATAGTTAATTTTCCTTTTGAAGTAGGTACCTTCAACACGATATTGATGCAAAAAATATTTAATTTCAAAGTTTTTGCTAAATAATTGATTTGGGTAAGTTATATGCTGTGTATGTACTTATATATAATATCTATAAAAAAATAGGTATCTATGTTTACTGTAGATACTATTCATTATATATAAATTAAATTAAACCTGCCACTAACCTGTTGAAGTACCATAATAGGTACTTATTTTTATATTTGCCATGAACAAGTGAAACATCTTCATTTAAAATTCGGTTAATCAATTAATTTGATTTGCAAATGAAGGTATGATTTACAGTAGGTGTACTGAAAATGTAATTTTTTAATTTTTAAAAAATTACTTGCTGTGGAGATCTGTGACCAGGCGTAATACCTATGGGTTATGTAATCTCCCCAGCGGTGGAATATACAGGGGGAGTTTTGGGAATTACGCGGCGGCGGCTATCAGAGAAGAGTGGCGGCGTGTTGTGAAGCTAGCCACCAACAACTAAATGATGACCACATCCACTCTGTCAAGAGTGATACCGACTGAGAAGAAAAAGAAGAACGCATAGCGCATTTACACTTAGGTTGGTTGTTTAGCGATACGACGCACGCCAAGCATTCGACGCCGCGGGTTCGAATCTCACCAAGTTCGAATTTTTTCATGTTAAGTTTTCTTTTTATTTTAAGATAAGCTAAAATCTAAACAACAGATATGAAACAAAACAACATTTAATTAAAACAAATGAAACTCAAAATTAAATATTTACCTAGTCGTGATTGCTATTATCAAACGTTGTAAGTAGGTATAGACACACTATACCTGTGTCTCTAAGAGGTAATGATGAATTGATCACATTATGTTAAATCTAATCTTTGTGTTACAGTCCAAATTAGGCTGTTTTTCATATTAACTTGTTTAAAAACCCGCACTTGGCCAGCGTGCTAAATTAAGACCTACCTAATATCTCTCTTCAAGAGAGAAGTCCTTGTGTTCCCAGCTGTGGGAACGTAAATATGGGTGATGACGACGACCTTAAGTAGGTATATATTTTTCGACAGCGCATAGAATCTACGAGATAAAAATTAAAAGCCGGATAGATGATTAGAAAATAAAAATCATCTAGATTAAATAAATTTACGTAATCTGTCTAGAAATGGCGAGTTTTTATCATTTACTGGCATCGTCTTTATTGGTTCTACGATATCGGTTTGATCCAGAAATTATAATTACGTTATATCTGATCTAGATAAATAGCTTTTTCTGACTAGGTACTCGATAGGTATTATAAGATTACTAACTTGATAATTCATATTTAGGCCGTGATAATTATAATGTGCGCCTTAAAGTGCATCTGAAATTTATACCTACTTAACACGTTCACTGTCCCAGAACAATAGTATAAAGTATATAGGTTACGTCCAACTGAAATTTCGTTTTACCCAAAACAAAAGTCTAAGTGTACAGTTCAATTATGATAATTTGGCTTTAAAAAATTAGTTTTCTAGCAAAAACCCCATAAAAAAAGTATGACTCCGGTAGGTGTCTTGGACGTATGAGCTGAATAAGATAAGATCGATATTCAAAAATCTGCTAGAGGTAAGAAAAGAGCACCGACAATCTATTGAACGCCCACTGCAACGACTAGAAGACAAACATGCCTTCGAGAAAATGGAAAGGGAACCTGGTCGCACGACGTGCAAAAAACGCTGCAAAGGATTCTATACAAGCTCATTTCAGAGGCAAACTTCAAAAGTTGCTGGTGCAAAGGCTTCTAAAGTGGTAACTTGGTGCCCTAAATGAAAAACCACGTTGTGCCGACCATGTTACAATACATATCATTGAATAGAACTATCATTTTCCATAGTATAATTTATTTTATTTTACCCATATACTTAAGGAAAACTGGCAACATTTTACGCAGGCTCTTTTGAATTTGATGTTGCATATTTATCTGTTCATACGTCCATGATAATGTTTTAGCTCTTACTCATACGTCCAGTGAAATAAATACAATTGAGTCGACCCACGTATAATGACTCTAGTTAGAGTCATGGACTTATGAACTTGGCACATAAGTGACTCCGTTTCGAGTCACTGGACAGTGAACTTACCTAAAAGAAAAATAAAACACTAACACCTTCCTTATTTTGGACATACATTTTATTAGTAAAGTTACCAAAGTATAGTTTTAGTCAAGCTTGTCATTTGTAAATTATAATTAATTCATTATACTTAGGTGTATATTAAACTATATACATATACTATAACCAAGAGCCATTGAGATTTCTATACAGACTAAACAGTGATAGGAATAGAGGTACAGGTCTAATTACAATAATTGGTGATCGCAGGAATGCCCCAGCGAACCTTAGAAAGTTAACATAAAAACGCTTTTTCAGATTTTCATAGAAAAATATATCAAAAACATTAATATCTAAATTACTTTTGACCGGAGGGGGGGGGGGATAAGGAACAGTCCAATGATTTCAGCAATGGGTTCTTTTCGGAATTTGAATCGAATATTTTTTTACATTTTAAATCGAACTCAGTAAAACATGTTGATACTTACCTATGACTTATCTAATATGACTTTATAAAAATGTTTTTACACATGTTTATGCAAATAAAGTTATCTTTGCTACTTGGGAAGGATTGTTTAGGTGCATGTTATAGACATTTCATTGGAGCTAGATATTGCTGTGTAAAGTTTCCAGTAATATTTATTTATTATTTATGAAAATAGTGACCCGAATTATGTCCTGCTAGAGTATACTAGGTGAAACCACGTGAAGGGTAGCAATCTAGTGTTAAACATTTCATTCACCATTTGAGCACGTGTTTCAAATATTTATTATACCATAAATTAGTGTATTTTGAACCTTATATCTTGATCATAAAGCGGCTCAATGTACGAATGATTTACATTATACTTCGCCACTTCCTTATCACTAATCATGATTATAAATTATACATTTATTGATTTATCGGTTAAGTTCAGAAGTTCTTATCTCAAGATTATCGTGAATTATCGATTTTTGTGCATAAATTATTTATCGTTTTTTTATCAACTTAATTGTTACGATAAAGTACCTACATATCCTTTGCTGCAATATTTTTTAACGATATTAAATAATATTTTGAGTACGAAATGAAAAATTTATCGGAAGAGTTAAGAAATATTTTAATTTTATTTATTTAAAGATTTCTTAATTCAAATCATAATTATAATCAATTTAATATCAATAAAAAATAAGATTAGTAGGTACATTATTAAGTATTCTACCAGTCACCTGTTTTCAACACATCGCAATCTTGATGTAATGATTTCTCATTTACATAGGCGTTCAAAGAAATTTGAATTTCGAAATTGTCTTTTTAGCAACAATAATCTTTTATTATTATAGGTTATTTATACATACACTTGATAAAAAATAATATAAGTACATACCTACTTATTCTATGTCAAGGAATAAGCTCGCCTTTTCTCTATTTGTAAAGATTTTAACTAATTATTGAAGGAAATTTCATTCATCACAATAATTTTAATTACTAAAATACCTATTATCTATCAATTTAAGACTAACAGGTCGGTAGGTATAGATTTATGGAGGAAAAAAATGGTGAATTAACTTAACTTGTATTCTTGTATTATAATTAATGTTTTCTGAAATAAATTGATTTGAATTGAATTATATGTTTTGATGTAACCTAACCAAACATAGAGATGCTTCACGTCACTTAATTTCTTCCGTGTTCCATAGCAAAAATAGTAAAAATTATTGAGGCGCTTTGTTTACAAACGAAAACTGGCTTTGTGACGTAAAATCGACGCACGCGCATACTACGATCTTCCGCTATGCGCGATGAGCTTTGGTTCTTGGCGTGAAAGCCTGCGTCGTTTTGACGTCAGTGAAAGTCTTCATGGGAAATTTTAAGCCTATTTAGGGCTTTAATATACTTACTGCTGAACAACAAAGGATTCAAAACGGGTATTATGATGCTAAAGGTTGTTAACTTTTAAGGAGATTTCAAAAAAGAGGAGGTTTATGTTCCATTGTATATATTGTGTAAGTTCACCAATTTCTTTGTCAATCGTGGAGCGATTTTTAAAATGCTTTGTTTTTTTAAGGATTGATTTCAGGATTTCCTCATGGCTGTAAAAAGCTATTTAAAGATCCATTTATAATTTTGGTAGATACTAGCGACTAGGTACCCGCTCTCGCTTCAGCTCGGTACTTTATTATACGTATAAACCTTCCTCTTAAATCACCTACCTATTTAAAAAATCGCATCAAATCCGTTATAAAAGAAGATTAAAGCATACATAGAGACGGGGAGACAGCAACAACGATTTTGTTTTATACTATGTAGTAAAGTTGTTTTTGTAGTGAAAATGAAAATATATTTATTTCTGTAACTTACTGTAGTATTTAAAATTATAACTAGCTTTCCAACCCGCGGCTTCGCCCGCGTTATTATAATTCTTTAGTTTTAAATAGGGTAAATAACACGACTTTATTTTATATATAAGAAGATAAAACTCAGACCAAGTTAACCAGTCCAGCATCAGCATATTCGTATATCGCTTTTATAGTTCAAGTTCATTATAAGCCGATATCGAACATTACACCGATTATATTGTAGAATCACTTACCACGATAATTCGGTCGATAGACGATAAAATAGTGGACGATTATGCTAATTCGTGCAGTCTCAAATATATTCATTAGCAATATAAATCTTATAGTTGTATGTTGTGGTCCCTAACATGGGATTTTCCCAAAAACTCCCCTGAAAATTCCCCTTACGGAGGACGCTGCATTTGTCGATCTCTATCCTAAATGTTTTCTTTTCAGTCCCATCGGTCATCTGTTTTACTATATGGCATGCTTTATACCATTTTAACGACAATATAATCAGTGAATAAATGTTTTATCTATCTATCTATCTATCAATACACTTTGTCGCTCGAGAAGTTTTCGGTCCCATCGTCCCATCTGTTCTCCTCTCTGAAAACGTAACACGCTTCATCATATCTGAAGTGGTCTCGAGTGGAAACCACGGTTCGGCAAACGCAGCGTCGAACGTCCACCAACAAGATAAGAGACCTGGTCCATGCTGCGTTCACCATGTAACCCTCGTTCTACGTATCTCCTTTTTTCTCATTCGATCCCGTAGAGATCCTGATTCTTACCACAGATGATAAAGAAGGTTCAACAGGTGGATTTGATTAGTAAATGAGATCTGCGCGCGTCGCTCAACTGCTTCAGTTTAAATTAGTGACATACGGCTGGGAAACGCGGACAACTCGACAAACACTCCTTTTATTTGTAGGTACATACTTCTACGGCTGGAGGCTTACGAATCCCGCGCTGTTGTAGTTTATTGGTGCTATGTAATATTATAGTTATTAATTTGAATAAAGAAGAAAACTAAAACCAGTAGAATTTGTAAAAGTATGATGATAAGGAAAGGCAGGTACCTACTATTCATGACCAGGCATTAATTAGATAAATACAAATATACTTACAAATGATTTTTGATAATAAAAGAATTACAGATAATCATCACCCCTATCTACGTTCCCACTGCTGGGACACAGGGACTCCTCTCTTGACGAGAGAGATTAACCACGCCGGCCAAGTGCGGGTTGGTGAATGTCATATTTCCTTCAACCTTTTTAAAGATCTCAGAACAAGGCAGTCTCCTAACGATGTTTGCCTTCACCGGTAGAGCACATGTTTTCAAAGCACACCTAAATAATTCAAAATAAATTGCACAAGAGGTGCGTGGCGGTTTTTGAACCCACTTCTTTAGGATTAAAAGTCAAGTGTGAACCCACTTGCCAACACGACTCGAATTACAGATAGTAAGCCAAAAATAAAAAATCTTCAATAAAAATAAATTCCATTCAACAAAATGCAAATTTATCATTAGATAAACAAGGAAGTATTCTGTGACAAGCCTGTGAAATCGGTGAGGACAATGTTTCGTTAGATTCGCTGGCCGAGCTAGTGATGTGTATCGGGCCCTACTATCATGTCGTAGGTGGAATCGCCGCCACTTCGCGACGGAACGCGGCGCGCGAAAAACAAAACTTTTTTTTCTTCATAACAAGTATAAAAGTCGAAATGGGTGCTCCATTTCTTTAGTGCATTGTGTGCTCACACTGACGTAGCTACCAATTTAAATAAAATAAAATTAATATAATATTTAAATAAATTGGTGAAGCCAGTGAAAGTGAAAATGCTGTTCGTGATTTTCTTAGCCGGATTTATAGGTAATTTTGGATTTTATTGACTCGTTTTTTGCATAAAAGTTTATGATTGATACTTATGTTTTATTTATTTAGATTCAACATAGCATGTACTCATTATTTAGTGCATTAGCATTAGTATATAGCGTATGTTTCTTATATTTTTAAATGATTTAGTTTAAAATAGAAAACTTAATATATGTATATTCCAATTAAATATGAAATATGAAACGATGTATACTTATGAATATGAAAAATATGCTAAGCTCTAGAGAAAATACACACAACAAACAATTCTAAAGGTGCAAACACAGGCCATAGGCTCTATAGGCCATTTCTTAATTTTGAGTTTTTATTTAACATACTAATATAATCATGTATTTTAATATGAAAATAGAAATCTTGTTGCTTTTTGAATAAGTACATATGAAATAAAAAAAATATTTTCAGTGACTACAAATATTTTTTGTTGATTATACAATTTTCCATTACTTTCAAGGACACTCTATCATTACAAGTTATAAATATTACACAACAGACAAATAATCACATATCATTTCATATCAAATCATATTTAAATATTTTTATCAATCTAAATACTAATGAGTTTACTTTTGCATTATATTTTTCTTAAAAACCTACAACATTAGACATATATCTGATTACGCGTGGATGTTGTAAAATATTTGGGGTTTAAAATGTCATGACTAGAGGAAATTCCAGAACACACCTATAGCTATAGCATATCATTCAATGACACAAAATGTGAAATTATAATATACTTACAACCTAATATATGTAAACTCAGTTGGTTATATCTAAGAATCTTGTTGAATAACAATTGATAGGTAGTTAAAGTAACGTTTTAAACGATTTTAATCTTAACAATGTTTTTAATTTATAAGAACAGTAATAACTGTACTTACGACTTACTTATATCGCCTTTTAAAAGCATTTGCATTTGAACATAGTTTTCATGAAAATATTTTACGCAAATTTTGACGTAAATAATATAACGTTTTCAAAGAATCGTAAATTACTGTGTATTCTTAATTTTAACTATCTGACTAACTATATTTTTGGTACCTACACACTACATACACCTCTACACTGGCCCGCCTCACTTCTTTGCCTGCCGTTTATAAATTTAACCCTTAAAAAGTAGTCTTCCGTAAATTGGATATTTTCACAAAAATAATTTTAAAAATCTCTTTGACGACCCCTGCGATGCAGCGGGCGAAGGTACGCCTGCGACGAAAGAGGTTGCGAGTTCCATTACCGTCTCAGGACAAAATTTGTACCTTCTGCAAATATCTGTTCTGGATATTAAATATATTTTCTTTTCAGGTTTAAGCTCTCAAGCGGAGTGGTCCTATGATTGTAAGTACCTACCTAATATTTACAATATTACAAAATTAAATCCATCATTATCATCATTTCGTTATTTTCGCCATCGCCAAACCGCCTGGTTATGGTTATGAATAAGAAAACTATAGGTTTCTATTGAGGAGATATGTGGCTTGTAGTTGCGACGATATACATATAGTGTTAATAAATATGATAAAAAGTTATCTATCATCAATATGTCGTGGTGGATATACAAAAATTACGATTTATTATACAAATTTAATATCGTCGGCTAGCAAACAACACCGCGCAAGTCGAAATTGGCGGTTTCGACATTTTAATGCTATTGGATGCAGTTCCTACGCGCGCTTCGATCTACCTATCAGATTCAAGCATATTGACCAATCAGGAGCCGTTATTCAAAAAATTGTAACACTGCGTTAGTCAGTTTTATGTGCAACACCGCACAAGTCATCATTCCTTCATACTTTTTTCGTGGTTCAGAAGGTGTCAAGTTAAAAGTTTGTTTTTATTTAGAAATATCAGTGAAAAAGTAATAAAAGTAAACAAAAGGCGCAGATAAAAGGGTAAGTTATTATTATAATGTGTACAATTGTATCAATTTATGTACGTAATAATCCCCTAAATCATCTAAAACCTATGGTTCTGTCTTAAGCGGTGTTTCAATGTTTCTGTTTGCGATTTGAGCGGTGTTATACCTTGTCTTATTACATTACAGAGTTCCTTTTAACAATGTATGACGAAAATACATCAGATGAAGACCTCGATTTTGTTGAAGTATGCAGGTCTTAAAATCACTAACAAACGAAAATACATAAGTACGACAATAAAAAGTGATGGAAAAAATATTAAACTAGGTAAGAATAATTGCTTAAATTTAAATTTTACCCACACACCGGAGGGCGGGCAGCAGCGCCTCTTGCACAATAGATGTTCCATCGAACTGCGATCTTCAACCCGCATGTCCAGCGTGGGGATTATGGGCATTACCCCCCATGAGATAAAAGCTAATGAGGTGCTTATCAGAGGGCGTGAGTCCAGCAGTGGACCATTATAGGCAGATAAGGTGAGGAAATTTTACAAGCCAAATTTAATTTTACATAGGTACCTATATCAATGTCCAGTTTAACGCAAGACCAAGTAAGCAACCTGAAGATCTTACTCCAATTAAGTGTGTGCCAACCGCTCCATGTGCCTTAAAAATAGGGCCTATTCGCTGTACTAATATCCTGTCTAACCAAATCACAAGTAAACCGCACGATGCCTCTGTCTATCCGCTTTCTTGTGCACCACATACCAAGTTAAATGAGGTTACAGAAATACCCACTGATAACAAGCCTAATTCAAGCTCAAATGCGCAGCCTGGAACTCTAACATCTCTAATGTGTACAACAATTGCTCCGACCACTTTTGACGATGTACTTGAAGATGGGCTACCACACCAAAGCCGAGATAAGTCGCATGAAGCTCCTGTTTTGCTTTTGAGTTTACAGCCGCTATCTCCTAGCCTGTTAGGGGCGCATGCTGCTGAACAGTCACACCTAAGACTGAAGCTTCTGCTCCGCTTTCACCACCCCTTTCTCCCAGCTTAATAGAAGCACCGGCCGAAGACCAACCTGTTCCAAGCATAGCTTTTCAAGGTAATATTCAACCTAGCTTGAGTCCCGAGCAGATTCAGTCATCTGCTCTGCCCTTGTCCAATGATACCGATGCATTATGTTCGATGTTCCGTATCATGGTGATATATCAAACAATAAAAAACAAAACAATAAAGCTACAAAGGATCCAAAGAAATGACAAAGAAATCTAGCTAAGGAGAAGAGAGAAAAGGGAGAAAGTTATTCAGTTATTTTAGTAAAAAATTGATATATAAATCCATTCGCCAGGGAAAAAGAACTAGTGATCCCGTCGTGACAGATATAAGGGTGTTGGAGTATAGTCCAGATGGCATAATAAAGTACAAAACATCTTTCGATGAAGAGTTAAAGCCTTTACCATTAAGGCCGACACCTCTTCATCGTATAAAGCCAATAAATGAGCTCCCAAAACTGTACACCGGAAGATTGCCAATAGCGAATCGTAGGTACCAAGATTTACAGGATTTAAAACCTGTAATACCTGAAAGGTGCCATACTTTCTAAGACCAACTACCTCATAGTTAAGCCATCTTTTTCTGGTGTAAGTTTAAATTAACCAGTCAAGCCTGTCTACACTTATGTATCTAATACTGTTTTTTAATACAATAAAGAAATTTTATAAAATCTTTGCAAATTGTATTTTTTTTCCTTGTCAATGCATGATTTACAATAATAATTCTACACAGCTTATTTACATCATTTATACTTTGGCAAACACCGCACAAGTATCTGGTAACACAGCCTAATTAATCTGTAACACCGCACAAGTATCTGGTAACACAGCCTAATTCACCTGTAACACCGCACAAGTCAAATAAAAGTAATAGGAAAAGGATTTCCTAAGGATTTGATGATTCAAACGAGTGATAGGACTTAATTAAGTGACATAGGGTGATATTCAGCTTATTTACTTATAAAATGATAAAATAAAACAGTTTTTTGGCTCTCCTGTAAAGTAGTGGAATATTACTTGCGCGGTGTTGTTTGCTAGCCGACGATATACAAAAACAACCAAATCTGCCAGTATCTAGGTATAGTATGATAAACACATTTTTATTTATATGTTGTTTTTATACGGAAATATGAAATGATTTAAATAGTGATACGGGTTTTGCTAACAAATCCATGTTTTGTAACTGGACTGATTTTATAATCATAAATTCAAAATCATTGTTAATTTTTCATGCAAACTAAACTTTTTTTAAAGCCTGTTAAAACATGAAAAAATTTAATTAATAATTCTCTAAAATATATCGATCCTTTTCTCTATTAAGAAATAACTACAAATTTTCATTTCTTTTTCGATCAATGTCAAATCATATAGTTTATTCATATTTATTAACAGATGTTCCTTGAGATTGAAGTGGTAGGTATATCAATTTATTTACTAGAATAATTATGTAGATTTAATGAATAATTGACAATAAAGGAATGTAGAGCAGTATTTTATACTTATGCTAGTTTAATAAACGAATAATTTATCATAATCAGTTATTAATAATGAATAGAAAAAAATGCTAGGATAGCTTAGCACACAGAAGGTTATACAAAAATTATGTTAAATCATTTAAAAGTTGAGGGATTCTCCATCTCATCCAACCTAAAACATCTGCTTAATGACCCTGACTGCAAAGTTTGCTTATTATAAATCGACATATATTATAGCCGACAGCTTCGTTTGCGTTTTTTGCGTTATCTAAATAATAATAGCCTATAGCCTTTTTCCAAAATCCTGCACTGAAATATTTTTCATGTCTTTAAACATGTATTCATTAGACTAGCGGTGCCCGCGACTCCATCCGCGTTAGTATGGGGGCCACGCCTAATCATAACCATGTCCCAGACCCCTTAATAATCTTAATGTCGTAGATATACCTACCAAATTTCATCAAAATCGGATCATTGGTTTAAGAGTTATGGCGGAACATACAAACATACAGAAAAAAAAACAAAGTTCGCCAACATAGTTTCAGTACCTATCACACATTGAGCCTATAAACACAATACCTCTGAAAACTAACAAACATACTCCAGGACCGACCCTTACAGATTTATCATTAGTAGGTGTATAAATCTCTTACTCTCCAGACGAGACCCGCTGGCCGGGACAATGCAACGACGGCAGCCTGCAGAGTCCCATCAACATCATGACCCGGAGCGCCATCGTGGACCTCCACCAGGCGCACATCCGGGGGCCGCTGGTCTTCAGGGGCTACGGCGACGTACCGCTCACTGCTGAAAACAATGGGCATACGCGTGAGTTTGTTTATTTGATAGATGAAAACACGGCTTCGCTCGGGTAAAATTTGATTCTTTAAAAACAATATTTTCGCGAAACGTCAACGACTGACGATGAAACGGTTTGAAAAAAAAAATGCTTCACACTAATGATGGCGACCGCCATTGTTTATATCATAAAACATTTAACACAATTTAACAAAATTCTGTGAAATCCGAATTTTGCTGATATACATGGCCAGCGTGGTGAATTAAGTCCTAATCTCTCACAAGAAAAGACACTGTGTCCCACTTGTGAGAAAGTAAATAGGGGTGATGATATTTGTTGACATTATCGTCCTGAATATTTCAACAGAGCAAACATATACAAATAGTATTTCTTATTTCGAATCTTGAAGAGTGGTTAAACGTCATGGAGCGCTGTACAATTTAAAGAAAAATAATAGTTTAAGAAGACAATTCATCTCCTCCTTTTCCCGTTAGTCTTTTAAATGTTCCCCAACTATTACACAATCTGCAACCATAGCCCCAATTGTAGACGTCACTTTTTGTCGCAATATCTTAAATTATATCCTGTGTCATTGACCTCAGGACTCTAGATTCTGCTTTGAAGCAGCCCAAATTAAATCTCTCAGCTCATCCAGTAGAATCTAGCGTCTCGACTTCAATTGAGGTAAAGTAGGTCATTATTCCTCTGGGATTGAGAGGTGGGTTAGTGTAGTTGCGACCTAGTTTGCTGATGCATTGAAAAGCCTTTATTAATTCAGATAAAGCGACTTTATAATGACGTTGGGCTTGGCGGGCTGTTGTTTGTGTGTATTCTGCTTGGTTTTGCTTCGTTGGGGTTACGTTAATTTAACGATCGTTACTCGGGTTTTGGGTCAAAAATGCTTTTATATTTTAGATGTTGATTGGAAATTATGTATGAAAAGGTATTTCATATTGTCACTGTGAATCTTTGCTTACTAAATTGCCTTTGATCACATTTTATGTTTTCAATACCAAATCTCGAAGTCAACATAGATGAACTTATCTCTTTCAAATGTCTAAATTATTGGTAACAGATAGTAAAACCCAAGTGTCAAGTGTATAAAATTTGTTTGCGTTTAATATTGCAAAGGAATATGCAAAATACTAAAATGTCTATCCATTCTGATTCTACTACTACCTACTCCATGACTCATAAGTTTTAAATTATTAAAGTAAGTTAAAGTTTTATATTATTTTCATTTTGAACAGTGCAATGGAACGCTGTGGGAGGTCAACCAGCACCAGTATTATCTGGCGGTCCGCTGCGAGGAAACTACACTTTCTTGCAGTTCCATCTCCACTGGTTGTCAGAGCACGCTATTGATGGCATGAAGTGAGTAGCATTGCCTAGTTTTATTCCTTTCATTTAAACTGAGAACGTCTTTCAGCTACTCAACATCCGGACCGGAAGGGACCTTTGGAAAATATTTTATGTGACGGTATTTCAGTTTCATTTTTCTGTGGCTAAAAAGAACATGACAGGGCAACATGATAGAACCCCTATTTTTTTCTTGATAGTCGTAAATAATATTTTTAATAAACTAAGGATCGATTTATTGAAAACTGTAGTAGTTTTTGTTTTGTTACAATAGATTTTTTGCAGATGCAAATTAGCTAATGCATACCTAAATTAAAAACCCAACATAAACATATCTATGTATGATAAGCAAAGCTACATTCTCATAATTACGACTTGCCCTAGATATCCTAGGAACTACATCTAATAGACACATTGTCGACGCTATAATCTAATTTTACGACACCGGAAAGTGTTTATTTATACGACAGAGCATATTCCTTTCATGGGCCGGTTGTCGGTAGATTGATGAATAGGTCGGAAGGTACTTGGTAACCTTGTCCTCCAATTGCCAATAATGTTCAGATAATCACTGGCTCGTTTGCTACCTAAGTATTATAACGATATTGGTGCACAAGAGAGTATAAAATCCGCGTTTCAGAGTCGTTTCCACTGATGAAAATACCTATAAAATTTCCAATTATTTCGATCGGAAGCTTGCGTAAACCGTGAACCAATCAAACACGGGTCTCCATTCGAGTTTTAAGAATGGTTATGGCAGATTTAGGTGCTTTTGGATTTAAAATAGTCGTAGTAACCCAGGGAAGGTGAAGAAACATGCGAATAAAGCGGGTGAAGCCGCGGGCAGGTCATCTAGTATAACTATATAAAATTAATTATAGCTAACTACAGCAGCAAAGAACTGTGTTTACCTCTACAAAAATGATATTCAACTATGTATTTTCGAATTTTCCTTTGTATAAACACCGATAAGATCAGAAAACGTGGCACATAATCCCAACACAAACAAATCTTTAAGGCAGTAGACCAAGATTATATAATGTGAGTAAATGACAAACAAACGTCTGATAATTTCATAATACAGAACGTCGGACATGCCTTCTCTATTTGTAGAGATATTTAGATAAGGATCCGTCCAGTCTTCACTGGTACTTATGGAAATAGGTTTACGTTTGATGTGATAACACTATCTGTTAAAACATTCAGTTCAATGAATTATTAACACCTGTAGGCCTAAGATATTTTAGATAATTCGAATTTTTAGCATTGCATTGTTATGAGTTCAAAAACACATAAAATAAACAATCTTAATGAAACATCATGTGTGTAGAAAATTTATTTGTCTATAGTATTTCCGTAGAGCGCTCCAAATTCAAAGCATAACCTTTTTCTAACTACTTAAGATGGTTAAAATAATACTATGTCTAGACTAAATAAAGGGATAACCTATCAAACACGACATCACTGCAATATTTGTAAATTCCTGATTACGTTTTCTTCAAGTTGATACTCGACATTACAAAATACAAAAAGTTTATTTCGTTCACAATAAGTCCATATTTTATTACAGTGGTTAGTTGCCTCCTTTTATGTACGAAGTACCTGTAATAAGAGACGTTGCCCCTTATTTTCCCTAATGAATACGATAAGTATGAACTCCAGAAATACCTTAACTTACATCAAAACTAACTCTCACGGGAACTGAAGAATGGATGGATCTGATACGGGGTTACATTAAATTACGTCCCTTTATTTCGTCTTACTTATTTATGCCAGGATAAAATCAAACGGGACATTTTCTTGGAAAACGATAAATAAAATCGTCTAGGTAGGAAGTGCCTAAAAATCTACTTAAATGAAAAATGTGGACCAAGTGGTCTCAAAATTCCTATGGTTTTGTTTTGATTTGAATGACACGCTGTGTTATAAGCAAAATAATCTATCGAATACAAGAAAAATAACATGTGACAAACAGACAGACATACTAACACGCCAGTGACCTGAAGAAGGGAAAAGAAAATTATATTATAATGGCAAAATAATAATGTAACCGTTAAACAGTCTTAGGGCTAGTCCGAAGCCAACGGAATCTAATTGAATTTTGACTTGTATAAAATTTATAGGTATAATGTTAAGATAAAACATGGTAAGATGCCTTCTTATTGAGATAAACGGGCAATACACGAACCTTATTTAGGGTGAATTTTGATCAACCGTTTCGTCCAAGAACGTGGGACTTCTTCAGGATCACGACCGCTCGCCAGTCCGCAGTACACTGCGATCAAAAGTCAATGTAAATAAGGTTCGTGTATTGCCCGTTTATCTCAATATGAATTTATCAAACCACGACAGTTTTTATAGTAAAATGGTAAGATGCCTTCATGATCACTGGTCTCCACAGATACCCCCTGGAGATCCACATGGTGCACATCAAGACGGGCCTGACCTTGGACGAGGCGATGAAGCGCCCTGATGGACTCGCCGTTGTCGGCATCATGTCTCAGGTACAGACAATATTATAACTTAGTATATAATCTATACTAATAATAAATATGTCAAAAATTAAGGAGAGCAAGTAACAACTTTAGTAAGTTATGTAGGAGTTGCAAGCTCAGTTCAATAGAGTTCTTTGCAAGAGTTAGTGATAGAAATAGCCCGGATAGTAAGCGTTAATTTGTAGTGTTTTTTCTTTTTTTTCTTTTTTTTATTCTGTAATTTACTCTATGGTACTACCTATTTTTAACTTATTATGTAAGTAGTTATAAGTAAGATCATTTAATTGACCATATGTTTTTAATAACTTATTAGTATATTATATTGTAAAGATAATAGAATTCTGTAAGAATTACAGATTGAGACTTACAAGCGTTAATTGAGAGAAACAGAATTGTAATAGCAGAAAACTATTTTTCTTCTTTTTTTTATCTAATAGGTACTCAACAACTCGCACTTGGCCAGAGTGTTAGTGGCTGATTTTTTAAATAATAAGAATAATTATGTTTGTTAGGTGAGAGGCGATGAAGAAAGCAACGAGGCCCTCTCCGAGATAATGCCAGCGGTGCCCTACCTTCTCGAGCAAACGGACAGACAGACGGATCAAATGAACGTGAATCTCCTGTAAGCTCATTTATCATCGATATTTATTTTCTACTAGTTTCCACCCGTTCCACAAAATAAAAAAAATATACTTATCACAATATTCTACAACTCTACATTGATATATATCGTATTGCCTTACAATCACATTTACAATCAGGAAAAATTTTCAGTGTAAGCGAAAGTGACATTATGTATATCAAAAACAAATTTTTTAACACCATGCGTCATCATCATCATAAAACGTGTGAACTTTAACATGTTTTGACTAGAACTGTTTGAACAGACGCCTAATGAGCTCCAACCTGCAATCCTTCTACACGTACCACGGCTCCCTGACCACCCCCAACTGCCAAGAAGTCGTCACTTGGATCGTCATGGACGTGCCCATACACATCTCTGATACACAGGTTCGTTTTAACTTTTTTAAATAACATGGTTATTAACAATATTAGAACATGAAACAGGAAACCATGGCGATTGGAGAAGTGAAGATGGCGATTGAAACAGTCCCGAAATATTGTAAACTCAGTAAACTCATTTATTGCCTGTTAGTGTTACATATTATTGGAAATCTCAAAAACAGTTTATCATAGTATAGTAATACTAGCTTCCGCCCGCGGCTTCGCCCGCGTGGAAATAAAAAGTAGCCTATGTTCTTTCTCAGGGTCTAAAGATTGTATGTGCCAAATTTCATCAAAATCGGTTGAGAGGTTTAAGCGGGAAAACGTAACAGACGACAGACAGACAGTGTTACTTTCGCATTTATAATATAAGCAAGGATGTTACCCGTTTTATGTTCTAATACAGGTTCGTTTGTTCACATTCTACATAATATATTGTAAGTCAAAACGGAAAATTTATGATGATTTTTCAATAATGTCATTATGATTATCCTCGATTATGCACAGAATTGACTGTAATGTAATTGCAATCGTTTTCCAACAGTACAAACAATTCAGCCAAGTAAACATCGGAAGAATCGACAACTACCGCAGCCTGCAAGCTGTGAACCGCGTGGTCTACCGCTCAACGGCCTCCTGCTCTCCCATCCTCCTCCCCGGTCTTCTGGGAACCATCACTGGTCTACTCCACTGTCTCTCTACCTCTGTTGGAACCGGTCTACTCTCTAGCGCAAGAAAGACCCTCTGCGTCATGTGGAATGCCAAGAACAGATTTATCTACAGCAAAGGAAGAGCTATTCCAACTTGCGATTAGACTGTATTTCGCCTGCTCAAAAGCTCAAAAGTTCTCTAGTCTTCCAAGGTGATGTTTCGGTCTAATAGCGTTCTGGTAGACGACTCGAGTAGACGCAATTGTCTGTTGAATTAGTGCCAAAATAGGGGCTTTAGTTTATGGAGGTAATAGTTAATTCTCTCTGGAGGGGTTAGTATAAGCTTATTTTGTTCTCTAAACATGTCCTGTAGATTAATAAATGTAGGTATGATAGGTATTATTATTTAGTGAAACACTCCTTCGGTACAAAGGACTAAAATTAATAAGTCACTACAGGAAAACGTTTAAATAAATATACGACACGGGAAGCCAAGATTTAGTTTCGTTAATCCGATATAATATTTTCATGCATGATTATGATTCATTATCATAACTATCTAATCGACTTATAAAATCAGCTTATGTATCGTTACAAAATTGCACTCTTATCGCGGATTAGGATCATTGACGATACACCGACTTATGATAAAAAAAAATTAATGACAAATTTAATGGGTGATAATGCAATGTCTGAAACTGATAAGCACTTATCAGATTTTAATGACAAATAACGTTAAAGAAGCGTGCGCAAAATTAAAACAATGCCTACTGTTATTTAATTAATAGATAGACATTTGATAATAAAGATATCTAACAAAATAATAGATGATGAGAAGTTTAGTGCCCTTTGGAAGACAATATTCTCGTTCCATTTTGCTCGTTCAAACTTCAAATAGTTTAACTGACTGAGATGGCAATACCCTTTCACGGGATCAACTGAGACAGGTAATAAAAGGTTAATTAATGAATTTCAATCTGCTCCGCGGTCTGGACTAATAAAATTGCTTTCCTAGAATCGTAAGTAGTAACAATAATTGTTATTCGGGAACACACTATTATTGATAGTACCTTTTACAATTTAAACGATAATTCGTATCAATGAATATGCCGTTATTAAACGTTTGCTATGAACCTTATTAGCAGTTTATCAAAAATAATAAACTTTATCGTTATAATATAAGATTTAAGTATATTGCTCAAGATTAGTGACGTTTTAAAATTTCTTAGTATTTAAGTTATACGAATAAAATTTATTGACGCTTCAACAACACGACTAGATATTTCGATCATTTTATGATTGCATGATTATTGCCTGTTATACAGTTAACAATTACAATAAATTATGTTCCAGTTCTTGTTGTCACCATTTTTACATTTTATTAACTATTGATAAATTGCATATTGCATAAAAAATAGTACCCATATGAGGTGTCCCAAAAGTGTCGATGTTGGCCTAGGATGAAACACAAGGGTCTAGCTAGACTAGAGGATACATATTCACTTTAGACTTGAAGACACCCTTTGATATTGTAGTAGGCATATTAAATACTTAGTTTATTACAATAGGTTCCTATATTATACCTACCTATAGCTTTTTTTAGTGTTAAGTCTTGTCTGTACAAAGTTAATTAGAGGTAAAATATTGTAGATAGTTGTTCGTTTAGATAAACATTAGTAGTGTAGGTATAGGTTAAAGTATTTTTAAATTACTGATGCAATACTCTATTATTCAGTGTAGTGATGTCTAAATTTGTATAAATTCTATCATAAGACATTTAGTGCATAATTGGCTGTGATTCTATGTTTATTTGCGACAAAATTGGTCACTAAAATGTTTCGGAACTTTGTAGAACAGTGAATTGAATAAATAATACGAAACACTTCGTTGTTTTCATGAAACCTTATAACCTTAGTCTAAATAGGGCACTTGATCCTGCTTACTTCAGCATGCTTTCTAGATATAACTACCTAAATCAGATTAGCCTGAAATACTTAAGTATTTGCATAAAACTGCAAAAACATGTGTCCTTTATACCCCTCATAAACAATGGTATGGCCTGACTTTCGGGTTGACATCATGACGATTTAGTCCACATTCGTCCGGGACGTTTTTCATTAATAATTAAAAAGTTAATTTTCGTCCCGCATTCCGTTTGTTGGCCGCATGACATGTCATGTTTTATCATTTTACACATCGCCAGTATCCATTACATTTAAACATGATTGCTGTAAATTTTAACTTAATAATATCATAAATATGTTTATATTTTTCTAGTTATTAGTCTGATTTTCATTGAAAAATAATACTTTTATAAATTATCGATAAGCCTCCTCAGTTTCTGAAAACTCAGTCTCTGGTCTAATTATTTGACAGAGTTTTAAACAAATATAAGTATAGATGATCCAATCTTAAAATGAACTCCCCTCCACAAAACCGTGATAATTTCAACGTGTGAGAGGAAATACGTATTGCATCACATACTTGTGTGCGTGCTACAACTTTACTGTAACATTGGCTCATCTGTCTGTCAAAGTGATACCGTTTGCTTATACGTTAATGAACAAACATCCAATGACAAAGATCAATTTATGTGTGTTGTATCTATACACCTTTTTGCATGTACGTGTAACCGCGGTGGAGGGGCGTTCAGTTTAAAAATGGTTTTACTATACTTAATAATTAGAACTAAAAACAAGGATATGCGTCATATTCTTTGGTATTGAATATGAATAATAATGCTATTAGTTATAAATAATAATTTGACAAATAATAATTGTTTAGTTAATTATGACTAGGAAGTGTCCTCTAGTCTTTATATTTAGAAGAAAGTCGTGTTAGTTACTTCACTTATAACTCGAGAAGGGCTGAACCGATTTGGCTGAAAATTGGCAGGGAGGTAGCTTAGAGCCGGGAGAAGGACATAGGGTAGTTTTTTACCGCATATAACGCAGGCGAAGCCGCGGGCGGAAAGCTTGTGTTTTATAACTCTGAAATATTTAAAAAATAACATAACTAACATAACGTTTCTAGTGTTATTTATCATGTCGCGCTAACACTTAGGCGATACAATCTAGGTTTCCTGTGTAGATTCGTAGGGTCCATTATCTAGTTGATGCTGATACAACACGTCCAGATTCATATCCATCTAGATCTAGCACATTAGGTCTATTCTTAGAACTAGGTCGGCCCTAGAGGGCATCAATCCCGGAAATTGTGTATTTAAAACTCAATAAGGTATTAAATATGTATGTAACTATATATTTAGATTACCTACGAGTAAAAACTGTCGTGGTTTGATAAATTCATATTGAGATAAACGGGCAATACACGAACCTTATTTACGTAGACTATTGACCTTGCAGTGTCTTGATCCTGATGAAGTCCCACGTCCTGGGACGAAACGGTTGATCAATAGTCTACGTAAATAAGGTTCGTGTATTGCCCGTTTATCTCAATATGAATTTACCTACGAGTATATTTTTTCTAATCACCCGACGAAGAATTCTTTCGTTAAATTTAAAAATAAATGTTCTTAGGTACCTAGCCTATTGTAATTAAGTATCTCAATTACTTTTTAAAAGACTTACGAGTAATATTCAACAATAAATTAAGGAATTTAAAAATAAAATACGAAAAATAGTCGTATTTTATTTGAATTCCTCAAGTAAAACAAGTAAGTAATTGAAATCTTACGTTGATATAAAAAACCAGTACATTGGATTTACTAAAGTAGTGTTTAAGTGGTGGTAATACCAGTCCTTCGGAAAAACTTGAAGATGTCAGAATGCGGAAATTGAACTTGCGACCTTTCGCAGCTGATATCAAGGCAGGATTTACATTTAAACCAAATTTTATCAGCATTTGTCTAATCTGATTAAATACATATTAATTTCATTTTCTTTTCTAGGCAAAAATATTTAGCCTCATCATCATCATAATCACCCCTATTTACGATCCCACTGCTGGAAAACAAGGACATCTATCTTGACGAGTGAGATAAGACCATGTACCAACCCACACTAGCCAAGTGCGGGTTGGTACATGGTACATGTATGGTACAATGTGGCAAAACTGCTAAGTGGAAGAATACTCGACTTTCATTCTGAAGTCGAAGGTCGTGGGTTCAAACCCCTCCGAGCACCTCTGGATTTTTCTTCTTGAAACATTTATGTGTGCTTTAATAACACGTGCTCTAACAGTCAAGGCAAACATCGTGAAGAAACCGACATTTTCTGAAAAGTTGCACATTTGAAAGTCATTTTTTTTTTTATGTTCATCTGCATAACTTTGCAATTATAGTCAGCTCGCCTACAATTACTTCAGTTGATGTACTTAACTTTTAATAAAAAGCCTTGGAAGTAATGTAAAAGTATGTGATAATTATGTAGTACTTGATCCCATCAGTCCTTCAAGATCATACTTGGAGATGACAGAATGCGGAACCAAACCTGCGATCTTTGCAGCCGGTACTGACTGGTCCGATCCAAACTGTCATTATAAAACTGTTATTACCTATACACAACTAGCTTGCCGCCGGCCGCAGGGCTTCGCCCGCGTTTTACACTTCCCGCAATTAAAAAAAAACCTCACGGAGCCCGAGACCTTTCCAACGAATGCAAAATTGTGGAAATCGGTTTGTGCGTTCTGGAGTTGTATGCAAAAGTTTGTAAGAATGTATGGATGTTTGTTACTCTTTCACAAGCAAAAATTACTAGCGTATTAAACGTAGCTTATATAAACAATCCAGTATAACTCGGGAAAATTAATTAAAACACCGTAAAGCAGGAAACACATTATTAACACCCGACGCGACGCGACGTGTCGACACCCGACGTGCACCGTGCATATTACCAACACGCGACGCCACGACATACTAGCATTTCATCATCATTTCGCTAAATAAATGCAAAAATTTAATATTAAATTGGCATAAAGTGACAGTTCTCGAACGAATGACGCGTGGCGTCGAGTGTTGTCTAGAAACGAGGATTCAGGCAAGTGGTCCCACGACAAAGCTGGGACTGCAGTCCCAGTCGCCTGATTAGTTTTTTCTTGTTTATTTCTTTGGGCGTCTGGGACTGCAGTCCAAGTTTTGTATGGGCCCACTTGCCTGTGTCCTCCTAGAAACATACTGCGCGCCCACGTCGGGTGGCGTGTTTACCCCCACCATGGGTAACACGCAGATCTGGCACGTCTGGATCAGGTGGCGTGTGAGCGCGTGGCGTCGGGTCGCGTGTTCAAAGTGTTTTTCTGGTCTATAGAAAACCATACATTTGATTCGACTCAACACGCATCACGTTTCATCGGGTGGCGTCGGGTGTTAATAATGTGTTTCTGCCTTAAAGCTTGTCACTGATATTACGCTGGCTTACTATTCATAGAGTTTGTATTTGATTTAATATATCACTTACGTGTTTAGGCGTGCTCCATCTGCCTTTAGCTGAGAAGACGAGATTAGCTGATTTCTGAAAATAAAATACCACATTTAAATAAATAGTGACTGTTGATTGTATAATAAAGGATCTCCTTCCTGAATCACTTCATTGATGAGAATTTCTCAAAGTTATAAAGATGATAAGACAATGGTTTGTTTTCAAAACATAGTTTTGTTTTGACGAAAGATATAATGAACTTGGTCTGGGCAAGATCGGGACATTCGCGCAGTGGATGCTGGGGCAGATAATCTTATCTGACATGTGGTTTTTTGTGCTACTGTTGTGTTTGGGTACGTGAACGTAATTGTAGTGAAGTCTGTAGAGCTGAGTACTTGACCGAGATGTTATCCATGACCTATAAATGGGTTGTCTCTGGACGCTTGAGCTGGGCAGTGAGACGTAATGTGGACTGTTTTCATTAAAACTTACTATGTAGGCTTACCATTACCACATTGCATATTGCACCCAAATTTTGGAGAGGCATGCATGTTGTACCTACACTTAACTTCGCGTAACTTGAAACTTAAGTTATCGAATTACTTTAGGTATTAGAACTGGTGCCATTTATAACTTTTTAAACCAGCATGTTTTTATAATAAGAAACGGGTAACATTAAAATGTAGCACGGTGTCAACATCGCAATTAAAGACTCAGAAAGAGGGTAGATAGTAGAGGGAGGGTAGACGTCTCATGTCAATGTCATCAGTCTCCGTTAAGGTGGCGCTAGAAACAGTGCCGAAGATTGCCAAAATGGCGATCACACAAGTAACAACTTTATAGTATTGTAAATTTATAAAACCCTTGACACTGACAAATTGTGCTTAATTTGCGAGTCCATTATAAATACTATGTAGAACTAGAACAGTGCCGAAACATCTAAATACTCGTATTGTAAAGCATGGTTTGTTACCCGTTTCGTGTTCTTCTAATAAATAAAGTACTTTTCAAATTAGTTCCACAGCCTACTTATTTATTCAGGTGTTGTAGATGGGTTACATACAACGGAGCCAGAGAGTATCTCATTATATTTAGTTCGCTAAATTATGTTACGACTTATTGAAAATACCTTCAGTAGTTTCAGCGTGAATGAGTTAAACATCGTTAATGTTTACAATATTAGTTTAAGATAAGAACTTCAGAAAAACCCTATTAACGGTTACAAACCTTCGCAGAACCTTAAAAAAAAATATACAATATTAGGTTACCTAATTTTTTACATAATATTTAAAAATGTACCTACATAATTTTACATAGTCTTAGCCTGAACTTTTGACCTGTGTCTCTAGGCTATAAGCTTACCTATTTAATAGCTTCTTAAGCGCTCTACACACCGCCCGCCGGCACAGCCCGGCGGCCCAACCCGCCGGCCTTATTTTGTAGGCCGCCGGCTTTATTTAGTACAAAATAAGGCCGGCGGGTTAGGCCGCCGGGCTGTGCCGGCGGGCCGCCGGCTTTGGTGTGTAGAGCGCATAACAATTATTTACATGAACATTACATATCCTATAATAGGTTCCTTACACTGTACCATTTATTATTGTATTTCAGAGTTCAACGATTGCAAAAAGACAAGAAACCGACCTGTGGACAGACAGATATGGAGTTACGATGGTAAGATTATACCCATGCAATAAATTAGTAAAAAAAGTATCACACGTTGGCGGCTACAAAGCTCTCCAACTGTGAGCAAGGAGTTTAACGTCGAACATACTTATATGAGATAAATATATATTATTTAAAATGTATAAAAGTGCTTAGCGGGTCATCATATGAACCCATCTTACCTACCTCAGTTTTTCTGCGGGCACGAGTCTCTCTCCATAACCCTTAAGGATGTACCCCCCATCAGCGCAAACTCGACGATCGGCTAAGTTCGGCTAAATAAGTAGGAGAGGCGCGTGAGCCCGAGCTGAGTATGTATTTCGCGCAAAAATCTGACACATCAAATTACTTCTATAATTTGAAATTCATTTTGTAGACCCTACGATATATAAGGTAATACTAGCGTTCCGCCCCGCGGCTTCGCCTGCGCTAAAATATATCTTTAAGCGGATATGTGTATTTTTAAAGTTTAAAGTATAAATTCCACACACGGCTTTTCCCGTGTTTTAAATAACTTTCATAAATGTGTATGTATATTATATTAAGTATATATATCAGAAATCTAGCACCCGTAACACAAGATTCTAGCTTACCACGGGGCTAGATGTTGCTTTGTGAATTGTCTAGGAACTAGCAATATTTATTGGTTCAATTTTATTTATTAGGTTTTTTGGTCGTAAGCTCAGTTATAAGAAAAATGAAAGGGCTGGGGATTTTATTAATAAATAAATAAAGTTTTCTGAACTAAATTTCACATGAAATGTTAAAATTCATAGTCTGCCTTTTATTTCTGATTAATTTTATAAACGAAAAGTCAAACCGTATGATATACTTCAATATTAGATAAAAGTGAATTTATAAAAGAATAAGTTCCTAAACCTTAACCCTAAACAGCATGATTATTTTTCTTAAAGAAAAATGTGTAATGGTCATATTATATGTCTTTTAGATAAATAAAGTAAAACAAGATATAAATATTTAAAATTGATTTAAAAATTTCAAATGAATTGAGTTTAAGGGAAAAACTGTTTTTATATTTAGTTCGATATACCATATATGGCAAAACATGCAGTGACCTACCTATATTTTAAAATATCATTCGCAGGGCATGCGGAAAGTGGTCAATTTTTTTTTAAATAATAAAAGACTTTATAAGATAGGTATAACCCGCGCAATTAAAAATGATATTTGACAATGGCGGCGGGTACGTATGGTACGGTTGGCAAAACAATTTCTCAAACAGGCCGGCGTCACGACGAATTTCCCATACAAATGTAATACCAAAATTATTTTTAATTCGAGCATATTTCCATGGTATTATTGTATTATTATTATTTAAATAGTATTATGTTCTATTTGAACGCTTTTTTAACGGACGTTAAAAAAGCTTTTTGTAGCGCGTACTTCACTGTGTGAGTATAGAGATAGCGATAGAGAGTGAACGAGAACGCATGCGAGCGGACGCCATTTATTATTAAAAAACTTTATATATTAAAAAAATCATAGTTATATTGGTTGTGTGTGATATAGCACTGAAAGCAACGTAGGGTTAAGAAGCACAAAAACGTAGTGATTTGTTTGTTCTATGAAATATCTTAAATTTACTTTTTCATGAATTGACATGACATAATTTATGACAGTTATCATAAATAAATCAAAACTCTTTGAGATCTCAAAACTATAAAAAAGTTTTATTAATTCATAATCCATGTATTACTTATGAATTTATTGTTTGAAGTCTCCTCCTGTATTTTATTATAATATATAAGTACCTACACTTTATTATTATATGTATACTAGCTGCCCCCGCGAACTTTGTCTCGTTATATACTTTATAAGCTCTGTTATGATGCTGTGTGGATTGTCCAATAAGCCACAGACAAAACAGAAATTTGAAATCCAAAGGGCCAAAATGTCTTGTTGTCAAAAGTGTCATGAAAGCTTTACTGTCTATACGTTTTGTTTACGTTTGAACGAATGTAGGTTAGGTACCTTTATCTTTTTACGATTCCGTCGCTTCTTGCACTTATTATACAGATTTCGCATATTTGAAATAAAAACCAAACAAGTACAACAATTTTTCAATTCATTTTTTACGTAATTAGTGCGTTATATAGCGATCTGAATGCAAGAAGCGACGCGATACATGTTACCAGTCTCAAAGCCGCGGCTAGACTGAATTTGAGGCACGAAGATGCCCGAATGGTCAGTTTTCGCGTGAATTTTTTCGCAATTTTAGATTTTCTTATTTTACGGTTAAAATAATAGAAATTTTAACAATCTAACACTCTCTTCCCCTGCTCTATAACCTGTTTGTTTACTGTACAAAGTATCAAGGCTTATTTTAAAGTATTTATTGAATAGCGACGATTTATTGTAAAATTTAGAGCGAACTTTGGATTATTTTTCTATCGAGAAAATTTTATGTAATCGTGTTTTCGTAACTGTAATCCCCTAGCATATATCCTGAACTATAACATATATTAATCTCAAAGTAAATGCTTTATTATTTATTGTGGAAGATATGTTTGTTAACAAAAAGCAATTTCAAGCGATTTGACGCCCTAAGGGGCCTTTTCGAGATTTGATAGATATAGGTAATCATAATGACCAGTAAAATTTTTGATAGTAGGTAGGTAGTACAGTTCAGCAAGTAAGAAATAAATAAAATGATGTCTCATTCTCTTCCATATACTACTATACTTACGATACTTACGGATGACATCGTGAACTGATTGCAGAGGAGAAACTCTGGCCTGGCGAGAAGTGCAAAGACCTCGGCACTCGGCAGTCGCCCATCGACATCAAGACTGAGGACGTCATCAAAGACTTCAACAAAGACTTTATCAAGTACGGGTCTTTGCAGTTCCGCGGGTATGAACACGTGTTGGTCTCCGCTATCAATAATGGACATACAGGTGAGGTCGTCAATCTTGTATTCATCATCATCTTTCGGCCCTTTCCCCACATTAGGTGGAGTTTTCGAAAAACTTTTCCTAAAGTTATTCCTCGTTAAAAACTTTGAAGGTTCTGTTTAATCCAATTGTATCCATAAGACCTTTCCTTACAAGTCCTTACTTGTGGACACCTCTGGACCCAATTACCTACATCATTTGATTCCTTGCAATTATTGTCGTTCTACATCATATTAGGTACAAAGATTAATTTTAAAGTGTAATTAATGACTTTAAACCTTATCAGTGAATTTAGCACCTTACTTGGGTTTGGGTAAAATCAACATGAGGGACGTTCGCAGCAAGTTGGCACAGCACTAAAATCTCTTCGTCGGTTAGAAGACACCCACGGGAGGGATAGGGTAGGTTCTTATTCCGGGACCACAGGGCCTGACTTGATCTATGTCTATGCTTGATCTCACAACCACAGTGTAAACACGTATTCCAGTACAATTCAGCACGGAAGGCGACTCGGAGATGCACCCGATCCTGACGGGCGGTCCGCTGAGGCACAAGTACCGGCTGGAGCAGGTCCACTTCCACTGGCTCTCGGAGCACGCCATCGATGGCTTCAAGTTAGTAGCTCCTTAAGCTACGAATTCTATGATCAAGGAAATAATAACCATGATTTATTTCTGCAGTGTAAAATGTCTTTAAGATGTCTGCTGGTGGTTTGCACCACAATAGGGCGACTAGACCGAAGCCTTGGACAACGGCCGATATTTGACTTTAGGCAATGTATTCGCAACAATTCGTTATAAAGAACATAGTAAATAAATTATAGCGGGTCTGTATCGCGTATGTTAACCTATATACTATTTCGATTCGACATTTTAAACGCTGTGCATTAGTTCGCTGTTACTGAAGAACTTTGAATTGAGAATGGTTACCATTGCAAGATTTGCAAGCGCTTTCGGTCAGTGAAAATATGGGAAAAGACCCGTTTAAACTTCTTAATTTTGTTAGAAATTTACAATTAACTTGTGTTTAATTTACCGCTTCTAGATATCCATTGGAGATGCATTTCGTCCATGTTAGAATGGACCTGGAAGTACCAGACGCGCTGCAGAAGAAAGATGGTTTAGCTATCGTCGCTATATTCTGCAATGTAAGTTTCCTTTCTCATCATCATCATTAGAACCCAGATTATGTCCCACTAATGGGACTTGAGTGTCCCAAAAAGGCCACAAGCGCAAGGTGAGCATTAGTTGATTTGCCTTCAACAATGCTTCTTATGAAGCTTCTTATGATAACATTTCATATTCTCACAGCAATATCTAGCCCCGTGGTAAGCTGGAAGCATGTGTCGAAGCAAGATGTTTCCTAATAATTCTATACCTATTAATACATAGCTGTACCTATGGTTTATCTTCTTCTACTTGTGTCAGGGATAATAAAAAAGAAAGAGTTCAGATTACGATAGCAATTCATTCACGTAGGCACTTCTGATTAGAGGACCCTATCAGACGCGATATTAATTTAATCCTCGCTATCAACCGCTTAATGCAATTCATGCAAGTAAAGCTTAATTACTTTGTCACGTAAACTAAATAATAAGTTGAATAGGTATCTTTTACCATCATGCACAGGCTTAAAAAGAGATAATGTTATTACCTATATTAATTTTTTATGACGCTATTGTTTTGTAATAGCTTATTTTTTTTTTTACTCTTATTGTTCTAAAAGGGTGGATTTGGTCTTGGGAAATCTTTATCCATCGTCCGAGGCTCTTTAGCGTGCCGAATGGCATGGGTTTATAGTTGCTGATGTTATATAAATATTCGAATATAGGTAGATGTATAAAGCTATACTTTAACATCCCCATACACGAGTGACCACTAAAGCTTAAACATAAATCAAAAAGAGACGAACGGTATTTGTTGTTT
Organism: Chloroclystis v-ata; assembly: GCA_963691955.1. Taxonomy (NCBI): domain Eukaryota; kingdom Metazoa; phylum Arthropoda; class Insecta; order Lepidoptera; family Geometridae; genus Chloroclystis; species Chloroclystis v-ata. The sequence goes on along the minus strand of OY829898.1, from coordinate 9,352,319 downwards.
TTCGGAAAAACTTTTTGAATAAGTCTAGTCTAGAGATAGAGCAATTATATGAAACTACAGATTCACCATTCACTGTACCACTAATCCATGGTCCAAGTGCAAATTAAAGTTGTGTGGACCCCAGAATAAGGGTTCTTGAGCAAACATAAAAAGAAAACGTACCTCTTACTTCTGCTATTATATTATTATAACTTTCGGCTAAAATTATATTATGCTAATAGTCTTTCGGCTAAAATGATATTATGCTAATAGTCTTTCGACTAAAATGATATTATGCTAATGTTGCAGGTTCAAGCAGAGCTGGAGGAGAAACAGCAAGTCCCTATGGAGGAGATCATGAAGTACATGCCGCAGCTCATAGAGATGGGCGACCGCGTCTCTGGAGTCATACTTGACATGACGTAAGAAATACATTTTTTTAATAGCTAGGCATTTCATATTGAGATAAACGGACAATACACGGAAATACACTCCTTGCAGTGTTTGATCCTGAAGAAGTCCCACGTTTTGGGATGAAAAAGTACCTATATTGCATACTAAGATAAACACAAACACACTACCATGCACTAGCATTTCATACAGTCCATCTTGTTGATGATGTCCAATGCTTGCTGATCCGCGGTCTCCATTCGAGAACCTTTTGCCTTTCGTTATTAATCCTTTTCTTTAATCTAATTCACCCAGAAAACACACAGTCCAAAACGATCCTACGTTTATACGTATTATACGTGCTACGTTTATACGTGTTTTCTGGGTGAATTAGATTAAAGAAAAGGATTAATAACGAAAGGCAAAAGGTTCTCGAATGGAGACCGCGGATCAGCAAGCATTGGACATCATCAACAAGATGGACGAATATAACTGTTCATGGATTTTAGCTAGTACCAAACTCACAATCTAGTTCGTTTCAGATTAAGACGACAAGGTTGGAAACTTGTCACATGTGCAGCCAATTGCCGAAATCAACGATGACTTTAACAGACAATTCGATAAGCAGGAAGCCGTTTATCAAGCAATCAATCAATTAGGATAATCATCATTATCCGAGTTTCACTAATTGCATTTTGCTATCAATTAATGCCAATTACTGATCATTTCGTCTTTCATATTATTGTTTTTTTTTCTTTAGTTTTTTTCTATTAGCCGATTCTATATTATCTCCTTTCACACAGTTCATCGATCTTGTCTTAGTAAAGAACTTTTAACAAAAAATTACATAAGCTGTTAAGCTTATGTAATTTTTGCTTTAATAACCAAGCTGAGCAGTAAGAGTGTTACTGCTCAGCTTGGCGGTGCAAGTTGCAGGGTGCATACCGCGCCGCCCTTGAAACACATGATAGTAGACACAAACATGTTTGTTTTGGGCACTAGTAGTGTTAGTTCAAATTCAAGTTTTAAGTTCGTAGACACCAGAATATAGGTTTTTGCGCAAACATAAAAAAGTAAACTTACCTCTTTGTTACAGAAAGCTACTAAGCAAAGAACCCCACTCATATTACTCGTACATGGGGTCGCTGACCTCTCCCCAGTGCAACGAAGCTGTCATTTGGATCATCTTCAACACACCGCTCTGGATGTCCGACGCGCAGGTAATGATGATAGCGTATCACCTACTTAGTCAGGTTGCGTGATTGGCCGTGGCCTAAGACTTGAACCATCTTCTAGTATATTTTATGAGACAGGACTGAAAAACCGACAACGAAATTAATATTATAGAAGACGGGCTGCAGGGTATGTCTCTGTTCTGTACTAACTTACTTCTACCATCAACCAGTTTGGTAAACGTGGTGATTATACCAAATCCCTAAACCCTAGAATTGGTATTGTGAGACTGCACGTCCCACGTGCAGTCTTAGGTGTATTAGGGTCTTAGGTGGGACTGCACCTAATAAGGTGTAATTATGATCAATCCCAACAGCAAAGAACGATATCATTCTTTCTTCATTGTCTCATTCATCTTTATCGGCAAGTCGAACAAAAAACATGGCCGTACCATTGGAAATGGCGTAACTTAGAAAAAATAACCCTATAATTTTAACCCTTATAACTTCGTTGTATCTTCTTTCCAGTACAACCTCTTCGGCAAGATAGGCAACGGTCGGCACAACTTCAGAAGCCTGCAGAAGGTGGTGAAGCACCAGGTGTTCATGCCCGTGAAGGCCGGCATCCACACGCCGCAGATGATCATATTCTTGGAGAAAGTCGTCAAGATTGTAGCGGAGTTATTCAGCAACGTTACCAAGTATGCAAAGTAATAAACAAATCAGTTTTTAAGTTTAAGTTTAACCTCCAAAGATTCCAGGCTCTACGAAGAATTGACAGAAAAATGCCGTGTTGGTAAGTGGGAGAACACTCGACTTTGACTTCGAAGGTCACGGGTTCAAACCCAACCCAACTCATTTTTTTTATTGAAATTAAAAAACCATCGTTTTATGAGATCTTTGATAAGTTTGAAGGACATGTGACATTCACCAAAACGCACTTGGCCAGCGAGGTAAATTAAGGCCTCTCTCGTCAAGAGAGAAGTCCCTATATCCCAGCAGTGAGAATTTAAATAGAAGAACGCCTCTATTATGCCGCTACATTTGCTAAATCATATAAAAAAACCGCAGTGTATAAACTCTTTATATTAATGCTTTCCCTCCTGTTTTTACTTATGATCCTTAACAAAGTATTATCCACATTTCAGATATGGTTAATCCTCCCAATGTAAATTATTTGTTTATATTTCAGCTTCATGACCAAAGGCTTCAAAAATTCTAGAAGGAAACGGAATACTGAATTATCAGTACGGTTATAATTTGGACGACCGCCTGGCCTGGTGGCTTAAGGTACTCAAGAAAACTAATTCTATAATATCATAAATAATCGGCAGTGTTTTATGTTAAAGACAAAAGGATTGATATTGTATAATGATGATTTCAGGCTATGGTTTAACTAATTATGGATGTGACATAGAACGATTCGTATTTGACTAATTAGTATAGTAGCACATTTAATGCCGTAGATACGTAGTAGCGTCATGGGCGCTGATAGTGTTAATTTAAAATAAATTAATAAATTATTTAAAATTCTTAATTAATCATTTTTATGTTATTTAATGTTACACTCTCACAAGTAAACTGTTACTGTGACCTAGGTTAATTTTATAAGTAGGTAGTTAAAGATTTTATTATTTTTTTGTTATTATTATTGTGGATTTATTTAACTCAATGCATTAGAATGTAAAGTATCTTATAGATATAAGAGCTAAGCTATAGTTAATTAGTTATACATATATGATATAAATATAAAGTTAATAAATAAAAGATAAAAATTGATACATAACGTTTTATTTAAATTATTAACAGCCATGTTATCTTACATCCATATACACAAATCATACACTCATTTAGTTTGTCAAAATTAGCTAAGTGTTCACCAAATTTTCTTACTCAACAAAAATACTTGAAAATTCTGGGAAATATACAAACTTCATAAATCCTATTACTTTTCGTTTATCCAACCATGCATCATTGGTTTTCACATAATTGGTGGTATAGACGGGCTGAAATGATGATGATATAACATAACAATAAAAACAGGAATTGATAACGGTACTTTACTAACAATGTAACAACATTTAATAACTTTTATAAATTATAATTAACCTATGATCCTTTATGAGAACCTAAGATGGTATAGAACAGAAATGTTAGATAAATATTATATCGTTTAAATTTACTTCATTAATAACTGTTTCCAGAAATAAACTGAACTTCAGTTCAGAAAGATTTTAGTGCAATATCTAGTACAGATATGTAAGATAGGCGCCCTAGATACCAAGTCTATGTGTAAGTCATTCATAATAAACATTGGAATTTAAAATACTTAGTTACTTGGATTTTAGTAATAAGTAATTCTGAAACGGATATTGAATAATTAGGTGGATACCAGTATATACAAACATTCATATTTACAAACATACAAAACATATACTAGTTAGTCAATACTAATTCTAGACCATTTCAATACCTTGTCACACAATCTCAATATTTTTACCGCCTTTCAATTTAAAATAAACATTGTAAATTGCTATAGATTTCTGTGAATTTAACTCAAATTGCAAAGCAATAAGTACCATTTCTAAATTTAAGACTGACACAGTTACTCACCAAAATTTGATTAATATTAAAACCTAATTTGCTAAATACAAAAACATTTTGTACAATAAATACAGCTTGCATTCTGCCCACCGCGCATAAAATTATAATAACCATCATATATAATGATTATATATGTACCTACGGAACGTAAAAAAAAACACATCCCAATATCACCAAAAAGGACAATTGATAATTTTACTTGCTACTTCACAAAATATTCTATTGAAGGTTAACTTCAGTGACTTTGACTTGTGATCTATCATTAATTTAGCAAAATTACAAGTTCAATTAAATCACTTATTTAGCACTTAGCACTTGTTTATATAAGTGTTATACTCGGATAACTGATCGGTGAATTTATACGGGAAGGCAGAATGAGATACATTCATACCGAACCATCAAAAATATTGATGAAAGTTAAGTTTATAAATTAGTAAGATAACTTTCCGTTGATTTCACTAAAATAGAATTAACTTTCAAAGTTGACAGACAAAACGGCAAAATAATTTATTAATAATTACTGAATATAGTTAATAAGTATATTGAATTCGTCACTGCACAAATCAAAAATGTTTAATTTTTTATTTTATTTTAAACATGATTGATTATAACCGATCGATCACAAAACACACTTACCCATTATTCTCACAGAAATAAATAATAATAAAATACGCCAAAAAACTAAACCTGAACAATATTTTATATTGTCTAGTGTCTTTAACGACTTCACTAAAACTTTAAATTGAAACTGCCGATGGGTTTGAGTCAATTCATGGCCGTCACTATTCGATATCGTATCTCAAACTACACAAAAACGGACTTACCCATAAACGGAATTACCCATCAAAAACGGAATTACCCAGGGTAATTTTCTCCACGGTTCGGTATGAGCATCCCAATGCATAATTTCTAGTCTAAGCATTAGATCTATGTCTACGAGCCGTTCTTGTTGCTGATGATAGCTTTGATGCGTTTCTCTATGTACTGCACGCGCGCGACCAACTTGTCCTTAGGGTTGTACTCCGTGTATGGGATGTGAAGCACTTTGTAGCCCTGAAAGCAAGATTAAATTTGAAAGTTTAAATTATGTATAGTTCTGAATGAATGAGATCTAAAATATTCTTTATTAACATAATTATAAACTTTTTATTATAATAGTATGTGCGTGATGTATCAACTTACTGTTGATGTACTTATACCAAATCGCAGAGGACATACAAACGCTATGATATTCCCAACTAATAATGATATGTACAATAAATCCATTTTATAACAGTCAGTTTTATCTTTAGGTATTAGTTGACATGCCAATGTCAATGTCATAGCGTAATTCGTTACGTGTCAAAAGCTTATTAACTTCTCTATAAATACGTGAGTAGTTCCCGAGAATAATGAAGTCACAGTACCTTTAACTGAAGTAATCTTGTGTACAGTTGGTTGATACCGAGCGGTGCTGTAACTTTTCTGGTCATGTCGTGGTAGTCTAATCCGAGGACTGCTATTCTGTGTATACTGAAAAATTAACATAAACTTAGTGTTACATTTTTATATAAATTAATTAATTAATTTCACTATATTCGACAAATTGGGTCGTTCAAATATTAATTTAAAACTTAAATTAATAAATTAGCTTATAAAAAATAATTATAGTATGTTACTAATTTAGCCATAGAAACTGTTATAAAATGTCAGTTATGTGTTAAGTTAATTCTGAAGTGATTACCGACTTACCTCTCATCTTTAGCAGCTTTTTCTAAAGGTACCGGATGGCATTTTGAGTCGACGGCGAATTCTGCGTCTGTACAGAGTTAGAGTAATTTTACATATGCAAATCATTTATTTATTGTTAAAAGGTTCTTAGGTGAAAACTTTTAGAAAATATTCACTTCTTTAAAATATTTTAAATTATGAATATATATTATTAGTATGTATGGTACTTATAGGAAAAAATTCAAAAAATACAAGATCACAATGTAACGTTGGTCCTTGAGTGGCTATCTATGTAATATTATAATAAGTAGGTATATCAGAAACCTAGCACTCGTAACACGCTTAAAGCCTCGAGCAGACCGGATGCGTATACGTACACGTAAGCGTAGACGTGCACGTACCACTGAATAGTAATGTATGGGAATGTATGAGACATACGCACACGTCACGTTATGCAAGCAGTGTGTCTTGTCATACACTATACGCATCCGGTCTGCTCGAGGCTTAAAGCTTATCACGGGACTAGATGTTACTGTGTGAATTGTCCAGCAATATGTATTTATCTAATATATTCGTAACACAAGCTTCGAGCTTACCACGGGGCTTAGATGTCGTTGTGTAAATTGTCCAGCAATATTTATGTATTTATTTATTTTATTTATTCGTAGAATCAACCGACTCACCATACAAAAATCCCATGCCACTATTGATATCCTTCTTGAGGAAGGCCTCCGCAGAGACGAGGCTCTTGAATGTGTCCATGATGCTCTGCACGTACAGTTGTTTCTCCTTGGTGTGCAGCACGGGCGCGCCCACGGCCACGTCCTCGGGCAGGCGCGGCGCCGCCGGGAGCGTCAGCGCGGCATACGCGTCGATTGTCATCAGCTTGCGGCGGGCCGGGATCGGGATCTCTGCAAATTCCTCTCTTCTTTTTAAACGACCTCTTTGTAGCGCGTCTGGCGAAGGTCTGCCTGCGCAGGAGGTTGCGGATTCGATTCTCGCCGCGAAACAAAAATTTGTACGATCTGCAGAAATTTGTTCAGAGTGTCTGGGAGTTATTATAATTATGTATAATAAATATTAAATGTCTATCTATGTATATTATAGTATATCAGAAATCCAGCACCCGTAAGACAAGCTTCGAACTTACCACGGGGCTAGATGTTGGTGTGTGAATTGTTCAGCAATATTTATTTATTTATTATTCATATCTACCCATGATAACCTCTCAATATATAACATTTAAGACTCTATTATGTTTACTGAAGCCGTTGGTTTTCGTAAAGATCTGCTAATGATTAACCACGATGAGGCACTGCACGGACCATCTCTTGCAGGTCTAGGGACTATATTACTGTCTCACCTCCGGCACACAACAGTTTGTCAATGAACTCCGGCGTGAGAGTGGAGATGAGGTGTCGTGGTTCCGCCTTGTCCAGCATGAGGAGGGAGAACACCAGGTCTAACCACGCCGAGGCACGGACCATCTCTTCTTCTTGCAGGGATAGGGCCGACTGGGGACAAAATGATAGTAAAATTAAATCAAATCCCTGTCGAATTTGGAATTCTTGTAGATAGTCTCCTCCATGACTATCTATGAACTATTTTGGTAAAGTAGGAGAACACTAGACTTTCACACCGCGCACCTCTGGATTTTTCTTCTAGAAAAATTTATGTGTGCTTTAGAAACACGTGCTCTAACGGTAAAGGCAAACATCGTAAGAAAACCGGCAAGTTCTAAAAACTATGATAAGTTTAAAGGACATTCACCAGTCACCACTTGGCCAGTGTGGTGAATTAAGGCCCAATCTCTCACATCAAGAGAAAAGTCTCTATGTCACAGTAATGAGAGCAAGCGTCGAGCTTACCACGGGCTAGATGTTGCTCTACCCCCACCACCTCCCCTGAGACACCGCGCGCTCCGATACCTGGCCCGCAGTGAGAAACGCGAGCGCGACCTGAGAGGAGACGAGGCACGGCGGGACGCTTACTCCTTCTGATAAAGACTGCTCTTGTTGTAGTCGAAACGTCGAGAGTTGTTTAACTCCTGTGTAAATACTTAAGTAATTCCCGTTGTTATAAAATGAATAGATGTTGCTATGTGAATTGTCCAGCAATATTTATTTATTTTTATTTAACGGGAACATGTATAGCTTACTCCTTCTGATAAAGACTGCTCTTGTTGTAGTCGAAACGTCGAGAGTTGTTTAACTCCTGTGTAAATACTTAAGTAATTCCCGTTGTTATAAAATGAATAGATGTTGCTATGTGAATTGTCCAGCAATATTTATTTATTTTTATTTAACGGGAACATGTATAGCTTACTCCTTCTGATAAAGACTGCTCTTGTTGTAGTCGAAACGTCGAGAGTTGTTTAACTCCTGTGTAAATACTTAAGTAATTCCCGTTGTTATAAAATGAATAGATGTTGCTATGTGAATTGTCCAGCAATATTTATTTATTTTTATTTAACGGGAACATGTATAGTCACCTCCAGCAGTTGGTCGGAGTGCGCCGGCAGATAGTCTAACGTGGCGAGAGTGACGACGGCGGAGGCCACGTCGCCCGCGCGGCACACGGCGCGGTTCCGCTGCAGCCAGAGGGCGATGGCGGACAGAGCCGGCTCGTGGCGGTACTTCATCAGCCCCAGGGATATCACGATGGAGTTTACAACGGCCGGTTTGTCTTCGTTTGAAGGCAGGCATTCGATTACATCGCTGAAAATTTGATTAAGTTAATTATCCCACCTTCTTCCTCATTAATATGGCTGGACAATTCACACAGCACCATCTAGACTTCTGATTCACTTAATATGCATAGATAGATATTTTTATTGTACATACACCCAGATCTTTTGTCCAATGTAAACCAACCTGATTAAAGATTTCCGACTTACAGTTATTGTCAAGGAGTCCTATTGATTTTTGCACTCACATTTAAACTTTGGTCTCATAATGGCAATAGATGTCGCCACAGCCAATTAGTCACTTATAATCATTAGACATTCCATACAATGCAACATAATTTAACTAGAAAATATTTGCTTTGTAACTTGTAATACTTACTTGCATATCCTATCAAGTAACACAGGGTCTGGAAAGTTCAGGGATGCCATAGAAAAGAGAAGATCAGCTGATTTCTTCAGGTCAATGACATCTGACTGACGTGTGATATTGTGTGAGAGAGCGCGCAATAGCGGTGTGCTGCGGCGACCCTTCTGGCTTAGGGCTTTCATAACCTGGAAATTATTATTTAATATTAACTATCATACCACATATCACTGAGTCATAATTTAATAAAATCTATTATTCAACAATGAAATAATTTCACCAGCTTTTCCTGAGATTAGAAGGGCGTTTGAAACTCAGTTCTATTATATTATAGTATGTATATGTTACGGCTAATACCCGAAGTGCGGCTACACCTAGTTCTAACCGGCTAAAACTAGGTGTAGCCACTGACTGTTGGTTAAACCTAGTATTAGCCGATTGTTTTCGGGTAAAACTAGGTCTAGCCTTCATCATGCCGGCTACAACTAGGTCCAGCCATTCCCTGTTGGATAAAACTAGGTCTATCCGATATCACTCCGGCTAGAACTAGGTCCAGACAATCCCTGTTGGATAAAACTTGTTGCTCTGTTATATAGTTTATGTTACTTTATAAAAGTGTGATTTATAATTAAAATAACATTCTTTAAATTATAATATGTAACTACTTATTGTCTGTTGTTAAAAAATGTTCTTGATTGTTCCTATTATATTAAAAATTGCATGCTATCGGCAGAGCTTTTTTAGATATTAAAAAACATCCAATAAAAAGAAACGAAGAGAGTTTTTTTATTCTTATAAATCACATTGTAATAATTAACACAAATTATTAGGAGTGCAATTTTTAATATAATAGGAACAACCAGGAATATTTTTTTAACAACAGACAATAAGTATACTACTCAAAACAAAATAAGGGCCACGCGCGTATTTTTTGTTTTGAGACAATTTTTTGCTGACTTTCGATGGGAGAATATTTTTTGTGAATGCCATTATGTTCTCAAGTGTCTAATTAACGATTACAATGAAGCACTTGGGATATTAGTGTTGACGGTATGGTAAAAAATGTTGATGTCTTAAATATCGTGAATTGGGTAGAGTTTTCTTTCTTTTATGATTTGATTTCAGATTAGTTTAACACAAGTCTACTGACAACTACGGTTGTTTTTGGGACTTAAACGTGTAATATCATCATTTGACCGTAAAATGCCAAGTTTGATGCCATTTGGACAAAGTTACTGCTACCAGAGCCGTAACGATGAATGAGGCTGGTCGGTCACAACGTTCTGTGGCTTTTCAGCTGGGATGTTCGAGAAGGGCTATCCAAAACCTTTGGAACCGATATCAGGAGACCGGGAGCGTATTCCGGCGTCGTGGTTCTGGAAGATTTCGTGCTACCACTGCCCAGGAAGACCGGTACGTGCGAGTTACTGCGCGACGTGATCGTAATGTGACAGCGCGCGCATTACAAAACCGATTACGCCGGACTACTGCTACACTTGTTAGCGACCAGACGATTAGGAATCGTTTGCACAAAGACCAGCAACGCTAACGAAGGCCTGTAAACAACACTAAACTGACCGGGACTCATGGTGCAGATCGATTCAGGTTTGCACGTCAACATCTTGAATGGAGCACGGAGGAATGGCGTAAGGTGCTTTTTACGGGTGAGTGTAAGGTGAAGTTTTCAATTGACGATCAGCGTATGCGAGTGTAGAGAAGACGCGGAGAAAGATTTTCTGATCCTTTCATTCACGACAGGGCAGGTATGTCATGGTCTGGGGCGGGATCAGTTTAAAAGGTAAAACTGACCTTGTTTTTCTGAATGAGGGCACTGTGACATCTTAGAGTTACATCGAACGGGTTGCCAGGCCATATGTCATCCCATTTTCACAACGAGTGGTGGACGGTTTCATCCTGATGCAGGATAATGCACGAACTCACACAGCTCGGGCAACCAGCTCTATTTTGGAGGAAGCCAATATTTAGGTTATGGCATGGCCTACGAACAATCTTAACCTGAATCCAATTAAACACCTTTGGAATCAATTAAAACGAGTCCGGGCAGCTGAAGAAGATGTGCACAACCAGCAACAGTTGATTGAATTGCTGATAAGGTGCTGGGAGGATATCCCAGAGTTAAACATCTGCCATCTCAATTAGAGTATGCCAACGAGGCTTCAAGAATGTGTTTTGGAAAGGGGAGGATATACCCCATAATAAAAAATTGAAAAGCGAACAACTAAGCTCTTGGTTTAGTCTACAATCGTATGCTATTGTTAAGAGTAAACAGCCATAAAAAGTCTTAAATCTTAAAAACATCCTAAGATTAAGTATTTTATGTCGAATTGCATTAAAATTCATGACATTTAATTTAAAAAAACATTGTTTTGTTAAATTTAAATTAAAATGAGCAAAAAAACCCAAAGAAAATAAAATAATCAGAAAATTAGTGATGGCCCTTATTTTGTTTTGAGTAGTATAGTTGCATATTATAATTCAAAGAATGTTATTTTAATTATAAATCACACTTTTATGAAGTAACATAAACTATTTATTAGAATAATAACAAGTTTTATCCAACAAGGATTGTCTGGACCTAGTTCTAGCCGGAGTGATATCTGATAGACCTAGTTTTATCCAACAGGGAATGGCTGGACCTAGTTGTAGCCGGCATGATGAAGGCTAGACCTAGTTTTACCCGAAAACAATCGGCTAATACTAGGTTTAACCAACAGTCAGTGGCTACACCTAGTTTTAGCCGGTTAGAACTAGGTGTAGCCGCACTTCGGGTATTAGCCGTAACATATAGATAGAAACAGATAACTTCTTTTTTAGCCAAGGACCAATTTAATAGTTTAAGTTAACTGAAAAAGTTATAGCCTATTCATATTTAACATGTATTTTACTAACCTTTATCATCTGTGGCAGCGTCAAGTTAGCAATTAGCCTAGCAGCTTCATCATCACCGGTGATGCCAAGCACAGTGCTTAGATCCTCTGCCATGGTCAAGGAGCTCATGGTCTGGCCAGTAGGTGATCTGGCCAGGATCCGGCATAGTTTGATAAATCGTGGATCCTTTTCAAAGTCGGCTAGCTTCACTTTGTTAGAGCTTGACCATTCCGATAGTGTGGAAACCATCTGTGATAATATTTAAAAATATATTGTAAATATTTAAAATTAGTATTTTATAAAAAAAACAGTTATCTTTATTTCAGCTGATGTAAGACTACTGGTGGTCATTGGCCAACCCCATCATAACAGCACATAGGGCAATAGGCCTACATGGCTAAGGGCTTATAATGCCCTAAAATGGACCTTCTACTATCTGTGGAAGCATTTAATTAGCCTACTGAAGTCATGGTCCTGAAATTATAGTCTCTGAGATATCTTCTTAACAACAATCATTATACTTTGATAACTCACTTTTAAAGCATGTTTTCTAGATACAATAGGCATCTCTGCAACAACCAGAAGACTATTAATATCTGAAGCTCTTGAAATCTGCATGTCAATCTGCTGCACCCGAGATTGCTTTATTGACTTAGGGCTTGGGGTTTGAGGGTTACCCTCTGGTGAATTAAGAGATGCAAATGCTGCTGCTACTAGGCCTATAAAGACATTCATAGTTAACGACATGGTACATAGTTTGAAATATTCAGAGTAAATAATTTTAATTATACTCAAATGCTACAAAAATTATTTAAATAATACTTTAATGTTTGAATAATCCATTCAAATAAATATGATAGAATACAATTGTTACCCTGAACTTATGAAACATTATATTACATTAAAAATATAATTTTATTTCAAAATAATGTCTAATGAGTAAGTCAGAGTGTAACCAAGTTTTCTATTTACCTGGGGCATCCTTGGCTTCTTCCACCTTAGGGACTGTTTCGGCTACATTTCTAGTGACGTCTATTTTGTCTTTCACCACAGTAGCACTTGAGCTGGAGTATTTGTGAAGTGAGTTCCTGGTACCTAACCTCCAAATTAGTGATCCACTAAACTTCAACATCTACAACAATAAGAAACAAGATATTAGTAAAAAAGTTTTGTATAGTATTTCGTATTAAGTTCTACTAATATACTACGATGTTTAATAAGAACTGTATAATCTAAAAATCTATAAAAACTAATGAGAGAACCATGTCTTACATCACGACTTAAATTATATTAAGAGTGTTTTTAATAATAACAAAATATAGCGGAAAGTTAATACGCTTTCGTATTATTTACCTTTTTGTGTTTGATACTTAGTTTTCAACAAAAATATACGTTTTTACATTTGCAAAACCCAAAATTATTTATCTTTTGACGCAGTGTTGCAAGCTAGGCAGTGACAAAGTATGTTAGTTCTCCATATGAATATACGAATGTTATTTTAGCTGTCAATAAAATTAGCAAATATTTTTTTAAGTTTAGTCAAAAATATTTACATACTAAGAAATTAAGATTCACTGCGTTACAAATTAATCCATTCGTGTCTTGCTTAATAAAAATAATTTAAATAATAACCAGGTTTAGCGCATTTTGTTTAAGTTAGAATCACCGATACTGACAGTAACAAACACTTTTGATAGTGACATTTGATTGAAAATTGACACACCAATGGACCAGAAAAAAAAGGTTTCTGTTGTCTATAGAAAAGACATACGACTAGTGATGTCCACTTATTTTCGATATTTCAATAACAGAGAAGGTATACTATCAAATGATGCTTCTATACTTAGATCTGTAAAATAATATAAAGAAATTTATTTTGCAGTATCTTATTTGATATATCAATATCTTGATCCTTGTTAGTTTCTTGAGTATAAAGTAACATAAAATAATATAAAGAAATTTCTTTTGCAGTATTTATTCCTTGTAGGTTTCTTATTGAGATAAACGGGCAATACACGAACCTTGTAACTCTTGTAAGTTTCTTGAGTATATAGTAACAAAAGCCAAATCCAGCCGAAGTGCCATTATATAACTATTCAAATCAATTAAATATCACTGTCATATTAAATAATATGCTTACTACTATAAAAAAATATATTTTCAGGAATACATTTTACCAAATCGATATCGACTAATTTGACAGCTCCAATTACAAACAGCACTATAATTTAAAACATTGTGAACGGCGTTATGGGTGGATGGTTTGTTGTTGTATTATTTTGTTTCTAAAATCGCTCAAGCAGTGAAACCGGCTTCAAAAAATGGCAAAGGTATGCAGTTTTACTTAATATATTCTTTTGAAGGATGTTTATCATTATATGATCGACTAAACTCAGCTTGTAAACCATACTCTTAGCTTAGTCAAAACGTAAATTTATTGTAACGAATTTGTAAGCCGTTTCTACTTGTTTTTGGAATCTCCGTGTTTTGAATAAACTTGTCAAACAGCTTGAAAACATACTCATATTTTGCAAAATTGTATGGTTGAACACGCATGTTTTTTAAATTAATTATTCATCTACCTTCATCAGACTTTCACAGATCGTTGTTCCTTGTTTTCCCATTTGGTTTTGCAAAATGTTATTAGAATCATATAAGAGTTCGTACATACGTAAGTACCTAATAGTTATTTTCCTCCTTATCTGTAATAATAATCAATGTCATATTTCATTCTGATTATCTCATCAGTATACTGCAGTTTTTTTGTAGAAAGTTATTTAGTAAAATAAGGGTAGATTAAGAATGTTCTTTGTTGAAAATCAATTAGTTTGCTTCATTATTTTAAGCCCAAAAAAGGTGTTATCATAAATAAGTTATGGATATGAGACCTAGATTAAAACTACCTTATTACTTATACTGTATTAAATTCGATATTTCATAGTAATTTGTATTATCTTAGATTAGGCAGATATCTCTTGCATCTAGTAATTCTAGTGTAGCATGGTCTCGAATCATTCTAAGCTGTAGCTGTACAATTTAAATTTGTCCAACCTTCCTTAAGTTTTACAATTACTCATTACTAATGGAGTATACAAGTCCAATAATTATAATATATTTTGTTGTTTTTAGGCGGGGGTAGAAGGAGTTGGTGCGCTGTGAGCGTGCCTGCTGCCCGCCCCCTCCCCGCTGACAGTGGTTCTGTAAGTACCTTATCATCATCATTATCATATATGTTTGTAACAAATGTTTGTATATTCTATTGTATATCAGAAATCTAGCACCCGTAACCCAAGCTCAGATCTTATCAGGGCTAGATGTTGCTGTGTGAATTGTCCAGCAATATTTATTCTTTTTTTTTCTTATTATAAGCCTAGCCTAGACCAATTCAGGTTGGGTATGTTGATGTTGCATATGTTTTACCTTTTTATTTTACCCTCTTTTAGGTTTGTTGCATTGAGCCTCTGTCAGCAATGCTTTGCAGGTCTTTATACCTGACCTTATGAGAACTTTTTGATTATAAACATTAAATATTTGATAGAATCATAAATAAATAAAGCCTATAAATTTATATCACTATTCGAAACTTCAAGATCTCAGAAGTTTCTTTGTTTGGATGAACATGGAATGATTTAAACATTATTTTCGTGTTGGCTAAACTAATATTTACCATGCCGTGTTGGCTAAGTGAGAGCACATCCGACTGTCGTGGGTTTAAACCCTTTTAAAAATGTAGGGCTTCTTGTAATTTATCTTGTAATAACTTTAAAAAAAATTCAAAATAAAAAACCAATTAATTCCTATTTATAGAAGTAAATTCTAGTGTAAATTATTATTGTTTTTCAGAGAATCCTTGACGGCGGTGGTGTCTCCTATTTACTGCAAAACGAAGCTCCGATGGATCCAGACATTCAAAGGTTAGTTAAACTCACAATTAGACAGACACAATGTTTATTCAACACGACTTGCACGACTTACGATGTGACCTGGCGACTAGATGTGACTTACTGATTTTTAAAATAGCTTGTTCTCAGCCCAGTGGTATGATGTCAGTCAGCTTAAATTTTATGCCAATTTAACGTGTGTCGCTTTTACGACACACGGTAAAAGGGGTGGTACTTTTCTTTGGCCTGCACCATACGCCTTTGATTGACATAATTTGCCCTCTCGGCATTCTTTGATGGGTCACCATTTACAATCTTACTTCGATTGTGAACTCTCTGTTGATTATTTTTGATTATTATGTAAACCAGAGACAATGTTGGTTACTAAAATATAACCCAAATAAGATTTAATGCGTTCCTTTTCCTTCCTGTTATTCAGGATTCATACAAAATTTTATTTAACGTTTACCTACTATACGAATGTTATGAAACGTAGGTACTACACTTTAACGTAACTTTTGTAAAATATTTATCAGCTAAGTATAAGTTTTTCTCTTCGCAAAAACTCTAAAACGAAATGTTAGTGTGCAAACGCTCTCAGCCACCCTCCGGATCGATAGCGGGGGTTCGAACCCCGACCTACACCGTACAAAACAAATACCAACAACTTAATGCATCGGAGATTAGTTTTGCTGAGGGTGCTTAACATTTGACTGACATTTCTATTATTACAATTTGACGTTTATTACTGGTTTCGAGTTCGTTTGTAAAATTTACGAATGCTATAAAAACGCCAAAAGTATTAATATATTAGTAACTTTCCGCCCCGCGGCTTCTCTCGCGTTACTATATTTTCCCGCTGTAAAAATTTCTATTGTTTAATTTGTTGCTTGGTCAATCTCCTTGAAAAATAACTTTAGCAGTATTTATAAGATCGTCCAAGACGTATATGTCTGTATATGTCGACTATGTCGAGGATCATATCTAATATATAATGAATGATAAACTCCCATTTTTAGGGTTCCGTAGCCAAATGGCAAAAACGGAACCCTTATAGATTCGTCATGTTTTATAATATAATGGTGTGTTCTTCACTCGCAGTAGCTCGCAAACCTTCGAGTTATTTCGTTAACAACCAACCCCCAATTTGCATATGCAATATCTTTTCCATTCAACGAATTTTCACACCTCCAAAACTTTCAATCACAGACAGAATCCATTTATCTCATGCCCCATCCTCACCTCAGATTCCTATGAACTATCGCTCCCAATAAATCAACTGAGCCAGGGGTGCTAATAGAAGGGATCTATACCATCAAATACAAAGATATTTCAACTATCATAGGGTGGGTGATGTCCATTATTAAATCTATTGTAGATCATATGATTGTGTACTAAGATCAGCAGATTGAGTAAGACGTTGATAATAATAATAAGGTGATGGTCAATGGTCATAAAGACTACGTGTAGCGATAGTAAAACTCTGACATAGCAAGATTCAACAATACTTTTTAGTTGCAACACTAAACCCCTATATTGATTCCTATTCAAGGTTCGAATAAAATGATTAATAATCGCTTTGACCAAATCACATCCACATCTAAAGCTTAACCTTTCCATAAAATTGGCGAACAACTTTACACAAAATGGTTTTAAATCCTAGATTTTCCATCCAATAACTCTCCATAATCGTAGCCCTCGTAAAAATTGGCTCAGAATTTTTATTGCCCACTCTAAAATGCTTTCAAGCAAATTAAAATCCTACCTCGTTTAAATCTCCGACATTTATCGGTGTTCTATTCAATTGGAAGCGAATCGCAAATTACTTCAAAGTTCAAACTAATCACATTCTGAAGTTTTTGAATTTTAATAGTCGCTTTGGCGTCATGGGAAAAGGTATCGTACTATTCTCAGGCCAGCACTACATGTTTTTGTCTTTGTATGTTTGACAAAAAGAAAAAATATGATCACGTCTAAATAAAAATAAAATACTTTTATCTTGACATAGTTTCCAATTATAAATAACATAATTATGACTAAACTGCAAAAGTGTGAATACAAAAATGGTAACTAGTCAGCATAAATGCTGTGCTGACAATGCACTGGTCTTCCTCATAACACGTTTCTTTACTTCACTGGACGAATACCAAAGTCACGCGCGTACCAACACCAACCCGAGGATAATCTCATCCATTTTGTCCCCAAACGTAGAGGAATGTCCCCTTTATAAAACATGCAGGGCCTGTGAAACGTTTTCCCCCGACATTTATCGACAAGGTGCGATGCACATCTCATTAGATCAGATAACTTCGTTACAGGCGCGTTGTTTCGGAAGGGGATATAGATGAAATGATGGAAGTTTAATGGCTGGAAACTTGAAGCCTACCTGTTCTTGTGAGGTGGAGGCGATGAATAGGAAATAACCTTAGACGTAATGTCCTTTGTGCTAAACTATGCTATTATGATAATAAATAGCTTGATAAAGGTAGTAGGTACCTATATATATTTTTTTAAATCTTTATTTAAAGACTTTGTCACAAAGATAGTATAATTCATATTGAACACACACTCATGACGTAGATGCCTACGTCATAGTGTGTGGGTTACCGTTATACATATAAAAAAATGAATTACCCACCTGCATACTTTTTATCTCAAACCGTTCTTTACAAATCATTCAGATTCACGTTTAGCTTTCTATCCCAAACAAATCACCATTTCTTTCAATGGCCTTAGGACAATTAATCGGGCTATTAAAGCGACCCCACAGTCCCCTGCACCCCAACGTGCATGGCTGTCACGTGACATTGCCATGTATCGGGGCTGAATTGTGGTTTTGATAGCAGCTATCGATCTCCAGGCTAGCTGTAGTTGACAATATTAACCTAAGAGCCCGTGATGGCCAGACCTTCCTTTAATTCACAAGCGTGAAAATTCTTTCATGTGTATGTCTAACATAGGTAAGAATAACCCCCAAACATGAAACCTGGATCGCGGTTCCTTTGGGAGATAACAACCTTTTACCTGTTATCTCCCAAAGGAACCACGATCCAGGTTTCATGTTTGGGGGTTATTCTTACCTATGTTAGACATACACATAAAATAATTTTCACGCTTCAGAATTAAAGGAAGGTCTGGCCATCACAGGTTATTAGTCTATACTAAGAGCCCGGTCTGGCCAGACCTTCCTTTAATTCACAAGCGTGAAAATTCTTTCATGTGTATGTCTAACATAGGTAAGAATAACCCCCAAACATGAAACCTGGATCGTGGTTCCTTTGGGAGATAACAGGTAAAAGGTTGTTATCTCCCAAAGGAACCGCGATCCAGGTTTCATGTTTGGGGGTTATTCTTACCTATGTTAGACATACACATGAAAGAATTTTCACGCTTGTGAATTAAAGGAAGGTCTGGCCATCACGGGCTCTTGGTCCATATGTATTGTGTCTATGAAATTTGGTATTGTCGTCCAAAGAAAGTGTTTGCTCCTTTTAGATATTTTGTTGAATCCAACGGATTGCCCCTCGAAGAATTTTCTTGTTGTAGGATGAGCTTTTACTTTAATAAAAGTTTGTCAAAGTGTTAATGCAAATTTTAAGCTATGTATATTCTAAATCGTCATTTCAAGATGAAATAAACATAAAAGCTCATCGCCAACTAGATTACCTACTAATACCCGTACCTACTAATTCACACACGTTATGATTAAGCTACATCAATATTGATAGTTTGAAGTAAGTCGCTATTATAATATGTAGTATTTAACTGTTATAAATCATTAAATAATTAACATACTGTGGAGTCTGTGGACTGTATCTAGAAAACAATATTTGCAATGAAACTAATATTTACTCAGAACTGTAGAAGCAATGTGATAAACATTTGCTTTTCGGTTTAGATAAGGTACACATTCTGGCACAAATAGTAAATTTAGCAAAATAACTTGCAACGTTTCTCAACATAGTTGCTATAAAATTTCCATACTCCTTTCCGTTCTTATTAATTTTTCCTGTTTTTGTATTCCTTTGTGGCTGCTTCCTTTCGACCTATCGTGGTTTGAATAACATTTCTATTCTAAATTTAGAATTTATTAATACAATATGGTGATTTTTGAAATGTGAGAGCACGAGTTATCGTAAATTAAACATAACTACTGTTTTTCATTTAATATTACATTATATGTAAACATACAGGAGTGTCGAATACTAAACTTAAAATATTTCAGCGGCTGGATTGGATTTTGCGAGCAGTGTGACAGTAAAGCTCGTAAAATTTTATGTTCTCTGGGATTTATTTATATTATGTATTTATAGCCTCTGCTACTGCCCTATTTCTCTGAAGCCTTCGAGCAACCTTGGAAGTTATTTGCTTAGGAAACCGTATAGTCTACAAGTGTTTGTTTATTCCTGTGTTTGTTTAGCTCGTTAATCGGGTACTTATCGATCGCCAGGGAGCGAACAGAACACCATGGTTGCTTTTACCCTAACACATTTAAAAGTTCCGACACTGCAGTGTTTTGGAGTTCACTGCAGTCTATGGCTTGTCTGTTATGTCTGGCGTCCGTAAGTCTGGAAACTATATTAGAATGTTAATTAGCTGTAATTTACATAATCTATTATTACCATAGTGAAATGTTGAAGTCGCTTCTTCAAGGTTTAAATTTACTTTCAAATCATAAATGTAATTATAGAAAACAATGATATCATATTTTATGAGTTTACAAATATGCACTATCTCGTTTGTATGTGTGCTCATTCCATTTTGCGGTGTAAAATTCATGCTTTGCCTGCATAATTAAATTCAATCGCTTTTGAAGAGCACATTATGTCCCAGTGGCATCATATGGGCAATTTACAGATGACTATACACGATAGCCAGGAGAGTCTAATGAAAGTGCCCAAAACAAGCGAAACAACGCCTACCATCCCTCTACCCCCATTCAAGCTCGCTATAACCGCACCTCATCCCTAGCTTCCCCATTTTATACTCCATCACTCGAATTTAGTCCTTTAAGGCGAGGTATAAGAGTCCTTATCAAATGTTTGCATATTTGCTCGATGACGTTCTCGACTGGCAACGGTTAGTAGTCGCTGTGAACGAATAGAGACTGTAATGCTCTAGTGTGGAGGCTAGTGTTGCCTGAGCTGCGTGCGCACATACGCAGCCTCCCCCGGGGTGCGCGGTCGATCCTCCAGTCGCCTCGCCGGCGCGGCCCGGACCACTTCCCGGACCGATCGATCCACGAATAAATCAACAAAAACATATTCCACATTTTCCTTCCTCGCGCAAGGAAACCTGTCGGAACCAATAGTGAAATGATTTCGCGTTTTTAACTTCTCGTTAATTTCGTAGAGATTTTTATTGTTTGTGCTTTGTGTCATGGTTTAATTGTGTGATATCGGACTGTCCTAGTGATTAAGTGGATCATCAGTGACGTCTTCCGTTGGCGATTTGTCTGCAATACCCTAGCTTAGTTTAACAGGCTTAGTTGTATACGTTTCTTCAGTATTATCTTTGTAGGCAGGAGTATTTTTTCACGAGGTACTGTTTGGTTTGTTGTATTGGATATCGTCCTGTGCCGTATCCCGCTTGTAGTTAGGATTGCAATTGTGACAGCAACGCTTTGTCTGTGTGAGACAAATAATAAGCTTTACGACGGTGACTGTTTGCGGAAGTGAGTCTGTCTAATACGTTTTAGCAATCTGTTAGATTGCGTGAAGAGAACTGACTATTAACCTTGAGAGACACCATAAGATTAGGTACATATTAACTGATTTTTGATTTGCAAACCCCTGCCTTTATACTAAGTGTTGTTGATGGATGGTGACGCGAGACTAGATTGGTGACAATCTAACGCTTGAGCTGGGATTGTTCATCATTATTCACACACGCACCCGTCAGAGCGGTGACTTCGATAACAAATGGCAATGGCGTCATTCCAAGGAGTTGACTTGACTTCGAATATGGCTAAAAAAACACAAAACTATTTCGGTCGAAACTGAAAACATGAAACTGTCGCGTGTAGGAACTACATTCCTTCTTCCAAGCGGTACGGTATGCCGTAATTCGTAATACAGTTGGAGCTATTATTAAAGCTTAAGCTAATTTTTATGCTCTACCATGCATAATAAATTTAATTGTTTTTTAACGTAACATTAATATGTATATTACGAAAGTTGAATTATGCAGAGGTCATTCAAATAATAAAATAAGTAAGCGCAATTTCATAACTCTTCTATTCAATAACTTCAATATCTACTTAATTTAATTGAATTAAATTTATTATACTCGTAGTATACAGTTAATCTCAACAAGAGAATAACGGTTAAGTCAGAACAAGAAATAAACACTGCTAAAAGACGCAATCGTATAGAAAGTCAATAAAGTTTCCGATAACGGAGAAACCCTAAGGAAATATTACCAGAGGAGTGGTCTTCTACAGTTGTTATCAGCCTCTTTACTTTCCACTTGCCAGCAACACTTGAGCGTAGTAAACTCAATGAGGTGTATATCGTGATACCTGTGGGCTTGTCAATACATTGTTTATGGTCGCAATGCGCAAGACCGGCGCCTCTGGCCTACAGCCAACCCACTGATTATGCATTGTATTATCATTCATATTCAACCAAAGAATTTTAATAGTCTTGTCATTGCCTAGGTTACATTATTGTATCGATTTGAATTTGTCGCGACAGTATTTTCATTCGTTAAGTCACGGATTTACTTTCAAGGGCAATACCCTTCTTAAATGTATTTTAGCGCATTCCTAACTTATTAGACATTTGTACACCCACCAACAAACTAAACCCTTAAGTCATAAATTTAGAAACTATTCCATTCTTGAAATTAAAATTGGCTTCCTGTCACATGTTTTACAAACACCGTAAATATTCTCCCCCAGGACTCCTTATGAAACGTTTCAGTCCTGTTTAATGGTTTTGTTGCAGCCTGCTGTAATATCCATTAGTTCAACGGCACTGGGGTGTGTCGTTTCATTTATTATGTTCTACTTTATATGATTTTCGGTATTGTTAAGAACCTTTGTTTTTTGTGTTCCTACTGGTGCCATTTGTTTATCAGATAACCTGGTAGATTTTTTGTAAATGTTTCCCTCTACCTCACATTATGTTTTATAGTACATCTATATATTGTAGTAAGTATGTATAAAACTTTAGAAATGAAACTGCAAACATACTACTGTGAATATAATACGCACACATATTTAAGTTCACACAGCTGAGACACAGGGACTTCTCTCTTGGCGAGAGAGATCAATCAGTCCTTCCTTTACCACGAACAAATGTGAATATTGTATACGTTGGCTTTATATTAACTTCAACTGTAAATGTGTATATACCACACGCATATTCTAAATCCGATGTTTATATCTCCAAAATGCAGAAATCTCGAGTGTATTTAGATTTATCAATAGTTATCTGCAACAAGGCCATTACGATTGACCTTGTCAAATAAATCAATACAATGCAGATACTGTTCATAAACAGTAGCCTGTATTTTATCATTATAACATCCCATATTAGGAACGTTCTAATACTAGGCACGGGTCCTAATAGAATCTATTCAAAGACTTGTGAAAAGAGATGGTATTATTACTTAGGCACCACACCGACCGTTTTATAATACAGAAATTTCATATTTATTCCCAAGTATTTTTGTATTCAAATCAAGAGCTGCAAATACATCTTCGAGACATCTCTAATGAATCATATTGTCAACCGTATGTCTTACGGAGAATTTCCTAGTTAAATCATGCACATGTTTGTTTACTAATAGTGATTCAGAGCATGGCGAATATGGCAATGTCTCTTCAACCCACTTGTGCGATCGACTTTACCCGCTCTAAGCGTGTAGAAATCAAATTCTTCAACTTAACGTTTTTTATTAAAATATAATTATACATGTTCTATATGCAAATCGTCGATATCCATACCTTTTTTTTTGTATAACAAATATCTACCGACAGTTTCTGGCGTTAAATTTAATTACATTATTATTATCTGTGTCACGCAGACCCCACCTCCAAGCAGAATCTAGTTTATTAGCCGTCAATAATAAGAAAAGTCACTTTTGTAGACTTGTAGGTTAATGCACTACCAATAGCACCCCACAATTACAACTCAATCACATAGAAGATATATGGTATAGCCTTTAATCTCTTTCTTGCGTTCTTGCGAATTAGAAAACGTTTTTTTTCTGAACTGTCCTGCTCATCAAGTTGATTGAGTCTTTTATTGCATGTAAAGGTGGTGATAAACCTGTAATCGCTTTCTTACATTGACAGCATACATTCTAATATTAACTGGCCTTTATCAAGGTGAGATGCGGGCGTTATTACGAATTCTTTTACTTTGACTATGAGCATTAAGACCCGTATTATGACAACCGATAATGCAACGATTCAGTAATCAACGTGCTCTACAACTACATAAGAATGATTTCTTTTCTACTTTCTAGCAATACACTTCATAATTCTGTGAAAGAAACTTTCAATTTCAAGACCACACATATGCACGAATCTTAACTTCCGTTACAATAATTACATCTATTTCAATTCAACACTACACAGATGCACTGGTAAATGAACTCAGATTTAGAAGCTTTGAGCTATTCTGTGGTATGTAAACACGGCTGAAATAATATCCCACCATTCGATCTCCTTCGATTGCACGCGTGTTGCGCCGGCGCTCAGTCACCGCGCCGCGCGGGAACTGAAAGCACCGCCTGCCATTCAAACTTCGAATCCGTTTCTAATTTCGAATTCGCGATAGTGCCTCTTCTATTTTAATCAAGTGTGGACAGTTGGACATGGAAAAAATTAAGTGTTGTCTGCTAAGTTAAACTAGCAATTATTGTGAGGATGAAAATTATATGTTGTGCGTTACCGGTACACGGTATGCGTAGAAATCGTTCGGCTTGAATGGACCGACAGAAGACCTCGAGGATAGTGTTGTGGGTACCTAATTTCAGGCACCGTTGCCTCTTCCTTGACGGTTGCATCGGCTGCTGTACTGTTAACTAATCTGTGGGTAAACTTCTTTCATTATTACCACTGATTATGGCACTTAGAGATCGAGTAGTAAGATTAGAGTCCACTTTTGCACTTGGTGTCAATGGTATTTACATATTCTAGTTCTAGCGTATGATATACTTGCATCTCATACGTTATACATAAGTTTAAGTAAATATTGAATCATAACATCCCTTTGACTTCCAGGCTTATGCGTCACGTTCAGAACTGTTCATTCGCTAATCATAAACAAGAAACACTCATTGTCCATTTAAAAGCAATTTTTTAAGTACTTTAAACTAGGCACGCTATGAACTGCGTTTTCAGACTAGAAAAGGCACTCTGTAGAATTAAGACGTTTCGTTTAAGTACCGGATGTTTTCTCTGCCTCTCCTTTGAGCTCCTAGCAGGTAAGAAATAGAATTGAAAATGCATTGAAGTAACGCACCCTTTAACTATTCATAATTCTATATTGGATCTTCTGCCGTTTTCAGGAATATAATTTCTGAAGGACTCGTTTCTATCTAAACGGAAGTAATCGTTAGTACCTACATATAATGATTTTCATTGTATTGTAAATTTTTATTGAAAGCCAATACACATGTGCCTGAAATAAGTATTTAACAAAATAAAATTTAATTTAATTCAAATAATCTTGTGGGATCACAGTCAAGGGATTTAAATTTTTGAAATATAAAAAAACATAAAATATCAAAGAACGTGCTATCTATTTATTGCCTTTGCTTAAATTAAACCCTCTCAAAAGTTATGTTTTGAGCATTTAAAATTTGCTTTTATTACATAAAGTTTATGAACTTTGGAACTGACTGACATAATGAATCTTAACATGGCTATAAACGAGAAATATTGATATTAATGTTGTCTGGAAATATAAAACGTCAGGAAGAAAATAAAACAGCGATGGAATGTGACAAATACGATTCCTTTAGGTGATATTTATCCATGGCGAAGGAAACCATAAGACTGAATCTTTCAAGTGACAAATTGAGGTTAATATATCACTTTAATAAAAATAGTTACCACTACGTTTAACGGTGGAAGAGATAAAATATTATGATCAGTGTTGAAATTTCAACCATAACATGACTTTCAGAGATTCCGTTTGTTATCTAAACAGGTTTCTTATGTAACTTATCATATTTTGATTTGAGATGATCAATCTACTATATCTTCTAATAAAAATAAATAAAATTAAATATTGCTGGACAATTCACACAGCAACATCAAACCCCGTGGTAAGCTCGAAGCTTGTGTTACGGGTGCTCGATTTCTGATTTACTGAATATAATATATTATTTACATAGATAGATTTTCATACATATGGACAGGGACAGACAGCGACTTTACTTTATACTTCTAGTATACTCCATTGTTTAGTTGATCCTATCGGTGAAGTATTTACTTAACCCGGAAACCAGTCACCGCTGATTGATTTGTTCTCTGAATCTGCAAACACCATTGGACCATAGAGCCCACTTACATCACAAATCATTTCGCTCTACATAGCGCGCCTCAATGATTGTCTATTACTGCTTTCTTTCGAAGTGAAAATTCAGCAACTAATAAAGTATTCGTAACTACTATTTTCATTACCTAGGAGTCCTAGGCGAAAAGAGTAATCACAATGAATACTGTCTAGTATATACCAATACCAACTAGATTATAAATACGTAAACTATAAGTTTAACGATATTATCTGTTATACTAGCTTACTACCCCGGTGGTTAAAAAAACTGGTTTAGTAGTTTTCTACAACAACACAAACACACAATTTACTTTAATGATTTACAATATAAGTACCTCTATCATCATTACTATACTTTTATATCAGATACTTTTTGATGATTTCTGTGGTTGGAGACTCTCTTTTAATTATGAATATACCTACTTGTGATAGTGTCTTGCTCTGCATTTCGTAATAGATGTCACAAAATAAACCAAAGACCCCTTATCATTTAGAGAGACGATCAATTACGAAACTAGTCTTATAAACAATCAAAACTACGTGCATTGACTCACACATTGAAATAGAAGCGAGGCGATAGCGTGGATAGTAGGAATAAAGGGGTCAACGTATACTCGGGTTAAATTTAACAGCAGGCCGCGCGGGCTACGGTGACGTCACGGGAGTTGAAGCTAATTCAATCAATTATTTATTTTTTAACACGTTAGTTACAACATGTTCTTAAATGGGCTTAGATAATCTAAAAACCAATTATAAAACCAAAAGATTTCCCTAAGGAGATTCACATCATTTAAATTAAACAAACAAAAATAATGGATCTCACACGTATATGTGAAAAAGAAAGGAAAAAAAAACAACTTACATGGCTTACTCCTAAAAATGCAAGAATTTTTTATACCATGATTTCAAGTTTAATATTGAAACCATGATAGTTTAGTTCAAAAGTAATAGTTAATGTATAACACACAAATAGTTTTAAGAACTTACGAATTTAGTCGATATTTCGAAGTGTAAAAATCGCAATTTCGCGATTAATTGGCTTTCCGTTGCAAATAGCCATTTTGTTTATAATTGAAAACCGCGAGCTTTAATAAAATAATTAGGAGAGTGATCACAATAACATAATTACAATAATGAATAAGACACTTTCTACTGTTATGCAACAAAAACTGCATTCGGTATTTTTTTTAAATTGTGTTAGAATATTTCCTTCCTAGCTGAATATTAATATGAATCAATTTAAATTTGTTAATAAATACGAAATCCTTTGCACGTTTGCAATAACAATATATGTATAGCCTAAGACACTTATAAATATGTAATACGCTTTATAACTTCTAACGTCTGAAATAAACCTAATTTATTTAAATGATAATTTTATTGTGTATCCAAAATTACATTTTATAACATTAGTATAGAAATATTTACAAATAAAAACCTATTGCTTACATCTGTTGACATGTAGCTATGTTAATGTATTTCAAAATCTATGATTCATCTCTAATTGTTTTAGTAAGTAATATCAACTCAAACGCTGCCACATTATCACGGACAATTTAAAAAGAAAGCATTATGTTGTATTCCCGGCGCGGTCTCAGTGACTCATGCGCAGGTGGGAGTGTCATCTCGTTTTGTTTCCAAACAGACTTGTCTGACAAATCGTTATACGCATCGTAAGATAGTGCGAAAAATCTTAAAGTTTAATGCCTATTATGTCATAGCAAAACAAATGATCCACTGTCTGATAATTGGCTTGTAACTGTAAATAGCTGTTTTTGTAATTAATTTATTCGTTTCTATCTTTTTGAGAACACGAGCAATTATAACGCAATACAGATATGGTGTCATAAGTTTCACGAAAATGTTTTCTATATTTTTAAACTGCTATTTTCTGTATTCTTACTCAAATATTAAATTTTCTTTGATGCAATGATTCATCCGCAGGTGCGCCTAGGCGCCTACTTGTCTAGTTGACAGCTGTAAATCATTTGCTACTTTGAGATATCGAAGCCGTTATTTGCGTCGATCACTAGCTAATGGCCTGCGAATGGTCTGCTAATAGCTTTAATGATAGTCTGCCACTTTGTTGGGAGATGAGAAGATACGATCAAGATGCAATAACGTTTTCTTACTCTGACTTGGTAAGTAAATAAGCCTTTTAGATTTAAAGATTATGTTGTTTATTTCTATAAATTCCTAAATATTACTTGGGCAAGTAACAAAAAAACAATTAATATTAAGAGAAATGAAGTCCTATTACATATTTCAGCAACATGTAAAATTTTAAATGTAGCAAGTTATCGTTTTATCTCTATTATCTATTGACAAAGTAATCAAACTAAGTCGGAAATGATAATAATGACATTATCACAGCTCCATTTAATGCATCATTCGACGTTCTCTAAGTTATCTAATTATTGGCAAACCCAATGACACCTGATAGTCTTGTAATTGTAACCTTTATCTTAGTTTGCAAGTAAACTGATATCCGCCCGACTTAAACCACTTGTGTTGCTCAAGCGTATCCAAAAGCTAGTTTTATTATAGTTTATTATTATCAATAGGTTGTTATTCAAAAGTACCTTGTTTCCTTTCTTGTTCGATATGAAACTATTTTCAAAATCTGATTTCTTTATATCTCTAGCACATTTTAAATTGCATTTTAAAATGTTTTTTGATCCTATTTTTGTTTTGAAGTCTATCTAGCTAGGCTATAATTAAATCTAAATTGGTAACGAGACCGGTTTGATAAGATGTGTAGACAGATAGTGATAGAGTGATAGTAATCTATTGCCAACTAGTTTACTAGGCACAAACTGCGTTCCTCATTCGCTCTTTGCTCCACTCCAGTTAGCCAATTCTAAGATCTATTTTACACAACTGTCATTGACGTCACCCACAGAAGCACATATTTTAAATAATTTGATGAAGAGTTCCATGAACTTAATTGTTTTTCCTACGAATATACTTATAAAGAAAACTGGAGCGTAACAACAGCGGAACTAAACAAAATAAATGGTCAAAGTTCTCATGAGGCCAAAAATGCATAGCAACGTTTGCTAAGACTTGAAACAATCTGTTCTGTAGTGAAATGTTTTTGCTGTGCTACTCTGCTGTTCATTATTTTTTGTCATGTGAAAAATATGTCCCGTATTGTTTCGAATGTACGGAGTAATCCAAAGAACGTTTCATACAATGCCCCATTCATGCAGCCGTTTTATGTGGGCTTTGGCATTTTCTCATTTTCAAAGTTTATTAGTTCCGCAATGGTTTTATGTCAGATAGTAATGTTTTTTAAGAGCCGTGTTGACTAAGTGAGAGCACACTCGAATTTCATGGTACAAAATAAAGATTTATAAAGACAGGATTCTACATCTACTAAAAGTAATATTTTGATCAAATTTAGGTCATGTCTTCCAAACGAATATTTTCAGTTGTTTCATCGTTTTTAGAATTTTTTGTAATTCTATTGTACTTTCTACGCAACAGATGGGCTATCATTAACTCCTACAAATGCATTAGCATGTTCTATCGACCTCTAAATTACATCACTTGATGATTCACAACCTGAGCCTGCGAGCCTGCAATCTTATCGAGCTTTAAAACCATAGGTGAATTACGAAATACCTTTGGTTCGATTCATTAAGAATATTTGACGTGCTTGCGACTGAAATACCTTTAACGACCTGTGTAGCCATGTCTGAATGTTTTCATTATAATATTAGTTATTATTATTTAAACTAAAAAATTAAATACCCTTTTTCACTAAATGCCATAATTTTTGCGTTTAATAGTACCTATGTACGTTTACTAATTTGTATTTTCATATGATAAGTTTTCGTTTTTAAAATTCGAGCTGATGGTATTATTAATAATAATTACACAATTTGTTATTATGTTAACTTTTCTCAGTAATTGATACCTCAGGGCTACCTTACGTTAACGCAATCAGTTTTATTTCAAGCTATCATTATACAAGTTCATATCTGTTATTATTTATCTGGAAGCATTTCATTGGTATTTATTGATTGTATCATCGATGTAATTTCATAAAGCTAATTCAGATTTAGTTTTATAACAACTTTCACTTGTTAAGTTGTTATAATCAATTCGTCTTAGTGATCGTGGTTCCAAAAGCTTTAATCTAAAATCGAGTCTTCTGGTCATGAAATCTTTGCCTGTTTTCTTTGTCTCTCAGTGGATGCAATGCGTCATATTAAGCGCAGCTCTTGATTGTCTCAATTACGTTTTATTAGGTTTACTAGCACAATGGTCCTTTCTTTCTATAATAGGCTCATCGCCCACAAAGATCCTGCCTGCATCTAGAATGCCTTCGTAAATCGGAACATTGTCCTGTTCGGCCTACACTACTACTTATTATGCATCGTTTGGACCTTCGCTTGCCATATTTGGATTCTGCGGTACAGTCTGGTTGTTTATTTTAGGAATGTATTTGGTTGCATACTAAGATGCAGTACCTATTTATCTTGATAAGGTAGAAATCTATTTACTTTTCTTTTTACAAGTTTTACCTGATTAAATATGGATCATTCTTGTAATAACTAGATTAAAACTTCAAGGTCTCCTGCCTTTATAATCAATTTTATTTCCCAAGTGTATAACCGTTTAAGTATAGCGAATCAATTTCCGCATTGAAGGTTGATGTACATGAATCCAGGGCATCATTTCCTTCCTATCTTCACGCTTTTAGGCAAACCTTTTTGTACTTGACCTCTTCCGCAGGAAATTTGTGAGTGGCTTCCCTTTAATGCTTCTAAACGTCTTTTTATGACGCATGTTCGAAACATAATTTGTTCTTCTTTTAATTACCTACGTTTCCTTTGTTCTACGCAT
The DNA here is from genome assembly GCA_963691955.1 of Chloroclystis v-ata. NCBI lineage: Eukaryota > Metazoa > Arthropoda > Insecta > Lepidoptera > Geometridae > Chloroclystis > Chloroclystis v-ata. Next base: position 9,321,276 of record OY829898.1, on the reverse strand, counting down.
TTTTTTGGTAGGTATTGGGATTAGATAAGAAAACTTTTATTGCCCTGTTTGCAAAATACAAAAAGGCCTTCTCGATAAATATACTATCCAACACTAAAATTTATTTTCAAATCGGAACAGCTGTTCTAAGATTACCGCATTCAAACAAACTCTTCAGCTTTATAATATCAGTACAGATGGTAGGAAAATTTTGATTAATAAATAAATAATAAATATTGCGTGTTCTTAATTATCCATTTCTTAAATCAATCTCTGTCATACCTTAACTTTAAATTAGTTGCATAACGCATTTGTAGTTTAAAATTAGCCGAAAAGGTTATCAAACTCGCTTTCAATTCCCATCAGCACATAATTCATCTTGCTTGTGGCAAACTCATTTATATTTTCATATAATTCACTTTCTGCAGTGTCGCGGACAGATTTAATGGTTCTATTAACTTTCGTTTTATGTATGAACCGTGCATAATCTATTTCGTCAAACTGAATGTCTGACTGAAACATGCCAGTAATTATGTTCATGTAAATGACCGAAAAACTAAGCCATATTTAATTCTCCTATATAATTTGTTTGCTAATAATAAAATCTGCGTACCAGAATTATAATAATCACAAATCGTCAGCTAGATTTTGTTTCAAGTTTTATAAGAGACGTTCTCTCATCTACAGGTAATTAATATATTTGTTTTATAACATTTTATTGTAATGCTTCAGTGATCACACAAAAATTTTAGCTGTGTTGCAGCTTTAAATTTCAAATGAATTACTATGTATAAAAGTTCTTTAATTATAAAAAAAAACTTCACTGTCTAAGCGCCAGGGTGATTTCTTGTCATATTCATAATCTTTGTGAATTCTAAACAATTACTGTCCAAATTACGATTATGTTAGCACGTAAATATTTAAAAGGCATCCATTCCCACAGTTTTTATTAAACTTCTTCCTTATACGTAAGAATAACTAATTATACTATTTGTATCTAAACCCAAGTCTTTGAAGTATGTAATGTAACACATTGACGTAATTGACACGATGTCGTTCACACGTTCCTCCATCAGGGCATTTCATAACTGCATTGTTGTATAATTACCTACTAAGCGACCCTCCGACAGCTCTGCTCTTTATCTTTATAATATAGTTTATATAATATACCTTCCTATAGTCTTTCTCGATAGGTTTACTAATAATGCACTGTAATCGGAAGAGCTGTTCTTGAGATTCGCGTTCAATCAAACTCTTCAGATTGTAATATAATGATTGAATGTAAAATCAAACTCTCAATACTATCTCTGATTTTCATTTTTAAATTTTCATTCCATTTAATTACTTGAGAAAATGAGTACTGAAAGTTCACGAGCTCGGACAACCCTGTTCAATAAATTACAGTAACAGTACCTAATGTTCAAACATTAAGTTTACTCACTAAGTAACTTGCTTACTAAACTTCTGTAGCTATTTGATTCTTGTTCAATGCAGACCATAAATTATTCAGTTGCGTGACTCGTTAACTGCAGAAAACTCTAATAGCAGTTGTGTAATTTCTCGTCCCAAGATGACATGTGGCTGACATATGCAACGTACTCTTTCCGTCAGACTGAAAACATGTTCTATTTCAAAATTACCATATCACTGAGAGAAAGCTTGGTTTCCCTCACGTCACGATATTCAAGAAACTAAACCATTTGATTTTTAGTATTGTTATGCTCGATTTTCTCACAGGAAAGAGGTGTTTTATTACTTACTTACTGCTGCGGCGCAATGACCCGAGCCAATTACAATAAAACATTTATTGAAGTTGTAAATTCAATTTACATCTTATATTTTGTGATTTTGAAAGTTAAAACTTTGACAATTCACTTTTATAAGTAAGCTTTACTCTTTAATGAAAATAAGGATACGTTTTAATCTTGTAATTTTTCCTATACCATTTTCTAATTATGTACATATACGAGTATATAAATTTTACCATTAATAAAATGTATTGGTTACTTAAAGGTCTCTTAGTAAATTACTTTTCTCTCGATGTCCTAACCTGATTACCACACGATTTATTGATGACCCACAGAACCTTTTTAGAATCCAAACAAGGGTCGGGGAGTGGAAATTACCTTAAACCCTGGCAATTGTATGTATTTGTAAAGCATTACAAAAATAATACTAGCTTTCCGTCCCACAAATTCCCAACATTAAAATAAAGAGTTCAATGCATATTTTGGCTTTTTTATTAGTTAAAAATAAATGAAAATAATTTAGTACATCCAAAGATAACATAAGAACATCACTCTTTTTCTATATAATATTAGTAGATATAGATAGGTAATCTAGAACCGGATGTTAAAGATGCAATCTTAGCTAACCTTTGACACGTGTAAGGGATATATCTTAATTCCTCGCCAAGTGAAGGTCGACATACCAAGCCAACTGCATTGCAGAGATGCAAGGAATTTATGCGAGATCAACTTCCCTCGCTCTTATTGGGTGACGTCACTGATCGAGCGAGCAAGCTAGTCTTGTCTATGGTATAAACTGAAATTAAGTCTAACAATTTGGTTGTTACCTTGAAGACCTATACATGAACGCAAACGCCAGAAATTCGGCAAAAGATATCGAGTGGGATGAATTGTTTATTGTAGTTGAATCCAATTATTTGCTAACAAATAAATTACTACCTCTGCTAATAGACAAAACGAGGCAAATTACGAATTCATTGAGATGTTATCCACACGCGTAAGTAACTGCTCGTATGAGCTATTTATGGAACTTTGGTATTCCTTTACCGAATTATTTCATCATTGTTCTTTGAAGCTCTCCTTAAACATATTTGGGATTACATTATATGTTTTCTTAGTATTACTCTTTCACGGTATCTTTAGCGTCTTTAAACACGCTGTAATTTTTCTCATCACCTCACATCTGCGCCTATCATCGTTCCGTCACGGCATGCTTTTGCTATTATAGCATCTTTTGTTACACCAGCGAGATAATTCATACTAATGTTTACTTTCACTCGCTGTCAGCTCATTATGGATTGGATTAAGTTTTTTTTCATCGTTCTCGTGGATTTTAGTATATTTTATGCTTGTGCATGTGTTTGACTGTTTCGACATTGCATGTAAGTTACATATCCTTGTTGTTTTGTATATTTTTTTGATATCATCTTTCAATCTAACTAAACAGCTGTACTGGATTTATGTTACAAGAAGTAATTTGTTGTTGTAACATAAAAACCAGTACAATTTTCCAATGTGGTTTCTATCACAATCAATATATTAAAACAGACACTAAATGTCTATTTAATTTGTAAAAGATTGATAACTGATCACTTTGCCAGAATTATCACAAACTTATTGCTTTTGCAATCATAGCTTATCTAGTTCATCAGATCACGACCGTTATCAAGTTCCTAATCGATAGAACCGCAGTAATCGTCAGCTCATCTAGCACTTTGGTCTAGACTTTGAAGAGTCTAGATTAGACTCGGTCGCACTCCAATTACTATAATGGCTGGGTGCATCGTATTCCATAACCGCACTTTCACCGGTGTAAGTGCCCGCTTTGCTTTCATGTGCCTAATGGTAATCTCTTGTCTCATTGTTACTTTTTCACCATTCTGTTTACTAGACGACATAGTTTTGCCTTACTCTAAATTTACTTAATACTTAATAAACCTTAAGTTTACGTTGAAGTCAACTGAACTTAGTTTTAAGGACTTGTGACATTAACTAACCCGCAATTGAATCAAGTAACGTGGTGAATTAAGACCTAATCTCTCTTATCAAAGAGAGAAATCCCTGTGTCCCATCAGGAATCATAAATAGTTTGTAAAGTGCATTAAATTAGAAATCTTCTGTAAAGTTATGTTCTATTGTCTTGTAGATTTAAAAGCATTGCGCATATATCACATATCCTTAATGTTTATCCTAGGTCCTAGCTAGACCATTGGCCATTATAATAACATTGCTAAATTTTAACACCTAGAACTGAGTTATATTCATAGAATTCATCCATAACTGCATTCACTTACGTTCCCTCGCGCTATATCGTCGGACTCACGACGTATTTCAGTGTTCTATTACAAACAGCCACTATTTTTAAACCGCAACTTCCTGCAACACGATCGTTTTCATCCGTACAAATCTGTCACTGCTTCTTCAGTATTTCCTTGTGTCTAAATATTTCTTATCCTATTGATTTGTGACTACTTTAGTTTATGCTAAAGGATTAAGGGGAGTTTTTTCTTGCTTCTACTAATAGCAGAAAGTGCTTGTGTAATTATTTACGTTCATGTTAAGTACTTTTGTCCTTTAGCTTGAGGTAGGATCCCGTATGATTAACGTCTTTATAGGCTTGATTAATAGCCATGGTCGTTAGTGTTGTAAGTTATGCGATCAATAGCGGTTGCTAAGCTGGATGTTTTCAAATTCCTTTTACCTACGTTAATTTTGTAAACTTGTACAGGAATTTGCGTTGCTATGTCGATTAACTTGGACATCGCCAAATTTAGCTATATTATAAACTTTGCTTCAAGCTGCAATGACTACAATTAATATTTATTTAATTCGTATTCTTCACTTTAGATTATAGACCAGTGCAGTTAGCTTCAAAAATGGTCAAATAAGGAAAAAAATAGTAGTAGAATGAAACCCATTAGAAAAGGAGGGGAATATGATAAAAATGAAAGGAAAAATAAATTACGGTCGATCTGAGTTCGGGAAGTGGGAGGGGGTGGGCTTTTAAGGGGAGAAAATGGTTTATCTTGATTTGCGGTGAAACTACAAGTCCTATGAAAAAAAGTTATATGGCAAAGTTGTAGGTAATATAAAGATCTACAACTTTTAATTCACAAGTTTTTTACATTACCTCAAAACTTATGTGAAAAATTCAAATTACCAAGTTTTTGGTTTTTTTAATTTATCTTTTTCAAAAATTGTTATTTTTCTACGAAATTTGGTGAAAACTTACCTATTTATGTCCTAAATACACTGTGATATATTTGATTGAAAATATTATTGTTTTCACCTTATTTTGACTTAATTTTCAAAAATATAGACTAATTTTCAATCGAAAATTCACGTGTCAAAATATTAGCTTTTTTATAAAAATCGGTGTGCTTTATGTTCATTGAAATCTCTATTTTTTGATAGTTAAAAAAAATATATACATTACCATAGTAAATATTCTCAGAAAATGCACAAAACCGAAACAAAAATTTGTATCATTAGGTACAATTGCATCATAAAAATATGATTTTGTCTTTTCAGACTATATAATAATAATTATTATATAATAATCTGTTTGTATAATGTGCAATAAGTCGGATTATAAGCAATTATATGAAATAAAAGTTGCAAAAATCACATTTTTATGATGCAATTGTACATAATGATACAAATTTTGTTTCGGTGTTTTGCATTTTCTGAGATAATTTATTAAAGTAATGTATATATTTTTCTTAACCATCAGAAAATAGAGATTTTAATGAACAAACAGCATACCGATTTTTATAAAAAAGCTAATATTTTGACACGTGAATTTTCGATTGAAAATTGGTCTATTTTTTTAGTAATTAAGTCAAAATAAGGTGAAAAAATTAATATTTTTAATCAAATAAATTATAGTGGATTTGGGACATAAATAGGTAAGTTTTCACCAAATTTCGTAGAAAATAAAATGTTTTTGAAAAAGATAGAAATAAAAAACCAAAAACTTAGTTATTTGAATTTTTCACATACATTTTGACTTTATGTAAAAAAGTTGTGAATTAAAAGTTGTAGATCGTTTTATTAGCTACAACTTTGCCATATAACTTTTTTTCATAGGACTTGTAGTTTCACCGCAAATCGAGATAAACCATTTTCTCCCCTTAAAAGCCCACCCCCTCCCACTTCCCGAACTCAGATCGACCGTAATTTATTTTTCCTTTCATTTTTATCATATTCCCCTCCTTTTCTAATGGGTTTCATACTACTACTATTTTTTTCCTTGTAAAAAATTAAAAACCCTGGTCTATTAATCTAAAAATGAAATAAAGTTATCTCAAAAAGGATGAGCGGCAGATATTCGATCAGATCAACAATAGTAGTTGTTTAAAGCATTCGCGATTGTGTAATATTTTATGACAATACTATATAAATAGTATATAATGTATTTATTTTTTACGATGCCACAGATGAGGCAGACATCAAATGCATGCACACAATATAAAATACACTCTTTTACGTGTAGCTGCTTTAGATTGTTCATTCCGTCTTCTACAGTATTTCTAAGTTGTGTACTTTCTACAACTAGTTCGTGACCTTATACCATCAGTACATGTACATACAATGAAGCTGCCATTTGTGGCTTGCACCACTTAACTTAGAGTCGGCTAATTTCCGTGGCTGCAAAACGTTAGCGTGTGCAATCTAGTACGTGCAGTATCTTGTTACGAAAATGAAAAAAAAAACTAGCTAGAAATAAATATATTAATAATAGTTTAAAAGGCCATTTTTTATGTATAGAATGCATATACAAGTGATCAACAACAAAACATTTTTGTTTGTTATATCTCGTAGTGACATAACAAACCAGAAAACTTCATAATAGCCATAAACAATAGTATTTAACGCTTTATCACTCCTATACGTACCTACCGCTTAACCACAAGAACGGAACAGAACAGAAAAGAATTCTGTAATGTGAATTGGTCTGATAATCTGATATCCTTAACGTATCCCAAAAACTGTAATATCTTAGGCCAAGTCGTGATAGAACAACTATTTTATTTACTCGTTACACCGTATACCACGGACATTAAACATTTAAAACGCCCCCTTGTTAACCACTTGCAACGAAGACCTTTTCGCTAATCGTTTCACTTACGCAATGAGTCGACGACCGCCGCTATTGCCTATTGTACAGACACAGGCAATGGGCATATCGTGACTTTAATCTGCAGATTAACATATTCTATAGAAGCATTGCAGCTCGGTTAATTAGAATATGAATCTGAGATGAGAACCGTTTTCTTCTCTGCACAAGTATCGCCCAATCGCGTACATGCTCTTAGTTACGGTTAAAATATCATAACCTTGTTCTAAATTTTAATTAAAAAAAAACTCGGTTTGCTTGCGCTCCAAAAACATAAAAGTTTTCGAACAAGGCCTAATATTTAAATCAAGTGGTCTGGGTTTTGTAACTTTTTAGCCAAACCACTTCAAGTATAAACTTGAAGTAACTCTTGATGCTTCATGACTGGGTCCCCGTTTGTCATCACAACTCAGACTGACAATTTTAACTTTAGCAAACGTAAAGAGCCATCGAGACTTCGCCGCCAAAGCTTAGGCACGAAAACGGGTCAAGAGGCCTGTTGAATTGGACGCTTCTGTTCTCTCACGAACAAATTGATGACTTCTGGTTTTGCAGAACATTTGTTTACTATTACTTTCACATTATTTTAAGAGTACGATGCAACCTTGAATAATAATTATGTAGGTATTTGATGATAAGAATAAGTCTTATACCTAACTGGAATATTCTCTCATTAATATTTCCGTTGTATTTTCTTGATAGTACAATTTCAGTTTTATCTAGCCTTGATTCAGTCAAAGTAAACAGATGATGATTGCTTTATCGAAATAAACCTACTTGTTTTCATTGCATACTCGTAAACGTATGTTCTATTTGGCCGTGGGATTCGTAGTATGTTGTCAAAATACAGCTTTCCTTGCAAAGCATTCATCGTATTTATTTTGAATTAAACATTCAGTTAGCTCAAGATTAAAAATCTATAATTAGATTCGTACCATACCATCATCTGGCAATGCCCCAAATATAAGACCGATAGTAAAATAGAATACAGCTGAGAACCCTTATTCTAATTCCACTTTAGTAACTGCTGACTGACCCACCGACACAATTCTAGGCCGAATAGTTATTTGCTGCTTTAACAAACAATTTACGATCACCGTATGAAATTCTGACACCTAACTATTATACACCCCAGAAAGTACGGTACAGAACGATATCCAACATTTTAAAACAACGATGCAACCGCCAAGACGATGCATATAGTTTACACAACTCCTAATTCCAATCATATCTAGGTGCTTCCACTATACAATGAATTAAAAACAAAAAACAAAATGAACTCCCGGGACTATTACAAAGTGACGTACAATCGCAATGATAACATGGACAGTCATGAAATACTTGACAATGACACGGAATTTAACGCGAACCAGTTCAAACTATACGATGACTTCACTACGGATCTTCGTATCAGCTACAATCCAATGAGGAACAACTACCACGGTATTGGGGAAACGAGGCGTCGAGCGGACCCCAACGATTCAGGCGTCGATATGGAGAACGGAAATGTTTCCACTTCTCGCCAAACCGACTTGGTAAGTCCTAGGTCTGCATGTTCTAATGAAAGGAAAACGTTGGAGAGTTACTGTGTATTTAAACATTAATAATTGCGATGCATTTATCCTCCGTTAACACGCATAATAGGATTATCTAAGACCTTACATTACACCCGCAACGAATAGCATTCATGCAGCACTTGTTCTGTTTCTCGATCAATAGATTTATGTAAACTGTACGTACTTTAAATAACCTACAAAGAGCCATTTTGAAATATATTGTACATTTTGAAGAATAGTTGTTTACCAAAATTTTTATCAAATAACGCGTTGAATACTCCTAAAATATTGGCGTATATTTGTTTAAAGTAAGAGAACAATCAGCATGCAATAGACACCTTACGACCGGATCCAATCGAGTAATTGTGCGTCGGCGCTTGCCATTGTGTGCCGGAACTTCGCAGTCCTATTGTGTCCCCTATAACTCCAGCATTCTGATTAACCTCTGAAAGGTTAACAGGTGTGACTGTCGGGGTCAGACGAAACTTGAACTTTGTGAAAAGTATTTAAAAGGGCAATATGCTTATGACACTCCATTGCTAACTGGTTCAACATAAACATAAATTAATAAGCTCTGTCCCAGATTGTCTCATTGCTTGGGCAATGATATCGCGTTTCGTTTTAACCAACTCTTGGCGAAGGGATATTAATTAATGTGACTTCAGAGTGATGTAATGGCTGGAACATTGTCGCTGATGACTCACTCGCCGTATGGAGCCCGTAACCCATACGGGTGGTCAGACGTGACATAAATACAACGCGCCTTTGTACATCTATGTGTCTGTTATAATAACTCAATTTAAACGTCGCTAGCCGGCGACGCTTCGATATCTAACAAAGAATTTGAAAATAGTTATGAATTAATAGGCTTACCGTTCATTAATATACAACAGTAGGAGTTCAACGAATTCCTCTATAATGGCCCGTGTCTAGATTACAAATATTCAAGTAACGGTAATTCAAGGTTTGCACAATAAATTGGTACAATGGAACAGCGAACAACAATGTTCTTGTCTATAATTAAGAATTGTTATACGCATCGTTTCCCCGCACAAGTGTATGTGCGTGCTTGTGCTTTTTTCGTTGCTCTTGCAACCGGTATTTTATTGCATCTACAAATAAATGCAGACTTACGTACAAAGACCCACTGGCCTTGACCGCTGACTTAATGCTCGTTTCGGGCAACATTCGACTGTATCTTATATCGAGGCACTTGAAGACCTTTGCCTTGAGCTATTTTCTCTTTACAGTGACTTATGACTTTGTTTTGTTGCAGTTGGAGAACGAAGTTATGGTAGATCCCTGGAGCAGTATGGACTCGTCTAATTCGCCGTTAACGGACTCTGTACCATCTGCAAGCGAAGACTGCACTCCATCCACTTCTAGCGATCCTCCGCGAGGGCTGCAAGCGTCGTCTCCGCTCTCGCCTGGTGCGCGCTGCATCGACCCGAAAGACCCAAAACCCCAAAACACTATACAAATCCCGCCAAAAGACAAAGCGCGCTCGCGAGACCTCACGCTAGATCTAGAGACGCTAGAGCCCGACCCGCTGCGCCGGCCGCATTTCCTCGATGACGACTACCAGTCCTCCTCAAAATCAAATATCGAATGTCGAATACCGAAACCCCACTTTCTAGACCACTCGCCGTCGCCGGATGAATTCGACGAGCGCAGTGACATCACGAATCCAAACTTTCTAGACGACGAAGTCGACGGCGACGATGGTCAAGCACAAAAGAAATCCGGTGCGCATCCGAAAAGAACACAGAAACCTGGCTCCTCAAACTCCCCGCTCGAAGATAGGCCGCATCGAACAACTTACAGAAGTACGTTACAATATGGTCTTGAAAGCGCAGCGAGATCCAGCGAGCGAGATAAACGAGCCTCGCAGCTGTACCGCGGGACGTGGCCGGGCGAGTGGGCGGGGCATGAAACGGCCAGCGTTAGAAGCTTCTCCAGCAACGGTTCCGCAGATTGCCCGCGCGCCTCCACTAACTTAGAAAACAAAATGGAGTGCGTCTGTTCCCTTATCTCGCTTCTAAGTTTATCGCCAGAAAACAACGCCGATCTTAGTGGACCTTTACTAGACATGAGCAGATCTGTCGAAAGCTGCATTGCTATGAGGCAGGCAGGGTGTATCCCACTTCTTGTACAGCTGATCCACTCAAAAGTAGCCCGAGAAACGCGGGATCGAGCGGCGAAGGCGCTGCGGAACATAATCCACACACAGACTGATGATAAAGCTGGTAGAAGAGAGGCGAGAGTATGGAGACTGTTAGAGCAAGTTAGAGAATACTGTTACGTGTTAGAAGATTTAGTTGAATCTAAGAGAGATGAGAAGGAGAGCGAGGATGATACGACAAAGCATCCGAGTCAGAGCGTTGCTGCGCTTATGAAGCTTTCTTTCGATGAGGAGCATAGACACGTGGTTTGCCAGTTGGGAGGTTTGCAAGCCCTGGCCGCGTTAGTGAGCGGTGACCAAGCTGCTCACGGAAGCAGAACTGATGATAACACGTGTCTCACAATGAGAAAATATGCAGGGATGACGTTGACGAATCTGACGTTTGGAGATGGGAACAATAAATCACTGCTGTGCTCTTTCAGAGACTTCATGATGGCTTTGGTTGAGCAGCTAGAGTCGCCCAATGATGACATGAGACAAGTATGTTCTAATCACTAATTTACTATTTTGTTACTAAGGTGGTATTGACAATATAAAAATACGTATAATTTCTTTTCAGGTCACAGCAGCAGTACTAAGAAACCTGTCTTGGCGAGCGGACACAAACAGCAAACAAGTGTTAAGAGAGGTTGGCGCGGTGAAAGGTCTCACAAAAGCAGCCATGACGTGCCAAAAAGAGGCCACGCTCAAATCTGTCCTCTCCGCACTTTGGAACCTAACAGCGCATTGTTCAATGAACAAAGTGGCGCTCTGCTCCGTTGACGGAGCCTTAGGATTCCTAGTTGACATGCTCAGTTATAATTCTCCTACAAAATCTTTAGCGATAGTGGAGAACGCAGGTGGTATTATGAGAAATGTCTCCAGTCATATAGCTGTACGCGAAGATTACAGGCAAATTCTCCGGGAGAGAAACTGTCTTAGTGTCTTACTCCAGCATCTAAAGTCTCCAAGCCTAACAGTTGTGTCCAACTCCTGTGGAACACTCTGGAATCTATCAGCCAGGTGTCCACTGGATCAACAGTTCCTATGGGATCACGGGGCAGTCCCCATGCTCAGAAGTCTCATACATTCAAAACATAAAATGATCGCTATGGGTTCTGGCGCTGCACTCAAAAACCTTCTCAATTCCAAGCCAGGAAAGACTCATATTATATCTTTGGACACAACAGCGAGAAGTATGAACTTGCCGGCATTACCAACGCTTGGAGTTCGTAAACAGAAGGCTTTAGAACATGAACTAGATCAAAATCTAGCAGAGACTTGTGATAACATAGAACCTGCAACGTCTCCATCAACAAGCAATAGAGAAGAGAAGAATCTCTTCACAGCAACAGAGAGGCAAATAGCTATGAACCTGGAAAGGCATAGGATGACGTCTAGTTCGCCTTTAATGGGCGCACTGACCTCACAAATATCGTTAAGCCACAGCGCTCACCTCGCCAGCTATCTAAGCTGTAGTAACACGATGTTGAAAGGCGCGTTGGTGACTCGTTCAGCTACTGGCAGTGCAGGGAACGTGAACAGATCAGATAGCAAAGATTCCGTCACAAGTACCCACTCAGACACAGTTCTAGACCGAGTTGTTAGAACAGGAAAAGTCCCCGTGCCAACACCGAGAAACAAGGACTTGGTGAAGAACGAAAATGACTCCTTCAAGCCTAATCCTCAACTCGTGAAGGACAATTTCCTCAGGTATCCAACCCAGCCGCCCGTCCCGAGCCCCAGAACGACAGAAATGCGACCTAACTACACAGAATCCGGTTTTGACGTCGACCAGGATTCTTGCGACCAGCCGATCGATTTCAGTCGTAAATACTCAGACACGAAAGACGAGCCCGAGGAGAAAAGAAAACAGCCTTCCAAAAAGAAGGAGAGTTCTTACGGAGATTATCAGGAAACGGATCTTGATCAACCTACAGATTACTCCCTAAGATACGCTGAACATCAGTCCGAAACGGGGTCGGATTCCGAACCCCCTGACCCATCGGTCCACGAAGACACGATCAAACACTTCGCCACTGAAGGCACCCCTTACGAAACCCCCATAATCTTCTCCACGGCAACATCGATGTCTGACTTACGAGTCATTGGTAAAGATAAGCCGAAAACGCTATCCACATCAAGCGTAAAGGAAAATCCTGAAATCATGACTCATTCTGATGAAAAAGACACGTGTTCTATCGAAGATCCTCCTCATGATAATGATTTAGCGGCGTCTACACCAAGTGCGCCAGTTGAACCATTACCAGAAAAGCGTGGCGCTTTCGATACTAAATTTAGCTCTGGAATGATCAGTCCAGAGAAGCCTATAAACTACTGCGATGAAGGCACCCCGGGGTATTTCTCTAGAGTTAGTTCGCTGAGCAGTTTGGGCGAGCCGACCGAAGAAGACTGTTTGGCGAAGAGAAACGCTATGGCGACCATTTCTATGGATCCTTATCTATCTGATGAGCAGAATACCAGTCAAACTAAGGACAGAGAGGGTAATTATAACTACTGTCATGTGGTTAAAATTAAATTCCTTAAATTATTGGTTATGGTTTTCGTTAAGATTTATTTGTCGGATGCTAAGGTTGGTTATATAGATGCTTCGTAATTTAGAGATCTGTAATTAGTAATGTAATGAGGGTCAAAAGTAATGTTGATCACGGTTGCACTACACTCGCACAAGCAGTTCGTCATTATTTCATTCAAGTCATAAATCCTTCGACGGTGAAAATTGTTAAGAGCCCGACAGGCGTGAACTTTCCATTCAACGTTATACCAATATGATGTAAAATTTTCCATTTGTTATGTCACTATCGCCTGAATTTTGCTATGTTTGTCCCATAGCTAAATAGGGTTTTCTCAAACGTTTGTCCCATAGCTAAATCGGGTTTTCTAAAACGCAAATTATATATTTTATATTCTAATATTAACTACAATAATCACAAAAAAAAAAAAAAAACTACAATAATATAAATAAACTCCAATTTTATTAGAAACTATTTATCTATCTATTTATTTAAAACTAATCATTTCTTCGTCACTTTCCTTATCAATTTCTTTACTGAAACCATAATGTGTCCATTTCAGGTTCCAAAGCCGTAACGTTCGCAACAGACGCAGTCGACATCACGGCACCGGCAGACAAAGAAGAGATAGAAGAGTCTCCTGAGATAGAAGAGGAGTCTCACGACACAGAGGAGCCTCGTTACGTGGAAGAGACTCCTCTCATGTTCTCTCGCTGCAGCTCGCCGGACTCTCTGCCGGAGTGCACGCACGACGACCTGGGCTCTGTCGTGTCTGAAGTCAGGTATGTTCACGATTGCTATCTGAATATTTATTGCCTACAAGTTGTTTGTTTACACGGTCTAACATGCTAAATAGTTTCAAACAGGCTAGCTCAGGGTGCAGTTACAAACAAATTACCAAATAATACATTTCATCTTATTGGATCTTATTAACATTATCTTCGAGCTTATGATGGCCATTACAAGAGAGATGGGAGAACTAAAGCAAGACTAGAGACTGACGCAGTCCCAGTCCATAATCTAGATGGCTTGTCTCTCGCGACGCGATCCTCTACACTACAACGATACAAGATGTTGCTATTGCTTTATCAAGCAATATTAATTGTGTAACGTATTGTTTGTTTCAGTCGTCTGACCTCGGGCTGCATCTCTCCGTCGGAGATCCCCGACTCCCCGGGCGCACTCACCCCCCGCACCCCGCGCACCCCGCGCCGCGCCTCCTTCGAGCGGGAACAAGAACAGGAGCCGCAAGGTAATGTACACGCGCCTCTCGTCTCTGCTCCTCTCCCTCCTCGAGGTTACTTCACAATCTCAAAGAATCTTTGAAGGAGGAAGGTCAACCTGCGACGCAAGTGGTTGCGGGTTCGATTCCTGCCTCGGGACAAAAAGTTGTAGTGTCTAGGTTTGATACTATATTATGTATAATAAAAATATATCTATGTATGTCTATATTATATTAATTAGATCTTATTTACGTAATATAATATTTATCTATACTATCACAATCTAGCACCCGTAACAAGCTTCGAGCTTACTATGGGCTAGCTAGATGTTGCTGTGAGAATTGACTAGCAATATTGATCATTTATATTATATTATGTTGATGTTATATTAACAGAGGCGGTGTGCCCCGACAGCGTGTTCTCTGAGCGCGTGTCCCGCTTCGAGGTGGAGGACACGCCGGCGCACTTCTCCGCCAGGACCAGCCTCTCAGAACTCACCATAGACACCACCACTCCGCCCAAGGTCAGTCACACTTTGACAACTACTGTCACAACACTCTGCCACACATCGTCATGGCAACCAATAACATCTTGATTGAATAGCAAATATAATTATTTAGAATGGGATGGAGAACAAATACTAGTACTTTTGTTCAACATCTCACTGGACACTGGACTGTCAACAAAATCCCCATATCATTTATGTATCATCATAGCAATGGCAAAGTCCTTTTACTATTCATAAAATCTACTATAATCGCGTTTTATTAGGACTATGCCTCAAGATTATATTATTTAGAGTAAGTAAGTATATTATTTTGGGCTAGATGTCGCTGTGTAAATTGTGCAGTAATATATTTTATTTTCGTAGGAGGCTTCCCAAGACGTGTCTCGCGACGACCAAGAAGGCCTCGCGGACGCGGAGCACAGGACGCCGAGGCCGCCGATACAACAGAACATTATGCGCAATCACTGCAATAAAGGTATACTAGCTTTCTATTTTATAACAACGGGAATTACTCACGTATTTACACAGGAGTTAAACAACTCTCGACGTTTCGACCACAACAAGAGCAGTCTTTATCAGGAGGAGTGAGTCTCCGTCTCCTCTCAGCTATACTATACTAGCTTTTTTTTTATCGATATTAATTACATTGAAAACAGTACGGTATTACAAGATATCAGACAATAAACTAGAAAATGAAAAATATACTTACTGAACGATAGATAACTTATTTCCGTATTTTTTTCCAGAATCCCACACTCCAAACGACATGTGCAAAGTATACTTCACAGAGGACACCCCGGCCATCCTGTCCAAAGCCGGCTCCAACTCCAACCTCTCAGTGCTGTCCATAGAGTCTAGAGCGGTGTCCATAGACTCTAGAGCGGTGCCAGAGACACACGACACGTCCGACTCCTCTAACCTCAGCGACGCCGGCGATCTCCTAGAGGAGTGTATACAGAAGGGAATAGCTGAGGTACAGTATAACAGTCAGTTCTATCCATAGAGCAGATCTGTGTTCTTATTATTGAGACAGCTCAAGTCATTAGACTTGAGCTGTCTCTGACTAGGCCGAATGACCTGGTCACGTGGGTCGCCCTGGCAAAGGGAGATTTCTTCTTTGATTTTTTACCTTTGGCAAAGTAATCTTTAGTATTTTATATAAATAAATAACATTCATCTTTACAAAGCCCTTACACCTTCATACAAAGTCTATCCAAAGATTCCTGAGCGGTGGTATAAGAGGCAAAGGGCAAAGCGTAGTTTTTTTCATTATTGTATTTTTTGTTTCTGCATTTGTTTGTATAAGTTACTCTATCTTGTTTTAAAAGTTATCTTACATTTAATTTTATTTATTTCAGGTCGTGAAGAATAAAGGACCGCCTTCCGAGTGCTCTTCTGTAAATCCCTATCGAGATGATGTTTACGTAAGTTTCAGTAAATATATTGTTGGTAGATGACATTTATTTGAAAATAGCGAAGCCGTTTTGGTAGAATCATAATCAAAAATGTTTATTCACTTAACAATAGATGAAACAACAAATATGTATGAGATGGTATGGTAACTAGCAACAAAACCTAGGCTATTGTCTAACGGCGAATATAAATGATGACAATTAAAAAAAAAAAAAAAAAAAATTACTGGACAATATTACACAGCGACATCTAGCCCCGTGGTAAGCTCGAAGCTTGTGTTACGGGTGCTAGATTTCTGATATACTTAATATAATATACATACATAGATAGATATTTTTTATTATACATATATAACACCCAGACACCCAGAACAAATATTTGCAGATCATACAAATTGTTGTTCCGAGGCGGGAATCGAACCCGCAACCTCTTGCGTCGCAGGCGGACCTTCGCCCGCTGCGCCACAGAGGTCGTCAAAAAAATTAAAAATTATGATGTACTTATTTTTTTTTATATTTACAGAGATCATTGCCCCTTTACCTTCGGTCTTCTACAGAAACAGTGAAGATGTCCCATGAATTCTCAAGAAACGTTCATGATAGGTAAGTTTACTGAATATCTTACCTATAGAATAGAAACTACCGCTTGCAAATGCAAAATTAAGGTAATTAAGAAGTTTTCTCGAAAAAGAGATCCTTTAAAATTATAAACCCGAAAGTTTGTGAATTGTGTGGATAAATGGATGTTTGTTACTTTGACGCAAAAACTACTGAACGATATAATTCGTTCAGTAGTTTTCGAATTATAGTTCACTAGCTACTAGCCCTAGCTTACATACATCAGTTTGTTACGATAAAACGTCGAAACGAGGTTTAAATAAAACGTTTAATTATGATCCTGTTATTACAGCGGCAGCAGCAGCAGCGAGGCGCCCCCGCTGCCGCCGCCGCCCGGCCCGCTGCCCGCGCCGCCGCCGCGCCCCCCTAAACCCACCAAGGCAGCCCCCAAACCCACCACTCCCCCCATCAACGACTCACTGAGCTCCCTCAGCCTCGACTCGTTCGGCTCCACGGACCGCGAGATCTTCGAAGAAACTGTCAAAGCCGGCCTCAGCACCGCCCACGGCCGCCAGCCGCACTCCGCCGAGCGCCCCGCCTGCAGGCACGCAAGACAGAACAAGTCGCTGGACCGCAACTGCAGGGCCAAGGTCAGCGATCGGGAGTTCGACCGGGAGAAGGTCGGCCACAGGTACCCTCACCCCGCGGACCTCTCCAGGCTCTCCCGCGCCCGGTTCACCGACGACGGCCCCGCGAGCTTACCCACGTTAGACTCGCCCAGGCGACGCGACAGATCCAACTCCCTCAGCTCGCTCAGCAACGATTCCTTCGGATCGACGGACAAGGAGGTCTTCGAGCGCATAGTCAGGGTCGGAATGCAGCCCAGGATGGAAAAACCTCGCGCGAGAAGCGGCGATAGATTAGATACCAAGGCGAGACGGAGGCAAACCAGAGGTGCACTGGATCGCATGGTCGGAGATGACGCCAGGGACCGCGTTTTACTCGAAGAGGTCATCGCGAGAGGAGCGAAAAGAGAGGGAAGGGAAAAAGAGAGTTCAAAAAACGTTCAGGAGCCGTCTGCGGAAACCGCGCGCGCAGGCGAGCTCGCTCCAACCGCGCGCAGAGACACTGGCTGTGACGCGGCCGGCCTCGAGGGCCTCAGGCTTAACAGGGCGGACGACGGCGAGGTCACACGCTCCAACGAATGCTTAGCACCCGCCTCCGCTAACACCACCATTGAATCAACACGCGACGAATTAAACAGATCGAATGAATCGTACGCCGATGTACTGGACGGGTCGTGGAGCGACGGCGACCCTGAAGCCAACCGGGACACACTCAAAAGAAATAAACCAGAATGGACCGATATCAAATGCGATAACAAACTGGATGAACCGTCGCGCCAGGACACTTGGAACGATAACACTTGTCCCGATGACGTCACTTTCCCGACTATAAGCAGCTCCGTGCATCTAGAAGCGTCGATACGCAGCGAGGCCTTGCCGGATCTGTTGGAGCAAAGTGACCCAACGCGAAGACATTCCCGTCCTGATATCACAAGGCTAGAGACAGATATGACTTCCAGTCGCTATGAAGCAACGTCGCCTAAAACAGA
This sequence comes from Chloroclystis v-ata, assembly GCA_963691955.1. Taxonomy (NCBI): domain Eukaryota; kingdom Metazoa; phylum Arthropoda; class Insecta; order Lepidoptera; family Geometridae; genus Chloroclystis; species Chloroclystis v-ata. Next base: position 9,302,863 of record OY829898.1, on the reverse strand, counting down.
TAAAGTCATGCTGGAAAGCATAGCGGAGCCTAGTCTCGCTTCTTTGGTCGATGATGGGGAACTAAAATTAGATTCTATGGTCTCCGCGGCGATTGAGCAAGAGGCGGCACGGTTAGCTGCCCAATTGAAGGTTTCGACATACGCTATGGAAACTAGCGTCACTTCGATAGCGTCCTTAGATTTGGATAATATAATACCGCCTTCGGAACTCGGCAGTTTGCTTTCCTTGAGTGCCTCAACTCAATGGGATGAGCCGAAAAGGTCTCGTCGTAAAAAGTCTTTACCAGTTTCTTCAATGGTAAGGCGCGCGCTGACTAACTCGGCCCATCACGGCAGCTCAGAACACTTGGACAGTAATCCTGTAAGCTTCCTGGAAAACGTGAAGCCTCCTTCTGAGATGGAGCATCTAGATATGGAAGGCAGCATGATATCTGTGTCCAGCATCGTATCGGAGGTGGTAGACCTCAGAGACAAGACTCCTGTTGTATTCGACTTCAAACAGCCGATTCAGGACTTTCCACATTGCCATGCGTTTACAACTGTCTTCCACGATCTAGACCAAGTGAACCCACCGTCTTTATTCGATGAGATGGCAGAATCGACCTTGGAAATTGAGCTGTCGAATGCGCAGCCAACTGTCGCTCAGAACACACAATTCGAAACAGCTGTGTTTGAAGACTGCTTTTCGAACACCTTAAATGTTGTTACTGATATACCTTCTGGGTCTGAAAACTGTACGCCGTTACCTTCGGATATCAGTAGCGTAGAGTCGACGCCGAAAAAGCAACGTGATCCAAAATACTTGACACCGAAAGAAAAGAGACACGTCTCTAAAGACAGGTATCAGACTTATACCATTACGGACACGCTGACCGAAGACGACGTTGTGTTGGAAGTACAAGAAGAGTTCATGACTTGGACAAAAACGGAGAGTGAGCCGTCAGATTACGTCACAGCTACATCCGAGCCTAAATTAAAGAGGAAACTTAGCGCGAAACAGAGACGGATGGAGGACAGAGCTAGGTACCAGACGCAAACCGTGGATGTGCACAACCTCCCTGAGGCTCCAGTAGTGCAGGATCCCACTATTGAGAGTTTGAAACAACGCCTCGCTGCTAAGAAAACAATCAAACAAAAAAGGCTTGAAGACGCTGAGAGATTCCGCACAAGAACTCTCAGTGAAGATATCCCTCCCTCACCTACGTTTGTTACCAAAGATGCTAACTTTGAGAACGTAGAAACGACAACAGGCTACGACAGCCTTTCCTCCAATGAACCCAACCATCAACAAATAACGGATGAAAGGCACGATGACGTATTCTCCCGAGATGTTGATAGCGGTCATAACGAAGACGACTTCGAACTTAACTCCACGCAAATGCAAACGTACACAAAGAGCTTCAGGAACTACTTGCCTGTAATCGAGAGCCCGGCCGCTGTAGACATGTGCGTTGTTAACAATCTGAAAAACATAGAAATGACAGCTTCATACCGCAGATCTCTTCAGGCTGATAAGAACCAGAATCCTAGCAGCAGTGACTTTGCCAGTTACGAGGGCGACAGCAATTCAGAAGAGAGAGCTCAGTCCGAATCAGACTCGGAATCCCCTCGTCCAAAACCTAAAATAGTCAAACCGATGAGAAGGGACGAAAGTTTAGACTCCAATGACTCATTAGACAAAGAGCAAGAAGCTCCTAAAGTAATCAGAGGACGGAAAAAGGCGACGTATGTATCGCCTTACAGGAGAAGCGTTCCGCCTGCCAAGAAGACAGCCACTCCGGTCGCGAAAGTGGCGCCAAAGACTGCCCCCGCGAAGGGACCCACGAATTCTAAAGCTCAACTCGGTGCCAAAATGCCAAATAAACAAATGGCTTCCAAATCCCCTAGCGCCAATACGTCCCCGAAAAAGACTATGCCAAACAGATCACCAACAAAAGTACCTACGAAGCCTATAGCCATTCCTCCAGTGGCAACAAAACCGTTGCCCTTGGAGCGGCAAGGGACATTCACAAAAGAAGAGAGCTCAGTGCCGGCGAAAGATCTCCCAGTGACAGACAAAAAGCCAGCGGCTACAGCCCAGCGCTTCTCAAAACCCACGCCGGCTTCGGCTAAAGCCACCACGTCTCCGTCCAGACTTCCGCAGCTAAATCGCTACTCGCGGCCATCTACCTCTAAAGCTCCCAACAATCCTAACAAATCACCAACGAAAGTACCTAAAAAACCCGAACCTTCCATCAGGAGTTCAGCTTCCAACCACAGCCTGCAAAGCAACGAGAGCGGAAAGACCATCACATTAGCGTCTCGAGTCTCTCGGCAGGGAAGCACGTCCAGCGTCAACTCTGTGCAATCTACCAAAACTAAAGACATCGAGAGCAAGATAGCGAACCTGTGGAAAAAAGTCGAGCTAGCTAACAAGGCGCCGGCCAAAACTGACAAGCGAGTCTGGATCGAGAAGACAGAACAACCACGGTTGATCAGAAGCTCTACCTTCGAAGGACAACCGAAGGAGACTAAAACAGTCTCCACGAAACAAAAGACGGCGATCGGTATCCGTGTTTCACAGATTCCAAGTTTAAAGCCGAAATCAGCGTCTGTGACCAAAACGGTAGCGTCCACCAGTGCAAGGAAACCAGCGACCTCACGCGTATTTGCGCGGAAACCGCTGAACGGACAAGGAGCAACGTAAGAAATTACTAAGGAATTTGGACAAATAAATAAAGTATGAAATAAACTGCATGGATTCTGACCATTTATAATGAAGTGATAACTACTGAGTATTTAGTGGATTATTGCATACTGTGCAAGTTTATAATTATCTTACAGGTCTCATAGACTTGTTATACTGACTGAGTGAATCGTGAAGTTACCTCTAATGTGTTTGAACTTCAGATTATATGTTAAGGAACTGTAATTTAGTCCGAGCAGACAAACAAGCATGACAAACACCATTATGTATAACTATATTTGATATCTTTTCGTAAAATATTTATACAATGTTTAGTAATGTTGATTCGTGATTGAGTTTATTTTTGATGGTATGTGATTACTTCCATGATATTTTATGTATATTTGTTGCATTTATTTACCTAGTTATACATGACAATGATTATGTAACACAACCATTTTAGTTTTTATATACCTACTTCTAGTTTTGATCATCTTAATGTTAGAACATAACAACACATTTATTTTTATTTTCTTTATTTTTTTTTTAAAACGAAAAATATATTTATTTACCTACTGAAACAAATACTGTGCATATTATGTCAATTCTTAAGAAACAGAATATAAATAATTAGCTTATATAAATTACATTTCAAACCTTTATAATATAGCTACCAGTTAAATTCCTATAACAACTTACTATCAAGCAGGTAATTTGAATCGGAAACATGAGCTTTGTGAATTCAAATTATCACAAATGGTAGACTTATAATCACTACCTATGTAAATAACCAATGCTTATATTCTAGAATATAAGTTCTACATAAAATTTGTATATTTTCATATCTCGAAATGGTGTCTGCAATGTTGGAGTAAAAATTGAGGTGTCGGGTAAATGTTTTACAAACAGAATACTTATTTAAAGTATTGCTGTTTTCTGACATTTAGCTAGCTCGTAACCTCAAATGTTTACGTCTAGTCAGTTTATTAAGGTTTAGTATTTGGCATAATGATAAATTTAAACTGCGATTATTATTTGAAATAAACCGTTTTCTGGCTTCCTTAGGTGTTATTACACTAGTAGTTTATTACATTTTCTATCGCCTAGAGAATAATAATAGAACAAAGTTATATAGGTTAATCTTTTGTTATATTTCCAAAGTAGCAAATCGCCATCATTTAATTGTTTTAAGCGAATTAGGTAAATTATAGTTTAAGGTAAGTAATTTGATGGTAAAATAAACGATCTTACAGAATAAATATTTTATTTCCACTACCCATATATAGATTACTTACCTGACCCATCCTCAGCTTTGCCCGCTTTATTCCCATGTTTTCACTAGAACGTACTATCTAATTTGTAACTTATGTCCTAATGGTAATGGGATTTAAGAAATGAAACACAAAAAACTAGTCAGATTGTTTATTATGCCAAATGCAATAATTATAGCATACAATAGAAACCCGAAAACATGCTCTTATATCTGAATTTGAAACAATGTAATCTGAAAAACTATTACCCTTATAAAAGATATCTAAACGTACAAAATAGAGAAGGTATATATCGTTAAAGTTATATATTTGCATAACAAAACTAGGTAAATATGGAGGCATGCAGAGGTAGTTCGGTATATTACCTACTATATAAATGTAGATAGTATTCTACTCACCATAGCCAGACATCTAGTTTAATAAAGATTAGCTTGCTAACAAAGTTGAAAGGAAGTAGCTATACGTGTATGATATCTAGAAACATTACTAAATCTATAGGGGGTACGTTAACATTATTTCCTATTTAGAATATCCTTGAACATGGAACTTGTTAAAACTGTAGGCCAGGAAATAAAAATATCTATCAAAGTAATTATAGAAAAGTTATAGAACTTAGTTTGGACAGAGTAGCGTCGGACGTCCACAAAGACAGGAATGAAACAACAATAAATCAAAGAGGAAGACAACGTGTCAAATGATGGTACAAAACAAACATAATTGTATGAAATTCACAAAACAGGCCTATTGCTATTTAGGTATTTTGATTTTATAACTGAGTATCATTTTAAACCCCTATTGGTTTAAAATAGGCCTTTGCCGTACAATGGGACACCACAGTCTAATAAAAATAACGGGAGATAGTTACTGATTAATAAGTCAGCTGCTGCTATTATTTTATTCCTGGCCTTGTAGTTTTTATTAGCATGTCTATTTACAATAAAGCTTTGCGCACAAAATACGAGCCTAAAGTATAAATTTTGTATTATTAACTTTCAAAAACATCTAAGCGAAAAAGCCAAATGTTTTATCCTTTTCATGAACAAAACTGGACCACTCGAATTCAATCGATAAAAGTGTTTTCTTAAATTATTTTTGATATTTTTTTAATATGTACCTTATACAACATTGTGTGATGGTCTTACACGAAAAGAAACGAATAATAGATAGACTTAAACGCGATTGAACCGAGTGTCCAAAACAGACAACGTGTGTCCTTTTACCGACAAGAATAGAAACTTATAAAATTTAAGAGTACACATTTTAAAAAAATATTTTCACAAATTAAAGCCAAATGCAACGCAATGAAAACATTGCAATCACATGACATCCGCATTTGGATTAAACCTTTGGCAAACAAGCTTATATTTACTAGTCACACAAATTTTAACCGAATGACTAAAATAGCTTCTTTCAAGGAAAAGATACAATTAATAAAAAAGAAGTAAATTCAACCGCAAAAAAATTCTTGTCAGCTGCATTAATGTTTTTTAAATTTTGTATGTTGCATGTCCAGGATAAAATGCTTACAGAGTTTTATTATGTACAAAATAATTTTCCACAATACCAATTACGACGTCAAAGTAACTATGTAATTATGTAACGTATACTTATCAATGAAATTTCGAATCTAAACAAAGAATACAGATTGAAATGTAATTTAAACTTACGATTAGTGCTCCGGGCTTAAATTGGTTATTTTACAATTAACATGTCAGTTTAACAATAATAGAATCATTTATATAAAACATGTCAAATTAAAAGTTATAGTTACATACAAAATATGAAGTCGTCAAATATTAAAAATTAATATTTGACTTCATATTATTGCTGGACAATTCACACAGCAATATCTATAAAATTATTTAATTGTAATTACGATACATTGAGTGTGGTACACTGGTTTGTTCCAATCACATAAAAAAAACAAGAGTGTACTTATAGACTTGTAAAATAATGCATAAAGTACTAAAAACAAAATAAGTTAAAAAAATAATTAAACAATTATTTTAGAAATCAAGTTCTTGATGATTCTTGAGTTCGCAAGTCAGTAAGATAAAAGAAAGTACGGATTGTAAGACCAGTGTACCATCCGAGTTCTAAGCCCGGGCGTGGACCTTAAATTTTTAAGACAGATTTAGTGGAAATCTATAGGTTACTGTACACTTTGGGTATTGAGGTAGTATTAGCCGTCTGAATGTCTGATGTTTATCGCTTACAATCAAGTTATCTTATATCACTTCCGATAAAATAGGACCACAATACCCTGTTCGACTATAATCTAACACCTAAAAGCTAGGGACAATTAATATACGGTCGCAAAGAGAACAACGGGAATATTTTCCGTTGGTAAATTTATATTATCATTACGATACATTTTGAGATCGCATACCCTTTTAACTTTCGTATAACAATGAATAGTATTTGTTTTTTTGATATATTTTAATAATGAAAACATGCATTGTACCCTTTGCAACGAAAATTACATCGAAACGGTAAATATTTTCATGAATATAGAATTTTTTGAATAAGTACTATTTATATTGAATAATGAAAGCCTCTCTCGAGGAATACACCTATACTGAATGTGAGTAAACTATGTTAAACTGTCTCGAGCTCGTGTTGAACGGACAGCACTGCGCGGTAGGATTTTTACGGGACTGAATCGCAGACCGTCTCTGCTTCATACAATATAGATACAGTGAGACAAATATGCTTAAGTGCTAATATTTTTATTCTTTTTTTTATTATAGACACACAACAATTACACTTGCGACAATTTAGCGACTATTTAACCTAATATTTGTAATATAATCACATGCATAACACTTAAGGAGTTAAAATTTAGGTGAAAAATCGACTACCGCGCAGTTTGAAGGGGGGAACGAATCTTGTTGATTGTTCAGGCTGCATCGGACCGTGCGAGCGAGTCTCGCGCTCGCACGAGGCAATGCTCCGTAGTTTGTTTGTAATGAGAAGCCGAGGCCTCTGCGCCTCTCTGCCTCTGCTCTCCTTCTCTCTTGAATCTTGTGATTGAAACGCCGAATTGCATTTTGTATCAATTTTGTCAATTTCATGTCAAAGCCTAATTCTCGATAGCTACACACTGTTCTGTTACGTTTTCTGCTTTCGCTTATCTGACTTTTTTCCGCATATATCCCCGACTTATAAGTCGATTCGAAGTTCAACGAACTCATATACCTAACAGTCTTTGGATACTTTTATCACTAAGACCCCTCTCATCCGACTTGTAAATAATTCTCTCCAAAATATATTTCGGAGGTAAATATTTTCATTCTTTAACATTTACATCAACATTTTAAGTCTCAGCTTAATTCCGCTTAAGTAAACTTTATGATTTGTATGCGGGCGCGTGGCCCCGTGTCGGTTCGATAACTCGCCGTTAGGATCCCCTCTATTTGTACCAACGTTGCAACCTGCCTCCGCGCCGCGAGGGCGCCTACGCGTAAATAACTTGTATCTTTGTACTCGCTCCTTACATTACGTAACGACATCTCTCTTACAACTAAATATACAATAAAAATATCACAGCACTATCGATTCACTTACACTAAAACCACGACGCTTTGCGTCACAATTTTCAATAAAATATAAATAAAAAAGGAATCGAAATAGAAATGCAATGAGCACGCCACCTACCGGATGCGAACAACATAACTTCGTAAAACGCCAAATTAACTGTCTGAAAGCTGGTTTAAATGGTGTTTTTGTAAACTAATACAATATGTTGTCGCTCCAAATGACAGATGTACAGTGTAGATTCATAAATTCGTGTCCATTCGGTGGCCTCATGTTGAAGCGAAATAATCAAATGCAATTACTACGTGCCGCGAATCAAATTTAGTTATTTACAAAGCATATTGTTCACCAAAACTTAGCCTAAAACTTTGGATCCAAACATCGATACACGAAAACGTTTTGGGAAACGATTACTGTTTGCGAGATTTAATTTGTCTTTTTTGCATTCTGAGCTCAGCGCTCAATCCTAAAGTCTCGCAAACATTTCTATAGTATACAATTCAAAACATCGAAAAGCTACATCGCTGTCATCAACTTATCTATGTAGTTTGAATGGCACAAGTATTTTTTTTTTAATTTTTCGTTTTAATTTTCAAGCAACATACTAAAGCGTAACTTACACTATTACATGAGGTAGCATTATTATGAATATATGATATCTAACTAACGTTTGGTGGGATTCATACATAGTAGTGTTAACAATGTTATAAAATAGCTCCTATGGATACTGAGGTATATATTCGTTAGTTGAGGTAGCAGCTAGGAGCGGCCGGCGCCCCTACACCTAAAATATAATACCTGGGGGCGTCCGGCCGCTAGTTATAAATACTAAACTATCAATATTATAACGGGTTTGTACATAACTTTTGTAATCGGTTTCGAAATGGTTTCTTATAGTAAGCGCGTCGGCACCCACTACGGACTAACACTGCGAAGCTGCTGCGGAGCTGCGGAGCTGCGGAGCTGCGGAGCCGCGGGCTTCTACTAGCGGGAGGCGGAACGCTCACTTACCAACACGGCGCCCGCAGGCTCCACGATGATTTTATTATATTATAAACATTCACGATCACCATTCGAATAACGTTATTTATATATGGTATACATACTGAATATAATCATTAATAAACTAGAAATATTATTATATAATTCCCAAAGAAAATTCGCGAAATCCAACCAACGCATCAGAATAAAGATCGTGAACTATAAAAGGTGCCGACGCGTCGTTTCGTATCTAAAATATATTCATTCCATTCAGCACATACATTCGGTTATCGTTCGGTTCATCATAGTAGAGCTTGGTTACGATCGGCTGCCAGTTATGGTCCAATGTTAGTTCATTGTACTCGGGTATGATCTGAATGGGTTTGGCGTTGAATTCGTCCTTGATGTTGGCGTTGTATTCGTTCTTGACGGTGGCGTTGTATTCATCCTTGATGGTGAGCATGGGGTCGATATGTGGGAGGACATGGTCGTTACCTAGGTTACCGAGCTCGGTGAAGGTGGTCCCGAGGGTGTTGAAGTCCGGCCCATACTCCAGCCCCAGCGGCACAACCGCCGGTTGGTAGTAGGTTGGCTCCGGAAGTGATGGGCTGGTGTACTCTGGAACTAAAGATTATCTTGTTAATATAACAAATATTAGAAAGAAAGAAAGAAAAATGTTATTTGTCTACAAATATCATCTTATAGCCCAGTATTAGAAAGTGGTATAGATACAATAACAAAATCACAACGTAAAACGTAACCCACGCCTTAAAATAAGACTCGGAGTTACGTCATGAGTTGGAAATGCTTCAAAGCGAGTCGTCGGTGCATATCATAGTTAGAATATAAACGACAATGCTTACCCATATCATAAACATTGTTCACCGGCAACATCCCAGGATACTGCAACATTTCCGGCGGATTGTTAGGCAAGTCCAGATCACCGCTCAACGCATCAATATGTTCCACAATCGCCTTTATATCGCTAGAGTCGTCCACACGGCACGGACTGAACTCGTTAAAGCTCTGATTCAAACCGCCAACATCCACCGGAGTCAGCAACTCCATGTCACCATGTATATCAATCTGATCGATAGCAGAATCAGCCTCGGTTGTTTTAGGAACTATATTGCTATCAATCGTGTTCATAAGTAAATTGATCTTGGATTTGTGGCCGTCATCGCTGTCAGAGTCCATGAGTCCATTCATATCGGAGATTTCAGAACCGGCAGATTCAATCCCAGACTCGGCTTTAATAGGAGATGCATTGGTTATGTTGGAGGCTGCGTTCTTGTGAGCTTCGCGGACCTCCTTGATCTTGTTCTTATCGAAAGCGTGAACTCGTGTGAGGTGCTTGGTCCAGTTGGGGTAGGCTGCGAAGGTCTTGGAGCAGATGGTGCACTGGTAGGGCTTGTTGCCCGTGTGCACGCGCTCGTGCTGCTCCAGCGCGAACAGCCCCGGGAACGACTTGGGGCAGTAGGCGCACTGGTGCTTCTTCTTGTTGGTGTGGGTCTTCGAGTGGTCTATGAGGCGGTTGCGCGCTGAGTAGGATCTACCGCAGATCTGGAATAAGTTTGTTTGATCACTTTAAGTTTAAAAGCTGCAGGAGGCTGTAAATCGGTTCAGTAGTTTTAGGAAGGTATAACACAATTCTTCAAACTCACTGTTTTACAAAAATAAATTAAATAGTAAGGAAATTCACATAAACGATTCAAAAACAATAATCGTAAAAAATATTGCATCCTACAATTTATTAAATCATGTCATTACGTTATTTTGTAAAGCAATTATTATTGCATAAGCAGTTAAACTGCCTTCCGCTTTTAAAAATAGGACGGTTACGATAACCTATTGACTGATAAGGAGTAAAACGCATGCACTCAATTGTACAAAAATATTTATGTTAGGTAAACATAAGATAGTATCAGTTCCGGATTTTATCAATAACGTGGAAGCGCGCATGAGAACTTACTTAGCTAAATGTAATTTTATTAATCCTAACATTTAAGTTAAGATTTATGTAGGATCTTTCTCAGGTACAGCAGCTGTGGCCTTTTTGGTTACTGCAACACATACACTAGCACACAGCTTTGTTGATATTAGAACTATCAACTACCTTGCAGATGTGCAGCACGGACTCGAAGTGCTTGGGCACATGCTTGAGCAGCAGGTAGCGCTCGCGGTAGGCGCGCCGGCACACGGGGCAGGCGTACTGCTGGCGGCGGTGCACGTGCAGGTGGCGCTCGCAGGCCGCGCGCGACCAGAACTATCAACTACCTTGCAGATGTGCAGCACGGACTCGAAGTGCTTGGGCACATGCTTGAGCAGCAGGTAGCGCTCGCGGTAGGCGCGCCGGCACACGGGGCAGGCGTACTGCTGGCGGCGGTGCACGTGCAGGTGGCGCTCGCAGGCCGCGCGCGACCAGAACTATCAACTACCTTGCAGATGTGCAGCACGGACTCGAAGTGCTTGGGCACATGCTTGAGCAGCAGGTAGCGCTCGCGGTAGGCGCGCCGGCACACGGGGCAGGCGTACTGCTGGCGGCGGTGCACGTGCAGGTGGCGCTCGCAGGCCGCGCGCGACCAGAACTATCAACTACCTTGCAGATGTGCAGCACGGACTCGAAGTGCTTGGGCACATGCTTGAGCAGCAGGTAGCGCTCGCGGTAGGCGCGCCGGCACACGGGGCAGGCGTACTGCTGGCGGCGGTGCACGTGCAGGTGGCGCTCGCAGGCCGCGCGCGACCAGAACTATCAACTACCTTGCAGATGTGCAGCACGGACTCGAAGTGCTTGGGCACATGCTTGAGCAGCAGGTAGCGCTCGCGGTAGGCGCGCCGGCACACGGGGCAGGCGTACTGCTGGCGGCGGTGCACGTGCAGGTGGCGCTCGCAGGCCGCGCGCGACCAGAACTATCAACTACCTTGCAGATGTGCAGCACGGACTCGAAGTGCTTGGGCACATGCTTGAGCAGCAGGTAGCGCTCGCGGTAGGCGCGCCGGCACACGGGGCAGGCGTACTGCTGGCGGCGGTGCACGTGCAGGTGGCGCTCGCAGGCCGCGCGCGACCAGAACTATCAACTACCTTGCAGATGTGCAGCACGGACTCGAAGTGCTTGGGCACATGCTTGAGCAGCAGGTAGCGCTCGCGGTAGGCGCGCCGGCACACGGGGCAGGCGTACTGCTGGCGGCGGTGCACGTGCAGGTGGCGCTCGCAGGCCGCGCGCGACCAGAACTATCAACTACCTTGCAGATGTGCAGCACGGACTCGAAGTGCTTGGGCACATGCTTGAGCAGCAGGTAGCGCTCGCGGTAGGCGCGCCGGCACACGGGGCAGGCGTACTGCTGGCGGCGGTGCACGTGCAGGTGGCGCTCGCAGGCCGCGCGCGACCAGAACTTCAGCCCGCACTGCCGGCACCAGTTGTCGCTGCACGACGTGTGCCCTTGGTGGTGGGTGATCATCTCGGTGGGGGAGGTGAATCTGTGCAGACAATATTACGATCATAAGTCACTACAACCACACCGCAACAGCAAAAGTAATACATTTATCGTAAAGTATATGAAAGTCGCGTAAATTCGCATATTTGCTTTTATAATATTTATTGTTTCATAATTATTACACTATCCTCACAGGAGGAAAATCCTTACAGGAGGATTTTCATTAATAATGCAGATGAATGAATGATGTTAGGAATAAATAAATAAATTACTCTTCGACATGATTAAAAAGATCCTCTTTAATAATGTCCTGAATCACCAACGAAGTTTAGTTTAATATAAACAGTTTTAATATAAATTATCTCTCTCTACTTTATGAGGAATTTGTGAAACAGGACATCAAAGGTCCTGTTGTTCAATTATTCGCTAACTCCTAACAAACCATTCACATGCCAAATTGAAACCATAGCATAGCTCTAAAATAATAACTGGGTTTGTGTGTAAGTGTTGGTGAATGTATATCTAAATCGCTTTATCCTCATAAAGTATTTATTGTTAGAATAATATCGATATTTTACAGGATAAATTCAGTGATTCATTTTACAGTGGAGAATTTAAGTTTCTTTGTATCAGTAACTTCATTGATTATTCAATACTCTAAATAAAGTATTAGTGTAGTATCAGTGTTACATTGACAGTTAATATAAAATCGCAATAGCAGCATTAGCGGTACATACATTCGCTTAGTAATACTTCTTTCAAATATGGAGCACCAAACACCATTAATAGATACCATTATTATCTAGCTAGTGTTATATTGAAAACAATAAAAACCATTATATTAAGAACTATTTGTTGGCCTCGAAAAAGAAAAAGAATATGCTAAGTATCATTCTGTTTCCAAAAATCTGTTTAAAACAAATAGTTAAAGTAAACTCTGTGGTTAAATGTCATAGATACTCACGTTGCACTGCAGCCCTGTACTTGACACTTGAGAGTGGTCTCGTCGTGGACAAGCCTCTTGTGTTCCATGAGGCGGTAGTGGCTCTTGAAGCTGTAGATGCAGCTGTCGCAGCTGTATGGCTTGTCCACGGGGTTTTGGCAGTGGAAGGCCAGGTTGTGCATCACCAGGAGAGGCAGGCGAGGGAACAGACGGTTGCATTCTTCACATCTGGAGAAAGAATTTAAAATCTTTAGTGTGTATTATATTATTTGTAGAAAGGTCAGTTTTTTATATTTCGGAACTTTTAACTGGTGTTATATTGCATACTCTCAAGTAACTGAACTGAGGGTGGTTGAATAATAATAATCATTAATAAATTTTTAAATAATAACACTTGGTTTTTTCAATATTATGGCAATAGTTTGTTAACACAAGGAATGTGATCATATAATAAGACAAACAATTCACACATTATTAGAGTTACTCAAGCTTGCATTTTGGGTGCTATAAACTAATATAATAAATAGAAAGATGAAAAGATTTTTTTACTTACTTAAATTTCCCTTTTGTAGCATGAAAATGGCAATGGTTTCCAAACAAAGCATACTCAGTATATTGTTTCTCACAAATGTTGCAAGAGTAGACAACAACTTTGTCATCGTGAGCTCTATCAAAGTGTGACTCAATTTCTGATCTGTTACTAAAAAGCTCATCACAATGGCAGCAGAGAATTCCTCCAAGTAGACCTATGGCGCTGTTTTCAAGAACCTCATTTGATATTATAGAATCGGAAGGTGTATCATCAAAGTGTTCGGTAAGGTGATTTGAAGCTTCCTCCTTGTTGGGCAGAACCAGTTCACAGATGGGGCAGGGGTAGAGAACTTCACAGTGGTTAGTTAGGTGCTCCTCACAAGACTCTACACTGTCTATAAGTTCTTTACATGTGCTGCATTTGTATGGAGGATCCTGAGTAAGCTTCTTCTTGTGTACTATTTTGTGCAATTGTAATTCTTTTTTTGTTTTAAATCTGGAAAATTTTAAATTATACTTTTTACTCAAATGTATTAGGGATATGAATCTGAATAAATAAATTACTCAGTCATGGAATAAATGTTTGTTTATCTTAAGATTTATTCTACTTACTTCTGATCACACTCCCCACACTTAAATTCATGAATCGCTTTAATGTGAGTGTTGAGGTCGACTTGTTTCGAAAAAGTTTTGTTACATTGATTACACCTGCAGAAACAATAGAAATTGTTATTATTATTTTAAACACACCACTACAATTTAAAAAAGTTATCAAGAACTTACCCAAACTTATGTTTCATGACATGTTGAAGGTAGCAGTGGCCACGGTAATGTGCATAGGTTGCATGCTCCTTCTTGCAGAGTGGACAAGTGTACACTATCTCTGCCTCATTGTGTTTTCCATAGTGTGCATCAAAATCTTTCTTTGCTTCAAATAATAAGTTACAAATTTTGCAAAATATACCACCAATTTTATCCACAGCAGTTAGTTTTGGAATATGAATATTTATGTTTTCTAATAATAATGGGACTTCTTTAGCACCTCCTATCCCCGAGCTGAGGTCTTGTCTCAGGACTATGTACGAAGCTATTGATGAAGCCATGGCTGAGTACTACCAATTCTAGGTATAATCCATCTATTGTATTTTCACATCTGTTTTAGAGGAGTGGATGCAGATATAAACATTTAATCATTTATATGCCGGCTACATGTCAAATTAAGGATTTATCTTCTGAGAAATTATAAGGGCTCGAGTTGGCTTGACCTTGATTGGGGCGCAAATTTGATCGGTGTTGGTCTATTTCGCTGCATGTTACAAAAATATTACAATCATTGTTTTTTTTCTTTACTACAACTTTTTATTCACATTTTTCCCCTTAAATTCGTCTCCACCTGTATAAATTCATCAGAAACTTCGACATTTACTGAATTCGAGGTTGTTCAGCCATTACAGTAGCCCCATAATTCAATTTCCTGGAACCGGTTGAAAACGCTCGCAAACTTACAGAAAAAAAAAATTAATAATGGTTATAAACTAAACACGATATTTTACACCAGAACAGCATGAAAAATGTTAAAATTTTGCAAAAATAACACCAGAAAGAACAAACAACGCCAAGAAAACGTGCATGCGGGATTTTGATTTTTCCGAAAACTGAAGTTTGTTACCTTTCTAAGAATTATTTCAAATCTTTAGCATGAAAGCATGATATTTCTGAGGCAGTTAACTTGCAAGTCAGAATGAGAGAGAACTATTCACGAAATAGCTTTATGCTGTAAATATGTCTCGGGTATGGAAAATATAATGTGTTTTCGTCCGTCCAATAGGGTCACAGTTTGCTTCCCGCGACCTCGGCCAGGCCGGCACCGGCTGTGGAGGTGCCAGAAAATTTCTAAGGGTTCCGGATTGTTTGTTAAATTTATGTGTACATTTTTCTATAGTGGCTGGCGATCGTTTGTTAAATTATAAACCTGTTGAAAGAAAAAGGAAAGAAAAAATATTTATTTTTAACTACAATCTAACTTGAATTAAACCTAAAATAACTTAAAAATAAGACCATAACCGAAACTGATATATGAAACTGATAGACAATACAATAAACCAAAGTATTTTTAGGTAGGTATGTAGGCACATTATTGTAGGAACCTAAACATTTCGCTCTCACTAATCAGTAATCAGACTGTAAGGTAGGCATTACTATGCATAAAAGTAAGTATATATTTTTATGTTAATGTTTTTTATTGATAATAGACTCGAGTTTATATTTTATACTTTCATAATAGTGTACCAGTAAAGATTTATTTATTTTAAAATCACAATACAAAATACAATTCCAGTAAGATAAATATTGTAATAGGTATAATACCTACGTATACAATATCATAGAGAACCATGACATTGCTTTTATTTTATACCCTATTGATGTATACCTAATTAACATACAATGCCTTAGTATAAACTGTAATATTACATTGTGTGTTGTTAATAAAGAAATTTGAGTTTTTAATATGACAAAAAAACAAGACTGATCTAATACCACAATGGACACCTTAATATTTAATTTATCCAATGGAACCCTATTTGCTAGCCGGTCTTTTTGTTTACATTAAGAATTTCCGTATCCTATTTTGTATCGATTATCCCATTTAGAGATACCATCTCGATAATAATTGACCTGTCCCAAAGTTATTGGAAACATTATGAAATTATTTAAATCAAAAGTAACAAAATATCAATTTTAAAACGAAGATATGTGTAAAAAATTCATTTCTAATACAATATTTTCTTAATTTATAGTGTTGTTTAATATATTGATTCGTTTTCTAAAACTTGTTAAAATTATAGTTTACCAAAACTATATGTTGGAAGCCCTTTCCTAAACTCGTCACTCGTCACACACACACATGCAAGCAGCTGCTTTTTGATACAGTGCTTGTTTTGAAATTGTGTTTCTTGATCTTTCATGAATTGTTTTAGAATATTAAAAATATTGTGTATTCTCATATTTTCCTGATGTGAAATTCAGTGTATATAATACTTCTAAATGTTAAAGGCAGGCGAATGTGAATTAGGTCCATCATCGCAGGACACACGTAAGTAAAATAAAAATGCATACAGCCTTGCATTTTTGCGATAATATTATTTTGGAGAGCGAATTATTTTTGTGTTAGGAGTACCACCTTCGGTAATTCCAGCGTGGCGATGTTTTGTTTTGGTATCCCCATCAACATTTGGTTGGTAGGTATTGGCTGCTTGCCAGTTTCCTAAAATAAGAAAATCCAGACGTGAGCTGGAAAACGCAACATCTTCCATTTTTTAAATATGGAGAGGCATCACGGTATAAATCCAAGTTTTCATGGCTCAATGAGAAGTCGCGGGTCATCATCAACTGGGGGCAGCGACGCACGAGAGAAGATCAAAGATTGTTGCAGAAAATTCATAGCATTTATGTTTACGCAAGTGGGTGTAGGCGCGCTGGTTGTCTGCTACGCGATGCTGGGCGCCGCGGGCTTCATGCACATCGAGAAGGACAGCCCCGACACGCAGCTGCACGAGGTGCGCCGCATGAGGCTCCACTGTGCTGAACAACTCTGGAATGTCACTGAAAAATACAACATCTTCAATGAAACCATTTTTGTAGACAAAGTTAACAATGTGCTGAAAGTATTCCAAAACAACATAACAAATGCTATTCACACTGGCTACAATGGCAGATCTGCTGAAGATATCTGGTCATTCCCAGCTGCTTTGATGTATTCCCTATCTGTCTTTACTATGATTGGATATGGAAACATTGTGCCTAAAACAATGTGGGGCAAGATTACCACTATAGCCTATGCTTTCTTTGGAATACCAATATATATCTTGTATTTCTGTAACATGGGTAAAGTGCTGGCCAAGAGTTTCAAATGGTTATATATAACTGCTCATGAATGTAGTCGCAGAGAGGACCCAATATTTGAAGACGGAGAAACTCCAATCAAAAGAAAAATCACTGTGCCATCTACAGCTTGTCTTTGGGTGATTTCATTCTACATTCTTTCTGGTACTATTATGTTTGGGGCCTGGGAGAAATGGAACTATTTGGATTCAACATATTTTTGTGTGATTAGTTTATGCAAGATTGGGTTTGGAGACTTTGTTCCTGGAGCTAATATTGCGGACTCCGCAGGTGGTTCTCATTTGAAGCTGGTCATTAACTTTGTGTATGTGCTTCTCGGTATGGGTCTGGTGGCTATGTGCTACAACCTGATGTGTGAGGACGTCAGGGTTAAGGTAAGGGAGCTTAGAGAAGATCTGAAGAACTGTCTTGATGACATTACTCTTAAAATCACTGTTTGTATGAATGACACAAAGTATTATCATCAGAAACAAAATAGACACATAAAATAAACTGATATTTGTATGTAATACATTAAAATCTCTTTATTCCATGAATATGCCACGAGTTTAGAAACCGTGAATGTAGAATGGTAATCTGCCAGAGCACATCCTGACTGCTCTACTCTACTAACTATTGTTTCTTTTGAAAGTAAGCTCATGTCTTGGCTGGTTACAAATTTTATTATATTTCTTATAGTAATTGATGAATTTATGGTATGTATGTATGTATTTATGGTATATATATGGTTAATTAGATACTATTCAAATAGGACAATTAACTACCTACTTAATACCTGATCTGTATGTAATATTTGTTACCATAATTAGTCTTAAATTTATATGGGATTATAGGGGGATATGTTTCTAGAAGGTAAAATCAAAAACACAAAGTTATAGGAAATTTATTTTATTGAAGTTATTGAGTAATTAATAGGGATGCATCCGATACCGATACCGATACCGATATATCGGCGATATTCGAAGTTTGCCGATATATCGGCATCGGCGATATTTTTATGGCCGATTCAACGATACTTTTCAAATTTCGCGCTTTAAAAATGTAATGTAAACGTCTTTCGGTTTTTTTTGTCGGCTTTGGAGCGTTTGTGAAAATATTATTAGAGAGTTCGAGGAAGATGAGCCCCTATCTACCCTGAGCTGCAATTCTCGAGAGATGATGTCGAGAGATACCTTAGGTCTCCTAATATATCGAGAGGCGCATATCCGTTTGTTTTCTGGCGCAATGACGTCTTATACCCAAACTTGAAAAAAATGGCGCAGAAGTACTTTAGTTTCTAAATGAGTTCTGTCGCATCTGAGAGACTATTTTCCACCGCAGGTCTTATTCAAACAGATTTGCGAAATCTCCTTTCTCTGCAAAACTTAAGAATACTTTGTTTTTTAAACAAAAATCTCATCAATGTTAATTTTAATTACAAAAACTAGCGACTACTTAATCTTAACCTGTCTATAGTTTTAAACGGTGTTATTTCGTCTGTTCTGTTATATTTCGTTCTTTTTATAGGTATTCATAAAAAAATAATCTGACTAGTGTTATATTTATTTTACCTTCATTTTTGAATTTAATAAGCGTATCGGTATCGGCATCGGTATCGCCGATATTTTTACAAGAGTATCGGTATCGGTATCGTATCGGCAAAAAGGTGTATCGGGGCATCCCTAGTAATTAATACCTGACCTATATGTAATATTTGTTACCAATATGAGTCTTTAATTTATATGGGATTATATGTTCCTAGAAGGTAAAATAAAAAACAAAAATATATAGGAAAATTTATTTTATTAAAGTTATTAAATAATTTGTTTAATCATTATCTTCAGGCTTAGGCTTCGTTTTAGGAATTTACCTCTAGCCCTAAGGTTGCATTCTTTCTATTTGTTTACATTCTCAAAAACGCCGACCGCTGTGACAAGGTGGCAAAGGCGGCTTAGGTCAACGTCCTCGGCGATACCATTGACGAAAGATATTGCATAGGACATCTATTGGAATTTTGTATGAACTTTTAGATCGGCGAATAAATATTTTGTTTGCCGCGAATACAGAAATTGGTATACATATAATCCGCGAATAGTGAAAACGCAAATGAAGAAAGTGCGAATAGGAAGCTTTTACTGTAAATGTTATTATGTAATGTAATTATCTAAGTATTAAGTCTGAATGGTTATTGTATTATGTTGATAATTAATAGGTAGATGTTGTGAAATTTGTGGTTGAATAAAATTATTTTAATGAAATTATTGTTGTTTTTGTCAAAGAAATCTTTACCTGGGCTCTCAGATTTTGTGAAATTTATTTAAATATTGTTGAACAACTTTGTTGTGTAGTTAGTTTTCATCTAAAGAGGCAACATAAAGGCTGTATCATCTATTTTTTTGTCCCAATGTAGACTGGATATCAAATGTAATATTTAATTATTTTTAGTTGGACTACAATTGAGGGGTGGTTATTTGATCCTTTGTTTTGTTCTACAACATAGATAGTTGTAGTACATTGTTGCTAGTTTCTTAGTTATCTATACTTATATAATACTAAAGAGTTTGTTTGATTCACAGATAAATAACCACCAGATACCTCATAACAGGCGACGACCGCGCGCCAAACATATGGTTAAATCAACCATATGTAAAGCCCCGCCTCGAAACACGGCTTTAGTTGCGACCAAGTGTCAGACCCGTGAACTTCATATACGTTTCTATAGTCTAACGCAAGTGAAGAGGTCAGCTTATAATGGCTACTCGTACGAAGGACGTTCACTTGTCTCTTTTGCGCATTGCGCTTATTGCATTCGTTGTCCTTCTCGGCGAAAGCACGTGTAACGTTAGTGTTGTTTCTAATCGATATCGTTAAAAATGATAGACGACGTATATAAGCGAGTCTCTCGGTATTATTGTATATAAAAATAAATAAGTTATCCATAAACCGTTTAAATATGTTTATTACTTACTCACTCAGTCAAATGAATTATTTGTGATAAATTTTTCTAATATTATTTTTAAATTTTTAAGTTCTACAGGTTTTGTGTATTCCAAAAATAAATACATATCTACCTACCTACATGATGCTATTTTCATTTTAATATGAAATTTTAAAACGAATCATCGAAATTAATTATCGACAAATTCATTCAATGTTCCCAACCCGCGACCTAAGTGCGACCTTGAAATAGCCAATCACAACGCCTTTGTTCCAGTCCCCGCAACCCGCGCCTTCCTCCAATTTCGGTGCGTTTTAATCGGAACAAAAATATTCATATGGGGCATCTAGTGGGGATAATCTGTGGTTTGATTTGAACGCGCTTATCTCAGGAAGGCTCGCGCGGTTGCTGACCAGCCTCAGCGGTTTTATAGGTTCGCTTCGCACAAAATATTTAAAATACTGTCTTAACTGTAAAAATATATAATAATAAATTATATGTATATGATATATCTATTTCCTTGTTAAGAGTTATACTCAACTCAAGTTGTCCCCAAGCTGCCATACCGATGTCTCATATACTCTCGATCCTGTACAAACAATGCTAGTGAAAGTCTCACCTCTAATAGAGAAAGGGTAAAGGGGCAGATGTAAATAACTACCGACCTGAGTCCATCATACCAGCCATTGCTAAGGTCGAAAGGGGAGAGAGCACGTCATATAGCGCATCTATCAAGCACGGGGTATCTGTCTGATCAACAGTTTGCCTATCGGACAGGAAAGTCGACGACTCATCATAACATCCTTGCAATGAAACTAGCACATTACGGTTCAGTTGGCTCAGCTCTGCAACCGCTACTTAGCTCTATGACATCACGGTCTTAGGTCGTCACAGGAAGGGGAGGAAAAGTTAAATCGTATCCATTGTCAACTACAATAATAATTGGCGTAACACAAGAATCATCGATTTCGAATATACTTTTTTCCCTTGTTATGAACGACTACCGGACTGCATAAACAATGGATTTAGACTAATGTATGCGGATGACGTGCGGCGATCGTGGAAGCTTCATATCTGATTTGCAAATTAGGCTGAACGGCGTGGCTGGTGATTTGCAAAAGATGTTTATCCAAAATGGCATTCTCAACGTTACAAAAACTAACTTCATGTTTAACTTTGCGGGTCACCGGGATACGCTCCTGGATGTGAAGCTGTGAGACAAGGTTTAACAAGTGCACAAAACCTCATTTCTTGGTTTTACTCTAAACCGTAGCTTAACGTTGGAAGCTCACTAAGTTTAGTGTATATTCTACTAGCTTTCCGCCCGCGGCTTCGACCGCGTTATATTAGATTTCCCGCGATAAAAAGTATCCTAGGTCCTTGTCCTAGCTCTAAGCTATCTCTCCACCAATTTTCAGCCTAATCGATTCAGAACACGACTTTTATATCTACATAAAATAGATTAAGTATATCAGAAATCTAGCACTCGTAACACCAGCTTCGAGCTAACTACAGGACTAGATGTTGAACGTGTTAAAACTACTATCTAATAACTATTTATTTCGTATTTCCAGTGGAAATCCGTCCGGTCGTGATCTGGGATGTGAAGGCCGACAACTACCGTTCCAATGTCGTGCTGTTCAAGCCGGCGCTGCCGACATTATGGACGCGCGAGGAGCTCAAGACCCAGCAGACGCTGGTCTTCTTCGGGGGAGACATACAGGTAATTTGGAACACACAGATACAGAAGGTCAAAAAGGTCTTCAGTCTTCGTATAGATGGCGCTTGAAAGTGTACCGAAATATCGGATATCATTTATATAATGAAGATGAAATCATCATAACAAATAACAACCCATATTATGTCCCCAGCAGAATTCATTATAGAGGGGGGATTTGGTATAATCACTACACTTACCAGGCTGGTTAGCGATAAGTAAGTTCTTTGTATTATAATCCATTGAAATGTTACACGAGAATATTTTAGAGGACGCAATTTTATTTTGGGACATGTGTGGAGGCGTTCAATAGAATACATTGAGGTTAGTATTCGATCCTTAAATTGTAACATTTCTATGGACTATTATTGTGATTTTATTATTGTATTATATTGATATGTGACACGTCACGTTATCATTATTAATGTATCTGTTTCAAAATTAAAAATAATTAAATATTTTTAATAACCACACCTTAAAGATTTCACAATTTTATGTACAGTCAGCAAAAAATGTGGTCTACCACCCTACGGTTGAGATTCGTTTGTACGTCAGTTAAATTATGTCAGAAAAGTCAACCATATCGATCATTACATCGTACAGAAACTTTTGTCAAAACTGTTAGACCACTTTCTTGGCCGACTGTACCACACGGATAGATGTAAGGGCGGGAGCACACGGGCCACCGGCCACAACCACAAAACGCCACACTGGCATATTTCCTGCACACGGTTGGCGCCGGTGGCGACCACACGCTACACGCTTCTAGCTTCTCGTGGCGGCGCGGCGTTTGTGGCTGTGGCTCGTGGCTCGTGTGCGGCGACGCTAAGAGCCGTAACGTTTCCAGAACCTGATGCAGCAGATGGACGAGAAGGACGAGGTGTTCCCGCCGCGGCGCTGGTCGCTGGAGGCCGCCGCGCTGCGCCTCGGCAAGGGCTTCCCCACGCACCACATCGTCGTCTTCAAACCCAACAGGTCTGTTATGATGACTGTTCTCGATAACGTATTATGTCTTTGTTTTTATATTGTAAACCTAGCTTCTATCGCGGGCCTTGAGCGTGGAGACCGAATCCAGAATTTCCGTATCGAAAATAACCTAATTATAGTCATAATAGTAATAGTCATTTATTGATACTTAAAACACATATCAATCAATTGGCTAACCTAACACCCCCCACTCCGACCGTGCAATAGCTTTACCGCGGCAGTCTCTGAGTGCCACAAGTTTTTATTTTATCCGGGAACAGGTATTAATTTTAGCCTTTTTCACCGATTACAAATAAAGCTTTCGATAGTTCTATCTATATCTAATAGATATCGCAACCAAAATTTGTAGTTTATCTGGCAGATAAGTAACAGATAGGATATCTGGCACCTATTAACCGTGAATTCAAAATTAAAAACAGTTAAGTATATTATTTGCATACTAGTTCTTTGAGGGCATTATTTGATATTTATTTAACCATGATTGAGTAAACACAATTAAATAAACAAAGTAAGATCTTATACGTCTACATTATACGATATTATCGAGGAGGTATGTAGAATAACGTAAAAACGCAAACGAATCTGTAGAAGAATAAATAGAGCCATAAATAATAATGTTGTTGTAGATTTGAGGAACGCGATGTGAGCTGTTACGACCACTTCGTGCACACGGACACCATCGGCATGGCCATGCACACATACGAATACAAGTCTCTACCGTATTTACAGAGGTAAATGTTATCTAGATTAGATCCTTCACAACGTCCATCCATCTCCTCATATAACCGTCTACTCTCATACTTAACGCTCTTCTCCTCACATAAATAATATAAAAAAAATATTGCTGGACAATTCACACAGCAACACCTAGTCCCGTGGTAAGCTCGAAGCGTGTGTTACGCGTCCTAGATTTCTGATATACTTAATATAATGTACATACATAGATATTTTTTATTATAGATATATAACACCCACTTGGAACAATTATCTGCAAATCGTATGTGTTCCATTCCTTCTCATTGCATGACCATACCAAGATAACCTCACCTTCTTACCTTATCCTAAACCAAAACTGTGATAGGAATACCCCCATCGATATTGTAAACAGGACTAAGTGTATAATTATATTTTTCTGATAGATTGTTACTGGACATCAGTATGAAGCTGAGGCGAATGGACCCAGAGACCTTGTTCAAAATGATGCTGCAGACGGCAGAAGAGGATCTTGTAAGTTTGTTATGTTTAAACTGTGTAACTGTGTCAATACAATCATGAATAGTTATTTTATTTAATATAATTATCAATTATTGTTTATATTAAATATTATCTATACTAATAATAAATCTGTAAGGGCCGATCATGGAGTAAGTTAGATATTGTGTTTATAGGCTCACTAAATGATACTGAAACTATATTGACGATTTTTTTTTATGTATGTATGTTCCACCGTAGCTCTGAAACCAATTATCCGATTTTGATGAAATTTGGTAGAGGTCACAGGATAGGCTATATAAATTCTTGCTCTAGTTAGTATGTATAAACGTGGCCCCCATACAAACGCGGACGGAGTCGTGGGCACCGCTAGTTACAAATAAGGTATTCAAGTAAGGTATTAAGTTCTTATTCATACATGTATCTAACATTAGATGATATTCGATGCTATTTGGGAAAATCATAACAGAATCTTCAAAGGTAATAAATAACATAAAATGAGGTCATTTTAATAAGTAACACTTGACTTCTGTCAGTCCTTTATATCAGAAATTGTTAATTGTGTTTAGATAAGATAAGATAATCCTTTATTACACACAGTAATAATCAACATTAACATAAGAACTACAAAAACGTATGCGTAATGGGCGGTCTTATTGCTTAAAGCAATTTCTAGCAGACAACCTGAGGGTGGAAAGAAAAACTGTAGAATGTAACTGGAAGGTGGTTTTAAATTAGAATTAATACCTATATAAAATACATAAACCTACAACTAATACCAAAAATAAAGACTTAAACGCGCAAAATATATAAGTACTATAATATCTTAATTTAAAATAATAATAATATGAATGTACATGTAATGAAGGTATAAAATATACATAACTTTTATCAGTAATTATTACAGTAAATATATAAACTTCATTGAAAAAGGTTAAATTACTCAACTTTGTTGAATTTAAATATGTATTAAAAATGTAAAATTGGAATAATTTAATATGTTCATATACTTATACTTAAAATACGTGATTTTTTAATATTTTTTCAAACTGTGGGTCTAAAAGTTGATCGTCCCTTAGGTCAAATAAATAAATTTTTACATTTACTTTAGTTTTAGGTGGTTATTAAAATGGCCTGACTTTAGACAATAGGCAGACAACTACAGATGGTGACTACGTGGTACTATTCTTAGGCTGACACACGGCACTTGCGTAACTTGGTTAATTAATATTATTGTTTTTCAGATGCAAGATCAAAATGGAATCGAAGATGGTGAAGTTATGCAGTACAAGAATTTGTATGTACCTTCTTTATTTAATTTTATTTATTTTAATATATACCACTACGTTGCATTGCATCACAGTGTTCCCTACCTGAACGTGGTAGAGGATTTTCAATCAATCCAGTGGCGGATTTACAAATTTGCCGCTAGTAGGCCATTAAATTTTTGCCGCCCCTACTGACTTTTAAAATTCAATAAGTACGTAGTAGTACCTATAGTTTAATCCCGTTATTAGTATGATTATGAACTTAATGATAAATAGTCCGGTCAAAATAGACATTATAAAGTTATATTAATTCGCACCTTGCTGAAAATTGGCATAAATGTTAGGAATCCTATAATAAACAATTTGTCAAAAGTTCGCATTGTCCACAGGCGTGGAAAAAAAGTTATTCAAGGTCTAATGTTGTTAATATCAGTTTTTTGTAAATATCTAATTTCCTATTAGACCAAGGTTTTTAATTTTTGAAAGGGAAAAAAATAGTAGTAGGATGAAACCCATTAGAAGAGGAGGGGAATATGATAAAAATGAAAGGAAAAATAAATTACGGTCGATCTGAGTTCGGGAAGTGGTAGGGGGGGGGGTGAGTTTTAAGGGTAAAAATGGTTTATTTCGATTTCCGGTAAAACTACAAGTCCTATGAAAAAATGTGAAATAACAAAGTTTGTAGGTAATAAAACGATCTACAATTTTTAAATCACAACTTTTTTACATAATGTCAAATGTATGTGAAAAATTCAAATAACTAAGTTTTTGGTTTTTTATTTCTATCTTTTTCAAAACATTTTATTTTCTATGAAATTTGGTGAAAACTTACCTTTTTATGACCCAAATACACTATAATTTATTTGATTAAAAATATTAATTTTTTCACCTTATTTTGACCTAATTTAAACAAAAACACCCTAATTTTCAATCGAAAATTCACGTGTCATAATATAAGCTTTTTTTAAAAAGTCGGTATGCTTCTTGTTCGTTGAAATCTCTACTTTCTGAAAAAAATATATTACAATAGTAAATATTCTCAGAAAATGCAAAAAACCGAAACAAAAATTTGTATCATAATGAACAATTGCATCATAAAAAGGTGATTTTTGCAATTTTAATTTAATATTATTGCTTATAATCCGACTTATTGCAGATTATACAAACAGATTCATCCATTCTAATAGTCTGAAAAGACAAAATTAAATAAAATCACATTTTTATGATGCAATTGTTCATGATACAAATTTTTGTTTCGGTTTTTTGCATTTTCTGAGAATATTTACTATTGTAATATATTTTTTTCAGAAAGTAGAGATTTCAACGAACAAAAAGCATACCGACTTTTTAAAAAAAGCTTATATTATGACACGTGAATTTTCGATTGAAAATTAGGGTGTTTTTGTTTAAATTAGGTCAAAATAAGGTGAAAAAATTAATATTTTTAATCAAATAAATTATAGTGTATTTGGGTCATAAAAAGGTAAGTTTTCACCAAATTTCATAGAAAATAAAATGTTTTGAAAAAGATAGAAATAAAAAACCAAAAACTTAGTTATTTGAATTTTTCACATACATTTGACATTATGTAAAAAAGTTGTGATTTAAAAATTGTAGATCGTTTTATTACCTACAAACTTTGCTATTTCACATTTTTTCATAGGACTTGTAGTTTTACCGGAAATCGAAATAAACCATTTTTACCCTTAAAACTCACCCCCCCCCTACCACTTCCCGAACTCAGATCGACCGTAATTTATTTTTCCTTTCATTTTTATCATATTCCCCTCCTCTTCTAATGGGTTTCATCCTACTACTATTTTTTTCCCTTTCAAAAATTAAAAACCTTGGTCTAATAGGAAATTAGATATTTACAAAAAACTGATATTAACAACATTAGACCTTGAATAACTTTTTTTCCACGCCTGTGGACAATGCGAACTTTTGACAAATTGTTTATTATAGGATTCCTAACATTTATGCCAATTTTCAGCAAGGTGCGAATTAATGTAACCTTGCCCCTATTTTTGTGTCTAATTATACTGGACTAAAACAATTTATATTATAATAAAACATTTTAACAATCAGTTAATGAGATCAAATAAGTTTTACATTATTTTCTTGCGAGATTTTAAATTTGCAAAATCATCACTTATATAGTCGTATGAAATCTTTTCTTGACTTAAAATAGATCGTAGATAGTTAATTTATATTATATGAATTGTGTACACGTATAATTATAAAAAAAAGCTAAAAAAAAATTAGCGAAATTTGCCGCCCCCCTAAATCTGCCGCCCTAGGCAATGGCCTACTTGGCCTATTGGTAAATCCGCCACTGAATCAATCAATTTAATAAAACCAATTCTAATTCTAATTTGTTGTAGGAGAACTAGGATATGCACTGACCTCTCGCTATGGAGCGTATTGTGCATTGTCCCCTTGCCTAAGTCGGCCCTAACCAGCCTAACTCCTTGATGTAGCGGAGTAAGACTTTTGAATAAAAAAACAATAAAATGACTCGTTTTGTTCATGTGTCTAGTTTTTTTTTGCCAACATTTAAGGCCACTATAGAGCCTATCTAAGAATTTTGTTTTTACCAAACTACATAATCAGTCCCATACAGCGACCTTAACCAATTAAGTACTCCTCAACTTATACGTTTCCAAACATTCTCAATCAGCGCATTAACATAAATCTTTGAAACCCAAGGACAAAAGAGCAGAAGAAACTCCTCTGGAAATGGCAGAAGAAAATCAGGCTCCACAACACGCCGCTGACGCTGGTGGCCTTTGCGAAGGGATGCACCGTGCTCAACCAACTCGTCTATGAGATGCACTACGCGCGTGCTCTAGAACCCAACAGGCAGGACTCTAGGTAAGTAACAACATAAAACGTAATACAACAGGCAGGACTCTAGGTAAGTAATAACATAAAACGTAATACAACAGGCAGGACTCTAGGTAAGTAACAACATAAAACGTAATACAACAGGCAGGACTCTAGGTAAGTAACAACATAAAACGTAATACAACAGGCAGGACTCTAGGTAAGTAACAACATAAAACGTAATACAACAGGCAGGACTCTAGGTAAGTAACAACATGACACGTAATACACAGGCAGGACTCTAGGTAAGTAACAACAAAACACGTAATACACAGGCAGGACTCTAGGTAAGTAACAACTTAACACGTAATACAACGGGTAGGACTCTAGGGTAAGTAACAACATAACACGTAATACAAAGGGCAGGACTCTAGGTAAGTAACAACAAAACACGTAATACACAGGCAGGACTCTAGGTAAGTAACAACTTAACACGTAATACAACGGGTAGGACTCTAGGGTAAGTAACAACATAACACGTAATACAAAGGGTAGGACTCTAGGTAAGTAACAACATAACACGTAATACAACGGGTAGGACTCTAGGTAAGTAACAACATAACACGTAATACAACGGGTAGGACTCTAGGTAAGTAACAACATAACACGTAATACAACGGGTAGGACTCTAGGTAAGTATCAACATAACACGTAATACAACGGGTAGGACTCTAGGTAAATAGCAACATAACACGTAATACAACGGGTAGGACTCTAGGTAAGTAGCAAAAACATTACACGTAATACTGGACTATAGGTAAGTAACAACATTATAAGCCGCGCACTTAAAGATTTGTTTTATAAATGGCATCCGCTCGCATGGGTTCTCGCTCACTCTCTATCGCTGTCTATACTTTTATCCTTGTTTTGCCAATCGTACCATACGTACCCGCCGCCATTTTCAAATCAATTTTCTATCTGCACGGGTTATAGCACGTAATACAACAGGCAGGGCTTTAGGGTTCAAAGTATGCACCGTGCTCAACCAACTCGTTTCTGATATGTCAATTTACATGGACACGTCAGAAAAACTGATTACTAAATAAGTCATTTATAACTCGTCTATGTAAATTGATAATGTTACCTAATTTTGATGAATAGCACACCATATTCTATGTCAAATATAAAAAATACTAGTGAAAGAATTACTTCGATACATCAATTAGTTTCCGATTTAGAAGTAAAACAAGTTGTAACCGTACGACGCGAGCCGCCGGTTACGGTGTGACGTCATAGTGCAGCACGATCAGTCTGGTTCACTCAGTCCGCTTGCATTCGCTTGTTATTGTGACGTAACTATAATAGTTAGAAATATGCTGTCGCGACATTTTTTGTAGATATTAATGTGTTCTACAAAATTGTAGTACATTGTATATTTCTAAAATGAATACTTTTCGCAGCGCATGCGATATAAGATTTTTTTTTTACATCTTGGGTGACATATTTGGGTTTTCCGTGCGGATCCCTACTTTTTTTGAAAATCTAATATAGCTTATAACCTTCCTCGATAAATGGACTATCCAACACTGAAAGAATTTTTGAAATCGGACCAGCGGTTTCTGAGATTAGCGCGTTCAAACAAACAATGAAACTCGTCAGCTTTATAATATTAGTATAGATAGTATAGATAAGTATAAGTATAGAAGCGCATAAACAAGTTTTAAATCAAAATAAACGGCCTCACGCATATTGTAAGTAAATTAAATACAAATAAAAGTGGCCAAGTGCGAGTCGGACTCGCCCATGCAGGCTTCCGCAGCAATTGTTTATATGAAATAGTTTATGACGTACTATAAAAAAAACTACTTCATAGATTTCGTTCAAACCAATTTTCGTTGTTAGTTTTTATGGTTATGTACAATATATATTTTTCTAGATTTATCATCTTCTTATTTTAGAAACTAGAGGGGGGGGGGGGGGGGGACACTCTGTTTTGCACTTTGGAAGAGTCTCACGTGTAAACTATTGAGTTTAAAATTAAATGGATTTAGAAATATTGTTATGATTTTTAAAGACCTATTCATAGATAACCCGTCGTATGGGTCCGATATAAAAAGAGTTTTTAAGTTTCAGTCCTATGTATGGGGACCCCCAAATGTAATTTTTTTTTCAATTTTTGGCCACTTTTATTTGTATTCATTTTACTTACAATATGCGTGAGGCCGTTTATTTTGATTTAAAACTTGTTTATGCGCTTCTATACTTATACCTATCTATACTATCTATACTAATATTATAAAGCTGACGAGTTTCATTGTTTGTTTGAACGCGCTAATCTCAGAAACCGCTGGTCCGATTTCAAAAATTCTTTCAGTGTTGGATAGTCCATTTATCGAGGAAGGTTATAAGCTATATTATATTTTCAAAAAAAGTAGGGATCCGCACGGAAAACCCAAATATGTCACCCAAGATGTAAAAAAAAAATCTTATATCGCATGCGCTGTGAAAAGTATTCATTTTAGAAATATACAATGTACTACAATTTTGTAGAACACATTAATATCTACAAAAAATGTCGCGACAGCATATTTCTAACTATTATAGTTACGTCACAATAACAAGCGAATGCAAGCGGACTGAGTGAACCAGACTGATCGTGCTGCACTATGACGTCACAAGCGCTCATGTGACTGTTAGCGAGACTCGATATTTTTCGAAACTTTGAATGCCTATAAAATCAAAACTACTAGGTACTTTTTAACTAAACAAAAACTAGTGTATTTGTATACACACAGGCTTTACTGATACAACATTTCAAGCGATTTGGCATACCTAGTATGGCGCATAGGTACCTGCTCATACCCACTTGAGTTTTTGTTGCATTAGGACTGTGCGACCAGCCAGACCTTTTTCATCCCTTTTTACTAACCTTAATAATTTTAAATAAACTGACATCAGTCAATCCATGTTCGTCATACTAAACACACGCATTTTTATTTGGCAAACCTTCTGATATTTAGGCTATCAAATTAGGTCATTCCTATACACAAACCAGCCTACATACACACAACATATATATACAAAAGCCAAATTGGTGACCCCGACTGTTCGCGAATAACAAATATTAACATAAATTTCGCGATAAGCAACCGCGCCGCGCATCAACCTCATCACCACCGCGCCGCGCGTCAAACGAACATGCATCCGGCTCAGCACACCCAGGTCCCAACAACCGCGCCTGCAGCGACCGCAGCGGCGCCGCGAGAGCAGACCTCACTACAGGAGCCAACAGCGACTGCGATCTCCATCACGTCGCGCATACCAGACTTCTGGAGAGAGCGGCCGCGCCTATGGTTTCATCAGTTCAACGCCATCGTCGATCCACAAAAGGCAAGTGACCTTCACAAAAGTCAACTTTTAATAGCTAGGCTTAAACAAGACGAATTAAGGGACATAAGTGACATATTAGATAACATGCCCAAAAATAACATATTTGAAACTTTAAAAAATAGATTAATTTCAGTCTATGAGGAGTCTGAATCAAATCAATTTAATCAGCTCCTCAACGAGATAGAGTTGGGGGATCAAAAACCATCTCAATTACTTAGACGAATGCAGAATTTAGCCAAAAATAGGTTCCCGGAGGATACAATCAAATTATTATGGACAAACCACCTCCCGGCATCAATTAGGGCAATATTAACAACATGCGACACTGGCGAAGTCAAACTCGACAGTCTCGCTAAAATGGCCGATAGAATACTAGAAAATACTAGGCCATCAGAGCTTGCAGCCGTCGTAAAACCTCCTTCCTTATCCTCACCTAACGACCAGATAATCAACGAATTAAATAAACTTAAACTTGAAATTTCAGCACTTAATAATAAATTCAATAATAATAATTCAAGAGACAATCAATACCGCGATTCGCGGGGCCATGACCACAATGCCGCGGGCACATCTAGAGCGCGTTCGAAAAGCCGCGATAATATGCTTAAGGCTAGGGACAGATTCGCACAACAAAAAGCAAAACAAGGCGATTCTGACTACCATTGTTTTTATCACTTCATATACGGCTCCGCTGCACGAAAATGCGGTGATTTTCAAAACTGCAAATATGTTTCAAAAAACTAGCTGAGACACCGGCACAAACAAAAACACATAAAGTTGCCGGTGTCGAAGGCTCATATCGCTTAAACATAACAGATAAAACCACCGGAGTTCAATACTTAATAGATACCGGTGCGGACGTTTCCATTCTAGCGGCAAAAAAGCAAAATGGAATTACGTCAGATTATATCCTTTACGCAGCCAATGGCACAAAAATCAAAACATTTGGCTCTAAAACAATAAACGTCAATTTAGGATTAAGACGTACATTTAAATGGAAGTTTATCTTAGCCGATGTTCAACGCTCAATAATCGGCGCTGACTTCCTTGCCGCAAATAAATTAATGGTCGATTTGCACGACAAAAAACTTATTGATAAAACTACCTCATTATCACGCAGCGGTAGCTTAACACAATCATTCGAACAAAGCATACGATCAATCGACGTTAATAATGAATATCACCTTATATTGCAAAAATATCCAGGTATCACTAAATTAGAAAATTTTAAAACAAATCCTAAGCATGGTGTGCAGCATCACATATATACAACAGGCCCACCAGTATACGAGAAAGTACGTCCACTTAACCCGGAGAACTATAAAATAGCCAAAGCTGAGTTTGAAAGAATGATGCAATTAGGTATTTGTAGGCCTTCGAATAGTCCATGGGCAAATCCTCTCGTTTGCGTTAAAAAGAAAGACGGTGAAATTAGACTTTGCGGAGATTATCGTAGGCTCAATGCACAAACCGTCCCAGACAGATATCCGCTTCCCAGACTACTAGACTTTACATACATTTTAAAAGGGAAAACATTTTTTTCAAAGATAGACGTCCGGAAGGCGTATTACAATATACCAATGGCTCCCGAAGACATACCTAAAACCACTGTAGTAACACCGTTCGGGGCTTTTGAATACTTAAGACTGAATTTCGGGTTACGTAACGGAGCACAAGACTTCCAAAGATTAATCAACATAGCACTCAAAGGTCTTGACTTCGCATTTGCGTACCTAGATGACATCATCATTAGCTCAGAATCTAAAGCCGCGCACTTAGAACACATCGATGCGGTTATACAACGCTTACACGATTACGGACTAACCATTAACTCCGACAAATGTGAGTTTGGTAAATCCGAATTAAATTTTCTAGGTTATCACATTAATTCATTAGGCGTTACGCCTAGCCTAGAGAAAATGCAAAACATAAGTAACTATCCGCAACCTAATACAATCGAGGAATTACGACGTTTTCTCGGCATGCTGAATTTCTACAGGCAAAGCATACCAAAAGCTGCAGAAATTCAAGCACCATTAAATGCTTATTTGCACAACTCTAAAAAACGCGATAAAACTAAAATTACATGGACTGACAGCGCGTTAAAAGCCTTCAGCGATTGTAAACAAGCAATTAACAATACCGTTATGTTATCGCACCCTGACGCGAACGCATCTCTAGTACTCACAACAGACGCGTCAAACCACAGCTTAGGAGCAGCTCTGCACCAATTAATTGACAAAAAGTTAGAGCCCCTAGGATTTTATTCTAAAAAACTAACAGACACTCAAGCAAGGTACAGTACATATGACAGAGAGTTATTAGCAATTTATATGTCTGTTAAACATTTTCGATACATGATCGAAGGTAGAGAGCTCACGGTGCTAACCGACCACAAGCCACTAACTTTCGCATTATCGAAAAAAATATCACCTTCAGACTCACCTAGACGTTTAAGGCAACTTGATTTCATATCTCAATTTTGCAAAGATATAAAATATATAGAAGGCAATCAAAATACAGTAGCCGACGCCTTATCCAGAATAGAAGAGATAGTCATGCCATCTTTATTTGACTACAAAAAATTATCTGAACTACAAAATACAGATCAGGAGTTACAATCTTTAAAAAAACAAGACAATTTACAGTTTAAATTAATGTTAGCTCCTGGTTCAGATATTCAAATAACATGTGAGACGTCCACTAACGACATATACGCCCTTATTTACCTATACAGTTCCGAGAACTCGCGATTAAAACAATTCACAACGTGAGTCATCCCGGTATTGCGGCAACCAAACGCTTAGTTAAAAGTAGATATTTCTGGCCTAAAATGAATATTGATATAAAAAATTTCGTACAAAAATGTATTCCGTGTCAAAAATGTAAGGTACAAAGACATACAATAACGCCTTTAGGAAATTTCCAAGCAACCGGGAATCGCTTTGAACATGTCCACATAGACATAGTAGGACCGTTACCAACTTCCGATGATTTTAGGTATTGTGTAACAATCATAGATAGGGTTACAAAATGGCCTGAAGTTATACCGATAAAGGAAATGACCGCCGAAACAGTTTCCAGAGCATTCGTAGAACACTGGGTAGCTCGTTTTGGATGTCCAATACGTATAACTACAGATCAAGGACGTCAGTTCGAATCTGACCTATTCAAACAACTATTACAAAAACTAGGAATCGAACGCGTTCGCACAACAGCATATAACCCTAAGGCAAACGGCATGGTCGAGCGATTGCATAGAACATTAAAAGCTGCTATCATGGCTAAATGTACAAATAGTTCACACTGGGTACAGGAACTACCATTAGTACTTCTAGGCCTACGCTCAGCGGTTAAAGTGGACCTAGGTTACAGCCCATCTCAATTCCTGTACGGCAGCAGTATTAGACTCCCAGGGGACTTATTCAATACAAAACAAAATACAAATATCAATGATCGTGATTATATAAAACTTTTATCCAACACATTTTCATCTATCCTCACATCCTCGCAACCACATTCCCATGGCAACCCAAATAATAAATCTTTCATTCATAAAGATCTCACTTTAAACACTCACGCTTTTGTTAGAAACGAGGCAAGAAGATCTCTAGTGCCACCATATGAGGGTCCTTTCAGAATTATTTCAAGGCATCTTAAACACTACACCCTTGAGATAAACGATAAACATGTCACTGTGTCACTTGACCGTCTTAAACCAGCCTATTTATTAGACGATGATTATGTATCGGTCCCAAGCCCAAGCCAACCATTAACAAAAACAACACCGAGCATAACGACACCATCTGTTACCACTAGATCGGGTCGCATTGTTAAGAAGGCAGTAAGATTTGACCTGTGAACACTTCAACCGACCTTTCAACTAAATTACACTCTTTCAACCCTCAAGCACTTCTACGGAATCTCAACAAAAAACCAACATTGTGATAACCGGAGAATAAGACCCGGAGCGCCACTTCAAATTCCGCAGCTGGCTGCAAAAAACAAAAAAAAAAGGGTCTAAAATCGCAGATGAAAGAACTTAGCACGAATAAGCCAACACTCATCATCAACAACATTGTCAGCGGAGCGGTCACTATAACAATATATTACGTTGGAGGGCGTTTCTACAAACGACGCGTACGCACGGCAGCAACCAGGCGACAGCGCAGCACAGCACGCATACATCAACGGCATCTCCGACAGCACAACATAACCCTAACGTTAAACCGAACAATATAGTGTAATCATGTGCAGTACAGTGTATATCATTTAAGAACGTTATCAAAAAACGAACAGTTTATTAATTATAAGTACTAACCTAGATTTTAACATGTTAGTTACGTAAGTCTTTCTTTGTGTTCGTTTTGGGTTTTTTAAATAAAGTTACATTATACATTCTATTTTTGAACTTTCCCAGTTCAATTTAGAAGGGGAGGTCTATGGCGCATAGGTACCTGCTCATACCCACTTGAGTTTTTGTTGCATTAGGACTGTGCGACCAGCCAGACCTTTTTCATCCCTTTTTACTAACCTTAATAATTTTAAATAAACTGACATCAGTCAATCCATGTTCGTCATACTAAACACACGCATTTTTATTTGGCAAACCTTCTGATATTTAGGCTATCAAATTAGGTCATTCCTATACACAAACCAGCCTACATACACACAACATATATATACAAAAGCCAAACTAGTAACATTACTTATTATAACATATTGTCGCGGCCACACATAGCAGAAACATGCAACGGAACGCAATCTCGCGACTTTTTTCAAAATGGCGTATATACGCACACACACACCTCTGTAACCGTTCAGCGCCAAGTCACGATTATCATTTTTATTAATACAAGTAATTCAAATTATCAAGATTTTTATTTTGAAACCCAAGCAAGACATCAGCGTCGCCATTTGGACCTTCAGAGCCGAACACAATCGGACCTACGCACGCACAACCGCCGATGTCAACGGTCGTTTCACCAAGACAAAGGAACAAAGAAAGTCTGGATAACCATCACCGCATCTTCAAGATAACACATAATATCGAAGACGGTACGGCCAGCCCTCTATCCTATCCAGAAACGCCTGTCCCTACTTGTTTTAATTGCCTGGAAAACTGTTTCAGTGTTAGAGCCGCAGCGAGTTTCCGTGTTTGCAAGTGTCTAGCAGTGTGTGCCGTTGCCAGCATCAGCTGCCGCTTAGACAAACGTGAGTACTCCACCTTTCACTAAACCTCCAGAATGTCAGTAACAAATAGGGCCCTTTCTCCTACTTGTAAAATATCCGTTACAAGTGATGATGCTACCAACGTACTTATTAGCAATCTTGTCAAAAAGCGCTCTATTATTAAATGTAGATTAACTCGTTTTGCCAATTACTTAAACTCAATAAATACCAACGAAATTCTTAACGAAAAAACGCGCGCAGAGTTGACAATACGTATCAAAGGCATCGAGTCTTTGTTCACCGAATTTAGCAATGTACAATCACAGTTAGAAGACTCAGTTATAGTTGACGATCTCGAAGAACAATTAAATCAACGCGAGTTCTTCGAGAATACATATTATGAAATTTTAGCTAGGACAGAATGTATGCTTTGCAGTGGAAATATTAACGCAAGTTCCAAATCGATACCAAACGAATTTTGTAATGTAAAATTGCCAACAATTACAATACCTTCATTTGATGGTTCATATGACCGTTGGTTAGAGTTCCGGGACACCTTTCAGTCACTTATACACAATTCTTCTCATATCACTGCAATCCAGAAATTTCACTACCTAAAGTCGTCACTAAAAGGCAGCGCAGCCTTAGTAATCGAGTCAATTGAGTTTTCGGCACTTAATTACGATGTAGCTTGGGAGTTACTGCTAGCTAGGTACGACAATAGCAGGTTGCTAGTTCATAACCACGTCAAATCATTATTCAACGTTCAATCATTGACAAAAGAGGCACCAGATTCATTACGATCACTCATCGACACAGTTTTAAAAAATCTACGCGCATTAAAACTGTTGAACGAGCCTGTGGATCATTGGGACACTTTAATTATTTACATTATTGTCACAAAGTTGGACAAAATCACTGAACGCGAGTGGGAACAGCATAGATCACTATTTCTAAAACAATCTGGTGACTCCAAGTCTATTATGAAAGTTGATGTATTGTTAGACTTCTTGAGAGACAGAGCGGATATGTTAGAAACGTTACTAGTATCACACACAAGCACTAGTCACTATAAGCAAGACGCGCACAACAGTAGTAAAGTAAGCTGTAACGTTTCTACTTCAATTAGCGAACCGCCCGGTAAATCAAAGAAGTCACAATCACAATGTTCACTTTGCACGAAAACTCATCAACTTTACGCATGTCAAACATTTCTTAATTTAGGTATAATAGATAGGCTAAAACACATTAATAATAAACATCTTTGCAAGAACTGTCTGCGCGCAGGGCACGCGTTATCAGACTGTCGATTCGGCCCATGCAGAAAGTGCACCAATAAACACAACTCACTAATTTGCGACAGTGAAGTTAGTGCAATTGGCATTCCTGCGGCGGCGATCGGAACTGATAACGTGAAGTCGGGATCTATGCGTACCCCTCACCCCGCGCAGCCGGTATCTCCCTCCACAGAGCCTGCGCTTACGCACATCGACGCGCTCTGTGCTAATTATCAATGTGTGCAGCCGATACTCTTATCTACTGCTATAATAGGTGTTAAAGATTATTACGGAAATTATCGTCAGGCGCGCGCGCTTCTAGATTCAGGTTCAGAGCGTTGTATCATTTCACAATCATTTTGCGATAAATTAGGCATTCAATTAATACAGTCCACTCAAGAAATAAGGGGTGTAGGTAACTCGATTTCTCAATCAACAAAAATATGCGAAGTTGATATTAGATCGTGTACTAGCACTTATAACACACAAATACATTGTTTTGTACTAAACAATATTGCTTCTTTGTTGCCAGCGGTGCCCGAACAATATGCGAAGTTCGGTATTCCTGGTAATATTCAATTAGCAGATCCCGATTTTCATAAATCTCGAACAATCGATATCCTAATAGGCGCGGATATATTTTGGGATTTATTATGCGAAGGGAATATACGTTTACCTAACGGCCCGTACCTACATAACACACAATTAGGTTGGGTCGTATCAGGTCCTTTAAAAATTAAACAAAAAAAAGATTATACAACATGTAATTTTACACAATCAATCAATGAAGATTTCTATGTAGATGACTTAATTACGTGTTCGGATGACAGAACCGAACTTCTTAATTTATGCGAACAAACTTATAATGTCTGTTTGTTTATTTGTTTTGTCACTCGCGCGGTGCATTTGGAACTTGTCAGCGATTTATCCAGTGAAGCGTATATTCTGGCGCTTAAGAGATTCATTTCACGACGCTATAAACCACACACAATTCATTCAGATAACGGTAAAAATTTCGTTGGTACTAGTAATGAATTAAAACATTTTTTACAAGTATGCTCACCTGACTTAACTGAGTACGCAATAAGTCAATCTATTAATTTTAAATTTATACCACCTTATTCACCACATTTTGGAGGTTTATGGGAAAGTGGAGTAAAGTCATGCAAACTTCACCTTACGCGCGTTGTAGGAAATGCACATTTGACTTTTGAGGAGTTTTCCACGGTCTTAGCTCAAGTCGAAGCCGTCCTCAACTCCCGTCCTTTATCCCCTCTCTCGTCTGATCCTGCCGATTTCCTCCCTCTCACTCCAGGACATTTCCTAGTTGGCCGACCACTCACCTCACCGGTGTACCAGGACATGCGAGGCGATCCTGGGAGACTTCTCAACCGGTTCCAGCGGGTGGAGCACATCCGACACAACTTCTGGACGAGATGGGCCAAGGAGTACATATCAGAAATGCAAACACGATGCAAATGGAGAGAAAACGTCGACAGCCTTGAACCTAACACTCTCGTGGTAATAAAGGACGACAATCTTCCTCCGCTGAAGTGGTCTCTCGGCAGAATCATCAACACCATCACAGGAAAGGACGGGGTATCGCGCGTGGCAGACATCCAGACGGCATCGGGTGTCGTGAGACGCAGCTACCCAAAGATATGCCCACTTTTCAATGAAGGCGAGGATTCATCGATTCTGCGACGAGCTACATGAACCTACCTATCTATCTTCTTGGAACGGGAGCTTCCAAGGCCGGGGGCATGTCGCGGCCACACATAGCAGAAACATGCAACGGAACGCAATCTCGCGACTTTTTTCAAAATGGCGTATATACGCACACACACACCTCTGTAACCGTTCAGCGCCAAGTCACGATTATCATTTTTATTAATACAAGTAATTCAAATTATCAAGATTTTTATTTTGAAACCCAAGCAAGACATCAGCGTCGCCACATATAAACTAAATTATATATTCCTAAAAAAACAAATTGGTCTTACATAAATTTCGACATGGTTAATCTAAAACGTATTATCGATTTTGAATAAGTTAACGTACAAAAACACAAGTCGAATAGTGATTAGTGTTATTGTGTTTTGTTGCAGTTTCATAGACCGCATAAAAGCCATGTATTGGCTGGACTCGGGCTTCTGCGGGCACCACCACGTGTACCCCACCTCGAGGGGCCTACTTGTAACACTTGCTAGTCTCGGTTGGTATCTAAACACTTTAATATTACCGCCATTATGACCTACTAGTTTGAGGTGCTTTGCCCGCGTTTTAATAAACTTTCCCGTGTTATAGTGAACTTTCACGCGGTAAAAAGTGGCATATAAATAAGCTACATTATTATTAAGTTTCATGTAAAACCATCCGGGGTATGAAACCTCGACTTCCATTATGAAATTCATGGTTTCAAACACCGCCGAGCACCTCTACATTTTCCTTTTTTAATTTATTATGTGTGCTTTAAAACACGTGCTCAATGTAGAAGACATCATAAGGAAATCAGCATGTTGTGAGCACTTTGATAAGTTTGAAGGACATGTGACATTCACCAAACAGCACATGGTCAGCGTGGTGAATTAAATCTCTCTCGTCAAGAGAGAAGTCCTTATGTCCTAGCTGTGGTAAATTAGGGGTAATTATTAAATGACACATTAAAAAAGCAGCGTCGGACGTCCACCAACTTAAAAGTCTTTAAATATATGTAATCTGTTTAGGTATAAAGATCCGAGTGCACGTCAGCCTGTACATGGTGGAGGACGAGGACCGGCCCTGGATCCGCGACCAGTGCAACAAGTTCGTCGAAACACTTGAAGAACTCAAAACTGATGTAAGTTCTTTTACATAAATAGAAAATTATGTATTTATTATCTTGCACCAAAAAACCTTGTAAGGTTTGTCTTGGTACCCAGAAGGGTCCTTAATCCAAATAACAATGAATTCCCGTGATTGCAATGAGAAAGAAAGAAAGTATTACATAACGCACACAAATATATATGAGCATATAATGTAATATATGTATAGATAGCTCAAAATGTAATCTACATTATAAAAATTTCTTAAATTGATTTATTAACTTAATGTTACAATATTTTTTTTACATCTAACAAAATACTACTTATATGTATTTGACCTTTGTTTCCTTTTACTTACTTTGGTACAACATTTTATGTATGATTTGTTAACGTAGTTACCGCTAAAATATTCATAATTTCGTTATACCTCACTAATGATAACTCATAACTGCAGGTACTCATCATCAGACACGTAAGTCCAACCGAGGATATCGCCAGCCATTTTAGCGTGCTTCAAAGATTCAAGTACGTAGAGGATAGCCACAGTAAAAATATCAAGTCTCCTAAAATCAGAATCAACGTTAAACTACCGCCTGTGCAAGAAGTCGTAGAAACAGAGAGGCAGAGAATAAGACAGGCCAGACCAGAATTAGAAAAGACACCTAGACAGGTAACTCTCATAAACCCAAATCACTACCCGTTCTTCGTGTTAAAAATGATCCTACATAATCCCGATGCACCGATGCAAGGCACTAACAATCCTGCCCCCAACCCCCGGGTGGCCACCCCCTACCCTGGCCGCCGGCCCGACCCCCCGCCCTACCCGCCGGAGCCCATGCTCACCAGACACGAGACGATGTATGGAAGCGGCATCCAGACCACTTTCGTATCCTGGGAAGACCGACAGCCTGTATACAGCTTTATGGCGCAACAAGTTTTCACAGAGCAAGGCCGCGTTCTAGAAGGGCTCGACCTCATATTTGAAAATGAAGCCACAAACCAAGGTTCCATTTGTCGCAGAACAGAAATGCCCGTTGTGGTGTTACCTTCTCACGGTTTCCCCGAACGACTTGCCATTTACAAACCTTTTAAACATCTGTATACACCTACAGTATACAATCATCTTTATGTAGTAGATGAGCACAATAAAAACGATGCAGGGGTTGATCTTGATAGTTCGAGTTCCGACGACGACTCGGAGGCCTCATCGACATCTAATGAAAGTGACGAGGATTCTAGCGGGTCTTCATCTGCATCCAGTCAGAGTGACTCACCTGCCTCTAGATCACAGGCCCATATGACTTTGCGGAGTTCCAATCGGACCGCTAACTCAGCGGCTAGAACCTCAGGATCTGATTTGTCGCGTCGCCCACCGCGCTCGCAACCTAATAGACCAAGTCAAGCCGTTGCTTCCCGGCCTAACCGATCCAATGATAATCCTGTTTTGCGTCCTGTTACGTCAAGTTCTGTTGCACATGACGATCAACCAGAAGGCCCTGCCAGAAGTTCACTGGCGCGTCCCTACCCCAGGATGCGCCCTACAGCCGTCCCAATCCCAACCCCAACAGTTCCTACTTCAAATCCTGGTAATCAAGACTCTCGTATTATGAATATCGAAGGGCGTACATATTCTAACTCGCAAACTGAGTCTAATACGGTAACTTATGCCATCCGCCAAGGGAATAATTTGGTCCCCCTTGTGACTACTCCAGGTTCCATTGCAACGAACACTACTCACACAATCCCTATTACTATTCCTGTTGCGACGAGCTCCCGCTTTGGAATAAATCTGTTAGAAGGAAATTTGCTAACTGAATCAGCGTCTATTGCTTTTGATAGTCAATCTCTAGCTTCTTCAAGTGACAGACCTGGCACTGAACCGATCCCCAGCGCACGTCAGACAGTCTTTCCAGCGCGCATCTCGTGGCCCAATGCTCACATTCGTTCGATTCTTAGCGCAAGTGCTAGAAATAATGCTCCTAATCCTGTTAGATCAAATACTTCAGGGCGCTCAGGTTCCAACGTGCTTTCCACTGAGTCATCAGACTCTAACAGACCAAGTCCTACTGTCCCCGCTTCTAATTGTTCTGATTCTCAACCGTCGATATCAGGGCACATACCAACTGAGCCCTCGCCTCTTAGTGGCACTGAGCCTACAGCTAGCTCAGTTGTTGTTACCACTGGTCCTCAAACGGATCCTGGGACTTTCTGTCCTGAACCCTCTACTTCAAGGCCTTCGTTAACATGTCCTGTTAATTCAGATAAGTCAGTCACTGATTCAAATGATATGAAACCGGTAAAAATCCCAGCTACAAAAAAATGTCCTTACGGCTTTGATACACGCGACAATACACCAGGCTTGGCTGATCGTTCTGATTACACAGAAGCTATATTACCTGGTGCCTCAGATGATGGCACATCTACAAATGTTCTTTCTTTTGAGAAAGAACCTAGGTCGTTCTTTGATGCATTTTTTCCTCGCGCATCTTCTTCAAATGAAGGTCCTTTTGACTTTGATTCTGACGATACTGACTCTGATTCACGACCTAATGTGTCTACGAATTCTACTACCTCTACAAAGTCTTCTATGCAATTGAAAGATGACAAACAGATGAATACTGTATCCAAGCCAATCTCTAATTCACTGATTAATGCTTCTGGCTCATCGCCTGAAAACTCTAGTTCCGTTGAACCTCCCACCTTTGCTAGAGACAAAACTAACACTAAATCTGGGCCTTGTAAGAAAAGTGCATCTCCCGAGACTAATTCAAAGCTGACCAATGAACAACAAACGGATTTTTCGTCAAATCAATCAAATATGGGTTCCGTTTCCGTCGGCACTCGTGCCGGCACCTCCGGTGTCCAAGTCAAGCGCCGCAATGATGATGACGAGGATAAATCTTGTCGGTACCAATTGAGAAAACGCAGCCGTCACTAATTGAACGCAGCAAAACCGTTTTACCGACATCTCGATCCACATCACTCGGAATAGCCCCAAGTTTTATATCAATAACACCTCGAGTTTGTGGGTTCGAATGCGGATTGTCAGTTAACATGCCTATGACTGTGTCGGGTAGCGTTATTTGTTTGGGAATTTCTTTGAAATTATCTTTTGAATTATCCTAAAATATTCGCTCGTCCTCACTTCTTTATTCTCTCATCTTCGCCTCTTATGGTGCATTATAAACAGACATAAAACTAAATTATATGTTTGACAAATGAGACGTCAGTTATGGGAGGAGGGACTCAGTAAACAGTGAGATAGGGATAGATTTATATGCACATATTCATTCATACAACAAAAAACTACCCGAGATTAAGGCGTTTAGAATTCATTAATCTCATTGTAGTTTGTGCGTAAATAATGTATTTTTGCCATACTAAGTTTTAATAAGTGCCATAGACTACTGCTTTGTCATAAAAGTAATGATTTTTACAACATTCAACCATACTAGGAATTCTCCTTGTCTTTGAAACTTAAAAATAACTTTAAACGGGGCTATTTATTCAGATTATACATATTTTTCTTCATAAGATATAAGTAATTCAATAAATTATCACTTCATATAAATAAATTTAGGTCATGGCATATTAGATTACTAGAAAGATGGAATGATCCGTTTTGTATTCATACTTTTAAAACTATTTCTAAATGTTATGATGAAGTTATAGTCATGACATAATTCGATTTCATTGATTTTAATTAAATCATCTTCATCTACTTTTAATCGTAGGAGGTCCACCGATGGACATAATCGGTTGTCAAATCAAATCTTATTTGAAATTTTTAATTACGTATAGAAAAATCATAATTTTAAAAGATTTTTCAGCTCATTAAGCTCAATGGAGGAAGTGAAGTA
This sequence comes from Chloroclystis v-ata, assembly GCA_963691955.1. Taxonomy (NCBI): domain Eukaryota; kingdom Metazoa; phylum Arthropoda; class Insecta; order Lepidoptera; family Geometridae; genus Chloroclystis; species Chloroclystis v-ata. The sequence goes on along the minus strand of OY829898.1, from coordinate 9,258,167 downwards.
CTGAGTACTGCGTTACCCATGTCGGTCAAGCACGTTATGCTGGCATTAAGGGTGAAATTACAGGGTTAGGTACTAGGCATAACATTTTGTTGCCGGGAGTTTACATCCCGGGACATAGCCAAATATCAACCGCTAACAAATCGCGAGTTGCAAATTCACCACTCAGTCTAAGATTTAAAAAATCTATTACGCTGAGTTTATTTTCCCATACTTGATAGATCGTTATAAACGGACGGGAGTTGCATTTGTGGTCCGCCATAAATTACGGCTTTGGGAGGTAAAGGACTTTAAGAGAGTTCCTATTGACGATAGCTAAGGAAGCCTCTGCCAAATCTTTTGGGCAAACAACTTTTATGTTCCGTAATCCGTATTCTAGCGGATCAGGGTAATCCCGAATTAATCTTAAAATCAAAGCTATTATTTTAGTCTTAATGCTGTGATAAAAATTATTTTGCGAACTGTTTTTAAATTAAGGATATTTTAAGGTCTGACCTTGGTCTGAGACCTTAGTTATTATTGTTTTGCTGTGATAATTAATTTGCGAAATTTTCTAATGTTTATTGATGAAAAACGCGTTTATGGAAGCTAGCAGAAATAACGGAAATAGTCTTACACAAATATTTTTATTTAATTTCTGAATGAGTATTCGCCACGAATAAATTATCGGGATAAAAATCTAAACTTGAAACAAATACGTATCATCTATACATATAATAGGTACCTACTACCTTATTTCTGCTAGTTAATTAGTATGTATGTTAGTCTGTAATACGTATAAACTATTCTTGATTAATCTTGATGTTTTTGATGTGTATATGATAATAAAATGTAATTAATAATGACTGAGATAACAATTGTCGAAGAAAAGCTACGCCTTATTATTAAATAATTAAAGGATCGTGAGCCAGGCATTATCTCGGTCAATCATTTCCTCTCGGTTGATAAAGCCAGCAAAAAAACTGGGTTATCCTTGGGTATACATAACGAAGATAATCAAAACATAGTCTTGGCCGAGAGGAATTGACAAATGGTAAGAAGGTATTTCTCAATATATTGCCGTTAAAATCTATGTTTATCACAGTAACACAGTATTAATTCCGCGAGTAATTTCTCAATGTTAATGTTTACTAAATAGTATAAGAAGGTTTCCACAAAGTAACGCCTGAATGTATGCATTTAACTTATATGTAGTTTTGTAATTCTTGTAAATGTCGAATCAACGTTCCAGTTAATTTAAGTAGCATTTATTGAAGCTTTGACGGGAATATTTTGAGAAGTAGGAGGAGGTGATAAGGTACAGTCACAGAAAATTAGGTTCCTATTTAATTGTTTACTTTCTAGCTTTGCGTACATCGTACACTTACAGAGTTTGAACAAAAAAATAAGTATGGTCGTAATTAATTATTGATTGACATGTTGTTCTTTTTTTAAATCAAAAAATGTTTAAAATTATTTTATTTATTTATTTAAAATAAATTAATAGGATACTTAAGTATATCTTGTACTGTACCTATTGCCAAGGAAATTGAGAGCTTAAAATGGCATAGCAGGGGTTTTGTAAAAATTACGTAAACTTAAATGGTACTCTCATAAACGCAAGAATCGACCCGAGCCATCGAAGTCAGTATTTGTTACAATTTTGTCATGTCAAAATATTTTTATATTTGAATGTGGGAGGTACCATGTTATGATGATATCTGGCCAAGCCAATCCTAAGACTGTCGTTCCTTTACAAAATTATTTATCTACCCTCTTTATTTTTGATATATTTTAACTGTTTCCTATTTTTTATTTGTTATGGAATCAGCCATACTTATCTATCTTTTTTTTATTTGTTATGTTATGGATACCTCTACTGAATATTTTCCTAATGACTCGAACTTACTATGTACATAAATTAATGTGTACTTTATGTAAATAAACCAAAGTTTTAGTTGTACGGTTTTCCGACATATTTTGAAACTTCGTAAACCTTACCATAATTCGCTGAAAATCAATTGAGGCTAATTCCTTCTATGTTGGTGTAATTGGTATTTTAAGAGGCCACTAGACTTAATGTGGTAGTTTTTGCAATGCTTCTCACAGATGTAATCCAAGGTATAGGTTAGGTAATGTTTTCGTATATTTTTCCATACTCTGGGGAAGACACAAGCTTAGACCACCAGATACCTTTCAACTGGTGTAGAAAGTGCATTTTAACATGGTTATTCTAAAAATACAATTAATTGCATGATTTCTTATAGGTGCCATAATTATAATCTTTTCACAGACATGGTATTAAATTTAGTACTTACTTTATTTTTAACAGTGTACTCAAGGCCTTTACCAATTATGCTAACCCTACATTTATGAAATGTCTAGTCTGACCAAGCTAGAATTCTATTTATTTATCTTATTTAACATACATAATAATAACATTACCAAAGAGAATATAATAACTTGTTAACGACAGATAATTTCATACATCAACATGGCGTTATCCAATATTTTTTCTTAAACCCTTTATTGGCACAAACATTGGCATTTGTAATCGATTGGAAAAAAAGATGGTTAGATCTAAGTAAGTGTATTCACTTGATTGTATTCAAAAGGTAGATTAAGTAGAACCCTTTCTTATTTTGCCGTATTTTTTTATTTAGTACCTACCTATCTGTATTTTGTTTTGTACATTAAAATATATATTTTTTAAAGTTTTATCTACTACATCCTGTACTAAATTTCTAATTGTAATAAAATCATTATTCCCACTGATTACGAAAAGTTTTGCTTAATACAAATTATAGATGTATTTGTTCGAACTTTCTATATCAAGTTCGACGTAGTACCTATTCATTTGTGTTAATATTTATCGATTTAAAGATATTACTGTATTGTACTTTAAATGTTTACTGACGTTTATGATAAGTGAATTGATTCGTTATTTCAACGTTTATTTTAATGTAAATTTAAGTTGCTCATAAAAGTCATAAAATATGTTTACGTGAATCATGTAAATTGTGGATTTACATAGAGACTTTTCAATTTGCCAGGTGTGGCCACCATTATTATTTTAGTTTTTTTCAGACATGTGTGTTAGATGCCAAAGATCGAATAAATTCCTATAAATCTGTACTTTAGAATATAATTTATTTACTTATACGTGTAATACCTATAAAATATAAATAAATGTGAAAGTAGTGACCACGATTTTTATTTCACCATCTTCAAACCATACAGTGATCTATTGGGTTTTATTTGGAAGTAAATGTGAAATAAAAGGACTGTATAACTTCTCAGTATATTTAATCATATCATATTAAGACCTCAATGCTTCTTTATGCATCATCTATTTCTAAACACAAATTTAGTGAACTTAAACAGTACCTACTGTTAATATAGGTACCATACAATTAGGAATGATAAAAATTGAGATACCTTGATTTTTGTTACTAACAACTTCGAACATCAAGATAAATTGGAAATAAGTGAATGAGCTTTGATTAAAAATGTATAATGTTATAAATGTCTCTAAAATTTGAAAAGTTTAAAAAAAACGTAGAAAACAAATTATGACAAACATGTTTCTATGCAGAGAGCTTACTCATATTTATGAACCATTGACAATATCCAATTAACAATTTCAAAGGACCCATAATCCAAGACTTATACCGCACGCTAATTACCTACTCACATACAAAAGTATAGATGATCCAATCTTAAAATGAACTCCCCTCCACAAAACCGTGATAATTTCAACGTGTGAGAGGAAATACGTATTGCATCACTATACTTGTGTGCGTGCTACAACTTTACTGTAAACATGGACTCATCCGCGCACTGCGTTGTCAACAAGTTGTGCGACCAATCCCGTGTAGGCATTTGTATGGCGGGGAGCGCGCTCTTTGTTTGAGTGACACGTCCGTTCAGTCGCGCGTTCGGCTCATTAATGCACTAGTTTGTCGACAGATCCAGTCTTTCTTTCATAGTGACATTGTGGGGGCTAGACGTTTGGCGAGTTACACGTTCGTCGACATCGTTAGTAAAAAAGTACAAAATGTATGGATTTGACATAAACCTATTATTATTATGGTCTAAGCTATTCCGCACGTCAGAAGTTAGCGATGCCACATGTCTAGGGCCCCGTTTGTTTATACGTTATTGAACATCCAATGACAAAGATCAATTTATGTGTGTTGTATCTATACACCTTTTTGTATGTACGTGTAACCGCGGTGGAGGGGCGTTCAGTTTAAAAATGGTTTTACTATACTTAATTTTCTAGTTCTTAGAATAAGTATTTTTGGTTTCACCAGGTTTCTTAACGATGTTTTCCTCATAATTTTTTCAAGTAAAATACATCTGTACGATCGTACCCAAGATCTATGGAATGAAAATCGAGCATGCTTCTATCAATCCAAAACCAGCATAAATTTAGCTCTGCCTACAAATCTTATTATTCGATATATTTTCTCGATAAGCGTGAAGTGGGGTATATGAAGGTGGTCTTTAGATAAGCAAGGAAATGGAGCTTGGCGCAATTCTTACTACTAATGAAGACTACACTTGTAAAGTCGAAACATAGACTTTAACAACTTAACTATACATAATCGTGAATTCACATTGTAGTAATAGTAATAATATATCTCCAATGTACACAAAGACTGAAGTTGAACTAAGAAAATCATATACTAATATGGAATTATTTCCAAACCCACAGGTGTACTACACTAGTAGTGATATATTATAATTTGCCACACTATAGTGCCACTCACATATTCAAACTACACAAACTACACTGAAGATAAACTAAGATAGTCTTAACTAATGAACTAATATTAGAACACGGAACGCGTAACGGGAGATTCAAAGGTTTTTGAGTTTCCCGATATTTCAGCACTGTTACTAATATTGCGTTCTAATATAGTTAAAAACCATGTTTAAAAAGTTAAGTATATAATGAACCGTCTTAACATACGGGTAGGTACTTCAGTAGTGGAACATTTTCACATATTTTGTAAACTGTCCATCTTTGTCTAGTATGAGTATGTTGAAAACCATGATAGTTTAAAAAGTTAATAATAAACCAATGTCTTAACATACGGGTATAGTTCAGTAGTGGAACGTTTTCACATATTTTCAAACTGTCCGTCCTTGTCTAGTATGAGTATGTTGGGGTTCTCCTTCTCGAACTCTGTGGGCTTGCGCGCGCGCTCCGTCTCGGTCCACTCGCCCTCGCCGCTGCCCCACTCGCCCACCTTCGACCCGATCACGTCCACTTCCGCTCTAGCTCTGATTTTCTCCAACTGTTGGTAATAAAATCCAATTTTAGTAAGCACTTTATATTTTGTAATAGAAATTAAAGTTAAGTTTGGGAGATAGAGCCAGAGATATAAATGAGTACTAACTATTTCTTAATTATACTCTCTTTCATGCAAAGATTTCTTTAATACATTTCTATGGAACTTTATAATATAGCTTACTATCGGAATAAAACATATGCTACTAAACGACGAGAAAATCCAAGCCGATTCCATTAGAACGCGGGCATAGCCACAGGTGGAAAGCTAGTTAGTATCACAATTGTAGTTCATTTAAATTAAATTAAATATAAATAATACTATAGTAAAGGAAGATGTTGACGTAGCGGAGGCTTTTAATACCTTCTTTGCTGATATCCCAACTACTACAACAAAAGCTTTAAATTCGTCCCAGTTATACGCCGAATCATTACTTAAAGAATGCGTACCAATATGTGAAAATGAATTTAAATTTCGATATGTAGATGCCTTAGACATCAAAAAAGCTTTTAAATTAATTAATGTAAAAAAAACAAAGGACTTATGGAGTGTATCAGTAAACATTCTTAAGTCACTTATAGATACATTAGCATCTGATTTAGCTTTGATTTTTAACAACTGCATCGATTGTGGTGTGTTTCCAGATTTGATGAAGCATAGTAAAGTAATACCATTGTTCAAGGCTGGTTCTACTTTAGATCCGACAAACTTTAGACCGATATCAATATTGCCTACTTTCAGCAAAATTTATGAAAAGCTTATTTTAATTCAATTATTGCAACATTTCAACAATAATAAGCTTTTACACGATAAACAATTTGGTTTTACTAGAGGCAAGTCTACTACCGACGCTGGCATCGAGTTACTAACGCATATTTACGATGCTTGGGAGGATTCGCAGGATGCTCTTGGAATTTTCTGTGATTTGTCTAAGGCATTTGACTGCGTACATCACGGAACATTAATAAGCAAATTATGTCATTATGGGATAAGAGATGTATCTTTGGACCTTATCACCTCATACTTAAGTAATAGAATTCAGAGAGTTGAGGTAAATGGTAAAAGGTCTCAGGGGTCTTTGATAACAATGGGTGTACCGCAAGGATCCATACTTGGTCCTTTTCTATTCTTGATCTACATTAACGATTTGCCCCATCTTGTTAAGAAAAATCACGACATAGTATTATTTGCTGACGATACTTCTTTAGTGTTTAAGTTAAATAGACGTAATAATGATTTTGACAATGTAAATAATGCTATAAATAAAGTCGTGGATTGGTTCAGCGCAAACAACCTATTGCTGAACGAAAAGAAAACAAAATGCATTAGATTTACCTTACCTAATGTAAAGAACGGGGTACCAGTAAATGTTAATATCAAGGGAGAGTCATTGAAGCCTATTGAAAGTACAGTATTTTTGGGCCTAACCTTGGACAGCAAGCTTCAATGGGGTCCACACATAGACGCATTATCTAAAAGACTAAGCTCTGCGGCATATGCTGGCAAAAAAATTCGTTTTTTGACTAATCACGAAACATCTAGATTGGTGTATTTCAGCTATTTTCACAGTATAATGTCTTACGGTATACTGCTGTGGGGATGTGCTGCTGACGCACTTATCAATAGTATATTTGTCTTGCAAAAAAGGGCTGTACGTGCTATGTATAATATGGGTCCAAGGGAATCTTTGCGAGAAAAATTTAAAGAAATAAATATAATGACAGTAGCTTCCCAGTACATTTTCGAATGCTTAGTTTACATTCACAAGAATTTAAGTAACTTTCCTAAGAAAAGTGATTATCACAATGTAAATACTAGAAATAAAGATAAACTTGCATTGCCCCGTATTCGACTACGTAAAGTTAAAGTTTCTTTTAAGGGATGTTGTGTTCGCTTTTATAATAAAGTGCCCAAAGAATTTCACCAACTGTCAATTAATAAATTCAAGAAAATTGTAAAGGGTAATCTTTGTAAGAAGGGTTATTATAAAATTTCAGATTATTTAAATGATAATAATGCATGGGAACTTTCATTTTTAAATTCAGGGGAAGAAAAAAAAAAAAAAGGGGGGGTGATTGATAGTGATGACATGTCCAAGTTAATCTTTGTGATTTTACGGACAAAATCTGAATCAATCAATCAATCAATTAACCCCCATCACCTATAATGGGTTCCATTGTGGGAGAAGGGTATTATTATGATGATCAATAAACTAAAGTAAAAGCACTACAAAAAGTAAGCACCTGTTACCTCCGCGTCGTGCTGCGCGAACTTGTCGAACATGTTCGCGTACATTTTCTTCTCCTTCTGCTTCTGTTTCTGTATCGTGTTCTTGCACACGATTATCTGGTTCGCGGCAGCCTAGAAATAAAAATATAAAACTTAATAGCATTATTATTGGATGCTATTGAGATAAATAAATAAATATTGCCGGACAATTCACACAGGAACATCTAGCCACGTGATAGATCAATCATCATAGAACATCATACAGCCGCGTTTATATTTATCTGACGTGTCGTGTTGTGACGGTATCGGTTTCTCACATTTCTTACATACGTCAGAAGCAGTCACAACACACCGCGCAGAATAAATATGAACGCTACCCTATAAAATGTTTGAAACCGAAACCATTCTGATGCATCACAACACGACACGTCAGATAGACCAGTCACAACACACCGCGCAAAATAGATATGAACGCTACCCTATAAAATGTATGAAACCGATACCGTTCTGATGCATCACAACACGACACGTCATATAGATATAAATGCGGCTTAGTCAAAACTCAACTCAAAACTCAAAACTTTCAAACTTCAGTTGTTATGTTACCTTGTTAGCAGGTTCAGCAGACACCACCTTCTGGAACTCGTTGAGTGCCAGCTCAGCCTCGCCCAGCCCCAGCATGGCCTGTCCGAGACGGAACAGTCCCTTCACGTTGTTGGGCTCGTGCGCCAGCGCCTTGTTCGCCTGCTCTTTGGCCTCGAAGTAGTGGGGCGGAGTCACCTGGAGATTTATGATAAGATTTTAAGCAAATTAAAAAAAAATACTTAAGGCTTTAACACTTCTCCGTTTCGTACATGTGTGTGTAGAACTGTGTATTTATTTATTCTTTATCTTACCTTCAGATAGACAAGAGCCAGGTTCAAATGTGCCGAGAGGAGGAAATCTTTGGCCTTCGTCTTTTCTTCGTCGAATTCTGATGTTTCAATTATATCTGAAAAAACCAGGCCAAGATGTTAATTTTTTTTTTATATGAAGTGGTGGTTGATTAATCACCAATATTGGTTAAATAAAAATTAATACTCAGTTTTTAAACTTACCTTCCACATATGTGCAAACTCTCTTGTACATCTTGATGGCCAGTGGGAACTTGCTATCCTTAAAGTAATGTGTACCTTTCTCCTTAAATATTTGAGCCTGTTCCAGCTTGTCAGGGGTTTCCAGAGACCAGAGCTCTTTAGTTTTCTCAAAGTTTGTTAATTTGACAATGTATTCTACAACGGAGTTTGATGGTACTCCTAAACTGGCGTTTCCTTCAGGTTTGAACGCGTATTTGGGTTGGATAGTGACGCGGGATTTCTCGTTCTGGTTAAACTTCTCTAGGGCTCTCTCAATGCCTTCACAGACATTCACTTCACTGCCCTCTCCAAGGTTGAAAGTTACTGTTCTTGTGTCAAACACTTTACCGTCGGGAAGAATTTTACCTTCCAGCTCAACTGAAATTAAAATTTGGTAAAATTATTATTACTGAGTGGAAACATTTTCTCATAAAAATTTTGATGTTTTTCAGGTTATAATAATACACTGAAAGCTACAGTTATTTCTATTTGTAGCTAGCAATTAAAATGAACCTTATTCCTTAGATGAGTGTAATAAAAACCAACAATACTGACAATAGAAATATAGTATTACTGTGTGGCATTGTCTCAACCTTTGTAGTTTCATGCCTCAGATGTTGCAAAAAGAGGAATTCTATCATATTAATGGTGTACAATAAAGTTATTCTATCTATCTTTCTAGCTGTGGATTGTATTGTGCTATTTAGGAGTAGAAAGTAAGCATCAATTGTATTACCTGTGACCAGTGCACCATCATTGGGAGATTCATTGCCTGAGCCTTGCTCAATGATGTGTCTCAGAATGCCTTTGTTCTTGCTGGGGCTCAGGTCCTCCACTTTCCAGTCAATCATTTCAACCTGCAGGGTGTAAAACAACATAAATATTTCAAATAGAAATCTTTTTACAAGGATGTGGTTTACCACAAATGGTTTTTTATCTGTTACATTTAGGTTTCTACCTACCCACTTAAATTCCTATACCTAATGTTACATAATGAGTATGTATACAAGCATATAGACAGATAGGCCAAAGTAGGATGTACTTTGGATGTAGTTTATACTTAAAATAAGAGGGTAGGTAATCCTTTTTAATTAAATAAAATATTTTTTGAATACTATTCCCATATATAATTATTGTAGTCATCCATCTCTTTAATAATCTCAGAAATTAAATAAATAATACTATTCCCCAACATTAATCATTGTAGTCATCCATCTCTAATCATCAGAAATTAAATAAATAATATTTTACCTCAAACTGAAGAGTAGAGTTAGGTGGGATCTTGGGTGGGCTGCCGTTCGCTCCATAAGCATATTCTGGTGCACAAGTCAACACACACACCTCTCCTTTCTTCATAGTAGCTACTCCTACGTCCCATGCTTTGATAACCTGACCTGTAAGATAGCATTTAAATTTGCTTGAGTAAATTGCAACATAAAAGTGTAAAACAGCTGTTATTTATAAACATTATGAATAATATAGCTAAAATCACATGTGTAAAATAATGTATGAGATAGGTAATTATTTCGAGCCAGACTATCGTTTCACATACTGGAAGTACAAGTTGATCCTAGGTCAAGGAGGATGAATCAGTAATAAAACATCAAAGATTAACAGATATCGTTTTCAGCAACTTGATTTCAGTAAAATAGCATATGTATCAGATGGTAAAATATTATCGAAACCAACGCGTAAAATCAAATTACGAGCGGTAAACAAAGAGGTTATGTTAGCTCTTGTTAATTTCCTTACCTTTTCCGAGTTGAAATTCAAATGGTTCGTTTCTGTCCTTGCTGGAGTCGAATTTGGAGCCGTCAAGCAGAGTCCCCGTGTAGTGAACGGTCACTTGGCAACCAGGGTTGGGAGTATCCGTGCCCTCGCCTTCTCGAATGATCCGCTTGAGCACTCCACGGTCGCCAGCCTTCGAGATATCTACTCCCTGGTCCACAGTCATGGTTTGTAAAGTTGTATTGAAATACTCAAGATAAAATAAGACAATCCGCAAATAATCAGCCGAAATAGATAACTTTATTTATTGCAAATTCACCGGCGCTGCTGCAGCTATTTTTTGTAGTTCAATAAATGTATTGCCAACGCAAAATATGAAATTCCCTCCCAAAATAGTTGTAATAAAATTAATTGCCCCTAAAATTGAGGAAATACCTGATAAGATCATTAACAAATCATTTAGGTATAGATTATCATTATTTATTTATTAATCTATTTGAAAATCCACATTCTTCCTTTTTTAAGACGTTATAATAATCTTCCATATTTTTAAGACAGTTATATTAAACAGTAGTTTTTGTAGAATTGTGTTGATTGTGATCAATAAAAATATTTTATTTTCTACAATTTTAATTGGGCTTATACCATGTATTTCGTCTGCAATAATTTAATTAGTTTGGTTCTGAATCTGATTGTAAAAAACGATCAACACATTTTTAATTATTTTTTTCTGAGTTACATAAGGCCAATGATTTTATAAAATCATTGGTTAAGGCATATTTCTGATTGTTGGTAATACTTTATTTAAAAATATGTATTACCAACAAATTAAAATTCCACATAGTTGAGGAGTTATTAACCCTTAATCTGCATAGTGTGTCTAGAATAAGCTTTTTATTTTAGTTTCAATTCTGTTTGTTCATAACTATAACTAAAATATTTCTCTTATTTTAAGAAAATATTTGTATTATTTTAATTTAAAACCTAGTTAAAAAGTACTTCCTGGTGCAAGAGATTTTATACCTATTATAGATACTCAATGCAATCAAGCACTGAACGAAACATTAATAACATTACTTGAGCACACATTATTGAAAGAAAGTATCAGATGTGCTTTGTTTATTACTTGTTTGGTATTAAAACACACTAAAAACATAATAATATGATTCAATTTATTCTCCTATTTTCAGTTTTTAAGAAAATAATTTTGATTGATTTATTTATAAAATTTCTATTATGAGATCATGATCTAATAATAGAAATTTTGTAAAAACCCACTTAATTGGTTTTGTAGAGCATAAGTATTACAATGGAAAATTTTGTTTACATATTTTAACACTGTACAGCTGTGCTTACAAACACAATGGAATTTAAATAATTTGGTCAGTCACAAACATTTTTCATTGTATGTTTATAATAACTAAAAATAAGAAAAATTACAAAATAAATAAATAAGTAAGAATACAAAATGCCTTTAACTTACTGAATACTGGTAAAAATCTGACCTTAGAAAGTAAAAAAGTAAATGTTTTAAACCATAAATAAAAAGAATTAACAGTATTATCAGAGTATATTGATAAACAAATTAATTTTATATAAACATTAATGGCATTTATTAGCACATTCAGAGACATAGTATTTATAATGCATTGCATTACTCTGAGATAGCAGAACTTTGTGTTCCGATAACCACTCATCAGAACCATCACAGCAGTCACAGATTCCATCATTCACTCTATTAGAAGGCACTGCATGCAAAGGTTCTTGAAGTCTTCTAGGCTTCTTATGATGCTGAGTATCACAATAAAATGTCCCATTCACACATGCATTGGTACTGGGCTCATCTGTACCATCCTCACAGTCACAATAGTCATCGTTTACACAATCAAATGGTATCTTCTGTTCTGAATTCAAACATTTGAACTCGTTTTTACGGTCTGGCCGGTACATCGGCATATGCAAATAGTACACTCCTTTTATAACTCCGTCATCGTTGATGTGTCTATCTGCATCAGAACGAATAAATTCATTGTGATCTGAGACGGATATCACTATAATCTTCGTATTGACCTCCGAGGTTAATGTAAAAAAGAAATAAAGTTGATACAAAATAAAGGACACAACCATGCAAAATGTGAGAATGATTACGTTTTTCTTCTTTTTCAGACCCATTTTAAACTTGTATATTTATTAAGCTACGTGTTTCTTGCCACAGTAATCTGACAAGATTCCTAAGATTATCAATTTCCATTTGATTTTGAGAAAGAGCTTCGAAAAACACAAGATAAGCAAAATGGTAAACGTAAAAAATATTTTGTTGTAACATACGTTCCGAAATGTGTACCTACACTCACTATCTGTACTTCTAAGACTAACATAAAACATCCAAACCACACGCAAGTTTGTTAACTTCTGGTACGATACGTCTTTGACTGTTATATTTTCATTCATATATTTATCGCATCTTTAATTAATTACACGAAATATAAAAATAAGGGTACACGACACGTATAAAAAATATGAAGATGTTGATGTACTTATAATTATAAGCACCTAAAATTGTAACTGCCCATGTAACTGGATATAAGTACCTATCCATTATATGGGCAGTTAAATTGCTGGTCATTTAACCCATCAATAACAAGCCCCGTGATAAGATCGAATCTATTATTTATTTATTTAAATAATCCAAGATTTCATTATAATGCTGAAATTTATATACAGAGTGTATACCTACCCCAGTATACCCATTGACATGGTTCAAATTAATTTAATCAAATCCCTCAAATAATAACCTCATATGGATTTTTTGTGGATGAATAGCAGTTAGCTGATGATAGAAAGAGCGCTCCTTCACTATAATTCTAATGTGTATTTGTGAGTCACAATTTTTTTTTTATAAGTAGGGTAGACCGGGGTCACTAGTAACACGGGGCAATAGTACCATTGGGAATATCTCAACTTCTAGGAGACCTATCTGTGTGTCCGTTAGCCGGGGTACGCGCCTTAAGTGTCCCGACTTGCTCACTAGTCGGCAGCGCGCTCGCTGCGAAACGGACGTCTGTAGGAGCATTTTTTTGTATTCAAGCACCCAAAGTAATTTTTTTTGCTATTTTGATTGCCCTGTCACTCAGTGGTTACTGTGTTTCATGTAATTATATATTAACCACGCGTTTACCTAGGTATCCAGTTCTAGAATTCCCAATATTGCGTGTCTAAAGCACAACAATGTTCCGAGATATTTAGTTATTTCTCCAAAATCTATACTTGGGGTCAATTGTACCGTCTTCTCTGGGAACAATTGTAACGGTACAATTAACCCCGTGGTACAAATGACCCCTGATATAATTTACAAAAATGAGTACAAAGTAGGTGAAATAGTAATTAAGAAATAGTTTCATACTGTTATTTTAACACTCTGTCGTCTTAACAAATAATTTAGTGGATTTCGCCATCTTTGCATTCAATGTCACTGGATAGATAATGATTTTACTTAAAGATAACTTAAAGTTTAACAGGGGCAATTGTACCAGGGTCAATTGTAACTCCATAGAAAATAATATCTGTCAATTATTTCCAATAGTTTTAGATATATAGGCTATTTGTTAACTCTCAATCAAAGCTTAGAGCAAAACGATTATGCCAAACTATAAGAATTTGAGTTATTTGTGTTTAAAGTGGAGAAAACTCAATTTAAATTTGTTTAGTTTTATCTTGTGAATTTTGTAGGACTGTTCCTGAAACCTACGTTCTTATTTATAGTGACTGATTAATAAATGCCAAAATAACAAATATACGATACTATAGTTATGATTCGATAATTTGTTTGTTTTTTATTTCCTTTTTAATTTTTGGTACAAGTGACCCTGGGAAGGGGTCAATTGTAGCACTCGCCCTGTCATCATTCTTACCTAATTTTCTCTATGTTCTGTAAGCCCTACGTAAAATTCAACAAAATGGTTTGTAGCTATTGAATTTAGGTTTCTAGAAACATAATCATTATAGTAAAATACCCAAGTTTATATAGTAAAATTGTCCGAAAACCAAAAATTGTTACTATTGCCCCCGGTCTCCCCTAAGTAATAGTATTTCGTTGTATTAACTATGGTTATATTCTATGAGTAAGAGTATGTTTTTACGTCTGATTCTATTTAAAAATAAAATTATTTGCCACATTGTAACGCCGTAGATATAAATATCTGTAAGACATCAAAAGTTAAAGTAAATCAATAAATAAAATTATGACTGAATCGGAACGTTGATTTTAATTTTTCGTGGAAATAGAACTATAAAATAGAACTTTATACCAACAAACTCAAATGTAATGTCATTGTCGGTTTGATTTATTTATGTTTTTTTACAGGTTTGACCCACTTGTTGGCTTCGTCTAGTTGTCGTTTTCCATTACGATGCAGAAAAACAGAACTTTTAGGTTAACTTGTAGGTTCTTGTGATGATGATAATATTATTATTTGGAAGTTTTAATTATTAATAGGTATTTATTTTAATTTCATTCATTTATTGTGATATTAAGAAGGATGTGGCGCCGATATTTACTCTGGTTTGCACAAGAGCATGTGGATTTTCGGCATGCTGTAAGTAATAATGACCCAAAACATTTTTTTATTAACAACTTAAGTTTTTTTTAATTACTTAATAATTTTAATTTTCTGAATATTACAGGAAATGCAAAGTATACTAGAACTTTTAAAGATACCAATTAATTATATAGAGAAACCTTCAGTTAAACCATACTGGGTGGTTGAGTTACCTTCAGAAGATTGTGCAAAGCAGATTGCCTCTCGGTCTGTTTTATTAAGAAACTGCATAGAATTGTGGTCCAGAGCTAAAACAGGAGCTCAACTGCACACAAACCTTCAAAAGGCTGTAGGAAACGGAACTGGAAAATGGATTGTGAATGAGAACTCTAAAGATTCCAGTGAGATGGATATTGCTCCAAAGGAACTGATTGACAACTGCTGTTCAGAGAAGACATCTTTTAAAGTGGATGTAGAGACATATTGCAAGCATTTCAGTATGAAAGAGAAAGTTGATAAAATCGAAGTAAGTAAGTTGTTAATTTGGTGATGAAATATTTATTATCAAAATTTTTAGATCAGATTTTATTATTGCAAAAAACATTAACAAATTATAATTTTTGATTTTAGAAATTTGAGTACCTACCACTAAAAGGACCAATTAGATTAAAAAGTCCAGACATCACACTGAGTTACATTGAGTTTTACGGCATGGACCCTAATAATGTTCCTGAAGACCCTTATGACTTATTTTTCGGAAAATGGGTAAGTTTTAACTTAAGCTTGATTTAAAAAATAGCCAATGTTTTATTAGTTGTTAAATTATTAGAAAGAAGCATCTCAAAGAATTACATGGAACTTTGATCTTAACTACTTTTTTTCTGGAACTATTAAAATGTTCTGTGTTGTACTTTAATCCATAAGTTAATATAGCACAATTGTGTCATAGGTAGCAGATGGCCAGAGAGAATTATTAAAGCGACACACACTAAAAAAACGCCAATTTATCGGCAACACCAGCATGGACGCCCAACTCGCAATCCTGATGGCCAACCAGGCTAAAGTGAAGAACGGAGACATTATTCTAGACCCCTTCGTAGGATCAGGGTCTTTGTTCGTCGCGGCCTCACATTTCGGAGGTAATTTTTTTGTATATCGATCTTCACTAAGTTGATGTTTTATTCTCAGGATGTTAGTCTTAAGTTTATATTATATGTTTCTGTTTTTGTGGTGTGCAATAAAGTATTCTATTATATTCATAGTGTAGGGTGAATTTCTGCTTTGGGAAAAATATTTAGTAGTTTTTGTGTGAAAGAGAAAAAACACACATCCATAAAAAATTGTGTTTATTTTTCAGCTTATGTGTGGGGTTCAGACATAGATTTTATGATGCTACACGGAAGAACGAGACCAACAAGAGTAGGACAAAAGGTAACAATGTATGTGGCAATTTCGATTGCAGTTCATAATTAAATTAAATTACTTTTAACAGTTAACATTCACTGAGTACATTTTAAAGAAACTGACATATCCTATCTCCGAAGATATACTTTACTTGAGTAGGTACTTTCTTCCTTGAAGTCCTAAAAAGTGTTTATGTAAATTTATTTATTTAAGGTCCGAGAAAAAGAAGAGAGTATACGCAGCAACCTAAAGCACTACGGCACAGAGTCGCGCTACTTGGACGTGCTTGTGAGCGACTTTTCACTGCCGCTGTGGAGAGACGACTTTAGATTCGACGCCATCATCACTGATCGTAGGTATTTATCAAATGACATCATAACATTAACAAGTCAATAACGTCCCACTTCTGGTTATGGCTAAAAGCTATTTACACACTTTTACACACGTTTAAAGACCATATGATCATATTCTCTTAAACTTTAAAGATATCAACATTATCTATCACTTTCCACAGGTTTGAAATAAGATTTTAATTTTATTTGTCACTAATCATTGTATTTTGTTCCAGCGCCATACGGCGTCAGAGAACCAGCTGAGAAAATAGGTATTCAGAGAGAAAACTACACACTCACAGAAGAACATCTCGTGAACCACATTCCAGCTAAAGTAAGAAAAAAACTTTAAATTTACAAACAACATTTGTGTTCTAAACTACCAGAACCTAGTTGGCCCATTTATGGGAATCCACCAGTGGGCTAAATGGAGTTGAACCCAATTTTAAAGTAGCCAACCCTGCATCTTTACTAATATTATAAAGCTGAAGAGTTTGTTTAATTGTTTTATTGAAAGCCCTATCTGAGGAACTGCTGGAAGAGAATTAAAAATTTAATTAGGTATTGATTAATGTATATTTTGCAGGTAGAGTATGTATTGCCGCATATCTACAGCGACCTGTTGGACTTCGCGGCGAAATATCTGGTTATGGGAGGACGACTCGTTTGCTGGTATCCAATAGTTAGGTGAGACTTTGTTTTTTACTAATACATAATAATCTATACCATTATTATACAGCTGAAAAGGTATGTTTGTTTGAACGCGCTAATCTCAGAAAACTTTGAAAAATTATGTCATTGTTGGATAGTAATTCATCAAGGAATGCTATAGATAGGCTATATAACTTTTTAAATTTATACTTTAGGGCAGGGATGCACAGACTTATCAAGACTAGGGGCCACTCGGGCAAATTATGAACTGATGGTGGGCCGCCAGAACTATAGGTAACTAAAGACAATAAAGATGTATTAAAATTGAAAAAGAATTTATTAATTGGAAACGTGGCACTGAATAGTGCTTACAATTTTTTTTATATTTGGCTCAAATTTACTTGTAGCAACACGTAAAACTGCTTCCAAACTTTCGTTTGCAAGGCGGGATCGATTTTTTGTTTTATTATTATATAGTATTGAAAAGGTTTGTTCACATATATAGGTAGAACCAAATAAGCTGGCACATTTCAGAGCATTTATGCGCAACTCTTTGTACGTATTTTTATCAATGCAGCGGTAAAAGTTCTTCGTTGAATTTGTTGCGTAAATCTTGGTCGTTTTGAATGTCGATAATTTCTAACTGCATTGACTCTGGCGCATTTTCAACTGAAATCGTGAAAGGATTGCTGAATATGTCCAACAGAGGTTTCACTTTTTTAAACTCCGAAAATCTGTCTTGAAAAGATTGAATCAAAATATCTAGCTTTTCTACATAACTGAAATTAATCGCAGTTTTGTTGAATTTTTCAGCCATTTTCTTATAATTCGGAAAATGATTGTAATTTCCAGAATTCAATTGCGATCTGAAAAGTGTCAGTTTGCATTGAAAGGATGATACATGAGCGTAGAGCTGGGATATCAGTTGATTTTTGCCTTGAAGCCGTGTGTTCAAGACATTCATATGATTTGTAATGTCAACTAAAAAAGCCAAATCACACAACCAATCTGGATTTTTAAGTTCCGGGACATCCCTTTGCTTTTCCGCCAGAAATATTCCAATTTCTTCTATTAAATTTAGAAATCGTTCCAGTGTCAATCCACGACTTTAGCCACCTTACTTCTGTATAATACAGTAAATCTCCATATTCGCTTTCGATGTCATCAAAAAATTGTTTGAATGGCCCGTGATTGAGTCCTCGTGATTTTATGAAATTTACAATCAAAACTACCACTTTCATGACATTTTGAAAAATTCAATTTTTTTAGAACAGAGGGCTTCTTGGTGTATAATGAAGTGAAACTGCATGAGATCTTCAGCGTTTGTGTTTTTTTTCTTGCAGATGCTTTTTCAGCAAAGTAACTAGCCCAGAATTGACACCAATCATCGAATGAGCACCGTCAGCACCGATAAGCGCATTTAAGAGCGCGCGCGCGAGATTTAAATTACTTATATTTTTTGATTACGTACATATTTTTTTTGTTTTATTCTGTCGGCGCAGCGGGCCACCAGTATTCGACCCGCGGGCCGCATGCGGCCCGCGGGCCGCGGTCTGTGCATCCATGCTTTAGGGTAAAAAGACATAGACATATTTGTAGGAAAAAAATTTTTGCAACAAATTATGATTTCACAAATTTTTTGTAAGTTGTTTACTTTCCGAGATATCGCGAAAATAGTGTTGTCACCCTTTTTTTCAAGATGGCGGCCGGGGGACAAAGGTAGGACAAAGGTAAGTCGCATCCGGTCGAACTAACTGGAACCTATTTCCATAGGCAATATTTTAAATATAGAACAAAGGATTGAATGTGTTCCAGAGAGGAATACGACGCGAGTCAGCTGCCCTCGCACCCGTGCCTGGCGCTAGTGGGCAGCTCGCAGCAGGCGCTCTCGCGGCTGACGGCGCGGCGCCTGCTCACGTACGAGAAGGCGGCGGAGCGCGCCGGGCCCGGCCCCAGGGACCCCGCCCTCTATAACTTTAGGTGAGTGTTGTTGTGATGTGACTGTTAGTACTACGACGCGAGTCAGCTGCCCTCGCACCCGTGCCTGGCGCTAGTGGGCAGCTCGCAGCAGGCGCTCTCGCGGCTGACGGCGCGGCGCCTGCTCACGTACGAGAAGGCGGCGGAGCGCGCCGGGCCCGGCCCCAGGGACCCCGCCCTCTATAACTTTAGGTGAGTGTTGTTGTGATGTGACTGTTAGTACTACGACGCGAGTCAGCTGCCCTCGCACCCGTGCCTGGCGCTAGTGGGCAGCTCGCAGCAGGCGCTCTCGCGGCTGACGGCGCGGCGCCTGCTCACGTACGAGAAGGCGGCGGAGCGCGCCGGGCCCGGCCCCAGGGACCCCGCCCTCTATAACTTTAGGTGAGTGTTGTTGTGATGTGACTGTTAGTACTACGACGCGAGTCAGCTGCCCTCGCACCCGTGCCTGGCGCTAGTGGGCAGCTCGCAGCAGGCGCTCTCGCGGCTGACGGCGCGGCGCCTGCTCACGTACGAGAAGGCGGCGGAGCGCGCCGGGCCCGGCCCCAGGGACCCCGCCCTCTATAACTTTAGGTGAGTGTTGTTGTGATGTGACTGTTAGTACTACGACGCGAGTCAGCTGCCCTCGCACCCGTGCCTGGCGCTAGTGGGCAGCTCGCAGCAGGCGCTCTCGCGGCTGACGGCGCGGCGCCTGCTCACGTAGGTACGAGAAGGCGGCGGAGCGCGCCGGGCCCGGCCCCAGGGACCCCGCCCTCTATAACTTTAGGTGAGTGTTGTTGTGATGTGACTGTTAGTACTACGACGCGAGTCAGCTGCCCTCGCACCCGTGCCTGGCGCTAGTGGGCAGCTCGCAGCAGGCGCTCTCGCGGCTGACGGCGCGGCGCCTGCTCACGTACGAGAAGGCGGCGGAGCGCGCCGGGCCCGGCCCCAGGAACCCCGCCCTCTATAACTTTAGGTGAGTGTTGTTGTGATGTGACTGTTAGTACTACGACGCGAGTCAGCTGCCCTCGCACCCGTGCCTGGCGCTAGTGGGCAGCTCGCAGCAGGCGCTCTCGCGGCTGACGGCGCGGCGCCTGCTCACGTAGGTACGAGAAGGCGGCGGAGCGCGCCGGGCCCGGCCCCAGGGACCCCGCCCTCTATAACTTTAGGTGAGTGTTGTTGTGATGTGACTGTTAGTACTACGACGCGAGTCAGCTGCCCTCGCACCCGTGCCTGGCGCTAGTGGGCAGCTCGCAGCAGGCGCTCTCGCGGCTGACGGCGCGGCGCCTGCTCACGTACGAGAAGGCGGCGGAGCGCGCCGGGCCCGGCCCCAGGAACCCCGCCCTCTATAACTTTAGGTGAGTGTTGTTGTGATGTGACTGTTAGTACTACGACGCGAGTCAGCTGCCCTCGCACCCGTGCCTGGCGCTAGTGGGCAGCTCGCAGCAGGCGCTCTCGCGGCTGACGGCGCGGCGCCTGCTCACGTACGAGAAGGCGGCGGAGCGCGCCGGGCCCGGCCCCAGGGACCCCGCCCTCTATAACTTTAGGTGAGTGTTGTTGTGATGTGACTGTTAGTACTACGACGCGAGTCAGCTGCCCTCGCACCCGTGCCTGGCGCTAGTGGGCAGCTCGCAGCAGGCGCTCTCGCGGCTGACGGCGCGGCGCCTGCTCACGTACGAGAAGGCGGCGGAGCGCGCCGGGCCCGGCCCCAGGGACCCCGCCCTCTATAACTTTAGGTGAGTGTTGTTGTGATGTGACTGTTAGTACTACGACGCGAGTCAGCTGCCCTCGCACCCGTGCCTGGCGCTAGTGGGCAGCTCGCAGCAGGCGCTCTCGCGGCTGACGGCGCGGCGCCTGCTCACGTACGAGAAGGCGGCGGAGCGCGCCGGGCCCGGCCCCAGGGACCCCGCCCTCTATAACTTTAGGTGAGTGTTGTTGTGATGTGACTGTTAGTACTACGACGCGAGTCAGCTGCCCTCGCACCCGTGCCTGGCGCTAGTGGGCAGCTCGCAGAAGGCGCTCTCGCGGCTGACGGCGCGGCGCCTGCTCACGTACGAGAAGGCGGCGGAGCGCGCCGGGCCCGGCCCCAGGGACCCCGCCCTCTATAACTTTAGGTGAGTGTTGTTGTGATGTGACTGTTAGTACTACGACGCGAGTCAGCTGCCCTCGCACCCGTGCCTGGCGCTAGTGGGCAGCTCGCAGCAGGCGCTCTCGCGGCTGACGGCGCGGCGCCTGCTCACGTACGAGAAGGCGGCGGAGCGCGCCGGGCCCGGCCCCAGGGACCCCGCCCTCTATAACTTTAGGTGAGTGTTGTTGTGATGTGACTGTTAGTACTACGACGCGAGTCAGCTGCCCTCGCACCCGTGCCTGGCGCTAGTGGGCAGCTCGCAGCAGGCGCTCTCGCGGCTGACGGCGCGGCGCCTGCTCACGTACGAGAAGGCGGCGAAGCGCGCCGGGCCCGGCCCCAGGGACCCCGCCCTCTATAACTTTAGGTGAGTGTTGTTGTGATGTGACTGTTAGTACTACGACGCGAGTCAGCTGCCCTCGCACCCGTGCCTGGCGCTAGTGGGCAGCTCGCAGCAGGCGCTCTCGCGGCTGACGGCGCGGCGCCTGCTCACGTACGAGAAGGCGGCGGAGCGCGCCGGGCCCGGCCCCAGGGACCCCGCCCTCTATAACTTTAGGTGAGTGTTGTTGTGATGTGACTGTTAGTACTACGACGCGAGTCAGCTGCCCTCGCACCCGTGCCTGGCGCTAGTGGGCAGCTCGCAGCAGGCGCTCTCGCGGCTGACGGCGCGGCGCCTGCTCACGTACGAGAAGGCGGCGGAGCGCGCCGGGCCCGGCCCCAGGGACCCCGCCCTCTATAACTTTAGGTGAGTGTTGTTGTGATGTGACTGTTAGTACTACGACGCGAGTCAGCTGCCCTCGCACCCGTGCCTGGCGCTAGTGGGCAGCTCGCAGCAGGCGCTCTCGCGGCTGACGGCGCGGCGCCTGCTCACGTACGAGAAGGCGGCGGAGCGCGCCGGGCCCGGCCCCAGGGACCCCGCCCTCTATAACTTTAGGTGAGTGTTGTTGTGATGTGACTGTTAGTACTACGACGCGAGTCAGCTGCCCTCGCACCCGTGCCTGGCGCTAGTGGGCAGCTCGCAGCAGGCGCTCTCGCGGCTGACGGCGCGGCGCCTGCTCACGTACGAGAAGGCGGCGGAGCGCGCCGGGCCCGGCCCCAGGGACCCCGCCCTCTATAACTTTAGGTGAGTGTTGTTGTGATGTGACTGTTAGTACTACGACGCGAGTCAGCTGCCCTCGCACCCGTGCCTGGCGCTAGTGGGCAGCTCGCAGCAGGCGCTCTCGCGGCTGACGGCGCGGCGCCTGCTCACGTACGAGAAGGCGGCGGAGCGCGCCGGGCCCGGCCCCAGGGACCCCGCCCTCTATAACTTTAGGTGAGTGTTGTTGTGATGTGACTGTTAGTACTACGACGCGAGTCAGCTGCCCTCGCACCCGTGCCTGGCGCTAGTGGGCAGCTCGCAGCAGGCGCTCTCGCGGCTGACGGCGCGGCGCCTGCTCACGTACGAGAAGGCGGCGGAGCGCGCCGGGCCCGGCCCCAGGGACCCCGCCCTCTATAACTTTAGGTGAGTGTTGTTGTGATGTGACTGTTAGTACTACGACGCGAGTCAGCTGCCCTCGCACCCGTGCCTGGCGCTAGTGGGCAGCTCGCAGCAGGCGCTCTCGCGGCTGACGGCGCGGCGCCTGCTCACGTACGAGAAGGCGGCGGAGCGCGCCGGGCCCGGCCCCAGGGACCCCGCCCTCTATAACTTTAGGTGAGTGTTGTTGTGATGTGACTGTTAGTACTACGACGCGAGTCAGCTGCCCTCGCACCCGTGCCTGGCGCTAGTGGGCAGCTCGCAGCAGGCGCTCTCGCGGCTGACGGCGCGGCGCCTGCTCACGTACGAGAAGGCGGCGGAGCGCGCCGGGCCCGGCCCCAGGGACCCCGCCCTCTATAACTTTAGGTGAGTGTTGTTGTGATGTGACTGTTAGTACTACGACGCGAGTCAGCTGCCCTCGCACCCGTGCCTGGCGCACGTCACGTTACGCAAGCAGTGTGTCCCGTCTCATACATTCCCATATTAATTGATAATCTAAACCTGCGTCTTTTTTTCAGAGAAAAATACTTTGCGCTTGGAGAAGGACAAATACCACGAAAAGAAATAAAGAAGAAAAGACAGGAAGACCTAGCGTCATACATCGCGAGTAGACAACAGGCGCGGATCGACTACTCGTGATAATAGACTTTATTGTAATAATCTTTAGGTACAATTTAACAGCATTAAAATGTTGAAAAAAAAAGTTTTTTAGTCGTACATGATGTTCGTGTGTCAATTAGAATGGAAATGACGGGATTTGCAGAAGATTGGGAGCCACCGTAGTTAATCGGCCTCACTACAGTTTTCGTAGATTTAAAGATTTGTCATTTATGTTCATAAAATCAAAGATAACTTGGACAAGTGAATTGGAGACCCCGGACGAGCAAGCGCAGTGTAGGTCGCCCGTGTACAAGATTAATTTTGTTACAAGCCTTTCTACAGAAACAACTACAAAATATTTAGCGAAGGTCGATATCTAGCAGTGGTAATGGTGATGATCAATCATGTAGGTAACAAACGGTTTTTCTTTTACAGTAGGTACATTACTATCTTTTAGGTAGCATTTTGTTGTTAACAAGCACGATTAGAGGACCTGCTTATTAGGAATGTGGTACACGCGACCGCGTCGCGCGACCCGTGGTCGTGGCCAGAGAACCGCAAGTCACGCATGCACGACTATGGTCGCGTGGTCGTCTATGATAGTCGCTAAGACCGGATTACTATCATTAGGTATACAGACGGACCTGACGAAAATAAAACACGTAATATGCATATTTAAATATATTATAATAAGTAAATACCCAACACAATAATAAGTAATATAAATAATACATTAAATGCTTTAACTTGACAGCATACATAACTTACATTCATCCCTTACTACATTGAAACATTATAGCTCATGTATAGTTTATTGGGTGTTTCGACAAGTCAGCTCTCTCTTTCAACTATTTATATTACAAAAGTATTGCACTTCTATGAATTACGCAATGGGTATGTACCATACATTATTTACAATAAGAATCGCGTGTTTCTTAATATAGTTTTTAGATTACTTACTTAGATTAAGTTTTAATTACGAATTCCTCTATAGGGGTGTCACTTATAAACATAAAAGTAGGTATGATACTTAAATGTATTTCGAACCCATTTTTTCACACTACCCGCATATTTCTAAATTAAATAATTATTTTAAAGTGACGTCACTCGTTGATGGCCATAGTGAGCATCATCTTGGTGAGTCCCACGTCGTCCTGCTGCGCGCCGGCCTGTCTCTGCGTCCACTGGCACAGCTTCCAGGCCTCCGCGCGTTTGGAGTTCGTGGCGCCTTTGTAGAGGCTTAGGAGCGAGTTTGTTGTCTGTGAGAAGGAATAAATATTGCTGAACAATTCACACTATATCTAGCGCCGTATACATGTGTTATGGGTGATAGATTTCTGATAGTCAAATAAAAGAAGAAAGAACGCCATTAAAATACGATACAATATACAATCATCATAATCGTAACAACAAGTGATTGGTGATCACACACTTTCAACAAAACCATCAAAGGTAATAAAACATTTTAACTTACCAAAAACAATCCTAACAGCGCTCTCATGTTTTTAGGGTTCAGTTTCAAGGCCTGGCAGTAGTATGTCTTTGCTAGTTCCAAATTATCGACTCCACCCTGATGGTCAAATAAAATAACATAATATAAACATTTGTTTCCTAAATGGGCAAAGATTAAATGATCATCAAGATATGTTGAAGCGCATAAGCAATCAATGGTAAAGAAGAAATAATGATGTATTCAATCTGCGGCCCGCCGAAACTTTTCTTGCGGCCCTCGGAGGCCATAGCAAATTATAATATTTTATTAACAGTAATAACTTCTCATTCACAGTTCCATTTTTCGCGTTTTCTCTATTAGCGTTTAAAAATATTATGACTCATCGCGGATCCAGTCGGTACATTTAATCGAAATTGGCGTGCGTCCTTTATTAACGTGTCGGCATCCTTTGAGTACTCTATTTAATTTTGACCATCTACCCTAAGCAGCAGGTAGCGGCCCTTCGGGCGTTGAAAAATTGATTATTGGCCCTTGCACAAAAAAGGTTGAAGATGCATGATTTATGGTCTAGTTACCATGGTGTATCTGATGTCCGCGAGCCGCTGCATGTGCAGGTGGTGGTGCGGCTGGTGCAGCAGCAGCTCCTCGCAGCAGAAGGCGGCGCGCGCGTAGTTGCCGGTGCGCAGGTACAGGGAACACAGCTCCTGCCACGCTTCCACGTCCGCCATAAACCTGAAACAATGCTCAGTTGTATTAAACTAGCGTTTGTACCAGTGGAGGATAGAAAGTCACTGCATTATAGAGTTGAGAGCACAGATTTATGACAGTTGCTTAGCTACGACTGGAGTGGAGAGGCAGTCAAATTAGTTGCACAATATTGTGTTAGTAATGGCTAGGAATTTGGTAGCCGTCAGCAGAACATACTGTCATTACTGACACATGTCTATTACGTCAGGAGGTGCATACTATTCATAAATGATGAAATAGGTATTTATTTTACACTGAGCCTTCTACAGAAAAACAAAGTATATCTTCCATTGATATGATAGTGATACATTGTGATTTGCTTATGTAGTTATAACAGAAGTACATTGCCAAATAATGACCCTTGAGTTGGAGACCTGTGTTTGTAAAATAATAATACTTTTACCTATAAATTTAATAGCAACTAGTCATAATACAATTAGGAATTTAATAAAACTAACTTGTTAAGGTATTCCACCAGCTCAGTGATAGCTTCAGCAATGAGTCCCATGGCTTTCAGCACAGCAATGCGCCTCTTCCTTGATGCAAACTCTGTGGGATCTGCTTCTATTGCGGTGTCCAGTAATTCTAGAGCCATGCTGTAACTGCAAAACAATAATAGTTATTGTAATTGTTTTTTTTATAGTCACAGCTTTATATAGATATTTTTGTTTGTGTTATCAATAAACAGTACCATGTGGTGTCGGAGTATTAATAGTGCCACACATGTTTTTCCATGGGTGTCATCAAACTGTCTTTAATATTGAAATCATGGCAGTAGGAATATTCAGCGTACTGGTCCAACTGACTGTGATCACCAAACCCCTGGTTATGTGTGGTGATTATATGAAATCAATGACTCGGTACCCTTGCCATGCTTTCTCTGCCACATCAACAATTTTCATCAGTTGAGAATAAGGTCAAACAAAGGTACTATAAAAAAACCACTTAAGTCTGAAAATAGATTCTATTCTAACGACCCATGCTCAGTAGTGGGCTATAATATAGGTTACTTTGATGATAATATTCTGGTGTGCCTTACAGCTATTTCTACCTATAAAATGACAGACCTATATAAACAATTTCGAGGTTTAACTTACTGCCCCTGAGCTTCCAGCAAAGAGTTCCTGTATTGTTGAAGTCTTGCACTCACAGGAAACTCAGTGCACAGAATCTTGAAGCAAGCATACACTTCTTTGTATTGGTGAGTGTCCATTCCTGCGATTATTACTTGCTCTAGCACCAGGTGTTCTGTGAAGAATATAAATAACTGTTACTATGTATTTAAAGAGTAGTAAAGAGATTTTTGATGGCCCTAAATTATCTAAACTAGTTAGCAGCTTTCAAAATACAAGGTTAGAATAACTGGCAACCACCACCAAAACAGTAATAAATGCTCCATCAAACACTCTCTGCATACCACTTCCTCACCAACAGATTACACAGACTACTTAACTTCTTATTTTAACAGCTTATGTATCTCTAGTTGCTAAGTTCGCCAGTGTACTGTGTACACTGAACTTACTGAAGTTGAGAGTATCATACATATTTAATGATTATAGAACATTTAGAAACATACTTTCATTGCCCAGTTTATCGAAGTTATCGCTGAGTATGGTTGTCCATATCTCCATGACATCGTCACTTCGTCTCTCGTTTCCTTCCCTCCATTGGCGAAGCAGATCTTTAGCTTCTGAAATGATTATTTAATTTATTTAACGAAGTCACAGTGCCCACAAAATATAGTGATGATACATAATGGAACAAAAAAAATATACATGAAGATATAATTTTACGATTATTGCAGCTCCAGCCTGGAAATATTACTCTCACTTACCACTAACAGAAATTCCATCGAAATTATATGACATTGTGATTTCCACGTGTACTAGTCTTATTCACAATTTTCCAAAATATGTATGTATTCGTAAATCTAATCTATTGAATATTTTGATTTTACCACGACGATGACAGATTTTTTTTCTTTTGGGATTTGGGGTTCATAACGTTGACAGTTCTAATCAAAGGATAGAGAGATAGCCATAGACTGATTTCTATAATGTTCCGATTCAACACCAGAGTTGGTAGGAGCATATTATGTACTTGAATCGGAAAGAACTGAGCATGTTTAATTGAAAAGACAGGTATGTACACTGCTTGTAACGGACTTTTACGTTTTTATCTAATAATTGAAAAAGTCTCCAGTATTTTAGAGCAAGACTATAATATTTAGTCTGTGGTGTAATATGACTACTGAATCCAATGAATCAATGAAAAATATTTTGTCTATGCCAAGCCGTGACGTACAGGTTACGTTCTACGCATAAATTCTACATTTTAGTTTGATAAAATGTAAAGACGTCTCCACTGGCCCTCAAAGTCAATACATAAACGAGCGAATTGGAACATGTTATTGTTGTGTGTGTGTGAACGTGAACGAAACGTCTGCAATATGTCTGACTATTTGGAAATATTTTTAGATGTACTGTAGTCGTAATTTTATTACAGTGATTATCTTTCCATTATCCTTAGTTTGCCATGGATTATACATAATAAATAATGCAATTGGTAAGCTGTTCGTGTCGATAGCTACAAAAAATGTCCATAGCCCTGCCTTCATTCCTCATCATACAATGCTAACTTTTTATGTTCAATGGCCTTTATCTTTGAGTTTTGTTTTCTTTTGTCCTCGGTTCGCACGTCGGACAAGTTTTCAGCATACGATTATGCGTCGTAATCCCGTATATTTATTCAGGCTATTTTGTCCCACAGATCGATAGAAGACTACAACGAAGTTATGTATCGTTGTGAAGGAAGGATTTCTAGTGTATAGTGGATAATGCGCGTCACGGACATTGCTCGAACAGGCTCGTGTTGAGCGCGCGTGCAGTGTTGAAACTTATCGTTGTAATTGGCGGTGGCAGGTCGCAGGCAGGTGGTCGCGTGACGTCAGCATGGAGGCGCTCGTGCAGTGCCCCGTGTGCACGCTCTTCCTGCACAATGGGATGACTCTGGAGTCTCACCTGGACACGCATCCCAAGGATCAGGTCATCAAGGCCCTCTGCTCTATCACCAAAACTAATAGCAGCTGTGATAGCAGCAGGACAGCCACCCCGGCCAACTCTGAGAGGTCCTACAGGAGCCGCTCCAGAACACCTGTCACTGAAGATGGCACTAACCCTTGGAATGGATCTAAAGAGCATGAGCGCTACTGGGCTAGAACACCTAGTGGCAATTCCTGTAGAACACAAGGATCCAGCCGTGCACCGAGTCGTACTCCCAGTAGGTCAAGCCGAGCTCCCAGCAGAACCCCTAGCCTTCCTCCTAGCAGGACTCCCAGATCTCATTCATCAACCAACATGTCAAGATTATGCACTCCTGAAAATAGGATGATTGATAATTTATCATATGATACAGCAATGGTTAGTAATTCGTCACAGAACTCTTTATCCAGCCATTCCAATACAAATTCAGTTATAAAAAGTGACAAATCCAACCAAACCTCAGCTTACCAGTCACCTTCAACTCGAGACTTTGATCAGCAATATATTGATTACTCTGAACATCAAGAAGAAAGAGAGGTAAAGTACTCTCGGAGTGCTGAATACACAGCTCTGGATACCAACACATATCCAATGAATGTGCCAATCACAGGAACAGTGCCTAAGATACAGTCTCTGCCCACTCACATGATGCCACCTCGAAAGAGAACCGAGTCCATCAAGGTCAATCCTGTAAAATCAAATAACTTACTAAACCTTGTGAAAAATAACATTAGTGGAATGCAAAGACTACCTTATGTGGCTAATCGCAACTCTTACCAAATGGTCTCAAACCCTACATTTGTTCAAAAGAATGTTCAAAATAGTATGATCCTGGCAAGTGGACTGCCTAGTACACAGTTACAAATTGACACCAAGACAGTTCCTCCCATAGTTCAAAATCACTTTAACTTGACCTCTGGTGCTTTCACCCCTGGTACTACAGTGGTCACACAAAATTCCCAGTACATTTACCAGGAAATGGTGCAAAATATTGAACCTAAAGCTTTTGTTCCTACAATGCCACCTGTTTTTACAAGTGAGAATATAACCAATGTCGCTCAAACCAGTTCAGAGTGTACAAGGATGTATCAGAATGTGATGCTAGTGGATCAGTTTGGAAACGCCTCTTGTATGTACACTCCTCAGCCAATGGTGCCAAAGCCATGCCCCCCTCCCTTATTTGCGGAAAGCACTCGCACTGTTAATGCATTTATGCAAAAATCAAACCCAATAAAGAATGATCCAAACAAGACTCTAATAATAGAGGTGGGTCCTATCATGCCACCTCAAAGGACCAGTCCCCGGCCGTCTGCTCACACCACGGTCATAACTCAGACTAGGCCTTCAGTCCCCAACATTCCCACTATCTCTCTTCCCAAACCGGAGGCTCCAAGTATTTCCATCATTGAGAAAGTGGAGAAAGCTGATGGTCCAGGCACAAGAGGGCTCAAGATATTGAGCAATATAAAAGTGGAGGTTCCAGTGCAGCACATTAAAAGTATGATAAATACAGTAATGGACTTGACAGGGTCTAATGATGCAGTGTATCCTGATAGGAGCAGGTCTCCTGAGAAGATTCTGCCGGACATTGAACTCTGCAAGGAGAGAGACGACTGTGTTCTGTCTACAGCCGGAAACTCACACACCTTTTCTGAACTGAAGTTTGAAGCTACCTCAAGTAAAGACTTATCTAGTAAAACTAGCAGTGTAGATAATAAATTAGAAACTGATTATGGAGACAGTTGTCCTGTGCCTGACTTGATATGTAACGAGAAGCCCTCGATCTCGCCTTACAGCGAACTCTCCGAAAGCGGTGATAACTCCATCGACCGCCCTCCCATCTCCCCACGCCCGCACTCCAGCGGGATGACACGCAAAGAGCCAGAAATGGACAAAAAGAAATCACCTATTAAAATAAGACTGAACAACATCCTCGTAAGAAAGAACAAGAAGATATTGCAGATAAAAAACGCCAAACCGCAGCCTACCTACTCCCGGTGCGAGATAACTCCCATAGCCTGCTCATCAAAGAGCGTAGCTCCCGAGAACTTTGTCGCCGCGCGAATAACGCAGTCACCGAAACTGCACGAGAAGGCTACACTGAAAACTATATCTATAGAGGAGATTAAAGAGAGAGATGAGTGTTACGAGGATATGGAGGTTGTTATGGAGGAGGTGAAGATGCCTCCGGCGCCGGCGAAGGCGGAGGTTTCAGTGAAGGAGGAGTTGAGCTCTAGCAACGAGTGCGCGTTCAGCAACGAAGCGCCCGGGCCCGCGCGGGGGCTCGGCCCGCTCGACCCGCTGCGGCCCATCTCCGTCAGCTACGGAACTATGTCCCCGACAGAATTCGACGAAGAGTCCAGCAACCGCGAACTGCTAGATCTAGAGACGGCTAAGAACAAACAGTTCGTGACAATGATGAACGATAACTACTTCGGCGATAACATTTACGTGGACTACTTCACGCCTGAGGACCGCGTTGAGAATTTCGACGATAAGGGTCCGGCGGTGTTCAAGGATAGTGGGAAGGAGGCGTTTTCTTGTAATATATGGGGCGAGCCGTCGACGAAGGAGAATGAGTTCGTTCTGCCGAACTTCATTCACGAGAGTTATAAGATAGCTGAGAGCGGGGTGGAGTACGCGGAGGAGGATGTGAGACGGGAGTGCAAGGGCGAGGTGCCTCCGCTGAACATCTGCGCTGACGAACGGATGCCGCCGCGCGGCGAGCTGAGCGGACAGGAGAGCAATGGAGACATGGACTCGTCTTGGAATGGGGTAAGACGATTTCTATTTCAATAATGAATATTAATTTGCTATAAAATCGAATTTCTATTGCCGTTATTGATTATGCCGTTTTTCTTTTAACAATTTCTAGAAAGATTAATTTGAAGCCTAATGTTTTGTATACCATTAGAGCATATGACACACTTATTATAAATACTGAGGGCCCAAAACTATACACTCAGTTTGTTTAATAATACGTACGTATTATAACAAGCCGCTACAACATTGTCAATTTAGAGTACTGATAAAACTTTATCT
Organism: Chloroclystis v-ata; assembly: GCA_963691955.1. Classification (NCBI taxonomy): domain Eukaryota; kingdom Metazoa; phylum Arthropoda; class Insecta; order Lepidoptera; family Geometridae; genus Chloroclystis; species Chloroclystis v-ata. The sequence goes on along the minus strand of OY829898.1, from coordinate 9,226,420 downwards.
GTGTGGGAGTGTGGTGCCGGCTTAGAATACTGCCACATTATCTTCCCGTGGTTCCTCAAACTGATTCATAGATTTACATACTTAAATACGGAAGTAGATATCACTGCCGGATATACTGTATAGGTACTGTGTTAGCTCAATGCGATCTCTAATCCTGTAGTGATTATACCAAATATTACGGCGTTTATGCTGATGATGATAAAGTTGTTGTGGTTCCAGATATACCCTGAGACGACGCCAGCGGAGCCCTACGACCTGATGGCGCGAGAGAGCTGGGTCTCGGACGGATCTGAGCTTGATGCTTCTGAGAGGCGAGATACTCTGTAAGTTTATTACACCAGTCGATTTAGAAATATATAGGTAACAACTTTAGTAATTATACGTAAATCGGTCCTGTAGAGACTTACAGGATCAATGGCATTGCCCGTTTGCGGGTGGTATCCGTTCCGGATTTCTCCCCAGGTTAAACTCTCTCAAAAGCAGTTCACAAGTGAAAATTCATGTATTTTAATTGTAACTCATTTAAAAATGAAATCTACGTAAATACGTCAACTATATAACCTTGCTGTAATTTTCTACTGCTTAACTAGCACTGGAGGTCCTAAAAACGTTTTTTTTTCTTTCTTTGGTTTTAAATAAATGATTTATTATGGTGATTAACAAATCTATTCTATTCTAGTGTTCTTTCACTTCCAACTTATACTTATATTTAACCTTAACCATTTAGTTCGAATTCAAGGTTAATTACAGTTTTAAATAGGTTCTGATGTAATTTAATTTATACTTGCCACCCGCAGTTTTTCCCGCGTTACATTGAATTTTCCTGTGGTGATAAGTAAACTATGTGTTGTGTATGAGTTATTTTATTTAATTAAAAATCAATACATACAAACTCTCATGTTTAATATTTAGGAAGGATTACCAGACTTTATTAACGTTCCCCGCGTTTTGATCAAGTAAAGCAATAAAGTTTAGCCCTCTACACTAAAAAACGGTTTATTGTATACCAAAACAAAACAATCCATTTTGTGATTTATATAGCAAACTGTAACCCTGTGCTATTCAGGCTACTTGCTCGTCAATCTTCAGCCTTTTAATATTTTTAAATATGCTTCAATTGTAACCATTTCGTTCTATTTCCAGGGAAGAAGAGCTATCATTCCCGAAGCGCGTGCACGTCTGCCAGACATGCGGCGCTAAGTTCTCGTCACCGAAGGAGCTTCGCTCGCACAAGGCCAACGAGCACGTCTCACAGACCACCCTCAAGCAGACATACAGTCGCCTGCTCACCGCAAGGACTATCAAGAAGGAGGAGAAACCGGATTTGACATGTGCGGGTGAGTTTCTACCTTGTAATCCTGTGCAGCGCACACTGAGCTAAGAATAATCCTGTTTTAACCATCCATTCACATGGTTCACATACCTACTGCAATACAAAAATAATAAATAATACAAAAATAATGTAGGTATATAATGTTTCTTAGCATTCAGAAACTTAGTATAAGAATGTGTCATATGCATGCATTAATTCAAGATTTACAAAAAAATATGTATACGAAAGACCAATGAGGTTTTATACTAAACCATTTCATATAGTCCGGGATCCGTAGTACATTGGAATCAAGTGATTACTAACAAGCTAATTTTTCGTGAGTAGCTTAATTTTAATGAGACGCCCAAAAATATCCTAAACTCAACTTTTGATTGTGGTAGCTAACAGAGATATCGAGGATTAAATATGTCGATTTGATGATCCAAAAAAATTGATAACTAACCGGTTGTTTTTTAGTTATATCGTAAGATAATGATCTAAATTATATGAAAAAATATTTGTCCTACAAAACCTATGGTTTGATCAAAGAGTCCCCCATTTCCAAAATGTATCGAAAACGAGGTCAAAATAAATGATTACTAACCAGCTGATTTTTTGTTGTATACTTAATTAATATTTATAAAATCTAACGGACATATTGTCCGACAAATTTCGTGGTACGTTATCCCGGTCCTACGGTCCAAAGTTGTAGTACACATCCTCGATGTAAAAATAATTACTATCAAGCTGAATTTTCGTGAATAGCTTCGTTTCGATGAGACGCCCAATAATATCCTATACCCCACTTTTGATTGTGGTAGCTAACAGATATATCAAAGATTAAATATGTCGATTTGATGATCCAAAAAAAATGATTACTAACCGGTTGTTTTTTAGTTATATCGTAAGATAATGATCTAAATTATATGAAAAAATATTTGTCCTACAAAACTTATGGTTTGATCAAAGAGTCCCCCATTTCCAAAATGTATCGAAAACGAGGTCACAATAGATTATTACCAACCAGTCATAATAACTTATTTTTAGGGTCCCATAGCCAAATGGCAAAAACGGAACCTTTATAGATTCGTCATGTCTGTCCATCCGTCCGTCTGTCCGTCCGTCCGTATGTCACAGCCATTTTACTTCGAAACTATAAAAGCTAAACTGTTCAAATTGTTACGTAGATGTAGTGTGTGAACCGCACTAAGATTTTAAATAAAATATTTAAAAAATCCATATAAAGAAAAACTATATATTTATGAAAAGGTCTTTAAAAATCATATTGAAGTTTCCAACAGCATTTATTTCTAAACTAAATGATTCGCACGAGAGACTCTGTGAAGGAAAAATGAGTGTGGGGGGTAGGTACACTAACTTCCAACATCAAAAATACGAAAATGATAAAACTAAAATGAATATTTAATGTACAGTACCACTAAATCTACCAACGAAAATTGGTTTGAACGAGATCTACCAAGTAGTTTATTAATAATATGTAAATAATTGCTGCGGAAGCCTACATGGGAGAGTCCGACTCGCACTTGGCAAATATTATTTGTTCTATTTAAACAAAAATCTATTTCTATTCTATTTCTATTTATTTTCTATCTATTTCTATTATTATATTAATTATTTCTATTTGGCAAATATTGTTTGTAGCTTTAATTTACAATTAGAATCAATTTATGTTTAAGAGAACTCGTAGTGTCTAGATAAACCTAACATAGGATTAAGATGCTACTAACCATGTAATGTACCAAATTTTTTACCAATAAATACTATCTATCTATCTATCTATCTATTTCTTTAGTTTAAATAAATGTTAATATAAATCTCTATTAGCAAACAATACCTGGATTATGTCTAAATTACCGCCCAATAAGCGTGCAATTCCTTATATATATATATATATAAATACTATAAATAAATATATAAATACTTAATACCTACAATATTTTTTTACCTAGATAACTATAAAATAAAGTTATTTAAATTTAAAAAAATCACTATCTTATCCATAATCACAAAAAGAACTCTCTATCGGAGGATCGAACTCGGTGACGCACAGTCACCAGTCAGTGACAGGAGTTCGATCCTTGCCATTACGCCAACTGAGTAGATGCGATAACAGACGAAATATGTCTTCGATATAATTACAAATTATATTTTATTGCGGGTGTGTTGTTACACTGACGCCGACTTAACTTTCTATGTTACAAATAGGCAAACTTAAAAATTACAATTCTTGTCGGACTAGCGATACCTACCTGTTTTTTTGTAGGACATTGTTACATTTGGGCAAGGAACACACTAACCTATTCAGTAATATTTTTGTCCTACAGTTACTAATGAGATAATTGGTCTTGTGGTATTAACAATGTCTAGGCGTAGGACCGGGATAACGTACCACGAAATTTGTCGGACAATATGTCCGTTAGATTTTATAAATATTAATTAAGTATACAACAAAAAATCAGCTGGTTAGTAATCATTTATTTTGACCTCGTTTTCGATACATTTTGGAAATGGGGGACTCTTTGATCAAACCATAGGTTTTGTAGGACAAATATTTTTTCATATAATTTAGATCATTATCTTACGATATAACTAAAAAACAACCGGTTACTTATCAATTTTTTTGGATCATCAAATCGACATATTTAATCCTCGATATCTCTGTTAGCTACCACAATCAAAAGTTGAGTATAGGATATTTTTGGGCGTCTCATTAAAATTAAGCTACTCACGAAAAATTAGCTTGTTAGTAATCACTTGATTCCAATGTACTACGGATCCCGGACTAATATAAATAATCTGATACATAATCAAATGATTTTCAATTCACAATAATTTGTAATTATATTTATGAATTTATAAATACCATAAACATTTAATATTATAATTCGGAAGAGGCTGTATGAGTAAATTTGCATTGCCGTATTTGTCGCATTAAAAAAAAAATTGCGCGCCAATTCTTTTTTTTTCTTACGTTTATCATCGTGTGGTAAATTACTTTATTCCCGCAAAATCTGAATTTGTAGTACTCATAAAATATTATTTATGTAAACTATGTAGATTGTATGAAACCATTGAAACCAAATTTATTTTATAAACTTACAACTTTTTTCCTATTTCCAGCAAATATCCTCTCAATGGATTCCAAAGAGAGCATAACATCGACAATACTAGAGGTGTACGACCCCGACGCATTGGAGGAGGCCAAGCCGAAGTTGAGCAACCTTCGCACGCTGCTCAGCAAGGAGGGCAAGCGGAAACGCAGGGACTTCATCTGTCCCACGTGTAAAGTTGATCAGGTAATACTAAATAAATAAATATATGTATATGGATAATTCACTCAGCAAAATATAGCCCCGTGGTAAGCTCGAAGCTTGTATTACGGGTGCAGATTTCTGAAAATTGGAAGATAGCTTAAAACCAGGAGAAGGGCATAGAATGCTTTTTACAGCGGGAAAACATTATAACGCGGGCAAGGCCGTGTGTGTGGTTTAGAGCTTAAGCTTTATTTAAACTTTTTCTAAGCTTTTTAGCTTAGAATTTAATATTTATTATAAATAGATATTTTTCACCGACTTCAAGGAGGGTCTCAAGTCGACTATATTCAACTTGGTAACTCATAACTGGGTACAAAAGTCATTAAAAATTAAATTAAAAAAAAAGAAAAACTTTTATTGGGTTTGGGTTGGCCTAGGGATGTTTATTATATAATGTTAAACAATATAATGTTGACGTTCCAGGTATCGGAGCCACTGTTCACGGCGCATCTGAAGCTGCACCCGCTGGAGTGCCTCACGTGCGGCAAACTGTTCTCGCGCCGCGCCAACCTGCAGCTGCACGTCAAGACGCACCTCGGCATCAAGGAGTACAAGTACGCAGAACAAATAAATCTGGACCAGTATTTTAGTCGAGTACCGAGTAATTTAGTAGCTAAACGTGTCTGAACACCAAATAAATTAGTTCCGCGGAACTCTGTGGAAAATGTTCTGAACTTTGAATAGTTGGAAGGACATGTGTCATCCACCAACCCGCATTTTCCCAGCGTGGTGAATTCAGGCCTAATCTCACTCGTCAAGAGAGAAGTCACAGTGCCCCAGGAGTGGGAAAGCTAATAAGGGTGATTATGATGAATTATCTATGTTTATTAATGTTATTTCAAGCTTTTAAACCAATGTTTGTATTTCCAGATGCGACATCTGCGAGAAGCGGTTCATGACGCGCCAGAAGCTCGGGGAACACCACAACATCCACACGGGCCGCGCTCCGTACAAGTGCACCTACTGCGACGACACCTTCCGCCGGTACTCCAACATGGTGCAGCACCGGTGAGACATTACACGTCGAATGAACGTATGGACGTTATATATGACGTTCCAGACACGCGTAAACTGACAACGCGTACGCTCTATCCGTACGCACCTTTAGTTGTCCATTACGTTTTCCGAACCGCGGTAACCACTTGAAGCTTTCGGCTAATCACTCGGCTAGATATTTATTTATTATTAATAACAATAATAAATAAATCATTTATTTTCTCAACACTTACAAATTTTTAACATAATGATTAGTACATAATTTTTTCAAGATGTTAAAGTAGCTTTATGTAGAACTATTCTGCAGTAAGTGTGAGACTGGTGCCTGCGATGGGTTTGTAAAACCTGTATTGCGGGTCACCTGGCTCTCAATCAGTTGGCAAAATTTTTATAGATGGCTAAACTGTTGTTACAGAGAGTAACTATATAAACTGTCCATCAATATTAATCAATGAATGAATTCCAGTGACCGCCACCACCTCCACAAGCGGATAAAAGCGCGCGACTACGTCTGCCAGTGCGGCGCCGTGTTCCAGTCGCGCGCCAAGTTCCTCTGGCACAAGGAGACGCACGCGGACAAGCCCAAGGCGTGCCTCTACTGCAGCGACAAGTTCGTGCACTCCGCCTCGCTGACGCGCCACGTGCGCCGCTCACACAACGACCTGTACCAGTCGCAGAACGCGCGCCTCAAGAACGAGAACGTGCCGTGTCCTATATGCAAGCAGGTACGTCGTTATGTTACTGGTAGATAGACAACTTAGGGCCCGTATTTCACCAAAGCATAGAGAAATGTTCAATCCAATCTCGTTATTTCCACATCTCGAAATACACTTTCAGAGGTGTGGTGGTATGTGTAATATTTTATTATGAAAATTTTAATTAGGTATAGTCATAATCATAAACATTTATTTCCATTGTTCCATTACACAAATCTTAGACAGGTCAATAAAAAAAAATAAAAAATGTCATAGCTCATGGTTCTAATAATGTGACAAAGACCATTTGTGTTGTTTATGGCACAAGAGGGCGCTTGCAAGCCTTCTTTTCAAGTACTACGGATCCCGGACTATAATGTTTGTAATGTTTGTAAAGCTGCCTACCTATTAACCATGAATAAAGATTTTTTCTTTTTTTCTTTCTTTCTTTCTTTCTTTCTTTCTTTCTTCCTACCTCTGTTTCAGCTTGGTATTATAGTTTAACCACCATTTTGAAATAACTTGTTTCCCCCAGATCTACCTCCGAACGAATCTCCGCGCCCACCTGCAGACGCACAGCGGCAAGCGTCCCTACTCCTGCGTGGTCTGCAACAAGTCCTTCACCACCAAGTGGAACCTCAAACTGCACCGCTGGGTGCACATGAGCCGCTCCGCCAAACCCTTCAAATGCACCCTCTGCAAAGGGGCCTTCATACGCCAATCTGAATACATCTCGCACATGAACGCTCACAAATCTGTCCGACCGTACACCTGCAACTACTGCGGCTGCCAGTTCATAAGGAAATACAACTGTCAGAGGCACGTTAGGGAGCATGAGATGGCTAAGAAGTTCGTCTGTAATGTACCCGAGTGTGGGAAGTCCTTCCATAGAAGTTACTATCTGTCCGAACATATGAAGGTTCACAGCGGCGCTCGTCCGTTCTCCTGTGACATCTGTGATAAGACGTCCAGTAACAAGTCCAATCATAATAAGCACATGAAGATACATCATGCGAGGGAGATGGTGGCTGCGGAGGCCTAGAGTGTGCTACTGTGGAGCCTAGTGTGTGTTGTCTTCGGTTTACTGAGGTTGGTGACATATCAATAGCGGAAAAATAAGACAATTTAGGTCTCAAATTAGTAAAGTTGTGCTCTTGTTTTAAAAAGCAGAATTTCCCACGTGAATATGACATCAGTAACTTGCGTGGTCTTGCATGAGAATCGAGCTTCTCTGTTTCTCTTGGTTTCTCTTGATGAAATAGAAACGTTATCTATAAATAATGACGTCATATAATTAAGAAAGGAATTCCTGCTTTTAAAATGGGCATGGTTTAATTAAAGAAGCTATGATTGCGCTACGCTTAGACTTTCATAGCTTTAGATGAAATTCGTTGTTATTGTTTCCTTGATAACATTTTCGTTTCTTGCATTTTGCATTGATGGAAATTGTGGATTTTCATGAATATAACATAACTCCAGAATAGATAGTGTACCGGCATTAGCGAGGGGCGACTTGTAAATATCTAGTTAAATTTCAAAATTATAACTAATTTGTAAAATTTGTAAATACAAGGACCAAACGGTTGTTATAATTAATTAGATAGGGATAAGCAGTTGTGATTATAACTGGGTATTTCTGTTGTATTATAGGGTCCTTTATCATGCATATTATGTAATCTGTAGTTCTCCTTTATACTGCTTGAAATCCCATACAAAAATCGCTGAAATAGGGGATGTTGATATTGTATGGGACACACTGATGATCTAGCCCCTAACTTATCTTAATCAAAGCTATCCAAATCGACTTAAGAGACTGGATATCCTAATTGTCCGTGATAGGATTAAAAGAATAAGTAGCTTGCTCAACCAACCAATTTGCTTATGGTCGAGAGACTGATTGGAAATAAATCTACCTATGGATGTATTTTAACCCTAATCAGAATTATGGCTCTCAGATTGATAGAGATCTGATAAGTTACATCTTTATCATAATATTTAATGATTCAGACTCTAGAAATACAACTGAAATACCATACAAAAAAATAGTCAAAAAGAGTTTTGGTATAGGACCCCGCTTTATGGTTTAAGTGTTCTGCATTTTGTACCATGCCCCTCAAAGTTTGATAACTTTTGTTATTTTGCTAATTTGGGTACTTGCTTAAGGCAGTTTTCCCAAGGGTTAAGAGTTAAGACCTAACAAATATTTTTATTCTTTTGACTTATTTTGTAAATAATTTAATTTTCTACTATATTTTTCTTTCAAAGTTTTGTAAATATAATTAAAATAATCATTTAATCTAGTTAGTTCTATTTTTATTTATGAATGCTATTTAGTGTTTACATGTAGTTTTTAGTGTCAGTTTCATTAATTTGATGCAAATATTTACTTAAGACAATTTAATCTGCTGGTTTACAACTTTACACTAAATGCAATGCTATACTTTAAGTTACCTAGCCGTTTTCGGCTACTGTAACTGGCTTTATACTTATAATTTTGACTATTATTGAGCTTATATATGTTTATATATGTTTAGCTCTAATATGACTAATATATCAAATCTTGTTAAAATTCCCGGTTTTACACTGCTAGGGGATTTACTGGACACTGTTACTTATAAAAAGGGTGTATAACATGAATAATGAGGACCTACATCATAAAACCTCACCCCAGTCCCCACTACAGACAAAAGTCTCTCCAATAAAATTGAATAGAATGGAATTTGATGTTTGATGAACTCTATGCAGTGTAATTCTAGTTCTAAATAATCACTACCCATAGTTTTGAGTTATTATAAATAACTTTGGCAATATACATGAAGTGCCTACAAAAATATGTTATATCACCAAATTAGATGCAATTATTATTATTACTTGTAAGAATCTGAGTAATAGCTTTCCACACTTGTTTGCCTAGTTGACTTTATAACTAAGTTATGCAATTGACTGAAAGTTTTTAAAGGATTATCGTTCGATTTGCCACTTCCAATATTCTCACTGCTTTGACTGTAGAACTAATAACAATTATAGAATTTTACTTTCAACATTTTCGTGAGTTACTCTATTCATTTTATAATTACGGGAATTACTCGCGTTTTGCGGTTCTCACTCGCGCGAGCAGAGACTTAACACGGCGTAACGCTCACTCCTGATAAATACTGTTCTTGTTCCAGTCGAAACGTCGAGAGTGGTTTAACTCCTTTGTAAATACGTAAGTAATTCCTGTTGTTATAAAATGAATGAAATTGACAAGGTTCGGTTTAATTGGGCAAACAAGTTAAGAAAGTCGTGTTAAAAGTGCAATGTTAATTAATTCGTTGTCCTTCAGTAAATGTTTATTTAACCCAGTGTCATTTACTTCATTGTTATCTTTAGACCAATTCGTACTATGCTGATTGTAGAATTCCTTTTAATTTTCCACATCCGTCATAGAATTCGCATATGGTGGTTTTTTGTCAATGGTAATGTTGTATAGTAAAATATACGCATCTACGAGTATTGATACAGTCGCGATGAAAACGCGATACTGTCGTGATTTTCTTGCGATGAAACGGTAATGACATGCATGTCCAACACAGTCGCGCGTTTGCATCGATTCAGTCGCTATTCTGTTGCGCACTGGCAACGCGCGTAGTCGCATATTTACTTCTAGATATATCATTATGAACAAATTATTTTTTATATGAAAATAGCTTTCCGCCCGCGGTTTCGTCCACGTTTTATTACGTTTACCGGGGAAATAAAGGTTTTACCCACTGTAGATAGCAGCATGTTCATTTGTTCATCTCCTGGTTTTAAGATTCTTCCCCAACAATTTTCAGCTCAATTGATAAAGCCAAAACAATAGTACCTATAACTCAAACTGTCTTTCTTTTATTTTTCGTCTTTTATATGTATAATATAGATAACTTGAGTTTATTATAAACCCATGTGATTTATATTGTTACACACCGCTGACTACGGTTCACACATTTAAACCCACTTACATGAAATAAATACATTATCTAATTAACCATTATACTTAATTAATTTGTTTAAGCATAGGTGGTAAATGATATCGGTAGTAGTACAGGAGTATGGAGGCACTGGGTTCAAGATCAGAATTTTACTAGTAAGTAGTTCTGTTCTCTTAGTTAATTCTATTTGTTTGAAATTTATGAATCACACCAGCTGTGTTCACCAAAAAATCTTTTATGTATTTTGTACACTTATAAAACAATGATCTCGTATTATTAAAATGAAGACAACCCTTTGTTAAATGCCTGTAGTGAGCCGGAAGTGAAGCCATTTTTGTTAAATTCTATTTGATTTCACGATGAAGTCGAACGAGGCTAGTTTTGTTTGGAAAACTCGAATATTTTAATATTCTAGGACAAAAATCATTGTTATTATAATGATTATTAGGATTTTTTACATGTGGAAAATTTGTTTTCCCCCGCAAGTATCTCTTAAAGAAATAGTCCTGAAATAGCTTTGAATTATAGAAACAAAAATTATTAAATCCATTTTATTATTAGATACAATGTTTATTTAACACAAAATTAACTTTAAAATAAAAGATAATCATCTTTTATAGTTAGTTTTTATAGTTACAGGCCATCAAATTACTTCATCTTTTATTTTTTTATAGTTACAGATCATCAAACTAATTGAGTTTAAAATTTAGCCTCATAACTCGCGGTCGTCTCTAGATTAAGTTCACCTTGCTCACTGCCCACGTCATGTAATTTTCTCGAAGAAGTCTTCCATGAGTACCTCAGTATAATTAGTGATTGCTGGCTGGTACTACGATTCTTCCCGAGGCCTGCGTCATCCCTGTTGTTTTGATTATTGTACCTCTGACGCAACTGAATCTACTCTCTCTTTGTTAAAGGGTTACTGATAATACCGATATGATAGCCTCGTGGTTTTATTCATAATGGTATAAAGCATTAAGCCACCGTTACACTAGGGGACAAATGGAGCAACATGTTGCGGAACGTTCCCTAAGAACCACGTAGAACCCTTTCGCAGAGGGAGCAAGCAACATGCCTTGCTCCCTCTGTAAGGTTGACACTATGGTTGCAGCGTCACGTTAATCTAGTGTTTCGCGTCATGTTGTAGGACAATTTGTTGTATTAACGCATACTGGTTAGTTTTGTTTTTTACTAAAATATTTGGGAAAATACCTTGAATCTCGTTTAATATGTGTTTCTGTCTTCTACCACATATTCTAGCAAGAAATTTAAAAGGCTTATTCCCAATAAACCCTCAATTTAGTTCCAAGTTCCATCGAACGAGTGATACGTTTGTACAAAATAGGTAGCGGTAACATAAAGCAATTTCTTATTCAAATAAGGTAGTTATCTAACAACTAACTAGCATATTGGACTTGTAAAGTTTCAGAATCTTCAGAATTAGTTTCTTATGATTTGAAGTGCCTATATTGTAACTTCTATAGAAATGTTCAAGTTAAATACAAATAATAACAGTAGTCTCAAATGTAAGTTTTTACCTATAAATATAAAGAGTTAAATTTTGAATCTTATAAACTACAGTCAGGTCATTTTAATAAGTAACATTTGACATTTCGTTGAACCAAATTTTACTTTTTTCAATTATGGTTACAAATAATGATTTTACGATTTGTTTAAACGAATATACCTTCCTTCATAAACTATTCTAAACTTAACAAATCATTTCTGATCCTAAGAACTGACAGACGTCAAATGTTATTAAAATGGCCTGACTATAGCTACCTACATTTGGTGCTCTTGGTATCTTGTCAACGTGTTAGGTATTCTGGTAGTTAGATGTATATAACTTAGAATAACACCTTCAAAGTTATGTAAGGTATATCAGGTGAAGCAGATATCGTTAGATAGGATTTTGAAACGCCGTGACTCGTGACGCAGGTTTCCTAGGCCGACACAGTACTTTAAGAGGAAATCGATTATTTATTTTATCGGAACATTTCTAGTAGATCCATCCTGTAATATCCCATTTATGCAAATATACGTTTATCGATCGTTTATAATTTTTCTTGAGAAATTTCCTATTTCTGTTGGGACTAAGATGGAGCTAATAGGAATGGACCGTTTAGTTGTAAGTCTGTAATATTAATGTTAGGCTGTATATATAAAAGTTTTGTATGTAATGTAACTCGGGCGGGGTCACTGAACAGTGTGTCTGCAATAAATTATTGTAAGATTGTTATTCATTGTTTTATTTATTTTATACTATCTGATTTTGAGTAAATTGATAATGCATTTATTAGAATATTAGGGGCGAGAGGTTGCTGCGTAAATTGTCTAGGATAAGCTAGCAGGACACAGGGACTTCTCTCGTGTCGAAAAAAATTGTCCAGCAATTATTTTTCTATAGTTTCGTCAAAGGGTACGGTAGACTTGATCGAAACCTTATATATAAATAACAAAACATAAAAAAATATTGATTATGAGTCGACAACATAATCCGCAAAATTCGAATTATGGAGAATTTCGTCAAATTTCACCCGAGCGAAGCCGGGTTTTGATCTAGTATTTTTATATTCCCTCCTAAAATGTCGCAAGTCGTGTCGTGCGTCATAAATTAATTATCAGATGAAATCCAATTCATGGATTCGTTATCAAAGGTTAACCGCGTACGGATCATTTATTGTGTATCAACATGTACTTATAGTTATTTTCCATTAATTATATTTTTAACTTTGGTAATCGATGATCAACAATATGCGTCATTTAACATGTTTTAAAACTATCAATTGTGTATTTGTCCGTTGGAATAAAACGCGACACAAATTATTTCTATACGTCTTTACCAGCGCTGTAGGGGTTTGGTTGGACTGTGTGAAGTGAAGTACCTAGGTATAGTAAAACCATTCTAAAAATGAACTCCCCTCCACAAAACCGTGATGATTTCAACGTGTGAGAGGAAATACAGAATAGGTACACAGAAAAAAAAAATACAAAATTCGGTGGAGGGGCGTTCATTTTAGAAATGGTTTTACTATACCTATATATAGGTACTCTAACTTAACTAATGCTATTATTAGAAAAATGTTAAAGAAATTATAACAAATATTATGTAAGTCCTTATCAACCAGGTCAGCGACCGACCGCGACACATTAAATGAGATGGAAGTTAGAAAAATCTGAAAAACCAGACGAAACTGGTTTTATGGAGATTGATTAAATATTGAGTTTTTATAGGCCAAGTTAATTATACGTATAGGTACCTACTTATTTGCCGATTGAGATATGCCCGAGAGCTCATGAATTAAGTGAACTTAATATAAAATTCCCGTGTCAAAATGTTAGTTACCATACTCCTCCGAAACGGCTCGACCGATGTTTATTAAATTTTTGACTGAGATTCGGCCAACATCTATTTTTCATACCCTGTAAGGTGATTTTTTTATTACCTATTTCTCACCTATAAGGTGAGAAATAGAAAAAATGAAAACGGGCGAAGCTGTGGGCGGGTCATCTATAAAATCTTCGCGGTGAAACAAAATGGTTAGTAGCAGATAACGATGATTTAATAATTTTGAAGTAAATATTACTCTGCGTTACACCAGCCATCGGTCATCCGATTATCCTTATCTGTGGAAAATATTTATATATCCAAATAAAAAAAATTGAGGCGTAGTTTTCAATTCATTCAAATATTTTTTGTCATAGGTCAAGTTTAAAGCAATATCATCTGCTTTGGCTAGATAAGATTAAGACTGAAATAACATGATAGGTATTTTTATCATTTATGCAGCTGCATATAATTATGATAAAACATGAATGTAATTTATATAATACTAGCTTTTCGCCCTGCGGCTTCGCCTGCGTTTTACACTTTCCCGCAAATTTCTTTGCTATATTATAGCCTATGTTACTCGGGGATAATGTAGCTTTCCAAAGGTGAAAGAATTTATGAAATCGGTCCAGTAGTTTCGGAGCCTATTCATTACAAACAAACAAACAAATCTTTCCTCTTTATAATATTAGTATAGATATATATTGATATATTAAAGATTTAGCTTTGCTAGATATGCTTTGAGAACAAAGGGTTTATTACCGCTATTTACGTTCCCACAGCTGAGATACATGGATTTCTTGACAAGAGAAATGAGACTTTAATTCTCCACGATGTGAAATGCGGGTGAAATTTGCAATAATGTGAAATACCTAAACCTACAGTTGAAATTAAAATGGAAAACTAGGTAGGTACTAACCTACATAAAATTTCACCAAAATCGGTAGAGCTATTTCCAAGATGGGTATATTATATAGAATAGAAACAAAAATCCTCGTCAGGTAATTATTTATGTCCAACGTGTTTTAAGCTACGGAGGCTTTATCTAATATGACGCAATAACAACGAAAAATACATAAAGGTCAAAGTAAATCATGATGAGTTACTATCAAACCTTAGAGCGGCGTTAGGTACTTCTGTTAAAATGGAAAAATGTAGGTCTCTTATAGGTAGGTTTTCGTTGTAATTTTATGACTAAAGAACGGCTGATTTAGGTGCTTTTAGTTTAAAAATTGTAGTAGCCCAGGGACAGGGAAGGTTTATAAGGTGAGAAAACATGGAACAAAGCGAGCGAAGCCGCGGACGGGTCAGCTAGTTGGTAGATTACAAAATATGAGCTTTGTAGGTTTTGCAAACCGCAATACGTCACACATTTTTTTATAGATACCTACTACCAAGTTGGCAGACAAGCATGCGGCCCACTTAGTGGTTGGTGGAGGGCGGTTACCGCAACCTATTGACGCCTGTAGCATCAGAGATGTTCCCTGCGTGCAGCCGAACCCTTTAAATCCTTCACATATAAGTTGTTGCAAACAACAATCAGTGCTGTGCCAACAGAGGGCGCAGTCAGCAGTTGCCAACTTGCCACGGGTCACGGCTGAACACGCCCCCACGTGCCTGACGCGCATCGTACGACAGATGACGCGATAACGCTCGAGCCCTATCTCTCTCTGCTTTCCATTGTTATTGGAGTTTAAGATAACTTCCTTTGAACTGATATGACGATGTGAAGTTTTTCGGAAAATATACTTTGAAAACGTTGAAGGTAAATATCGTGAGGAAACTGTGCTGTTCTGACTTTGAAAAGTTTGAAGGACATGTGACATTCACTAATCCGCAGTTCCGCACACCAATAAACCACCATCAAAAGCTGACGAAGTAGTTAGCTTATTTATTTATTGAGTTTACTGCAGGAAATACCTATACAGAAAATCTTAAAAATAATACAAAACAAAAAACTAGTGACTAAGGAGTTAAAACTCAAGTATCGCCTTTTTTACAGTTTCATCTTGTATGTGATGACACAGATCCACTCATCGTTTTTTGGCCGTAAGCTCAGGTAAGTATAAAAAAAATGTTACCTATATATTTATAAGGGCTGTGGATTTTGTTTAATAAATAAATAAATCATCGGAACTTAACCTTTCAATAGCTTTTGAAATTTATCTCCAAGCTTATCTCTTCACGCAGTATCTGTTAAGAATTACCGAAAAATGATGTCGTGCGCTTAAGATAATGAATCCGCCTGCATGATGCAAAAATGCCGCATACATGTATTGAACAGGATGTGATAGCCTCAACGTGTGAGAGGAAATAGTTACTTATTGTAATAATAAGAGTGGCTGCATCGTTATTGGAAACCAGTCGCATCCGTAATCTCAGCGTCAGATCTTTACTAATATTATAAAGCCTTATCTTGGGAACCGCTGTTGGTCAATTTGAAAAAATCTGTCAGTATTTTAGTTATGTACAGCTTTAAATAATAAAACATACTATCAAATTTGGGGCACCCTATCAGTATCTTTTGTTATACGCATGACTTTTACATCAGCAAGATTGCGGCAATAGGTCTGTTACTGTTATCTCGTGAGTTTAATTTAAACAGATACTTTTTAATAAGTTATACTTATCTAAATAGGTTCTGCTAAGCTTGAATTGGGTTTATTAGGTTCCGAACTTGCTGCTATGGGAAGAAGCCTCATAATCTACGTTCGTTAACGTAAATAGGGTTATTTACGTTCTCCACTGCTAGGATACGGGAACTTCTCTCTTAAAGAGAGAATACGCCACTCTCTGCTAGATGGTGAATGTCACATCTTATACAAACTTTTTAAGTTCTCAGAAAACCTGTTTCCTCACGATGTTTGACTTCACCGTTAGAGCACGTATGTGAAGGGGACATACATTTTTAAATTAGAAAATTCCAGCGGTGCGGGCCGGGGTTTGAAGTTTTGAACCATGGAATGAAAAGGGGAAATATAAGTACTCCTGGACAATTCACACAGCAACATCTAGCCTCGTGCTAAGCTCGAAGCTTGTATTATGTATGAAAGAGCCTAATAGTTGTCAAGTCAATTTGTTTGTACCATGATTGAGTTAATTATGAACTAGATTATATTATACCTACTTGGACTAGGTTAAAAGGGGTGTGTCTGATTAGCTGTGGACTATGCACCATGACCACACGTGGACAAGACGTCAGTTATTTATGGTTCCGATTAATATGACGGTTTATTAGTAAAATTATTCCATGTTTTATAATTTGTTGACATAATTTCTCCTATAAATGTTTACTAAGTCTTTGTTAATTATGCTGAAAGTTCTGAGAGAGTTGGTAGGTAAACGTTAGTATAATAAACAATGATAATTTTGATACTGAAATTCTAAAGATGGGGGTGAAAAGTTCTCGAGTGGAGACTACGGATCGGAAAACGCAGAGTCGGACTTCCACCAACAAGATGGACAGAAGATCTTGTCAAGGCTGCTGGTTCACGGTGGATGCAGGCTGCATCCGACCGTAATACCTGGAGGTCATTAAGGGAGCCTATGTCCAGCAGTGGACGTACGATGGCTGAAATGATGATGATGATGAGTAAGATATTTAAAAATTTATCTCATTTATTTCCATAAAATCCTAAAGATCACTTGGACAAGATATTGTACCAACACAAGCTTCGAGTCTATTTAAGATAAACTACTAGTTACTACTACTGAAATCAACATATTTCTTAACAGATTTTATTTCTGGTAACGGATAAGTTACTTTGCATACCGTGTTGAAGTTGTGCAAAACAACTTTGTAAATGTTAAGAAAAACCACCAACTACTGAAATATTTAATGCTTTTTATAGAGCCACAACTTGATACCTACTTTGCGGATAAATATTATCAGTTCTACCTAAAGGTAGCTAAAACTGAAACTTACCTAGACAATGGTCACGTTAACTCCACGTCTAGACAAAATGTTCGTATAATGATCTCTTTAAAATCCTTTAGGTCAACGATTGTGACAAAAATGTTAATTAAAACCTGTAATAAAATGTTGAAATATAATCATATTTCTTAATGTATCGTAAAAAACCGGCTTTTATCATTTTAGGCAGTTATCAGCTAATTAAAATAATCTGTCGTAGTAAATGGTCGTGACTAATGAATGATCTTAGTTTACTTGGAGCAATATTAAATAAATAAATAAACTATGGAGCGTGCCATCTTACGTAACGTATCTATAATTTTGTTTGTTACCTTCGAGTGAGGTAAACTCGATGATTCATTACTCATTCACTACAGACGAAATTAGATAGATATTAAAGTAGGTAGATGGTCTGTAGTCTGTACGATTATGAACGCCATATTTTAAACTAGCCGACCTGCCGACAGCTTCGCTTGTGTTTTTTTACGTTATCTAAATAATTATAGTTAAGTATGTAGGTACATATTTATAAAAAAATAGACTATATAATAAACGAGGAAGGCTATTTCTAAAAAAAAATGTGACACAAATTCACAATCGTACCAACGTTAACGTATTAGATTATTAATAATGACCGAAATAAGGCTTACCTACTAGGTACCTAGTCTTAATATTAACAGATAAGCTCTCATAAATCACGATAAGGATATGTAAAAGATATTTGTATAAAGCCTGGCATTAGGGAATGTTAAGAAAAATTCCTCTTGTATTTGAGATGGTTCCTTTCCTAGCTCCAATGCGGACTCGAGCATAACGGTACCAACCCAATGCATGAAATCTTTTCCAATGACATACGGTCTGATTATTTCTTGGACACTAATTAAAGTACCTCGATAGGTGGTATTAATTAAAACCAATATCTTTGCCTGAAACCAAATTAACAATGCAAAGTTAAATAACCCAACATTTTCCCATGTTGCATCATCCATCGTCTCGCTTAACGACCTTATCGATGTCATCATTTCACGAGTTTTAGGGTTCCTTATTTTGGTGACAGATACAACAATTACTTTCTCCAAAATGCGCTATTATTCACTGGATTTTTCAGCAGGAAAACACCTCATCTATTATTATTTAAAAATACATTTTAATTACAAATAATAGATATATGGTTTTTATGCTCGCTCAAACGTGTCTTTGCCAACGTAAAGCATTTTATTATGTACTTTTTGACGGATTTTCCGGGTGGAAAAACGTGAAATAAAAATCGCACTATAGAGCAGTTGGAAGTACTTATTTATTATTTTATGTGCGATTTCTGTACTAACAACATCTTTTCATCTTAAATAGGTATAAAAAACTTATTCTAGAAATTCTTATTCGCGAACAAGAGCGGACAAAAGATTGTGTGGTCATTATCAATCACTAAGTAGGTAATTATTCCCCATTAGTTATAAAATAAAAAAATATAAATTTATCACGGTTGGTGACCCTTGTTCTTCTACGATTTTCCCCATCATTCTTAAAAACCTTTATTATCGAGTTTAACGGCCCATCGAGGCACAGCCGAGGTAAATTGTAAACCGGGGGTGTACGGGACTGGGGGTAAACGAAACTAACCCAACTAAAACACCAAGTTTCGAATCAAAAAGTCATCACTGGCCTCATACACTGGTTGGAAAGGGTTTTCTATAAACACTAATAGGTACGTTATACACGAAAACACACTGTGAAGTCGCCTGAACGACGATAATTCGATAGAGATTTTTTTGGAAGGGCCCTTCTACATAATCTTCTTCCGAAATAGGCTATCGAATTATACTCATCTCATCATCATACTAGTAGGTACCCGTTATACTCATTACCCATACTGCGTCCCAGCGGCTTGATGATTTCAGCGAGTTGGCACGGTATACAAATCTGCCATAGAATCATAATACCATCTGCCATGCACCACACCCCGGTCTAGATACGTGCGTAGGTACCTACGTCATGAGCTGCTAGTGTTAGTTTCAAATCCGTTAGCCCAAATGATATAAAAATCATTCGGTTACTAGCCGGAAAATATCTGGGCTACAATCGTAAGACCAAGTTTTAACCCAGTTAGATAGTCTGGTCTTGTTACCCAGTCGTCAAGGTTCCCGTTTCTCATTGACCTGATTATCTGGAAGACGCGATTAGCTAGACGTGTCTCAATGCCTCCCAGTAATGACAATGAGGGTTATTTATAGATACCTATTACCTGTTTATTCAGATGTGAAGCATTGGTAGGGAACTTTGTAAATAAACTTGGGTAGAGTCGGTACGTGATAGAGATAAGTCTTAAAGTTATTGTCTTTCCAGTAAAGTCACCTTGGCAGAAAATACAGTAGTAAGTCGACTCTGATGTTAATTTTGATGTAGGTATTGAAATCGATCCATCCTGTCCTTTTCCCGCAAGAACTTTATGGGGTCGGCACAACGTGGCATTTCCTTCCATTTTCCACTATCGGCCATCATATCTACAACACCCACTCTTTTTTTACACACATCATCCTTCACACAGTCCATCCATCTTTTCTCTGGCCTACCTCTCCTGACATCCCCATCTACTCTCTTACATTCATTACCTATCTTTACTAATAATAAATCTGTAAATGTTGGTCATGGAGTAGGTAGGTACCTAAGTTTTTGAACTCTTAGAACAAATATTTGCATATCATACAATTTTTCGTCTCGATGCGAGAATAGAGTGAGCAACCTCTTGTGTCTAAGGCGGACCTTCGCCCGCTGCGGCACAGAGGTCGTCTTTATCACGGGATATTTACCACAATTTATTTACTACTTTATCAAATAAGTACCTACTTAGATACTTAAAGTTTGTACATATTAGAGATTTACTTCATTCATCACGTAACATAATAGGATTGATAATTTATGCCCTGTCAAAGCATAAATTGATAAACTTTAAGCTAAGTATAAGATTATTATCATTGATAACAAACTAGCTGGTAGTAGGTATCAGTGTAATCTAACATACATGAGGCTATTTTATCTTTGCGTGATGATAACATTTTCTTGTAGGTATATGAATCAATCGGAATTGTTTATCAACAAATCGCTAAATTTGTAACACGCAACGTCGATTAACGTGCTAGCCTAAGAAAAATACCACTCTTCTTCCGAAGATGGAAATGGTGTTCATTATTTTATTAAAATCTAGCCGACTGGCCGATTGCTTAGCTTGCTTTTTTTTTACCTTATTTTAAATAAATAAATAAAAATAAATAAAATTTGTTTATTTCAGATAACTTAATCCATATGATGTTAGTAGCACACAAAAATACAAGTAGAGTTGTTAGTAGGTACGCTTTAAAATAATAAAATAAAATAAAATATCTGTCCTCTCTATATTGCATTCTGGATCAATTTGACCCAGAATGAAGAGGAACATCTATTGGATAATGTTTTCAGGATGCTGTTACGACTGTCCCGTATTCTGCGGATCAGGGAAGCCGTCTTTTTGCGGATTATTGCTTCAAACCCGTCAGTTTGATATTCCGCAAACATCCCCGACGCGCTACAGAAACGAGGCAGCCGCAACATCATCCTGAAAACATTATTATATTGGATGCGTAGAGTATCTGCAGACTTTTTTGTATGGTTGACCCACAGACTTCCCGTGTACATATTTTGACAGTACGCTTTAAACAGCGTGAGTTTTACGTCCTCGGTACAACGGGAAAATCTGCGAGCCACCATGTTACCTCTTACTGCAAGAGCTCTACGCTCCCTCTCAATGTCTGCATCGTCTTTGAGGTTGTCGGTAATTATATGCCCCAAGTATTTGAATTTAGACACTCTTTTAATATTCAATCCATTTAGAGCAATATGATGAGTGTTAATGGTACAATTACCGACAGCCCCAAAGACCATGCACTCCGTTTTTTTCACATTATACAAGAGGCCGTGCTCAGTAGCGTACATTTCACACAAACGTAACATTTCTCTCAGACCACCCACCGTTGGGCTGAGGAGCACCATGTCGTCTGCGTAACTTAAGTTATTGGTACTAACACCATCTATACTACAGCCGACACGCATGCTACTCAACCCCACGATGAGATCATTCACATAAATGTTGAAAAGGTTTGGTGAACTTAACCCGCCCTGTCTTACTCCGTTATCCAGCTTGTATGCATCAGAAAGTGAATTTGCCCATCTCACAAAGTTGGTTTGATTGCCGTACCAATACTGGAACAACTTCCGTATTTCTGCCGGTACACCTCTGCTCTCTAACTTACTCCAGAGCACCTCGTACGAGACGAGGTCAAATGCCTTGGATAAGTCCAGAAAGCAGGCGTATACCGGCGTTTTACGGCTGGTGTAATACTGGACAGTGTGCTTCAGACTAACGATTGCGCTTTCAGTAGAAAGTCCGGATCGAAATCCGAACTGAGCGTCATGTAATAAAGCCATAAATAAAGCCTTCGTCGATAAATTTACTATCCCACACTGAAATATTTTTTCAAATCGACCATCATTGGTTCCTGTTATTAGCAAGGTTCAAACAAACAAACTCCTTGATTTATTTTATTAGTATAGAAAACATTGACCATTAAAATAATTATTTAAAATTTTCCTATAAGTACCTAGAACTCATTAATTCTAATAATAGGTACTTACCTACCGGTGAATACCCACGTAACTTCCAGTTTTTCGACAGTAAGGCTGATGCAACCT
Source organism: Chloroclystis v-ata (assembly GCA_963691955.1). Taxonomy (NCBI): domain Eukaryota; kingdom Metazoa; phylum Arthropoda; class Insecta; order Lepidoptera; family Geometridae; genus Chloroclystis; species Chloroclystis v-ata. The sequence goes on along the minus strand of OY829898.1, from coordinate 9,204,163 downwards.
TGTCGTCTATATTGCGTTTGTCAAAATGTCTATCAAATGGCAAAGTTCGACGCCGAGCCCACACGCGAACATTCATGCGTACCCACCTAGTCACTACTAGACAGCGTGATGATAATGATGATGGTATTAATGTCTTTCACCTTGAAACAAGTTAGGATAAATATGCGAAGGCGTAGGCGACTGAAATAAAAGCTAAAGTTGCATAAGATTACCTATATTTTGAGCTTTTACATACAAATTGCTGGAGCAATAAGGACAATGGACAGTAGGAAACTATAATTTGAATTTGATATAATTTGGATTTAATGTTTTAAGTATTTAATAATTAGGAATAAAAAAATCCAGGTCTATTTCACGATATTACTTTGGCTTTGGTCGTCTTTGGCTTTGGCTCGAATCTCAGTCAACTCATTGTCCGGGCACGAGCCACTTCATAATTTATATTTTATAATGTTCAAATAGTTGTGACATTAGCTCTTCGACTTATCCGTGGCTTTCCGAATGTCTAGCTAGGTACTCCACACTCTGTGTTGGTGCATCCTTAGAATTTAGAGTTTAAGACTACGCGAAGGAGTCTAGTAATTAGATGACAAGTCACGCTAAAACGGAGCAATCATGGTTAATCTGAACCCTGAAGCTTAAAGCACGTGCCTATCGCCGTGATAATTTTACTACGATAGTATCGCAGTGACATTGAGCCTCGGTTGATGAACCTGCCAGCAATTCGGCGCCGGCAACTTATCAGCGACCGCACGCGAGATAACTCCTCTATAAAAGCAGCCGCAGCCCAGCCTCATCGTCAGTTCACAGCTAAACGTCAATCGAACACAATCTCAGTTACCTACTTCAACTGTAAAGTCCAAGATGCGTTTTATCAACATTTTCGTTCCCCTCCTGGTGGTGTTGGTGCTTCTCTCTGCCGTGTGTGAAGGTCGGCCGAAGCATCACAAGAAACGGGCGTCCATCTGCCTAATGAAGATTTGCAGCTACATCCCTTACTACACACGAGTGCACAAAGTCGAAAAAGTATCCAGCAATAAGAAATGATAGCAACAACTGCATTCTGCAAGGAAAGTTGCTTTTAAGCTTTGGTGCGAGGTGTTTCACCTGCAAGTTGGAATCAGATTGCAATTGAAAAGTCAACCCAATTGTAATCAAATTTTAAGAAAGATTTTGAGAAGCAGCTGTAAGAAGATAATGAATCAGTCGACGCATAGTTGCAAGAATTTTTTTTTAATTGCAACTTTCGTTGCTACGACGAGTTACCTACTCGTCTACTACTCGTCTTTCGGAAAACATCAAGCAAGATCGTGTTGAATTACAAGAAAAAAATGAGAAAAATTTGCAAAATTAATGATCCAGACGCAAGAAAAACGAAAATTTTAGTTAGTTCTTATTATTTGAGTATTTTAGGCGTAGGTAGTTATTATTATTAGAGTTCACCGCCTAACAGAAAATTTGTACTTAATTTTCACGAAAGTATTGGATATACTTAGATTTAAAGTTTATGGTTTTAGTAACAAAATTTAAATGTTCCTTTAGTAAATAAGTAGATAATAGTAAATACATAGAAAGATGCGCTTGCTAGCCAAAAATGTTTTTAAATTTAATTGACTAAACTATAAAAAATGGTAAGACATACCTACCTAACCATTTTTATAGTTAGTTATTAAATAATTAGATTTAGATTTATGGTTTATCTATTTAGATAACTATTTTGTATGTATAGTAGATAATTTCTATTGTTCTGATAATTTTATTTAATGTTTTCATTTAGATAACACTATCAATAAATTGTTAAATGTAGAATATTCTGTTTTATCATTTTTACCCAATTAAGTAGGTACCTACAGCCGGCGACATCTTAAAATGAGATAAGACTACTTTGTACTGTGTGATTAACACAGTAGGTACCTTCTTCAATATCATCATCATTATCTGGTGATACAAGGCACAATACTGGGAACTCTACAATATAACCCATTATAATATCTTTAGGGGATTTGGTATAACCACCAAGGTTAGCATCCAGGTTGCTGCTTCTATGGTATAATTAAATGCCTCGAGTCTGTTTGTCGACATTACTGTTGGATATTGGATAGTACATTTTTGGCTAAAGCATTCCTCGATAAATGTAAAATGTACGTTTATAAAAAAATACATGGAAATAAATGTAAATATTAGGTAGGTAAGTATGTCCTATAGATGTGAAGATAATGTAAAAAACGCAAGCAAAGCTGTCGGCTTGTAAAGGTCTTTAGGTACCTACTTACTTATAAAACCCGGAATGGACACATCGTGCATACATAAATTAGACTCAAGAAAGTCAGGGCAATAGCGAAATGTACTCGCTCCATAATAGGGTAGGTATCTTTTTTTTCATGATCGTCAAAGAGATAATCCGTGAGGAGCCGTGTTGGCTAAGTGGGAGCATACTCGACTTTCATTCCGAAGTTAACGACCGGGACCAAAAGTTAACGACGAAGACGTCCACTGCTTAAATGTGGGTCTTAAAGATTTCTAGTTATTTCAGTCAAAAACGGCTTGCAACCGGAAACCATATTTCCTAAACAAAGGTTAATCCCGATAAATATATAACTATATATAAAAGCTTGTTTGTACGTAGGTACGTATTGTTACGTGACGTTAACATGTTTACAGATAAATAATTAGCCACAGCATTATCAACCTTATTCGATTGAAATAATGCCGAAAATGCAATGTCCCTGCATCGATTTGACCCCTTAAGTACCAACCACAGTACACTAAGATAAGGTAATTCGTGTGAGGCCTTAAGCATCAGCATAGATAAGTAATATGGGGTCATGTTACTGCTTAATCTAGACTATGTTCTAGAAACGTAGGCCAATTATCTAGCCTTTAATCCTAAAGCCCAAGGTCTAGGTTAAAATAAGTGTGTTTACGATAACATATAGGTCGGTGTATACAGGCCGCGTAATTTTGTCACAAATCAAAAATCTACTTCTTAGACAAAGGATAACATAAAATAATTTGTCTTCTACAATATTGTTAAAAATACGAGTAGCAAAAAACCCATAAGAATTAAGATATTTACAAAAAACTGATTTTTGCAACATTATACCTAGAATATTTTTTTTTACACCTGGGATTCATGTGGATTTTTGGAAAATTGTTTGTAATAGGGTTACATTTATGCCAATTTGCAGCGAGGTGCGAATTAATATTAACCATTTTTGAGGCTACTTTGACTGGGCTAAAATTTACTCCTTATCAATGAGTAATAAATAGGTTTATAAAATTTATTCACATTTATAAAATGTGTTTCCTAACTGCTCTGAAACACCATGTAGGTATATCGAAATATGCAGTCTTGACAGTTTCTCATGATATGAATCTAATACTAAACAACTTATCTCATTAGATAATTACAAGTGCAGTTGCACTGAACTTAGTGCATATTTATATTTAACAAAATAGTAGGTAAGTAATTATATCACTTTGTAACCTCGGTCCGCGAGTTTGAGTCGAACCCACGATGCAATTTATCCATAACATTTTCTAGTACCTATTTAGAAAGATTTACATACCTAGAGAGTGGTATGAGGTCACAAAGTGACTCTCGTAACGTAATGTAAAAGGTAACAAAGTAATACCTATACAGTAAATATAATATACTTATACGCATACCTACATTATGCATTGAAACAAAAGAAGATAGACGGAAAAGGCAAAGATAGTCTTGCCTTTGCCATATCGACGCCATTTCTTAGTATCTGGCGCCTATACTATAATCTAGCGGAGGGTATCAACCCTTAACCCGCCGTTTGTGACGTCACTTTGACTTACGTGGTTTGTGACGCCGGTCATACGGACCAGGTTTTTCAAATTGAATTTTCTTAAAAAGTTTTACTGCAGGGAATGTTTACTTATTTAAATATTGAAAAGCTATGTTTTTTTTATAATAATACAAGGTTATATCTTAAATTAGTTATCTTTTATTCATTATTAGGCTTACATAGTTAAAACATTAAAAATAACCAAGTTATTTCTAATGTTGACTTTAAATATCTGAATTTTCAACAAAAAAAATTTTTTTTAACCTAATCAGGCTTTTTCATGTTTATTATAATAGGAAATAAACATTAAAAGGTATTCTTTTTTGTTTGATTATTTTAGTACCAAATTTAACTATGACTATTTTACTTACGTAATCTGTGACCCCGGTCTCACGCACCGGGTTGGCACCAAAACTCACACACTTACGCCTGCCTTGCCCACGCGGGGTGTACCGACGGTAGAGTACGCAAAATCAGGAGAGTACACGAAATTGCAACTCAATTGGTTAACTGGTAAAAAAGTTATTCGACTTTTTCGATTCACCTGGTCTCACAGACATACAGGTCACAAACGGCGGGTTAAAGACAGAGATACTATAGACAAAAATAAAAAACATATCAAGTTCCAACAGTTTATCAAAGTGAAGTATTTTTATACATTTAAAACAATAACTTAATAAATAACTGAGCTTTAGTCAGAACCGCACTAAAAGATTCGAAATAAATTAACTTTGATTTCGTCACCAGATTACCAACTAAAGACAACAAATACGGGAAAGAGACATTTGAAATGCGCTCGCAAAAGTATGGTGTCAGTTGCATCCACAAGTTTTACGAGTTATACCTAACTTGTAACAAATATCTAATCAAACGTGGTTCTCATCACAAGACAGCTTTTAACTTACGCAACTAGAAGCGAGCGAATATTAGATCTACTTGAACATACTAATTTAATATTAATCAAAATTATAATCAGGCAAAATATTAAATATCCTTGGAAAACCTTATAAAGTGAAATATCTCGCTCCTGTAATAACCAAAAAGGTCATAAAGATAAGGCGCTATATCTTAGAAATATTTTTTGCTAGCTACGTAAGACTTAATGATTGTTGAGTCTAGCGAGGGCTTTCACGCTTTCAATTCTAAGTTCCATCGTTTTCATTGTCTCACCAGCTGGTTTAAATTGTTATACAAATAACTTTCGGTTGCAAGTTTGTTGTTCACTTAGATTTTTTAGCGACAGTTCGATCATGCTTCTTCATTTGTCGGGACGCGATTTCCACGTCTACGTCAGTGAGGTAGTAAGCTTCGAAGTTTGTCAAAGGGCGTAGCATTGCGAAGAGGCGTTCGGCGTATTTTCTGTAGATATTTTGTTTATTGAAAAACCGAATAAATAATAATTGGAAAGGAGATAGCAGTCTTTGAACTGAATAGGAGTAGCTATTAAAAATCAGGCTGTTTATTATGTAAAACACGCGTGTAAATGTTCTGTAACATGCAGTCATCAGATGTAGTCTGCCGGCTGTTCCGGATGTTTGGGTGTTTTATATGTATTAAATAAATATCTATCTATGTACGTACGTATATTAAGTATATCAGAAATCTCGCACCCGTAACACGAGCTTCGTGCTTACCACGGGGCTAGATGTTGCTGTGTGAATTGTCCAGCAAAATTTTATAATTTATTTCTGTAGACACAATTTAGTTACCTTGTGTCAGTATTCTTGTCATCCAGCAGCACGGACAGCGAGCGCAGCACGTGCGCGCGCGCCTGCGCGGCGGAGGGCGGCCGCGAGCGCAGCAAGCCGCGTCCGCCGCCCGCCAGCGCGCACACCACCACGAGCAAGCGAGCCGCCGCGCAACGGACCAGCGGGCTTTTGTGACTGGATAATTATATACATGGTATTCTCTTACTCACGATGCTTAACTATGTTACTAAACATTTTAATGTATATAGGTAATAAGTATGTAAGGTTATTATGTTTGTTAAGTTAGAATTATATAATTAATTAAGTGTAATTGTAGTTATTTAATAAACCCATTTCTCTCACTCTCTCTCTCATCTCATATCATATAAATAAAAGGCATTGGAGTGCAAAATTCACCAACACTCGCAATGCCTAAGATCCGCATGTGTTACGAGGGTGTGTGTACACAGGCTCAGCGTGGTAAGTAAGTGTAGGTACAGCACGGCTCGGCCTGAGCCATAAGTTGTGGCTTAGCCTGCCTCGCGAGACGGCCTCGTTAGGTAGGTGGGTACGTGGCTAATGACTAGTAATGACTAACTCTGAGCCGTGTATGCAGAGCGCGGTGGCGGCGTGCGCGAGGTCGACGCCGCACACGACGTCGTCCAGCGCGACGTTGGCCGCGCGCCGCACCGGCAGACAGTGGCTGCCTGTCTTCTAATGAATGACTAACTCTGAGCCGTGTATGCAGAGCGCGGTGGCGGCGTGCGCGAGGTCGACGCCGCACACGACGTCGTCCAGCGCGACGTTGGCCGCGCGCCGCACCGGCAGACAGTGGCTGCCTGTCTTCTAATGAATGACTAACTCTGAGCCGTGTATGCAGAGCGCGGTGGCGGCGTGCGCGAGGTCGACGCCGCACACGACGTCGTCCAGCGCGACGTTGGCCGCGCGCCGCACCGGCAGACAGTGGCTGCCTGTCTTCTAATGAATGACTAACTCTGAGCCGTGTATGCAGAGCGCGGTGGCGGCGTGCGCGAGGTCGACGCCGCACACGACGTCGTCCAGCGCGACGTTGGCCGCGCGCCGCACCGGCAGACAGTGGCTGCCTGTCTTCTAATGAATGACTAACTCTGAGCCGTGTATGCAGAGCGCGGTGGCGGCGTGCGCGAGGTCGACGCCGCACACGACGTCGTCCAGCGCGACGTTGGCCGCGCGCCGCACCGGCAGACAGTGGCTGCCTGTCTTCTAATGAATGACTAACTCTGAGCCGTGTATGCAGAGCGCGGTGGCGGCGTGCGCGAGGTCGACGCCGCACACGACGTCGTCCAGCGCGACGTTGGCCGCGCGCCGCACCGGCAGACAGTGGCTGCCAGTCTTCGTCAGCAGCAATGTTACGGCTTCGTAGAAATCCTAAATATATTTTGAAGATGGTATGAAAGTGTCGCATAGCGAAAGTTATCTACTACGATATGGGTTCTGAATACGTAAAACATTTATTGAGTTTTTCGAGATTACCGTCACCATTTTTTTTATCAGAATATGGACCTATGTAGAATAGTAATTAACAAACAAACTAATGAATTTATCTTTGGATAAAGTCACTTATCATTGGGTAAAGTCAAATTTCTCAAATGATTGCACAATAATGTACTAACAGGTTTCTTGGTGTATTTTGTGTTCTTCAAAACGGCAGCTAGGGTGGCGCACGCGGCTTTGGCTACGTGCGTTCTAGGAGACTCCACGTGAGCAGAGATCTATAAATTCATATTTATTGTTGGTCTAAAATTAAGGTCTTTCTGAATGAAGTACAGTTTTGTGTAGAGATCAAATGCTCAACGTTTAATGTTCTGAGAATGATTGATTTTCGAAAAGCAAATAGATAATAATTTTACCATACATTTAAACCACTGTGTTTCCATCTACGACCAAATACACAAGTTTATTCAGTGTTCAATTTATAACTAGGAAATTGTAGGATAAAATAAATACTTATATATAAATAGGCTTATTAAAGCATACTTGTCTTATCAGGTCAGCGATGCGAAACTCTGCGATAACACCCCAAAACCTTTCCATGCCCTTCGGAATGTCGTCCAGTGCATCTGCCACTTCCATCCTACACATTTATAATATCTTAAAGCCTGAAACATTACTTGGACTTGGATAATGACTAGGTAATGTACCTGATAGTACACTACCACTGTGAGCTTACCACGGGGCTAGATGTTGGTGTGTGAATTGTCCAGCAATATATATTTTACTAGTTGACCCGCCCGCGGCTTCGCCCGCTTTCTATAGTTTTCTCTAAAACCTTCCCTGGACTACTACGAACATTTCAAGACCAAGACCAGCTCAATCGGCCCGGCCGTTCCCGAGTTTTAGCGAGACTAACGAACGGCGATTCATTTTTATTATATAGATTATTTATAGTTATATAGAAAGACAATAATTCGTAACTAACAAACTTCAGTATGTTGCAGAACACAGGGCTGCAACTCAGAGGACAATGCATATTCTGCTGCTTTTATTCAGATAGGACATTTCTGTTTTTGAAAGGGGTTGTACTGTACTGAAATTTTGAGACAAAGTGTTTTCCATGGTTTTATACACCTATCTAATGGGGGATCGTACGTGTTTAGGAATACATAGTAGGAAATTAGAGACCAAGCTCGACGGAGCAGCCCGTGATGCTGCGCCTTCGTAACATAGAGCTGTAATTACAACCTTGCGTCATAGGCGCTGATAATACCCGTGAGATAAAAGTAGAATGTTCAGCTAACCACGAAGAAGACCGCAGTCTCCTGATGAGTTCGATGCACAGCGCCTCGCATCCTTTCTCTGTGACATCGTAAGCGCCTGGTTGTAAATCGATGGGCGGCGATGCACTTCTGCTCTCTGTTGTTCTGCATTCAAAATAATACCTGAAGGTGCTTTTTATCAGAATTAAACTAATGTTCCGATAGTGTCGACAATAGTCACGCTAGCTGCTAGCTGCATACGTAGGTACTCTCGATACAGTAACTGCTCAACAGTAGGTACCTATAGCAACAAAGCATAGCTTTGGTTGATACTAATTCATAAACATGTAGGTAACAACTCTACTTAGGTACCTAAATAACTTTCCAATAAGTTTTTTATTATCTTTTTCTAACTTATAACGCGTCAGCATCCTTGTATTCAATGATTAAAGCAGCTTTTTCGATCCTAGTTTTATCAAAATACATTAGATCAGTACAGATTGAATAGACAATAATGTAACATAACTTACGGCGTATACCTCGAGCGAACCCTCCCAATCTTATTACAACACTTGAGCTCCCGGATCTTGTCGTTGATGCTGATGGAGTCGTGCGTGGCCGAGGGGCTGGTCTGCGGCTGCGGGAGGTCGGGGTCGTTGACCGCGCGATGCACCACGTAGCCTTCTATGTGGATAGGTGGTAGGTGGACCTCTTTTCGTTGGGATAATTCTGGATAAAAGGTAGGATTATGAACCATGCATGACCTTCCTTAACATGTAATTCTCTTATTGTACGTAAGACTAAAAATAAATTTTAGTGAACTAAGAAACTAATTATGGTCTCTTACTTCGTAAAGTGATTATTAAGTTCGAGAATATACTAAAAACTAATGAAGCTTAAAGAATAATCGCTTAGTTACCGCTGATAAGAGCACTTTCTCCAGAAGCCAAGTTGTTATTCCCCAATTCCCACCGGTCCGGCGGCACCACAGTGTCCTCACAAACGCCTGGTAAATTCTTAGCAGATTGCAGAGAAAAGAGGAAGTTCAGATGGGGACTACCCGCAGGCCGGTTCGTAATCTGAATCGGGGGTAATTTAAATGTATCCTGCCCACAAGGCAGCATCTTTATCTTAACGCCCGAGTTATTAAACACAAAATCCGGGTCGTCTGCTGATGCCAGATTAGAGCTTATAGTTTGCAAACTATCTTTCTTATTTGCCGATTCCTCCGTTAGAGGAGTTAAGGTGTTCAATTGTCGGTCTTGATCGTATGGCCTGTCTACTTGTATGTCTATACTCTCAGATAGTCTAGTATACAGTTCTTCGACATCATCGTCCACTGATCTCGGAATATCGCTTAAGTCGCTGCGGTGGGATTTCCGGGGTTCCATCAAGGAATCGTCGTCCATTTCTGAATTATGAGAATCGTCGAGATCACTACTTTCGTACCGTATTTCAGAATACTCTTCGTTCATTTGATCCAAGGTCTCAGTCATGTCGTCTTGTGAGTCATTAATGATGTGGATGAATTTGTCGTCTGAACTGACTTCGCTGATGCCGTCGCTTTTGATTAAATCTGATTCGGATACTGGGAACCTGGAGGATTCTTCATCTGCAATGGAGTCGAAATGTTTTGAAGTGTTAGTTTCGCTGGTTTTCGCTTCGGCTTCGAAATGTTTTATGGAGCTTGTGTATTTTATCGTGTATAAGGTTTTGTTTTCGGTGACGGTGAGCCGTGATGTCTGCGTTTCTAGGTTATTTAGGTCCAACCCTTCGGCCTGAACGAGTTCTAGTATAGTCTTGCTTGTCTGCGTGAAGATTTCTTGACTAAATAGAGAGCAATTTTGCAAACTTGTGGACGCAGCCCGAGTAGTTCTATCACCGTTCTCATATTGCGAGTCTACGTCTCGGTTTTTAGGTTTCCGTACGTAGTTCTTTATGCAAATGACGCTATTATCGTCTTTGATTGGATAGGGTTCGCTCTCCTCGCTGTTGTAGGATTCTATGACGTATGTTTCCTGTCCTGAAGAGGTGTTTTTCTCCGAGCTGCTGTCTGTAAAGTCCAGGGAATACACGTTGGACGCGGCTACACTTTTTTGTGAGTCTGTATACTGTACGTCACCGACTAAGTCTTCTATTTCTTCATCCTGAAAATAAAATTATGTCATCAAATTAAAAGATCGTACAATAAACTTAAAACATAACAAGTAATATATTTTAAATTATACAGTATTATATAAACTATACTTAGCTACAACTTTCGTCAAATCCGATTTATAATATAAAGCTGTAATACTCACCATTATTGCAAAATTTGGAACAAAAATTACACAAAACACTTAAAAATCCATGCAACCGCGTATACGCGTATTCTTTATTTATTTACAAATATTTTAGTGCAATTCTGACAGGCCATGACAACGGTGATAAATGAACTACGAGCACAAAGGAAAATACGTTTGTTCTTCCTTTGAAAAGACAAACACCAACCAAATAAGCTCTCTTTGAAGTTGACAGGACTTTTTCATAAAATAATTATTTAGACGGCCAAAAAGTTTATATAGGTTAAAGCAAAATTCTAGTCAATAACGAATATTTACTCAAAAGTTAAATTCTTTTAGGAGTTATCTTACAATAAACTACAGAAAATGCTAAAGTAAAGCTAGGATTTAAAGTGTGTAAAATATATATGAAATACTTAGGTAATCTAGACAAGGATTTCCTATTTGTACCTGTAACGCCGTCTAAAGGAATTGAAATAAAACAAAATTTACATTAAAATATTTCAAACTATTTCATTCACATCAAATCGTCTACACGTTCAAGATACACACAATATCACAACAATATATACCCATTACTCTATGTATGTAAGGCTACAGTAAACTTCGTAGAAACAGGCACAATAGTAGAATTACATGGAAGAGTCATCGATAAGTAACCTTATAGTAGAGAAAATGGTTCCAATTACTGAGAAAGAGATCTTTGTTTCGACCCTATTTTTATATAATATCTACCGAGTATCTATAACATCTACATACCTATATGGAATCTGTAGAATTTGTAATAATTTAGAGATCTACCAAATATCTATATGTTAATATATTTATATAGATTTTAATAATATGTGGCAATGACGGTTGCTATTTTGTTATTCACTTGCATTTTATCTTGGAGACAAAAATGGATTGTAGTTGAAAGTCCTAAATATTTTTCTGTGAAACTTTTTTAAGTAGGTACGTATATCTTACATAATTTAGCTCCTTTGAACCCCTACGAAGTTAGACATTTTTATAGCATTAGATGTAAACGAATCAAAAACACGATAAAAACAACTGCTTACAACATTTGTTATATGATTTCGTAAAACGTTAAATATTCTGATTAAACCAATCTAAACAAATTCTAACAAGCATATTTATATATTATATAAAATCTCCGAATTTCTTACTCCATTATTAACCGGATTATAGAACGAACTATCATTGATATAATTAAATAACGGGGCCTATAACAGATACTTTTAACTTATTATATGATGAACATATCTGACTTGAGAGTCAGACATAAAATGATTTTACACTTCATTTACTAGTAATAATATCTGATCTAGGCCTTCCACAAATCTGGTTTATACAAGGTGGCCCTTAATTATATTCAGACTGGTGGTTGTTTGACTTTATGACAGCTTTTAAATTTTACCATAAACCTTTACTTTAAGAGAGAACTCTAGGAGCATAATTTTTTCTGCCCCTGGAATTCCATAGCCATAAGCGCCTCGTTGTATATTGGATAATGCCATTAAACATTTAGTCCTATAAGGATCAGTCCAAGAAAATCCTATTCATTATCTAAAGAATTCCTTAAATTGGAAAAACTTTTAATAACTTCACGGTAATAATGAATAAATAAGAAGTTATTTGTGTTTCTATTGTGCTTTATATAGATTTTATAATAAAATACTTTATACTCTGTGATAAGACATAAATCACTCATACGAAAACTTTTTACATTTTGTCTGTTTGCGAGTGAGACGAGATATATTTAGTTATAAGTTTTTCTGACGGATCCATGTAAATCGTTGTGTTTCTATATAGGTAAATAAAATTTTTGACTTTGAATAAGATAATAGAATGTCCATCATCATTATCTATAAGTATAGTGTTTTGTTACTCACAAACACATAATAATGTAACATACAGACACAATCTACAATAATATCTCAGTACATTTGATTACAAAGATTTGATGAAAAACTACAAGATACTTGTTACTATAGATATTCCAAAAATTACAATAGATACAAGACCTTCAAGGTGCATTTCCACCAGTGAGAATTCATCCTAAAATTGTATTAAAATTTTCACAACTGACGGTGTTTTAGTTAGACAAATCTATACAAGTTACATCGCATACACATTACAATAAGATCAAGATTTTGATATGTACATACATACACTATAATAGACGATATTATAAATATTCTTTATTTTTAGTTCTATATTATTTTCTTAAGATATCATAGAATTAGATATTCGGTGAACTTTAACCACTTTCTATCAAAAATTATTCAAATTCCTTTTTTTGTGAATTTTAAATGCACACAAATACAGATACAACACTCGTAATACATTACAGTAGGTATGTACACACAAATCGATATTTCTTAATTTATTAAAAATTTAATATCAATCTTACTTGTTTACGAGTAACTATAATATTCATCAGATTTAGATATAATTCGTTAAGTTTAAAACAAAGTAACTCTTAGATTAAAGTTTATATTACTAATAATTTAGATATAGATAGCCCTAGATAATATAATTATATAAGGTATTATAGAACTAGAGTTGGCGAGAAACATAATATTCGTATGTATTTTATATCATTTATACTACCGATATATATTATATATTATTTATACATAATATATATTTAGGAAATCTTCAATAGTAATTACATTAGTTAAATAGATATTCAAAGCAAATTTATAAATTGTAGTACCTACTTTTTATTGGGGCATCACTTATGTCTTATAATGATAAATACAGTCAAATATAAAAACAGATAAATCAACAAAGTAAATAAAATTTTGTATAAAATTTATGAAATTTTATGTCAATAATGCTGTAAACAGCTTTTAACAAGAATGTAAACATTTTTAAAATGGTAAATTTAGATTAAATTGTTAAAAATAGAGGGGCTAGACTTATTAAATCCCAAACAGGTTTATTTTGCGAAATATTCCTATTAAAAAAATAGGAAATATTTATAGGAATATGAATACCATTATCTTTGCAAATTTGGCATATTTCATTCGATTTACTAATCTTGCATTTAGTAATACGAGTAAACCAAGTTAAGTTATTTAATCAATGTTAAAACCAGCCACCCCTTTGATGCTAATAAATCAATACCTATCGGTTGATACCGATAACTTAAAACATATAGTTATCCCATACTTTACAAGTATGTACTATCAATACCACTTTTACGTCTCATGGGCCGTAATCAAATACAACAAATCTAGTCTACATTTCTATATATTGTGAAAACATATATTTTTATATATTGGCTTTATATTTTAAGTTAAGTTTTAGCTGTTGGTTTTCCAAATAAAGTTTAAAATATTCGAGAGATATCGCCATTGATATCTGTGTCCTGTGTGTTCTTCAAGACACATTCTGTCTTTTGTCTTAACGATCAATAATAAGAGCTCATTGTATTCATGGAAAATTATTCTGATAATTAATTCCAGTTCATTTAATATTTAATCTAAACATAGGTATATTAACGAATCTAATATTTTCAAAACTGGTGTAAATGCTATATTCAAACAGCCTTGGGTTAAGTTTAATATCTCAATTTTAAATAATTTAGTTAATTAACTAAGCGCTACCGAAACCCCATCTTAGAGCTATTCTAAAGAATTGTCTTCAGACTACAATAATTCGTAACGAGGGTAAAATCTCGTATTACAATTTAGTTACAATAAGTTTGATAAGGTATACATAATTTTAGCATACAATGCATTTTTATTATGTAAAGTATACTTACAAGAGTAACCTTAAGATTAGCAGTTATTTAAAAACACAGATAATCGTAAGCCGAAGCGATTATGCGAAAAATAAGTACACTATCAAACTCTAAAACTAAGAGAGAGGAGAGTTTTCGCTCAATCGCTTTTGATTACGAACTCTTTGTTTCTTTGTCTATGACTCCCATGAGTCTTCGAACAGGAAGTAAGTCAAAAACTGACATATCTGATTAAACGATATTTAATTCACGTTTCATTAAAGCGAGATGGCACAACATCCGACCTTAAAAGTTTTAAGTGATATGGAGTTTAAAGAGAATATGCGTGCATACTAGTGCGTCTGTGATTTACATATGATTACCAAAATGGCGTCCACATGAGTAACGCTTTTATAAACTTGTTATTTAATCAAATACTGGCAAATTAGGCTTTTTAATGCAAAGTCCTTATTAAAAACTTTAACTAAGAACATCTTTTTATTTTATTGAACACTGTAATTCTGAAATCGGCAAAAAAAAATATTTTGCATTACCAGGTGTAAATCTCAATCAACTAAATACATAATCGATTAATCAGATACGTAAATTTCCCGCTTCCATGACATTGTATACCTGCGTGGTCCGCGCCGCGCCCCTATTCGGGGGTGAGGTAGAGGCGGCGCCGGACGCGCGAACATCAGCGGGCGCTCGGCGGGAACGCGCCGCCGCAGTACGCGCTGTGCAGCCGCACGATAGTGCACACTATACTGGCCTCTATGTCCACGCCTACACAATCAAACAAGATAAGCTCTCGACTATCCTCACTACTAATCTCTCAACTAAACCAATGTAAACAGACCATAGGAAGAAAGAGACAGCAATACAAAAAGAGTACATGAATTTGTACATGGAATACCAGGTAGACAATAGGTTTTTTGAGTATTGCCAGATCGGATCTTAGAAAGCAGGAAAAATTGGTTGTCTGTAAAGTCGGTTTACTGACGATAGTTGAACGTGACAACGTCCTAAAAAAATACTGATGAAATGGTATCATTTTTCAAAAGTATAGCAGCTATTCACGCAAACGCATCGCTCACTCAAGTAGGAGAGAGACGGATGTCGAACGCTGCCGAACGCGAAAGCCGATTGTGCTTCTTTGTCGCTCGTTCCGCGCTCTCGCTTGCACTTCAAGCCTTATATGGAACGCCTCAGAGCGAGGTAACGATTTAAAGATTTATTTAATTTATTTCCATAAAATCCTAAAGATCACTTGGACAAGTAACGCCGCATGAGTCATGATTTTTCGTGCGTGCAGCCGGCTCTATCGAATTATAAGAAGTTGTCACGTCAAAAACAAATCCAAAATTAATACAAATCCTTTAATCGGTTCACGGCACCTGCTAGGTGAATATTCTTAAACCGGCACCACATACCTGCATGGACTTCTTCCCTGGTGAGCGTGATCTCCTCGCTGGAGTCAGGGTACACGAGGACCACTCGGTGGTGTCTGGTCTGCATCAGGTTGGCTACCACCAGCTGAAATCATTGTGAATTGGTTATCGGTCTTTCGTTCATCGGTCAATCGTTCACTCTAACGGCTATCTATGCAGTCTGTCATCGGATTTTAATATCATCAGTTCATGCATGGAATCATCAACATCCACAGCCCGACTTCATTAGTTGGGAACACGTTCTATATTCTCGTCTGTGGAATAACTACATAATTATATAGATGGATAACGAATTGCTTCGGTCCCTTTGAAACCACTAAGTACGCTCTATCTATATTCTCGTCTGTGGAATAACTATATAGATGGATTACGAATCGCTTCGGTCCCTTTGAAACCACTAAGGGAATAAAGCGGGCGGGTCAGCTATAACAATATAATAAGGTTCCTTTTGTTGATAATTTCCAGTTACCTTATGTTTGTACTTCTCTAGCGCAGAGCGCGCCTTGCCGATGAGTATGGACTCGTCCGTCTCCAGCTTGAAGGACACGACGTAGGCCTCGGGCACCCACAGGCTCACGAGCGGCGCCAGCAGCTTGGGCACCAGGTGCAGCTGGATCACCGGCGCGCCGCCCTCCGACTGCATCTTGTGGGTGGGCTGGGGGGTACGTAGTCATTGTATATAAGTTGTTGACGTGTAAACTTGGTCCAAGGCAGGAAAGTCAGGGAGAAAGTAGGCAGCGCAAAGTAAAGAAGATACTGAGGCTGCTCAGTATCTCTACCACGACTGCAGTTAAAAAAATGTATGAAAACTTGAACAGCGATCTAGTGGATAGTTGGGTAGAGATAAACCATTTTTAAAATGAACTCCCCTCCACAAACCGTGATAATTTCAACGTGTGAGAGGAAATACTTATTGCATCACTATACTTGTGTGTGTGCTATACAACTTCACTGAAAACATTGGCTCATCTGTCTGTCATAGTGATACCGTTTGCTTATACGTTAATGAACATCCAATGACAAAGATCAATTTATGTGTGTTGTCCGACACAGACGTGAACGACACGTGGAGGATGGCGCCGGCGGAGTGGGCTACCTTGTAGCGAAGGAGAATCGGCGCTAGGACGTCTAATGTCTGAGATGATGGTGATGATGATGAGTCAAGACGTCTATGGAATATAACTTACAACTCTATCCTTAGGCACATAGAAGTCCGACACCGCGGCGGCTAGATACAGCAGCGCCCGCGGGCCCAGGTTGGCGAGGCACTCGCAGGCGGCGCGCAGCAGCCAGAAGTACTCCGACACAGACGTGAACGACACGTGCAGGATGGCGCCCGCGGAGTGGGCCGCCTTGTAGCGGAGGAGAATCGGCGCTAGGACGTCTACGCTGTCTGGTTTTACTGGAGAATGAATGAACACTTTATTGTACTTTAAAATAATCTTGTACAAAATATAATAAATCCTTAAATAAATAAGAGTAGGGTCACCTACACATAGAATAAAAATACAAAATATATTACTATTTAAAAACTAAAAGTACAAGGGGCAAGTAAAATAGTACAATATGCGCTGGGCAACGTTGCTTGTATTATGCCCTTGCTCTTCAATGATTTTATTTCATTAAACACCGGGCGGGAACTATTTTAAATGATTTTATTGCATTAAAACACCGGGGACAGCGGGAACTATTTTAATTTGTTTAATATAATTCCCATTGTCCCTGGTGACCGGGGAAGTGGTCACTGGGGACAACGGGAAGGAACCCTTCGTTCCAGGCTATAGGCTATTTTTTCTCCTCTTGTATCTTGTGAATTTATATTGTAAATTGGTTAAGTGTAGTATGAATAGCTTTTGTCTATCAATTTGCCTTGTGCAGGGCTCCAGGCTCTTTTGACGGTGCATAAAGATGACTGCTTAGACATGATTTAAGATTTCTTGTGTTCTATGGTAAATTGTATCTCATATAAGGTATGTATTAAATTATATTTTTCATACACCTGTCAATTTTTTTTTTTTGCTCTCTTTCCATCCAAAGGTTTCCTGGAAGAGTTCACTCTTTAGCGATAAGGCCGCCCATTGTACTTGTTTCTTTTGTTGTATTTTGTGTGTACAATAAAGTGTTTTGTGTGTTTTTTGTATTGTATTGTTGTATCAATACTCACCAGTGATGCTAGTGTTAGGCCCCCGCTCCTGAATATCCAGCATATCCAACAGTTTCTGTCCGTTGAAGTGCCTCGTGAAGGGCTCCAGGCTCTTCTGGCGATGCATGAAGATGACCGCGTACCCCTGCTCGAGGAAGTACTCCGCCGAGGCGGCGCCGCGGGTGCCCGCGCTGAAGTTATCCACAAACCGAACTGTGTTGTGTTCCAGGGGAACTGTGGTTCCACCAGACTGGAAAGTAATATATAAATAAATAAATATTACTGGACAATTCACACAGTAAAAAATAGCCCCGTGATAAGCTCGAAGCTTGTGATATGGGTGCTAGGTTTCTGATATACCTATTATAATAAACATACATAGAAAGATGAAGGAAAATTATATAGTGATTGTACTAGATCCTCAAAATCTATATTGGGGATTATTGGGTAGTCCTGTGCTCAGAAGTAGGATGCAATGATGATGAGGCAGTATTTAGTTGGCACCGTCAATTCGCAAGATAATTATGGTTGAGATATTGCACTTAAGACCTCTGTATCTTATTATCAATACTACGACAAAAAGTGATTTTGACCCACTTTAAGTTGTCAGATAAAAATGATATGAAGAGAAATCTTACAAATAAATGACGTTTTAAATCTGTACAATGACAATGACTTGAAATATTGAGATAAAATATTATGAGGAAGCATTAAATATCACTAAGCAGTGTTAAAAAAATATGCCGCAATCATTATGATGATGATTGTAACATAATTATAGAAGTATTTAATTATATACTTACAGTGATTGTAACATAATTATTATCTAAGTGTTTAATTATATACATACCGTAACAAGAACAATTTTGTTTCCATAACTGTCATGTCGCTCACAGAACTCCTTGAGTAGTGACCGGTTGTCCTCAAAGTCCGGGGGAGGCAGGTGTAGAGCAAAGAACTCTTCCCAAGAATTAGTCGCCATTTTGGCGCAGCTGGAAATAAATAATTACTTATTTCATAATATGAAAAACATGATTTAAAATCAGTACTTAAATGAAAGAAAAATGCATTGCAAAAATTTTACTAAGGCAGGACTCAAACCTCACTCATATGGATTAGCAACCAGGCTACTAATGCATACATTCAATAAGACTGCCTTGTCATTGCCTACATTGTCTATGAATTTAACTTTCTTTAAACTTTTCTGAAGCAACATGAAAACAAGATTTAAGTAACAGGACTAGATATTGCTGTGTGAATGGTCCAGCAATATTCATTTATTTTATTTTATTTACCAGGCAGTCTTATTGAATGATTTTGTTTATTATTTACAAACTATTTATATACTTACTGTTTTAACATCATATCATAATATCAACTAAATAAAAACATTTAAACTAGGAACAACAAGTTAATGTGAACTAGTTTTCTGGTTATCAGATTACCAAAACAACCAAAACTAATAGGATTACTCTGAAGATTAGATGTTGTAAGAGTTCTCTTATAAATTGATTTTAAATTGTACAAACTATTATAGAAATTATAACTTTTATTTAAATAATGACAAATGTTTATGGTGTCCTTTAATAAATAAGTGATAATGACTTCCATAAATATTGTTGAGTGTTGTTGAACATAACGAAGTTTATTGACACATCAACTAAGTTAGGGGCAATATTTATTATAGTATCAAAAACTGACTGAATATAATAAATACTGACAAAAATTAACTAAACAATAAGTACCTACTTAATTATTATGAAATAGTAACCAGTATTTTATTTTCAACAAATTTAAATGAGATCTGAGTTAAGATGAAAAGACACACCTGTTAGCTTTCAAAAAATAGCTCGCGATCTCAAACACTTTACTAATATATTCCGCACAGGTAGAACTTTGGACTCTTACCAGAGAATACGTTATAAAACACAGTTAGCCTTTCACACAACTCCGTCAATATTTACTGAATGTTGGTGTAATGAAAAATCAATGTTCTATGGGGGAGGACATCGCTTTCTCACGACGAAACAAACTGAAAGCCTAAGGCTACGGTGTTACCTCGTCGTGTGCTGTTTGCTTGCAGGGAGTCCTTGGACTTTGGTCAGTTCGAGACCTTAGTGTACGATCGATGATTTTAATTTAGAATTCAAGAGAATTTCAGAAAAAGGTGTAGTTCTTCATACGTACAACCGCAAAATGAGAACAGCCGATTCCCGTTCCGTTCCGTCCGATCGTCCGACCGAAGGATACTTGATTTCTTGAATGACATTGACAATGACAGTGTGACATATATTATTTTCTTCTTCTTGAATTTCGTAACAAAATCGCCTCCATCAAGATATCCTTGGATATCCTTCTGCGTTCCTTTGTCTCGAGATAAATGCTCCACTGACAACGAAATAGGTATAGATAGATGATCTTATCTTAAAATGAACTCCCCTCCACAAAACCGTGATAATTTCAACGTGTGAGAGGAAATACGTATTGCATCAGTATACTTGTGTGCGTGCTACAACTTTACTGTAAACATGGACTCATCCGCGCACTGCGTTGTCAATAAGTTGTGCGACCAATCCCGTGTAGGCATTTGTATGGCGGGGAGCGCGCTCTTTGTTTGAGTGACACGTCCGTTCAGTCGCGCGTTCGGCTCATTAATGCCGAAGTTGGCCGACAGATCCAGCCTTTCTCTCATAGTGACACCGTGAATGCTAGACATTTGGCGTTCGTCAACATCGTTAGTAAAAAAGTACAAAATGTATGGATTTGACATAAACCTATTATCATTATGGTCTAAGCGATTGCCACATGTCTATGGGCCCGTTTGTTTATACGTCATTGAACATCCAATGCTGTCGTGTCAAAGCCAAACACTGTATGTTGAAAAACACAGTTTTGAGAAAAACGCCAAAATGCATACGGAACAGATTCTTGTCATTTTCAAGCTACCTAATGAATGAAAATATATAAAATTGGTATCATTGTAAAGGTGTTTTTCTTGTGGTTTTGGCCATGTAATAAAATTTACACTTAAAACAAATAGTTAACCAGAAATAATAAAAAACAGCGCAGGTTTAACAAGAGAACATTAATTTGTTAACTTCTGTTAAGGTGAAACACTGTACTCTATATTACAGTGTTTTACCTTAACAATACTAAGTATCATTCATTACACTTAATAGTGTACAATTTATTTGCATACAATTTTTTAGAATAAACAGCTTAGTAAAGTTCTGTTATGTTGTATAAGTTTGTCAATATAAATAAAATTTTTTTTTTGAGATGAAATGAGATGAATGAGATTTCTTTGAATTCTCCGTCATAACAATTTTTAGCAAACATAGTAAGCTTTCCTTGCCTAAATTCAATGATTTTTAAGCTTTGAAAATTGTATCCATTCGGGTAGGTATGCCACTTTGGAATCGTTTACTAAGATTATCATGTTGTCTTGAGTAATCACATATCCACATGCAAGTTTTTTCGAGAAGCTTTCATTACCGTCACAGAATCATTAAGATCATACAATTCACTAGAATACGGCCCACACATCAATATCAATGGCGAATACGTGAATTGAATACCCTTCGATTCGCAGACGTTATCGTAGTCATGGCAAACTCGATGGAAGATCTCGGTACAAGTGTTTCTCTACGTGATCGAATCAGGAATGAGGAGATACGTAGAAGAACGCGGGTCACCGACATAGCCCAGTGGATTAGCTCTTTGATGTGGCAATGGGCTGGCCATATAGCGAGGAGAATGGATGGCCGATGGGGCTGAAAAAATATCGAGTGGAGACCACGGATCGGAAAACGCAGCGTCGGACGTCCACCAACAAGATGGACAGATGATCTTGTCAAGGCTATTGGTTCACAGTGGATGCAGGCTGCAGCAGCGGTACTGCTCTAACTTACTACGGGGAAAGAAGAGCGAGCGCGATAGCAATAGGTGGTCAGTCATTTATACCGTGTTTCAGCTTGACAGCGTTACTCGTTCCCATACATTAAACGTATTGAATGCGCGACGCTGTTAAGGAGTAACACTGTATTGTATTGTACAGTGTTATTCTTTGATAAAGGTTTGTTTTTTGAAATATACATGGTTTTTTCATTGTTTATTACTCATAAACTAACCGTCGTAAGGCAAAATCTGAAGTGCCATCGCATTATAGACCTTAAAATAAGCCTAATAAGCGTTGTTAAGGAGAAACACTGTATTCTTGAATACAGTGTTTGGCTTTGACACGACAGAATGACAAAGATCAATTTATGTGTGTTGTATCTATACACCTTTTTGCATGTACGTGTAACCGCGGTGGAGGGGCGTTCAGTTTAAAAATGGTTTTACTATACTTATTTTTTACAAAATTTCAAAATTTTCGAAAATCTAGAGAACACCGTGATTTGCTACAATTCAAACGCACACAAGCAACGATTTTTACGTAGGTAGGTATATTTTTTAATGCGGGTGCAAATTTTGGTTTAATAAGTTTCTTTTGTTTCAATTAAGATAATAATAAGTCCACCTTTTATAGGGAACCTTCATTGGGGAGAACTGTGCACAGTGTTGGATCCTATCATACCTTAATATGGGGTGATGCAGATGACTGACTGCAGATCATTGTGTGGTGGTTTAAAAATGCATTGTCGCTGGCAAAAAAAAACTTTAATCATCTATATTTCTAAACGTAGCTGTAGTAGGTTCGCTCTCTGGACTTTGTTCGATGGAGACGACATTTTTCTTCGGTGCTGGCGCTTGGAGCAGTTTTCGGTCATCGGGCAGGAAGGATGCCACAATGGCAGATGCTGGAACAATAACTTGAATTAAAGAATGTTTGTGAGATTGGGTATGAAAGAACTAAGAAGATTATTTTCAACATTATAAGAAAATACCTACATAAGCAGTTAATGACGGGTTATGTGGTGTTCCTATTTGACTAAAATTATAGGTACCTAACTAACCTAAACTAAAACTAAGATAAGTACTTAAATATATCTATAATCAATTCAATTTACAATAAACTATCATGGTTTTTAACAATATTAGAACGGGTAACATAGCTAACAATATAGGTAAAAGTTTTATTTTATATGGCTTGTCTTGTGCTTCTTCCAGCGAGGTTATTTCGTTATCGTTAAACTAAGTCACCATTAACGTCGTTCATCATCATCATTTCAGCCATCGGACGTCCACTGCTGGACATATATTATGCCTCCCAGGTATAATACGGTCGAATGCAGCCTGCATCTACTGTGAACCAGCAGCTTTAACAAGATCATCTGTCATTGTAAAACTTACAAGCATAAATAGATGCGAACACGTAAAATCCGGCGCTGCAGTTGTTGATGATCATGATGTTGACGACCTGGATGGACGCGAAGGTGCCCATCCGCCCCACCGTGAATATCACCGCCAGTGCTATAGCTCTGAAACAGTATTTAATATATAAATTATAGCTCAATAAAATGTAAATTGTGTTAAGCCTACATAAACTAGTTGATCCGCGCGCAGTTTTAAACCTCGCCTTTTAAACCTTCCCTGAACTACTAGGACCACCATTGTTGACCCTTGAGGATCACATATTATTATGTTTGTTGATTGATATATTATAGACGAGCAGTTTAGATGCTGATGTGTCTATGTCACTTTGTTGGAAGGTACAGTAACCGTTTATTTCTTGCCATCTGTAGTTTATTTGTAACCAGTGGTCGAGTTTTTAACACTTTATAAAACTAGCTGTCACAACTTCTTCAGGTAGTCTGTTCCAATTCTGAACAACTCTGTTGGAAAGGAATTATTCTAATTACAAAGCTTCCCATTGGTCAGATCAGGGGCCACTAGAGGTAGGTATCTAGGGTTAACAAGTTTGTTTAGATTAGAGGCTGAGAGGAAGGGGTAAAGGCGTTTGTTACCTGAGCTGCGTAGGAAATAGCGCCACGATGATCGCAGTGTACATGCCCAGCACCACGATGCCGTTCATCTGCACGGCGAACAGCGCCGCGCTGGCCGCCACGCTGGGCACCAGGTTCACCAGGATCCCGGACAAGCCGCACACAGTGGTTATCACAAACACTAGGTTTCTACGGCCCACGCGGTTCACGATCTGGGATAATTAATACGATACATTACACTTTATTGTACACCAAAACAAACAAACAAAAATAACAAATACAACAAAAGAAACATGTACATTGGGCGGCCTTATCGCTAAAGAGCGATCTCTTCCAGGCAACCTTTAATATATATTTTTTAAGGATGTTTACAACTTATATCGTGCGCGTAAGTAGACGAGCTCTGTGGGCGAAGATCCGCACGCGAAAAGTTGCGAGTTCGATTTCCGCCTCGGGGCAAATATTTGTTCCGAGTCTGGGTAACAAAAACAAATTAGGACATTTAGTCCAGTCAATTTAGACATTCTAAGTTACAGAAAGTCCCAACAAGCTGAATTTCTGTGAAATTGTTCAAAACATAATTATAAACAATGTCTAGAATCATTCCCCATTAAGGAAAAAAAGTTATTCAAGGTCAAAGGTAAAAAAAATAAGATTTTCGCGATTTTCAGCAAAACGGTAAGTTTTATCATAAAAGTACCCGAGAACTAATTGTAGATCATAAAATTATCTATAAAAATGTATCAATACTTTTTTCTTACAAGCCACCGTTTCTGAGATATAACGGTTCAAAAAGTTATTTAAAATCTCAGAAATGGTGGCTTGTAAGAAAAAAGTATTGATACATTTTTATAGATAATTTTATGATCTACAATTAGTTCTCAGGTACTTTTATGATAAAACTTACCGTTTTGCTGAAAATCGCCAAAATCTTATTTTTTTTACCTTTGACCTTGAATAACTTTTTTTCCTTAATGGGGAATGATGGGGAACTTCTAGACATTGTTTATAATTAAGTTTTGAACAATTTCACAGAAAATCAGCTTGTTGGGACTTTCTGTAACTTCACCCTCATTTTTCTGTCTAAATTGACTGGGCTAATTATATAATGTAGGTACCTAGGTTTTTTTCGGCATTACACAAATTTTAGGGTATTTAGGTTGATACTTACAAGACTCAGCAGTAAGTTGACGACTGACAGCATAGCCGACACGCCCAGCACAAACAGTAGCGATGAGGTGGTTAGTGTGCAAGTTTGCTGCAACATTTTGAAACAATATAAATAAACAGTTCTCGAGTGGAGTGGAGACCACGGATCGGAAAACGCAGCGTCGGACGTCCACCAACAAGATGTACAGATGATCTTGTGTGAAATGATGATGATGAAATAAACAGACAGTCTAGTTTCGTGTAACTTTTGTGAGTTATGCTATTGTTCCGTAATCAGTTGTCGGGCTTGTTTCGGGAGTTTACAGAGGTGGCAGTGACGACATCTTCAGGCAATACGTTCCAGTTGTGAACGACTCTGTTGCTCAAAAAATGGTGTCTGTCAGAGAGAAGGCATGACTCCAATGCCTTCTCTCTGATTTATGTAATGTATTGTAAGTAGGAGATCAGACAAGTACCTCAGTGGGATCGTCGATGGCGGCTGCGATGACTTCGCAGAGGTTCTGCTGTGACCCCTCTCCCGTCTCCATCATGCGGACGAACTGGTCGGCGATGGTTGGCAACCATACTATGAACGCTCCTGTTCTGGTGAATTAAAAATAAACTGAATGTTCAGATTATCTAGAGCCCGTAAGACAAGCTTAAGTGAATATTATTAAGCACAAGTGAATACTTATATTAAAAGGATTACTTATATTTATTTTAAAGTGATTCACTCTCACTTACGTTTTCTAAATAATTAGAAATGATTTAAGAAAAATTATAAGATCACAACGTAACCTTGTTCCTCGAGTGGAAGTCGAACACACGCCACCCAGTTTAGTTAGCCCTGGTTGCGCTAACCACTACGCTATCGAGGAGTTACGAAAGAGCTCGAATTTATCCCATACCTCATATCTTCAGTTAAGCACTGATTATCATCTATCAGTTTTGTAAAGAACTGTGGGTTCGACTCCCACTCGAGGACCAAGGTTACGTTGTGAAGTGTACAAGATAACTTACTGTTGGAAGAGCAGCAGGATGCTCATGATGATGGTGTACTTGATGAGCGGCGGCTTGAACATGAGGGACAACAGGCTTTTCTTCTCAGGTTCCACTTCTGATGTTGTAGTCTCTTCTCGCACGATGCTAACAACCTGATCAAGATTAAAATATGTTTAGATAGTTAGTGAGACAATTTGATACCTTCTCTAAGCCGCTGAAACATTATACACTAATCCACTTGAATTTAGAAAAAAAAAATGTGCTTTTAAAACACGTGCTCTAACGGCGAAGGATCACACAAAGCGAAGGTACCGAAACCGAAACCGAAATCCGAGGAAACCGGCATGTTCTCAGAACTTTGAAAACTTTGAAGTTAATGTGTCATTCAAGAACCAAGTGCAGGCATGTTCAGAGAACTTTGAAAAGTTTGAAGGACATTATGTCATTCAACAACCCGCACTTGCCCAGCGTGGTGAATTAAGGTATATTCTCTCTCGTCAAGAAGTTGGGATGGAAAACTCTGTCAGCTCCCATGACACACATATATCTGCACCGCGGTTTGACGACGGCGCACGTTGCACCGCCGTGAACGTGTTATACTAAACCGGACTATACGGCACGACAGTCAACATTCTTATAGGTACCTACTTACATCAAACTCCTTCTTAGCTCCAAAATTGACTCTATGTATGACCCTCAAGATCTCCAGCGCCTTAGCCTCATCGCCCTTGGCGTAGGCGAACTTGGGGCTCTCCTGGATGAAGTAGACCGCCACCAAGGACAGCAGCGCCGGCACGGAGTACACCAGCATGAGGGTGCGCCAGGAGTTCCAGTAGATACCGAGCGCGGGCATGTGGTACGAGAACGTCAACGGGATTATGGGGATCGCTAGAACTGAAAGTTTAATGGGATTTTTAATAAAGTAATCAGAATAATCGATTCATCGTTAAAAATATATACATATTTACACGTCTAATAAGTAGGTCAATTTAACAGCCGTTGGTCCAAGTGGAAGCACACTCGACTTTCATTTCGAAGGTCGTGGAATCGAACCCTTTGGATTTTTCTTCTTGAAAAAATGTGTGTGTGTTTTAAAACACATGTTGTAATGGTAAAGGTAAACATCGTGAGGAAACAGACATGTTCTGAGAACTTTGATGATTTTGAAGGACTCAGATTTCAGATTCAGATTTCCTAACACAGAATGATATGTTAAAGGTAATTAGTTAGGTAACTATTATGTCACAAGAATGGCTGAGATATACCTGCCATCAGCCCCTGTGAGAGTAGAAAGATGCTGGTGACGAGTATCACCACCAGGTTCCTCTTGGCGAGCGGCACACTCTCGCTCAGAATCGACATGGCCATGGAGTGGAGTCCAGATATGCTGAAAATTACATAAAAATATATATCAATTAAAAACCTTTCTGAGCATATAAAATGTTTAAATTCTTGCCGAATCTCTTTCATTCGGTCCTGTGCGAATCACGAATGCGAATAGTCTAGGTAAGCTCGTAGATATTTTTATTATACATAGAAAACACTCGGAACAAAGTACCTATTTGCAGATTGTACAAATCGTTAAATGTAATAATTAATGCCACTTTTCGTTGTAATTTAATTTCGTTGTAGTTTTTTATTACTAAAAAAAGGTAGGGCCGGTTTAGGAGTTTGGTTTTAAAATATTCGCCCATTAAAGATGAGAAAACATGGGAATAAAGCGCGCTAAGCCGCGGGCAGATCAGATCAGTTAGTTGAGTTTTAAATAGATTACTTATTATATTTTATGTGAACCTATCATAACAAAAACATCTTAATTATCTGCTATTGGATAAGACCGCTTATCTAATATTACAAACATAATGTTTTTTAACTACAATCAGTTTGCACAGCAGATATAAAATACGTAATTGGTAATTGTTTTCGTTACTAATCGTGATTGATATTGTAAAACTCATTAGATTATAGATAAACCTATATCATTTACCTTTGTCATTACAACATCTGTTAGGCTTTTATGAGTTTCCGTTTAGTTACATACTAATAGCATTTTCAGTATTTCTAATTCCATTTCAATGCAATTCAATTTATGTTGACCAATCAATGTTGATGTTGATTTACCTGGCTTGTTTAAAATTATATTTTACACGTTTTTCGTTTTATTTCGTAAAATAAACAATGGTTATACTTACCTACAACAAATCACAACAAATTATTGTAAACTTACAACAAAGCTGCGACGAACTGCAGGACCATCATCATGACCCAGTTGACAGAGAAGCAGGCGAGGGAGTTCAGGACTGCGCCCCCGATCAGCGCCACCATCAGCATGGGCCTCCGCCCCCTCGTGTCGGCGAGGTAGCCCCACACCACCGTGCCCAGGACCGTGCCTGGAAACAAACAACGCTTAGGACATACATACTTATTTAAACACGAAACGGGTACCATACCATGATTGAATCACGATTGTTTAGTATGATTCATGATTGTTTCGTATGATTCATAGTATGTTACCCGTTACGTGTTCTAATATTATAAAAAAAAAAAATGTTTATGTAACAAGTTTACAATATTGTGAAACAGTTGTAGAGACTCTCATTTAAGTTAAAAACTTGTGTTAGAGAGTCCCGGAATTTTATTAAAAACCATGATTGTTAGAAAAGTTACATATATAAGACTGTTGCGAATTGTTAACTTGCTAAGTAATTAGGGAAGTTTTAAGGACCCTTATCGCGTGTTTATTTTTACTATTCCAACGCTACTGTTGTGTCCGAGCTACATCGACACATTCTATATCACAGCATTCTATATCACTTAATAAGTGCGGAGTTGATACATACTTTATAACCTCAGGTAGGTACATTTCTTCTCATGTATTGATAAGCCAACATTTGTTTCTTTCCGCTCTAAATCTATAACACAATTACCTATTAGATTGTAGGTTTTATTTTGTTAATTAGCTTTAAATTTTTTTAGTTATGAGTATACATTTGTAAACTAATAGTATTTATGAAGGAGTTAACAATCTCTCGACGTTTCGACAACATAATCGAGAGTCTTTATCAGGAGGACTGAGTGCTTCACCGCGTGAAAAATAAACACTACCTACTGCATTTACATAGAAGCTAATTTCCATTATTATTAATTATTGAGCAGATCTTATATACGCGATGTAGACTTTATTTAGATACTTACATAATTATTGAGATCTCCTTGAGTTACACAATTGGTTATTTCCAAGAGTAATTAGGATTAACTGTTTTAAATATTCTCGGATATCCTACACATACTACAGGTACATAAGTGCGAAAAGAAAACAAGGACATTTACCGCAAATGATTTTAAGCGATTATCTTTTTGCAATTATTTATTTAACGCACGTTAGCACCTTAGCACGTTGCATTAATCCTCAATTTGTAAGCAGATAATCTCAGACAAATCGAAGTTAATAGGTACCTATAAACTAATTACCTGATTTATCTACTTGGTACTTAGGTACCTACACTTGTATTTATCTTTTACCTAGTTACCTACTATAATGAAGGTTGATATTTGCTACAATTCTTTTCTTTATAAATCAATTTTATTCTGTAGTTTATTTTACCGCATATTGGAGATTACCCAGGTAGGCGTGTACATTCACATATCTCAAGTATATTCATCATCATAGTACCAGACTGTGTCGACCAACTAAGTGACAGTCAGTCAACCCATGAATTCGGTCAATTTATGGACCGGGTCCAAAAATAACCACGCTACAAAAAAATCAGGCATATTCAAAAATAATTAAGACAATAATAATAGTAGTTAATAAACAAGCATCCTTTCAATCACCTCTCTCGCAAAACAGACATACCAATAAGGCTGGAGCAGACCAGACGCGTATGAGTAGACGTAAGTAGACGCAGGTACCACTGAGTTGTAAGGTATGGAAATGTATGTGAAAGGACACTCTTTTCAACTCCTTTACTCATCTACAAAGATGACAAAGGTTCTGGTCTAGAAATCTAATTTACTAATTGTTCGTGACTTACCGACGACAGGCGCAGCGGCCAACAGCCCCTGCTGCGTGGCCGTGGTCTGCAGCTCGCAGGCGCTGGTGGGCACGATGAGAGGTGTGCCGTAGCCGATGAACGCGAAAGCGATGATGATGCATCCCGCTAGCGTCATCACGCAGTAACTGTACAGGCCGAAACCTGGAATAGCCGAGTCGAGAGTTAATTCGCGGTAAGCATCTGAAATAATCAGTTCTTTCGTGACTACGAGCTGCGAAGCGATAGAAATGTCGGAATGTTAAATATACATCTATGCGATAATGAAGCCTTATAACTTCTTAATTATGTTATCAAATCGTGAATTTTAACAGGTTTTTGTAACATGTTCCGTTAGTGGATGAATAGTAAGAATTGGAGCACCTCATGGATATTTTTAGTGGAATCGAATTAGGGGAAAATTATAATGCTAGTAGACACAACAAATAGGTACATAATGCACAAACTTATGACTATCAAGCCGCATGCCCCTCATGGAAAACGTGTTGATTGTGCCGATCTCTCCAAGACCTTATATCGGGGTCTATTACAGATTCGCGTGCCAAGTTGATTATTGAACTAGATTACTCTCACGCAGTGCTGCCTGCGTATGGTTTTCCCACAACGAGTTATTTGCTAATACGAGTACGTAGTTACGCACTCGATTTGAAGGTCGTGGGTTCAAACCCCGCCAAACACTTCTGGATTTTCTCGAAAAAAATGTGTGTGCTTTAAACGATGAAGGCAAGCTTTGTAAAAAACCGGCATGTTTTGTGAACTGAAAAAAAAGGGTTTAAGGACATGGTGACATTCACTATCCCGCATATAGGCAGCGTGTTGATTTTAAGGCCTAATCTCTCTCAAAAGAAGAACTCGAGTCTCTCTCTCAAGAAGAAGAGACTCCTCTTAAGTATCTTTCTTTAATATAAATAACTAGCTGACCCGCCTGCGGCTTCGCCCCCTTTATTTTCATGCTTTCTCTCCTTTTAAACCCTATATTATATTACCTACACTACAACCTGATAAGCAGATTGTTATCTGAGAACCTACGGCCTTGACTTAGCGTCCTTGCAGAATTATACAAGTCTTACCAGTTCAACTGTCGTTTCTAAACGTAAAGTAAATGTTACCCTCTTGAGTAGACTAGACAACCATGACACTAAAATTAAGTTACCATTTATGTATGAACATTTTCTCATACGAACTAAAAAAGAGGGTTCATGGACAAAGTCTGAATCAATAAATAAATCAATAATCTTAACCTCTGTGGTGCAGGTTGCGGGTTCAATTCCCGTTTCTGGACAAAAAGAAATTACGATCTGCAAATATATTTATTCCGAGTGTCGAGATTAAGTGTGTGTATGTATAATAAAAAATATCTATCACGAATATTATATTAAGTATATCGGAAATCTAGCAAACGTAACTAAAGCTTCGAGCTTACCATGAGGCTAGATCTTGCTGCGTAGATTGTCCAGCAATATTTCTTTATTTTAAACTAAGAAATATACAACGCTGTCCACGTTCTGGTATCTCACTTGCTATTTTAATGCAATTTTGTACAAACCTGCCCTATTAATCGCCTCCTCGATTGACACTTTGTCCTTTGAAGTATCACTTTTGTCCGTCGACATTTTGTACCGACAAAACTCACTAAAGTCCAAAAAACGTCAAAAAAACCTAATCAACAAATAAAACTAGTAATAAATAAATAGTAAATAAATAGTCAGTATATTTCCGAGAAAACTAAAATACTTATATTAGTTACTGATTTAATCTTAATAAATCCATTTTGGCGATACGTGCTTCAATCTTTAAAGGATACGCGTAAATCAATTCAGTTTTGTATCTCGACGTAGTTTAGCTCGTAAATGAATTATCTAAGAATGCCTGCGCGAAACCGCGGAATTGATAAGTAATTAAGATTCATCAAGACCGAAACTACAAGTTAATACTTTATTTAGCGATAATGTAGCCATTTTATCAAACGATTAGACTTTAAACCCTAAACAAAACCGGCCAAGTGCGAGTCAGACTCACCCATGCGACTTTCGCAGTAGCAAGTAACATAATATAAATTACTAATAAATCATTAGTATTTATATTATTTATATAGGTAATATAGTTATTAGTAGTAACTATAGTAAATAAATAATAAATACAAAATGTATTTACAAGGTTAGGTTCTTTTTTTACCAAATTTATAGGACTTACAATTTTTATTTGCTGGTCTGTTAGGTAGCAGGTAACTTAACATAAAATATACTTCTAACACAAACTATAAAAAACTAAAACGAAATAAATCAAGGTTGGGTTACTTAGCGTTATACAACTCATAATAGCTTATACATATAAGCTATTATGAGTTGTATAACGTAAATATACGTTTAAATTGTGAGCCTTGTAAATGTAGCCTCTGAAGTAGATTTATGACGTAGGTACCTACTAAAAAACTACTAACTAGATCTTGTTCATACTAATTTTTGATGATAGTTTGCAAGGTGATGTTGATTATATGTTTTCTCTTATTTTCTTCTCATTCATCTCTTCTCTTATTTTAGAAGTTAGAGGGGGGGGGGGGGGGGACTGTTTACCAAAAAATCACATTGCTATCATGCATCGACGTAGGTATAAATAAAAAGAAAAATATTTAGAGTAGTTTTGTTGTTTATATTCTATGTAAAATAGGTATTAGATAATGATTAAAGATTAGCTTATTACATGAGTTACCTAATGAGTACCTACACCTACTTAATCTTAGATGCTTAAAGTAACTTACATGTAATTATGAATTAATAAGAATAATACAGTCAGTCTTCTATTTTAGATAACGAATAGATAATAAATAAGTAGATTTCGCTGGATAATTCACAAGTAACACCTAGCTCCGTGGCAAGTTCGAAGCATGTGTTACTGGTACTTGATTTCTGTTTTACTTACAATACACAACAAAGATATATATTAATTATTAAGAAATTAATTGTATATCTATTGTAAAAATAAATTAAATAACAATACTATAAGTAAAGAAAGTTCATGACAGTTACGACCTTCGCCCGTTGCGCCACAGAGGTCGTCATAAGTTAACATTTCTTTAAAAAATGGACCCTGATATTGCAATAAAATGTTATGGTAAGCATAAGTTTAACTAATACAGTAATGTGTGTATTACCACAGGATTATAGGATTTATTTACATAAGTACCGTGATATTCGGCCTGCAAAAAAAAATCTAGGTACATTCAACTATAGAACGTCAAGGTGGGTCACTGCCCGGCAGTGGAACAGCCTTACTGCGGATGATGATTCATTTATGTTCTTTGATGTCTTCGTCACGTGGTAATAACCATGCGAAAAATATACCACCTGAAAAGACAAATACACTTTTATCAAAAGTCGTCATTATCAAAAATAACCCATATTACGTCCCAAGGCACGTATTGAACACATCAAAAGAATACTGCCGAACAATCCCAACCACTCTTAGAATAGGAAAATCAGATTTTTTAATAATTTATTGCATACCTATCTATAGCAGGTAAGTAGGTAATAAGAATAAAATAAATAAAATCACGTGAACAAATCAGCTCCAAATCATTTGTGTTATCAAATTAATATTTCGCATGGAGAGATAACTGGATTAGTGTATTTATAAGGAATTAAAAAATCGTTTTTATCTATCTGCTAATTTTTTGGTTGCTTTGGTCATAGATAAAAAAAAATGAATAATCTTTAAAACTATTTTTAACTATTATATAATAGCTTTTTGTGGCAAATAAATAAAATAATATTTTTTACGTTACTTTTCACAATGTCAGTGATTATAATTATTTAACACGGGATATTATTATTTCTCGATATCTCGGCCCAGTTACAATTACAATGCGCCATCCTAATACAACATTCTTTAGATTAATTATAATTGATATAATTGATTATATAATGAGTTTGTTTGCTTCCGATTTGAAAATATTTCAGTGTTGATAAGTAAATTTATCGAGGAAGACTAGGCCATTTTAAAGAAACTATGAGAAGATAAAAACGTAAGCGAAGCTGTCGGTGGGTGGTCTTTAACCTACTTATAGTAAATAAACAACATTTGAAAAGCCATCAGTACTTACTAAAGAGCACTATCGACCAGACGTAGAAGGTGGTCTCGCAGCTGGAGGTGATGAGGGAGCCGATGAGGTTCACGCCGAAGAACGCGCTGGAGCGGCCCAGCATCACCGACAGGCAGGACGCCATGCCCCTGCAGGAGACAAGATATAATTACCGTTGACCCACCCACTGTAGAGGATGTGAATTGTTAATTGTCTAGTTCATCTATATTTATGAAAGAAAGTCGTCGTTACACCATTTATAACTCAAGAACAGCTGAATTGATTTGGCTCAAAATTGGTGGAGAGGTAGCGTAGAATCAGGAGAAGGACATATAGACAGGATATTATTTACAGCGGGAAATTTTTGGAAGAAGATACTTTTTTACAGGAAAAAAAAAACGCGGGCTAAGCCGCGATGCGGAAAGCTAGTAATTCATTTAAATCCACACTTTGCTTACTTATATCACAGATAGAAATTATAAATGCGTAGAAGAGGGTAGAGGATTATAATGGATTGTTAATAAAATTACCTCAACGACGTAGGATACAGCTCCACAAAATACACACTCAAAAGCCCCATACTGAGCGCGCAGAGCAGGAACATAAAAAAGAAGAAGCCTCCAGCCAACGGCACAGCCACCAGGTTCAGCAGGATGCCGGCAGCTGATGACATCGTGAGGATGACCATCATGGCGACCCGCTTGCGGCTGCCGCAGGTGAGGGAGAGGACGAGGTTGGAGCAGCTGGCGAGCGCGCCGTATGTCATGGCGGAGAAGAGAGTCGTGGGTTGGATGGTGTCGTCGCAGAACTCGATTGCCTGATGGAAATTGAAATCGATTATGTAAAAGCCATAGAGTTAAAAACAGGTAATTTTTTTACGGTTCAGCTACATGCTTTTATAATCCCCATAGTAAAAATCGATATTAAACAGTCGAGCCTATCGTTGAGTTTAACTATGCGCTGCGGTTGTCGTTGTATTTTTCTAGACTAGACCGAAACTTGGAATGGATGGTGTCACCGGAGATGTCGATTACCTGATGGAAGTATTTGTTCACATTCCTATGATTGATAACGTAAAACTATAAGGCGTCAACTACACCAATAATCCACATGAATAAAAATATTAAAAAAAAGTTTAATTTAATGAGATATATAGTTTTGATGAACACTTACCGTAGTGTTTCCAACGTAACTGTCTGTTGCAGCCATCTTGATGACTGCGCAGAGGTTCATGTTCGCAGCTCCGTCGTCCAGCGCCGAGAACAAACTGTTCATGATGAACGGCAGCCAGAGGATGAAGCCGCTTCCACTGGAAATGAAGATGATGTTAGAGAGAGAAATACTTATGAGAGATTTCTAAAAGAATATATTGCTGGACAATTCACACAACAACATCTAGCCCCGTGGTAAGCTTGAAGTTTGTGTTACGGGTGCTAGATTTCTGATATACTTAACATAGTATTCATACAAGGATAGACATTTTTTTATAAAACCCAGACATTTGTAACAAATATTTGCCTTGGAATCGAACCCGAATAGATCGCAGGCAGACCTTCGCCTGCTGCGTCACAGAGTTTACTAAATACAGCCACCATCCTGAGTCAGTCATCAGAGTCAGTAGCTTTCACCAGATCAACAGTCCAAGTCAATACCTTAAATGTTGCTGGTTATTGTCTTCTAGAAACTTCGAACTCACGTCATATAAATGATGAGGACCAGATAGAACAGCTTCAGGGTGGTGGTCAGGAGGGGACGCTGGAAGAGAGGCACCGTCTGCTGCCACAACGACCCGAAGAAGGAAGCGTGGAGCGTGGACTGGTCACTGTCATCTAGCAGCTTTTTTACCTGTAAACGCAATTAAATTAGGATAAGTTACTAAGTTTGCATTCGTGATGCAAGCAAATATAATATGTATATTTGTTTTCTTTGACCTTATTTTTCTAGATATCTTGTGCCTCTATAAAGAGGAATAATTTCTAATGCTAAACTCAAATATTAAACACCTTGAAATTTTAGAATAGCAAATTTTTCTTGTGAATAAAGTATGAAAATATTAAGGTCGGCGTCATATTGTTGAGCTTTGAAAGTAGTATTTGGTCATCAGGAGGTCTACTAATACATTTTATTTGTATGACTATTGGGCCCTAAACTCTTACGAACAAAGCGCGAAACATGGCCCACCCATAGTCCTAAGCTCACCGAAAAGCTATCAGCATCACATCCAGTATTGCTCGCATAAATCTTCCTCAGCACATCCAAGGCCTCTTCCCCTCTGCCCCTGGAGGCGAGGAACTTGGGGCTCTCGTGGAACAGCTGTAGCAGCGCCGCCGTGACCGCGCAGGGGAGGGACATCACCAGCGCCAGCAGTCGCCAGGGTCGGTACGTGATGCCCAGGACAGGGAGTGGGTGGGAGAAGTCCAGGGGAAGGATGGGGTATGCCAATGCTGTGGAGATTTAAGAAAAAAATAAAGTTGTGTAGAGATTTGATTTGTTTTAGCGAAGATTTACATAATTGCCCGTATTTACCGACTCCCGAAGCAGTGTGTGTGTAAACGGCTGAGTTGTCTATGGTACTTACCAGCAACCATGGCCTGCGAGCACATGAGCGCGCTAGTGCCGAGCAGCAGCGAGCGGCCGCGGGCGCGGGCGGCGATTGACTCCCCCAGCAGTGTGTACGCGGCTGTGTTGTCTATGGTACTTACCAGCAACCATGGCCTGCGAGCACATGAGCGCGCTAGTGCCGAGCAGCAGCGAGCGGCCGCGGGCGCGGGCGGCGATTGACTCCCCCAGCAGTGTGTACGCGGCTGTGTTGTCTATGGTACTTACCAGCAACCATGGCCTGCGAGCACATGAGCGCGCTAGTGCCGAGCAGCAGCGAGCGGCTGCGAGCGCGGGCGGCGATTGACTCCCCCAGCAGTGTGTACGCGGCTGTGTTGTCTATGGTACTTACCAGCAACCATGGCCTGCGAGCACATGAGCGCGCTAGTGCCGAGCAGCAGCGAGCGGCCGCGGGCGCGGGCGGCGATTGACTCCCCCAGCAGTGTGTACGCGGCTGTGTTGTCTATGGTACTTACCAGCAACCATGGCCTGCGAGCACATGAGCGCGCTAGTGCCGAGCAGCAGCGAGCGGCCGCGAGCGCGGGCGGCGATTGACTCCCCCAGCAGTGTGTACGCGGCTGAGTTGCTCGCTGACGTACTGTAATATAGGTCATTCACATCACCATTTCAGCCGTCGGGCGTTCCAGGCATTACGTTCGTCGGATGTAGCTTGCATCCACCGTGAACATACGTTTTTATATAAAGATTTGCCATTTACTGGGTGTCCCACGGCCATGCCACATGGAGGGGAAGTAAGTATATTTAATATTGAAGATGGAACATTTAACAATGTTGCGATCGCCTTTCTCTGCCGACCTTTCTCAACTATTGTGATTCCCATTACTAAGATCATGCAAATAATATTTACATTCATTGATAAATAGGTAATGTTTACAGGTAACGTACGTATTGCTATGACTTCATTTATTTTTCATTTAATATCTACTGCAATAAACGAGATAGTCCCATTATAAAGATTAGTAAGATACTCAAAAATAGCTTGAGTTAAATATACCGAAAGAAAGTACCTAGGTATCAGTTCATAAACCGATTACAAATTCACTTGCAAATTTTGATGACACGTGATAAAAAACGCTAGTCATGTATTCAAGTCCGTAAGCTGGTACTATAGACTAAATTTCAGCAATATTTATTTATTTATATGCAAAAAATACAAATATGTTTATTTTTACCAAAGTTTCACATAATGATAACAAGTTAACAACATTTGAAACCTCCTTTTAAGTGTAGGTTAATACTATTATTACCTACTTGTATTAGGAGGAATATTTTTATTTTTGCCGGACAGACAGATAGACATCACGAATCTAAAGGATTC
Organism: Chloroclystis v-ata; assembly: GCA_963691955.1. Classification (NCBI taxonomy): domain Eukaryota; kingdom Metazoa; phylum Arthropoda; class Insecta; order Lepidoptera; family Geometridae; genus Chloroclystis; species Chloroclystis v-ata. Next base: position 9,166,207 of record OY829898.1, on the reverse strand, counting down.
TGTTTTTTGCCATTTTGCTACGGAACCCTACAAATCAAAACATGTAACAAACGTTCCTTGGTCATTCCGTATGGAGGCGGTATTGCACGACCAATTATTGTACATCCGGGTATTTATTATTGAATATGATGATAAATAAACTACGATTTCAAATTTTGGTAATAAATATAAAAGTTCCAAGCCAAGTGTCCAGTTTATTGTAGCTATCGTAATAACCCTTATCATAACATATTATTATTATCTGTTACAGAAGCCAAAAAAGCCGGGATTATCTGAGGGGGCGAATCGGACGACGGTTTATTACAAATTAAATGTTTTACAACCAATAAAGATTAGGTACAGTTTTGTTAAATCAATGACAAACACAATGTCTTGATAGCTGTTTAAAATAAACTAAAAAATAATTAAAGAATGCCAAATGGGTTATTTTCAACCGATTTCGCGGAAAGTGGGTAGAAAGTAACCTAAACTCAGTCTTATTTGATACTTTTCGTTGTAATTTTATAACTCAAGAACGGGAAAGAAACAAAGAAGCGGGCAAAGCCGCGGGCGGGTCAGCTAGTTTTTTTTATAAATAGAAAAACCCAACCCAAAATATTAGATCTTACAAACATTTGTCCCGAAGCGGAAATCGCGCTCACACCTCCTGTTTCAGAGGCTTGCCCGCCGCGCCACAGAGGTATGTACAAATTCATTTTATAACACCGGGAATTACTCACTTAATAACTAAGGAGTGTAAACACCCCCGAGAAAAAGACTGCTCTTGTCGTGATTGAAACTTCGAAGGTGTTTACACTCCTTAGTTAATACGTGAGTAATTCCCGTTGTTATAAAATGAATAGTGTAACTCACGAAAATTGAGACTGTACAAATACTCACAAAGTAGAAGAGACGAGCTTCAGGGCCGCCATGGTCTTCCAGTCCGGCGCCACGCTGCTGAGGGACGCGAACACGAAGCCGACGGACATCGACAGCACCAGCGTCAGCCGCCGGCCACGCGTGTCCGACACGTAGCCCCACAGCTGGGCTCCGAGGACCACGCCTGGGGAAAAATAACAAGACTTTAAATTGCCCTTTAATTGGGATTTATCACTCGAATTGGGATCCTTCTCCTATTACTTCGGTTATAAATATAGTTTCTACAGCCTTGTTAACTTGGTACAAAATCTAGTATCACTATAATTCTATAAAATTATACTAGACTAATTCTAAAAATAGTTTATCTGAATAGAAACCGTTATCGATGAAGTGTGCTAGGTATCAACCTAACCTATGTACCTAAGCTAACAAATTGCGTAGGCCTCGATTCTGTTTCATTGTAATTTATTAGTAAATGAGGTTTTTCATTTATTTTATCGAGAAAGTCCAGCAGCAAGATAAGCAGAGTTCATTTCAAGGTCATGTGAAGTGGTAATTATGTGCTATTTTTTTAATATTTAAGGAAACCCGAAATTCCGCGATCAAAACATCTCGGAACGGAGCAGAATTGGTCACTTTCTCAAATCAGAAAAGCTTTGCTCGATGGTACAATAACATTTCAAATACTATGATATTATATATAAGAATATCTAGATAGAAGAAACATTGCCCACATGAAAGCAGTGACTAAGATCACTTTGGATTTGGGTAAAATCTAGTCAGGGACCTTTATCTACGGCGTCGTCTATTTGTCCCCGCTGATAATATTACTCTGTAGGTACATAACTAAGATACAAATCAATGACTGGCCGAGGACCTCATTTTGCTTATATTGTTGCAATTTCGCTGTCTATAGGGTATCTAGTATCTATGCATGTTGCCAGGGCACGACGATATGAAGTTCTCAAGTGAGATAAAATACTACGAACTAATATAACTAAACAACAGTGGTCGCTACTTACCACACAGCGGCATAGCAGTGAGCAGCGCCTGCTGTTGCATGCTGAGGCCCAGGTCACAGACGGCTATCTCACCAAGAAGCTGGTCCTGAATATGAGTAACTAAACAACAGTGTACGCTACTTACCACACAGCGGCATAGCAGTGAGCAGCGCCTGCTGTTGCATGCTGAGGCCCAGGTCACAGACGGCTATCTCACCAAGAAGCTGGTCCTGAATATGAGTAACTAAACAACAGTGGTCGCTACTTACCACACAGCGGCATAGCAGTGAGCAGAGCCTGCTGTTGCATGCTGAGGCCCAGGTCACAGACGGCGGCGGCCACCACGAAGCTGGTCCCGAACAGGTCCATGCCCATCGCCTGCAGGGTCCAACTGCATACCAGCAGGAGACCAAAGCTGTATTTACCAAAACCTGGAATTTATAAATAAATAAATAACTTTGTCTTAGCAAAATAGTGTAAGGGAATTAGTAAGAGCCTAACTTTTTAAACTATCATGGTTTTTAACACCACGGTAAGTTACCCGTTTCGTGTTCTAAAATAGTAAGAGCCTGTTTCATCAGTTACAGATAAAGCCTTATCTGCCACTTTAAATTTTGGTATACAAATATCTGTCAGATATCTATCTGAAAATCTGTAACCAGTGAAATTGGCTCTAAATTGCATAATTGCAATGTTTGCGTCAATAACGTTAATGACCGCATGTAGCTACAACAGAAGGTCTAATTAGTCTCATAAGGAAGAACGACACAGGATGAACATCATTGTGAGCTCTGGACCAGTTAATTAGCTTTGAATGACTGCCTCTTGTAGTTTCTGAATATTATTGATTTACGATTGAAAGTGTAAGGTCCTGTGTTTTACCCTAATCTAATCGTCCGGTAAGTTAATCACCCCTATTTAGATTCCCGCTGCTGGACCGCAGGGACTTCTCTCTGGACGAGAGAGATTATGCCTTAACAGCCCAAGTGTGGTGTGGTGGATGTCACGTCCTTCAATCTTTTCAAAGTACTCAGAACAATCCGGTTTCCTTACGATGTTTCCTTTAACTGTTAGAGCACGTGTAACTTACAACGGGATAATTTATTATAATGCGGGCAAAACTGCAACCTTAAGCTAGTATAAGATGATAAAGAAATCGGTAATATTGCAAAATCAAGCTGAATGTAAATTTTATTTAAAATCATAGTAAAAGATGTGAAATTGAATGATAATAAATCCGTTTTTATTTAACAAATCCCATGTTAAGAAATTTATTCTAAAGAAGAAACTGTCGGTGGGTCGGCCAGGAAAATTATACTTACCTACATAGACTTTTATTGTGACTGGTGACTTTAATAGTTAAAAACTCACCGGTCTCTGAAAGCGCTTCTTCAACAGTGGCTGTGTAAACTGTTTTTTTCCGCTCCACGACTTCAATTTCTTTCATTTCTACTGTTTTCTTACACATTTTGAGATTTTTATCCAATGTTTATCGCTTCTTAATAAAATAGTCCTCTTTCAAATCCTTTTGTAAACGATAGAGCCAACGGCATCAAATATAGACAGCCAAAGTAGCTGAACCTTTTAATTCAAATTTGCAGATCTTACTCACATCTCCTATCTTTTAGGTCTAACTGCATATCTCAGGCAAATGATCTTTTTATACCCCAAACGTCAGTTCAATTCAGATAATGAACGGGCATCGTCATAATTACAGGCATAATATGGGTTTGGTGTTTAAACTCTGTGTTTGCTGACTCTAAGAATAGGTTACACGTATGTTTGTTGTGCGTTGACGCCAGGTGGGGTCTTAGCATAACATGTTGACTGATTCACTAGCATATCAAATTCTTCATTGATATAATAAATCAAATATTATATACTAGATAAAGTAATGGAAAAGTGGATGGTCTTTCTTAAACAGGAGCCGGTTATATCTACCGGTTTATGTCATTTATCTAGAAATTCAATTTATTCAGTTCACCTTTTCGGTGAAGACTGTCGCAGATATATTAGGGTGATTTTTTAAAACTATCTTAATATGTAGTTATTAATTCACATTTTCCATTATATAGCACCAAGTGGGTTCCGGCGAGTGGATGTTATTTTTAAACAGTAAAATGTTATGGAATAGAAAATGGTTATAAAATACTTTATACCTACTAAAAGTAACGCGTAGAGAATTGTAGAGTTTCTAAATTTGAGAATTTGTGATACGCCTGTCATACAGTATATTAATCTAACAATTACCTATAATATGTTCGTTAATTCAATTCATATTGTCAACAAATTTAAAGTAGACAAATTCGCAGGATTTCACTAATCAATCTAGAGAGTAATCACCGCTGAAATTCCAGTTTTGACAAAGAAGCCTATTTACGCAGCATCCATATTTGCGAACCATCAAAATTCAAGATAAAGACGTTTGCAGAGATTGTCTTGTCCGGGGGGTCTTCATGGCAGATAACGGTTGATAACATTAATTTGTTCTAGATCACATAAAAATTACAGCTAACTGTCTGTTAAAGTCACATTTCTGCATTGTGACTTCAGTATGGAGGAACACAGTTATGAATCTTAATTAAACAACAATAATAATTAATATCAAATTAAGTCTTGACCAAGTAGAAACTTTATCAAATTTCGCACAGCCGTTCCACGTCCCACGTTCTGGGACAAAACTGTGGACCAAATCTAACATGATAAATCTTAATAAAAATAACTAGGCACAGAAGAAAGAAGAATAAAATTATAAGATACTTTCTTATTTAACTAACCTCTCAGCCGTGAGGCATCTAAATGACGAATTGTCCGTATCTGTGGACCCCACTACAGGACTTTTCACAGATAAGAGTTTGAGCACAAATTTTGTGACCTAGGTTTGGAAAAACTTGATTTTCTCTAAATTTAGTTGGAATCATGTAAAACTACAGTTAATTTTATAAATGAGATAAATTTTTGCAATTTCTTATATCACTTTCACTTAAGTTTGATTAACATAGCAACTATTAGAGGTGAAATAACATGAACCTCCAAGACTTAACTTTAATTTTCTTATAATTAAAAAATTAAACGATTGGTGGTAGTAATGTTGTATTATTTTTATGCTATCTTATATATATGATAAAATTAAAAAACAAATAGCATACATTCCATACAATTTTTTTTCAGTGCAGTGAATCCCGCAAGTGCTACCAAACTAGTCACAGATTCAAACAACAAATTTCATTTTTTTTTGTACCACAGACATGGGATTTTTTATGTGAGAGCGAGAGTCAGTTCATTCTCATACGATTTTTCATGTGTTCGATAGAGTAGGAACTATAAGATCGCCAAAATACGCTCGGAACTGAACCTTGTGATCTTAGCAGTTGCGGGTCCTAAGACCATCCACGCAAGCGGCAAAATTTTCAATGTCCGTTAATGGAACGCTCAACGCTTGAGAGGCTAATGGGTTTGTTTTGATAAGAACGACCAAAACAAAATCCATGTATGTGTACCTACTCTTTTACTCTTGAAAATTGCATTCTGGTGCATTGAACTAAGAGGTGAACATTTTTTTAATAGTTACTATCTTTTATTAATTATTATGAGAAAGGAGGATTCAACACTTGCGCCTTACGAAGTTACGACACGCCTTACGATTGTCTTGACCGCGAAACTTAGAACTGTAAACATAACGAAGGCTCGCATTATGCCGGTTCGATGGAATTAAATAACACATGTGGCAGAGCTTTATTTCAACGTCGACTGCGTTTTTTTCCGTTTTCTACATAATAGGTTATGTTATAAAGCCTATATTTAGCCTTCTTAGATGAATGTACTATCCAAAACGGTAAGATTTTTTCAAATCGGACAGCCGTTCCAGACGGTTATTCGGTTACCGCGTTCAAACAATTTTTTTTATATTTTTAAATCCTTGTATCGATAGTGAAACCTTTCCTTAACCGATATGATTTAGAATGAGAACCGTAAGCGTTTTGCGAGCCCGGTTATCAACACAATAATTAACGAGCAAGAGTAGTAAACATATTGATATGATAAATACATTATTTATTTACTTTCAGACGACTATTCCGTTCAATGCAGGCCAATATCTAAGTCAAACAGTCGGCCTTCCGGCAGGCTAAAGTTTATGTTTAAGTGATTATTATTAATAAATATTTCTGGACAATTCACAGCCACAGGCATACTACAACCCGTGGTAGGCTCGAAGCTTGTATTACGGGTGCTAGATATTTGATTAAAATAATAGAATAAATAATAATGAATGTGCTTAAGAATAAAGTGGGGCTTCTTAATGGAACTGTTACCAGGATGTTTCGGTAAGTAAATTTGAGTTAAATTTTATCAAACATAACTGCAATTCAGGTTCTTTTAGAACATACATAGTTCGATTCAGTGAAAAACGTATTTAATAATGTATTGAGTTTTATCTGAAACCCTTATAAAATAATTATATAAATATTTATACTTAAAACATACTTAACTTAACAATCCGTATAAACAAAAACATACAAACAAAAACATCCCATTTTACCCCATTGAATTAGATTGATCAAACTACTAAAATTACCTGCCTTTTCTGCGGCTTTACCTGCATTACAGAAGATTTTCCAGCGGTAAAAAGTACTCTTCCAGCACTCAAACTAGATCCATACAAAATTAAATTTTAATCAGTTCAGAAATTTTGGCGTGAAACCGCGACATAAACCTACCAAACCATACCTACAAAGTTAATTTCATTTTCATAATATTAGTAAGGATTAAGGTGAACCTAGATACCTACTATGTGGGCAGATAGATAATCGCTATATTTATTACATACCTACAACTACAAATAACACAACAATAACATATAAAGATATGGAGGTAAGTAGCAATATATTTTTGCACTAGGTATCTGTTACTGTTAAATCCTATCAATAAAATTAACTACATATCTTCTAGAAGAAGAAAAATAATTTTACATATTTTATAGTTTGTATCTAGGTTCTAATTGGACTTACGTAAAATATTTATAACTTGCTGTCCCCGCGACTCCTTCCGCGTAAATTTTGTTTGTATGGGGGCCACGTCTTATCATAACTGGAGCAAGAATTGAAATTGTGCAGTTGCAATCTGTTATTTACCTATGTATAAATCTGAATATAAGAATTAATTTAATTGCATGTTTAGATGACTTAAGGACCTCAATATTTACAACGTTTTTCCCGTAGAATTTGGTTTTGTATTTCGTCATTATTGTTCATATTATTTCGTTTTGGAAAGCTAAAGTTAGTATAAATAAAGACGATAAATAAACATCGGTTTACATAGCAACATCTCTAGATGTAAAGAGATTTTACAAACATATCACTATACGAGTAAAACGGTACTTTGGGAAACCCTTGATTGATTCTGTCAATATATCTTGTTAATTTAAACGTGTGTTCAAACTCAAAAGTACCAAGTCCTTAAGATTAGACGGTCATTCACGGACACAACACTATATCTATAGTAAATCTAACGCATAAGTCATACTTTAGTATTTGTTTTATCAAATAGTCAAACTCAGTGTTTATTCTGTGATAAACGTTGCGTTATTTCGATAATTTGAAAATCAATAGATACAAGAGTCCTGTTGGTTTACCAATTGATTCGCGATAAAATCTTTTTACGTTTTGGTGAGTTATAATTATAAGATTCTGTAATAAAACTGAAAAGATGTTGTAAATCATAAAAACTCCTATTTTGTTTCTTAAGTGCATATGATAGGCAGTTAATGGTTCGCTTCTCGAACAAGTCATAAATCATATTTAGAGAAAAAATTGATTTTAAAAGATAATTTTCTAGAAAGTAGTACAATTTTAATACATTATTTTAATGATACAGTGAGAAAAAACCTAAGGAGAATGCTGAATTGATGAAGCAGCTGAATCCTTGTCTAAAGGCCAAAAGCATGGAGGTTGATCTAGAAGACGCTTTGGAACTGGCTGGTAAGTAAAATTATAATATCTGTATGAATTTGACGACCTCTGTGGCGCAGCGGGCGAAGGTCCGCCTGCGACGCAAGAGGTTGCGGGTTCGATTCCCGCCTCGGAACAACTATTTGTATGATCTGCAAATATTTGTTCCGGGTGTCTGGGTGTTATATGTATAAAATAAAAAATATCTATCTATGTATGTATATTATATTAAGTATATCAGAAATCTAGCACCCGTAACACAAGCTTAGAGCTTACCACGGGGCTAGATGTCGTTGTGTAAAATTGTCCAGCAATATTTATTTATTATTTATTAATTGCCTCACACAAGCTTTCCACCATGCTCATATTCCCGACTTCCTCTCTTCGAATTCGATCTCTGTGACGCAGCGAGTTGCCTGCGATGAATTTTAAAATTGTCTCTAAAGTTAATAAAAATGCTTAAGTAAACAACTAACATTCAGGATTAATTTATTTCCTGATCTTAGAGACAATTCAACTTATGATAAAAGTAAAGAAATCAAGTAGGTAATTATGTGGTGAATATATAAATTAATGACTGAATCTATTCGTAAAATTTATTCATCCGGTACCCGTACAAATAGTCACTTCCTAAATTAATATAGCAAAGATATAGGTAAGGTGACATTTAAACTCTCTTTAATTAGATATTTCTAATTAATAGATACTCATTAGTCGCGAAGAAATTATGTTAGATAAATGTAGATGTTGTAATTACTTCGGGTAATAGCCAATTATTGTGTTGTAAGTACTTCAGATACGTTATCTTTCTAAATATAAACATGTCATGGTCTTTACTTTTACCTTGACTTTATGTTTGTCTATATTTTTCATTGTTGCTTGCTGAAAGACGGACAGTCTTTGAAAGTGTGGTATTACTACATACGGAATGGGTCAAATCCGCGTCGAACTTAACATGCACAATGATGATGAGATCATCTTCATTTCAGCCGTCTGACGTCTGAATTTAAAGGGAAGACGAGCAGTAGTGCTCGACATAGTCTTCCCTTTAAATTTCTACGACGTTCTAGTTAACATTATTTTCAATTTTCAGCTGCATCCGATCGTTCGTTTCGGAAGGTAGAGGTACATTCGTTCATATGATACGTATAATCCACAAATAATTGCTGATAATTAACTTTATTTTATTATGGGATCAACTGCTCTATAATGAGGCTGTGTTACGTGTGCAATATTTTTCCAAACGCCTGAGGTATTTCCACAATAGGACGACCTCTGTGGTGCAGCGGGCGAAGGTCCGCCTGCGACGCAAGAGTTTGCGGGTTAGATTTCCGCCTCGGGACAATCAATTGTATGATCTGCAAGTATTTGTTCCGGGTGTCTGGGTTTAATTTATGTATAATAAAAATATATCTATGTGTGTATATTCTATTAAGTATATCAGAAATCTAGCACCCGTAACACAAGCTTCGAGCTTATCACGGGGCTTTTTGCTGTGTGAATTGTCCAGCTATATTTATTATTGGTTCAGGCTGCGGGCGCTACCAGCTGGTCCACTGCGCGCTGATGCTGGCGACGCTCGCCGCAGCGCTGCTGGAGATGATCGGCATCGCGTTCGTGCTGCCCGCCGCGGCCTGCGACCTCGACGTGCCCGATCATATGAAAGGGATCATCACTTCTATACCTAATCTGGGTAAGTTTCAACGCGTTAGTCATTGTGATGTTAAATGATAAAGCGCGCTCGGAAGCGTAGAGAATACCGCGATCTCAGCTCTTCACGAAACCAATAGATATGATGATGGATGCTGGATGTCATTAGAATGATGTAATGTCATGTAAACATGTAATTCCTTTTAAATTTTCTATGCTATTTTGCTTTATTTATTATCTCCACTACGGTTGCCTGGAAGAGATCGTTCTCGCTCTTCTGTATGAGTCATGACTTATCTACCTACTTTAATGTACTGGACCAGGGTTCTTTCTAATTTTAATTGATTGTGTGAAACTGTGAATGTGATATATAATACCTACCCCATGAATTGGACATAAATTATTTTATTCAGCACCAACCATTGGGAACCTACGCTACATAGGTGATTTAATTAATTTTTTTTTATTTAGGCAAATCCAACAAAAATACAATAGTTTTATGAATAATACATCTATGACATACCAATATACCTATTATAGGCTATCACAACACTTATGTAAGAAAAGAACACGAACAACACACAAAAATATGAAATTAAATTTTACACCTATTTTGCTATGCTATGTATATTGCTAGGTACCTATACCTAATCAGGTCAGGTCATCAATACAGCAATCAGGTCGCTTTTCCACTACAGATAGAGAGCATGTGTCACGACGCATAGAATTAAATTAATGAACATTAAATAGGTACCTACAGAGTCTACTAATCGCTGATAGGTCAATATCATAATACGCGCATTTATCATTATATTTTAGTTAGGTGTAGGTACTAAAATGTTATTGTGAGTCAAAGTTTGAAGTAAACGCAATATTGATTCATACAGGCATGGGGTGTCATCCCTAACAAAAAAATGTAGTTCACTAAGACTGAACAAACATCAACCCGACATCCAGTGATATAATATGTAACTAGATAATGAATAGGCTAGCGAAATGAATAGTTTTACTACTCGCTCCTAGATGGCGTAGGTGCATTAACCTTTAACTACTGACGTGGGGGCTCTCGGGCCTTTCAAAAGTAATATTGTTGAATATTTCTCTTCCCCCGTAGTAATTAATCGAATAGTCAATTGAACGTCACTCGGAAATTCCATCATAAAAGTCAAATTTTTTTTTGTCAATGGAGAATTTCGTCAAATTTCACCCGAGCGTAGCCGGGTTTTCATCTAGTATAGACATAATATCTCACTTAATATAAGTACCTAGTTTTTTTTGGATAAATAAATTATTCTTATAATTATATGTTCTGTGATACAGGTATAATATTAACGGCCCCTTTCTGGGGCCGCGCGGCGGACGCGCTGGGCCGCAAGCCAGTGCTGCTCTTCTCCACCGCGGTGGCCGGCCTGCTGGGCCTCTCCGCGGCCCTCATGCCGAATCTCATCAGCTTCGCGCTGTGCAAGCTGGCTACTTCACTGTTGTAAGTATACACGTCAGAGGTACAATAGGACGCACGTGCATATGCATAGTAATAAAAAAAATCGTGAGTTACCTACACTATTCATTTCATAACAACGGAAATTCGTGAGATCCGCGCGCGCAAGCGGAGAGGAGACGGAGCACAACGGCACGCTCACTCCTCCTGAAAAAGACTGCTCTTGTTGTGGTCGAAACGTTACGAGTGTTTTAACTCCTTTGTAAATACGTGAGTAATTCCCGTTGTTATAAAATAAATAAATAAATATTGCTTGCAAGAAAATTCACACAGAAACATCTAGCCCCGTCGTAGGCTCGGAGCTTGTGTTACTAGACTTCTGATATTCTTAATTTAATACACTTTCTTATATAGACCAGTGCAGTTAGCTTCAAAAATGGTCAAATAAGGAAAAAAATAGTAGTAGAATGAAACCCATTAGAAAAGGAGGGGAATATGATAAAAATGAAAGGAAAAATAAATTACGGTCGATCTGAGTTCGGGAAGTGGGAGGGGGTGGGCTTTTAAGGGGAGAAAATGGTTTATCTCGATTTGCGGTGAAACTACAAGTCCTATGAAAAAAAGTTATATGGCAAAGTTGTAGGTAATATAAAGATCTACAACTTTTAATTCACAAGTTTTTTACATAACCTCAAAACTTATGTGAAAAATTCAAATAACCAAGTTTTTGGTTTTTTTTATTTATCTTTTTCAAAAATTGTTATTTTTCTACGAAATTTGGTGAAAACTTACCTATTTATGTCCCAAATACACTGTGATTTATTTGATTGAAAATATTATTGTTTTCACCTTATTTTGACTTAATTTTCAAAAATATAGACCAATTTTCAATCGAAAATTCACGTGTCAAAATATTAGCTTTTTTATAAAAATCGTTATGCTTTATGTTCATTGAAATCTCTATTTTCTGATAATTAAAAAAAATATATACATTACGATAGTAAATATTCTCAGAAAATGCACAAAACCGAAACAAAAATTTGTATCATTAGGTACAATTGCATCATAAAAATATGATTTTGTCTTTTCAGACTATATAATAATAATTATTATATAATAACCTGTTTGTATAATGTGCAATAAGTCGGATTATAAGCAATTATATGAAATAAAAATTGCAAAAATCACATTTTTATGATGCAATTGTATAATGATACAAATTTTGTTTCGGTGTTTTGCATTTTCTGAGATAATTTACTACAGTAATGTATATATTTTTCTTAACCATCAGAAAATAGAGATTTTAATGAACAAACAGCATACCGATTTTTATAAAAAAACTAATATTTTGACACGTGAATTTTCGATTGAAAATTGGTCTATTTTTTTTTGAAATTAAGTCAAAATAAGGTGTAAAAATTAATATTTTTAATCAAATAAATTATAGTGGATTTAGAACATAAATAGGTAAGTTTTCACCAAATTTCGTAGAAAATAAAATGTTTTTGAAAAAGATAGAAATAAAAAACCAAAAACTTAGTTATTTGAATTTTTCACATACATTTTGACGTTATGTAAAAAAGTTGTGAATTAAAAGTTGTAGATCGTTTTATTACCTACAACTTTGCCATATAACTTTTTTTCACAGGACTTGTAGTTTCACCGCAAATCGAGATAAACCATTTTCTCCCCTTAAAAGCCCACCCCCTCCCACTTCCCGAACTCAGATCGACCGTAATTTATTTTTCCTTTCATTTTTATCATATTCCCCTCCTTTTCTAATGGGTTTCATTCTACTACTATTTTTTTCCTTGTAAAATATTAAAAACCCTGGTCTAATATAGTTCTGTTTCATTATACATATAGAACACCCGCAGACACTGGGAAAAAATATCTGCAGTTCGTAAATTTTTTTTTGGCGGGAATCGAACCCGCAACTATCCTCAACAATCCTCCATCGTAGAGTTTCTCCAGCTGCGTCACGAAAGTCATTTTATAGTGTTTCTCTTTACACCTCGCGTGCCGGCATTTAAAGCGAATTTTTGATGTAAATTCTTAGTGAGAAAATAATCCGTAAACCGTTATATTCCAGTTTGTCCTGTCCATCGTCGCTGACGTTCGCGTATGCGTGTGAGTTGATGCCGCGGAGGCGGAGGGACAAGGCGGTGCTGCTGCTCAACGGCCTGCTGATGATCCTGTCTACACTCAACCCTGGTATTATTATCGTAGCAACTTCCTATTATTGCTCTTGTTTCTCACAGGCAGCGGTGGCAACACGTGCCCCCACTTTTGATTAGATCGTTATATTATATTTTCCAGCGGATTATTTTCCCTCGGTAAAAGTATCCTCTTGGTTCTAAGCTACAACTACACCAATTTTTTATCTCATTCCTATCATATCGTGTGAATGTCAATTAGAGTGGGTCCCATTTGTTCCGTGGAACATGACGTCACGGAACAATTTGAGAAAATATTTTCCCAATTTGTACCACGGAACATTTGATACTTTTTTGTTTCAAATTGTTCCATGGAACAAACAATAAAAACTTCTTAGTCATAATTGCATAAACTTCTTGAAGTTGATATGTAGTACTGGCCACTCGAGAATGATTTGTCTTATAGTCCGGGATCCGTAGAACATGGTAATCACTTGATTACTATCAAGCTAATTTTTGGTGAGTAGCTTCGTTTCGATGAGACGCCCAAAAATATCCTATACCCAACTCTCGATTGTGGTAGCTAACAGAGATATCAAGGATTAAATAAATGAAGGATGTAGGACCGGTTACTCAAAGACGCCGGGACTGATTTGAAAAATAATTTTTTAGAGTATTTATTGATAGAGTATAGTTTCCAGGTGGTCCCCTAGCAAAACTGCATTTCGTGGTAGTTTTCGAACGCCAAAAGTTTGTTTTCTTTCAAGTTAAATCTAAAGAAACATCTGATAAATATGCAAAAAATTCTATCTCTGTGATGGATGATGACCATTTTCTAACTTTGTAATTAATATTAATGAAAAAATTCTTACGCTAACTTGTATTTATATCCTGGAAATATGTATTGTTGTAAGAAAGAACAAAGAATTCTTCCAGGTCTGCTCCCGCCCTCAAAATCTTCGCCCCCATATAGTAAACTCGATATCCCATTTTCTAAACTTAAGCTTTTTCACTCAGGAACACACGCCATGTCAACCAAAATTTATAACCATATCCCTCAAAGTATTAAGAATATAACAAACATATTTAAATTTATTTATTTATTTATTTAATTGCATACATGTATTATTAAATGCTAGGTTAGTTTGTTGCTAGCCAATTGTTAGTAAGTACATGTACCCTGTAATTTAAAATAAAATAGTGGCCAAGTGCGAGTCGGACTCGCCCATGTAGGCTTCCGCAGCAATTGTTTATATGAAATAGTTTATGACGTATTATAAAAAAACTACTTGATAGATTTCGTTCAAACCAATTTTCGTTGTTAGTTTTTATGGTTATGTACAATATATATTTTTTCTAGATTTATCATCCTCTTATTTTAGAAATTAGAGGGGGGGGGGGGGGACACTCTGTTTTCCACTTTGGAAGAGTCTCACGTCCAAACTATTAAGTTTAGAATTAAATGGTGTTAGAAACATTGTTATGATTTTTGAAGACCTATTCATAGATACCCATAGATATTCATAGATACACGTATGGGTTCGATTAAAAAAAAGTTTTTAAGTTTCTGTTCTAAGTATGGGGACCCCCAAATGTAATTGTTTTTTTTTCAATATTTTTGAAATCTTAGTGCGGTTTACGGAATACCTACATCTACTTACCAAATTTCAGCTTTATAGCTTTTATAGTTTCGGAGAAAAATTGCTGTGACATACGGACGGACGGACGGACGGACGGACGGACATGACGAATCTATAAGGGTTCCGTTTTTGCCATTTGGCTACGGAACCCTAAAAATGTTAAAAATATATCTTACCACAAATAGCTTCTATTCCCTTCAAGATTTTTTTGATAACTAAGTTTCTCTTTCTTTTGATGTAAATATTGTAAATTAAACTCTTATTATATTGTTACTTAAATTGTAGGATGGTATATTCTATTTTGCTTAGATATAAGTACCTTTTTTTATTAGATATAATATTAAAAATTACTTAGATATAAGTTAATTTTTTATACATAATAATGTATAAAAATTTTTATAGATGCTATAAAAGAAATATTGTTATGCATATGACTTTATATTGTAATGCCCTTCCTGGGCTCATGTTGATAAGTACTTTAATAAATTTTTTAAGACCTTTGTAAACACATGAAAACAATAAATTACTTTGACTTTGACTTTTAAATAAATATTTCTTTCTTTCTTTATTTCAAAATATTCACATGAAAAATTTTTCACATTAAGAGATCATCTAACACTAAAAGGGATAAAATAAATAACTTAATGTGTTGTTTAGGAGCACCGATATAAACTGATGTTGTTCCTAGTTTTATGATTTTTAACTTTTTAATTTGGAGTAGGTTCTATTTTTTATATAAATTATTTGATAGTGAAACTGCTCCTGGTATTAACGTCAGTGATTAGTGTCATTCACGTCATAGCTAGCTTACCATCATGGAACAATTTGGGAAAAGCTATTCTCATTTAGTTCCATGCAGTCACAGACAAATAAAAACAGGAGCAAAAGCTAGTATGTAGTTCCGTGGTACAAATTGGGAAAATATTTTCTCAAATTGTTCCGTGACGTCATGTTCCACGGAACAAATGGGACCTACTCGTCAATTACTCTGATCTTTAAGAAACTAACCAACAAAGAAAACTGAGGGAGTTAAAAATCAAATAGTAGAACTTTACCGAGTAACCGATTATATCATTAAAAAATAATTCCGCAAAATAACCTTTAATTATTTCATTATTTCAGTTTTCGCATGGGTTGTCCTCTCAACCTCATGGCGATACACCCTCGGCTCCCTCGTCCTGCGTCCCTGGCGTCTCCTCGCCTGCGTGTACTCTCTGCCGCTGTTGGCCTCAGCCCTGTGGCTCATCAGCGCTGAGGAGAGCCCCAAGTTCCTCATGACGAAGCGGCGCGAGGCGGAAGCTCTGGAGGTGCTGCGCAGAGTCTTTGAAGTCAACAGTGGACAGGCTGGTGATAACTATAGTGTAAGTACAACATTTAGTAGACTGACATTGTCTTTTCGACAATTGGCCATAGAATGAGTGTAAAAATAATCCTCCAGTGCCATTAGGTTGAATTCCTAAAAATTATGTGTAAGTGTTTGACCATAAGGTGAGACAAAGTATTCGAAATACTTAATTAAAAAATAACGCTGGACTATTAATAATACAGAAACATGGTGGTCTAAAGTGATCTTCATAGAATTTTATAGATATTTTTTTATTATACCTTCTTAAAAACACACAAAACACCCGGAATCTGCAGATCGTACTTATATTTGTCGCACGGCAGGAATCAAAACCGCAACTCCCTGCGTCGTGAAAAGTCTTTTTCCCGCTGCGCCACAGTCCGTCTGTTTCTGATCAGATCTGAATAGGAGAAGTCATATATTGTGCTTTGCAGGTAAAATCGCTGAAAGGAGTATCGGAGCGAGAATACAGCGAGGGTCTGGAGACAGCAGACCCGGCGAACGAGGAGGTGGAGACTTCAGCGTTGGCCCTGTTGCGGCCTCCGCATCTCAAATGGCTGGCCATGACTGGCTTCCTGATGTTTGGACTATTCTCTCTGTAAGATCTAATTTTAAAGATTTATTGCTTGAAAGGAAGACAGAATGATTGAGTGCTTGGTGCTTTCTATGTACTTTACAAACTTATTACTAAATTCCCCAAAACCTATAATGGGATCCCCAAAACCTGTGGTGGTGATTATAAAATAGCTAACCTAGAAAGTTTTGCAGATGTTTACAGATGTGGAAATCTTAGATTGAACGTTTTATAAGGCTTTAAAAAATTACAATATAATATATTCGTACTTGTGTTTTATTATATTTTTATTCTAAAACCATTTATGGTTGCCTTTGTACGTCATAATAATGTAGATAAAAAACCATTTATTATTTCCAGGTTGAACGGGTTGTTCCTCATGGCCCCAGACATCATTAACAAAGTGATGAGCGACTCCGAAGCATCCGGCACCGTCTGTGATCTCATCTCGCAGATTGAAAGCAACGTGGTAAGACTTCTTCATTTTTAACTTGCCAAGTGTTTGCCAGATATGGTTTATTTTAGGGACGAATTCTACGTATCATCATCATCATATTTACGTTCCCACTGCTGGGACACAGGGACAGTTCTTAGTTAGTTAGAATTGAGACTCAATAGCGGTCCATTATGAGTGGGGGACATTTCTTTTCACGAGAGAAGTTAGCCCTTGATTTACTACGCTGGCCAAGTGCGGGGTGCGGTTTGGTATGACACATGTCCCTTCAAACTTTTCAAAGTTCTTAACACATGCCAGTTTCTTTCACGATGTTTGCCTTCACCGTTAAAGCACGTGTTTTCAAAGCACACATAAAAACTATGTTTCAAGAAGAAAAATCCAGAGTTTGGTTTGGTTGGCATGTAGGTATTACATCTGAATCGTATTAACCCTATTAATTGGGTGTTATATACATAATTATGTATAATAAATATATCTATCTATGTATGTATATTCTATTAAGTATATCAGCAATTTATCACCCGTAACACAAGCTTAGAGCTTATCACGCACGGGGCTAGATGTTGCTGTGTGAATTGTCCAGTAATATTTATTTATTTATTAATTTGCAGACATCATCGTGCTCGGACAGCATATCCCACGACACGTTCTCCGTGATGGCGGTGACCACGCTGGTGACTGGCGTGGTGGTGACTCTCGGCAGCATCAGCCCTGTCTCCAAGAAGACGCTGCTGGTCGTCATGTACTCGGCTGTGGGGCTCGCCTGCCTCGTTTCACGGCTGTCACACTTTAGGTATTCACATCATTATGATGATTTTGATATACATTACCAACATTAAGGGTCTGTTTCACCGGTTACAGATAAAGTGTCAGATAGCATATACGTAACTTATCTGCAAGCCAGTCCAGCGGATTAGTTCGTTGAAGTTGGAGGTTGCAAGCTATATAACCAGCCATATTACATTATGACTGTTAGGATTGCCTCAAGCCACATTTCTAACCATAGATATGCTGAAAAAAACACCAAAAGTGGTTAGGGCCTAGTTAGGCAGGGTGATAAATTGATAATACGCCCCAAAAAAGGATGCCAGTGCAGTTCTAAATTCATACAGAATTATAATTGGAATCAGAAAGCGCTTTAGCATGTTTTTTTTATCAGGTTATTGACCGGGGTGGCGATGTCAGCGCTGCAGCTGACTGCGCTCGGCATTGGACCCCTCACAGCTTATGCGGTGGAACTATTCCCTACTTCACTTCGGTAAGGCTTGATTTACCTATCGGTAGTAACGAAGTTAACGTTACGTGGTGTTTCATCTAGATATTTCCCAAAATACACAATCATTAGTGATTAGATAGATAAGGTAGGGTGGGAGATATTAATAATTTCGTCAAGTGGTACGGTAGATAGACTCATAAAACAAAACATAAAAAATATTGATTTTGAGTCGACAATATATATCCGCAAAATTCGGATTATGGAGAATTTCGTCTTTCACCCGAGCGAAGCCGGGTTTTCATCTAGTAATAAAATAAAACAACGACATGCACCGGAAGACAATGCAACAAATTATTTAAAGTAGCGGGACTTTAAATTTAGTTCTAATTAGCATATGTATACGATTTTTGACCCCCGTATATTTAATACACGTTATCCAATTTACCTGTTCTCTGGAATTCCACGAATTCATTATCAAACCTTTCAAACGTTTTAATTATATTAAAGTCTTGCAAAAGGTACGTTATCTTTACGACTCATGAATGTGGGAAACACCAGAGATGTCTTTATTATATTTACAAAGGGGTTAGCGAACTAACAATAACATATTATTATCTATAGTTGTTATAATAATATTTTATTGTTAAATACAAGTTGTTACAGTTTATGTAATATGTAATGTGGCTTTCTCGATACACATGTACTATTCAATACTGTTTTTTTTTAAATCGGCTACGATAAGCTCGTTTGAAACAACAAACAACCAACCAAACAAACGTAATAATATTAAGTAGATTTAATTCTGCAACATTATATAAATATAGCTAGACAATTTACACACACAGCAATATCTAGTCCCTATATAGATATACTTTATAGAATATACATACATAGGTAAATATTCTTTAGTATACATATTATAACAATATGTATAATAAAGAATATTTACCTATTGTTTGCAAATATTTGTTTCGGGTTTCTGGGTGTTATACCCAGAAACCTGAAACAAACGCTTGCAATGATGATGATGATGCTGATAAGTTACATTTTATTATTTACTTAATTACTTATTACTATTTCCAGAGGTACAGCAGTAGGCGCAGTGCTGATGTTCGGACGCGTGGGGTCAGCGGCGGGCGCCAATGCCGCGGGGTACTTCCTCGCCAGCTCCTGTACTGCCACCTTCTACGGCTTCGCAGCCCTGACCTTCGGTAAGGTTTACTACCATATCTCTCAAAATATAAAAGTGTTTCTTGGCCCGAAAGCTATACTACAGAGGATAGAGATGAATGAAGACTTCGTGTACTGGAATACAAGAAGTAATGCCTAGTTCGGACTAGACGAGTATTAAAAAAGTCATATTAAGGTTTCTAACAGCATTTTTTCTTAACTATATAGTTTGGACGAGAGACTCTTCCAAAGTGAAAACAGAGTGTCCCCCCCCCCCCTCTAACTTCTAAAATAAGAAAATGATAAATCTAGAAAAATTTATATTGTACTTACATAACCATAAAAACTACCAACGAAAATTGGTTTGAACGAAATCGATGAAGTAGTTTTTTTATATTACGTCATAAACTTTTTTATATAAACAATTGCTGCGGAAGCCTATATGGGCGAGTCCGACGCGGACTTGGCCACTTTTCTAACTAGTATTGAAAAATCTTAAGTGAATAAATGACTATAAAAATAAAAAAGTACTTAATATTTAACTACTTCTAATTCGAATCGGTAATTACGGTTCATTTTATATTTCGTGTTCTTTGTTTACATTGTTGATTAATTGGATTAATTGTTTTGCTGCATTTATATTTCTCCATTGTCTAAAAGGTTTAGAAATGCTATTTCCATTTCTTAATTGTTTAATACAAAGTAAAGCAAATCCGCAAGCCCATGTTATTCGGGATAAACTTTTATTTTCAAGAGAATGGCTACAATGATTATAACAATTTAATTTCAATTAGATATGTATTAATAAAGATAATAAAATAATAAAAATTAAAACATACCTACTTATGACACCACGACCACTAAACCGCAATCGGGCCATTCCAATCCGCCTTAAATCTTTTTTTATTACAAAACAAAAATACCTCCGATACAAATATTCTGCAATGAATCGGGGCAACTGCTAACTGCTAAACTAGGTAATGCTGCTACATAACAAAACAAGATAAATATCCGTCCTACCCTATCGCGACACAGTTCAAAAGTCGTAATAATTAACGTATAAATAAATTTAAGTAGTTACTACTTAGGTCCAATGTTAAATATTTATTTCTGGGTTTGCGGTATCTTAGGCCGGGGGCCCCCGGAGTCGCATTTTGCCACCCCTGCCACCCTATAGTTACGCCACTTTTTGACACATTACATTTTCTTAGACAACAAACACAATCTTACTACTAACTTAACTAAAACAATCTTTTTTTTCACAAAATAATAATTTGCTAGAACTTCGTCAATTTTATAATAACTATTATTAATTAGATATTTTTGAAATATAAATGTTTCAATTTAAAGTAATAAATTTCCTTTTAACGAATGTTTCAACGATTTTGCTAAAAGACGGAAGAGGAACCAAGAACTATTAAATTTATTGCTAAACGTATGTAGATTTTGCTCGTGAAAAGGCTCTATGCACGAAAATAGCTTTAAATACTTTGAACGGCAGATAGCGTGCGAGGTCTGAATAATTCCTTATTATTGCTGTTCCTCGGTACGAACATGTGTTGAGTTTTGTGGGCGACCTCTGTGGCACGCAAAGGTTCCGCCTAGGGAACCAAATTTTTTAAATTATTTTCTAGGGTAATGCAAAGCTGGAGTTTTAATGCAAATCTTGACCAAATATGATATCCAATAAAATTAAAGAAGGAAAATGAAATATTTTATTTGCCACGACATTAAAACATAAAGTTACAGAGAAACTTGAAACTAGACACAGACAAAAATATAAATGTACCTATGTACCTACTATGTATTTTGGTAATTGTTTGTATTCTGTACCCATGATACTGCCATAATTATGACACAAAATAGTGTGCAATTCAAGCTAGACATAGAAATATGATTTCAAGATTTGTTCTAAAAACTTTTGCAACACGGACAACCAGATACGAAAACAAAATAAGAATTCACTTACATATTTAATATTTATTATTGTATGCTTTACTGTGTTCTGTGTATTTTCTGTAGGAAGCTCAATAAAAAAATAAATTACTATTTTAATAAACGTCTGTGACTATCATGGAAGCCAAGTTACAAAAAAGTATCTATTTAATAGTACCTACCTAGATCTGATGGATGCTAACCTAGAACAAAACGAACAGTAATTTATTTAATCACACACTTTTAGTAATTATGGTACTTACTGAAATACTTTCCGCAAGAAATCCTTATAATATGGCCATGATTTACCGCAGGAAGAGTTGACGTAATATCTCATCACATTACACCACTATCTTGCTAAGTAATATTAAATGCGAAATTTTAAAATATAATTATGGATGTTTGTTACTCTTTCACGAAAAACTACTAATATGGATTTTGATGAGACTTCACATTAAAAAAATATATGTTCTGTGACGATAATGTAACTTATATTTCAGAATAAACTACAGGCACAGAACATTATACTTAATTACTACCTACCTATACAGGCTACTTTTTACCGCGAGAAATTTATTATAACTCTGGAATTTAATTTAAACATGGGAAAAGCCGCGGGTAAAAATATATACATTTATCAGAATAACACATAGGCTACGTTTTACCGCGGAAAAATCCATTGAAACGTGAAATAATAAATTAATACATGGATAAAGCCGCGCGTGGTAAAATATAGTAAACACATATATCAGAATAACACATATGCTACTCTTACCGAGGGAAAATCCACTAAACGCGTAAAGTGAATAAAAACGCGGGTGAAGCCGCGCGTGCAAACTAGTCAGTTATAATTTATTGACACTGCAGACTCTTACTATATAATTTAGTGCTCGCATAAAAATAATCTTAAGAAGCCAGAAGCCTTATAAATTTAGATTTCGTATCATCTTGTTATGTTTGCTTCTCTTAATATTTTTATCTCCGTGTTATCTGATTGAAAGAGGGCGGTGCTAGGTAGATAATTAGAAATACCTGTAATAAAAATTAAATATAACTCGGTTGACTGCACGAGACTATTATTCAAAGTTTTTTTATACAAATAAAAATACGTAATAACTAGCTTTCGGCTCGAGCTTTGCCCGCGTAGTATTCAGTAGGTATTCATTTATTTGCACAACACACACGGATATTTTACAAAAAAACAGTATCTTTATGTACCGTACCTTGTTGATAAAGGTATATGGCAAATCTTAAAGCTAGGTTTAATTTAAATTTAACTATATAAACTTAATAAATGGGATCATATAAGACCAGATCCTGGAGACACCGGGCAACTGAAACATGGTGTGCGAAGAGTATAATAATTAATAGTTTAAGGTTAATATTGCTTCAGTGTTATTAATATTAACATCACATTATGAAATTATCTTAACAAGTAAATGGTAATGGCAAGTCTTAAAGTATCTAAGGTTAAATTTAAGAGTTTAGTTTATAGCCATTCATTAGATAGGTACTTTTGCTTTTAATACAGTGCTAAAACAGCGTGCACTGTCATGGCGTCGGGTGTGACGTCATAATTTAGATTTATGTCATTTATTTCCATAAAATCCTAAAGATGCTTATCGAGTTTTTGTTTGTTTCAGCATGTGGAGCTCTTAGTTTCCTGTTGCCCAGTGACAAACAGTCATTTAGCAGAAACGAGGCTCTAGATACTGAAACCGGCTGAATATTCCACCTAACATTTACGAGAACGAATATTATAATGACGTCTTCTTCTTCTTCTTTTGGTTTGTGGCGAACGTGACTGGCTATTGATATTTTACCGTCAACCTCGTCTCCGCGCCACAACTCATATCTTATTGACGCGGTACTGATTTCCTAGAAAAAAGTAGTTTGACGAAGGCAAAATTTTATAAAGGTGGCTTTTGTCTAATTTTTTTTTTGTGTTGCATCAAATATATTTTGTAAACATTTTATTGTTAAGAAAGAAAAAAATTGTAAGTATTCTCGACTAAAAATATTATATCCACAAAGAAGTAATATATGGGAAAAGTTTCATGTTGTTTGTGTTTGTCAACAACCTTGCAATGTTCTTTTATGTTTTATTTCATTTCGATACCTTTATCGGCCCCTTTGTCCTTATCTTTCTAATGTCAATTAGAGGCTGAATACCGTTTTTCTATCAAGAATACAAGAGACATTAATAAATAATCACTCGTTTGAAGGAGAGTGCTCTTAAAGCTTAGATTATCTGTATTGCAAAATGGATTTTGTTCCTTTATTTTTTTAAGTTATAAGTTAAGAATTGTACCGAAAAGGCATTGTGGACTGATTTTTTATGCACTTTCTGCCTACATATCATAATTATCACCCTTAATAACGATAGTTGCGCGGCGGGGTTTGAACCCACGACCTTCAGAATTAAAGTCGCGTGTGCTACCACTTAGCCAATACGGATTAAGACGCGTTGCTTGCTGGTTTCCCCTAACAGTAGGTAGGTATATGTATGTACTGACACCTCGTAACGCGGTTAATATCCAGCTTTAGATTATAACGTTATTTTTGTGTATATATAGTTACCTACTTATAACACCATTTATACCTAATGTACATGCACATTTTTAGGTATATTTTTGTAATGTTATTTTATTTTACATACATTATGTATATTTTGGTCTAAAGTGTGTGTATATAAATTTTTATAAATTGAATAATTATTATAAGCAAATAAGCGAACGGACTAAGTGATTGTAGTTTTAAAATTATTAAAAAAAATACACTAATAAAAATATAGTAATCAATCAAGAAAACCTAAGTTAGAGAAGGACCTAGATTTATATTTTTTTACTGTTAATATAAAGAATACATGCTTTATACCGATAAGTCTCTTTTATTTAATATGAACTTTGAAAAATTAGCTTACTGGTTAGGAATTAGTTATCCTTACTATCTAATATTATAAATACGAAAGTAACTCTGTCTGTCTGTTCGGTTTTTACGTTTTATTAATTAAAATTAAAATTATGGACATAATTACCTTAGCAAAAGCTATGAAGGCAAAGCCACGGGACCGAAAGCTAGTTTAGTGAATGAGTTATATTCCAATTTTTGTTTGTTCTAGATAGAAAATATCTAAAACAAGCATGTATAAAAAATCATTCAAAAATCGTTCTCTTACTTAACCAACGGCTTACGGCTTTTAATCTGAGTAGGTAAATATTCATTATCATTGCATGAGTGATAGCCGGTCAGTGCATGATCAATGCCGACCTCACTTGAAAAGTCTTTAGATGAATAACTTCAAATGAATTACATCATCTTTTTTTTTCGCTGTAAATAAAAAAAAACTATAATGCACTGAAAAAACAGGTAGGTACTTACCTAACAAGCAACGGTTACAACATCAATTTATAAGTTTTACAAATGTAATTGGTTATAGAAGACAAAGTATAAAGTAATTTCTAAAATTTTTAAAACAAACACAATTTTTTTTTTGTTTTTCTCGCTGTCGCTGTCTGTATGCTTCAGTCATTAAAACTACGGAACGAAAAATAGGTAGAGTAATTCAATAGCAAGGTTTATAAGAATAATTAAGTACGAAGCGAAGCCAGGGCAGGTCGCTAGTTATTATAAACCTTTCCACTGAAAATGCAAAACAAGTGACGCGGTAGGCATTAATTTTATTGTTTACCATTTGTAATCTAGCCGTGAAATTGCTTTCAAATACTTTTTGTGGTGGACAATGAAAATACCTTAGTAATTGAAATGATGTTCCAATATAGTAGGTATAAAATATAATTTAAGACAATATTTTTTATGTAAAGAAGAGGTATTTGGTCAAAATATTTCATTTATAGTCTAGCAAAATTTACAATTGCTACCATAAATAAACTCTTGCTTAAAAATAGGTAAGTACCTATAGATAGAAGGCATTGATCTGGAACAAGGCATTAGGTATTTTATTAAAGATATTTATTAAGATACCTATAATACCCGTATAAAATGATAATAATATTGTTAACAACCTTGATACTTTAAAAAAATTTAAACCCGATTTGCTTAACATAATCAAAATGTTTGTAAGAACCCATACAAAAATCACAAAAAAAGTCAAAATATAATAAATGCTCTCGCCCTTGTCACCGTTATCACGCAGATAGTATCCGAAAGTTCACCGCTGGATCAAATGGATCTCCAACAGAGCGTTATCAGTCATAAACATTGATAAGAGTTAAATAACTCTAAATCTCGTTATAATTACCAAGAGTGGGCCCGCGGGACCAGTCTGTATTTTGTAGCGATCAAACGCACTCCGCGCACGACAAATTTCGAATGTGAGTTTATACGTATTTTTTAAGCAGTATGTTTTTTTTTACACTCCTAGTATAACAGTTAAAAAATCCGGCTTCCATTCAAGATTAACAAATTAAGTTATAAGTCATGAAAAAATAGAATCTGAATTAAGTGCGTGAAAAATTGATGCGGATGAAACAAGTATCAAGATTAATTTAAACATTAATTGATCAGGTTGATTCACTATCTATGTAGTTAAGGCAGTGAGACTAGCTAGAAACAGTAAAAATAAATTAGGTTAGAAATTTATCCCAAAGTCAGTTATCCTGAAAAAGGCTTAAAATATCTTACTAGGTAAATAACAAAATTATTTACTTCATTTAACGATTATAAGTATTAGAAGTATTTAATATCTAATATTAAAAATAAACATACTTAAATCATTGTTTTCACAAAAAACATGGTGCTGTAACAATAAACGGACCACGAAATTTGTAGGACTATAATATGTCAGTTAGATTTTATAAATATTAATTAAGTATACTTACAAGGAAAAATCAGCTGGTTAGTAATCATAGTAGGTAATCATTTATGTTGACCTCGTTTTCGATACCATGTTTGAAAGAGTTCCCCTTCTTTGATCAAACCATAGGTTTTGTAGGACAAATATTTTTTCATATAAATAAATATTGCTGGACAATTCACATAATTATCTTGAGATATAACATATTGTTCTACAAATTTCGTGGTACGTTATCCCGGTCCTACATCCTTGATGTATTTAATCCTTGATATCTCTGTTAGCTCCTACAATCAAGAGTTGGGTATAGGTTATTTTTGGGCGTCTCATCGAAACGAAGCTACTCACGAAAAATTAGCTTGATAATAATCAAGTGCTAACCATGTTCCACGGACCCTGGACTATATTAAATTACAGCTTATTATATTCACATATGCCATTATTATACCGAAGCTCACGTTACGGTTACTAGGTATCTGATATAATTAATGAATAAATATACATAGATAATTTTTATTAATTACTAGCTTTCCGCCCTGCGGCTTCGCCCGCCCGCGTTTTACACTTTCCCGCAATTTTCTTTGCTATATTATAGCCTATGTTACTCGGGGATAATGTAGCTTTCCAAAGGTGAAAGAATTTTTGAAATCGGTCCAGTAGTTTCGGAGCCTATTCATTACAAACAAACAAATATTTCCTCTTTATAATATTAGTATAGAAAAAACATTTATCCTGTTAAGTTTGTTATCCTGTATATTGTTTTATAATTTAAGTGTGCAATAAAGTTATTATCTATCTATCTATCTACCCTGGGCCTGGGATGGATTCAAAGGCCTTTCTTTCCTCCTGCATCGCAGGCGGACCTTCACCCGCCACATAACTCGAAAAATATCGTCACGGCATTTGATGTGCAATTAAAATTTATTTAAAAATACCTATGTAAGTTTTAAAACCGCAAGTTAACTAAAATCTAGACTAATCAAGACCAACTAGGTGAGGGCATAGATTGTTTTATCTCCACATTAATATTTACATTATTATAAAGCACTTTTACTTTAAATCGTATAATTGCGTCATTAATCTGCGATAAATCGAAATCGAATTTGTTTTGGTCACCCCTAATTTGGTAAGTTCAATATTTTGATTACGATTTTACTACAATTACTTAGACTTGTGCAATAATAGACTTGCGCAATAAAATACTTGGGCACTGGGTAACAAAATAACTGTTTTTTTAATACAATGTAATTTTTGCATACCTATGTAGTATGTAATAAAAAACGAACATTTTAAATGTAGTTAAATTTGTAGTAATATACGATTAGCATAAAAGCATACCTAAAAATTGTTTGACATTATTATGTATAAGTACTTGACGAAATAAGTGTACTCAATGTTCCAAAAGTTTAAATAAAAATTTGAATTGAATTGAATTGAAGCATAAGCACCCGAATTTGCGTCCCCACTGTTGGGACACAGTGACTTCCATGTTTATTAAGTACCTAAATATTTTTTTAAGAGTTCTTGCTTTTTCGTATAATTCGCGTAAAAGTGTGTTTCTCTCAAGCTTAGAGACCAACCTTTTGAACTTTCCGACAACGTTAATGTAACCTGAATGATTTCGAACTCAGGCATTTAATTATTATCTTTATTATTTTTAGGATAAATTAATATTGCAGGACAAAACACATAGCAACATCCTCATGGTAAGCTCGAAGCTTATGTTTTAGGTTACTAGAAATATCTGATAATTTAAATACCTAATAGTTTAAGTTAAAAGTTCCTAAGTTTCTACTGAAAAAAAAAATCCTGCTGGAAAACTTACGTAAAATAAGTTTTATTATTCTGTATTTTTTAATAAAATAATTAGGAAAATATAACGTCATAAATGAATATGGAATGAATTGATTTCACCGTCACACAACGTTAAGAGTTCAATGAATTTTTGTGTTGCGAATTTAATTCTTATCTTGTTTTTCGGTAATTTTCCTACTTTGTACACAATAAGACAATATAATTGATATACTTTTATCAGAGAAGATAAGTTTTTAAAAATAGTAATTGCGTGGGGGTGTGTAATCTTCGTAGTTGGTAACACTATTATATAGTTTTCTTTATTTATAAATATAGATTTAAAAGTAAATCATAATAAAAATTATGAGTATAATTAAATGAAATAAATCAGTCTCGAATAAACTGAATAGTTCTTTCCTTATATAC
Organism: Chloroclystis v-ata; assembly: GCA_963691955.1. NCBI lineage: Eukaryota > Metazoa > Arthropoda > Insecta > Lepidoptera > Geometridae > Chloroclystis > Chloroclystis v-ata. The sequence goes on along the minus strand of OY829898.1, from coordinate 9,137,786 downwards.
CTACGAATGATATAAAATAATAATCATAACAAAAAAAAATATTGCTGGACAATTAACACAGCAATATCTAGCCCCTTGCGTAACAAGCTCAAAGCTACGGATACTAGATAATCGGATACATAGAGTTTGAGTCCATAGAAAGATATTTTTTATTAAACATATTATAGAACACCCAGCCACCCGTAACAAATCAATCAATCAAATCAAATATCTGCAGATCGGACAAATTATCATTGAGGCAGGAATCGAACCCGCAACCTCCAGCATCGCAGGCAGACCTTCGCCCGCTGCGCTACCTATTATTAAATTCTGCTCAGTACATAACGCAGGACAGCACTCGTGAAAATAAGAGCAATGTCAAGTAAAATTGGTATTTATTGGCAATTACCCCAGAGCCCAGAGATCAAACTAGGCCACACGTTTTAACTATATCTACTCTATGGTTAAACAAGATCTAGTCTGGGACCTAGGTAACCTAGCTTCTTCAATGGAGGAAAATAAGCCCAGACAAACTTGTGTTGCCTAGACTTACAGTCCACCGCTCAGTATAAGTCAAAAATTAAATAGTATCAAAGACCTTTATTTTGTATAGAATATATTTTTAAATAATTTATGTTATAGAGGTGATTTACTGTGAAAATAACTTCTGTTCAAGTGTAACCATGCATTTTTCAAAGGTAATTTTAAATTTATGATTGTTATAGAATATAAAATTTTGAGAATTCATATTTTAACAAATGCATGCATTTAATACAAGTAACATATATAATGTTATGTGTATCTTATATTATCTATGTAAAGAAACTGTTATATCATCAACATTTCGTCCATTTTGTTGGTGGACGTCTGACGCTGCGTTTTGCCTCAAATCTAGCTAGCCCCTCATATTTTCATATTTATTATTACTTTACTATATAGATAATTCTAATAATTTTTAACTATTTCGGAAGATATACTATATTGATTGTTTGCTATGATTTTAACCGAACGGAAAATATAAAATATGACTCTTATCGTAGTCCTTATCGTAATGAAATGATAATTGATGTGTTTATTATGTTATCTATGTAAGTAAACAGGTCATTTGCATAAAATGATAATAGTTAATTTAGGGTTTGACTTAAGACCCGTTGTAACTCCTTAATAATAACATATTGCGAAAGATTAACTCATGAAAAAGATCGATTTATGTTTATAATCTTAAACAATATAAGTACCTTATGAACAGAATGTTAGAGAACGTTTAGAGAACGTTATAATTAGCACCACTATTTACGTTACCATAGTTGGTAACGTAAATAGCTTCTATTCCCTTCAAGATTTTTTTGACAACTAACTTTCTCTTTCTTTTGATGTAAACATTGTGAATTAAATTATTTTATTATTTTACTGTTTCTAAAATTGTACGAGTATAATAAAGTTTGCTTAGATATAAGTATTATGTATAAAAATTTTATAATGTTAAAAAAGAAATATTGTAATGCCTAATGTAACCTTATATTGTAAGGCCCTTCCTGGGCTCATGTTGATACTTTTCATATTTTAAAAGACCTATTTATGTACACATGAAAACAATAAATAACTTTAACTTTGGTGGGAGACTCGACGAGAGAGAGATTAGGCCTTAATTTACCAAGCTTGTCAAGTGCGGGTTGATGAGTGTCGCATGTCATGTGAACTATGTATAGTGCAGGTTTCCTAATGATATTTGCCTTCACCGTTAAAGCACGAGTTTAAAGCTCACATTTTATAAAAAGTAAATCCGTTTTTTTTGGCCGTAAGTTCTGTTATATGAGACAATGTTGTATATATTTTTAAGGGCTGTGGATTTTGTTGAATAAATAAATAAAATAAAATACACTTTCAAGAGAATTCCAGAGGTGCGCGGGGTTGGAACCTTTGAACCAAAGTTATTAATAGGATGCATAAATTAATCGTATCATGATAATGCATACCTAATTTCAACACTAGTTAACGACATTATATGGCGACTTTCCTCAAGTTTTGCAAACGAGGACTAAATTGAAAAACCGCTAAGTGAAAGAAATTGGTTTTTCCTCATGTTAATTTTATTTGATATTGCATAAATTAAACTTGTCTATGGCTGGTAATTCTATCCGTAAGTTCAACAACAAATTAAGTTTGTTTATGTTATTTTTACGATATCCATTTAGCTCATGGAAACGATAAACTGATATGCATGGCAAAAGTGTGGCGGCTAATTTGTTTAAATATTTCACTAACACTTAAGTGTTTACAAGTTTTTTTATATTTATCTACACTTTTTTTATAATCATCTTAGCTCGTACTTAATAGCTTGGGCTTGGTCGTAGCTATGTAAGAATCTTTAGATAAGAATCTTTAGATAAATGAGCTATGATATTCTTTAAGCTTATCAAAAGTCTTTGAGTATTTAATATGGAAATCTGTAGCCAAGCATGAAAAAATGTTGTCAGTTCGTTATTGCACCACTCTATAACTGAGCCAAGAGTGTGATGAAAAAACGTAAAAAAACCTCAACATTCAAACCAATTAAAATTTTATTGAGAGCTGTTGCAATTATGTCAATGTTTTTGTTACATAAATCATATAGGTACACCAATTACCATCGTAATTAGAAGTAAATTTGAATTCCATTCAACAATGTCATACGGGTAAGCCGTGACCCCTCATGAGCGAGTCATCTAAAACGCTTTTAGTCTTTGTAGTAAAATGCCTAACATGGATGTCTTAAAAGTGATTTGCCTGATAAGTTAAATTAATTAATCTCATATTGCCTAAGATTTGAAACACCTAAGACGTAAAACGCCTGAGTGGCAATAAACTTTAAACTCAGTTTACCTAAGTTATACAGTGTCTAAAACGCAATTGGCCTAGTTAGCATAAATCCCTTATCTCACTCCCCTTATCTATTATTAATATTATTATAATGATATTTTTTAAATTATTACTCTATTAAGTTACGCGAAGCATGGAGTCAAGCCGAATATCATCCCATCTAACGTGTGAGTGTGTGTGGAGTATCGGCGAATATCGCATACGTTTTTTGCAGATTATTCCTTTAAAAAAACATATTCTATTATAGACACATTTTGTAAAATCACACTTGAAATTAGGGAACGGGGGAGAGAGGAACTATTATAGGCGTATTACTATTGAGACGTAAAGCAGTGTGGGTAATTTGATAAATACATGTTATGCATTTTAGGCATACTGCTTCTTCATCATAATGAAGTTCAGGTATTAGGCTAAGCAGACATAATGCATTTTAGGCATTTTGCTACTTAGACCTTACGCAATTTAGCTAATTTAGTAATCAGACAATAAGCGTTTAAGGTCTTATGCTACTTTGATGTTTTGCGCTTTAGATGATTCGCTCATGAGGGGCCGTGACAATGTATTACTTAACCCATAACTACTAACTCGTGCAAACAACTTTAATATTTTATAGTATAGTGGTTTTTTAATCCCTCCGCTCCAATAAAGTTCATAGTTTTATCATTCGATTAATTTGTGAAGGGTGACTTTTATTTCATAATCTGAGAATACAAAGCATGTGTATTACAAATCGGACGTTTATCAGGATTTACTTATCAATCCTTTTATTACCATAACTTATCGCTACGGTGATTAGAAGTTTTGCATGTATAAAATTATTAAGTTATAAAACTTACTAAATATTACCTTGTCACAGGTGTTTAAATTATTGATAACTGCTTTTATGAAACATTATAAGATATAATGTTAAAAATGAGATTTTAACCATTCCTTCTGATTTTAATCAAAAGAATTTATATTCTTTTGATTAACATACATAACTTGGATGTAACTGACTACCTCTGTGGCGCAGCGGAAGAAGGTCTGCCTGCGACGTACGAGGTTGCGGGTACGATTCCCGCCTGGGGACAAAACTTGTACGATCTCCAAATATTTGTTACGAGCGCCTGGGTGTTTTTTTAGTACAATAAGGAACTTCGTTCCAATAAACAATATATATTTTTGCATGTATGTATATTATAATACGCATATCATATATCTAGCACCCGTAATAGCAGTAGCATCGAGCTTACCACGGGGCTAGATGTTGCTGCAATACTTATTTATTTATTTATCTACCATCACCTCTAGCTCCTGAAAGTGCTTGAAACGTCGAGATAGAAAATAGATAAAATTACGCGCTAAAGACCCGTTGAAACTCCTCAATTAAGTACGTATTTCTAAATCCATTGTTTTTCCAGTTCTTCAAGATGACCGTTCTTAAGGAGAAGAACGTTCAGAAACAAGAAGACCTCTACAATGTATCTCTGGATGAAGCCATGTTGTTATCAGGTAATCCATACTAATATCTTCTTCTACTATATAAAAATAAGTCGGGTTTTCCTTCCTGACGCTATAACTCCTGAACGCACGAGCCGATTTCCACGGTTTTGCATTCGTTGGAAAGGTCTCGGGCTCCGTGAGGTTAATGGCAAAAAAAAGTGTAAAAGGCGGCCGAAGCCGCAGGGCGGAAAGCTAGTTATGATATAAATGGGAAAGTGTGTCTGTTTCTACGTCTTTCAGAGCAAAATGGAGCGCGTGTTTTTTTAAGTGGAGATATATGTAGTTGAAGGAGTGAAGAGTGACATAGGCTTCTAGCTACTCTTAGGTAGGTTAACCTACATATAGGTACCTATCTAATCTTGAAATTGTTTTTACCTTTTAATCAGGTTTAAGTAATTTCAATTTTCCAAATTTTATCCCGTTTATAGATATCTCACCTCGCGCTGTCCCTTCTGGCGTACGAGGAGCGTCCCCTGGGTGGCGGATAGGGGAACGGTCGGTAGTACAGCCTAGCTACACTACCGGCTAAGTCCGTTGGACTCGCTGACCAACGAAGGGTGTGGTCCTCCAGCATTATTGGGGGTTGTGCGACGGGCTAACGATCCGCCCACGGAAAAAGAAGAAGGTACGAAACCGATACAAAGAAATAAACGATCTGATCCCAAAACCGACGACTATACGCATGTTTTTAAGGACTTTCGAATTGCCTCATGGAATGTTAGAAGTTTATTGAGGCCCGGATCTATGTACCAATTGTCTAAAGAGCTACAAAGATATAACATACACATCGCTGCACTTCAAGAGGTTAGATGGTCCGGGCAGGGAGAGTGTAGTATAGATAACCATGCTACTTTATTCTACAGTGGATCAGATAGCGGACCACGTGTTAATGGAACTGGTTTTGTAATATCTAAGAGATATCTGCATAACGTGCTCAGATTTGACGCCATATCTGACAGAATATGTTCTATCCGCATCAAGGGCAAATTTTCGAACATATCAATCGTCAATGCTTATGCACCTACAGAGCCGTCTGAAGATGAAGCGAAGGATCTCTTTTACGAGCAGCTAGAAACGCTTATCGACCAAATCCCCGACTTCGACGTGAAGATCATCGTTGGTGATTTTAACGCAAAGGTGGGACGGGAAGACATCTTCATACCAACTATTGGTAAACATAGTAAGCACGAGTTTTCCAACGATAATGGTGTTAGACTGATCTCCTTGGCGTCGTCGAAATCCATGTTAATAAAAAGCACTATGTTCCCCCATAAGGACATTTACAAAGGCACATGGAAATCACCGGACGGGGTTACCATTAACCAGATAGACCATGTTTTAATTGACAAACGGCACGGTAACATGATTGAGGATGTAAGAACCTTCCGAGGTGCGGACTGTGATACGGATCACTACATGCTTGGGATTAAAATTAAAGCGAGGATCGCAGTGAGTCAGAACAGAAGCGAGCAACGAGAGGATGGCATAGACATTGATAGTCTAAGAGATGTAGCAGTTGCAAAGAAGTTCTCACTTGCTGTGTCCAACCAGTTCACGATCTTATCGGAAGCGGAAGACCTCAATGCTGTCTGGGAGGAGACAAGAAGCGTCATAAAGGAGACGGCGCTTAAGATCTTGGGAAAGAAGAAGAGGCCTAAGCGTAAAAAGTGGTGGTCTCAAGAGTGTGAGAAGGCTGTGGATGAGAGAAGACGATTAAAAATCTTAGCTGATCAAAATTCGGATTGGAACACCGAGTATATTGCTGCCAGGCGGACGTGCAGGAATATCATAAGACAAGCTAAGCGTAATCATCTAGACAGTCTTGTTGCGAATATGGAAACTTTAATAAGAACTTCTAAGTCTAGGCTCTTTTACCGTGAAATACGTGAGACAAAAAAGGGTTTCCAGCCTACTACTCAAGCTCTTGAGATTAGTGAGGGTAATCTCACTTTTGATCCCGAGGTGAAGAAACATCTGTGGCTCAGTTACTTTAGAGACCTACTTAACTGTCCATTAGTACCAAATGACTCCATAGAAGTTGACTCTAACAGTGACTCTGACAGTGAATCGACAGCACCACCTACTTTTGATGAGGTTATGAAGGCCATTATGAGATTAAAAAATAACAAAGCTCCCGGTATTGATGGCATACCTAATGAAATCTGGAAGTATGGAGGACGACCCATTAAGAGCAGGATATACGACATCATCCAACGTATATGGTCAGAGGAACGTCAGCCCAGTGAATGGAATATCGGTGTCATATGCCCACTTCTTAAGAAAGGAGACAGGAAAAAATGCGCCAACTATAGGGGGATAGCTCTGCTTCCTACTGCGTACAAAATCCTGGCGTATGTGTTACTGTCGCGACTGGAAGTCTACGCGGAAGAAAGGATTGGTGATTACCAATGTGGATTCCGACGTAATAGGAGCACAGTAGATCAGATATTCCTTCTCAAGCAAATTATGGAAAAGAGGTGGGAATATGCACAGAGCTTACATATCCTCTTCGTGGATTTTAAAAAGGCCTATGACAGCATAGATCGGGAGTCCCTGTATAGTGTGCTCAAGGCCTTAAGGATTCCGGATAAGCTGGTAAGGATGGTAAGGGTTGCCACTAGCACAAGCAAGATGACGGTCAAAACGGGAGTCGGTCTTACAGACCAGTTTGACGTTATCACAGGACTTAAGCAAGGAGATGCCCTTTCACCTCTTCTATTCAACTTGGTGCTCGAATACGTCATCAGACAAGCTGCAATACCTGACGCTGGAGTAGAGTTGAATGGAAAGCACCGGATCATTGGTTATGCCGACGACTTGGCTCTTCTGGGAGAGAACGAGACGGAAGTTCGGTTGGCTGCCCATAGCTTAGAGGAAAAAGCCGGAAAGGTTGGTCTACGAATAAACACGGAGAAGACAGAATACCTTCATATGAAGAGATACAGGAACACACGTATTCGTAGAACTGATCTAAAGGTGGGAGATACCTCGTATAAGGCTGTAAGCCAGTTTAAATATCTAGGTCACAATGTCACCGACACCAATCGAAGAGAGGATGATATTCAAATCCGTATCCAGAGTACTCTTCGGTGTGCGGCTGCCTTACATAAGGTCCTAGTATCTAAGCTGATGACCAGAAGTACCAAACTCCGGATCTATAAGACAGTAGTCAGGCCAATATTGATGTATGGCTGCGAGACCTGGACCTTAACGCAGAAAGAGGAGCATGCATTGTTGGTAGCGGAGCGCAAGATTTACCGCAAGATCCTGGGACCCACGCGCAGAGATGATGGTACGATCAGAATCCGAAAAAATGCAGAACTTGAAGAACTTGTGTCCGAGCCGAATATCATTGGAGAAACGAAAGCGTCCAGACTCCGGTGGTTCGGGCATGTAGTCCGCATGGGAGAAGATCGTGCCGTCAAAAGAGCGTACGCAGGCTGTCCCACTGGACGGAGACCGATTGGTCGGCCGCGGTACCGCTGGAAGGACGAAGTGCTGAAGGATCTCTTGGAGTTGCAAGCCGAAGACTGGTCTGCAATGACAGGGGATAGAGCAGCCTGGCGGTCTTTGGTGTCGGAGGCCAAGATCCACTTCGGGTCGTTGCGCCGCAGCAGTAAGTAAGTAAGTAAGTAAGTATAGATATCTCATGTTTAGAGTAATATTCTAGTTTCATTATAAATACAAGAGTTCAAAATAAGGCATAGAAATAAGCATCAATAAAATGATAATCTCATCATAATATTACTGTTTATTAAACGATCATTGTAATTAAAACGTAATATGTCGTCAGTGGCTAGTCTTTAGTTATAAATGTTATAATATAAGTATCCTTATGTCATTCAATAGATAGAAAGCTTTTCTGCGACTTTTTCTCTTTTCGTGGTCCTTCGATTTGTTATAAGTCTAAGAGCCGTGATTATGAAAATAAAATATTTTATTTAAAAATTTTAAGTAGTCGGATTTTTTTTTTAATTTTAAAAAGTATCCAATAAGTACTAATTTATTCTGTACCTTCCAAATCTCTGGAACTATATTTGATTTAAAACGCTAAATTCTACCAATCCTACTCATAGAACATTAAGGAAATCCAGAGAGAAAATAAATAAGTAAAGGCTTCAAGATATGAGCCATCTTGAAGCCTTCACTTATTTATTTTCTTCATCCTTTGTAAACCTCATCCGATTGTACACAAAGAAAATATTTTCTTAACTCAACTGCTGTGGGAAACCCATTTATGATAAGACACCCGCAGCTGTTTGCTCCTGATAACGAGATATATAATTATAATGCCAAGCTAAACAAAGGCTGACGAATCTGTGTAAAGGCGACAACTGATAGATGGCCTCTGTGTTATGTACTTATTATACAAGACATGACTACATAGGTAAGTATATAATTATTATGAGTAAGTTAGTACCAAAATTACAAAACATAACATCTGCGGAACGCAAACTAAGCATAATCGCTTGTATCTTGAGTTCCATTAGTGCGTGGATGACGCTTGACCTTCATTTCAAACGTGAGTTCTAGAGTAGTAGAGTCGTGCGAAAGGTATTCTGTATTCATTTATTTTCAACGACAAAATAAATGTATTTTCAATACGCATCACCCAACGACAAATAGAATAGAGTATAACTAGAGTGGGTAGTGTATGCAATAAAACTTAAGTACATCATAATATAAAAAAAAATTGCTCAGCGCCATTTTTAAATCAATTGATATCCATTCATTTTTATAACAACTCGCTTCTCGCGCGCGGTTTTCCCTGAAAACGGAGCACGGCAGTTCCTCCTGAAACTACTTTTCTTGATTTTTGAAGTCGAAACGTTAAGACATGACAAAATACTTAACTGAACATGAAAATAGAGAAACGAGATTTTAACATTTTCTCTAGCGGTCCCATTAATGTGACAAAATCCTGGGTGAGACCATGAAGAAACAACTAAATCGTCAAATCGTTTTCTTGGCACTTTACCGGTAACTTTTGGTAACGAATCTTAAAATTCAGCGTAATGTATATTGTAATGTAACCTTTTGTAAATACTAGTAATTTTATCAATAATTTTTCTACCATTGAATTAAAAGTGCACTTTATGTTTTGATCTTAAAATGAATATACCTGCTTATAGATTTAAAAAAATCAAAGAGATAACCTTGTAATACTTGTTTATATGATACATTTCTTTGACTGTCCCTAATCATCTAGAGGTTGTTATTTGTTTGATAAAAAATTATTCTGATTGACCTTGCCATCGGTTTATAAAAAGTGTATCTCAACACGCGGCTGCGTGTTAAGCCAAGTTCATGCGAACGCTAATACTATTCTAGAACGTCTATTGATTTGATACAAGTATGTCGACATAAACAAATCAATTGATTCTATTGAACATCTGTTTACCTCCAGGAAATCTGATACCGTTTAATTCATCAATAAATGTACCTTTATATACCAACATTTACTTAATTTACTGGATGTACAAGTACATTCAGTGGCTGTGCTGGTCAATCATATAATACCACCTCATCGCTTGCCATGGGAGTAGTCAATTAGACAAGGGTTTAAAAGTACAAGGTAACAATATCACATATAATATATCGAGAAAAACGATTGGAAAAAGTTCAGATGTATATTATGTATCTATATCCATTGTACAACATAACCTTTTCCAACATTTCTTACTCTTTAAACCAATTTCCAGGGTTTGGTAAATACAACATCCTGCACATGCTGATGGCTGGCCTGGTCCTCATGGGCATGATCATGCAGAGCCTCGCGATGGGCTACATCCTGCCGGCGGCGCAGTGCGACCTGGACCTTACTCTCTCGCAGCGAGGACTGCTGTCTGCCACTCCGTTCTTAGGTAAGTAGAGTGATCTAAAATCAACATCTTCTTTTAGCTGTCGGATGTCTACTCTTGGGCATATGCCTCCCATTTCAGTTCTAGATTCTCAGTTATTTGTAGGATGGTTAGTCCTTATCTTGGAATTTCACTATCTAGAGGCCGATATCCACCGTAAAACTTGTCGTTCTGCGGTCTCTATTCGAAAACTTTTCGGCATCGGCCTATCCCTTTAATGAGCGAATTCGCTTGGCTATGCCAGTGACTTGTTCTTTAATTAAATACTTGAAAGAAAAAGGATCTGTTCGTTTGCTGTGAAGATGACGCTTAAAACAGTTCTGAAGTATAGGGAAACTCGTTGAAAACATTAAAATAATGGTACGTTACCCGATGTTTTAATAACGATATGCATACCCCAGTATCACAGTTTGTTTCCATTCCAGCCATCATCCTGACCTCGTACCTGTGGGGCTGGCTAGCCGACACGCGCGGTCGCCGACCGGTCATGATGTACTGCATGATGCTGTCCTTCTTCTTCACGGTGCTCACCAGCTTCGCGCCCGAGATGATCTCCTTCGGGGTTCTGGTCTTTATGTCTTCAGTATTGTAAGTGCACTTTTAAACTTTTCCGTCACTTTACAATAGATACCCGTTATGAAATTAGATCCAGATGGAACTTTGACAGTTATACAGAAATAATATCGCTACTTTGGATCACATTTGATTCAAACTAATGGAAGTACTGTCTGAACCCAATATAGAGCTGAAAAAAGTATATTAAAGAAAGAGACAATATTGGCTTATATGGCTATCAAATACTATTTAAATTACATTTTATCAGGATTATTTAAAAAAGGACAGGTCTGAGGCGCTTCATTGGTGCAGTATAGTAGATTGATACAAATCTGTGTAATAATAAAAGTTTTTCTTCTTTAAATCATGCAATTTGGCTGGTTAGGAACGAGTTACAGGCATGGATAATGCATCATAATACGAGCGAGCAACACGAATCATTTCTCATAATTAAGGGATTATCTATACCTATAATGAATCTCAAAATAGAACTAGATAACAATATCCAATTTTTATTTATTTTTTAGGTCTCCTAAATAAAATTTTCAGATGACTGACTTAATAATCTAATATTCAACACAGTCTACCTCTAATATTCATCAACAGCTAACGATTAAAAGATCTGTTTTTGTTAGCTTTAACCCTAGATACCGATACATGGATACTAAATCTTAATTAAATTATCATGACATCATTTCTTATCATAAATGATATCATTAACATGTCCATAATTTCACAAAGTTATCAAAGTGGATAATCCTACCTACCTCACTACAAAATATAGTGATCTTTGGACTATCTTTTAAAATAATCACATGTCGCATTTATAAAGAATAGCCTACTTATATTTGTTAATATTACTTGCTGTGTGCCCGCGTCTCCGTCTGCGTTAAATTATGGGGCCACGTCTTATCATAACTGGAGCAAGAATTGAAATGGTTCTGTGACCTAGACCTCTAAAATTTAAATTTAAATCATGTTATGTTACCCGTTACATGTTCAAGTATCTCCGATTACCTAGATAGATTGTTAATTTAGCATCCTTGAATATGTATATAACGGATAAGCAAAGACATTGACCTGATCGATCTTTATAAGTCCTGAGACAGGTTTAGAGCACTATCTTAAGAACCACTTGAGAAATACCTTAGTTAGGCCTTAGGACAAGTTTTTATTATCAAGGTCCATTAACAGAAGCTATACCTTAATTACGTGACCCCTATTTCACTGTTACTTTAAAAATATTTATGTTAATTAATTCTGTAAAAGCTAATGTACTCGTACGATTAAAAAAGTTTAGTGGTTTAAATTGTCTGACTTAGAGCTTTATTCCCGCGTTGCCTACGTTTATGGATATTCCCATGTTTATGATGGTAAAAATAGCTTAGCGTAGCTTGTAAGCTAATATAAATTCAGTCCATATACATATTTATTGTGTATTCACAGAGGAAACGAACTGGCTGTAGCTTTAACGATTCGTTTAGCATGTGTTTATTTATTTTATTTATTTATTTTATTCATTCGGAAAGCATACAGATTACAATGACTATGTGAAAAACAATATAAAAAACTTCGATCCAATTATTAGCTTTCACATATAAATGTCTATATGCCTGTCTAACCTATGAGTAATTTAGAAAAACTTAAAATGATACATACATACAACAAAATAAAGAGAAAACTTAGGAATCTTACTAAGATAATTATGCATTATTATTCAACTAATCTTGCTATGCTTTTAATTTAGTTTACAGGTAATGAGCATGTTGTTCAATTTTGGGCAACGAATTATCATTGCCATTCTAGGTGGTAATGCCGCCAGAATTCTGGGCACGGCATCTGTTATCGGATTGGAATTTTTAAAAGGGGTTATACCTAGATATTTATTTGTATAAAGAGCTAAATGGTCACTTTAAGATGACCATTTCATGTAAGTACCTACTTACGCCGTAATTTATTTATTTATTTTATTTAAGTGTATTTGGAGAACAGACAGTCTTTATAAACAATCAGTATTACAGAAAAAACTCTAGGGACCATTTATGTGTTTTACCTATTTACACCGAGTAATTTGTTGTTTCAGCACTTCAGGGGTATCAATAGTGTATACGTACGTGGGAGAGTTCAATAACCTCAGACACCGGGACAAGATGGTGGCGTTCGCTTCTTCTTTCGTCGGGTTTGGCACCGTAGTTTTGCCTTGTAAGTGGTTTGCGTCTTTTAGTTATTGCTTGTCTCTAGTGTGGTGCGTAATAAATAATTTTCCTCTTTCTACTATCAAACATTTGGCATTAAAAAAGCAATATAATAAACCAACCATAAGAAATATAATTATAGTAGGAAATATGACAGTAAATTACTTTTTCAGGCGATTTCTATGGATTTGAATGGATTTTTGTATCCGAATCAAAATAACGGATTTTTTATTTAAAAAAATCATCGGTGCAGTATATCTATAGTAAAATAAAACTGGCCTACATACTAACCTATATTTAAGTTTTATTTACTTTCTAACCGTTTGGTACTTATATTTTTCATTTTGTAGTAGGTTTATATTTATTGTAAACCTATAATAAAAATCGTTATATGTGCAATGTTGTTATGACTATGAAGATGATTAACTCTTTACAGGCATCTCTTGGCTAATCCTTCCCTTGGAATTCTCCCTTCACATCGAATTTCTGGGCATCTACTACCGTCCATGGAGGCTCCTGGTGGTGACCTTTGCCCTGCCTTTCGCGGTGGCCTCCATCATGATGTTCCTGGCCCCTGAGAGCCCCAAGTTCCTGAATGTCCAGGGGAATTATGAGGGAGCTTTGGATGTTGTGAGGAAAATCTACTCGGGAAATTCTGGCAAAACGCAAGATAGCTTTATGGTAAGGGTTTTGAAGTTATAAGGCTGACTTAATTGTTGGTCTTGTAGGTACACATTACACAATTTATTTCTAAGATACATAAAATATACTAATGGAAATAGATTGTGTCGTGTGCTACAAGGACTAGTTAGACTAGGAATAAACAATTTATTAAAATATATTAGCAACTAATAAAACTAATAAAAAATATACTTAATATAAATGTATTTTGTAATCAAAAATGTAATTAAATTTGTCCATTTGTTTAACTAATCACAAACAAAATGTAATGCCAATCCAAAACTATTGATGAGATTAACAAAACTTATTTGATCAGGTAAAATCTCTAATAGTGGAGAACCAGTCGGCCAAGTCCACCAGCACGGGTCTGAGGGCCGTGCTGGTCTCCATGAAGGAGCAGACCTTCCCGCTGTTCCGCATGCCGCTGCTGCCCTGGATCTGCCTGGCCTGCTTCGTGCAGTTCGGGATATTCGCTGCGTGAGTATCACTTATTTTTTTTGTATTTATCATGTAATATCATTATATATTTGTCATTTTTTTTAATAAGGTGCGTAGGATGTTACTTTCGATAACCTCAGATCTAAGATAAATAATTAATGTAAGTTACAAACGTAATGAAATGTTAGAAACAATTATGTAAAAGATGGGAAAACTGTTTTACGACCACCAATTATTATCCAGTGTTCTGGATGTTTCATCCAGGAGAGGTAGGCCAAAGAAAAGATGGATGGACTGTGTGAAAGATGATATGTGTAAGAAAGGAGTGAGTGTAGATATGACGGCTGACAGAGGAGAGTGGAGAGAGAGAACGTGTTGTGCCGACCCCACATAAGCTGGGAAAAGGATAAGAAGAAGAAAGTGTTCTGGATGTTTCATTGAAAAAAATAAAGGAGTAAGTAATCCTATATTTTAGTACTTTATTTAGTTATTTATTACAGATATAGGTAAACTATAGAAGTGATTATTTGCAGAACTAACGGCTTCTACGTGTGGTTCCCGACCATTCTGAACTCGCTGGCCAACCACGCTGGCTCCGAGACCAAGATCTGCGATGTGCTGGAAGCCGGCAAGACTGCGGCGCCCGTCGTTAATGGCACTGCTGTACCCGTAAGTTTTACAGATGATTACTACGATTATGGTTTTTTAATGTGCATACCACGTGAGTGTTTTAAACTGCATCTTCAAGAGCAACTAATAAAGTTCTGTCATTCTAATGTGTGGCGTATCTGTTTTTAAAAAGCCGGGATCTTCACAATTAGCCAATTGTGAAGAACGGTGAAATAAGACATGAAGTGCGACGTACGCAAAACAAGTTCAATTATCAAATTCTCAGATATTATGCTATTGACATAAAACGATCGACCGAAGAATCCTCACAAAGTCCCCTGTGACTCAATAAAACTCAGTTCAAAACTCTAAACCTAAAATTAGAATAGATGCCCTCAGTAAGTAGCCAAAAGTATTTCTCAATAGAGTATTTATCAAATCCTTTAATCTATTCCAGATAATATGCGACGACGCTATCAACCCCTTGACCTTCGAGCGGTCCATCTACATCGGGCTGGTGTTCTCCTCGCTGTACCTGGTGGTGGGTTTCCTCGTAGACATCATCGGCAAGAAGGTCATTCTCGTCACCGTGCTGGGCATTACAGGTACCCTTCTTTTTCAGCTATAAAAACCATAGCTTAATGTAGAGCAGCCGTATGGTTGAGTCTAGTTTAGGGACACCCTTTTCTGTAATTGGACTAGAATCAGTCATTTGTGGTGGGTAAAAAATCGACTACACTATATCTAACCGTCAAACAATAAGGGATTTATACAAGACTAGCCGATCTGCCGACAGTTTCGCTTGCGTTTTTTACGTCATCTGCACACCTAGAAAGAAAGAAGAAAGAAAGAAAATAAACTTTATTTGAGACTACAACTTAAGAAATTATATAAACTAAACAAAACAAATAAAGAGTGTCTCAAAAAGGCCTCCAACTCAGCATTTGTTGCACCTATAGTTTATACAATAATAAAGCATAATATACCAATACTCGATAAATGTACTATCCAACACTGAAATAATTTTAAATCCGAACTACCGTTCCTAAGATTACTGTTCAAACAAACACACTCTTCAGCTTAATAATTATAGTATAGATTTATCTGTACCAACGTACTACGATCTGCAACTCGCCTGGGAAGCGTGGTGATTGTACCTTATTTATTTATAAAACCCATGCCTAGTAGTCGGAGACAATATAGTTGTTGATGGTTTACTAGCTAAACCATCATCATATCAACCTAGTAGTCAGTGACTTTTTGAACTGCTGTAATATAGATAATTACGGATAAGTAGATGGAAGTAGGCCTCGAGGACGCAGCCCCATACGTTTGGTCCGATCAGATCCGTACCACTCTTGATTCTACAATCCATAACGCCCTTCACACCGCCAGGGACACAGAAAATGCTGGAAGAAGATCGTGCGGGAGAAGATGCCGCATAAGGGCGGTGACCACCTTCAGCACTGAGGAAAACGATGCAAGGAGGAGGGATATAGATAATTATGATGACTACTTTCAGGAATGTGCGGGATCGGCGCGCACCTCGCCTACAACCAGCAACTGGCCGTGGTCCTGTTCGCGATCTTCCAGATGTCCGGCGCCTGCATCGGCCTCATGAACGCAGTCTCCGTAGAACTCTTCCCCACTCAGTTTAGGTAATGTCACGTAGTACAGTTATTTCAATACACGGACACCCGTCTAGACATTATGATGAGTATAACTGAGTATTACCTTGTTTGGAGAAGCGTAGGTTCCTGTAACACAGCTACGGCTAGTCAGGAACCCATGTCTTCACTTATATTGTCCACTCTATTATTTCAAAAAATGATTGATTGATGCTTATACCTGATGTCTAAATATTTATCTGGATATTGCAGAGGCATGGCGGTCTGTCTGACTATGATGCTAGGACGACTGGGTTCCATGGTGGGGTCCAACCTCATCGGTGTGTTCTTGGAGGTCAACTGCGGTGCCGGCTTCTACCTCTTTGGAGGCATCATTGTTGGTGAGTACCAAGGAGGTTATCCCTTTATATTTTCGTATCTTACTGAGTAATGGGTAGGTATACAGTAACAACACAATTAAAGAACGAAAACTCGATGAGTTTGAAGATCAAATTTTAATGACAAAACAAAAGAGAATTCATAAATCCAGGTTATCTGTTCTAATCAAATTTTGATTCCATGCAGCAAAGATAAATCTTTCAGCAACCTGGGCATAGGTATACACAAGTTTCAGTCCAATACTCTCCATTACTTATTTGCAGGGCACTATAATTCAATTGACCTATAAACTTATTGATTAAATCACAACCTAGTTTATGGGCAGTTGGGAAATACGATAAGTATTAGTTTCCCATCAGCTCCAGTTATTATCTTTTCATTACAATATTTTGATTGTTTATTATTATTATTTTCAGTAAATGCCCTCTGCTGCCTGACCCTACCTAACAAGAAGAGGATCCCTGCAAACACGAAGCCCACCGTGGAATCCACACAGAACCAAACCCACGAACCAGTATGAACGAACCCCAGTTACCGACCGGAACTTAGCCATAATTGAGGCGAAGAAGGAGATTTGATGCATTTATTATAAAACTAGAGATAAAATCTACAAACACCTCCCACTGATCCGAAATTAGTGGATCTCTCGAATGATTCCAAATTCCAAGCTTCCAAGTAACGCTGTTACATCTGAAATTGGCTAATGCAAATAAAGAATTGAACACAGAATGTTCGGAATTTAGGTAAATAAAATTAGTTCTACAATCAACCTAGCTATAAAAACTTAAGTCCTGTGGGTGGCATTGAAAGAAAGTAAGAGTTGAATAGCACATTCAATGCCCACGCTCGGAGGGGGACCTTCAACATCGAAAGTGCGTCATTGGAATTGATATTGCTAAACTATCTTCAACCTAATATGGCCTCTGCTATCTGCAGGAATAATAAAATAAATAAATATTGCTGGACAATTCACACAGCGACATCTCGCCCCGTGATAAGCTCTAAGCTTGTGTTACGGGTGCTAGATTTCTGATATACTGGCCGCACCGCAATACTCGTAATATAAGTATCTACATTAACTAGGTAATGCAGGATTTTTTCCTGATATTAAAAGATTTATTTCTAATAATGCAGGATTCTTTCTCACACGTCGGATTATAACGTCCTCTCGTGATTTTTAACGGTTTATTTCTAAAAGGTAGGTTAGGTAACCTAGGCCAGTTCTAGCTACAATCTAGGCGCCCTGCTAAAAATAGCTCAAAGCTAAACCGAACGGGAAGAAATCACTTCAATACTTGCCTGAACTCTTTCAATAATATCGATCATTTCTAGTAGATGCTGCAGCATCACCTAATATATGCTGATAGGTAATAAATAAAAAACTCTTTTACATACAATGTTTTATTTCCAATCCACCGTAAGATGTATAGATTTATGTGATCAGGAATATATATTGAATGAAGAAACAATATAATGTACTGGTCACACCAATAAAACACATTGTAGGTTTTGGGGGACTTGGTATAATCAACTAGGTTACTGGGGGGATGGTTGTAACAGTAAGTTGGTACTTTACAAAATCCGACACTGCTGCCTGTCTGAAGCCTGTGTGAGAGCGCACTCGACATTATTTATCGGTCGTGAGTTGCTCTAAAGGTAAGAGCAAACATCGTGAGGACCTTAGAAAAGATTAAAGAACAATTCACCAACCCGCACTCTCAAATGAAGGCCTAATCTATCTCGTCAAGAGATACGTCCCGCAGAGGGAACGTAAATATTGGGGCTAGTATCAGTAGTCCGATGATGTAGTCCGATTATCGGACTACTGATACTTTTTTGTATCAGTAGTTCGATGATTTCAATTTTTCAGAATCCTCGGACTACTGATACTTAAAAAGTCTCAACAGTTCGATTATCGGATTAAATTATCGTAAAACATAACAACTACAACTGAGCCTTTTAGTTTATAAATTTTATTATTAATTTCGACTTTACCCAAGAAAATGAAATATTTCTAACTTAATTATATCATTTTATTTTTTCGAACATGCAAAATATAAAGCTGTTTTATACAAAAATATGAGGTTTCCCTATTTTTCCACCAGTCAACTCCAATTGTGTTTCTATATTTTTGTATATAATACCTATATTTTTGTATAAAATAGCTTTATATTTTGCATGTTCAAAAAAATAAAATGATATAATTAAGTTAGAAATATGTCATTTTCTTGGGTAAAGTCGAAATTAATAATACAATTTATAAACTAAAAGGCTCAGTAGTAGTTGTTATGTTTACGATAATTTAATTCGAAAATCGAACTGTTGAGACTTTTTAAGTATCAGTAGTCCGAGGATTCTGAAAAAATCATCATCATCGAACTACTGAGACAAAAAAGTATCAGTAGTCCGATAATCGGACTACATCATCGGACTACTGATACTAGCCCAAATATTGGGTGATGACGGAGACGGTTTGGCAACACCCATGGAAGAGGTACTATACTTAAGCCGTCGCCGCACGGCACGGTGGTGAATTAATAAAAGAAGTGTTTTTTTAATATTAACATTTATTTAACATCCAGATTGTTAAAAACACTGCAATGTAATGTGTATATTACATAATTAAATACACACAAGCTTTACATATCTTAAAGTTACGTTAATATTAGGTATAGGTGGTAGTTACAAATTAATGCTTAGAAAAATAATACAGAGAAAGGGATTACAAATGCTTCAAATATGGCTTTATAAAATTATATTTATAAAGAGGTAGGTGTATTAATAACGAGCCTAAAATTTGGACATTTATTTAGTACATCTTTATACTTCGAAATTACTTAATTAGTAGGGATAGGTACAGCATAGTCAAAAAATATAATGAGGTTAGATACTATTTTTATAAGGCTGCCAATGTCTTTCATTTTTTAATTTAAAACTTGTAAATAAATAATATTAAAAATAATAATATTGCAGAGTTATTGAAAAGCCATTTAAAATTTAATTCAGAAAAACATTATAAGTAAGTACCTATTTTATGGCTAAAACTGCTATAAGATTAGTAAAACTTTTGTCTTGTAAATATCTTAAAATAGATTATTTATTATTATTGAGCTTTTATTGCGTTCTAATATTGAAAAATTTGTTAGACACTGGCAGCCTTCTTAATTTAGGGAGACACGTAGGTAGATAGGTTTTCTTTTTTTTTAAATAATATTAAATATTCGTAGATACACTTGTCGTATTGATGAGGCCGTAAAATTATAACAAATCTATTAATTTATGAGACAACATCTAAGTGACATCTTAATACAATTTTAGCCAAGCATACATTCTAACTACAACCGCTAAGCGCAAAGGATACTCGTGAATGATAAACTTCGCATAAACAACAGAAATTCGCAAAATACATCACAACTGCATGACACTACACTACTACCACTACCACATTATTAAGATTAAGGGCCTGTTTCACCGGTTACAGTTTATCTGGCAGAAGATTGAGAGTAGAAACCACTCAAACCCTGGAGGTTAATAACTACTTAATGTTGTACCTAATGATAAATATAAAAACATAATAAATAAATAGCACATAACATAATATTTATTAAGCAACTAATAATGAGACTACCACTACAACACACAATATTTATAAGTTAGTTTACGAAATTCCTAATCTACAAAATGTCTAATGATAGGTATATGAAACATAAAATAACAAATGCTTATATGGATAAACGGAGTAGGTCCCATTTGACGCGAACGAAATACATTTTTCTTAGCAAGACAACTCATGCGTTTAGGTGCATTGGCTTATATACCCAAGAAAAGGTACCTAAACTACTATCATAACAGAGAGATACGATGTCTACAACTACGAAAAAGCTAATTACCCTTTTCCTTTATCATGCACGTTAGTGTACAATGAACATGTTTGGTTCTAGGTATCCGAATACTGCATAGATATAATATAATATAAGTAAAGTACAAATTTATGTAACTATTCTGTAGGCCAGTTCTTGCCGAAAATTTTCATGAGGGTTTTTTGAGCCTCGGTCATCTCTGAATCCTGTTCTTCATCCTCTTCATCCGCTGAGAGACCAGACTCACTGACCTCTTCATCTATTGCAGAAGAGTGGTCTTCATTCTCCTTCGTTTTCGATGAGAGAGATGAAATCTGAGAGGTGGCATCCTCCTCCACCCTAATATCAGTGTTAGTCTCTCGATCTTCCGATTCTTTTTGACAATTATTTTCAGACTGTTCATAAATATGGTGAATACCGGCCCTAACCGAATCGCTACGTTGCATCCATTGTCTACAGGTCAAAGTATAGGGTTCCCGTTCTAGAGAACAACTAGGTCTTCTGTTTCTAATAACACCAGCTTGCAAGCCTTTAGCAGACAGATCAGAGCGTTTATGTAGGGCCCCACCTAGTCTTTCTCTAGTAGCTCTAGAATTTAGCGTAGTTTGCTCGATGTTGTTATAGATCCCAATAGAGACCCTGTGGTTATATCTACGCCGCAATTCCGTGTCAGTGTGCCGCGTTGTTTCACCAGGTTGCATAAAGACTTGTGTTCTATTCCTGGGCTGGAAACGCGGGAGCCTGGGTCCCGCGAACAGGCTCTGTACTGAGCAAAACAAGCTGGTCTTGCTCCTGAGATACACGATTAAACAGTAGTGGTTTCGTCCAGCGAACGTATGATAGGTTCGTAAATTGCGTGCCGTGCGTACCTCCGATGATTGAGAAGTCTGCGACAGCGACTCTGTGACTTGTGCCATTTCAGATGATGAAGAAGAAGACGTAATGGTTAACATTTGGGTGGGTGTTAGGTTCATAACCACAGGTGGCGGTCTCGTGGGCTCTTCATTACCTGATGCAGGATTGGTGGGGGGTTGTTGAGAAACCTTCGCCACAGGTGGAGCGAATGCAGGCGGCGGCATCAAGATGCGGTCCACCTCCTGCGACATTTCTTTAGATTTCTCCGGGGTCCACTCTTCTGGCTTCATTGCTATAAACATATTGCTTGTGAATTATTAGGAACGCGCTAAAATGCTTTTTTGGGTAGGATGTGTCCGAAGTAAAATATAGGTATAGGTTTGTCTATTTTGATTGAGTAAGATATAGTAGACAACTCAATCAAGACTGTTTCCATGCTTAATTTTAAGACCTTGTTAATAAATTGATTTATTATAATTCTTTTTTCCATTTTCCACATGATGTGGGGTTCGGCAAAACATTTTCTTCTAAACTTATTATATAATTTATCTGGACAAATTATAAGTAGTAAGATTTTGTTACGTGTATATGTAAGCATAATATTTCTTCGGAAGTACCTAAATGTTTTAGTATGCATCTTAATTTTGTCAAAAGGTATTTTAAAATAGGGCGTAAACGTTTTACATTATGCATTAGCAAGAGAGCATTCTTACGCATAATAGAGAGCCGCTCACCGCTTACCAGCGCTTATTTTAAGTATCTGATAAATTGTAAAATTCAAAAAATATTTTCATAATTCCAAGAGAAAAAAATTGAAAATATAAATTGTAGGTATTCTTTAAGATTTATATAGATAACAAATGTTTTTGTAATGTTTAATGGAAAGTGATAAGAAATGATTATAAACATAATCTGATTATTAAAATTACCTACAGTGGAAACCTACAAAGTCAACTATGCAGCAACAGGTTAGGTAAGACAACATGGAAATGAATTAAAGTCCAAGAAACATACTTCCTTTGTCTTTGTGCTAGTCCTCGCCCTATATCGGCCGTATCGCATTATTCATAAAAATATCATTTGATTTTTGCAATTAATTCTTAATTTTTAAAACTATTTTAAATTTAAATATTATTTTAACTTACTTATTTAGCAGCTTTCCTTTCACTTTAAAATTTACGATCGCGATAACTGGTACCTGGTCACTGCCAAAGAGTGATCTAGTGTTCAAACTTGAATCCTGATTTATGCAGTTTGCGCAGGTGGAATGCGCATCCAGCCTCCACCCCTATAATTCCTAGAATTTGTCAGATTTATAAACTATACCTATAAAAGCTTGTGTAAGGATAACATGTCATTTCAGCCTTCCGTTCTGAAGCTCATGGTGCTTTTTAGCAGTAGATGCAGGGCAGAAACTTTCAGGATTGTGGGCGGCGGTACCAGGGTGGCATAACATATGTAGAGGTGTTAGGGCAGCTTTTATAGCCGACCTATTGCGTATTCTATGCCCTTTGTTAAGCTCGGTAGCGAGTACTACGCATGCGTCAAAGTAACGATTTTGTCCTAGCTGGAAGGCTATTGAGAATGTAATTATAGCACGTTGTTTGATTAAACGGCATTTTTGCTAGAAACTTCGATGCTAGGGAGTTCATTGTAGTTATAATTGCTATTCGTTTTTTCTTTCAGAAATTATTATTGCATGGTAGGTACATATTAACCAGGTATCATACAGATATATAAAGTTATTCAAAACGTTTATAAAGTTCACTAACCTAGCCTAACAGAAAATTAGAATTGCTACAGATTGGCTTAGAAGTAGACGTTTTTGTGAAGAAATACTTTTTTTAACTTCTTGAGAGTTCTGTTCGCCTGGTAACTCAGATGTCAGGAAAATGAAATATTTTTCTATGGGTGGATTTTCCAAAGAACACCTAAATACGAGTCGTAAACATGTTTCTCAAATAACTGAGTGTTTTTACAGATAATAGGTATATATATACTTGGGTTTGAGGTGTATAAAACAAAGAAAGCTGGTCGTCTTGCTGCGTGATTTACAAGATTGAACAAATTTTTCGGGAAATGAACGTTTCGTCGTTTGTAGGCGGCAACTGATAAGTAAAATAGAATACATTTTCCAGTAGACGACAGCTTTCCACATACCCATGGCATAAATAACATCTCCTAAGATCCGCCATTTTCACCATTTCTACCAGGGTATCATAAACCGACTAGAGATTACGTAAACTATCGAGGGTGTTGCGCGCGCACTCGCCCGGGCAGATCGATCGAGCTCCCCGTCCGCCCCGCTGACCTACCTCAATATCTTCGAGGGGTAGCTTAATGCCATGTTGAATATTTATAACTTAGGAAACATGTCGACTTAATTTTTTATTCACCTATATGAATAATGCAAACATTAAAATGTTAATTCAGTGTATGCCTAGTAATAAAAAGAAACTATGACTAATATACTATTCTTAACTCAAACGTCACGCACGTCCAAAGGTCTTACGAAAAACAAGATTTTATCACAGTTTGATAAACAAAAGAAACCTTAATCACAGAACATTATAATTTAATTTAAACAAAAGATTAAAATAATGTTAGTATAGCGGTACATTTTTTTACCATATATCGAGTTTTAAAAAACAATTCGATGCGTGAACCAACACGTAATAATAGATTATAGGATAAATGCATTTTCTTGAATTAACGAAAACGTTTAAACATCTATCAAAATCTTGTCTTTTGGATAAAATAACTAATAAACTATAAAAAGTCTATGTTTGCCGACTCAACAACATGACAATATTTCTTAGGATAATGTCATTTTCCACATGAGGGGTTCCCTGAGCCCCTTTCAGGCAGATTTTCCTGACATCTGAAAAACCAGGAGCCCATGACACCCAAGGAGAAAATACATTCCTTTACAAGAAGCCACGAAAATTTTGCGGTTGCTCTTTACATTTAGTAGCAACGTAGAACATCGTTTTTTATGAATCTTTATTTTTTATTAGGGTTTTATTAAAACTTTTATGCCACCCAAACATAAATAATTAGATGTATAAATAGTGTAGCAATTCGTGTGGGGATAGTACCTACCTACACCCAAACGTAGGTAAATCTATACTGTCGGTAAGAAGCAATTGTAACTTTTTATCCCGAAAAACCACTTGTTTAACGAATAAAATCCTGTAAAACACTTACGGTATCTTTTATTAATTTACTTTCCGTTTTAAGTGATCACTTTCGTACCTACTAAATCCAACAAATCCTGAAAGTTGAAATTTTCTTTAGCCCGAAGTTTGAATTGTGGGTTGTTTATCCATCAGACTGAAGATTTATATAAGTAGGTATAGTAACACCATTCTAAAAATGAACTCCCCTCCACAAAACCGTGATTTCAACGTGTGAGAGGAAATACAGAAAAACAGAATACACAGAAAAAAAAAATACAGAATTCGGTGGAGGGGCGTTCATTTTAGAAATGGTTTTACTATACACATGTATCGATAATATAACGTTTGCTTTTCAAATGAAGCTGAATTTATAACTGAGAATAACATAATACATTATCTCGGGCCTTTTATTAAGCAATAAATAAATTAATGCCATATCCACTGTACCAAACAAGGTAGTGCTCTAAGTTTTTATCCGCAATGTGACACTTGTTGAACCCCGAACTTTAGGAACATTAGGAACTGACCTAGGCCAAGTTTAACCTTGGACTTCTGTAAAGTTGTTTTATAACTTTAGTTTTACTAGCTTTCCGTCCCAGCTTTCGCGTATTTGACGCGTTAGAATAGAATTTTCTGGTTCTTTATGGTTTCGAATTGCCACTGATAGAAACTAATGGAAAATGCTGGAAGAGGAGAGCTCAACCTAGAAAAACATACAAATACTGTAATAAAATTATTGGCTAATAAGTTACCTACTTTATATGAAAACATTATAGTATAAAGTTATTTAGAGAAGGTACGAGTATTAACGTTACATTAATAACTTAACATTCTAACCGTCATCAGGTAAATTGCCAAGAATGCTGGCGGCATTGCCACGTTGAATGGCAATGCTAATTCGTTGCCGAAATTGAAGCCAGAATTCTTATCACCAGTGGACTAAATTCGTTTAGCCAGATCTTTATAAAAAATAGATCGCTAAAAGTATTAGCGTAGTAAAGCGTTTATTTTTTTTTTACATGGGGTGTGAAATGTTCCGATGTCAACCAGTATTTAATAATAAGATTTACAAGGAAATTTCATAATTTGTTGACACTCAATATTAGAAGTATTAGAACACGATACGGGTAACATACCATGATTTTAATTTTTGTGTGTTTGCCGATATGAATCTTTTAAAAAGTTATATTGTTGACACTCATTCATCATAGTGATTCACGTGAAAATTTCATCCACGTCCAATTCATAATTAATTGTATTTGAATTGGGTTTTGTGAAGTCCACTCTAGCCTTATCACAACACTTCAATTATTTTAAACTAGCTGTGCCCGCTACTTCGTCCGCGTTAAATTATGTTCGTTGGGGGCCAAGTCTTATCATAACTTGAGCAATCATTTGAATAGCCTTTCCTGTGTCGTAGTCGTCTAAATATCTACCAAATTTAAAAAAAAAGTCGTTAATTCTGTTTCAGTAGTAATATTGAGCCTATAAACACAATATATCTGAAAACAAACTTACTCCAATACAGACCCTTACAGATTTATTATTAGTAAGTACCTAGTAGTAGTTACTCTACAGTTGTGAAAAACCTGCGAGGAATTTCCATTACCTCAAGGTCAATATAAGAAGAAGATAAATTAACTCTAATCACAAAAAAATCTTAAAATGTCTCTCCTGAAAAATCACAAACTTGGCAGTTGGGCCCTTGTTCTACCAAAGGTGCGATATGATTGTTTATATTCATTATATTATTATTTATAACCGATTGAATAAATATGTTTCATACAAGAAACATTGTATGTATATCGAGTCATCATCAACATCATATCAGGCCTTGGACGTCCACTGCTGGACATAGGCCTCCCTTAATTAAAACCATTTTCGTCGTCATCAATTGAGACTAAGATTATGTTTGTTATTCCTTATTTTGTGACGCAAAATAAGCTTTATTTAATTTTTATTATTTATAATATTGTAAGTAACTTGTTAAATATTTCACATACGAGAAATAATTCTACATAGCATTGTCTAAGTTAATAATTACAAAATATGTCACGAGAATTATGTCTACAAAATATGTCACGAGAATTATGACACATAAATTACTCTTATTTACATAATGATGTAATGTAAAAATGTGAGATCGGGTGCAAAAGTAACAATACCTACCTAGGTAGGTATTGCCAGTATCTATAGGTGGTACCTATAGATACTGGCACTATTCCTTTCTAAGTTCAGTTTTGGTTTAGAATTAGATTATCATTTGTTCAAATAAAAACAATAATTTTGGGGGTTTGTTGTTTTTTTATGAAATGGAGTGAATGTGAAATTTTTATTTTTATTTTATTACACTTTAATTTGACAAATTTCGTTTTAATAGAAAGCGTTAGTTATTTTCCATTTGTTTAAACTCAATGTTTTATATTTTACGTTTTAACATTTATGGTAAAAGTAGGTAAGTAACCAATTATAAACACCACATTGAAGTTAGGAATGAAGTTCGAAATTGAAATATACCTACTAACAATTTAATTTAAGTACCATAAGTACCTATACCTACCACTCGTTTACTTATCTTTGTTTGCGAAAATAGATAGGTTTCTATTTAGTCTCAGATTTCCGATACAACGTGCAAATGCTTTTGAAACATTTGCGTACAAACATCTCGAGATAGGCGATAAATTTTGATATTTTATAACCTACATAATTTATACAATTTAAAATCGAAATATTTAATTACAAAACAAAAATAATTGTACGACTAATTAAGTTGTAGATTAAAAAAAATTGTTTTACCATTCTAATACCGAATATAACTTATTAGCTCCATAAAATATATTTTATTTAAACTAAAAAAAATATAAATACCAAAGATAAATATAAATTAACTGAATATGACAGTGTTTAAAGATGTACGAGCTAAAGCGTTCAGCTTCGACGATGCTATGGATCTAACGGGTGAGTAACTTAAATTGAGCTTTAAAAGAAAGAAAAACAAAAATTTAGATTGCTGCATGTTCGTCTGAAAACTCAGAAAGTTGGATACATGAATTAGGCGTAGGTAACTACGAGTACTCCTCCTTTTATACAATATGGAAACTAGAAATTCCATTTTAAATTAAACTGTCGGTGTAAAATTAGAAGTTCAACAAGATCTTTATAAATTTTGGGAGTGTCCAATGGGATAAATAACTTAAGTACACCAAGTACCAAATGTGCCTAAAGTTCAAACGACTCAAAACCTCTATCTAAATGAACGTAGTTTCACCGTTCGATGGAATCCGATGTTGCATCGATGTCCTTAAAAGATTGGTAGATATACTGGTAGAACTTAAAAGAAAGTACTTACTAGAATTTAGTAATTTTTATTATAAACAGGTTTCGGCAAATACAACATGGCGATACTAGTGACGTGCTGCTTGATGATAATGTCTATGTTCCTCGACCTGTACGGGCTGTCGGTGACGATGCCGTCTGTGGCCTGCGAGCTGCAGCTGACGACCTTCCAGCAAGGGCTTCTGTCGGCTCTCCCACTCATCGGTAAGAAACGAACAAGTTCCCCTATTGTAAACCTCTATTTACGTCTCTACTGTTGATACACAGGGATTACTCTCTTGACGAGAGAGATTATAGACCTTAATTCACCACGGCCAAGTACGGATTGGTGAATGTGCGTACCTTCTAATCTCTTGAAAGGTTTTAGATCATGCCGGTAACCTCAGGAAGTTTTTTCTTCACCAGTTGAACCTAAATTTTTCAATAGGAAATTAAGAACATGCCCTACAGGGTTTGAACCCATGACTTTCCAGTTCAAAGAATCTTTATTTCTCATTAAAAATTTATTTTAAAGACAGGAATCCTTGGGAATGTAGAAAGGAAGTGTCTATGATTAGTTGTAAAGATACGCTTGATAATATTTGAACATGAAACGGGTAACATACAATGATAGTTTAAAAAGTTATAACGCTTGATAATGATTTATTTATTGTTGGCTTAACCCTTGAAACTTAAATACATAGGTAATAAATAAGCATACCTTCAAAAGCCTGACATCAGCCACTATCAGTCACCCGCAGCCACGCGTATACCGGCTGCTGTTTGAATTCAGCTTAATTTGTTGGCATTCCAAAGCTATCCAAACTCCGTTCCAATTAAAATATTTACTTTTGTAGTTTGCTATCTATAAATATGTAATATGTACACGTAATACTCAAAATGCGACGAAATTTCATCATAATTTAATAAGTTTATTTAACTTCCTCAATTCTAGTTTTTGTTAATTTTGTACCAAATGTTTTGTATTGTCTGTGAGTAGCAAATAAATGGATGTCTATTTTAGTTGATTCTAAATTAGACTCAATTCCAAGTCTGATTAAGAAGCAAGCTAATTTTTATAGATGGTTACTTTCATGACAACACAGTCTCTCTTATACCCGTTTGAGATTAGATTAATCGATCCGTTAATTCTTAATCAGCTATTATACCTACCTATAGAAGCCGATTAAGATTACCTACAGAAACTTCAATCAAATTGCACGTGGGGCTAATTTCTGGAACAACAGCCTCCAAGCTCCTCTGAACGAATCCAAGAAGTTTTTCTTATATCACCGATTGAAACCTCATTAAGAATTGTAATTCTTATTAAGAATTAATCCTATTAGGATATTACAATAACTATTGGTTTTCTCTGCTTTATTTAATTACACACACATGTCACACACTGCTTAGTTAAAATTAAAATGTGTAAATAGTAAAATAACTACATATGGGGGTACTAAGTATCAGCGGTTCTAAACACAGTTGGGCAAAGGACTTTGGCTTTAACCTAGCTCTCCTCTGCAGGGCACTAGAATAAATAAGTTGAGAGCATGTTTTTTAAGATTAGTTTCTAAGATATTATAACTGTTTGTTCTCCAACTATAATAAAATAAATAAAACAGTCTCATTTCTTTTTCAGGAGTGATGTTATTTTCATACACGTGGGGTCTGTTCGCCGACACGCTGGGGCGCCGCGCCACGTTGCTGCTGGCCATGCCCGCGGGCTCCGTGTTCAGCCTGGCAGCCACCTTCGCACCAGGGTACACCGTCTTAGCGGTCCTGAAGTTCCTGTCGGCAGCTTGGTGAGGCTAACCCACTTGAAAACTGATTGAGCACCCTATCGTTCCCACTGTTGGTACACAGAGATTGGTTAATTAATAAGATAATTTAAATTAATAAGTAAATTTATACCTTAATAGATTCATAAGTATTATTAAAAAAAAGTAAAGTTTTCTTTTCCATAAAATAATATTCTACCATGTAGTACTTAGGTTATTATTTACTGTATTAATAAATAATAATATAATAAATAAATCATTTATTTTCTCAACACTTACAAATTTTTAACTTAATTATGAGTACATATTTGATTGACTTATCTCTATTTGTTAAATTTAAGTAGCTTTATGTAGAACTATTCTGCAGTAAGTGTGAGACTGGTGCCTGCGATGGGTTTATAAAACCTGTGTTGCGGGTCACCAGGCTCTCAATTAGGCGGCAAAATTTTTATTGATGGCTAAACAGTTGTTAACGAGATGTTGTCAGCTTTAAGTTAATATACAGTATAGTGAAATAAATCTAGTGTCTAGAATAGTAAACAGATTACTAGGCAAAAAATTAAATACAAAAGCAACCAGTAGGTTTTGATGTCAGTGGTTCAGATAGATGTGTCATGTGTGATGAGTGTTTATGTGATACATACTTATAAATGATATTATGAGTGTAGTGGGGATAATATAGGTAGGTATATAATATATAATATATACTTATACATACAATATATATGAGTTGAAAATGATAAAAATATGCCTGTGATTAATTAGAATTTATTTAATAGTCTAACCGAAGAAAACTTTAAAACTTTACTTAATAGTTTTTAGTAGATTTTCTGTCTCTGTGTAACTGAGGGTTGTAAGATAATTTAATACTTTCTGTTTGCATTTATATTTATTGAGTTGATAGAGACTTAACTTGCTATTTAATTTATTGTATAGGTAATTTCCTAAAAATAACGAGAAGTTGTTTGTTCTCGATGAATGAAGAGGAAGAGGAACACACACTTTTCCTTTTCTTCTTTTGTTTTTTGTAAGGTCTGGGTCAAATATCAATTCAGAGTGCTTAGTCAGCACAGTGAGCAAGATAAAACGCTGCCTAACTGTGAGAACGCCCCATTTTTTAAAAAGGTCTTCAGTAGGATACCGGAAAGGAAGACCTGCTCCAACTTTAAGTATTGCTCGCTGCGCTCTTTCCACTTCAATCATATATGTATTGTGCTATTATAAGTCCAAAATATATTATGTCACACCTATTAATGGGCTCCGCGATACAGGCTTTGCCTAGTGTGGAGTCCGCTGATATGTCTACTTGATTTAATTGTATTTTAAGTTAATAAATATTTTTTCATTTTTTTTTTTCATTATGATAGGTCTTAATTCACCACGCCGGTCAAGTCTGGGTTGGTGAGTTAGGTACGATAGGTCTTAATTCTCCACGCACGTCAAGTCTGGGTTGGCTAGGTACTCAGGGTAATTTCAGCTCATATTTCAAAAATATTTTTTTTTTTTAATCGGCACAGTAGTTTTTGTGTCCATAATTAATAACAACATACAGAAATACAAAACATTATTCCTTATGTTTGAACAAGAAACGGGTAACATACCAAGTTTTAAATGTTTTTGAGTTTCCCTAATATTAAATTTCTAAAAGTACCTATTAAAAGTGTAGATATAGATTTGTAACATTGTCGGTTCCAGCACGTGTTCCAGCAATGCAGCGGGCTTCGTGCTGCTGGGAGAGAGCGTCCCGAGCAGGCTTCGGAGCCGGTTCATGTTCGTGATGAGCACCACCACTTTGCTATCGCAGCTGGTGTTAGCTCGTAAGTTGATAAAACATACAATACATACGTGATGTGCACTTGGGCAGGGATTAACGTTAGCAAATATCAAAAAATAATTGTTTAGTAGGCTGCTCAAAGAACTACTTACCACAGTATCAGAAATATTAAAGTTATGTAACTCATAACTGATTAACAAGGGATGGTTTCGGTCCTATAGACGAAGTATCAGGTACTACAAGGAATTCCTTGACTCGATGGTGGTGTAGAGGTCTAGCGCAACAAGGCGTTGACTATATTTACTGAGATGAAGCACACTCGAGGGCTAACATTGAAATCCTGATTTTTTATGTAATTCAAAAGTATCCTCTTTTTATATACACTCAAAATAATCAAATTTGTCTGCCTAGCGCTTTCTGTATGTTTATATTTGAGAACAATCCTATAGGTATAGCGACCTTATTTACTTATATATTTCTTGTCCATATATTTTCAGTTCCAGCTCTCCCCATCTTAGGGATGAGTTTCCACATAGAGATATCCTGGTTGAACATAGATTATCGTCCGTGGCGGCTGTTCATGCAACTGGTGTGTCTGCCCGGGATCCTCAGCTGCATCTTTATTTTGTTTCTGAAGGAGAGCCCCAAGTTCCTTCTGTGCAAGAACAAGGAGGAAGAGTGCTTGGATGTACTGAGAACGATGTACAGTTGGAACAACGGAATGAAGAAAGAAGACTTCCCTGTAAGTTTCATTTGTTTCTCTTTGACATGGCAAAATTGTTTAAATGGACATGTCTAAATCTGATTCTTGTTCTTTAAGGTAACGAAGGTAATTCTCGACAAAGAGCTTCAGAACAACAGCTCAGAAAAAGGTATCTTGAAGACGATCTGGAACCAGACTGCGCCCCTCTTCAAGCCACCACTCCTGAGGAACAACCTGATCATATTCTACATGCTTCTGTGTGCAAACATGACGTGAGTTGAATTAATGCTGACGCTAGTTATTTTATATTTGTCGTGCTGTGTTAGTGCGTGTAAGGTCTCGAATATTTACAAAATCCTGGAACCCAGTATTTACGCGAAAGTATGTGAGTGTGTTATTGTGTATGTTTATTACTTTTTCGCGACTAAACAGTTTAATTCTAAGTTAAACCAAACTCATGGGTACATTATTAAGATGAGGCTTCATTTTAACTTCAGTTTTTTTTCTGTAACCAGGTCCACAGGCTTTACAATGTGGGTGCCAACTATATCCAATGCATTCTTCACCGATGAGGACACGTCTGGAAAATACTTCTGTGAAGTAGCCAGCCAATCTGCCTCCAGTAAAAATTCGGTAAATACGATTTTACGAATTAATTTTACTATTTACAATAAATGTCCTGTTTTGTGGAAAATGAGGCTGAAACAGTGTACAGGTATTTTTAATTTGTACATTTATTATCTATACATTCCAGAGCACAGATTGCGACAACGTCCTGAACCCGCTTGCTCTCTACACCACCATGGCCTACTCGGGCTGCAGCGGTATCTTCTCCATCATCCTGGGCTCCATCGTCGGCTACTTCGGGAAGAAGACCACCACCATCATGGTCTACTCCATGTCTGTTCTGTGCGGGATCCTGCTCATGTTCATCAGGGTCCCCATGCTCAGCATGGTGCTATTATGTATCTTCTTATACGTGGCTATCTTGCTGGCGAATATTAATACGTATTTGCAAGAGAATAATCCTACTTATTTGAGGTGAGTAGCAAACGTTATGCGCACATAAAAAGGTAAGCATTAACTCGCCTTTACCTACGCAAACTCTCATTCTCAAGGATCCAATACCAAATTTCGCTAGCGTCTTAAAAACTAGCGAGATGGTAAGCCTAATAAAGAAATTGCGAACAATTAGCCTCAACATGAAGCGTTGCTTACACCCGCGCGCTGATCTGCTCATAATATTGAGATTAATATTCGTTCCTATTGCAGAGGTATGGCGACATGCCTATCAGTGGTCATCGCTCGGGGCTTCGGTTTCATGAGTGTGCAGCTCATCGCGGGCCTCATTGGTGACCACTGCACACCCATGATGTTTGGATACGTCGCACTTGTAGCCAGTTAGTACTAAATTACTAATACTTACTGATTACCATTTATAACTTCTCTTGTTGGGGTGGGTAAGCTTTCCTAATGAAATAATTCCGCTCAATGAAAAATAATCATGCCCAGTAGTGTGCATGCTGGTTATCCTATGTCAAAACCTACCTAGTTATATATACCTACTTGTCTAATGTACATGCTGTTTCTTTGTTGGGTGACCATTCGTAAATAAAATGCACAGTATCCAGTCTTTGACAGGGACCCATTTATTTTTATTTTTCCAGGTGGTTTGGTGATCTCTCTCTTCCTTCCGTCGGACAAGAAGAAGGAAGAAACGTCGACTGTCAGTTGCAATGAGATCGTCACAAGTAGCAAAAATAGCGAACCCAGCGATTTATAACGAGATTCGTATTTTAAATAACTAGACAATTTTTTATAAAATTACTGTGAATTTCATAAATAAATGAGTAACCTAGCTAACCTAGCTAATTTAAAGTTTTTTCTGACTCTGCATTCAACGAAGTTGATTTATATAGGTACCTACCCACTTAATTATAATAAGTTTTACTTATTTAGATTTAGATAGATATGTACCTACGTAGCGAATTTATAGCACCATAAAAACCTAAGTTGTTTAAATATAATACCTCTCTGCACTTATTCTATTTGTACTTATAATAAACTAGCTTTCCGCCCTGCGGCTTCGCCCGCGTTTTACACTTTCCCGCAATTTTCTTTGCTATATTATAGCCTATGTTACTCAGGGATAATGTAGCTTTCCAAAGGTGAAAGAATTTTTGAAATCAGTCCAGTAGTTTCGGAGCCTATTCATTACAAACAAACAAACAAATCTTTCCTCTTTATAATATTAGTATAGATGTTCCAAATAATTGTACTGGGGCAGGAATCGAACCTGCAGCTTCCTGCGTTACAACTGCCTCGTTACAACTGTTAAAACCCCTACCATTATTTCGTCCTGAAAAGCAACGCAAATATACAGCCAGACACACTAGTCAGAGATGCTATGAGTCGCAATACAAATGCTATAACAACCATGGGCATGGGCCATGAACAATGAAGTAATTCTATTATCTAACTAAGGCCATGAAGAGCAAAGAAGCTATTTCACCCATAGCAGCTTACATCTTTTTTGTATACCAAATCTTCTATAGCTGGCAGCATTAAATATTATAGCTGTCAACGTCAAACAGATACCTAAGTCATTCACTAGTGAAAACAGCCAGCAAAATGTCTGAAACAACCGGCGATAATTCAAAACCCAGAGTTTTAGTTTTAGGAGGTAATAATATAATTCATTTATATACATAATTTGTTTGAATAAATACCTGTTTAACAAGTATAGTTTTATGTTAATCTATTTACCTGTAACTTAGTTTTTTTATGTTCGATAACGGTCACTGGAGTGTTAGTCATCCTCGGTTCCCTACTGTTATTTTTATTGTTTTGTGTTGTCTCAGGGTGCGGTTTCATCGGCCGGAACTTGGTTCACTATTTGATAACGAATGATTTGGTCAGCGGAGTCCGGGTTGTGGATAAAACACCACCGCAATTGGCGTTCTTGAATTCGGCTCATTCGAAGGTTTTTGAGGACCCCCGCGTTGAATACAAGAGCGCTAACCTCATCAACGAAAGTAAGATATTACCTATTTATTTATTTATTTTATTTTATTTGGAGAACAAACAGTTATAAAATCTTATAAACTAATCTACTTAAAAAACTATTAACCAATTAAATGCTCTCACATATTGCAACTAATTAACACACGAATATTAGACAAAAATAATTAAGAGTTTATACTAAATTAACACCAGATAAGTAAGCAAAAAAAAGACATGAACATAAAAATGTACAAATGAACTACATAGAAATGGATTCAAACCAACGATTAGACAAAGCATTTTTGATCTTGTGAGCTTTCGTATCAAACAGATCAAGATCAAGGTCAGAGACAGCGGCCAGCGCATTGTAAGTAGACATAGCTCTGCTGAAATATGAGTTTTGTCTATTACTTCATTCTGTCCTTTAGATAACCTGCATGCTAGTAGAAAATTGTAAAATCTTATTAATCTACAGTAAACTCAATGTTATTTAATAAATAGCCAGGTAATAATTAAGAGGCTTCTTTTGTTTCTTCAGATGATGTAATTAGGTAAGTATCAAGAGGGTGTTGACCTCAAAATAATACTAAATGAATAACATGAACTTGAAAAGGAAGCTAAAACATTATTGTTTTGAATGTATTTTAATCTACAAGTAGGAAGTATGTAGTTGAAATCTTATAAGTGCTGTGTGTTACTGTGCTGAGCCCAGATTTGTGATGAGGATAATATATTACCTTGAAACTTAGGTTATATTTATATTTTTTGTAGGAAAACCTTATAAAAACAGGATTACAATAGACTGCAATATCATAAAGTTTATCAAAGGTTTTCATGGTTATTAACAAAATAGAAAATATAAACTGTGGCTACATTTTGATAGGCAACCTATTAGATACATATTCTCTTAACTATAAATTAATGTAGAAATTTAGTTTAAATCAAAAAACAGTCGAGTGCACTGAACCTGCATCTGTATGTTATGTATACTATAAGTCATTGGCTTCTATATTGATAAGTTATCTCATTTTTCATTCACACCACAAATTATGATTTATTTTACATTACTATTGTTTACCATACAATTTAGTCAGTTAGAATAAAATTCTCAATTTAGAACCTAATTTGTAATGTTAACCAACTTCGGATAGCACTCCTTCCGCATAAAATTATGTATGTATGTCCAAGTGATCCTTAGGATTTTATGGAAATAAATGACATAAATCTTAAATCTATCGGGGCCACGTCTCAACATAACTGGAGCAAGAATTTAAAAAGCCTATCCTGTGTACTAGACCTCCAAATTTCATCAAAATCGGATCAATGGCGTATGAGTTATATCTGAAAATACATACATAGATACATTTCGTACTCAACTAACTTACTTCATGACTGGCCCTTACAGATTTATTATTAGTACAGAACAGATATATTTTGTATAATTAAAAGGCGGAAAATATTGATAAATTCAATAACTGCAGCACATTAACAAGCTAGGCGGTAGGTTCGCCGTATTGTTATCGGCGCCGACGGAATATTAAACGGGTTTCCTTAACGTGATAGATGAGTTGTCAAGTGTAGCGTTGTTATTTAAGAAACATATATTCAGTTATTAATCAGTTGACCTTGATGTAAGCGTGATCCAGAGACCTATGAATGGGTTTTAATGAAGCTATATTTAATATATTTGGATTGTTTTCTGTATGGATTATTCGCAATAACTCTTAAATCAATGATCCGATTTTGATGAAATTAGGCTATTTAGCACAGGATAGGCTATTTAAATTATTGCTCCAGTTATGATAAGGCGTGGACTCCATACAAACGCGGACGAAGTCGCTGGCACCGCTAGTAAAAAATATATGTCTATGTATGTATATTATATTAAGTATATATGAAATTACGCATGTAACGCAAGCTTCGAGCTTGCCACGGGGCGTAAATTGTCAGCAATATTTATATTTATCAATCTTGTTTCCAGCATCATGTGCGTCAGCCCTGAGCCCCGGCGACGCCGCAGACTGGGGGCTGGTCGTGAACTGTGCCGGAGAGACGCGCGTGGGGCAGAGCGAGCCGGTCTACGCGGAGGGCATCCTGACTCTGAGTGTGAATGTGGCGCGCGAGTGCGCCAAGCAGGGCGTGCGGCTGGTCGAGATCTCCAGTGGACAGATGTATAGCACTGATAAGGTAGCGTACAGTTGTTCACCAATATTTATTTATATGTATTAAAATGAATACAGAGAGCCGTGTTGGATAAGTGCCCCGCCGCGCACCTCTGATTTTTCTTCTTGAGGAATTAATCTGCTTTTAATCACGTGCTCTAAAGGTAAAGGAAATATCGTGAGGAAACCGGCATATTCTGAGAAGTTTGAAGGATATGTATTGTGTCATTCACCAGCCCGCACTTGGGCAGCGTGGTGATGATTACAAAATGGTATAGAAAAAATTACAAGATCACAACGCAACCTTGGTCCTCGAGTCGAACCCACGCCTTCCAGTTTAGCACTGGCTGGGCTAAACCACTACGCAATCGAGGATTACGTTATGAGCTTGAGTTTATTCTTTACCTGATATCTTAGTTAATGTTTTGTGTACAATAAAGTATTTATGATTTATGAAAATCATTAAAATTATCCCAGTAACATTGAAAACACTAGATTACATATCTGCAGATTTATTCTTTCTTCTTTAGTTATATTATAAATAGTTATGTAATAATTTCAGCCACACAAAGAAGACGGTCCGATAGACCCGTGGACCACCGAGGGCCGCTTCAAGAGCAAAGTGGAGAAAGAGCTGCAGAGGATGGAACCCGAGCTGAACTACACCATCATCAGACCGGCCATTGTCTATGGAGTGGGGGACCGGAGGAGTCTGAGTAAGTATTATACTGACAGCAACGAATAGTAGTATTTTGTAGAGCAAAGTGGAGAGAGTGCTGCAGAGAATTGTACCCGACCTGAACTTGACTGTCCTCAGACCAGCTATAAATTCATTTTGTGGGTACATTGTTACACAGGTAAACAAAGAATGGGTACCAATCACAAAGACAATTTGACAAAGCAAAGTTCTAGCCGCTTCGGTGTGTAGTGCGAAACTAAATGTTCTATAAAATTCAAAATTATTTATTGGGAACATAAAACAATTGTTAGAGTACATATTTTGTGATATTACTCCGTAAATGTTTAAACTGAGTAGTGGAGTCAGCGCGCCCCTTAAATTACCAATAAGAAACAATGGTAAATAAATGTTTTGATTTATTGATAAATAAATCATCATATTTAAATCCTTTTCCAGCCCCGCGCCTCCTGTACGGCGCCATCTATAAGCACCTGAACGAAGTGATGAAGCTGCTGTGGAGCGCCTCGCTCAGTATGAACACCGTGCACGTGGCCGACCTCTGCCGCGCTGTCTGGACCCTGGGCACCAGGCCAGAGGCTAACAAGCAGGTACTTGATCATTAAAAAATCTATTATAAAAATCAATGCCACTTTTCATTATATTTATTACTCAAAGGCTCGGCCGAATTAGGTACTTTTGGGTTAGATCATTACTAAATCTCTGCCACTTTTTGTTGTAATTTTATAACTCAAAGACTAGGCCGATTAGTTACTTTTGGGTTTAAAAATATTCGTGGTAGGTTTAAGGGGACAAAGCGGAAAAAGCAATCGACTATTTAGCCATAATCAGATAAGTTGTTTTTCTTCTGGTTTGTTTTCAAATAATAATAATAAATATTGCTGGACAATTCACACAGCAACATCTAGGCCCCGTGGTAAGCTCATCAAGTTTTCTGTTTACTTGTCAAGTTCTAAGATGTTTCCTTTTAGTCATTCAAAATCTTATGTAAATAAATGTGGTATCTTTAACAGGTGTACAATGTGGTGGACAGCGCCAACAGCTCGCAGGGCAGCCTGGCGGAGATGGTGGCGGAGATCTTTGGAATCAAGCTGGATTACTACGGCACTGCCTTGTCCACTATTGCTAAGGTAATTCGTCTAATAATCATATTATAAAGTTGTAGAGCTTGTTTGATTGCGTTAATCTCAGCAACCGCGCTGATACGATTTCCATCCACTATTCAGCACTGAAAGCAGCCTGAGATTAGCGCGTTCAAACAAAAAACAAACCCTTCAGTTTTTTAATAAGTATAAATACATTTACTAGAGGTTTTTCCTATGGCTATGATCACGTTAAATTGTACTCTCCAACTATCTTCACTGAAATAAAATTCATGTCAATTCGTCGCTTCGTTGAAGGACAAGACAAATAAATAAACACATAAACTTTCTTTTTAAAATCTTGTTAAATACGTAAAAATCGGAGTGAATGTTGCTGAAGCGTTTGGTTTATAAAAGCAAAAAGAGAAGTGGCCCATGAGGGGATCGAACCCGCGACCTTCGCGTTATTAGCACGACGCTCTAACCAACTGAGCTAATGGGCCGATGAGTGGGCCGACGAAATTAACAAATAGAAATCAAATATCTTTGTTATTAATTGGACATGAAAAGATATTGTAGTCAAATGGACTAATTTTTCCGTTTGGTTTAGTCGTTGTAGCCCCCAGGAATAAAATATGGGAATAAAGCGGTATGATTAGTTAGTGATCGTATTGAAATGATAATTGCACACAGGCACAGTGTTCAGAACAGAATAGGTATTTTTTGCGTATATTTTATTGGTGGTCATAAATAAACAGAAATAAATCCATTTGTTTTAACAGGCAGATATAGCAGGCGTGGCAAAAGAGGCGAACGACAAGCACTTGACCGCGTGGGCAGATATCTGCAAGACTTACTCGCTGGGCCACACGCCGCTGGAGCCCAGCGCTGGGACGGAGATGTTGCTGAACAAGAACCTGTGTCTGGACGGCGGTAAGGCCGCCGCTCTAGTGCCCTTGGATGTACCCGAGCCGACGGTGCAACGGCTTAAGGAGGTACGATATATTTATAGCTAGTATTTCTGTATTTCTGCTTTATTAGCTGAGTTTGTTAGAAACATGGGTTACCATATAACGGTGTATTACATAGACGAGTAAAAATAATTTATTGAGTAAAAAGTTTTTTCTGACGTGTCCATGTAAATCATTAGTTTTCTATGGAAATAATGTTGATGATTTCTCAATACGTAAATGAATATTTGTTCAAATAATTACATACAAGTTTTTTTTTGTATTCTTTTGTAAACACTTACAGTATTTACAAAAAAAAAAAAAATTTTCTTTCTCTAATGTGATAAATATATAATATTTAATTTCAGGTCCTAGAAGACTACGCGTCGATGAATCTCTTCCCAAGAGAACTGCTTCTGTGAACATCTTCAAGTCATTACCAATATTACTGATCCAGATTCTAGGGTCGGATATAATCAATGTGTTCCTTCCCTGGTCATAAGATGTGACTTTCGCTTTGTATTTTTCTTTATATTGAGCGCAACGTTTAGATAATATTAATGACGACACTGTGATAAGTGTAATTATACGATTTTTAATAAAAATCACTAAAAATATATTTTCGAAATTTTATAATACGCGACAATAAAATCATTGAAGTGTAAAATTTAATTTTTGTCAATGAAACTTTTCCGTCAATTATATAATTATTTTATAAAAAGGCAAGGCCGGCCTATTTTATGAAAATTAAGGCAAGATACCAAAAAGCATTTTAACATTATGCTTCAACTAAAATCAAACTAAATCTGAAATTCCATCCATTGAAATTATATCAGATCAAAACAATTTTTAACTTTACGTAATTATAGATATCTATGTACTTAAAGTATTTTTTATATTAAGTGAAATTTTGTTATTTTTAATATCTTAACATGCATAATTATTTGTGATAATGTTCTTGAAGAGGAACGCCATAATTATTGAGTCAACTTTAAATGTCGCTTAGTCTTCTTTAGTATACGTACCGTGTTTCAGCATTATTGGATCAGCAATAAATACTAATTCGACTTCTGTGGCGCAGCTGGCGAAGGTCCGCTTGCGACAAGAGGTTGCGGGTTCAATTCCCGCCTCGAAATAATAATTTGTACTATCTGCAAATATTTGTTCATTGTGTCTGGGTGATAATATATATGTATATTATATAAATATCAGAAATCTAGCACCCGTAACACAAGCTTCGAGTTTACCACGGGGTCTAGTTGTTGTTGTGTGAATTGTCCAACAATATTTATTTATCTATACAATTATTTTCAACAATGGGTGTCCATTTTGACTTCTGACCAACTATAAGTCAATTCCAATATTTCCAATATTATACTTAGTGAGAGGAAACCATCAATTTTTACTTAATTAATAGATTTATTTTACCAAAAAACATCACATCACATTAATCATTTGAATTCTATTTTGCACTGATGAACTACACACTTATGAGTCATTATGTTATAACAAGATACGTAAATGTAACTAAAATCTAACATAGAATGCTTTTCCGGAACTAAGTTTCGTTTTGTAAAACTGATATTTTTTAGGATACGAACGTGTTATATGTATAATATAAATATGGGCACTGATTTTAGTTACCTGG
This sequence comes from Chloroclystis v-ata, assembly GCA_963691955.1. Taxonomy (NCBI): domain Eukaryota; kingdom Metazoa; phylum Arthropoda; class Insecta; order Lepidoptera; family Geometridae; genus Chloroclystis; species Chloroclystis v-ata. The sequence continues at coordinate 9,096,112 of OY829898.1, read as the reverse complement.
TTTGCGTAATTAAATCAATGATTTTACTTACTTAAATAATGTCGTAAATAAACCTTTTCATTTAATAATGTCAGTGCCCGCAGATGCTCAATATAGGGTGGTTACCATCGCTTTTGATTCCATTTAGATTAAGTATTGTATGTGAAAATTCTCCCTTTTGCTTTGGCAATTTGAAATTATTTAAAAAATATTGCTTAATATTTGTATTTTATGTTACTTAAATTTGTATTATGGAATTAAATATGATTATAATCTTAAAACAGTGTTTTTTGTAAATCTACCACCATACTTATAGGTGGATTGCTGGCGAATATTTTATATAGCAGGTTAGGTTACAATGTTACCTCCCTTAATAAATAAAACAAGATCGAATAAAACTAAAATATTTATTAATAAATTTTAAAATACAACAATGTTTATACAACACAGACTTTATGAAGAAATAAATTTAGAAATATTTTCCACATCTTTTTGCTATACCTACTCATATCTAAAATTATTACATTTAGATTAATATGCCTTGTCATTAAACAATTGCACCCTTCTTGGAAATAATAGTGAATGAGGGCATTTTTTGGCATAGTGGCATATGTGAAACAAGCTCCTTTCTGTAACTCCTAACAAAACAAGTGAATGTGTAAAAAGTGTAAGTATGTATCATCAGTAAATAACAATTAAATAAATTAATAATCACGAGATTATTATTGCACTGAATAGAATGCGTAATTTCAACCAATGGTGTGGGAAATCATTGGTCGTTATAAAATATAGTAACACTGTGTATTAATACAATAACAAATACAGTTTTATAATGAAAAATCTAAACAAGTAATTTTAGATAGAACAACAAATACATAGGTTCATTTAGAACTTAAACAATACCATAACAAAATATTTAAATTATACTACTATCTAGACAGCACTATAACTGTCATAAACTAAGGAATATGCCGCCTACATGTTTTATATAAAATTAACTGGGCAATTAACTTGTTAATATGTGGTAAGAGCGAATACTTCTAAACTGTAGTTCTCATCATAAATAAATAGCCTTATTTCAGTCGTAGGACAATACTGTCTCATCAATTAGGTTCTAGCAAATTCCTTAAAAGTGATAACTCAAAGAATTAATTTGCATGAAATGAAGCAATACAAAAACGGGATATTATTTACATTGAAGAATGTATGAAGTTTTTGTAATGTTTGGTCTAAGATGCATGGTTACAACCAAGCAACTTAGAATTTTTATGTGTTTATTATCTACTATATAAAAATAAGTCGGGTTTTCCTTCGTTTGCAATCGTTGGAATGGAAAGTCTCGGGCTGTGCGAGGTTTATAATATAGCATAGAATTTTGCGGGAAAGTGTAAAACGCGGGCGAAGCCGCAGGGCGGAAAGTTAGTGGGAAATAATGGTTAACAGAATAGTAACTAGGTAGGTTTTTAAATGTACACTTCAAAGAGTAAAATGAAGTTATTATTATATTACATTTTATAGGGTGTTTAAAAAGTGTCAAGCCGCTCAGACAGCGACAGCGCCCCACGCTCCCCTTGCGGGAAGTGAACGATCATCGAAGGCTGGAGGTGGAGCACCCCCGCCTCTCTCACGCTCAGGGCGCCGCGCCACGTCTCCTCATCGCGGCTTGAGCTGGTCTCACATATTGTGGAAACCTGAGGAAGAGCTTACTATAGAAATGATCCTATGAAGTAAGGTCTTGTAGTACCCAACGACCGGCGCCCGAGTCATTCACTGCTGCGCGTTTTCGTCAGCGCGATCTAGAGCTCGCACGTTTTTAGTCACGCCATCTAGTTTAGGAAAACACAACTGCGCGTGACGTCATGACAGCTGCGCGAGCGCATGACCTTGTGACGCAGCGCAACGCGTCATACATATTCGTAGCTATTCTGTAGCATGGATTGACCTCGTTCCAAATTTACTTATACAATTTAAAACAAATACATTAATGTTTTATGTTTAATTACACCTTATAATATAAAAATAAGATATAACTTTGAAATGTAACTAAATATTGTTTTTGTGTTTTAAGTTTTGGCTAGCATTAGATAGATGTATGGAAGCATCATTGATAGAATTCAGGTATATCCCGATTTGTATTAAAATATTTAAACCAATGTTAAATCAACAAACTAATTCCATATTCGTCACTTCCCGACGTGGCAGTAATCAGTGAGCGGAACGATCACCACTTGTATCTGAAAAGAAAATACATAATTATACTTTGCAATATATTTCTAAGACGAAACTCTACAATCAGTGTGTGTTGACCTCAAAATGCTATGCTCGGGGTTTCTCTACGTGATCGAACCATAAATAAAGAGATACATAAGAAAACCCGGGTCACCGACATAGCCCAGCTGATTAGCTCTATGAACTGGCAATTGGTCAGGCCATATAGCTCGGAAAACGGATGGCCGATGGGGCAAAAGTTCTCGAGTGGTGACCACGGATCGGGAAACGCAGTGTCGGACGTTCGCCTACTTAGTGGACGGATGATTTTGGTATAATTAGCTGGTTCACGGTATATGTAAGTTGCATCCGACCGAAACAACTGGATATCATTAAGGGAGACATATACCTCACAGTTAACATCCGAAGACTGACATGATGAAATATATAAATTATCCCCAAGATAAGTTGTTTTAATTTTAATGACTAAAATACGTTTATAGGATGGTATAACTCCTTACCCTTAGTTCGTCTCCGCTCGGCCCCACCAGGTGGCGCGACTCAGGGGACTCGCAGGGCGAGGGACAGTCTGGACAACTTCTGAGAAAAGTTTATTATTAGTTATAGTTAGCTTAGATTGATTGCCTCACGTTACGTTAGTTGCACAATCTTCTTCTTTGCTCAAGTAAAGACGAGGGTCTGTCAGCAATATTTATTTATATTTGTTATACGCTCGCCACTCGCGGTGGGCGCTTCTCTTCTTGAAATATTATGAGAAAAATTAAAATTTTAAAATAAATATTATTATTTAAGTGCGCTATAAAAACACATGTTCTGAAGGTTACGACAAACATCGTGAGGAAACCGGCATGTTCAGAGATTTTTTATGTGACATTCACTCCGCTCTTGGCCAGCATCAATCACCACCAGTTATTAACCTCAATGACCACCAGCCAGCAACGTCCGTAAGGTGGACGTAGAAACGTGGTGGTGTTGGCCATAAGGTTATCTCGCTCGGTACATACTTGTTGCAGCAGTGCGGCTTGCGGGCGGCGCGCGCGGCCGCGGCGGACTCGTCGGGAGTATACAGCGGACTGTTCAATTCGTCGAAGTCCAGAGCGCCGTCTATGTTCAACACCCTGTAACGCACAGCGCCTTATTACCAATAGGAAATTCCTCCAAATGTTCTTCTGCAGAACACGGGATTACGGCTCTATGACGTCATGTTAAATTCAGGGGAAGAATAAAGGACTTAATAGTGATAACGACCGCGTCCAAGTTAATTTTACAAAATCAAAATCGACAATTTCTTGAATTTACTTTTATCTAGGGCTATCCATAAAAGTTAAACATTTTCCCTGAACTCTTTACACTCTTTAACCATTCATAATGATTAATATCATTACATCAGTCATCATCAGAGGTTATGAAAAGTAAGTAAAATAAGTAAAGTTACTTACCTGCTTTGCGGCGAGAACCGATGTACCCTCTCTACGATGGTAGAAATATACTCTACGCCTTTCTGTACGCCCCATACAAGCACACCAATCTACAACAAACAAACAATTATATTAGGGATATTGCCATATCAGTTGTCATAGTTATATCGCCTGATGTTACTAAAAGCGTTTTACCTTACAATAAAACGCATATTAATATACTTACCTTTTTCAAAGCCTAATAATATGAGAGTGAACGACTCTGCTCCCCGCGTCCGTTTCCGGCCTGCGAACCACCACAGTCTACACAGAGGGCGCCACTTGCGTTCCCGCCATATTGAATTTCGATTGGTGGGGACTTAGGTTTTAAAGGAAGCCCGCCATTTTGCTTTTTCCATTGAGTCGAATTGCATCAGGCAGAGATAAAAAGTTAGGCTTTGAAAAAGGTAAGTATATTAATATGCGTTTTATTGTAAGGTAAAACGCTTTTATTAATAGTACTGTAACTTTTTCAAAGCCTAATAATATGAGACCTGTTTGTTATCGCCTGGTGGTGGTTGACACTGACTGACGCCAATGTGAATAAATAAAATTTGTTGATATAAGTACAAAATCATTTATTTGGTTTTTAGGTATGATTTTACATTTTAAATTCTTATTTCAAAGGCATTTCTAGGTAATCAGCATTTTGGTACATAAGACATATTATTATCAAAAAATTTCTTAAGGCATAATTTAAGAACCACAATTATTGAACTGGTTTAAAGAAATGTGTTACAGAATTACCAGCTGATGAAGGTAAGACCGTTCTCTTATAGAATTTACAAAAAGTGTTCTGGGAACGCCAATTTCCCCTAGAAAGAATGTCCTCCATTGGGAAACTATCTATCCAATTTTTCGATGCAACCGCTGATCGTATACTTCCTGGGGATGCTTTAATACCAGCATCTTTAAATATAGACTTAATCCAACCCGAAACAATAGTCTTAGATGCGGGCTTTGGGAGACCTCTAATAGTCACAAACAAACTATTGGTATTAGCCAATCTCCTGCGAACTGAAAGTGATAGAATACATTTATCAATCCAATGAACCGGATCAAGGTTTTTATTTGCAGGGTTAGGAAAAAATTCCCAACCTGATTGTCTATAATCTGTAGAATCAGTCTTAGAACCAAATACAGGCCATAAAATAGTAGAACCATTCTCCGAGTGATGAAGATGATCCTCATCTATCCTTAATAAGGTTAAGTCGTGAATCCTGCGGCCTGAACATAACAGCATTAAAATTGCGGCATGCCGCTGTATTTGAAAAATGTTATCGCTGATAATATAATTGCTAAGGTAGGTAGAAAGGTAATCTATGTTCCAAACAGGGGGCTTCGGTCTAGGTGGTGTAAGTAATGCAATAGATTTTAGTACATGTTTTACCAAAATATGGGAACTTACTTGTCCCGCATTGTCTGGGTTACACAATGTCGAAATAACAGACTTGTGCAGGAGAATTGTGGAGTAGGATAATTTTTCTATCAGATGTAAATCACATAAAAATCTAGCTACTTCCTCTCCGTTTGGATTCAAAGTATTTACTTGATGTTGATTTGACCAGATGGACCATCTGTTCCATGCCACGTTATAAGTTTTTCGTGTGGAATCACGCCACGATCTTCCTAGGAGTTTAACTTGGTTATCGTTCCAGTTTCCTAAACTCCCTGACCACCCCCACATTTCCACGCTTCTAGAATCATTTTGTGTGCTCCGGGCGGTGGGCGACCCGTTGATGCATCGATTAGGTTTTGTTCGAGATGACGAACACTGAACGGAGCTGCTAGAGCTCGGTTTTTTAAATCCGCCCTCCAGAAAACCTTCTTCCAACGAGGTACAACTAGCAGGAATATTCCCTTTGCGCTGTTTAGGTGACAAAGAACTTTGGGTATCAAAAAGGGAGGAGGAAATAACCACGCCAGAGGATAATCCCAACGACGAGAAAGAGCGTCGCAATATAGGGCGTTTGTGTCGTTCATATCCAGGGAAACGTAATTCTTCACTACGTGTGCCCGACCTGAGGCGAATAAATCTATCATTGGAGTGCCCCATTTCGAAAATACCTTCTCCGTAGCCGCAGGAAGGAGGTGCCATTCTGGTTCTAGCCGCAGTCGAGATAGATGGTCTGCGTGGCTGTTGTACATTCCCGGAATGTGAAAAACACTGATTTGGATATGATGTCTTTCCAATATCTGGTATACCTGATGTGTCAGAGCCATGAGTGGAGCTGATCGTGTGCCGCCTTCGTTTCGCAGATAAGCAATTACTGTTCTGTTGTCGCACTGGATCAGGATGGTACTTTGACTGAGGAGCTGACAATGGTCGCTTAGAACTTTTAATATGGCAAGCATCTCTTTTTGATTGCAATGCAGCTTCTTCTCGTTCTCTGTCCACCGACCCGTCAAGGAGCAATTGTTGAGACGAGCTCCCCAAGCGAGATCTGAAGCATCTGTTGTTAGATAGTGGGATGGAGGTGCCACGTGAATAGCTGAGGGGAGATGACAATTGTGCAACCACCATATCATATCGTCCCTTACTGTTTGTGGAATGTTGTGCCATTTTTGGTTCGATTTTAGCAGCCTGACCAAATAGTTCTGAAGTGCACGATAATGAAGACGACCTCTCGGGACAGCAAAACTTGCGAAGTTTAGGTAGCCTACTAGACTCTGGATCTCTTCGAGGTTTGTGTATGCTTGACTTAGAATTCTTTCTAGTGCGTAAGTAATCACCTCGACCTTTTCTTTTGGTAGATACTTTTGGTTGCACCATGGGTTCCATTGTATACCTAGGTACACTAAGACCTTCTTTGGTACTATGACAGACTTTTCGTGGTTTACTATCCAACCCAAAGTCTTTAGTCGTTCGAGGGCTAACTGCACTTGAGAAATAAGTTTGTGTCTGCATTGGTTGACAATTAAGAAATCGTCCAGATATACAAGAATTCGAATGCCTTGTTCTCTGAGGGTTTGAGCGACCCAATTCGTTATTGTGGCGAACGTCTTTGGAGCTGAACTGAGGCCGAAAGGTAAACAGGTCATTTCCCAGACCTGGTTTTGATAAATCAGGCGCAGAAAGCGCCTGTGGTTTGGTGCAATACTTACATGAAAATAGGCTTGAGACAGATCGATTTTGCATAGCCAATCGTTTTGTTGCAGAAAGTTTGGTACTCGTACAACATTGATGAGTCTGAATTTGTCCGTTTTCACATAATAATTCAGTGCCTTTAGATTGAATATTGGCCGAACAGAGCCGTCGCTTTTGGGAACCAAGAACATGGTTGATAGAAAGCTTGAAGACAGATGCGGAACCCGTTCCAGGACGCCTTCGCTTTTCATTTTCTTTATTACCGCATCCATTTGAGTAGAGTACGGAACCCCCAGGGTCTTTAGAATTAATTTGGGGTGAATAAGCGGAGGCTTTATGTAAAAGGGTATGCGATACCCTGATATTATTTGTATCACAATATCCGGAGCTTCCAGAGCTCTCCATTGATCCAAAAACTGTGTTAGACGGCCTGCTCGGAATGTCATGTCAATACTTGCGTTTGATATACCTTGTGTTTTTGTTGGATGGCGAATGTGGCCGTTTTCTGCCCGGATTGGCTTTGTTATTATTGCTCTGTGGTTTATTTTGGTAGCCTCTGGGTCGGCTCCTTCCACGAAATGAAGCTTTATTATTATTAAGAGCATTTGATCGAGCGCCGTGACACACGTCGTGATAATCATGACCGCCCGCGCCGTGCGGAGCTTTATGATTGCAGCCCTGTGAGGGCGCTGGAAATTCATAGTAAGGGTAGCAACCCTGCGAGGGTTTTTTACCTTGCGCATACTCCTGCGAGGAGTTGTCAAGTTTTCCATGCACAACCTGTGAGGTAGATGCATTATGTTTCTTCAGAGGCCAGAAACATTTTTTAACTCCACCTGCCTTCTCCAGGATGTTTGTGAAACGCTCCGCTTCGAAAAGGTTTTTGGAGGTTGGTGGTATTTTGCGTAAAGCTTGCCTGACTGGCTCATCCTTCACTTGTTTAGTCACATGGTCCCTTCGCAATTGTAAAATTTCCGCTCTGTGGCCGCATACCATCTGCAACATATCTGCGGACGTTTTCTGAAAATCTCCATTAGAAATAAGCTCACATAATTTATTACTCAAAACACCGCTGTCAACTGAAACTTCTTGCGCAAACTTGACAAAATCATTGCAAAGTGTCTGTAACGCTTCTCTTTGCTTTAGAATGCAGAAAGTCAAAGCAGCGTAAGCTTTATCAGCACCTATGAGGTGCTGAGGAGAATCGTAGGCACTAACCTCATCATTTATTTCAAGGTTAGTAAAACCAGGTGAACAGGCATAGGCTTTTTGTGTATCAGAATATCGTATGTCATTCCAATTGCTTTCGTTCAAATGCTGAATTTGGTTTAAAAGTCTGACATGTGACTCAGAGCTCTTAGGTATGGGAGGATCTTTCAGTTTAGTTGTAATCGCTAAAATTTCATTACAATCCTTTCTGTCTGAAATGTGCTCATTTGATTCCCTTTGGGAATTGAAAAGCTTGCCACTAATGTCCGAGATTATGGATATATTATCATCGGCACGATAATAGTTATTATCAATTGCACCACTTACTTGGCTTTCTGGGCGTTGTACTGGTTCTTTTAAATACCGTTTAAGTTGATGGACCTCTTTTTCCAATCGCCGGTACTTTTTGTGGGACCGGCGATGCTTGCGTTTCCTTTTTTTCTTATTGTCAGAACTGCTACTTGAACTGGAATCGCTGGAAGCGTCTGAACTAGAGTCCGACGACTGATATTTCCTTGATGGTCCTGGTATTGGTTCCGAATTTGCTATCTCATCGTTTTTATCATCCATTCTACAAAATAAGACAAAAGATTTAGCAAAAAACTAAAATAAAATTTTAAATTTTGAATATCTCATCCAAAACTGGCCGGAAAAATCTGTAAAATTTTAAATCAAATGATTATTCGAACGGTAAAAACCGTTAAATCTAAAAATAGAAATAATCAGCATATTATGCTAATATCTTAGCCACAAAGCATAGAATTTTACCTAAAAAGGCAGCTTTGGCTTATTTGGCACGTGGCCGTGGCCACGTGCTAAACTTCTAGAATAAGAATTCCGAACAACTAGAAATTTCTTAACACTTTGGGTAGCTATAACGAAGTAATGTTACTCACGTGATGCTACCAATGGCACTTTTTTCTAGTACACTTTAGAGATTTTAAGCTCAAAAAACCTCTGCAAAATTACTTGGCAAATTTTATTTTGCAAGCACTTGATTTATTTCAACAGATTGTTGAAAATTTTCCTTAAATGTGCTTGGTTATTGCACGCACGTCTATTCGTAGCGGGGAATAAGACGCCAATGGAAAAAGCAAAATGGCGGGCTTCCTTTAAAACCTAAGTCCCCACCAATCGAAATTCAATATGGCGGGAACGCAAGTGGCGCCCTCTGTGTAGACTGTGGTGGTTCGCAGGCCGGAAACGGACGCGGGGAGCAGAGTCGTTCACTCTCATATTATTAGGCTTTGAAAAAGTTACAGTACTATTAATACAGCGGTTACGTAGAGCCCGCGCCAACTTTCAAGTCTTACGGTTAATGCGGGAACTATAGTATTAGAACCGTACATAAACTTACTACTTACTTACGTACTTATAGACAAGCAGCGCCACGTCTAACGGACTCGACTTGATAACTATCCGCTAGAGGCGCTGTTCAAGTTTTCATACATTTTTACATGCTGTCGCTAGCGAGTGTAGATTGCTATAACTCATGGTAGACTAGACATACTGAGGTTGGTTGCTACCTTGACCCTGACGTCGGGGTCCAGCTGCACCTGTTCCCCGTACTCGTCCATGTAGTACTCGGGGCAGTTCTTGCAAGTGATAGCGATACGCACCGTCCGCAGCACCACTTCTGGTACCTGGTAACCAAATTATAGAAATTCACAAATAGAAGTAACATTGTTTCATTATTATATCGCCCATTGCCATTTCAATTTATTTATTTTAAACATATATAACTTAACAGATAACTACTTAATCTACCATGTTACATAATGGCAAATAAATGAGCTAATGTCGGTGATCATTGCGACCTATGCGTAGAATAGAGTTCTATGTGACCATAGAGCAAAAGTACTTTTATCAGCTAAACGTGTTATGGAGTTCAAACTCTACAGAGGTGCGTTTTTAGAATTTTTATATCTAATGTAGTTACGGAGATATAGAGTCGAATAACGTTGCATCTGATATCAGTTCCGCAGAACAACGCACTGAGTGCCCATGCGACAGTAATCGGAAGCGGGGACGGCAAGATAGCGCGGTCCGTTTTTCAGTCCAGCCACTATACGATGGAAAGCGGTAGATCATTACGGGCGTTCGATATTTATTTGGGACTTTTTTTGACGGAAAGCTAGTGAAACTCATTATTAATACGAAAGAACGATTAACTTAATACATGTCTTCAGTATAATCATTTTATGTATAAAAATAAACACGATAAAGTACAAGTCATATGAAAATATAGGACCATTTTTGACGGATACTGATGAGCTTTTATGGATTTTATGTGAATATAGTACTTTTTATGGTGGAATCTGTTTTACAATTTACGGAGTCGATGTTAAGATAGTACGTTTTTACTGGAATAACGAGTTTAAATAGGACATTGTTCGATTTAAAACTTCGTTAATTTCAAGTTTTATTTTATAATAATTTGTTCTCTAAATTTGTAGGTGTTCATATAATTCTGCCATACTCATAGTTATAAACAAAAACAGTTATTTTTTGTCAGATGTTAATGACGATCGTCACAAATCAGCACAATCGTCACCTTAACATATTGTCCCTATCTCCTGGGTCAGTAGGAAAAAAAAATAGCCTAAAGCTCTATCTACAAATAGACTTAAGTATTTCCAAAATTTTCAAACAGTATTTTGAATTGTTTGATCTCCAGAACTAAACCTCTTACACTGAAGCTACAAAGTAACGCCATTATCGCGACATAGTCAACTCTAACTTTAATCTAGATTTCCATATCCCAAACAAACTGTGCTACGAATGTCATGTTTTCCGGCTAAAGAAAAACCTGACGGACCCTGATTTAAAAATAAGGGATTTAAAAAGAAAAACACTGGACATTCAAATGAAAACGCTGTTTTGCTGTGTTTGATTTTAAGAATGATTGCAGTGGCCTCATGACAATATAAACGTATTTTCTATAAGAGAAAACTATAATATTTCAATTTTATAAGTTTTGAAATGGGTAATAGAATAAGGTCATTTGCTATAATGTGGGATGAATCAGTAGGAAAGCGTAGGGCAAATGATGTTACTACATACTCGTAGTTGCCTTTTAAAATGTATTCTTGCTAATGTTGACCAAGAAGTTTGGTTTTTAGTTGGACAATTATTGTGGGCCAAACTAGAAATCGCTTTGTGGTTTCAGAAAGAGGTAAAGCGCAAAATAAAAACAATAATATTTACGAACTGAGATTATCACTTTATTTAATCGCTTTGTGTTTCCATTGCATGTTTACGCCACAAATAAGTTAATCATCCGCCTTAAACATCTACAGAAGAAACATGTCCGAAAAGAAGATGATAGTGTTAATTCTGTTATTGAAAGAGCTTCTTAAACCTAAACTATCTATACTCCTTTTGAATGGCGTTTATTAGTAATATGAGCCAAGAATAAAGGGGAAACCTATGTTTTTCGCAACGTTACCTCTTTGATTTTATATGTCAATGACAAGTTAATGACAAGGTATGGATGAAAGATATTGAGGAGAAGAACTGGAATAGCATTAAAGAACTTCATGCAGAGAGCAGTAACACAAACAAATTATGTTTTTAAATATTACTTTACTTCATAATTTTACAGCAAATTATGAAATGAATTAAACCTATGTTTTAAGGTTTCTGATGATAAATACAGAGATTTATTAGATAAGTGCCACTCAAAAGTTATATTCGTGGAGTATCATCCTTACCTCATCACACTGCGTAATTCTTTAGAAGAGTCGGATGATGAGTTACTGGACTAAATTATATGGTATTTTTTCTGCTGCTTAATTTTAAAGCTGTATTCGTCATTTAGCGAAATAATAATAATGACATTCCACGTTGTAAAACTACTATTTAGTAACTACTTATAAAGGTTGATTTTTATTTGTTTAAGTAGGATTATTGTAACTAATGCAAACCTGATGATCAACCCCCTGTCTGATGTTAAGTATTCTGATAATAAAAATACAACTTTTGGGTACTAAATTAAACTTTTTCATGTTGTTCTAACGGAAGGACATGGTACTAAGTTACTAATAAGTAACGCGTGATTGATATTCAAAGTGAGTCTTGAGAACAAACTTTTGAATGAATAAAAGTTTGTTTTACTTATTTTGAGATTTAATCAGTTTTAAACGATTTTAAATTCACAAAATATCCTAAATATTTTAAAATTACATAATATATTTATATATAGGTATAAATAATGGAAGCTAGACATAGTTTCACTAACATTATTATAAGGATATTATTCACATAGAACTCTTACGGAAAAGGTGATTCCGACGTAAAACGATCAATATTAATATAGAACATCATTTCATTATGATTTTTCCGTAGAACAAAGTTTAGTGTTGACAACGGACCCTCACTGTTTTGCCGTACAACGTCCAATGTTTACATGGGACTTGCTATCTCCGGAAAAAAAAGAATAATAAATATACAACACAAAGCAATTAACTATGCTGCGGTGTTGTAACAACATACCAAAAAATCTCAATGATAAGTCTCACCGTTTAAAAGTTATAACTCTTAAACGAAGTCAAAAACTTCTCTGGCCTCTACTGAAAACCATCAACTTTGCAGATCAAACTTTGTTCTACGGATGAGTCGATTGATTAGCTATTTATAAACCTAGTAGGTACCTATATTAAAAGAGATGTTCCACAGTTTGGCAGAAAAAATATTGTAAAAATTTACTGTTTATTAAATAAATAACATATAAAAATATATATGTAGTTGTAAATATATCGTTTTATGTTTATATAATTAATGTTCGGTACATACGTTTTAAATATTTACATTAAATGGAGATATTTAAAAATGTTTCAATGTTATCGAGAGTTACTTATCCACAGCTAACAGTTTATTCTGACGTAGATTCATGTGACGTCACAAGGTCGTGCGCTTGCGCATCTGTCCTGACGTCACGCGCAGTTGAGTTCTCCTTAACTAGATGGCGTAACTAAAAACGTGCGAGCTCTAGATCGCGCTGACGAAAACGCGCAGCAGTGAATGACTCGGGCGCCGGTCGTTGGGTACTACAAGACCTTACTTCATAGGATCATTTCTATAGTAAGCTCTTCCTCAGGTTTCCACACTATGTGAGACCAGCTCAAGCCGCGATGAGGAGACGTGGCGCGGCGCCCTGAGCGTGAGAGAGGCGGGGGTGCTCCACCTCCAGCCTTCGATGATCGTTCACTTCCCGCAAGGGGAGCGTGGGGCGCTGTCGCTGTCTGAGCGGCTTGACACTTTTTAAACACCCTATTACATTTAAATTAAATAAATACACATAATATAATATGTGTGTACAGTATAATTCGTATCTGATATGAATCTAGATCCCACCAAGCATTCCAGTAGAGATGCGCAAAACAGTACTCTCTAATGTCATGCCATATAGCATGACATTTGGTACCGCGTCATATAGCATTTTATCAGTACGCAGTACTCTAAACATGACCCGACGTGACGCGCTATTCTATGCTAAGTAATTTAAAGGGCCCGCTTTTACGTAAAAGTGCAGGTACTTACTTACTGAATGTACCTACTTACCTACTGTTCAGTTCAGATGTAATGTAGGTTATAGCCATTGACAGACCTTTCATTATTATATTATGTAGTATGTTATGCCAAATATTATTTATTTTCTATGAATTGCAATGAAGCAAACCGCAATTGCGCGGCACGGCACCGGTCTGACCTTTATTTAACAAAGTTGATTTTCCTTCATACTTAACCCCAATAATTATGGTATAAAAAGGGGTCTTCAGGCTTAGGACTGGCAATATTAGTAGACCACAACAACTGGTTGTGTTACCAAATAATATTGGCTTTTTGATGTTTGTGGTACTGAAGTATCCACGGACAGTGGAGTGGAAGACGGTGCCAAAGGAACGTAACCCTTATCTAGAACGCAATACTATAAAGATTATACTAAACGGCGCTGCTTGTGACAGAGACAGAATCCAGTTCAGCCGACACCCCTTCTCGCTTGCACTCGAATCAGAACGAAACTAACGATACTGAAATGACGGACACCCGAGCGTACGCAGCCGCGCCGATCGCAGAGATAGATAGATAGTATGTAAATTTGGTACATTACATGGTTAGTAGCGTCTTAAATCCTATGTAAGGTTTACCTAGACACTACTAGTTCTCTTATAAATTTATTCTAATTGTATATTAAAAGCTACAAACAATTACGCACTTAGACATAGCGTTATCATTCAACACCGCTAAGTTACGTGACACGGAACGCGCGGTATGCAGTTGCAATTGACAGGCGCGCTCCGCCAATCACGCCAACCTTTAAATTCCTTGCTCTGAGCGCCAACCATGCCATGTTTAGTGCCATGTGTCATGCTAAATTTTGTCGGGCTATAGATACTGTTATAGTACGCGGCCGTGCTATATTACGCGTACTGCATTACTCATAGCACCTACACATCTCTACATTCCAGGTTACCACGTGGCCTAAGATGTTGCTGTGTGTGTGAATTGTTCAGCAATATTTAAATATTCACTAGGGTACACACGTTTGTGTAGTATGTTATCATTTGTGTTGTGTACTTACATCGTAATTTCGCGTCCAGTTGATGAGAAGACTCTTCTTGAACCAGACTCCTTTCGGGTACAAGTCGACAGTCCACTCTGTCAGCTTGTCGGAAGGGCTTTCGGCTATCGACGACCTGTAATGGCACAATTATTAATATTATGCGCTAAAAATACATTTTTATATAAGTTTAGGTATAGCTATGTGTAAGTATAATAAATAATACACGGATGGTATTAGTTTATTCCAATAAGCACTCTAAAAATTCACAATAAAAATAGAAGGAAAAAGAAGTGGGCAATACTATAGGAAACAGTGTCTAGTTTAGTAATCAGTTGTAGTTTTAATAAGATGTTACGAAGGAGAGCACAGGGGTAGGTGTGTCATGTCTGTGACTAACTTTTGAAACTATCATGGTTTTTAACTATAATTGAACATGAAACGGGGAACATACCATGATTTAATTGTTTTCGAGTTTTCCGATAGTTCGACACCGTTGCAATTGCAAGCGCATTGGACAGACGAACACAATTAAATCATGGTATGTTACCCGTTTCATGTTCAAATATGTCTGTGACTGTCATGTCTGTGACTGTCGTGTCTGTGACTGTCATGTCTATGACTGTCATGTCTGTGACTGTCGTGTCTGTGACTGTCATGTCTGTGACTGTCACGTCTGTAACTGTCTGTGACTGTCACGTCTGTAACTGTCTGTGACCGTCACGTCTGTAACTGTCTGTGACTGTCACGTCTGTAACTGTCTGTGACCGTCACGTCTGTAACTGTCTGTGACTGTCACGTCTGTAACTATCTGTGACTGTCTGTCTATGAGTCACCTGGACGAGAAGATGCAGGTGCTGGTGTGGTAGGACGGCATGGAGTGGAAGTTGTCCACGGAGAGCACGGAGCCCCACGTGTCCTCCGTGTAGAGGCGAGGGGTGAACAGAAGACGACCTGCTTCTGTTTGTTGAACTTCAGCTACACGTTCGTATTGACCTATGAATAAATAATAATAAATATTACTGGACAATTTTACACAGCGACATCTAGCTCCGTGGTATACTCTATGCTTGCACACAGCTTGCTTACCTATAGAGATTTATTAGATGAGTTTCCTGAACGCAGTAATCTTTGCCGCAAATTTTCCCATATTTATTTTTCACTTACAATTTTTTTTTAATTGACATTAAAGCCTTAACAAAATAGTCATAATGAGAATCTCGGCGGTTATCCGCATCGTTCTTGAATTCATATCTTGTACAAGAGAAAAGGTGGTAGATTATAGAAATCTAAGCAAATTGCATGGACGATACATATTAGTAGTTAGTCGCTACATAAAAAAAAAGTGTATTACATTGATCAATAATACAATTATAAATAAATATTACCTGACTGGTAGCTCATAGCAATAGCCATTCGTTCCATGAAGAAATCTTTATGTTCTGCAGTTAGGGGACACAATAGGAGCTTAGCCAGCTGCTTCGGACACATCATCGGAAACCTGAATAATTATATATAACGTTAATAATACATAATAAATAGTAAAGTATTGCGCTTCACCTCTCTCTTAAACAGGGATATTTAAAATGGCTCTATAGCTTGAATTTTTGTATAAGTACATCAATAAAAAAAATATCAATAAAAAGTAGTTATATTGCGCAATATCGCTACCGTAGACAGAGAATAATAAAAATGTATCTATATGTAATAGATCTACTGACCGAATATGTGAGAAAACGGCAGCGACCAGTGAGTCCCAATGCGTCTTGAACTCCGCTTCTGTCATATCACCGTCGTTGGTCAGCCGCGTCTTCTGACTGTTTAGCCAGGACACGGCGAATCTGTAAATACGTATAATAAGAATAAATACGTAAGTAAGAAATTACGAGAATACAAGAAAAACAGAAAATGGCAAATGCCCCGTGCTGAACCTAAAAAAACTGTTATAACTTGTACATACATATTTTAAAGATATAATCCTTTGCTATAAACCTTGTGAATGGCTGGTTATAATAATAATCCACAATTATTACTACAATAACAAGCAAGTGTTGGAACAATGTACCGCCACCACTATATCATTCAAGCCTCATAATGTTCAACGCTCAACCAATTTAAAACTGAAGCCAAGTGCAGATAAGCATTTGTTGTGTATCAAAAGGTTTGTATTGTAATAACTTTCCGACTAGTCTACAGGATATAATTATTTCAGTTTCAAAATTTTCGTGAGTTTTACTATTCATTTTGTACAACGGGAATTACTCACGTATTTACATAGGAGTTAAACAACTCTCGACGTTTCGACCACAACAAGAGCAGTCTTTATCAGGAGGAGTGAGCGCCCCGTCTCCACTCAGGTCGCGCGCGCGGTTCTCACTGAGTTCTCAATGACAAAAAGGATACAAAAAGGATATAATTATGTTATAATTACAGATATAGCGTCATCTCGTTGTGCAGCACGAGGTCGCTCTGCTGCAGCAGCTGCACGAACATCTCTCCCTCCAGCTCGTCCATGTCGCAGTACGTCCACACCCACTCCAGGTTCCATTTCACGAAGTTCTGGCATTGCTGGAACAAGATACATACGAACTTGTTTACCTTCGCAGTTTGTTAACATTATTAAAGAAAAAATCGCGATAAAGACCCGTATTTAACTTTATTATGTTATATCTTAAACTTAAAGGTATTCTAAATTGTAGATATTTATAAAGCAACTTAAAGAGTTAATATCTGAGATTGAGAATTTGAGAGAGCAAGTGTATTGAACTAAAACAAATGATCAATAATAAATAAATTTGAATACTTGAATTGCCTAGTTCCCCAAAGATAAGCAATTAACACTAATAAATAACTTCACACAGAAAAACTTTAGAGCCAAGTCATGTTAAACATACCTTCGCAATATCATTATGGCCACAAGTCATGGTGTACTGCATCCAGGAAATAATGTGTCCAGCTTTAGCTGCGTGGGCGATGTGTTGGGCCATGTAGTCAACACATAATGTCACTAAGTCCTGCAACAATATTTAAAGGTTTATGT
Organism: Chloroclystis v-ata; assembly: GCA_963691955.1. NCBI lineage: Eukaryota > Metazoa > Arthropoda > Insecta > Lepidoptera > Geometridae > Chloroclystis > Chloroclystis v-ata. Next base: position 9,078,548 of record OY829898.1, on the reverse strand, counting down.
AACATATCGTATAATATAAGGGCGAATCTCTCTCGCCAAGAGAAAAGTCTGTGTCCCTGTGTCCTAGCTGCAGCAGTGGGGACATAAATAGGGGTGCTTATGCTATGATGTAATCTATATATCTTAATAAGGTGTACTAAAGCTAAATAAAGAATCTTCATCGTCATCTTGTTCTGCCCACAGCTGAACGTAGGCTTCCCTTAATAGATAGATAGATAGAATATGCTTTATTGTACACCACAAAACAGAAACAGACAATACAAACTTAAGACTAAAACATTTGGAGTACAATGGGCGGCCTTATCGCTGTGAGCCCCTTAATGTGCGCCATTTCAATCTGTCTTGGGTTTACTTGAATATATTTATAACAGACTTTACGCCACATGTGAATTCCGTTAGATATGGCGCTGTTTAACTAGTAATAGACATTGCTTGATAGAAATAGATATCGACAGTTTTTTCCTTATGTTACTTTTCCATAAGACTTCAGAGGTGGCGCAGATTAACACTTTACTGATTAAGTTGAGGGTAGATGCTTACCTTAACATTGTACTTATCGGCTAATGACAATACAGGAAGCACAGTTTGGTGTGAAATACGAATTTGACCAGTGTAAAAATATCTGTAACAAAAAAAATCAAAATATAATGACTATTTTCTTTCACATCATATGAAATCAAGGTTGATCATGGAATATTATATTTGTTAACTGTCATGCCACTTAGACTTATTTTGATTTCTCTAGCTTAAAGAAAAAAACCTTTTACAGCTTCTTATTTATATAAGTCACCAATTTTTGATGCAAATCAGTATGTTATATATTTTATTGGTTCAGAACTTAACTATAACTTAACATTTAAATTATTATTAGTTATACTTTTAGGACTTACTTCAAGAAGTGCGGGAACACAGAAGCAGCTAGCGGTGTCTCTTGCAGTACTATCTTGCTTTCCCGCCACTCACTCCATTCTCTGTTCATTAGCATTACCTACAAACACAAATAACCACTGTTCAAGTAATTTAAATTATGGAATATCCATAGAAAAAAAAAATATTTCCAAAAAATATATTATTGAATCTTAGACACTATCTTGAGACTGAGAAATTCCACAGATTATCTTTTGACTCAGTGCCACCTATACCTTTTTTTTTTATTTTCAGTATTATAATTATTTTTATAAGTCTTAGTTCAGTTTTCCCTAATTAGGCTAGGCTGTATATTAGGTTTTTATCACCACTTATTTGCTGTATTTTTTGGGGCTTCTCTACATTATAATTGATGCATTTATTTTATTTTATTTTTACAGTATGATTTACAATAATTTGATTCTTCTATTCATCTAGGATATCTTGAAAATGAAATGTTTTAAATCTGATAGGAATGCCTAAAACTATGTTCAATTTAGTTACCTGGAAGACTTCACTGCTAGCACACAGTATCAGCCGGTGGGCCGGGTAGCTGGAGCCACCTACTTCTAGGGTCATGTCACTCATCAGCTGCTCCGCATATAGAGTGGCTATCTTCAACAGGACACTCTGCGAGTTATCCACCTACAACCAGGCAGGTTTCAATATGTAACTTAATAAACCTAATGCTATGTCTGCTTTCTTTGGTTTATTTGTCCTTGACCCAATTAAAATTTCATATGAATTTAATAAATCTTAATGCTGATCGTATTTTAATAGTCAACAGCAATCCGCATAATAACTGAATTATTTAATAAATAACATACATACTACAGAAGATTACTATTTTATTATCATATCTGCATCTTATAAGAATCCTATAATACCTATAGATAATTAATAAGAATTATTAATTTATTACATTTACCTCAAACTCTTCACTGTTATCAGGGCCCCCTTTTTTCTTCTTTTTGGAAGACCCAGGCTGGTCTACTGATAGATAGTTGTGGTCCATAGTGAAAAGAACTACCAATCTTCAATATTATCAATTAGTAAATCACTTCATACTCCATCAAAAACAAATTGACAGTTTTTTAAGGGACCTCCGAATGCAATTCTAATCAGAAAAACCCCTCAAGCATCAAGGTAAATATGAAAATAAAAATAATATACGTCAGACCAACGATCAACAAACTGGTGAAGTAAAATAAGAATGTGCATAAAATATCGATGTTTGCAACATTGATTTAATCTTAGGACATCGATGTTTTTGTTTTTTAGTCTAGCAGTATCCCATTGTAGGGCAAGGTCCTCCCCCATGTTCTTTCCATTTGTCCCGGACCAGGTCTTTTGCGGTATCCCAAAATTTTTAATCTATCTTACGACAGTTGTATTGGTGTGCATTTTAACGAAAGTTCAAATGAAATCGGAATATAAAATTGTGTTTCTTTTGTCCCTAAACGGTAACAATATCGATGTTTATTTAAAAAAATATATGTACTTCCCTAACAGAAATTTGACAGATGTGGGAATTGTCAAAATCAACATTGACATTGGTGTTTTTATTTTAATGAGTGATTTATTATCTGTGAGCCTCGCCTCAAAATCCCAAAATATGCCCAGAAATTACATTTTATTACAATATAATTTCTTGGCATATTTTGGGATTTTGAGGCTATTATATCTTAAAATAATTGTAAGATATAATAATTATGCTTTTATGAGGATCATACCATTATTGGTGTAAATAAAATAAACATTAATGTCCACAAATATTATTTACATAATTAAATTACTCATGTATTCATTACATTAATTATCAATCACACATTTAGCCTCTAACATTCAAGGTGTTTTAATCTCTGTACTTTCTTTATTTTCTAAGAGCTCCTCATATCTATCCTGTAAGAAGTCCTGGTATGCATCTTTGATGACGCCGGAACAAGCCACATAGTGTCCTCCGGTGTGCTCTGCTACAACTGGCTTTGAGAACATACTTATAAGAGATTCACTCATTTCTGAAACAAGTTATATAAAATATATTTGATTTTGTAATCAAATGCAATGGGTTATGCTGTTATTCTTCAATCCATGCAGTCACACTGTTAAGTGTTGCTATTATATGTTGCCATGCTATGTTTTGTATTTTATCAATCTCCCATTAGCTGTATTACATGTCTAGGGAAATCACTTTGATTGGGGATATAAAAAGCATAGTAGAGCTGGTGGAAATAGCTTTCTCATTGAAAATGATTAAGTTTACATACCTTTAGGAATAATAGAGTCACTCTCCCCATAGACATGTAATGATGGTATATCAATGGTTTCATCATAGAATCCTTTGTGTACTAAGCTGCCTGACTTAAATCCTGATACCATGATAGCAAAGTCAAATTCATAGGATAGATCTGAAACAAGATTACAATGACACAGTTACTAATAACAATAAATCAATTCAGCATCCACATAAACTTTTGTCACACATATCCATTTAATAATACCTCACCACAGACCACTTTAACTCGCCATGAAGTCATGGAGAGTTAAAGTGGCAGATCATTGGTGTACTACTCTAAATGATACAAAATGTACTAATCATAATGATAATACAGGGATAAGATAAACTTACATCCTTTTTGTGACATCGCTGCTAACATGCCAACCAAACAAGCACCCTGAGAAAAGCCCATGAAACCGTGGAAGGGTCCATGTTCTTTTACAGCATCTTCAATCACCCGTAATGTTTCTTCAAAGCCAATGGCTGGTCCTCCCAAGCACTTGCCGCTAAATGTGTTGTCTTCTGCATTGGACCACCAAGATCTTGCATCTGGAAGAATAAGGTAATAAGTAAATAACTGTTTTTACATTAATCAAACCAACGCGCGGTGGGCCAGTGTGGTGAACTACGGTCTAATCTCTCTCGTAGAGAAAGATTTTTCTTTTAAAGTCAGTCTGTAAATAAGTTCAATTAATTTAAGTGGTAGATACCTTCTTCTCCAGATCCATCTTCACTGACGACTTTATGAGGCCCAGTCAAGAAAAATAGTTGTGCGTATTTGGACACAGCTTTGCGGAAAGAACCTATCTTACATTTGAACACATTGCCATTTTGTCGATACCCATGGAAAGCAAGGATCTTTAGCTTTGGACGGTCAATTTTAGGGATTTCTTCGGCATGTATCGTCGGCGGTGGCGGCGGTGAAGGCATACTTTGGTTAGAATTTGAATTAACCTCGGACATGGCGAAAAGGAGCCTCCTTAACTTTCTAATATTAAAAAATATCTTAACAGTTGTCTCCACGTTTCGTTTATTTATTTGGAAATTTTTAAAAATAAATATGTAAGCAGGCAAAACAAACTCTGAATCTGAATGTTCCAGTATTTATATTTTTTACTCATTTGAAATTCATGCCCAATGTTTGAGAGATATGCTTAGTAAATGGAACACTTTCGTATTAATTAAGCTCAATTTTCATTGGTTTCTAGGGTTGAACTGAATGCTATAACATCCCGACATAATCGATTCAATAAAATAAATAAAAAAATCAGATTATATTAAATTAGATTTGTACAAAAAATAAACAGAATATGCTTCTGAAAATTAGAAATAATTTTCAATTTTATTAAATTACACCTTATATTATAAAAGGATGTCCTTTCAACTTGTTAACTGTTAAGTTATGTGCTATGTAAATTCAGCGTTTTAAAATGGTCGAATCAGAACATCACTAGGTATTTGGCGCCAAATATTGTCCGGCCGGATCGCGATTGTCAAACAAACAACAACCGTGTTTTTACTTTAATTTTTCATTGTTATTTTTAAATCATTCTATTATACATATTAGGTTTATCGAAAAGCTTTAATCTAAAATGGAAGACGGTGACTTTGATCAACGCCTGAGAGATTTACAAAGGGAATACCTGGAGTTCTTGGATGATGAAGTAAGTTCGTTTGTTTACAAGAGGTTAGGTTACCGCTAAGTTTTTGAAGCGTTTACAAAAATGTTTAACTTTTTAGGAAGATCAAGGTATTTATATGGAGCGTGTAAAGCAAATGATCACAGACAAATCACAACGGCTTGAAGTAAATGTGAATGATTTACGAAGAAAGAATCCAGATCGCGCTAAGAATTTGCTCGAGAGCGCTTTCGAAGAGCAGATTGCATTTCAAAAAGCGCTGAAAGAGTATGTGTCGTCAATCGATCCTTCGTACGCCAAGGAACAGGAAGAGTTCTTTGTCGCTTTCTCTGGGAGTTTTGGAAACAAACATGTTACACCTCGAAGTTTAACTTCTCGGTAGGTTATTATTCTACTTGTCAAAAATAAAATACTGTGGTCGAAAACTGCATTGTAGGTAACTCTTAGATAATTTATTAATTCGGTGCTAAAGGGAATGGTGCCTTAATCTAATATTTAATAATGATTAAAGCATCAATTATTTAGAGTATAAACTTTGAGATTAGCCCATTCTTCCTAAGCTTTGTTATACTTTAGCCATTTCCAGCATATTCCACCATTGTTCAAGAGAAAATACATTTATTTAGCATACACATAAATACCCAGATACAATAAACAAAAAAATAGTTACATACAATAATATGATTTTATACTAAAACCATTGCTGCCACCCTAATCTTTGTTTCATTTTTCAGTTATTTGGGGAATCTAATATGTGTGGAGGGTATAGTGACAAGGGTATCACTAGTGAGGCCAAAGGTAGTCCGGAGTGTACATTACTGCCCGGCCACCAAGAAGGTTATGGAGAGAAAGTACACAGATCTGACCTCTTTTGAAGCTTTCCCTACTACTGCCATATATCCCACTAAGGTAAAGCTAGATGCAAAATCTTGAGGATTTTTTATTATATTTGAACTTTTATTTCTTGATAAAGTGTTATAGTTTTCAATATATTTTACTAATATTTAAACTTAAAGCATCCTATACAGTCTGAATCTTCAAAAATAATTTTAATGTTAATCTATACTACTTTTGATAACTATGCAGTACGAAAAGAGCCAAGAATATGAAATTTACTAATAATAACAGAGAAGGAGTTAGTATCAATGATTTATTATTACAAGCTATTTATACCACTTCCAAAATCTGTATATTTCATTTAATTAATATATTAAAATCTTCTCAAGCATTCCAATAAAAACCTAAAATTAAAATTATCTATTACAATCGTTTGAATTCCACTTGAACCTATCATAATTGTCAACCCTCAGGATGACGAAGGTAATGCCTTAGAGACAGAGTACGGTCTCTCCCGGTACAAAGACCACCAGACGCTCACAGTGCAGGAGATGCCGGAGCGCGCCCCGGCCGGCCAGCTGCCCCGCAGTGTGGACATTATCTGTGATGATGACCTGGTTGATAGGTGCAAGCCGGGAGACAGGGTGCAGATCGTCGGCAATTATAGGTGTCTGCCGAATAAGCAAGGGAGCTTTACTGCTGGTACCTTTAGGTCAGTATTGGTTTTCAAATTTGTTATTAATTAATTTAGATATTGTTTATATTTTGAGAAAAACGTTGAGAAAAAATTACATTATTTATAGATCACAATGTTACCTAATCGAACCCACACCTTCTTGCTTAGCCTGGGCTGCGCTAGACCCTCTATAAAACTAATAGGATTAGGATAATCCATAATCACAACATTTACTAGGCATGTTGATGATCACAGTAAGTTACTACAAACAAAACGACGACGCATCTTCTAGTATACATATTAACCATTGGAATGGTTAATAAAAATACGCTGAAGCTACTTACAGCCCGCGCCAAATTTATTCTTTTGAAATCTCTCACACACCATCATAAGAGGAACCACATAAATTTATTGCAAGAAAAGAAAAATGCTACAAAATACAAATTGCTACAATGGTGACACCTTTAGTTTCGATGGTAAACAAGATAACAAAACACATGAATCTAAAAAGTTAACACACGCGATAAAAACGTTATAATAAGCCCTTAATAATGTCAATTTATGTAATAAAAATCAATTTCAGAACAATCCTAATAGCCAACAACATAACGCAAATCAACAAGGACTACAATATGACCATAACAATGGAAGATGTGAAACTATGCAAGCGGCTCGCTCGGCGCTCCAATATGGACATGTTCGAGGTCTTGGGCAAATCCTTAGCACCGAGTATTCACGGGCACGAGTATATCAAGAAAGCTATCTTGTGTTTATTACTGGGAGGGATGGAGAAGATCTTGCCTAATGGTACTAGGCTTAGAGGGTGAGTATTGTGTTAAAAGGCAAATTCTAACGTAGTATGTATTTAGCACTAATTAATTTGTAGTCTTAGTGGGTGCTAGCGGGTGGAGGCCCGTTTACAAAACATCAAAAGACAAAAATAAAAAACATTGATCGTAAGACGTCGCTTCAGCATCGAAATTTTAGAAAAACATCTCAAACTTTGTACAAGTTTATATTATGTAACAGAACAGGACTTTTTTCCTATATCAAATAATTTTGTTGGTCTGTTTAGGACAGTTTTAGGCAGGTCACAGATCACGGTTCCCCTTACACAAAAGTACAAAGTCTTAGATAAGCCGTTAATTAGGCAAGGGGACAATGCACGATACGCTACATAGCGAGACGTCAGTGCAGATCCTAGTTACCCCACAACAAATTATAATTAGAGCCGTTATTATCATATTTTCTTGTTTGCAGTGACATCAACATCCTCCTAATCGGCGACCCGTCCGTAGCTAAGTCCCAGTTGCTTCGCTACGTACTACAAACGGCGCCGCGAGCCATCACCACTACGGGCCGCGGCTCCTCCGGCGTCGGCCTTACCGCCGCCGTCACCACAGACCCTGATACTGGTGACCGCAGGTACCATACAGATTTACTCTATATAACTTACTTATAACAGGTTCCTGTCCAATTAATCATAAAACATATGATTCATTTTTGCGTTTTTGTACCCGGTCTGTTACGCTCACGAATCATATATGCACAATTTTTGATGCTCGTTCCGATATATTTTTGTCTCTGAACTAGGCGGGCTAATTCCGTTTGTTGTATGGGACGTGACAGGACACGAAAAGAGTCATCAACATTAAATAGACGAAATAAAATCTGGCAATTTTTTTTTTTTTTGTCAATTTTGTGCGTAATTTTTTTATTATTTTTTTACTATAATCTTCTTAGACAAGTGTTTATATACAACTTTTGTTTTGACACTAAAGAGAATCTTGAAATTAATAAGTGAGCGTGGGACCATAAAATTAGACCTTTGTATAGGGACAGGGAACCTGTTAAAAATAGATGGTTAAAAGATTTTTTATTTTTCAAAAATAATTATTCACATATGGTGACTTTGAGCGTAAAACAACAGCGCTAGTACTCACGAGTGAAGAATCGCGTGTATGCAATTCTTAGGGAATTAAAGACAGCTACTGTGACTGAAAGAACGAGTGTGCAGACCAAATTGGTGACCTGTTAGGGATCCTTTCCGATGGCGTGCTGGCGATATGGATTTAGACTCCTCAGTCCTCATTTTTGACAATGTCTAGGATATTTTACTATAAAAACTGTCGTGGTTTGATAAATTCATATTGAGATAAATTAGGTCTAGGATATTTCTGCTCTGTAACCTCTTCGTTGCTGTGGAATTCTCAATATGGTCTTGGTACGGGCAATAAGGCGACTGTGACAGCGATTTTCAATGTTTAAAACGTTTTTGCCATACAATTCCGCAGGCTAGAAGCCGGTGCGATGGTGCTAGCAGACCGCGGCGTGGTCTGCATCGACGAGTTCGACAAGATGTCGGACATCGACCGCACCGCCATCCACGAGGTGATGGAGCAGGGCCGCGTTACCATCGCGAAGGCGGGCGTACACGCGACACTCAACGCGCGCTGCTCCGTACTAGCCGCGGCCAATCCGGTCTATGGACGTGTGAGTAAAGCCGCGTTTATATTATCTGACGTGTTGTGTTGTGACGGTATCAGTTTCATACATTTCTTACATACGTCAGAAACCCGTCACAACAGACCGCGCTGAATAAACATGAACGCTACTATATCAAATATATGAAACCGAAACCGTTCTGATGCATCACAACACAACACGTCAGATAAATACAAACGCGGCTTAACCAAGTCAGAAGCACACAGCTAGAACACATCCAGGTGATAGGCAGAGTCACCTCGCTTTTGATTAACAGCTAACACTCGTGTTTTAAACTAGATATTGAATTGAGTCTCGGCTGAGTCGAAATGTTGCATTGTATTTTCTCTCAAATCTGTCGATTACATCAATATTTTAGAACTTTGATTTACGAATCCTAATAATCTTATAATTTGTTTTACTTGTATGACACTATTGTTCTGACTAAAACATCTTTCCTTACCCAGTACGACCAATACAAAACCCCAATGGAGAACATCGGTCTACAAGACTCGCTCCTGTCCCGGTTCGACCTGCTGTTCGTGATGCTGGACCTCGCGCACGCGGACCACGACAACATGATCTCCGAGCACGTGCTGCGGATGCATAGATACCGGTATGTTCTACTACCATAGACAGTGTAATATAAAAATTCTATACTATTCCCTTAGTATATTAAAAGGTAACGCAAAATAATAGCGATACTTAAGTTATTTTTAAGTTGTTTCAGCCTATTAGGATTTAAAAAGAACGCAACATCCTTGATACCATTGAACTTTCGCTTGATTAATTTTTCTATGTTTTAGGAATCCTAAAGAGCAAGACGGCGAAGTTTTACCCATGGGGTCTTCCGTTGAAATGTTGTCTACTGAGAACCCGGACAACGACGAAGTTGAGGTAAATAACATTGATGAAATAACAATGATCAATATGTTTATTACAATAAAAAATATATTTTTGAACTAATGTAAAAATAACTCCCCACCAATTTTCAGCCCAACCGATTCAGCCATTCTTGAGTTATAAAATGGTTTCACTACTACGACTTTCTTTTAAATATACATACATATAAATGTATTACAACAACTCAGTTGCAACACTATTCTTACAGGAGACAACCACATCCATCTACGAGAAATACGACCCCCTCCTGCACGGCAACACTCGCAGCAAGAAGGACCAGATCATAAGCACCAAGTTCATGCGCAAATACATCCACATAGCGCGCCTCATGAAGCCCAAACTGACGCAGGAGGCGTCTGACGCCATCGCCGACGAATACGCCAAGTTGAGGAGCCAGGATATGATGGAGAGTGATGTGGCCAGGGTAAGTATGTTGAGAAGTTCACAAATAAATAAAATATTGCTGGACAATTCACACAGCAACATCTAGCCCTGTGGTACCTACCGGTACTGGTAATCCGGCACCCGTAGCTCTAAGCTTGTGTTACGGGTGCTAGATTTCTGATATACTTAATAGAATATACATACATAGATAGATATTTTTTATTAAACATATATAACACCCGGAACAAATACTTGCAGGTCATAGAAATTATTATCCCGAAACGGGAATTGAACCCGCAACCTACAATTGTTTTTTTTGTATGTTTGTGTGTCTGTTAATCTGTGTTTTTGTCTTGCGTCGCAGGCGGACCTTCGCTTCGTCACAGAGGTCGTCAAATACATCCATCCACATAGCGTATTATGAATATGTGGAAGTAATGTATGATGTGTGGTTTCAGACGCAGCCAGTGACGGCGCGCACGCTGGAGACGCTGATCCGGCTCGCCACGGCGCACGCCAAGTGCCGCCTCAGCTTCCAGGTCACAGAGGACGACGCCATGAAGGCCATACAGCTGGTGCACTTCGCATATTTCAAGAAGGTTGCTATACATATCGAAGAACCTACCAAATAGCTCGAGAACCTCTGACACAAATTCAATTAATTCTGTCCGCTATCATTTGTATGATGGTATTGGAGATATACCGCACTATGTGCATCAGAGATGCTGTCTTTCCTGCTGAATTTGTATAATAAGGATATATTTGTAATTAGGTGCTGACGAAAGAGAAACGCCAACGTAAGCGTCGCGCGTCCTCCGACGAAGAGGCCGCCGCGTCCGACTCCGAGCAGCCGCAGCCGCGCGCCAAGAGGACCAAGCGAACGGTAAATATATAACATCATCTAGAAAGATATTAATAAATATGAATAATAAATAAATTTTGCTGGACAATAAACATAGTAACATCTAGCCCTGTGGTAAGCTATGCTTAGAGCTTACCACGGGGCTAGATGTTACTGTGTTACGGGTGCTAGATTTCTGATATACTTAATATAATATTACATACATAGACAGATACTTTTATTATACACTAGCTTTCTGCCCTGCGGCTTCGCCCGCGTTTTACACTTTCCCGCAATTTTCTCACATAGCCCGAGACCTTTCCAACGAATGCAAAATTGAAGAAATATTTTCGTGCGTTCTGGGAGTTATAGCGTCAGGAAGGAAAACCCTACTAATTTTTATATAGTAGATAATAAAACACCTATCGCAAGAGAGATGACTATTAATTTGTAATGTTCCAGAAGGAGGACGGTACAGCAGACCCGTACGAGTTCTCGTCGGACGAGGAGGCCGAGCCCGTGCTGCGCGCCGCCCGCGCCCTGCGCCCCGACCCCACCGCCGACCGCACGCAGGCCGGCCAGGGGACGGGGAAAGGGACCGTCACTACTGAAAGGTATTGTTTTTTGATACTAAAGGTAGCATACAAGCATGCGGTCTTCCTATTTTTAATGAACCAGTTAGTGTTCATTTAAAATAGGGACTATTTGTTATTTTATAGTGATTGACTCTCACTTAAGTTTTCTAAATTATTAGAAAATGGTGTGGGAAAAATTACAAGATCAATACGTAATCTTGGTCCTCGAGTGGGAGTCGAACCCACGCCATCTAGTTAAGCCCTGGTTGCACTAAACTAACTATGCTATCGAGGAGTAACGTAAGAGCTTGAATTTATCCCATACCTCTATTATCAGTTAAGCACTGATGATATGAGTAATTAGCTCTATGTGACTATAAAATTTTATGAGATGTAGTGGGCAATGTGAGAATGAGTTTATTCTATTCTATCTATTTATCTAAGTAATAGTACCAACACCTGTCTACCCGTAAGTGTTATCTAAAGAAATATTTATGCCAGAAGTCACAAAACCGCTTGGTAAGCCCTATTGGTGAGACCCTGCTTAGACTATTTACAATATAGTTAATACCCGTAACACAAGCTTACTTAAACGACTAGCAATAATAATTGATTAATATTCTCCCCAGACTGGCGTTATTCAAAACCTCCCTCCAGCAACTGTTCCAGTCAGAACGCGCCAACAACCTGCCCCTAGACCGCGTCGTTGCACATTTGAACGAACAGTTCTCGCACGCGCCGTACCAGCCGCCCGAGGTCAACGCGGCGCTGGACAGAATGACCCAGGATAACCAGGTCATGATGGCTGATGACATGATCTTCCTTATTTAATTGATAATGTTCAAGTTAGATCGTATCAAACGTGGTTTTGTATATCGCTAAAGGTAGCATTCCGTTTGTAGTTGCGGTTCTTGGTTTACGTCAAACGTGATTTTGTTTGCCTTGAAGTAATATGATGTTAGGGTAATGTTTTCGCTGGCGACCTTGCAATTAGTACTCTAATATTGCTATATCAATTATCAATATCAAATTAAACAATAACAAATGTACAAATTGTAGAGCAGCCCTGGTAAATAGCTTGTGTCAATAACAATACTAACTAATAGTGAATGATTACCAATGTATCTCTATTCTCGATTCTCTAATAGATAATTGTACTACAGAAATAATAGATGTTGCCTGTTGGCCTTGATCAATGATTTTATATCAACTTTTATATGTATGCCTTGAAGTAAGTGTTTTGTTTTGAATAACACACTGCCAGAGCTACGAGTATACACTGCACCATAGAAACACATGTGTATCTGGCATGTATTTATTTTATACTTTACACTGGCCAGTCTATCAAAATCATAACAAACAGGTACAGGGGCCTTTAAAATCATGTTAAAACTATGTGTTTTTATAGTTATCTATGTGTTTTTATATTTTATTTTATCACCAGTGCCTTCAAGATTATTTCCAATTAATCCACCGAATACTGTGTTAATTCAGTGAATTTTGTTGTTTAGTTATAAGATTTGTACTTTGTGTAAACCTAATAATTAGGAAATCTCAATAAACTTGATTTGTAGAAAACATGTATTTTATTTTAACAATAACTTAAACTAAGAAATTCTTATTTTACAATTATTTCTTTCCCCTACTTTTGCCACCTTTGCTTTTGCCACCCTTGCCCTTAAAAGATTTATTAACTTTGCCTCCAAATACCTTCTTTGATTTATTGAATTTATCGTTTTTGAAATTACTCCTAGAACCTCCATCTTTGTTGTTGAAATTTCTGCCACCTTTATCTTGGAAATTCCTGCCTCCCTTTTTGTCTCCAAAGTTCTTTCCCTCATGACTTCTGTTGAACTTTCTGGCCCCATCATTCTGGAACTTTCTACCACCTTCCTTATTATTCTGGAACTTTCTACCACCTTCTTTATTATTTTGGAACTTTCTTCCACCATCTTGATTCTTCTGAAGTTTACCTCCACTAGTATCATTATTTTTCTGGAATTTCTTCTGTAATTTTTTATCTAATCTCATCTTTTTGAAGCCTCTAGGTTCGCTGTCATCGCCTGATTTCCGTTTTCTGGGATGGTCACTGAATAAATCTGTAAAAGAAACATAGATAATTAAAATAAAACGATATTTATCTAGTCACATTTGAAAATACAAAAAATTAGAGTGCCTGTGCCAATGAATGAGTGTTCTATCGATATATGTTCTAAACAGAATTATCCATCCTTTTGATAAGGAGGTTTTATACCTTTTTCTGGTTCAACTCCAACCTCCTTCCTGTAGTAATCGGCGTCGTTATCTTCATCAGTGTCCATCTCAGCCGCGTTATTTGACTCCGCTGCAGCTAGTTCCATCAATCTACAAAATATAATTAGATTAATACAAGATCTTGCTCATAAAAATAACACTATCTGCAGAACCCAAAAATAATAAGATTTTAGGACTCTATGAAGTTAAGTTGGGCTGTTAGTAAGTGTGTACGCACATAAGGTACACATATTTGGAAAAGACCATAATGTCCATACTGATTAACAGACCGGTAATAAATTAAGGTTTGGGGTTGACTCGCACGCCTGAGCTTGGCTGATGATCTTTAACGTTTTCGGGACCTTATATAAAGCATTAAAATTTTTCGACCAAAATACTCGTCGATTAGTTCTCTAATGTGTCTACCTTTGATTTTCAGTTTGTTCTTTCTTCTTTTTGATGCCTTCCAGAGACTTCTGTTTGAGCTCCTCCTTCTCCTTCTCTTTCTTCTTGATGTTCTCTTCTTGTTGTGATTTGCGCTTTTCTTTTTGCTTCCTGAAATGAAAAAAAAAACAATCATCATTTTTTTGTATCCCCGTGGATTTTCCTAATGAATTTATTAAACAACAACAGTTTTTACAGTAAAAGTGGTTAAGAATAAAAATATGGGAAAAGTTATAAACTCACTTTTTCTCTTCTCTCTTCTTCTTGATGTGTGCTTTTTCCACATCAGTTTTCTCTACTAGCTCATGGAACAGAACCTCTCCATCCATCAGTCCATCTTCCACCTGAAACAATTTAGCATACAAGATTAAAGATACACTGAAACAATGAGGTTGAGGCAGATAAGGTTTACTTTTTTAGACATGTGGCTTGAATGCAACATTAATGTTACTCTGGCCTCTGCCAAAAATGTTGAGGAAGAAACTTATTTACTCAAATATAGAAAAACGTGTTTCTTTTGCCCATGTGATATACAAAGCTTTGGTCCGATTTCTATAAAGCCTCGAGCAGACCGGGTGCGTATACGTACACGTACGCGTAGACCTGCACGTACCACTGAGTTGTAATGTATGGGAATGAATGAGACAGGACACACCGCTTGCGTAACGTAGACGTGCGCGTGCAGTGTGTGCTGTCTTATACATTCCAACTCAGTGGTACATGCACGTCAACGCTTACGTGTACGTATACGCATCCGGTCTGCTCGAGGCTTAAATCGGAGCGGTGCGGAATGACAATAACAACGCATAATAAATAAATCACACACACTTTATCAATACCATGATCTGCACTGACAACCACCTTTTTGGAGTATTGTGCATTATCCTCCTGCCTAATTAAAAAAATATTAAATTAAAAATAATACCTTTATCAACTGGAAGGATATCCTGGGCCCGAGCTCGAACAGTCTGATCGCGGACTTGGAGTCGGCCGCCGCGCCGCGCGTCGCCAGCGTCTGCGGCAGGATTATCTGCGAGTTGGGATCGTCTTCGAACTCGCTCTCCGACATCAATGCCGCTCTGAAAGTTATTGAATTATAGATTAGTATTTATGCTATGTTTTTAAACGTAGAACATAAGAAAAAAAACCATCTTTCTGTATGTATCAAAACAGCGCCTCTAGTGTCTACAACCAACATCATCATCATCATCTGCTTATTATTAAGGCTAGTTTTAACCGAGGTTAGTTAGAATGGCTCAGTTTTCCGCATTTAGACTCAAAGGCGGTCCATTATGCGTGAGTTTTAACCGAGGTGTGGAGAAAATGATAGCCTCAGCTTCAGAAATATTCCACGTGAGACAGTAAAAAACAAATACATACAAACTTTCGCTATGTATTTGTTTTTTACTGTCTCACGCGGAATATTTCTGAAGAGATCTCGCTTATATTAGAAATATTCATTTAATAAACTTGCCCGTGGATGGATTAACGAAAAGGTTCATAATAAGGACTCACTTTTCAAAGAACTCCGACATATCCTTACAGCGGTTGAGATTCGGAATCTTGCCCTGGACGACTTTCTTGGTGCCCTTATTGAGGCCGACGGGCGTGGCTCTGATGACGTAGTGGCGCAGGTCTATCAACTTGGTCGTGGGGTTGTAGTTCATTAGCACGCATCGGCGGATGTTTTTCAATTTTACCTGCGAGTTTTATTTATATATTTGCTAGATTATAGTGGAGATGTTATATTATCTACGTAACATTGCGGTTTTTTTAAATTTCTCATTAATAAAGGAAGATTTCACAGATAATATGTGTTTTACTGGTATTTTTTGTGTTTTTACATAATGACGCCTTTGTCTCAGTTTTAGGGGTTAGTGAGAAGATTTGTGCACTACAGTAAGTTAATTTAATATTGTTCAAACATAATAACTTGTTTTAAAAGATTTCGCTCTTCCATTTATGATCACTTAAACCAAAACTATTTGTCAAACCCAATAAAATTAGAGATGACAGTAATAACACTCACATTAGTAATATTGATAGTAGGAAACATGTTTTGAAACATGGAAGCCATGAGCTTCATGTGCATGCCTTCTCCAGAGAAACTGTTGAGGACTATCAAGGGCGCCGACTGGAAGGCTTTCATCATCACATACTGCTTCTTCAGTGAGGATATTACATCCCGGGCTAAACTGAACTGTGGAAAAAACATATTTGATACCTAAATGATAATAAAAATTATTATATTATATTGGACACATTAGGCCAATAATTACATATTATTGGCCTAATGTGTCCTCAAAATAAAATGAAATGAAAAAAAAAGTGTACTTTCAATTGTATAATTAAGAGCACACCTATTAATTTGTTTTGTTTTATTTATTGTACTTTCCTATACATATTTATTTTATATTATAGTTTCATTTTGTTTTACAATAGAGCACTTAGAATTAAAGTGTTGGTTTGTGACATTACAAAAATTACTTTAAAAGTTTAATATAACAAACAGCGTTTTTTCATAGCAATAAGTCTGGATTTTAAGGTGCCTACTCATAACAAATAATAATCATCTAAACATCTGAAACTGACATATTCATATAAACTTACATTGTGTAATTTGAAGGTGAGTGTGGGGCCTCGGGGGAGACGTGCCAGTCTCATGTAGGAACCCAGCTCCGTCTCCGTAAACATCATCAGATGAGACACATGGAGGTACCCTGATATTGATACAAAGTCTTTTATGGTATTCTTCTTTCTTTCCTGAAATTACAATGAGGTCTTAGAAGCTATGTATACAAAGTTAATTTATAACATTGTAAGGAAAGATAGGAAATAATAATTAAATATGTAAGAGTCAATTGCCTATGTAATTACAAGTTTAATGGTAAGTATGACAAGAGTAAATAAATATTTAGTGCTAAAAGGGTTCAATCAGACCTTGAGTGCTGAGGCTGTGAAAGGTTCCATAATCTTCCTGAAATCTTTAGCGAGGTCCATCAGATCTTTGCTGCATTGTCCACGGTGGATGACAAAAGAATGGGGCGCCTTTACTAAGTTCTCGGGCTCCAAAGATTCCTTCGTAGATGGATTCTTTCTCACACATTTACCTTTACGCTTGCCCATTTTTAACTATTTATAAAACTCTTTCTACGCTTGTTATTATAATATATTGTAATCTAAAAATATTTAATTTTTTGTTTTTAACTAACGTTGTGTGAATTTGTGCATGTTATTATTTTGAGGTTATAATAAAAAAAAACAAATACGGCATGATGGTGACAGCTGAAATTGACTGACACGACACTGACAATTTTTTACTGCTTTCGTGATTACTGTCATAGACATCTTATGCCTTATATTATCTTAGCCTGTATTTTCCCACAGCTGGGAAAAGGCCTCCCCTAACTCTGTATTATTAATATTCTAATATGTATTTACTTAGGAGCTTATTTCCTTGTCTATATTGCTAGGTTGGTACTAAGCAAGAACAGATTTTTCCGTTCTTAATTTGATTGAGATTTCGGATATAAAGAGCAAAAGTAGATAATCTAGGATCTAGGTAGCTACTTCAATAAAACGAACCAAAACAAATCAAAACAGCTTTATTCCTGCTGGTTTGTAGTTTTCCATAGC
Source organism: Chloroclystis v-ata (assembly GCA_963691955.1). NCBI lineage: Eukaryota > Metazoa > Arthropoda > Insecta > Lepidoptera > Geometridae > Chloroclystis > Chloroclystis v-ata. The sequence continues at coordinate 9,060,691 of OY829898.1, read as the reverse complement.
TGCACATGAAATACTACTTAGAAACGTTAGGTAGGTACTACTATCTACTAGTAGTCAGCATAACTCAAATCAAGTGGCAACCATGGACTGAATGTTGGAACTTTTCAAAGACCTTTCGATCTTGTTACTGTAATTGGTCGTATTATGATGAATATGGAATAGCTTTTGAATATGTATGACAAAGAATTAAACAATTTTGTTGTTCCTACCACAGCTACGATGCTATGAATGCTTTTGACCAATCAATGAACAGCTGGATGACGCACATAATGTTGAAAAGCGCGCTGATTGGTGAATATCAAACGTAGCAACATAACTCTGCTGGAAAATACCCTAGAGCTCAAAGTACACAGAAAAGGTTTAAAGAAGGCAAACGGCCAACGGCATGCGCAGTCCACCGCATCTAACCTTCGCCGTATCGTCGCATTTTCTATGTACTTGGCGCCTAAATCTGACTGGTCTAAGCGCCACGTTGACTCTATGCTATAAGAACACTGTGATAGGTATTGCAAATTGTAAAAGTACAAAATCTTACTGAGATTGAGACCTTATTTAAAAACTAATTATAAATACATACAATTATATTTAATAGAAGATGTAGGTTTGAATGGGAAACGTTTCCAAAGAGTTTCAGATAGAGAGAGGTAGAGTCTTCTCTGAGTTAGACCAAAGTAAAAGCTCTCTTAAAACTGTTGCGAACTATATTATACTAATATAAATAAAATAATAAATTTGATCTAGATCTTCTCAGATATACATTTTACAATGTCTCTCAGAGAAAAACTTTATTATTGCAAAAACATCGATGCAATTTACGATACAATATCAGATAGCACAGTACGTAATTACTGAACAATATCACGACTCACCAAAATTAATACCAAATAAAATATTATACAAAATACTGAATGTGAGTCAGATGTTTGCAGACCGATTATCTCCTTCAAAGTGCAGGTGCAAATATAATTTAATACCCACTATTCTACTGTGTTCCGAAAATTTTACTTAGTATTACGAAAATTGTATTTGGTGGTAAATATTATCTCCGAGAATGTATTGGCTAATGTTCATGCACCGTGTTTGGCGTGACTTATGGTTCAACATTACAATTACATATCTACATTAACTACGAATACAACTCTATTGTCAAACATTTAAGTAAAACAGCCAAATATCTACACAAAGAATAGAAACAAATTTTCGAGCAATGTAAGATTTCTTTGAAATTTGATATTTTTTGCGTATGGAGTTCATTCTGGCACTGCTTTATAATTTACATATATATTTTCCTGATACTATGAGTTGTCACGCCAAAATTCACCTGGTTGGATGTTCCCTCAACAAAATATACAGAACACCTTACGACAAAACGTGCGAAAAATACATAAAACGAAGAAACAAGCAACCATTCGTTGATAAGAGCTAATGATAAGGTTTCATGTTATGTATCATACAAGTTATTTATTATTTAAGAGTGGTTAAAAAAGCCCTTATTATACCCTAATCAATTAGCTACTAGTCTATAGGTACCTAGTCTATTTATGCTATCATCAGTTTAATACAGTATCAATAAATTTATTGTAAAATCATAGGTGTTTAATGAGATTTAAAATCTACAATAGGCAGTTAAAAACCTTATTTGAACCACTATTGTAAACTGTATTACTTGACTATGCACGAAAATATCAGAAACATTTATTAAATTACACAAACATTAAACTACAAAGACAGTTTCAATAATAGAAGAATAATTGATAGGATCAATAGTTCAAACTGTCAGTTTACGATTATAAAAATGGTAGCAGTTATTTTTATGCCTTTGATTTTTGTAACATATTTATTGCACACTATTGTAAGAAAAAAATGTTTGTATCTAATCTGGTTATCATGGGATTATTTAATAAACTTACAATTTTACAATTGAAATTTTATAAGATAATTTTCAATAAAATTATTTTTATCGACTTCGATTTTAAATACATAAATAAGATTTTAAATAAGTTGTTCCATCAATTTTAAATATATATAAACGTGCGCTAAATTTTAATAACCAATAAAAATCGTTTTAAATAAAAAAAGCTTGTTACAATATATATGTTACACATTTGAATAACAATATCGGCCATATTTTAAGAAATATCAATTAGAGAAAATATCAAACATTAAATCAGGTAGGGTGCAAATACACGCCTTAAGTATTTTATCGAATAGCGATGTATGTGCATAAGATACAATTAATTTCGTGGGGGCAAAGTTTCGTTAGACATTTACATTAAAACATGAGAAGAGATGATGAAGATGAAGATGACTATCATAGCATTAATTCACACACAAATGGTACAAAATGACTAAGCTACGCGATTGATCAATGGGTTACGAAAGTTTGATGTAGAAATAAATATGTTGTATGCATGTAGACGCTACACGTAACAGGTTAAGGTTTCTCATCGTTAATTTATCAAAATGCTAAAATACGGATAATTGTTCATATACACTCTTTCATACAAAGCATCACAAAAATACCACAATGTTTAGTATAGATGAGAAACAGATTACTTTAAAATCGAAACACAAATTCGATAAATTAATAACAAAAATAATGTTCATATGCAAAAAAATATACGTTTAAGCCCTTAATCAGTTGGCGAGGGCCGAGTTCATGTAAATGACTCTAGTGAACTAGGGAACCATTCATTATGAACTTATTACAAGTCGAGATGATGTTTGACGCTTATGTTCGCTTCTCCAAATTCTTGCCGGTTCGTTTAATGTTGATCCATCTGAAAATTAGAACCATTTCAGAAATTTGTACATTGTTTTAAGTAGAAAGTTATCCCATCGTGACTAAATCTTAAAAAATAACAATATCAAGAAAGAAGAGCTTTATAAGCAGCTTAAGATGCATCATCTTAATTGTGACATATGTATATGGCAAACACTCGTCTCGTAATCTAATTTTTTATGTGATAATCGCATTTACTAGTTTGTTTATTAGCATTAAGTTTGATTTTGAGTGTCATATTATTGAATCATAGCAGCAACAGAAGACTTCCGCTAAGACAATCTGCATAGAACCGACATCCAGTACATTAAAAAATTAATAAATATAAATGTTACCTGTTCCTGTCCGTTTGTCTCCTGTGATTTCATGACGTCAGGTAGATCCGGAGGCGAGGAGTACGGGGTCAGATCCAGAGGCTCGAATTCGCCATTTTCCTTTCTGCAGAGAAACAACAACAAATTGTATTTTAAGATTTATCTTTGTACTAAGAGGCAGTAGGTGTGATTCGCTTAAAAGTGAAATATTTTTTAGCTGATGTAATGGTCTGCTTGGATTTACTTGCTATTATCAAGTTTCTAAATATCTCAGAATAAGTGTAGTTTCATAATAAACAAGAACATGAATAGGACTGCATGTAACTCGTTTTAATTTCCTGTATTTTACCAGTCAAATAAAATAGAAGTTCTCAATCAAAGTGTGTGGGTGAAATGGCAGGTAAAAGCTAGTAATCAATAAACATTGTATTTCAAAGCATTGGATCAACAGGCTACACTGATAGTGACTTCTCATGGATTATTTGATAAGCTATCTGTTACTGGGGACATTATACTGCACTTTCCAACTGACTTAATAACTTCATAGACTTACCTAATTGATTTAATTAACTTGTTTAGTTAACTTCATTTGTTTCTTAACAATAACAAACTTCTAAAACACTATACTTACAGATAATAATTATCTCTATAATGAAAATTGTAAAAAAAATGAATGTTATCACTCATTGGTAATTTATTGTTTAATTAAACTGTAAGCAAATTTGTATTTACCTTAAAGCCAATCCGATGGGTGCCGGACTTTGGGCCTTAGCAGTGGCAGATGTCAGGCCATACTCTCCCAGGGTGGTCTCATCATCCATCAGCTGGCTGTCTTTGGTAAAGAGCATCTGGCTCATAGTGGGCACTTTCAGGATGCCTGAAACAATACCATTCATAACATTTTGTACAGTCATAGTCATAAACATTTATTTCCATTGTTTGCATTACAAAATGTAATAATAAAAATATATTTATTTTCTCTCACAAACATAAATTCAAGCTAAAACTTAATTACCAGCGCAAGTTATATAATTAATAATATACATGTAATAATGTCCTAACATTTTGCTGAAGTTAATGTGAGTGAGGCAGCTATTCATTGTCCTAGTGACATTAATTTAAATTGGACTACAGCAAAATGTGGAATTCAAAGCCTATTTCTAATGTTAACATCTTTAACTCATATGTCTTATTACTTTACCAAACAAAAACAATTGAAAATAATCTAATAGTCTTCAAACTAATAATTGTCAAGGCTTCTTTAGAGTAGTCTTATTGGATACAACTTCAATGGATGACAATCTAGATTTTAACCACGATAAGTTCGGAGTTAGGGCTGTGCATCAATACCAGCTGTGATTATAAAATGAAAACACCACGCTCAAAACAAATCCTTCTCTCCACGGCCGTCATTGTAACTGAACTATAAATAGATTTTTTTCTTTTAGCATGCATCGTACATACCTTCTATCATTTTCTTAAGTTCCAGCGTTGTTGTTGTGTCCTTTGCATCCGTGAAGATGGTTAACTTTTTTCGCCTAATCATCAGAAAGACGTCCTGAAAACAAATTACACTTTGAGGTTACGGTCCCGATTAGTTCATTGTTTTTCATATTGCTATAGTCTAGACGCACAAATATGTACTGAGTTTTAATAGAACTAATGTTCTCTTACCATTTTGTGCTCAAATTTATAAAATAATATTTAGTTTTCTAGCAAAACGCTCGAGCCTCCGAGGCGTACAAAATGAAATCAACCAAAATGACAGCCAGCCACAGATTCAAAAAATGACAGACATCTAAACAAAAAATATGTCAATGTCAGGTTGGCGTTACATTTTGTTTTGGGCTTGGCTTCGGCGCGGTTTGGCTCACCACAGGTTTGGCGCAGATACAGGCGTCATACGCAGTCACGTTCCAAAACTACCTTCAATAGTACATAACTATTTTGAAGAGGAGGTTTTTTTTTCCTGTTCATCTAATAATTCACAATATACAAAAAAAATATATTTTAGGTCAGAATATTTTACAATTAACAATAAGATTTATTTATTTATTGTAGGCAACCAACAGCGTGTTCATGTTCAGTGTGAATAATTAATTGGCTAAATGTTGTGTGAATTGTCTATAAATACAAGTCAATCTGCCAACATGGTTACTTGCGTTTTTTTTACGTGTTTTCCTCTAAAGTTTATGTAGCTTTCATTGTTAATTATAATATCATCCAACAACAACGTAAATTCAAATTGTTATCACACAATGTAATATTTCATGAATGAATATTTCATTCAAATCAGTCTAGCGCTTCCTGAGATTAGCGCTTTCAAATAACAAAGAAACAAACTCTTCAGTCTTATTATTATAATAATTAGTTCATTTTTTTTATTAAATACTTTCAGAAAGAATTATTATTGTATTGGATAAAGTTAAAGTTTCAGTTTCAGAACGTACCCTAGCAAAGGGTCCGGGTATTGTACGACCAGGTAATGTACAGCCAGGTAATTCATGTACAAACAAAGCTTGTTTGTTTGTACATGAATTACCTGGTTGGACAATACTTGGCTGTGCAATAACTGGCTGGGCTTTCCCTACACGTACCGGTATTGCTCAACCAAGGAAAGCCCAGCCAGGTAATGTCCAGCCAGGTATTTCATGCACATATCATTGTCTCTTTCTTTTATCTCCATCTCTTTTCTTACTTGCCCAATTTCGAGGATCTGTTTACATTAGTTTAGCAGAGGGTTTAGTGGTAATAAGCATAGACAATAATATTGTTTTTGTGCAACAGATATAATACTGGGTTGAATGAAAAGTAAAGTACTGATTGATATTTGAATTATTTGAGAATGTCATTGTCAGTGAAAGATAAAAATTATTTTTAATCTCGCCATAATGTACGACGAAGAAAATATTGTAGAATTATACTTTATACCAAAAGGTCCAGAACATCAAAACGTAATTATTTTTAAAACAATACTGACTGGGAAGTCGGTCGTAGCAATCTACAAACGCGACGCTAATACTACTAATTCAGTAAATGAAGAACTAAATTAATTAGAGGTACGAATTAGATTTCACTATTTTGTTTTGGCACCTTTGGTAAATTATGTACCATAATTAACCTTACGCATGAACTACCTTCCTGAGTATGATAATAAATATGCGCCGCGGGTGGAAAGCTTGTGAGCTATAAATAAATTATTTCTCATTGAAGTTTTAAAACATCTTTACCTATCATTAGGTATAAATTTACATGTAGGTAATATCATGAGAGGCACCTCTCACATGAGGTTTCCCAAAATATACAAGAGATTTTACCTACTTACGACATTTACCTACTTACTAGTAAACATACCTACAGCACCTACCATCCAACTTGTTGGATTCCTTCCTACTTTATGCAATCAGCAACCTGTCTGGTCATTATGTAAATGACTCCAAAAATAAAATAAATAAGTAGGTACCTATATTTTGTGGGACACAAGGTTTGTTATAATGTTAATTACCTAGGTATAAGAAGTTAGTTACTCAAGTGCCTACCCACCCAACTATGTTATTCTGTATTACACACATGAACAGTTTTTTCGAGTATTTAAGTATAGTAGGTACTTGCTTGCTTACCTATTTTTATTTTTCAGGTTTAAATGAATCTTATGGTCATGATCAAGAGAAGCTTGAGGAGACATAATGTGTCTCAGAATTACATAGTTACATCTGATTATAATATTGGACATAAATGTAATGCTGTTACCTACTTGTATTGTAATGAAAATACATGGAAGAAACTATTATTTCTATGTGAAAATTGTGCTGCACAATTAGGTAAGTAACTGTTTTACTTCCTTAGCATCAGTGCTTAGGCTCACTAAGCTTGTTTAACCACATTGCAATGATGCATCACATGTAAGACTTAATGAGATACAAATAAGACTTAACTCTCCTATCCAGAAGATCTAAGAAAGTTGTTAAGTGAATACCATTATTTAATGAAAATGATGAAGTTATTTCTTTAACTTGATTTGATAATTATTATTGTACCCTATTATAAGTGTTTACAGTGCTGTACACAGCACACGGGCGTCGCTGAAAACCAGCACTATGTCTGTAGTATTGCAGGCACAGCCTATGCTGAGCCGACGACCCTTTTGTGTATTCTGTTGTGTCTAGTTTTAAGTCTCAATTTGTAATTTTATGTTTTAGTACACAAATAAATCTTATCTTATCTTATCTTAAGTAAGTAAAATAGGTTTTAAGTAGGTATTGTTAAAATAACATAAATATATCAATCAATTTTTATTTCTTGTTTTAGGTGGAAAACAAGCATAGCACCACTCCCATAAATGTTATCGGAAAAATATATTGAAATCCAAATAATGTTGAAATGTTTAATAAATTATCTACAGTTGTCAAGCAAAGCAATTGAAACTTGACTAAATATAATATTGTTGATATGCAATGACTGTAGGTGTGGTATAAGAAGGCTGTATTGCCATTGTTACAAGGTGTGCTAAGATATGGCAGGATCAGTCTACAAAGCTTAGGATGCTGCATGTTACAATGTTCTTGATGGAACATTAGCTCAGATCATATTAAGCAAGTAAATTAAAGGACACAAATGGATCACCTACTGTTATAACAGTTCATATCCTATATTTTATGGGTCCTTCTCCAAATGGTGACAGTTGTGTAAAACCATAAAAATCCCTAACATCCCATTCCCATAGCATGGGACAATAATGTGAGTGCAGGACATAAAGTTGCGGTGAAGCATAATGATCTAGCAAGTGCAATACAGGTTCATTTTTCCTATACATTAAAAAATCTGTGTTTGTTTTTGTTCATGTTTTGTTTCTCCTTCAATAAAACAAATGTTTCTCATTTCATTTGTTAAACCTATCTACCAACCGTGGAAAAATGAAAAACGGCGAATGAAGAAAACCAGACGACAATCCAGCTGGAAGAGTAAAATGCGAAGGTTCCGTGGTAGGAAAAAATAACGAAATAAATTGATTAACAACTATAAAAAACGGAGTTTTCCATTATACGACCCTTCAGTAGATACCTACATTTGTTTTCATCATAAACGACTGCACTACATTACAAATAGCTTTATTGTAAGGCCAAAAATATACAGGACAATACCAAAAAGAAACAGATACTTAGCAGTGGCACAATGCACTTCACTGTTAATAATACCTAAATATTGCTGGACAATTCACCCAGCAAGCTCGAAGTTCGTGATACGGGTGCTATGTTTCTGATATACTTACTTACCTTTTGAGTATAATATACCTACATAGATAGATATTTTTAAAATACCTATACCTACCTACGTTTTATCTCTCAGATACTCGGTCTAATAATTGTAGATCGTACAATTTTTTTCCCGGAATCGTACCCGCAATCTTTTGCGTTGCAGGCGGACCTTCACCCGCTGCGCCACAATTTTTATAATGGCCAACTAGGGTCTGTCTATCGGGCCAAGCCAGGAGGCCCAGGCGCATAAGCATAAAATAAGAATGGTGGTAGTGTAGTGTCGTCACAGTCTGTACTGTAGGTACCTACCTACACCAGGTATTGAGAGATGTTGATTGAAAATTTCCACGGGCAGCTATAGGGCAGAGCTGCTAGCCAGACAATACAAATAGTTGCCCAAGGTTCCTCTACCTACCTATAGCATAGGAGGCGTACCGAGGGGGACAGCTGGAAACCTGGCAATCACCGCAGTCATCTTTACCTATATCTATACTAATATTATAAAGAGGAAAGATTTGTTTGTAATGAATACTACCGAAACTACTGGACCGATTTCAAAAATTCTTTCACCTTAGGAAAGAAAGCTACATTATCCCCGAGTAACATAGGCTATAGGTAATATAGCAAAGAAAATTGCGGGAAAGTGTAAAACGCGTTAAATTAATAGACTTGGATTGAGCTCGCCAGAAATTAGATAAGTTTTGATTTTGATGTGTTGAAATGTTTGAATATCTGTAAGGTTCATTTTGCGGGTCGCTTTGCTCGCCTTAAAACAGTTCAGATTTTTTAATACGTTTGTGTGGATTCAAATTATTTATTGATATCACACAATGTAATAGGTAACCTAGGTACATATCTACTTAAGTAAGTAGGTATAACAGTTGTTTTTGAGATTGATTAGGTACAGTCAGCAAAAAATGTGGTCTAACACCCTGAGTTTGTCTAACAGTATGGCCGCTCTGAGAATTCGTTTAGGACACATGTCAGTTTGACACGTTAGTGATGGGCACAACATAATGAGTTCGTAACCGTTCCTCCAAAATGAACCGCCGCGTTATTTTTAAGATTATTTTCGTTGTAAATTGGCGGAATCATTTAATATTTATATTTTAGTAATTATAAAAATTAAGTGGAGACCGACTGTTTTAGCGTCACAAAATGGCGGCCCATAACGCCATTTGGGGTCATTATTTTAAACCTAAATATAAAAATACTACTTTCATTCGCGCGTTCAGTTTGTTCGTAGTTTTATTAAAAATCTTATACTTAGTCCATTATTTTAAAATTCTTTAACGTATTATTTGTTAAATATAACTGTAACAGATAACGATACTGTTGTTTCCTGTTAATTTTAGCACAGCACTATCTACAAATTAATATAAAGCACTGACATAACCTTGTAATAGCGCAATAGAGATTTAGAAAAATATTGTTTACCAAGTTATTTTACACTCAGTTTTGCACAAAATGATTAGATTCATTGATTATTGATATAATAATGTAGATTTAATGCTCATCAATTGTTAAAACGCTAAACAAACAGCAAAAATATTTATATCGTAACTGCAACGCCATTACAAAGTTACGTTGTCAGTTCAATTGCGATGTGTCAGGAACGCAATCTCTCGGCGGCCAATGTTTAAATTATCCTACACAGAAAAGTCAACCGTATCGATTTTACATCGCACAGAAACTTTTTTCAAAACTGGTAGACCACTTTCTTGGCCGACTGTACCTTTAAATTCTGGCTTTATCACAAATGCATATCTTTAACTGACGTTTAGCATTGACATTGACAATTCTAGTATAGGTTGGAAGCTACTCAACTCAATAGTTCATTTGTCAGTTAAATATTTGAGAGGCGTTTAAGTATTTCTATATTCTAGGATTCTAGGGTATTCGGGCACAACTCAGAAGAAAGAATCCTACTTCATTGGGGCACAAGCACATCACTTCGCTCGCCGATAACTTCTATTTATTGTCACTGTCACTGTCATCAAGCCTTGTTTAAAGCAAAGCCAGCCTCAATAATTGGTTTATCCCCTTAAAGATTCGTCATGTCTGTCCGTCCGTCCGTCCGTATATCACAGTCGTTTTTCTCAACAACTATATGAGTTATATAGTTTAAATTTGGTAAGTAGATGTATTCCGTGAAACGCACTAAGATTTCAAAAAAAACTTGAAAAAAATCAATGACATTTGGGGGTCCCCATCCCCATACATAGAACCAAAACTTTAAACAAAAAATTTCATCAAACCCATACGTGTGGGGTATCTTTGTATAGGTCTTCAAAAATCATTATTATGGTTTCTTACAACATTTATTTCTAATCTAAATTGTTTGCACGAGAGACTCTTCCAAAGTGGAAACATGAGTTACATAAGATAAAGCTAAAAAAATATATACTTAAAGTACATTACTACAAAAACTACCAAAATTGGTTTGAAAGAAATCTAGCAAGAAGTTTTTTTATAATACTTACGTCATAAACCATTTCATATAAATTGGTAGGAAAGTGTAGTAATTAGCTCTCGTGAGCCACAATAGATGGCGCTATAATAAATGTTGTGATTAGTTCTAATTGCTGCGGAATCCTACAAGGGCGAGTCCGACTCGCACTTGGCCACTTTTTTCTAGCTTTGTCAGGTTCATCAGGTTGTATTGTTTCTAGGTTTATTTGGAGATAATCCAAATATTGAGGCTGGCTTCGCTCCCCATTAAACAAGGCCAATTTAAATGGTGTTTGCATGGAGTTCATAATACCTACCTAAACAGGGCGACCTCAAGGCTGAGGTCCTAAGCAAAAAAAAAATACGTATAGTCTGTCTAACGAAAGATGGCCCTGATAAACCACGGCAAATTCAAAAAAATTTAGGATGGCAATACATTAAATAATGTGATAACTTGGAATAACATAATTTGATACTTTTCTATTATTCTAAATAAATATCCTTACATATTTTTTTACTCCGATATAAACAAGTAATATTCTTCAGATTACCTACACGCCTAGGGTGCATCTTAGAAATATCTTAGTGTAAGTAATAAATAAAAGTCTCAATTATTTAAGTTTTTTTTTATTCATCGTAATCAAAATCAGAATTTTGAATCATAATTCATAAATTTACTTCAATAAAATGTTTCTTTTTCCAAATATGTAGTAATGCTATTTAGCTATCATAAAAGAAGGCAACAGTATTATAAAAAGAAAATAAAAGTCGAGAACCACAAAAATGGGATCAAAGTATCAAAATGTTTGTGCACTACAAACTTAGGAAATCAACCAAATTATGTAAACAATCCTGTTTCTGCAGAAATTCAGCTTCTTTTTCCTGCTGCTTCTCCTGATACTTAGATATCATACAGAATAACAGCCTTCGCTCGCTACCGTTGATTGTTTGAGGCATTTTAACACGCAAAATTCTCAAAATGTATTTTTAATATCCACCAAAACATCAAGGAATAGTATTGCCACACACCGAGACCAATTTTCCCTAATCTTTTAAAGTCAAATTTATATGGATGTACCACACGTAATTGTATATTTATCCGATTTATGATTTATAAAAAATTAAAGAATTACTTCTTGTGTTCATTAAAGTGAACTATAATTCGTTAGCAAGTATTATTATTTTTTATCACCCTGACTTTACCCCGTTATAGATCATAATGTCCGTAGGTGGAAACACATGATGTATTGCCATGTGAAAACTTTCGCAAAAATGCCCAGTGCCATCTTTCGTTAGACAGACTCTAATAACACGTAGGATTATACCTACATAGTGATTATATTATTGATTGACAACTATTTGTATGATATGCAAATATTTGTTCCGGGTGTCTGGGTGTTAGGTATAGATTGGGTATAGGTATATGTGCTTTAAAAATATCTATTTATGTATGTATATTGTATTAAGTAAGTAGGTACCTACTTATATCAAAAATCTAGCACACACACAAGCTACGAGCTTACCACGGGGCTAGAGTTTGCTGTGTGAATTTTTCGGATATACTTATTTTATTTATTTATTACTTATATTCTATTCCTGAATAGCCACCCCTAGACCAGGTATACAGACCAGAATAGGTAGTATTTTTACACGGGTGGTGATTAACAATGATTTTCTATTACCTACCTACCTTCGCTACGCTACCTACCTATTTTGTTAAGTAGGTAGTTACTTAAAATTATGGCAGGCACCAAAATATTTATAAAAATTATGTTTCTTTCATTCTAACCGATAGAATGAAAGAAACATAAGTAGGTAGGTACTTAATATTTTGGTGAAAACAGAACAGTGCTTGTCCAGGAAGGGCGAATACGCCGCGTTTCTCTCGCGCGTATTACGCGCGAACGTTGCGTCCACAAGGCGCGTACCAACGCGCGTTTCCGTGGCAAAATGTTGGCGCTCCATTTCCCTCGATACTTGCACTCGCTCTAGAGTTCGTGCGTTAGCTGGACGCAACAAGGCGTCCCTAGTCCCTAGTATCTCGACTCGCGCGTAGTGCACGCGTTTTACGCGCGTATTTTGAATTCGCGCGATGCTTGTGGACGCGATGTATTGATGTCTAGTACCTCGACGACGCGCGATTCGATTCGCGGCGTTTTCGAGCTTTCTGGACAAGCACTTAGACCTTGTCCAGAAAGAGCGAATTCGCCGCGAATCGTATCGCGCGAATTCATAAGCGCGTAAATCGCGTGCATGATACTAGGGACGCCTTAATGCGTCCAGCTAACGCGCGAACTCTAGAGCGAGTGCACGTATCAAGGTAAATGGAGCGCCAAAATTTTGACACGGAATTGTTTATAGCTCGCGCGTTGGTACGCACCTTGTGGACGCAACGGTCGCGCGTAATACGCGCGAGAGAATCGCGGCGAATTCGCCCTTTCTGGACAAGCTCTTAGGTCTATTATAAAAACAAAAAAGTTGCTTTGGGAACATCTCATGTTTTTAAAAAGTTAATAAATTGAAAATAAATAGGAAAATAATGTTTCGCCCAATGGGAGGCTCAATAAGTTGAGAACCTATGTACCATTATGAAAATAAACAATAATTATTATGATTAAGATACTTTATTCTGATTAATTACTGTGCGACAGGATACATCATCCCACAATAAAGACGTAACATCAGCTATTTAATTCTAGGAACGCCGTGTGCATTATGCCTTTTGCTTAATAATAATAATCTAAGGCAGAGGGAGATGGTTATCCATAACTTCATAGATATAAAACCACAAAAACAACAAAAAAATATATTACTCAGCCAGGTACATTTCTAAACACAAAGCAGCTGTCATACACGCTGCTTTACACCAAAAAAGGAGTACCTATAATCTCAACTTAATGTTGCTCTGTCCCTGTGAAGAGACGGAACAACCATGGTTTTCAGACTCCTCCTATTTATTTATTTATAAAGGCACAGCCAACAGCACACATTACAAAATTGGTTTAAGGACTTATTCTATGGAACATGTGCCTAATTGCCTATTACTTGTAGGTATAGGCTAGCACAACATTTTTGATTAGTAGTAGTAATACTCCTATTGTTACCTACCTAGAGATTACATACAAGTTTTGCTCTAACAATTTTGTCAGGTGTATTTACTCAAACCCTGTCTATCACAGTTTCAAAGTTGCATTTGATGATTGACTGCCTTATTAACCCTAATGTTACCTAGGTAGAACTAAATTCATCAAGGTAAAACTAGGTAACTAGGTTTGAAAGTGAAATAGGTAAAATTAGTTAGGTATTGTAACATCTAACTAATTTGAGGACTTGTAAGAATTTGAATCTAGTTATAATAAGTATATTATAAACTTTTTACCGTTGACTAAGAATTTTTTGTTTCTATAAATTCTTAGTCGACAATAAAAAGTTATCAAAGTTAATGTAGATCAAAATTATTTTAATCAGTAAGTACATATTCATTTAATCAATGTACAGTACATATTGACAGGTGTTAAGAAATGGTTTGAAACAATTGATACAAACATTAGTTAGAATTTATATTATTATATAAATTAAACTTTTAGAATGATGAAAGCAATAAATTAATGTCGAATTTTCTTGTTTTTCTTGGCTAAAACCAGTCATAATATTAATAGTATACCTATCTATGTATAAACAAAAAATCCTGTAATTTCTCTTGCAGTGATCCATTTTCATATATTCCATAGTTTTTTCCGTTCATAGCAATATTGAATGAGTGTTGCTGCTTCTATATCAAGTTGGCTGCTAACCCTTCTTAGCTTTATTCAGGAGTAGAAGTTTCATACTTTTGAACAAGTTGATTTTTCAAGTCAAGTATGGTGGACATTATGCATATCTCATCAATCTGCTCTAAGTTGCATTTGGTGATGCATCCTTAGTTACATTTTTATATAATTATGACTCTGCCAAACTGTGAAATATACAATGTACCTATCTAAAAGCTTTCCACATGCAGCTATGCCCATGTCATGGTGTACAGCCTATGGGTTATTCTGATACTTATCTGAAATGAAACCTATATTGTCAAATTTAATCATAAACACATTTTATGTAATCCATACCTACTTGCAAATTTTCATATTTACAATAATAATGCAATGTATGTATGTATTGCATACTTTTTGTCTAATCATTTGATAGGTACTTTATTTACTGTAAAGAAATTTAGGTTTGTTGATAATAATTAATATTAATAATATTAATTAATATTATTATTAATATTAATATTATTAATTATAGGTACCTAATATGTATTGAATATGTACATAAATAATAAAAATTATTTCATAACTTTCTTACAAGAAATCTCATTGTTTGTATTCCTTGTTGTTGTTGCCAAAGAGAATATAATGACTACGTTGCAATTGTAACTGCAAAAACTGTAATGTTTTAACGTGAATAAAACTTTTTGAACTTTGAATTGTAAATTCTGAATTACTGCTCTGATTTTGCTTTTGCTGGTAAGGCAAGTCCAAAGAGAATATAAATAAACCTTAGATTGTATTCCTTCTTCTGAGAAATAAACCTACGCTATACAAGTCATTCATTCAATTCAATAAGCCATAGATTACGGATGTCCTATATTCTTACTCTTTTACTCCACAGCGTTAAGCTATATGTTTTTGACGATATGTTTCTCTGTTACACACAGCGAGTGCTTACTGTCTCATGCAAACAAAGCATTTGAAAGCATTAGTAACAGCTGTTTTTTGTTTGTACATGAAATACCTGGCTGTACAATACCTTGTCGTGAAATACTTGGCTGTGCTTTACCCGTCCGTGTCGGTAAAGCCCAGCCAAGTATTTCACGACCAAGTAATGTACAGCCAGGTAATTGATGACATGGTCGTGGATTACCTGGCCGGGCATTACCTGGCTGGGCTTTACATGGTCGTACAATACTTGGTCGTACAATACCGACTCCCCCTAGCAAAGATGCAATATTGTTTTCTGTTTATTTTGCAAATATTTTTGCAGAATAGTTTGATATAGTAAACATACACAATGTGAAACCTCTATAAAACATGATTCGTATTAGTGGTGATAAATATATTAAACAATATTTGTGTATTTATATAATTAAAAAATTATAACCTCGAAAAGTTTGTTTTGCCAATATGAATTCTCAAGTTTGCGTAACTTGCCGCAATGAGAAGCCTGTTAACAGCACAGATAATCGGCTGGTGACCGAGAGCTGTGGCCACGTGAAATGTATGGACTGTTTGCTGCTAGAAAAGACCGGCTGTGAGGCTTGTTTGGTTGAAAAAACCTTAGTAACAGCTGAGGCTTCTGACACTGATGATGGGTTTGCCGGCGACACAATAGCGACTCCGGCAGAGAAAACGCTTGACGACACCAATGATGAACTACAGAACAGTCAAAACTTAATAAGTGTCACCAAAATTGGGTATGATGTAGTTGATAATGAGTATCAGGTGACTAACAATGGAGAACATATAATAATAGAGGATTTGACCAAAAGAAAGAAGCTGGAGACTTCCCACATAAAGATAGAAACAGGTAATAACTTTGCACAGAAAATTTATGCAATTAAAACAGGTTTCTATAGCTAGATAAATTCTGACTGCCTAACAAGCTTATTATTTTTTTATATAGAGAAGGTATAAATACCTTTGGCATCCTGTACATCCAATGCAATGTCTATAGTAAGTCAAATGTTTCAGATGGAAATGGTATAAAGTCGTACTTGTGCACAGTTTGCAAGAAGAAATTCCATGCTCGCAGTCATGTTGCCTATCATGCCTATTGCAATGGTCAGAGTAAGCCATATGCCTGTGCTCTGTGTCCACAGGTAAGAAACATTATTTATTTATTTATAGCATACATATACATTTTACAATGTTACACTTAGGTGGTAGATAACTTATGGTAAGTATGTCAAGTTATATTGTCAGAAGGTAGTAAGTAATTTAAATTTATTGTAACAAATGTCAATTTCGATTAAAGACATTATACATAATTTAATAAGTTTTATTGTGTTTCAAGTACTGTTATATTAAAATAATAATTAAACAAAGGTCTTCGTTTTATGTTACCTATATTTTGTTTTGTTAAGAATATGAAAATGTATTATATGCAACCTCATTTTCAGAGTTTTGCATCACAATCCCATTACAAGTATCACATGAGGGTGCACCGTAACGAGAGACCCTACATCTGTGACATCTGTGGGCAGAACTTCATTCAAAGCTCCAAGCTAAAGCGACATAAGCTGAAACATACAAGTAAGATAAAGATTATTTTACTTTAATTAACATCATAATAAATACAACTAATAATACTATAAGATAAACGCCATTTATGAGTTCGTTACAAGAACTAAAACATTTATTGAAGCAACCAATCATTCACAAGTTAACAATCAAGTTTACTTAATCAAATGTCATTGTCAAAACACAACATACCTTTCTTCTATAGATTCCAAAAATATTTAATCATTACAAAATAAAGAATTTAACATTATACTAATACAAATAACTCAATAATCATAAACAAATAACTCAAAATAATTCTAAACTTTATAAAGCAATTTTACAAAACAATTTAACTTAATCAAGACACATTTGGTACACCAATTATATCTGGCCACCTTTCTGGTGGTGGAATTTCAATCAACTGTTCATCTGATTGCAAATCTGCCACTGGTTTTCATTAGGATTTAATGTAGCTTCCTGTCTAACGGTTCTCGCTAATATTTGGTCTGCATGTCTACGGTGTAACTCTCCATCTTCCGTTCTCACCCTATATGAGCTGGGCCCCTCCACCATCTCTACAGTAGCCCTCTGCCACTTACTCCCAGCTCCATACATATGGATCAGCACAGGTTGTCCCGCCGTGAAGGATCTGGATGGCGCGTGCTGCGCGGCCGTCTCCTGCTGCACCTCGGCCCGGCTCGGCATACTATCTGGATGGAGAGATGAAACGGCTGTTCTGTACTTACGACCATTAAGCATCTCAGCGGGCGTTTTATTGGTTACGCTATTAGGTACTGTTCGCATGTGGAAGAGAACTTTACTTAGTATTTCACTCCATGGCCTATCTAAATGAATCATCTTCTTGATTTTATTCTTAAAAGTCTGTATAGCTCTCTCTATCTGTCCATTCGTTGCTGGGTGATATGGAGGAGAGTAAAGGTGTCTTATACCATTTTTCTGTAAAAACTTACTGAATTCATCCGAAGTAAAGGCTTTACCATTGTCAGATACTACCACATCTGGCAGTCCTTGTGATGCAAATATTCTTCTCATCAATGTTATGACAGCTCCACTACTCATTGTATTAACAATCTCTGCCTCCATCCATTTACTGTGACTATCTATCATAACAAAGAAAGTCTTACCCAAGAATGGCCCAGCAAAATCTATATGAACTCTTTGCCATGGTTTCTCCGACATCACCCATGACTGAGGATCCCTTGGTGGACTATTTCTTACCAACTGACACTGTTCGCAGCTGGCCACCATCTGCTCAATTTGAGTGTCCATCTGAGGCCACCATACATACCCTCTTGCATATGCCTTAGTTTGGACAATACCCGCATGCGGGGTATGCAATATCTTGAGCACCTGTTCTTGTAACTTCACAGGTACAATGACTCTGTTACTCCACAGTAAACAATCTTTAGTGTGCGAAAGAGCCTCCCTTCTAGTCCAAAAAGGCTGCAACTCTGGGTCTATGTTTCTGTCTGGCCAGCCATGCAGTATCTTAAATAGAACTTTCTGCAATAAAGCATCTTTTTTAGTTTCTTGAGCTATATTTTCTGAACTGACCTCCCAGCCCCTCGGCTGCTCATCAAATAGCAATACTTCATTTAGCTTCTCTTCAGCCACTGAACCAATAGTTGGAGCAGTCCATCTACTCAGGGCGTCAGCGTTTCCAATACATTTTCCTGGTCTGTACTTGATGGTATATTCATAACATGATAATTTTATAGACCAACGCAGCATTCTAGGCGAAATCTGATCTGGAATTGGTTTTTCAGGATTGAATAAGCCCACTAAAGGCTTATGGTCAGTAATTATGCAAAATTTGCGTCCCAATAAAAATTCATGGAATTTTAACAATCCAAACATTATTGCTAGGGCTTCTTTGTCAATTTGCCCATACTTCCTCTCATGTATCTGCAGGGTGCGAGATGCCATCATGATTGGTCTCTCTGAACCATCTTCCATGACATGAGCTATTATTGCTCCAACTCCATATTCTGATGAGTCACAAATAAGTAGTAATTCTTTGTTTAAGTCATATCCAACTAGTGTCAAGTCCGATGACAACAAAGACTTGGCTTTGTCAAAAGCGCTTTGCTCGCTTTCACCCCATCTCCAAACTGTTTTAGATTCTAACAGCCTATACAAAGGCTCCAGAATAGTTGCTCTGTCAGGCAAAAACTTTTGATAGAAGTTGTACAATCCCAGAAAAGCTCTTAAAGTTTCTTTGTTTGTAGGTGCTTGTTTTTCTTTTATTTCCTTTATTTTGGCAGATGCTGGATGAAGGCCTTCACCATCAATCATGTGACCTAAAAATGAAATACTATTTGCAGCAAAAACACATTTGTTGCTGTTCAGTCTAAAGCCTAAGTCATTTAGTTTTTCCATCACTTTGCGCAATCTCTCATTATGCTGTTTCAGCGTTGCTCCAGCCACTGCCACATCATCCAGTAAACAAGCTACCCCATCTATGTCACCCCTATACAAGGGAAAGGGTGCGAGGGCAGATGTGAATAGCTACCGACCTGTGTCTATTATTCCAGCCATCGCTAAGGTATTCGAACGAGGACTTAGTACGAGACTTATGGCGCATCTATCAAGCACGGAGTCTTTATCCGAACGACAGTTTGCCTATAGGACAGGTAAGTCGACGACGGATGCTGCGCGGGAAGTAGTGTGTCGGGTTATGGAGGCCAAGGAACGGAAGATGAAAGTAGCTGTCTTGTTCTGTGACTTGTCAAAAGCATTTGACGTTGCGGATCATGACATACTTGCAATGAAACTAGCACACTATGGTATAGCTGGTCCAGCTCTGCAACTGCTGCTTAGATCTATGACAGCTAGGTCTCAAGTCGTCACAGGAAGGGGAGGTAAAGTAAAATCGGATCCACTGTCAACCACGATTGGTGTAGCGCAGGGATCCTCGATTTCTAATATACTTTTCTCTCTCCTTATGAACGACTTACCGGACTGCATAAAAGACGCACACGTTGTAATGTACGCGGATGACGTAGCAGCAGTCGTAGAGGCATCGGACCTCACTATGTTGCAAGCTAGACTTAACTCCGTAGCAAGTGTGCTACAGAACTGGTTTAGCCAAAATGGTCTCATTCTGAATGTCACAAAGACCAACTTCGTCTTGTTTAATCTTGCAGGTCATCAGGATATGCTCCTAGATGTAAAGCTAGGTGGTGAAGCTCTAAAACAAGTAGTAAAAACTCAATTTCTCGGTTTTACCCTAGATCGAAGCTTGACGTGGGAGGCACACATAGATGGAGTATGCTCGAGGATCGGTCCATCCTGCTACGCGTTATGGCGTCTTTCCGCAACCCTGGACACAAATATGGTCAGAAGTATTTATTTCGCTACAGTGCACTCAGTTCTGCAATATGGGGTGGAGTTCTGGGGACGCGCAGCCGATTGGGAACGCGTCTTCAGACTCCAGAAAAAAGCGATAAGAGCTATAGTTCGAATACCTCAAGATGAATCGGCGCGACCGTACTTCGAGTCCTTGGCGATATTGACTGTACCTGCTCTTGTCATATTCCAGTCTGCTGTGTATGTGCATGAGCATAAACATGAATATAAAAGGTACGGTGATAATAACATTTACCAGACAAGGCATGCTCATAGGCTCAGGGCGCTACCTCGCCGACTCGCGAAAACGTCGAAGCTGTTACATGTCATGGGTACGGCTATATACAATAGGATTCCAAGAGTAATTGTTGACTCCTCATCCACGCAATCCTTCAAACGGAGCCTAAAGAAATGGCTAATATCTCAATCAATTTATAATGTAAATGAATTTATGACGCTTAAATGTACTTAATTAACAATTCCAATTTTAATTTCAAAGTATAGTTATACTTAATGTTTATTTAATAGTTATAGTTATACTTAATGTTATTATATATTTTTTACTTATGTGACCTGTAACTATGTTATCAATAAATAAACTGAAACTGAAACTGAAACTATGCCTGCCAGTGCTGACGACATCACACGTTGAAAAATACATGGTGCTGCACTAACACCAAAAGCCAAACGATTCATCTTCATAAGCCCCATATGAGTATTCAATGTTAGTAACTTGGCTGTCTCATCATCCACTTTCATTTGAGTATAGGCATGCTTTAGGTCCAATTTACTGAAGACCTTACCTCCACTGAGCTTCTCGAAGGCTTCTACTGAGGTTGGTAGTGGATACTTGTCAACTTGTATAGATGCATTCACAGTAGATCTATAATCTCCACATATACGCAAGGAACCATCATCCTTTTTTACAATTCTCAATGGAGTAGCCCAATCCGAATACCTCACAGGACTTAATACACCTGTATCAACCATGCGTTTAAGTTCTTCTTCTACCTGGTGCTTCAGTGGGAATGGCACTGAGCGAGCCTTAAGGAATCGTGGTACTGCCTTTGAATGTAGGTGTAGTGACACATCAGGACCTTTGTATGTGCCTAATCCTTCTTCAAATAACCCAGGAAAATCTTTTCTCAAAGGCATTATATCTTCTTCCGCCCAGTACAATCCTGTCACCTGCAAGCCCAGAGACTGGAACCAGTTGCGACCTAAGAGACTTGGTCCATCACCAGTTACTACCACTAGTTCACATTGAGCCGCCATGTGTCCCAACACAACATGAACATTAGCCACTCCCTTAAGTTTCAAGGCATCTCTAGTCCATGTGACTAACTTCATGTCACTCTTATGTACAACAGGTGGAGTTGACCATAATCCATTGAAAGTCTTCTCTGATATTATGCTGCGAGATGCTCCTGAATCCACCTCCATCATCAATTGAGCTCCATCAATGGTGACTTTTGCTTTCACCGGAGGTTGGTAACTGTCCGCACACACGTAGACTCCCATCATATCTTCAGAGCTAGATGCATTGTCTTCTGCAGACTTTTGATCCTGTATCTGATGCACATTTATTCTTTTATCACAGACTCTCGCTATGTGCCCATATTTATTGCATTTATAACATTTTGCATTTCCAAAAGGACACTTTTCTCCAGATTTGTGAAATCTTCCACAATGTTTACATTCATTCGACTTTATTCTGCCAATTTCCATTGGCTCCACAGCTGATTGACTCGAGGAGGGTTCTAAAATCTGGTTTGGATACATGTCTTCAAAAGTAGCTTGATAATTAAGGCACATCTGGGTTGCCGTCTTGCACGTCAAGCCTTTTGTCCTCAATAACTCCCGGCGCAGTCGATCATCCCGTACTCCCAGCACGAGTCTGTCTCTCACTTGCCGCTCCAAATCCGAAAAGTTACACTTAGCTGCGAGTGAGCTAATAGCTGCTACAAAGTCCTGCATGCTTTCTTTTAGCATCTGAGATCGTTTGTAAAACTTTCCCGCTTGTAAAATTTCATTGACTTCTGGTTCATAAAACTGGTCCAAAAGTCCCAAGATTTCTGAAAACTTCGCGTCACACGGACGTACAGGCACTAATAACGCCGCAATTAGTGCATACAAGTCTTTGCCGCATTGTGATAAAAACAACGATCGCCATTTTTCTTCATCACTTGGCGTGCTCACAGATCGTCCGGCAGCGGACAACGCACATAACAATTGTTCTTTAAAATCACGCCACACATCAGTTTTAGCATTGAATGGCCCCGGCAACACAATATTAGTGATATTGAATGCCATCTTATTCACAATTACGATTTATTTTCCTCGTCGCCACTATAAGATAAACGCCATTTATGAGTTCGTTACAAGAACTAAAACATTTATTGAAGCAACCACTCATTCACAAGTTAACAATCAAGTTTACTTAATCAAATGTCATTGTCAAAACACAACAAATACAATGCATAATATGTGTGTTTTATAGTCTTGCAACTCCTTAATTGTTCATTGTGATAAGTCCATTATTTGTTTTTTTTTACTAAGGTTTATATTTGTAGTAAATCGACTACACCAACTGCTCTGTTGGTGTAGTCGGGCTGTGGTTGATGATGGTGAACTTAATTTTATCTTAAACTAGCTTTCCGCCCGCGGCTTCGCCCGCATTATATTAGATTTGAAAAAAAAAAAAAAAAAAAAATGTAAAAAGTACCCTATGTCCTTCTCCTGGCTCTAAACTACCCCCCTGCCAACTTTCAGGCAAATCCGTTCAGCCGTTCTCGAGTTATAAGTTCAGGCACTAACACGACTTTCTTTTATATATATAGATATTCATGCAAATTTGCCTGTTGCAGAAGTGGTATATGGGAAAGGTGGTATTTGTGATCAAATGAATCTCTGTTGTCTAAGGACATGCATTGTCCTATTACTGTATCTTTAATAATAATGAAATGGTATAATATGTATTTGCAGAGGAAAAGAAGCACACATGCTGCGAGTGCAACAAGGCGTTCAACAACATGACGGCGCTCCGCAAGCACGCACTCATCCACACGGAGGAGCGCCCGTACGGCTGCCCCGCCTGCGCGCGCCGCTTCCGCGACCCCTCCAACCTGCAGAAACACGTCAAGAAACATAATACCAGTGAGTGTACATTACAAACAAGCACACGCTCATCCACACGGAGGAGCGCCCGTACGGCTGCCCCGCCTGCGCGCGCCGCTTCCGCGACCCCTCCAACCTGCAGAAACACGTCAAGAAACATAATACCAGTGAGTGTACATTACAAACAAGCACACGCTCATCCACACGGAGGAGCGCCCGTACGGCTGCCCCGCCTGCGCGCGCCGCTTCCGCGACCCCTCCAACCTGCAGAAACACGTCAAGAAACATAATACCAGTGAGTGTACATTACAAACAAGCACACGCTCATCCACACGGAGGAGCGCCCGTACGGCTGCCCCGCCTGCGCGCGCCGCTTCCGCGACCCCTCCAACCTGCAGAAACACGTCAAGAAACATAATACCAGTGAGTGTACATTACAAACAAGCACACGCTCATCCACACGGAGGAGCGCCCGTACGGCTGCCCCGCCTGCGCGCGCCGCTTCCGCGACCCCTCCAACCTGCAGAAACACGTCAAGAAACATAATACCAGTGAGTGTACATTACCAACAAGCACGCGCTCATCCACACGGAGGAGCGCCCGTACGGCTGCCCCGCCTGCGCGCGCCGCTTCCGCGACCCCTCCAACCTGCAGAAACACGTCAAGAAACATAATACCAGTGAGTGTACATTACATTAGCTCGGCGGATTAGCTTTTTGAAGTGGCTTTGGGCAGGTCATATAGCCAGAAGAACAGATGACCGATGGGACCGAAAAGTTCTCGAGTGGAGACCATGGATTGGCAAACGCAACGTCGGACGTCCACCAACAAGATGGACAGATGATCTGATAAAAGCTGCCGGTACACGGTGGATGCAAGCTGCATCCGACCGAAACAAATGGAGATGTTTAAGGGAGGTCTATGTCCAGCAGTGGACGTCCGATGGCTGAAATGATGATGATGACGCACTCATCAACAGAGGAGCGACCGTACGCCTTAGCCCCCCGCCTTAGCGCGCTTTATTCACCTCCCCTTATTTATAGGAAAAAAAATGGTTGGATTTCCCATTTATTAGTTTTATATTACAGTATATTTTCGTTTGTTTGTAGCGAGTGGCGGCGGCGCGGGGTGCGGCGCGCGGCGGCGCCACCAGTGCGCGCGCTGCCCGCAGGCCTTCCACTCCAGCAAGGACCTGCGGAGGCACGCCGCCGTGCATACAGGTAACGTCCAACACAAAAACATTAGTTAGTTAGGATGGCTCAGTTTTCCACATTTAGACTTAAAGCTGGTCCATAATGCGTGATGAAGGGCAGCACAGTAGCTACTGTCGTTCAAAGTGCTATGGAAAGGGATGATGGGTGTTTCTCTACAGTATCGAATCAGATATGAGGAGATACGTAGAAGAACGCGGGTCTTCGACATATCCCAGCGGAAGAGCTCTCTGAAATGGCAATGGGCTGGCCATATATCAAGGGCCGTGAAAGTTCTCGAGCGGGAAACCGGTAGTTAATTTCTAATTACAAAGACGACTATTTGATCATTTTTATGCGATCCACAGATTCAAAACCTTTCCGATGCAAAGTCTGCGAGCGCAACTTCCGGCGCAAAGACAATTTGGAACGTCACATCCGGAACACACATCCCAACTATTCCACCGCGACCGCAGTCGAGTGCGACGAGAGCGCCCTCCAGCAGATCTCCAACGGAACTAAAGCCAAACTCGACGAGACCACAGAGAAAAACAAACTAGAAGTCCTCAATCCCCTCCCACCTCTACCCATAGAGCTGATCAAAACCCTCAAAGAAACGGAAGACAAACGAAACGAAGAGAAAGTCATCGACAAGTCGTACATACTAGTGGCGAATCACGCCAGGCAGAGCGTTATCGTCGGCAAGCCTATAGAGAAACCTGTCGACAGTCCGTGTGAGTACGTTCACAAGATAAGGAAGGCGAACTCTATGGCTCATCAGAAGAAGATACAACTGCCTCCCATCGATGAGACGAAGATGCGTGAGTTGGCGAGCGAGGAGACGGTTAATTGTATCGTGACGCCGCCGAAAGATGTTAAGAAGTTTATGAAGATATTGTATGAGGATGATGAGGTTAAGGAGGCGGAGGCGAGCCCGCAGGTGCATTGGAGGAAAATGAAGCTGAATAAAGGTGAGTTTATAACCTTTTTAAAAGCACCTTTCTACTTGACGACATTTATCGCGCTGAGACGCAAGACGTTGCGGGTTCGATTTCCCCCTTGGAACTAAAGTGTATACGATCTGCAAATATTTGTTTCAATGGCTAGGTGTATTTTTATCGGGTATTTATTTCTAACCCGCGACTTTGCTCGCCTAGTTATAGACATTCCCGCAGTAAAAGTAGTCAAAGGTGCGTCAAATTTCATTAGGTAATTCTGTCATACCATTTCGTCTTTATTTGCCTACGGGATGATCAAATCTAAATCTAAAGCTGTTGGATGAGCTAACCCCTATTGTATATTGAATAAATTGAATTCTGGCAATTTTTTTCCGTCTGTTCTTGGTTAAAGGAAATCCGTATAGAATTAAGTAAGTTTTAGAAGTTTGCTTACATTAACTTTTGTTCCAGATGGAATTAAGAATCAGGAAATTGAAGGCTGAAATGGTGATCGAGGGCGTACTCTATGTATGAAAGTTTTTAATGTTTTTATTAATAACAAAATAGAGTAGGCACAGAATCATTTATATTTCTACATAACAATTAGCACAGGTATGCCATTTTAAACTTAGTGCTGTTTTTCATAGTTTGTGATACGATTTTTAAAGGTTAGGTTAATAAATGCAGCTGTGGTTAATGTAGCTCGTTTCACAGTTGTGACGCGTGTGTTTGCCGAGAACGATATCAGATTGACGTGCACATAGTCAATTTAAGAAAGTTTAAACTTAAATTTAAGTATGTTTTATTTTTAATCAGCAAGTAGAGGTCGTTAGTTCGTACACAGGCCTTTATTAAATCTAAGCACTTTATATTTCGTGGAATTACCAATGATAATATCTGTCTTATTATTTAAACAAGACTTATGAAGTAGGTATTCTTGGTACATAAATAGTGTATCGAATCTTTTATTTTCGATAACTGAAGAAGTTAAAATCGGATTGCTTTATATTAGGTATTTGATCAATAATTAATCGGCCTTTTCTGTTTTTTTTTGTCTTTTGGTAATTTTTTTGTTTCAAGTTTTTTCTTGTTTCTTCTTTTATTCTTCCTTCTTATTTACTATATGCATTTTCTTTTATAGTTTTTATATGTTTTTTATGAAAAATTAGGGAAACAATTATTTACATTTAAAAATATTACGGTATGGTACGTGAAATCAAGAAAATTTACCATGAGGGTTTTTTAAGATACTTAACACTTACATGTATATGTGCATACTGTATAATTAATTTTATACAATATATCGTAACTTTACTATATAAGGTGGTAAGGTTTACTGAAGACCTGTGTTGTGCGACCTATATTTCCTATCTGTAGTTGAAGTATACTAACCTTCTTCAGTAGTCATATTATTAACATTAGTACATAATTTAATTTAAGCGTCCAAGACGATTAGATTTATTGTTACTGTAGCGTTTTTATTACGTGTTTCATTTCTTTCTATATTTTATGTAAATTCCAAATTTTATGTTGAAGTAATTTTAACATTTTGTAATACATCCGGCGGAATGGACTAAAATTTTGATCTCATCTCTTTAATCAATGAAAGAATATATTCAAAAGTTATGATTTGTAATTTTAATTGTCTGTTTGTACTTCAATTTTATATTTTATGTTGGAATGAAATGGGACTTGATATTTAGACTGATGGTTTGGGGTATATTAATATTAGAGTGTATCATTTGGTGTGTTAAGCAATGGAAGCAGGAAATAGGAATATTGGAAAGAAAAGACTGGCTTGTACGAGGAGACAGAATTACCAGATAGAATGCTCATACGAAATACGCTTTTTGCCTTTGTATAAATAGCTTTCTTTGCCAAAAAGTTGTGATAAAGAAGAGTTACTGAGTAAAGAGAATGTTGATGTAAAGTCTAGTTACCTTAAGCGTCCGATTACTATACAATACATAATATGTAACTTCAACTGGAGAATGCTAGAAATATCACATTACAGTTTCACAATTCATTAAGACTTTTTGTAAACGACATTCATGTAAATTTATAATAATGATGCGCCTTATTGATGTCACAGGATTAATTTATGGTTCAGAAGAAATGACTTACGGATTTAAGTCATATACAATAAACACCAATTAAGCGCCATCCACGAACAATCGGCACTCTAAGTACCCCCTCGATCGCATACAAACACCATATTATTATGTGTCTATAAAACGATTACTACATTATAAGGTTGTAAGAGTGGTCGCGTGTCTTCATGGATGGTGCTTTTATTATTACTACCTCAAACAATTTGATATTCTTCAAAATGAAGCGGCATAGTGTTAATATTTCTCCAGTAAACATCGTTTTTAGAGTAAAGTAATAGTAAAGAAAATGGTTTTTACACATCGGTGATCCGTCTTAATTTCATGATGAAGCACGTTTTACAATTGATTAAAAACATTGAGGTTTCGACATTATGAATTTGTTAAAATCTTGTTCTTAATCTAGATTTATTACATGACGTTTCTGGAACTGTTTTCACCGAACTGTCTGGACTAGTGATTATAAACTGCCCAATTCTTGAACTTAATCCGATCTACATAATTGTAATACGAATATCGGATCTAGGTATTAATAAACCTGGACCCAAGGTTCGCTAAATAGTCGGTCTTATAAGCCTGTTCCAGGCCTATGAGATTTTATTGGACATTATTTTTTTTTCTCTTTTATCCAGTTCGGTGAAGACAGGTTTTGTATTCAACGACTCGCTCTTTCTAGTGGTTAACAATTGACTGAAGATCATGATCTCTATCTCCCACTGATCTCACTTATTATTAATACATATTTAATGCATCATGAGTATTGAGTATTCTGTTAACAACTTTATGTACGCTTGTGAAGCTAGGGACGGTTTCTCTGCGGCCTTAACATAGCCCTCTTTTTGCGTTGGATTTGGTCAACTGAAAGTATTTCTCAAATGATTTTTAAAGTGTCACAGCCCATTTGCAACCAACAAAACAGAAAATACTATAACAAAAACTTTGTCCCACCTAAAATTTCCCAAGAATGTTGTTCTATGCAAAATAATGGACAATGCGTTACCATAAGAGGCCGTCCCTGGGTTCACTTAAAAATATCTTTATCACTAAAGATCTTAAGGCTTATTTTATACAAATCAGTATCTTGAGCGTAAAATTTATTTAATTTATCAGACTGTATAACCTTATACCTCTGTCATTATTTGGTGCTTACTCACAGATTTATGCAGCTGCAATCAATCATTTCAGGACCCTTAACTAATTTAATTTTGGTAATCGATTAGTATTTTAAATCGTACAATTACTTAATATTTATAATAGAGTCCTTAAAATAATAAATTAGTACTTTTTGTAATTAATCCAATTGATCGAAGCTGTATATATCAAGCCGTGTTACTCTTCTCCGATATAATATCGATCTATGTAACAGATCGGAGATGTTGTAACCACCTCACATTCGCTGTCTTAAAGTTATTTACTCTTGTTTAAATTTAAAGTCTTGCTGTTGATCTCCTTGACATTCGACAGAATCCTCTAATCAGAAAATGTGTACGGTTTAGTTCAGAGGTAACGCGATCGTTTCGACAACCTGTAACTAAACCGTTTCATGTCTCTTGTTTTGACAGTCTTTATTATTGGGTAAATTTCCAATAACTTAACCCAGCACATCCGTCCAACCAAACTACGAAGCGAGTCTTTGCCACTGACTTTAGAACAGCGCGGCGCGGTCTCACTCCATCGCCGCCTCTCTCCAATCCAGTTAACGCATAAAATAATAACTTTTGTATAGAAAATCAAGCACCGCACTCTGTTTGCCTTAAATATAATCTGTGATACGGTACCTCAACTGGTCCGCCAAACCGGCGCTCACTTGAGTAACATTTTTAACTTTGTAATTTTATATTAATACATGCACCAATAAGCTTTCTTAACGCAGAGTCCATTAAAAACCTAACTGATTTTGGGTAGAGGAGGCGACAAGCTTCGGCACTCGTTTGAGAATCTTCGACGTTTCATTCGCCGAACCTGGAAAAGCCCGTGTAGTCAATGGCATGTCGTTTTAAAAAGAATAAAAAATACAAATACGTGTTTTAAACAAATACGTAAGGATGGTGACATCCCGCACTTTGGATATACGAGAAGGCGCTAAGGGGAAGTAAGCAATAAATACAATACAATACAATACAAAACACTTTATTGTACACCAAAAATACAGATAATAACATGAAAAAACACACAAAAATATACGTACAATGGGCGGCCTTATCGCTAAAAAGCGATCTCTTCCAGGCAACCTTTGGATGGAAAAGAGAGATGATATATAAATAAGACAGGGGTGTACTAATACTTAAACACTTACAAGAAAATAATTATATAAGAATCTATATAATACTATAGATAATATATATAATACTTATATAATAAACATACATACAATTTAATACATAATAATACCATATAGACTAAATAATATAGTAAATAAATATATAAGACAGATAATATATACTTATAGCTTGGATAGATAAAATTCCTTAATAAGTCTTTTGAAAACTGGTAGCGATTTAGTTTTTAATAAATATACCAAGTCAATGTCAAGGGATAAAACAGAGCTATTAATTAGACCTTTAAATGTTATTGGTTTGTGTTTTATACTATTTACTGCTTATTAATCCGTGTGTACAATATGAAATATATGATGTTTTATGTAAATGTTCTTTTTATCAAAATCCTTGCGTTTTGTAGGTAGGTAAAATTATGTGCACTTAGACCTAACGCTTTTCTACAACAAAAGATCAGTATATCGAACTCTAGTAACTTCCTGAAATATTTTTACCTGTAGGTATGATACATTTATCTCTCGTATAACAATTTCCTTGGGCTGTTGCCAATTTTTCTATGAACATTTAAGTGATGTAACATATGTTTCTAACTGACAGAGATGGATTTATTAGTCTACACTACATAACAAAGTACTGAGGAAATTGACCAAATTAATTATAATTTTTATTTTATACATTTTTAAGTACCTACCTTTTCGATTAATTACATTGGTGCTGTTGCCAGTAATTCATAAACATTAAATAGATACTTTTAGTATAATGAAAAAAAAATATTAAAGCTAGTACCTACATAGTTTACGAGTAGTTATCTACTTCAAGACAACGCATTTGTTTATTTATTTCTAGTTTTTGGCGTTGCGTGCCACGAAGTGCCATCCTTTAGTACACACCTGGCCACCTGTTATGAGAAATATTTCAAAAATCTATCGGGTCGTGACGCATATTGACGATGCGGTAGAGCACTGACTTTGCCAAAATGTACCTACCTACGCTACATTTGTTATTTTACGAGAAGGCTTTTAGTCCATTACAGGTGCTCGCAGATATAGTTCCTTATTTGAAATAAAAAAGTTTCTATACCCAATATTCGTAAGGCCAGTTAAATCATTTGTAAAACCCAAGTTAAGTTTACTGTTTAAATAATTGATAACGTTAACTGGTCGCTAAAAACAATGGAAGATATAGTTAAAGACGTGTTAAGTTTATATCAGCAGAGAAATTGGAAAGAGATTGGGGAAAGGTACCACGATCATATCGAGAGAAATAAACTGCTGTGGGTGTTTCCTAGTGAGGATAACTTCCGTTTCCTCGCTCAGTGTTTGAAAGAACTTGACTGTGATCGTGTGCTGAGTATTGGATGCGGCAGTGGGCTTCTGGAGTGGATGTTCAGTGAAGCCACAGGTGAGTTGATTATATTAGTATTATAGCTATTAGCCGTTTATAGGCGACAAGCCTACCCGCTGGCGGTTTTGGTTGTGTTTTTTTACGTTATCTACATAATAGTTTATTTAATATAGCCTTTCTCGATAAATTAACTATCCAACACTGAAATAATTTAAAAAGAGGATTTCGCGGTTTCTGGGATTAGCGCTTTTAAACAAATAGTCTCTTTAGCTTTACAATTGGTATAGATAACAGAAATTTGTGTTAGTACTTTATTATCAGTTACTGCTTTAATCAACCATTGATGTATTTCATCTAGCTGCTATTTTTAAAAGATTTAGATGGCTATTTGTTTCCCACACATGTAATGTTAGCTATCTGCATGGGCTACAGAAGTGCGAACGTGCTAACGACGGACGGACGGACGGACGGACGGACATGACGAATCTATAAGGGTTCCGTTTGGCTACGGAACCCTAAAAAGCAAGCTAAGTAACTCAGATTTCTACTTGCAACTATTTGTTTCAGGCTACCCCGTCGCAGGAGTGGAGGTTGATAACGCCTGGTGGCACTGCAAATACGCACCACCCCAATTCATCCCTCTGCTCACCTACCCTCAACTACAGAACGAAGTCAGCGACGCACTACGCCAACCGAACACCGCGCTTCTATTCTGCTATTTCAACAACCGACCCGCTTTCGAAGATTACTTGAAACGGTTTATCGGAAATGTCCTGATTATCATAGGACCTGATGGCAATAATGTGCATACTGACCCGAAACCATTCCGCGATGTGGGCGCAGAATGGACGCTGTTTAAATCGCAAGAAGTCAGATCTAGCTCTGATTTTATAGCGGTTTATATTAAAACAAATTCTGATTTAATAGGTCTTTAATAAATTATACCTAAAATAACAGTCTTATAATTAATTAACTATGTATTTACAAGGAATATAAGTGGGTTCACTAAATACTTCTATAGTATACAATACAATTCAATTTTGGCTGGGCCAAAGAATCACATTTTGTTTAATTTTTTTTATTATGTTAACTTCAGTTTTTCATAAGTTCAATATTTTTTACGTTTATCTTGTTAGTGGTTAATCTAACAGAGGTGTTCATCATAGGATCTTTCTTCCCTTGAATGAAGTTTGGAGTTTCACTACTTGCTTCCACTGGTACTTCCAAGTTCTCTTTCTGAGTTACAAATGGTACTTCTGTAAGCATTCTGTTCATTTCACTAACTGATTCGATTGCGTTGGTTGGTGCATCATTCAAGTCAAGCAAATAATAGTCGCTGTGCATAAGACATAAAGGCTCAAATGGCATGCTCATGTCGTAACGCGGTAACAGTTTGTTATCCACTGAATTGTCATCAATCTCTATGACTTCATTTTGAGCTTCAGGTGTATCTTGGAGCACAACTCCTGGTAGATCTAAATGACCTGAGTACTGCTCCCCTATTATGTTATCTATCAGAAATTGGTCGAAATTAGTGGTCAGTCTGCTAGATGGGTTTGTATCGGCGTTGTTGAGAGCCATATAAAAATCGGATTTTAATTCATTCTTGATTTCGCTCATGTTCTTGTTGATATCTTCGAGTGGTGGAGATGCCTTATACTCTCTAGAAATGTTAGTACTCATGAGATTCTCAGTGCACATCCTCTCTAGACTTGGGGACTGAGTATTTTGTTTGATCGTAGCTTCCAATTTGATATAACTGGGATCGTTGGTTTGTATTTTATCTGGAGGCGGTATCATGGTTATCGAATTCATGTTCTGCTGGTTGAATGTAAATATCTGCGGGTTCTGGGTCATTTCACTATCGACCGGTGTCGTCGCAGTTTCTCCAAGCATTGTTTCCCGAGGATAAGGCATCATATTGTCTGGCGACTCGCTTAGAGAAGGTTCAGGCGGAAGATGCATGAATTTCGTAGAGATCAAGTTATTGAATGTGACTGGACTGGCTAAGCCGAATCTCTGGTTGTCTTCTAATCTTCGAAAAGCCATCTTCTGTTGCGAGTGAAACATATTTTCCTGATCAGGTCCTTTCAGAATCAGGTTGCTTTTGACTGATATCTTCGGTTTCTTTCTAGGAGCTCCCTCTTCTATGCATATCACAGGTGAGTTGCTGGATGACGGCACGAGTATCTGCGTGGGGTTGGTGATAGGGCCGGTGCCTTTCATCGGAAGAGGTATCTTATCGACCGGTTTGAGCATTATTTGGTTACGCATAGAGTAACGCGACGTGAGAGGTAACCTGATAGGAAAATTACTCATTATGTTGTTGCTGATGCTGCTTGCTATTGAACAATGGTTCGGCGCGAGCGAGTTCACGTTGCTAGTGAGATTCTGTTCCATGGGCACCGACGTGCTAAGATACTCGTGGAGGTTCGGCTGAGTGTTCTCGTACGTCATCTGCATACTTTGCAAGGGTATCTGCTGTGGGAACTGTCGGCAGTCCATTAGCGAGTTTGTTGAACTTTCAGACATGAGGCAGTCTGAGCTACCGTCTTTGCTCAAATTCGTAGCTTGGTGGTCGTAGTCTGCTTGGGGTAGACCCACATCTATCGCGGGCGTGGGGCTGTAACTTTTGGAGTAGTTCTGCGGCATGCTTTCAGAGAGACTATCGCAGTCGTATACCTCTATCGGTATCTCGTTAACAGGTTCTGGTTCATCCTGTTTCGTCTCCTCAATCACTGGTACTTCGATGGTCTTATCTGTTTCGCTTGGTATAGTCCAGCTCGGTTTCTTGCCGGTAGTCATTTCTATTAGAAGCTGTATGCCTTCTTTATCTGGATGTGTTGTGAGATGCAAAACGTATTTGTTTTTGTTGAGAGACTTGAAGGGGCAGTATGGACATCGGTGTATGTCTGGCGTAGAATTAGGGTGGTTGGATATCATATGGGCTGTGAAAACTGTGGATTGTATAGTGGTGTATGGGCACAATTTACATTTGTATAGACTTTCCTTGGAATGTATTTTCTTGTGACGACGCATCGAGTTGTGGTCGGCGCAGCGGTAGTCGCATTCGGTGCAAGAATAGGGTTTGTCACCTATGAATAAAAATATTTTTTGTTAAGACAAATAATATTGGTTGGTATGAATGAAAAAAAAAATTTGTGGAAACCTGAACTGAATTCTATTCTTAAATAAAATTTCCTTACCGGTATGTGATCGTAAATGTAATTTAAGCTCCTCCTTCCGAGCAGCAGTGTGATCACAGTAAGTACATTTGAATGGCTTTAGTTTCTCATGCACAGCAGCTACATGGTTCCTCAATCTCCGCTCGTTGCTGAACTCTCTGTTGCATATGGAGCACACTGGTGGGGTCTCTTTCTTGTGGAGTTGTTTGTGTTTGGATAGTTGGTTTATGTTTTTAAATGATTTTGAACAGATATTGCCTGAAAATAGATTTAGAATTTTATTAATATATGTATTCAGAAATTTTTGTATAAAATTAAAAAACCTAAGCAATTTATTCACTGTAAAACATCAAAGAGTATGCAACTTAAATGTTAGCAAACTTACATGTATGGTCCTTGACATCTCCATGGCATTTCATGTGAATATTAAACAGTCTGTATGTTTTATAGGTCTTGTATCCACATTCTTGACATGTTGGAAGCTCAAGATCTATGGAGTGAGCCTTCCAGAGGTGGGTATGTAACATTTCTACAGATTTACTGATCTTTGCACACTCTGGACAGATTAATTTGCCATTTTGATGGCATTTGCGGTGGTATTCTATATTTCTTTCTTCTTTCAAGTGTATTATACAACCATTGACTGCGCATTGGATACCTTCAATTTTCTTCTTTGCATTAATACTTTCAATATTAACCTCTTTGTTTAATTCTTCAGGTTTTAATATGTGTGGTGGGTTAAGTATATGCTTGGGTGTTAAGTCTACTTCTTTTGTAGGAGAGAGCTTACTGTTGTCAACTGAAGTGATGATATGAGGTTGGATGGATGATATCAGGTCAGGAGGCACACTAGACATTTGGATCATATTGCAAGGACTCACAGATGAGCCTGCCTCGGACACACTGATGTATCGAGTCCTTGCAACATCATTTGTATAAACAATATTTATACTGGCCTCTTGAATAATCTCTTTTGGGTCCTTTTGTTCAAAATTAGGTGTGCTCATTTTGTTTAGTTCTTCAACTGAAATATAGGCAACTCCTTTAGGTAGATTCTTGTTGGCATTCTCTATGTCAGGTGTAATTTCGATGACCTGTGGGATTTTCACATCTACTTCTTGTCTCATAGGTGGTGGGGGCTCAATCTTTTCTTCCTTTTTTAGTTTAGCATTTTTGAGAGCTATTTGGACCAGGCTCTTTATCATTTTTTTGATGTCTTTGATGCCCATTTTGTGATGGTTACGAAGATGCGTTCGTAGAGTTTCTTCAGCATCAAATACGCTTGTGCAGCCAGGGCAGGGTATTTGTATGTTGTCCGCAAGACCATTGGTTTTGGCAAGATCTGGATGAACCGTGAACAAGTGGAACTTTATGTCATCCTCTGCAAGCGCCATGTACGGACAAGCCTCGCATTTGAAGAACGCAGTGGATCCTACAGACTTCTCCTCATAAGCCATCATCTTTTCTTTGACCATAGCAGTTAGGTATTGACGTTTTTCTCGAAAGTAATTAAAATGCCAAAACGCACGATGAGTTTAAAGCTTGAATCAGTGGGACGTTTCTTTAGAAATCACATTGATATGAACAAAAATCACATTATTTTGGTTTATTTGTATGTTTTACACAAAACAACATACTTCTTCTTCTTCTTTCATATCATAGTTTATGTTTATGGTTTGGTTTGCTATATTTTTGTCTCCTTCTGAGCTAAAATCAGCTGGCATGATTATACGCCATATTTTAGAAGTTGACAGCCTGATCAATTTGACGTTGTTAAAGACAGTTTAGAAAACTATAAAGTATAACGCCAGATGTGACCACTTCACTTCCGTAGTAATTTGTAGAATTTTGGACTAAAATCATAAAAAAATCTACATCAAATCATAATTCATGGTACCTATAATTAAATTAAAATATCTGTCATTATTATTATGTTATTATCATTGAAATTTTCTTAGTGTGAAATAAAGATAAGATAAGAGCTTGAGCAATATTAAAGTTAATTGAAGAAGTTGTCATATTTATGTAGATTTCTAGACAAAATCATGTCAAGTTGTCAAAAAATATAGATGACGTTTACCAATCATCGCCGGCGAAGTAATTTGCATCGTGTGTAGTTTTATTTATCGAATTTTCCGACTTTTGGTAGTAATAATCATTGAAAATGAGTGTAAGTATATATTTTAGCAGTAAAATTACTTATCGGCTCAAGTGGTTTTATCCTAATAGTGATATTTAACGTTGTTTCTAGTTGGAGATCGAATCGATGGTACGCTACGCGTCTCCAATAAACCCAGCCGTGTTCCCGCACCTTACACTACTATTACTGGGCATTGGCATCTTCTTCACGGCGTGGTTCTTCGTCTACGAAGTCACCAGCACGAAGGCCTCGAGATACATCTTCAAAGAACTGCTCTTATCGCTTGTTGCCTCCCTGTTCTCCGGTTTTGGTATTCTGTTCTTGTTATTATGGGTAGGAATTTTCGTCTGATGTCTGTTTATTAATATTATTCATAAGTTGAAGCATTCCTGGTGTAAGGAGATATCAGTTATGTAGTGTAGGTAAATATTTTGATAAGTGCCTATCTAAATTTGCTTTTCTGGGTATGTGCGATCACTAAGATTACCTACAGTACTAGTCTAGTACTATTTAAAATATTCATACTAATATTCTACCATAGAAATAATATTTTGTATGTCACAATAAAATGTCTACACAAGTTAATAGGTAGCTTAACAACATCCTAATAGTAAAACAATAAATTTTATAACTTATAATTTTATTAATTGTTAACCAACACACAAGCAGTAATTATAATATGTTTCTGTTTTGTATTTTACAGAAATAAAATCTACATAATAATATCCTCTTTTTCTTACTATTGATAAAATGAACAGAACTTCCCCCTATAATACTTATATCAAGCATTCACTTCAATCACAGAGCTATAATATACTGTATCAATAGTCAAAGGTAGTGATTATACTGAGCCTTCTTAAACCGAGGGGCACTTGGGGCTGTGTGAATTGTCCAGCAATATTTATACTTATTTATTATCTCTTCCATGGATATTTAAAAAAAACTAAATAAAAGTGGATGATGGTATTACATTTATTGTATTAGTACTAATACAGGTGCATTAATTTATTTATACATTAAAACAAATATGTTAATATACTCTAAATAATTTCTGATTTGAAGATCATCGTTAAAATACTATAGTTATTGTTAATGTTATATACACGTACATATATATGTACTTACTATCTTATTCGCTATTATTACGATCTTAATTTTAATATTACTATTTTACGGAAGCCGTAACCATATTTTAGGCAACATATTAAATGATCTAAGATGAACAAACAAAATTCCTGTAAAATATCTTTACAGGTAGAAAAGTACGTTTAGAAACCGTAGTACACAGTAACCATATGAAAACTATGGATTGGCTATGCAAGCTAAGTTAAACTGAGCTAAAGCTTAACTTCTTTCGTTCTTAGTCTTAAGTATTAAGGCCTCCGAAACTGGCTGTTTGCAAACTCCGAATTGAAAGGCGTAGCATTGAAGTTAAAGTTGTTGCCATGAGTCGCCACACGCTGAAACAAGATAAGTTTGATAATCACCAGTTCACAACGTCATCCTTTCATGACATATAATATTGAAAGTCCCTACCTACCTAGTGCTCTAGCTTCAGTATTTGTCCTATTGTACGGCAAAAACCTCACCAGTAACACACGCTAGGGTCTATGGCACGGCGTGGCGGTGAGCTTGTGCATTCAATGCGTTAACCATTTATGCCAATGTAGGTAGGCGTATGAGGTAGGCTCATAAATCATACATGTGTGTGTTCAATACAGATAAGAATAATTAACAAGGTATTACTTATAACCTGTGTATCATGGTATCTGCAACTTAAATACAAAGTTGTCACGTTTCTCCGGCCCATCTTGGAACCAATCCTGAAGATCTTGCTCAGATATCGCAAAACAGAGTGGGCATGGACCGCAAACCTGCTACAGGGTTTTAATACATCATCATAATTTCAGTCATTTTGAGCCCACTGCTTAGCGTAGGCGTACGTAGTAACTACGGTATTTAATGTTCTGTGGCGTACTACCTCAGCCATACAATCGAGCGATTTATTTTATTATTGAGCTTCCCACAGGAAATGTAACTCAGTAAATATAAAGTGAATAGGCCATAATTCGCCAATTAAGCATTAGGCCGTAATTCAACACGGATTGGTGAAGTCACAAGTCCATCAAACTCTTCAAATCAGAACTTCATGGTAAGTGTCATCTTCGTCAAAGAACGTGATAAAAGCGAACACTTGTTCTTAGTTCGTCTTTCGTAATTACTGATTAGTGATCAGGTATGCTTACATCCTGGTTCCGTGGCATGATACCCTCCATGGAGCCGGCGTCTTCAGGCGGGAAGAAGTCGTTCCTGAACTGCGGCAGGTCTTCTATGCCGATGAGGTCTGAGTCGTATGATGCGTCACTAGAAAGAGATAATTTGAAGTCGTTAACTCATAAAGTATATTATTGATACCTTCTACGCGTTGTCACCAGATTGAAGCAAAAAAATATTTATAAAAACCACATCTTAAGAGCCTTGTGACTTTACGAAGTTTTGCGAAATTGGATATTTTATGCACCACGTGACCGGCGCGTCACGCGAATTCTATGAAAAATACTAAATGATCTTGATACTTCGTCGATCTAAAACATACAAATATACTAATAATTATTTTAGATCTGTAGAAAATGGCATCGAATAAATTCCATTTTATTGAGTGGATTTTTTTTCAGTTTCATTCCGAAATAATTATTATATTAATGTTTTTATTTAATTGATAGGTGTTTAATATATTTTCCTAAATTCAAAATGGTGGATATTTTTATTTCAATATTTGAATCAATTATGTTTTATCTTAATAATATCAATATTTATTTTAAATCTGATTGATTATTTGAAATCAATTAAGTAGGTACATAATTTTAAATTAAAACATTCATGATTAATAATTATATATATAAGAATAAAACTGAAAATAGTCTTATTGAAGTTAAATGTCCTCATTCATCTCATCTTATGGGCTCATTTTTAAACCGATTCTTCTGAAATTTGGTGTGTAGGTTTGTAATTAAATGTTTTTTTTTGTCGAATGTTGGGACTTTATGTAAGTTCGAAAGTCTAAATTGAACGTACTAAATACAAATTCTAATTATAACAAAACAAATAAATTATATTACCTATATTTAAGTTGCTTGTTTTGTTAGATGGTATATTTGTGTTTGAATAAATAAAAGTTTCGTTAATGAAGGTTTTAATTATGTTTAGGTATTATTTTTGTAGTTTCGAACTTTATATTTATTTTTATATTTATTGGTATCCATTTATCTACATATGTCATACACAGATGTAGAATATCCATTTATCTACATATGTCATCTTGAATAATTCCCATTATATTTTTATTTTGATAAACTATTTATTTTTATTTTATTACGAACTTATTTAAAATATTTAATTTTTATATTAAAAAAAACCAACCCGTACTTGGCCAGCGTGGTGAATTAAGGCCTAATCTATCTCGTCAAGAGAGAAGTCCCTATCCCAGCAGTGCGAACGTGAATAGGGGTGTTATTTTATATACAGGGCGTTCCAAAATTATGGGCCATGAAGGGGAAGTACCATATATATCGTTGATAGTGAATTTTGCTCAAAGAAGACTTCATTTTATTTTAAAAAGTAAGTAATTTAATTAATTAATTTACAAAAAAAATGTTTCATGTTTTTTATTTGATTAAAATAATTAATTTCACGTTGTTCCTTTCTTTTAAAATACTATGTTACTTAAGCAGAGTTATTATTTTTTAGCTATTCTTTCGATTGGTATCATAAAAATAGAGTTTTTTTTTCTACATGTAAGTCGGTTCGATTCCCAGACAAAGCAAGTAATTTTTAGAAAATCTATGAATCCAGAATTACTAACTTTTAAAAATAAAATGAAGTCTTCTTTGAGCAAAATTCACTATCTACGATATTTAAGGTACTTCCCCTCCATGGCCCATAACTTTGGGACGCCCTGTATTTATTAGAAAGGTACAATTATTTAATGTTTACAATAAATAATATATTTATTAGAAAGGTACATTATTTATTGTTTACATATTGGATACTCGGTAAAAATAAGAACAAAAAATTACGGAATATTTTCTTTGTAATAAATATTATGGAAATCTATACTACAATTATCAAGCTGAGGAGATTGCTTGTTTATTTGTTTGAACGTGCTACTCAGGAACCGCGGGTCCGATTTAAAATATGATTTCAGTATTGGATAGTAAAATGATCGAAAAAGGCTATAAAACATAAACTAGTAAATAACGTAAAAACGCAAGCGCAGCTGTCGGCGGGTCGGCAAGTTAGTCATAATCTAAAAAAATCATAGGCATAATTACATTTAGTCGTTGGACGGTTTCACCAAAAAAAGTTGCCTTGTTGTTTTTTAATTAGGATAGATAACTTTAGATATGCAATCCACATCCTACAGCATAACCTCCAAATAAATAAGGTAAAACAAGATGACAATGATGTGGTACAATTCTTAGGCCAGCAACATTTGGTACAATTCTTAGGCCAGCAACAACAATAATTGACCGTTATCAATAAAAATAACAATTGATCGTTATCAACGGATCAACTTATGTCGGTCGTAGTATCGCAATAACACATACACGCACACTAACAGCGTTTTTACAGCAATTGACAGTCCCACACACTGACATTTTACGAAATATTTCTATATTTTATTCAAGAACAACCGACATAGGTCCGACCTCGACAAGCGCTCGCGCGGTACTAAATGGAAAAAGCCGGCTGAATGAAAAAACTACTAAATTATGGTAGTTTTATTTTATTCATAAAAAATTACCAAAACCGTTCTACAAATTAAAATTAATATCATAGTTTAAGCAAATGTTGATAAATATTTTGATATAAATATGACGTCCCATTGATTTAGAACTTCGGAGTTATTGAGGTTTGTTTCGAAGCATTTTCGGTCGATATTAAATTCGGTATATCTTTAGAATAAAAGCATTTAACGAAAATGTACTCTACTCTAAATGAAGAATAGGATATACGTAACATAATAAAAAATAGTTTTATCGCCCATATTCATTAGAATCTACAAATTAGAGCTGAGAAAACAGGTCTTCGATCGTTTTTTACGAAACATGTATCCGGAGAATGATTATTACTCAATATATAAACAAGTTATCTAAAATGTTTCTTACTACTTTTGTAGAGGAGAAAACGAACTATTATAAAGATGTAATTGTAATATCAAACAACTAACGCAAACCATAGAATTAGGACGAGAAAACCGAACAATTTCGCGATTTCACGTAATAGGCCTCTTAAATGACTTTCGTTAAAAAAATCATAAAGTAAAAGAGAAAATATTCAAAAAGCTTTGTCAGAAGTGGGATTCGAACCCACGCCCTCAGAGAGGACCAGAACAGCTCATACTCGCGTTCAGCGAGAAGGGTAACCTTGAGTCTGGCGCCTTAGACCGCTCGGCCATCCTGACGATGCACTGTTTACGCGAAAATTAGAATTGTATTATTTGAATCAGCTATAACATTATTTTAAAGTGGCTTATCGGGATCGATTGGCAATAATCTAATTTAGTTAATGTTAAACAACAAAATGCGTCTCATGACTGAGTCATGACATGACCGACGTCAAATTTCGCTATCAACGGATTAAAAATTCGAGATAGGTAGGTAGGGACCTAATTTAACATATTATACAATTTGATTGTACCTATCTAACGAATTAATAACGATGTATTTATGCTTAACGTAGCTTAATTTTAATATACTTCGTGTCGGGGAAGCGATGGTACCTTTTACTATGCACCATAGGTACCTTATAGCGTCGAAGTCGGGAGCCTTCAGCGCCTCGTTCCAGATAGGGTTAGAGCCCTCGACGGCGTGCTTGTTGGTGCCGGGCGCCGCCAGCCCCGCGCGGTTCAGGCCGGAGTCCACCGACCCGTACTTGGTCATCGACAGCGCTTCTAGGCGCCGGTTTAGTCTGTCAACAGAAGATATTTTATGCAGCTGATTGCATTTCACACACGTAGTTTACAGAGTCAGCAAGAGCTTAGATTTATAATGTCACAAATTTATGAGGGCTCAAAACACAGCAAGTGAGGAATCCCGCAGGTAAATGACCCCAGACATTCCACAGTACCTTCTCCAAGTTGGTGAATATGACGAACAAATAGGAACTTTTGATTTGACAAATGTGGCATACTTATATCATTGGACTAAGCAGTCAACGCTCGCTAATATCTGCACAAAGATGTCGTCACTGCCACCTCTGTAAACTCTTCCAAAAACAAGCTCGACAACTGGTTACGGAACAATAGCAAGAAACTCACAAAAGTCTAACTTCATAACTATTTGACGTAGACACATCAGCCTATGACCACCTGTCTATAAATAAATACTTAATAATATAATAATAATAATAGCATAGTACTCACGTCCTAGTCCGTATGATGAAGATGACGAGCAGTACTACGCACAGGAAGCCCAGTAGCGCCGCCAGCGCAGCCAGCGCGTAGATAGTGACGAGGCTCCCGTCACCGCCGGCCACCGGGCTCAGGCCGGTGTAGAAGTCGTCGAGAATCAGCAGCTCAGTGTTCAGGATAAGTTGGATTTCGCGGAGTAATAGTGTGTCGCTGCGGAGACTGGAACAGGTTTAGGTAATGCGTATGAATAGAGTTGGACTAACTTGGAGTTGGACCTTGGCGTATGCATTACTAAAATCTCCCGTTTATCTAAACCATTTTAGATCTAAAATCATTGCAACCAGGATTATCAGATTGAGATAATTATACATCATACATCATGTAAAATAATTTAAATCTACAACCAGATATAGGTAGATACCTACCTAAATCTGGTTGTAAACTATGCCTATTTAATGACCATCAATATAAGTAGCGTGGAATCGGAATTGGAAAACAATATTTTATCATTTAGAAAGCCTGTTTTTTACATTTAGCCCTGTGTCTAAAAGGTATTGTAATTACAAACACCCTCCCAGGGTAATAATGACACCCGAAAATTCCTATAACGAACAAACAGGCGAACTTTCATCCGCCGTGGTACAGAGGTCGTCTTACATTTCAATCTCCTCAACGGGCACCGGCACATCGTCCCTGATGAAGTGCGAGTGCACGGCGGTGAGGTTGGTGTCCGCGATGCCGAGCGCGTCGCTGTACGGCACCACCGAGTCGATGTTGCACACCATACTGAACCCGCTCGAGAACGTCTGTGCTATCTGTGATACAAGAAAACTTAACTAATTGTACAATTGGCGGCCTTATCGCTAGAAACGATCTCTTCCAGGCAACCCTTGGATTTGGATTTAATAAAACCCTATTCTTATTTTGAAGCGAAAACTTACCTACTCCTTTCATTATTCGCAGTTAGGGCAAAACAAGGTATGTTACAGTACCTAAATAAAAAAGAAATTATATCTACAGAAAAAATAATTACTGATTATCACGTGTTCTTTAAATTGTATAAAATTAAATGGTAGGTACCTAGATAGTTTAAAATATCTGAACGCAAGAAACTACTGAAATTCATAAAATAATAATAAAACCGAGTAAGATGAAA
This sequence comes from Chloroclystis v-ata, assembly GCA_963691955.1. Classification (NCBI taxonomy): domain Eukaryota; kingdom Metazoa; phylum Arthropoda; class Insecta; order Lepidoptera; family Geometridae; genus Chloroclystis; species Chloroclystis v-ata. Next base: position 9,016,394 of record OY829898.1, on the reverse strand, counting down.
AGGCTACTCACAAAGTCCTGGCTTTCGATAACCTTTTCCAAGGTGTTGACGAATCTGAAGATCACCCTATTGGCGCTGGAGATCAAGTAGATCTTCACACTTGCGGTGTCAGATCCTCCAACTATAGCAATAATAAAATTATCAGTCATAAAATTCATCATGAAAATGTTCTAAGCTAATTTTTTGCCTTTCATAATTTGAAAAAACGATCCCAAACATAGTCAGATTATTTTTTCTTGACAGGCCTAAAAGCAGACATTAACAACGAATATTTGTACCTACATGCTATATATGACTAACAGCATGCCTCAGTTTGCGTTCTGGCGAGGGATTACAATATAATTTTATAGATGATTGGTGGACCTAAAGTATAACGTCATATTTCGGATACATCAACAAGAATCAAAACGAAACAATACGACATGCCAAGTGCCAACACACAATTAACACTAGAATCTCCTGTATCTTAGAATTAACGATACCAACAAAAACGTGGCTATATTATAATACTAGATGAAAACCCGGCTACGCTCGGGTGAAATTTGATGAAATTCTCCATAATCCGTATTTTGCGGATATAATGTTTAAAGTTAGAAGTTTTTTTAGTTTAAAGTTTGACAGCTGTCATTGAAAACGTTGCTCTCTCTAACACCTGTCGATTGAGCTTTATACGGCATCTCTAGGCCAAGCCGTTTCAGAGTTATGGCAGTTTAGAGTTTGACAGCTGTCATTGAAAACGTTGCTCTATCAAACACCTGCAAATTGAGCTTTGTACGGCATCTCTAGGCCAAGCCGTTTCGGAGTTGTGGCAGTTTAAAGTTTGACAGCTGTCATTGAAAATGTTTCTCTCTCTAACACCTGTCGATTGAGCTTTATACGGCATCTCTAGGCCAAGCCGTTTCAGAGTTATGGCAGTTTAAAGTTTGACAGCTGTCATTGAAAACGTTTCTCTCTCTAACACCTGTCGATTGAGCTTTATACGGCATCTCTAGGCCAAGCCGTTTCAGAGTTATGGCAGTTTAAAGTTTGACAGCTGTCATTGAAAACGTTGCTCTCTCTAACACCTGTCGATTGAGCTTCGTACGGCATCTCTAGGCCAAGCCGTTTCGGAGTTATGGCAGTTTAAAGTTTGACAGCTGTCATTGAAAATGTTTCTCTCTCTAACACCTGTCGATTGAGCTTTATACGGCATCTCTAGGCCAAGCCGTTTCAGAGTTATGGCAGTTTCAAGTTTGACAGCTGTAATCAAAAATGTTGCTCTCTCTAACACCTGTCGATTGAGCTTTGTACGGGATCTCTAGGCCAAGCTGTTTCAGAGTTATGGCAGTTTAAAGTTTGACAGCTGTCATTGAAAATGTTGCTCTCTCTAACACCTGTCGATTGAGCTTTGTACGGCATCTCTAGGCCAAGCCGTTTCAGAGTTATGGCAGTTTCAAGTTTGACAGCTGTCATCAAAAATGTTGCTCTCTCTAACACCTGTCGATTGAGCTTTGTACGGGATCTCTAGGCCAAGCTGTTTCAGAGTTATGGCAGTTTAAAGTTTGACAGCTGTCATTGAAAATGTTGCTCTCTCTAACACCTGTCGATTGAGCTTAGTAGGGTATCTCTAGGCCAAGCCGTTTCAGAGTTATGGCAGTTGAAAGTTTGACAGCTGTCATCGAAAATGTTGCTCTCTCTAACACCTGTCGATTGAGCTTTGTACGGCATCTCTATGCCAAGCCGTTTCAGAGTTATGGCAGTTTAAAGTTTGACAGCTGTCATTGAAAACGTAGCTCTCTCTAACACCTGTCGATTGAGCTTAGTAGGGCATCTCTAGTTCCAGCCGTTTCAGAGTTATGGCAGTTTAAAGTTTGACAGCTGTCAACGTAAATGTTGAAATAGTACGGCATCTCTAGGCCAAGCCGTTTCAGAGTTGTGGCAGTTTAAAGTTTGACAGCAGCAGCTGTCATTTTGACAAATGTCATCTAGACACCTATCATGTCAGCCGTTGGACGTCCACCGCTGGACATACGCCTCCCTTTCCTTAACGACCTCCAGGTATTACGGTCGGATGCAGCCTGCATCCACCGTGAACCAGCAGCCTTAAGAGGCCTTTTACCGGAAATCGCGAAATTGTTCGGTTTTCTCGTCCTAATTCTATGGTTTACGTTAGTTGTTTGATATTACAATTACATCTTTATAATAGTTCGTTTTCTCCTCTACAAAAGTAGTAAGAAACATTTTAGATAAATTGTTTATATATTGAGTAATAATCATTCTCCGGATACATGTTTCGTAAAAAACGCTCGAAGACCTGTTTTCTTAGCTCTAATTTGTAGATTCTAATGAATATGGGCGATCAAACTAATTTTTATTATGTTACGTATATCCTATTCTTCATTTAGAGTAGAGTACATTTTCGTTAAATGCTTTTATTCTAAAGATATACCGAATTTAATATCGACCGAAAATGCTTCGAAACAAACCTCAATAACTCCGAAGTTCTAAATCAATGGGACGTCATATTTATATCAAAATATTTATCAACATTTGCTTAAACTATGATATTAATTTTAATTTGTAGAACGGTTTTGGTATTTTTTTATGAATAAAATAAAACTACCATAATTTAGTAGTTTTTTCATTCCGCCGGCTTTTTCCATTTAGTACCGCGCGAGCGCTTGTCGAGGTCGGACCTATGTCGGTTGTTCTTGAATAAAATATTGAAATATTTCGTAAAATGTCAGTGTGTGGGACTGTCAATTGCTGTAAAAACGCTGTTAGTGTGCGTGTATGTGTTATTGCGATACTACGACCGACATAAGTTGATCCGTTGATAACGATCAATTGTTATTTTTATTGATAACGATCAATTATTGTTGTTGCTGGCCTAAGAATTGTACCACTTGTTGCTGGCCTAAGAATTGTACCACATCATTGTCATCTTGTTTAACCTTATTTATTTGGAGGTTATGCTGTAGGATGTGGATTGCATATCTAAATGTATCTATCCTAATTAAAAAACAACAAGGCAACTTTTTTTGGTGAAACCGTACAACGACTAAATGTAATTATGCCTATGATTTTTTTAGATTATGACTAACTTGCCGACCCGCCGACAGCTGCGCTTGCGTTTTTACGTTATTTACTAGTTTATGTTTTATAGCCTTTTTCGATCATTTTACTATCCAATACTGAAATCATATTTTAAATCGGACCCGCGGTTCCTGAGTAGCACGTTCAAACAAATAAACAAGCAATCTCCTCAGCTTGATAATTGTAGTATAGATTTCCATAATATTTATTACAAAGAAAATATTCCGTAATTTTTTGTTCTTATTTTTACCGAGTATCCAATATGTAAACAAAAAATAATGTACCTTTCTAATAAATATATTATTTATTGTAAACATTAAATATGTACCTTTCTAATAAATACAGGGCGTCCCAAAGTTATGGGCCATGGAGGGGAAGTACCTTAAATATCGTAGATAGTGAATTTTGCTCAAACAAGACTTCATTTTATTTTTAAAAGTTAGTAATTCTGCATTCATGGATTTTCTAAAAATTACTTGCTTTGTCTGGGAATCGAACCGACTTACATGTAGAAAAAAAATACTCGATTTTTATGATGCCAATCGAAAGAAAAGCTAAAAAATAATAACTCTGCTTAAGTAACATAGTATTTTAAAAGAAAGGAACAACGTGAAATTAATTATTTTAATCAAATAAAAAACATGAAACATTATTTTTTGTAACAAAACAAGCAACTTAAATATATATAGTAATATAATTTATTTGTTTTGTTATAATTAGAATTTGTATTTAGTCCGTTCAATTTAGACTTTTGAACTTACATAAAGTCCCAACATTCGACAAAAAAAAACATTTAATTACAAACCTACACACCAAATTTCAGAAGAATCGGTTTAATAATGAGCCCATAAGATGAGATGAATGAGGACATTTAACTTCATACAAATACAAATACAAATACAAAAAGTTTATTTCGTTAACGGAATTTTTACACGTAACTTAAGTGGCCGAAATATTTTTTTAAGTAAATATGATTACTTGTGTTAAAAGATTTCGCTCTTCCATTTGACTTAACTTAAAATAAACAACTTACTATTCATTAATTCAACAAAAATAGTTTTAGATATATGAAATAATAATTCTTTAGGGTAGTTATGAAATTATTTGCTAGCCAAAGTACATTACAACTTGTTTAAGAAAAAATATTAGGGTAACTTCAATAAGACTATTTTCAGTTTTATTCTTATATAGATAATTATTAATCATGAATGTTTTAATTTAAAATTATGTACTTAATTGATTTCAAATAATCAATCAGATTTAAAATAAATATTGATATTATTAAGATAAAACATAATTGATTCAAATATTGAAATAAAAATATCCGCCATTTTGAATTTAGGAAAATATATTAAACACCTATCAATTAAATAAAAACATTAATATAATAATTATTTCAGAATGAAACTGAAAAAAATCCACTCAATAAAATGGAATTTATTCGATGCCATTTTCTACAGATCTAAAATAATTATTAGTATATTTGTATGTTTTAGATCGACGAAGTATCAAGATCATTTAGTATTTTTCATAGAATTCGCGTGACGCGCCGGTCACGTGGTGCATAAAATATCCAATTTCGCAAAACTTCAAAAACTTAACAGGGCTCTTAACAATACCATCGTGCCATAAAAAGGAAACTAATATTTTTTTCTGTGGTTGAATCGGCCAATATCAGGTTAAAGAGTAAACACATTTCCGTTGGCAAGGACGTTTCGTTTTACATATTCTCAGTCCTTTGTGATGGATTCAATGAGTTGATTGGCGAGGCGTATCTAAGGAACGGAACGTGCTCGTTGATACCAAAAATGGCGACAGCGCTTTGTTTATCATTTGATTTTTTACAGTCGGAATTTAACGAAATTCTCCATAATACGAATTTTCCGGACATATGTTGTCGACTCAGAATCAATATTTTTTTATGTTTCGTTATTTAAATAAGGTTTCGATCGAGTCTACCGTACCCCTGCACGAAATTATTAATATAGATATGGGCTGTGCCTTAATAAATAAATTACTTACCTGGATCAGTAGCAACGACTGTGAACTCAAACATGCCATGCATCGTGGCAGTGGGCTGGATGTTGAGTGTGAGCACCCCGCTCGTAGGGTTCAGCCTGAAGGCCTCGTCCTGCACCGCTTCTAGAGACGGGTCTGCGGTCATAGAGGACTCTTCGATCGTGTACTCTACAGGGAGGCCGTCGGTATGTGGTGCCTGTTGTTATGTCATTGTTATTTTACAGTATGACACGCAAAAAAATTTAATTGAATAAAGATAGTGTCTACAGTTAAAATAGAGCTTTAATAATTTTAAGCGTTAAATTAAAAAAATAATGTTTTTTTTATGGCATTTAATATCATATCCTTTCGCCTAATAAACTTTTTTAAAGAAAACAAAAGGGAAAAGTGTTGTAACTCCTGTCCACCATTGGAACTTTCTCCATCTTCTTCGAGACTTACACCCATATTCTTAGTCGTTTCCTCATAATATTCCTCCACTCAAAAATAAACAAGCGTTGATCGTCGTGGTCTTGTAGGAGTTTCAAGGTTGGTTATGTGGTACCTTACGTTTGATAGTTCCCACCTTATCTCGAACTTGAGTGGAGGACGTTTTTGTCGTATTCTCAGATACGAATTTGCTCAAATGAGGTTGAGTTGGAGAAAACGACATAAAAAGAATATGGGTGTTAGAATACAGACGTTTAAATAAAGCAGATTTGTAGTAAAATAATATAATTTTAATTACCTGCAGGGTAAGGATTTCCCTGTTTATGTTATCTTGCACGGAAATGCCTGCGGTGTACACTTGCCTTGTAAATATCGGTCTAGGGTTCGCCTCTCTTACCTAAAAATAGAGCTTAGGTATTTGACTCACAACGGCATGTTTAAAGTTCGTACGCTGGTTTTAATGTTCCTATTTGTTTTAATGAACTGAGTATGTTAATGTTTCAATAGTTAGCTTTACAAGGGTTTTTGTGATGTTAATTTTTTTGTAATCATTTAATAAACCATAACATAGTACCTATTGTTTTTTTTTGCGAGAGAAAATAAAGATAAAAGTACCTATTTAAAAAATAATAAATATTAATTTGACTTACATTTACAGTGACTGTGAGTACAGAACCGTCAGTGGGTATAACATTTTCTGCGGAGTTGCTGGCCACTATGCTGAGTGTATGAACCTCATTTTCACTGCGGTCTAACTCGCGTTCCAGGAACAGTGTATTCGTTGCTGGCTCCAGGCCGAATAAGCCTTCCGTGTTGCCTCCTGTGGAAGAAGATAGGACAGTTGTTTGTAGTTTCGACGAACTCTATGGCGTAGCGAAGGTCCTTAAACGCATGATGTTGCGAGATGGTTCGATTCCCACCTCGGGACAAAACTTTGTACGACCTGTAAATATTTGATCCGGGTGTTTTGGGTTTTATCTATAGATCATAAAAAATATCTATCTTCGTATGTATATTCTATTACGTATACCTATTAGAAATCTAGCTTGAAACATCAGCTTACCACGGGGCTAAATATTGTTATGTGAAATGTCCAGCAATATTTATTATATTATACAGAATGGAACTCGTAAATGAGTCTTTATACTTATGATATATTATGTTAATTATCTTCGTTTAAAAGTGATTATGCGTTGGAATAAATTGTCTTACCGATGATGCTGTACACAATGTCATGGCAATTGTCTTCGCACAAGTGGTTCTTTAGGTCCGTAGCGCGCGGTAGTTCGTGGCTCTCAGACAAGCCTTCTGCTAATTCTAAAAAAAGAATGGAATTTTACAATGCTTTTAAAATAAGCAATTTATAATAAGCATAGCCATTCAATGTTGAATTGCCGCTTACTGAAAACTCTGCCTGCCTTATAAATTAGGAATAAAGTAAGAATATGGTTTTTAACAGGTTATCATATAGGATTTAGTTATGAGTAGTAGTAACTAGTAATAACTCTATACCATTTTCCGATTTTCCTTTTGACGTGAAGAACCCTTTAAAGTTATAAATAACATAATGTGGACTGTTGATTGGTTACCGATGAAAGCGACGGTTTCGGCAGTGGTGGTAAATATAGGGTTGCCAGTGGTCGGCACGAACACGGCCCGGAATGAGGTCTGCGAAGAGAGCGGCCCGGGCTCGGTGCCTCCGTCTGTGGCTTCCAGCGTCACCTGTATAGGGATTGAGAACCATCAATATAATTTAAAAATCTACATAAAAACATTGTTACGCCTTCGTCTACCATCGATTATTTATACGAGACAGAAACTGTTAAATCATGTTTCACGTGACGCTACGCTATTTGTACTTTTTCAGCGTTATTATGTAAACTGTCAGTAGCAGTAGGTAATTGCTTACAGCGAATTCTGTGATCATCTCCGGAAGATCATTTCTCCTCAATGATAAAGTTCCAAAGTTGTCTCCATCACTCGATATATCAAAGTATTCCAAAGCCGCATCTGAAATTGTTTTAGACACATCATAAACTGCTGTAAGAATATGGTATAGGTAAATGTAAATCTGGAACGTTATTCTATAGGTACCACTTTCTTTTATACCTACAGCCTAAGCATTATCATAAGAATTACTTACTTAATTTATTTTTGTTGGCTCGAGCGGGACAGATTCCGTGTTAAAATAAAGATTTTGGTGGTAAGTGTTGAAGTCGCTGTCACTCCTTAATAATAATTGCTTTATTACCTAAATATAATCTAGGATTAAAATTAATTTTCGGCATACAACGATAATTTACCATTGCCAGTGACCCTGAAGGAGACTTGACCAGCGGTGCCTCCGTCTTCGTCGGTAGCAAACACGCGCGGTAGGAAGTTGCCGTCTGTGGTTTGCAGGAATTGACTCGTCAACGCGGGTTCCTGTAAAATACAAGCGTGGGTACTAAAGAAGTTAGTTCAGCAAGTTGCATTGTTAGGGAAAAAACTCTGTTATTTAATTTTGTCGAGAAGATCACAAAGTGCCATATGTCAATGATGCAACCCATAATAAGGAATAGGTACCTTACCTACATATAATTAAGCACCCAAAGATGGGCAGCAACGCCGTTCTGTTTTGGTACTGCATTAATTTACTGCTATCACGAACTCACCTGGTAAGCGTGATGATACGGTTTGGTGTCAGAATTACTGGCACCTATATATCTTTTGCGATACCTACTGACCGTAATATACCCGAAGACCTATTAGAGGTTACATTGACAATACCTTTGCCTAGGTGAGGAATAGATAAGTAAGGAGACGAAATGACGTTATATGGATTGGTAAATTACCCTGGCCAGTCGAATCACGGCACCTTGCGCTGGAAACTCTATAGCTGGTGCGTTGTAGTTCCAGGGACGAACGGTCAGCGTGTATGTCTCCTCGGAGTCTTGCTGTGGATGGCCGTGGTCGAAGGCCTACGGACAACATGTCTTGTTCTAAAACTTTACAACACAAATGTATAGGAGAAAATAAATAAGTGGCTTTGTAAAAACTAAAGAAAAAGTTATCAGCTAATATCGATTATGTTCAAAACATTTTTGGGAACCAGCCTTGTGTATCTCCGTACGAATTCGTATTAGGAAGAACACACTCCTCTAAATGACTTTTCTCTAGATTTTTGTTATTTATTTCCAAAAAATACCTGTATATTCTTGATGTTTAATATATAGTCTAAAAGTACTTATATAAACATCTCTCGTTAATAACTCCGCTATTAATATAGGTAAGTACCCTATTAAGTTTATTTAACTTACCCAGATCGGCATATCATAAGTGCCCCAATACCCCCTCAGATCCATGGCCGCAAAGAACTCCCCCTTATCCGTGTCCACAGATCTTATATCCAATAGAACGGGCACGGTGGGGAGGTCTCGATCCACTGCGATCAATGGTTTGATCTCAAACCCGACCAGAGAGTTGGGGTGATCCGGTTGGTCTATGTCTGGAGCGTGGAGGATTGGAATCAAAGGTGTACCCTGATAACAAAAATATAAGAATAGATCATAATAATAATAAATAAACATCTAATCAGAAAGGTTAAACTCGTTTTCTAGTTTAATTTCAGATTAGCTTACTGCCGCAGCGTTTTCGGAGACGTCCCACGCGTGGGTGTTGGGGTCGGGCAGCTCCGGCGCGTTGTCGTTCACGTCCAGCAGCACCACGGTTATGCTCACGTCGTCGTTCTGGTGCCGGAAACCGTCTGAAAAGTTCACATTTTATTTTAATTACATCATTGATTGACTGATTCAGATTGTTGTCCGTAAATTTTCAAAGATTAACTTGGACACGTCATCACTATCAAACACGTCACTTTCTAACCATAACAATTCAATAACGTTCCACTACTATAGCCGTAGGTAGGTACTTTTAAAATAATTAAAAATATCTACGGCTTTGTTATATTTAGTAGAAGATATAAAATTATCACGTACACATACATTATATACGTACGTACATAAAAAAGCAGCAAATCTGATTAAAGCCGCGCAAGGCGATAGGAAATAGTAGACTAATAACCTGTGATGGCCAGACCTTCCTTTAATTCTGAAGCGTGAAAATTATTTTATGTGTATGTCTTACATAGGTAAGAATAACCCCCAAACATGAAACCTGGATCGTGGTTCCTTTGGGAGATAACAGGTAAAAGGTTGTTATCTCCCAAAGGAACCGCGATCCAGGTTTCATGTTTGGGGGTTATTCTTACCTATGTTAGACATACACATGAAAGAATTTTCACGCTTGTGAATTAAAGGAAGGTCTGGCCATCACGGGCTCTTAGGTTATAGTAAGTTATAATAAATAAAATTGTTATCTCTCGACATACCTCCACCTCTGTAGAAGTTATCAAAGATATTAAAGAAGATCAGATGCGTTTCCTCTCCGCGATCCCGGTCCAGCACCTCAGTGGACCCCTCGGGGTAGTTCACGTAGATGGAGCCCGTCTCCAGCTCCACCGCGAAGAACTGCAGCAGGCGAGGGTTCACGGCGTAGTTGATCTGGTAGCTGGTGGTGTGGTAGATAACTGGAAGATTTGTAAAAAGTATTAGTTATAACAAACCTTCTAATGGCCGTCTTTCAATCAACACCTTTTCGCAAATAGCCCAGTATAGGGTTGCTATTATACCTACATATAACCTTCATCTTAATCTTCAAATATGTTGGAAAGGCCAATTTCATTGCAGTAGGTCCGAATAACATCATAAGAGCTTCCAAGAATATGGATCCTGACCGTTGATCGGTCCGTAGAACACTCATCCGAATTCGTTAAACCACGACATGTTTTACACCGCAATATATTGGATATTAAAGAACAGCCAGCCAGAGTGGCAGCTGGCAGCCTTTATGGCTTGCCATTCTCCAATGTCTTATTAATAATCATTATTCAAAGCTGGGGCTTATAGCCCATAAGCCCCAGCATTAGATTCGTGCTTCGAATGCATCGGTTGAATATTACCATCTCTGTCCAAGTCCGTGGCGACGGCGTGTGCGACGTAGTCCAGATGTGTCGCGTTCTCCAGTATGTACACGGTGCTGTTGAACCGGACGTCGTCCCAGTCCGGCTGAGGCTCTTTGTTGTTCACGTCCATGATGTCGATCGTTAGCTGTTAATAAAATCATAGGTTTTATCGTCAATTAAAATTAAAAAAGTGGTGTTCCCAAGAAGAGTGTGGGTAGGATACTCCTATACTACTCGTAATACAAAACACTTTATTGCACACCGAAACAAACATACAAAAATAACATAAACAACAAAAGAAACAAGTACAATGGGCGGCCTTATCGCTAAAGAGCGATCTCTTACAGGCAACCTTTGGATGGAAAGATATACTATCATAGTTTTTCTTATATTCTCTTCGTACGGAGTTTTAAAAGCCTCCGATTACCTAGCAGAAACTCAAAAACAGTTGAATTATGGTATGTTGCCCGTTTAACCTGCTTTAGTTCACTTTGTTTACATTTTGCCTTCTCTCAATGATGTGCATTAGTTACCTCGCCGTCAGTATTATGGCAGTGTGGATCGGGCGGGCAGTCGGCCGGGTCCTCAGCGTAGCAGCAGTCGCTGGCGATCACCGTGTAGTAGAGAGACCAGCGAGGCGGCTCGTCCGCGTCTATCGCCTGTGCCGTGTCCACCGTAATCTGACCCGTGTAGAAGTGGATTGTTACCAGCTCAGGAGGTGTATCTTCGCGAGGGCTGGAACAAAGGACTTATAAAGTTGTTTGCTTAAAAGAAATCAAATGCATTTAGTATCCAAAATATAATAACGCCCCTTAAGATAAATAATAGTCACCAAGTGGTAATTACCCATACATTTTCACGACAAAACATGCTAAAACGGCTGTTATAGAAGCCAAACGTTTGGTACCATCAGCTTCTATCACAGTACGAGACGTAGCACAAACGATACAGTTGTAAAAATGCAAAGTGGCAAAGCTCCGTGTCTCATCCCAGGGTAAGGGCATTTTGATGTCCACTAAGATCAAGGAATATTCTGGAATAGTTCGATGATAATACAAGTTGAGAAACAGCCAAAGATATTGAAAGTGTACACTTACAAGATGGTATACCGCACTTGGTTGTAGAGAGGTCCGTCGATGTCGGTGGCCAGCACGGAGCCGATGACGATGCCGCTGGCGGAGCGCTCGCGGACGCTGAACGACTGCTCCAGCGTGCCTTCGTCCCACACGGGGGGGTTGTCGTTCAAGTCTATGATTGTTAGTGTGAACATCGCTGGAATCAAATGTTTAGATAAAGCATTAGTGTAGGCATTATTGTCTTACCTTTAGAGGAGAATAAAAGAAAATTGCATGGAGCTTACATCGGGTTATTCGGGTTGTTCGAGATCGTATTCTCTGTTTACCCGTGTTGGTGAAGGCGAAGAAGTGGGGCCTTTTTATTAACTCTAAAGTTTAAAATTATACATACGGACAGACAGACAGCGGAAATGACTTTGTTCTCTATTATCTGGGATATTTCAGAGAAAACAAGGCTGACACACACACGCAAGCAGTAAATGTTCCATTTTCAATTCGAGACTCTTTGCAACTTTGAGTCAAAGAACTTACATTCATCAAACTCATCTCCTATCACAGTTTCCCTGTCGTAGACGCGGATGGCCAGGTACAGCACCTCGAACATTTCGAAGTCGATGGTGATCCCGGGGCGGATCTCCTTCACCAGCACGCGCCCGACCGCGGATCCCTTCTGATTCTCATCTGGATACTCGGTTATTATTTCCACGCACCTGGAAAAATCGGAGTAAAAGTATTGTCTTTGTTGATGATATTTGTGACTTGTTCTATAATGAACTACCAATGGATGAAATAATTTAAAAAAATCAGTTGTGGGTGGTAAGACATTGTATGCCCAATAAGGCAGAATACATTATGACGACACAATTTTATAAAATAAAATGATTGATTGATTGATTGTGGGACCTTACTCATGGTATTCCCTGGGGTCAGTGTCCCGGCCCTGCTTGGTGGCGTACGAGCTGTCCCAGTCGATCTCGAACTCCAGCAGCGCGGTGGTGTCGGGGTCGGTAGCGGTGATGCTGGCAGTGATCAGGTGACCTTCGGGCACGTTTTCGTTAGTGGAATGGGTGCCTCGAGGCTAAAAGATTATCAACATGAATGTTTACTACTTGAGCTGTTATTTCTATTTGACATTCAAAGATATATTATGAGAGACTGGATGTAGAGTAACAATAAAAAGATACTGGTGACAATCTATACTAATTAATAATAAATATAGCTGGAAAATACACACAGCAACATTTAGCTCTACGGTAAGCCTTTAGCTTGTGTTACGGGTGCTAGATTTATTATTATTATTATTATTATTATTTTATTATAGACGAGCAGCTTGGATGCTGATGTGTCTATGTCACAGTGTTGGAAGGTACAGTCATTGTTTATTTCTTGTCTTCTGTAGTTTATTTGTGCGTAACCAGTGATCGAGTCTGTTTTTATTTCTGATATACTTAATATAATATACATACATAGATAGATTTCTTTATACCTACATTATGTATAACACCCAGAAATTCGGAACAAATTTACGCAGATCGTCCCGAAACGGAAATCGAACCCGCAACATATACACAAGCACATGCTCACCAGTCGCAGCGTGGGCGGCGTGTTGTTGATGTCGTTGAGCTGGATCACCAGCTGCGCGTTGGCTGTGTGGTACGGCTCCCCCAGCGTGTCATCAGCTTGCACCTACAATACAGAACAACAGGTCAACTAGTCATCAATAAAACAGAACATTTTTACATGACATGTGTTGCTTAGGCTTAATAATATTAAAACTCCCACCTGGACAAAGATAACACTCTGTCTGTGATAGTCAAAAGCGTCGTTGGCTGTCACGTGAATGTCTCCCGTTTCTTCGTTGATGCGAAGGAAATCGACTGCATTGCCCAGTATTGAATGTCTGAAACAAAATTGATTTCATGATAAGTTACACAATGCACACAATAACGACTCTCCTTTCAATGCCGATCGTTGCCATATTGTCTAGAAAAAAGCTCTTTTTGTCTCGTCCAGCTAAAATATTGAGACCTTGTCCTTCCAGTTTCTAAGGTAAATGTGGATCGTGTTTTGAAAATAAAAACATTTGTATTAGTGTGTTATGCTGGTTCACGTCGATTTATAAATATGAGTGACTTACATGACCACGTCATCTATATCCCGGTCGTGCGCCCTCATGTTAGCCACGAAGAAGTCCTCTCCCTCTGTCTCGTCGAACTGTACAGTGAGAGACTCGCGCTCAAATATCGGCAGCTCGTCGTTCCAGTTGAGGAGGTTCACGTGGAGGTAAGCTTCCCCTCTGTTTTCTGTCATGTTCATGTCGATCGCTACCACCTGATAAACATTTTACGTTTGAACATTTGTAGAAGTGAGCTCTATGGGTTTTACAGATTAGGTTTCTTAAAAGTGTCGTACGTAATACGTAATGATAGAAGAGGGAGGTCGAAATGTGGTCGAGAACGACTACAATGGCTATCTGTTCTCTTTTCTAATGACCTATTAGCATTTCTCAAGCGTATTGGTAACCCGTGACCCCTGCACGTATATATTCATACACAAAAACTTACCCTCAAAATAATGTTTTGAAACGCAGGAACCTCAAAGTCTAGCATGTGGTGGTCTGTGGTCCCCACAATGAACTCTTGTCTTTGATAACCCACTTGTGGTGCGATGTAGAACGCGTTGTGGGCCCCTGGAGGCTGAACGCTTTCAAGGTATACCGTGTATTGAGCATTTTGACCCTGAAAATTGGGGGTTATAAATTATAAGATTTTCGTATCGTATCCTTATCGCTTAATAAATAATAAAAAAAACTCACCAAATCACGATCATGGAAGCCAAACTCCTCCAAATTTAGAGTCATAGCAGTTTCCTCATCAATATCGATGTAGTAGTTATCATGGAAGGGCTCTGGCGAACAGTCATTCACATCATTGACGATGATGACTATGGGAGCAGCTGTGGAATAAGCTTCATTCCCGGCGTCATCTCGCTTGAATGCAATGATAGAGAGTTGGAAGACTTCTCTTTCTAGCGCGTCTCTGTCTATCGAGTCCACGTAGAACGTGGCTCCTGAACGCCCACCTGGGATGGTCTCTATGCGGAAGAATGTGTCTGCGAAATGGTGTAAATATATTTATTTTTTATTATATGTCTACTCATGTTAAGGTGTCACTTACTCAAAAGGAGGATAGAAGGCGATGAAAGGAAGAGTGGCCCTTAATGATCAGTTCGACGGTCAGGCAATTTGCATTTGATGCTTCAAAATATAGCGACTAATACTTATATTGCGTGTCAAAATAAACTCTGACCTTCTTCATCAGCCTCGATCCTGTACTCTATGGGGCGGTTGATGCCGGTGTCGCCGTCGATGGCCCGCACTACGAAGCTCTGATAAGTCTTCTCGTCAAACTGCTGCACTGCGAAGATCTCCATCCAGCGCGGCGGCCGGCTCTCCACGTTCTGCACTTGCACCATCAGGGGCACTGTGTGCTCGTTTCGGACAGAATCCTGTCGAGGAAATAGAATATACTAATGTAAAAATTCGATACAGAGCAGATACATACATCGTTTATTAGTTTAGGTTTCTTAGATTAGGTCGCAGTCTGTATAGTCTGTGGAACGGAGGTGGATAAGTGGTTAGGGAATATAAAGAAACTTCTGTCGAGATATTTATCCTGAATCAATAAAGACAGTGACTGTAAGTATTGACTTACTTTGAAGGTTTTATGGCTTACCTGGGCATTAGTAGCCCCTGTACAGGCTCAATATATTTAAATTACACAATTAGGTACATAAATCCGTAGAGCATCTTATAATGCCCTGAAAATGACTGAAGGCTGAACAGAACTAACCAAAAATAAACTAAGCTTTTAACTTACATATGCGGTAACACTGAAGATATGCAGCGGCATCTCTTCAAAGTTAAGCGTAGTGCTCATTCCTACAGTCATGTGCATGGTGAACCAGGTGTTAGGGAGCGTGGTGCCTACTAAGTAGAATATGTCTTCGTCTCCTCTGTCGCTCGTGATCTCGAAGGTCAACTGGCGCGTGCTGATCTCGCCGTCCAAGTCTGTGACTTCGTAGACGCAGGTGGTCATGCCTGGGTTGCCGTGTTCCTAAGAAACATTGCATAAGTGCTGGATTTTTTTTCAGAAGACGAATATTAAGGACATATAGGTTACTAGCTAATCTCCCAGTCTAGGTATGTGTCATCGTATGGAGCGATCTATTTCAGTCCTGTGTTTTCAAACTCGATTATGATAGCACAAGCTACCTCATCTTGCAACGTCGTTTTAAGCACGATACTGATACTGTTACATGATGAGCATTCATGCAGTCCGTAAGTACAGTTATGGGGAAACCAGCAAGTAAAGAGCCACTTAAGTGCTAAGAATACACCCCGTTACTTTGGCCAGTTTCCGGCTGCTTTAAAATTCCCTTACGAAGCAAGAAGCCAAAGATGTCAATAGGGAGGGGCAAACATGAATATTTATTGAGATACCCACAGCAGCCTGACACGCCTCGAAGACGTTGATCATGGGCCGGTTGTCGTCGATGTTGACGATGACCACTGACGTCATCACCACCAGCGCCTGCCCCTCCACCTGCACGTTGAACACGTACAGCTGCATGCCTGGGGACTCGTAGTCTTGTCTGCAATAGTAATGTAAATGTAATTCTGAAGCATTTAAAGGGTTCGGAAGCAAGCAGGTAACATCTCTGATGCCACAGGCGTCCATAGTAACCGCTCTCCACCAAGTGGGCCGCATGATTGTCTGCCAACTTGGTGGTATAAAAAAAATGTGGTGATAAGAGTACAATGTGCATGTGATCCAATAGTTTTGCTTAGCCATTGGGTTGGGAATTAGTTTGCTAATTTCAACATTCACGTTACGATTTGAGAAAATGCACTCGCACTGTTTGTACTATATTTACTTTGCTTATGGGTTTTTACGTAAATGTATGTTCCCATGGGTGCCTTATTAAAACAAAAAAGAGATTTATAAACCAGAAGACGGGCAGAAGCGACATTCTGTGTATGGGTAGGTTACTGTACCATACCAACATACTGCGATTACCAGCTAAAGACTTTGGCTGATTCTATAAGAATACAATCACTACGTGATGATGAACACTTGTAAATGCAAATGCTGTAAATGCTGAGTTACAGACCTTTGGGTGATAACGAGGTACCAGTATCCGTCATCGTTCCGTACCATAGCGGGGCCAAGGAGAGCGAACGAACCAGAGACAAAGTTCCTGTCTATGTGTGGCTCCGTGGCACCTTGAAGAAACAATTATTTATTTTTATAAAAATGCAAAATAGTAGATCGTAGGTATGTACAGCCTGACTGTTCCTATAAGTAATATAAGTAAAGTTGAAAGTAGGTAGTTAAATGCATCAACCAACACTTTCTCTGATGCCGATAAGGTACATAATGTAGAAAGCATTTATTGAAAAGATAGGTACATATCTACTCTTATCAGAATGAGGATTAAGACCTGTAGTAGTGTCACTTCATATGAAAAAACAACACTGCGACCACCAACCCACCTGGTAATCGTGTTATAGATACAATGTCCCTCAAGACCTTACTGGCTTCTAAAGGAGAAAGAGCTGCCCAGTAGTGGGACGTAATATGGATTTTATGATGGGAATACATGTACATTTTCATCTTCTTAACCTTCCATAAATTTTGGTAACATTTACGTGCATACGTGCAATTTCCATATCAGCCATAAATAAAACATTTTTGTTAATCATACTTTAGTGTCCCATTGTTGGGCAAAGGCCTCCCCAGTATCCTTTCGAGCGGCCTTTGCGGTCCTTTGCGGCCACCATCCTGCATTATACTTACTTATTTGAGCGTGTACATTGTATGTACCTAATGCTTTCTAGTATATTTCAATTGTAAGCTAATGTATATGAATGATATTAATATACTACTTATGTATATCTTACCATTATAATTAAGTTTCGCGATGACCACATCTCCCACCATCTCCTCGTCCATGTATATGACCTGTGAGCCCATGGTGGCCACGGCCGGCCGGTATATATCCATGCACACCTCCTCTCTCTCTGGACCCGCCGGGAACAATGGCCGCTCGCTCCATGGCACACCTGGTGTGTTCCAACAATTTGTAGAATATGTATGTATGTAACAGCTAATATTTTATATTATGTATAGCTCTTTCTAAAAACTGTCGTGGTTTGATAAATTCATATTGAAGGAGTCCCACGATTTGGGACGAAACGGTTGATCAAAAGTCTACGTAAATATGGTTCGTGTATTGCCCGTTTATCTCAATACGAGCTCTTTTTTTGTAGTTATAAATACTTTTGATTCATGTGGTTATGAAGGTATTAATGCTATTAAACTGATGTCTTAAGAATCTTGGGTATTAACAAACGTTATACACATATTGTAGGTACCAACAATACATTATGAGTAGGTACCTACGATAGCTTTAATCCTAAGTGTGCAATAAAAACCGCTAACAGTTCTGATTAGGAGAGTAAATGAGTACCTAAATAACAATAATTAGTTAAAAAATCGGGTACCTTCGTCTACCACTGGCATGTCATCTGGTCGGAGCTCCCGGGGTATGGCGGTCATGTACGAACATAGTACCGGTTCTGGAACAAACAACGGCGAATTATCCTACACCATTTACCAAGATAACAACCTCATTGGCAAAATCTTTTTGTTATTTTTTAACCAACACATAATGTAATTAAAACAAACAAATGCTAACTGTGGAACGAAAATAGGATAAGTTGACTTCTTTTAAATAAGTTTATAAAGCAAGCAAATAATAAGGTGTTAAGAATATTGTGATTATTATAGTTAATAAATTAAATAAATGGTCAAGTAATTAAAAAGAAGAATTAGAAATTACATTTCGAATAAGAAAATAAAGACATAACAGAAGTTTATTTTATATGTAGGTAAGTAGGTATATCATATGTATACTCGTATGTATAACTGAAGAATAAAAGATAACATACATAAATTACAATCTCATAAACTATTCTGCGTTTGAGACAAAATAAAGGACAAGCAATTTTCTTTGATTATGTAAAAATCAATTGGAGCAGTGATTTTATCTCACCTTGTGCATACAGTGGCGCTGATAAAAAGAGGATAGAAATAAGGAGGCGAGAGTCAACCCCCATTTTGCATCTTTTTTATTTTTACAATAAAAAAAATCACACTTTTCTCTAAAACGAATTTTATGTTAGTTATATGGACAATAATTGAAAAATTAAGGTAATGATTGTCCTCCTGGATTTCACTTTTTGGGTTACTCTTAACTGTATCACTTAAAAACACATTAAAAACTAAACCACACTATAAAATTTTCTTATTCAATTTATTTGTACTTAAAGCAATTTGTATCCTTGTGAGCAAATAATGCGAGACTGTTATTTTTCGGTATGACTAAGGAATGATAAGATTGCTATCGTGATAATTAGCTGTTCGTTTCACAATATTATTGGCCGATAGCTGATAGAATAGGTATGCCAGCATTATTTATAAATTATCTATTTTAAAGATAATCGTGCAAATCTATTGGTAGGTAAGTATATGTTATAAGTGAATAGATAAATATTGGGTACATAATAATTATGCTTCCTCCATGTTGTGTTTTTGGAACCTATACATGATTTTACAAAAATACGTGATCGAAAACCGACCGTTCTACAAAAGAGCCTACAGGCTGTATTTGAATATCTCACCTTTAAATAACAAATACCTGTCTTAAATTAAAGAAATTAAATATAATTAATTACATGGACTGCTAATAATTCTAATTTCTAATTTACTGTGGGCGAACTATGATCTACACTACACTGACGACTCGCTGTGAAGCGTATTGTGCATTTTCAATACCGCAATTTTAGACAGAACCAACTAGCCTAAAGTAGAAATTTTGTATTATTTTACTTAACATTTCGATTTTTTTTCACGTGGATATTTCAAAATTGTTCTAAAATCTAAATAAAATATTGGAGGAACGCATCGATAGAATGTAAAAATTAATTGGTGCGCAATTTAGCTAGCTATCTATCTCTTCAATCTTTAGAATGTAGGTAATACCTAAATTATTATTTATCAATTAAGTACTAATTGAAGATTGCGGTACTACTGATAAAGTAATCGGAAAAACTAACATTCACTTTCGAAGCAATCTTTGCAAGAGCACATTCAAAAATAAAAGTTTACATCATTGGAAAGGTTATCTATGTAGTTAGTAGCTGATAACAGCTAGTAATAGGAAATAAGCTTAGAGCTTACCACGGGGCTAGATGTTGCTGTGTGAATTGTCCAGCAATATTTATTTATTTAATTAAACATATTAATTAAAATAATATCGTGAATTAATTCGTATTACCAATTAAGTACCCAATCTCAATGTAAATTTTCTTTTTATGTCCAGGTTTTCTGTCAAGAAAACTGCATGTATTTTATGTTGTCAACTTTTTGTTTTGTCTGTGTTTTTTTGTGAAAATAAATTAATTATGATATAATTCATACTGTCCAGTGCATATCAAATATTTTGCTATAAATTTAGTAATATACCTGCTTGCCGTGAGTAGTCCCAAAGGTAAAATGTACAAATAATACCTACGTACCGAACCAAAATGAATTCCTACTATTAAATTGAGGAAAATGGTAAGTATAAGTACCTAAGTTTAACATTATTAATCACTAAAATGTCTTTACCTACCCTCCCTCAGTTACCCTAATCTCCCATGCTACATTTATGTCTATGAACATTTTATTAATATGGGTGCAGATACATCTATTTTAAACATAAATTCGTAATTTAAAAACATTTATCCATAATTTTTTTAAGAAGGTAGATGCAATCACATTTGCACAGTACAGATTTTTTCTTTTTAATTCTTGGTAGTTTTATACACACGGGCCGAACGGTCACTTACACACGATACGGTACCTAAACCAATAGTTTTGCTGTCACATAAATTTACGTGAGCTTTCTTGTTTACACCAAAACTTTCATAGTCACATTTTTTCTATTAATTAGTATGAAATAATACTTTGTCAAAATGTATAGTTCTAGGTCTTGAGTTGACAAAACATATTGTGATTTACTGCGCATGTATCTTTTTTCAGGTTAATTCAGAAAAGTTTAATTTAAAAAGTAAAAACACTAAGTTCTAAAAGTATAAAGTAAATGTATGTCGGGGCAGGCAAGAACATCGGTTGAAATATGACTCAGAACCGGTTTGTGCCGGCCGCATCGCGCTACGGGTTGAGGCGCCTCGCCGGGCCTGTTACTTGAAAAACTGGTTCAGACCGCTTTAATTCCTTTAAATACGACCGTCGGCCAAGCTAGCATAACATTCTTGTTTGAGCCGTTGGACGGAACAGTGCTTTGTTAGTAATAAATGTATTCTTGTTTGAGTAGTCGGTTGGAACGGTCTTCTGTTTGCAGTAAATTCATTTGTTGTTTGAAGTGTCGGTTGGAACAGCCCTCTGTTCGTAATAAATTAATAATAATAATCAGTTTATAATAATTCAGTGATAAATTTAGAGTCAATGGACCGAAACATTGTAAATTGGAATAAATAATGGACGTTTCGTTGTGGTTTTATTATCAACATGAAGACGAATGCGACGTTAGACCTGGTGACGTCATAAGTAACCAGATGCTCTCCTGATAAACACACACTTCTCGACATCCTACACATCTCTCTCCACGACATGTATATTGTAAAACTATGGATCTATTACATATAACTTGGCATCAAAGTAAAATAAAATAAGTTAACATTCGTAATAAAATCACGCCACTCGGTACTAGGGCACTTGTGTCAGATTTGCGCATCCCACGATTTACTAACCACGTCATCAAATCTAATCAAATACAGTCTCATGTTTACATCAAATCAAATGAACCTTAAAGAAATAAAGATTACAAACAAGATTATATTACATATTTACAGATCATGTTTGCTGCATGCTGTGCTTTAGTTCATGTCAATACTAAAAGTACCCACTTATGTGCCTGGTAACTAACTTTAACCAGGATTTCTTATGCAAGTTTGAATGTTGTCGAGTTCTTTGTTTGAGGTTTACGTACTCGCTGATAATTTACATTAAATATTCCTAATTGAATTTGGTTGATTTTTTCTAAGTTCCTTTTGAGCGAATATTACTTTAATACATAATTTTGATAAAAGATATTAAATTATGGATGTAGGAAATCACAAAATAATTAAATTAATTTGTAAGATTTACTTTACTGTATAATATTGTGTGTATATTTTTTGTAAAGTTCAATAAATAAATAAATAAGGATTAAGCTACGCAGGAAAATTTCACTTGACCTGTGATAGCGGCATGCCCATAGATGGTGAATGGGCGATAGAGTCCGCTTCGCCCGCGTGCGCATGCACACGGTGTCTCCTCATTCAGTCAGTGCTGTTCCGGAGATCAGTGCGTGTGCTCCGTTATCTCACAAGTAAGTTTATTTCACTTCAATTATTATAGTTTTAAAACAACCTAGCATATACTTGATGGTTCAACTGCCATTTTGTTTTTGGCACGTTGCGAAATATGCATATTGAAGTTGGATTTTTTCTCTTCCAGTTTTTAGTCATCTTTAGAATAGAATTAAGCTAGTACTTTTTTATTGATTCTTACGTAAAAATTTATATTAAGTTGTTCAGTGCTGGTGTTGTTTTGTTATATTTTTGATTTCTTAATTGCAAGGTTATCTTAGCAGAGTTCATTTGCTTTTTTATCTTGCATTTGCCCAACTTATTAAGTAAGTTGATAATAAATAATGATTTATAGGTACTCCAGGTTTCTACTATCTATTACTATTTTAATAACCTGATTAGGTAGGTACCTATCTCAGATTCACAGAAATATTGGATCTATCTGATAACAAGTTTGCTGAGGGTAGTTTTATTTTTATATTGGTAGCTAAAGAGGTGCTTTATTTTACTTCAGAGTCGATTTTTTCATTGATAATACAAAAAAACAAACACTTTACATGTATGTTTATTAGATAAACACATAGATTTTATAAACAAAAATATATTTTATCTAAAACAGTTCATGGTCATAGTTGTACTTAAAATTTGATGAAGGTAGGTGATAATATTAAGGTGTATACTGTTTGGTTTAAATTATTTCCACAGTCATTAATCCAGTTAACCAAGTTTCAATTGTAGTATCTTAATATATAATTTAAAAAACATTGTATATGTAAACGAATAACGATAATCGTGCGTTTTTAACAATAATATTCCAAAAGATCATTCCACAACATTGTATGTACTCGTAAAATAGTAGGTATGGTAGGTTATGTACCATTATGAAATCGTATTCGTCACCCGGAATCGCGATATCTACCAACTTTGGACTTTACTGACCATTGAGTCGCGATATGATTACATAAACAAATACCTATTAGTTAATGTCCTGGTCAGAGCAATAAACGAATGTACTACAAGGTAGGTATAGCTTTTAGAGAAGAAATTGAAACAGAAGTTTTTTTGTACATCGCCTAATCTATATTTATTAAGTCGTGTTAGTTACACTATTTATAACTCAAAACAGCTGAATCGATTGGGCTGAAAATTGGTGGGAAGGTAGCTTTGAACCATGAGATGGACAAAATACATAATTGTTACAGCGAGACACAATATAATATTCCCGCGGTAAAATGAATTGCAGTGCCTGAGTGCAGTAACTCGGAAAAATTATCCGTCTATTCTGTATAACCCGTTTGATGTTTAAGTATTGTTGGGTTTTTCGCTCAGCGACAAAGCCTTGTTTTTGTAATTAAATAAAATAAAATAAAAAATAAAGTATTGTTGTACTTTTATTTTAGTACAGTTAGATGAAAAAAAAAACAAAGACTATAAACAGCCTCGCAAAAATATTTGACCATATATTTATGCCTTTGGTTGTACATTGTATTTTTGTCAGGATCCATTTCTCCTACTAAAATATATCAAAAATGTTAATTTAAATATATGTTATTAGGGACTATATGTACTACGACGAACTAGCTCCAGCTTATTTTAAGCGATGAAATCATAATAATAAGAGATAACCTCTTGTTAAATAAATTACAAAGTGAACTGCTCATTGTCTCATTGGTTATCGACAAATAGTGAACTCAAACAAATACGTTTTATAGTTAAATAAAATAATACGCTCAATTTAAGTTTATCTTAAGAACTTAGTGATTTTTAAACAAAAGTTAAAGTAGCAGTAAAACCAATAATGACTTACGAGTTCAATGCAAAAGTGACAGTATCGGAAAACGGTAAAAACGGTGGAACTTACAAGAAGTGCTTCAATGGAACATGTGCTATGGGCGTGAACAAGAGGTCCAACGAAGCTCTGTCTAAAAAAGCTACAGCTTATTTACAAGCGGTCGAGAAAAGCCTTGGCATAAGTACGTACTAACATAATTAATATAATACTTAAAAAAATACTGTTACATTTTGTTTGCGATTTGATAGTTATTTGTACCCTGTTGCATGGCCTTTCTTTGATAAATTTAAAATCGGTATAACATGTTTAAACCCTAAATATTCTGATCTTATATTTTTAACGTGTTTGTTGAAATAAATAATGATCTTTAGCTTTAAATTTATGTAGTGTTTTGTCACCTAAAACCTAAGTGCATTGGTAACATTTACTATGGAATGAGGTGCGCGTTGAAATCTTTTGTTTGCGACGGTAGAAATTGTACGCACCGCAGCAGGAATTCTAGTATAATGGATCCTACGCTAAATAAAGGGCTATTTGCCAGTGCCATAAATTTATAAATTTCCAATATTATTTTGTTACTTGTGTGAAACTATAACAATCGAACAAATTATTGAAAAACGATCCAACCTGTAGAAGTTTAAAAACTATTTTACAAGCTGATATTATCCTCAAAATATCCGTCTTATCTGAAAAATGATAAATATTTTGGACATTTCACTGACGTATTAATTAAATTTAATGATTTAAAGTCTCATGGTATTTTTATTATTTGTTGCAGTGCCAGCCGTCCAGAATAGACCGAGTATACCGAAGCTGGAGGTGGTGTCCAGGGTGGCTGCCATCCCCATCGTGGAGTCCAGCATTGAGGTCACGGAGAAGGTGTACCACAGGATCAGGGTAACTAAGATTAGTTTTTCTAACTTATGTAAGAAGGATCTATAATCTAGTTTGCAAGAACACTGCGCTATTATTTATAGATGTAAAAGAAAGTCTTGTTACTCTACACTACATATTTATAATTTAAGAATAATATTGGAGAGGTAGCTGCAGGGCCGGATTTAGAGGTCTGGAGGTCTCGGGGTAACAAAGGAGCGGATGCCCCTTTGCCTCAAATTAGTGAATTAATGAAATGAATAAATTTTTTCTGTCGAGTTTTTCAATAAATCATTTATTGTGGATCCAAGTCCGGCCAAAATTCAAATTCAATCCAAATTAATCAAATCCCAAATCCGGCCCTGGGTAGCTGAGAACCAGGAAACGAACATAGGCTACTTTTCACAGCGGGAAAATATTTTAACGCGGTCGAAGCCACGGGGCGGAAAGCTAGTATAGTATACTTATACTAAAGATAGAAGATTTGTGTATCTGTGTCAAATGTCTTTATCATTCTAGTCCTAGTCTTAACAGAATTATTGCATGTGTGACTTAAACTAGGGCATATTATATGTCGATCAATTGACTTGTCTAAGAATAGTATTATGTCAAAAGTTCATCTGATGATCGCTCAGAACAAGTATCAAATGGATGATCGTTCAATTCTTTAAATAGAGCTCAGAATCATAGAATCTTTCGATAACTCGCACCTGTTCTGTTGAGTAGTTCTGTTGACAGAACTACTGGGTATTTTTTTCTCATTAGTTTTGTCCACAAAACAAATGGGAATACAATTCTCACTTGTTCTGTTGAGTAGTTCTGTTTGCCAGATTCTTTCAAAAGGGTTCAAAAAGTTTTTATTCACATAAAACCTCATAGTTTTTAAAACCAATGCGTCTTATGTTAACTAATCCTATAACTATATAATATTATAAATGCAAAAATAACTCTGTCTGTCTGTCTGTCTGTTACGTTTTCCCGCTTAAACCTCTCAACCGATTTTGATGAAATTTGGTACAGACAATCCTTAGACCCTGAGACAGAACATAGCCTACTTTTTATTTCCACGCGGACGAAGCCGCGGGCGGAAGCTAGTAATAAATAAAAAAAGAAAATTACAGTATTAAAAATTATGGTAACACTTAAAGAATAATATTGCATAGAAGTGAATCTTGCGTATTTTAACTAGTTGTTTTATGGTAGGAGTCAAATGCTATCTTCCGCTGGTACCTGACCCTGGGCGAGAGGTCGCTGGCCACGGGCGTCCAGCTCGCGCTGCCCGCGGTCCAGCTCTTCGAGACGCCGCTGCACCAGCTCGACAAGTTCCTCTGCGCGTCGCTAGATGTCGTAGAGAAACGGGTCCCTTCTAAACAAGTGCAAACAGTAAGTAATGATGTAAGGATATCGGCTTTTCTATACTAATAATTTCGTCAAGGGGTATGGTAGACTCGATCGAACCTTATTGAATAACAAAACATAAAATATTTTTATAGATTAATAGATTAATAGATTTTGAGTCGACAACATTACATCCGCAAGATTCGGGTTATGGAGAATTTCGTCAAATTCCACCCGAGCCGGGGTTTAATCTAGTTGTAACAATATTTTAACCCGCTCTTGGCGAACGTGGTGAATTAAAACCTAATCTCTCTCGTCAAGAGAGTAGTCCCTGTGTCCCAGCAGTGGGAACGTAAATAGGGGTGATGATGATGTGTCTCTAGAGACAAGTCAGAAAAAATATAAACCCTAAAGAAAATAAATTAGCAATATGCATATGAAGTTCGTAGGCACTTAGAAACTGATAACGATTATTTTATTGGTGATCACGCATCCTCGGCGAAGACAAGCTTTATCATATCGCAGTGCCACAGGTCGAATACATTAATGCTATTTATTTTTCAACCACCGCCTTATTACAATGTGATAACTACATTTTTATCTTATGCTTTTGATTGATATTCTATAAATGCAGTTGTTTTTTTTTTATTTCATTGATCGTTTTGTATTTATAGTAATTTGCTTTTGCATTGTTCAAGAGATTATATTATAACGTTATTTATGCCTAGCTTGCACAATATAAAGATATATATTTTGGTGCAAGTTTTTTTTTCTTAAAACGGCGATGAATTTTCCCTAAAGATAAAGGTCGCCGTAGTAAAAGTTTTGACTGTGGTCACTAACCGGCCTTATGTATGTCTATTTGCCCTAACAAAAGCACAAACATAATAGATTTGGTATTACTATTGAGCATCGTCATTTACTTATGTAAATTCCATAGATGTATTCTGAAACCCGCCAGTTCGTGCTGCGAAGGGCTGACTCCGTGAAGCAGCTGGGGACTGCAGTCCTGGACTCGCGGGTCACCGCGGTCACCGCCAACGCTCTCGACCGCGCGCTTACGAAGGCTGACGCATACGTTGACAAGTTTCTACCGCCTGATTACCAAGACGCTGCTGATGGTAAGCTACTGCTTTAAATAATTGACTTGGCTAAATAAATAAGGCTAAAAACAAATATGAATGTTTATTAGGGATTATTAGAATACGAAACAGGTAACATACCACGATTTAAATGTTTTTGAATAAGTTGTAGTAGGTATGTACTTGTCGCAATAAGAGACTCAGAAAGTACCTACTCAGATCGGTTTGTTTGTATACTGCGTAAGTACTAGCATAGACTAAATATACCATTTAGTCTATGGTACTAGCAAAGGTCTGTCCGTGAAGATGGCGCTTGAAACAGTGCCGTTATATCGGGTACTTTAAAGTCAGCATGGTATTATACACTTACAAGCAGGATTTAACTGAGTGGTTATGGTTACACAAATTGATAACTACCACGCTCTGCGAGTATGAGTACCTATGTCAGTCTGCATCCAGTCTAATTACTTTTAGGAATACTGATAACCTCATATCAGTCTAGACGTATTGACAAATGTAACAGGACATTGCTATTCCGGACTTTGCCATTATCAACTTTGAGCTAAATTACGAATCTGTCAATACGTGACTAATTATGAACTCATATCACTGGGCAAGTTATAAATATAGTGCATGATGAGTTCAGATGCTCTCATTTTATATTTGCTTTTAATATGCCAAAATATGTAAGTATCTACTACCTACCTATATTATTATGGCCTTTTACTGTAGTTCGACACTTTGATAATCAGACCTTGTGAAAAAAGACTATACCTGTCTTTGAGACAATTGTAATTTTCGTAAAATGAAACGTGCAACAAACCATAGTTAAATGTTTTTGAGTACCCTATATTCCAGTACTTGTAACAAGCAGCATCTTCACAGACAGACAACAGTCCCTCAGACCCATGATAGTTTAAAATGTATTACGAAGTTGTTTAAAAGTAACATCATATAGTGATGATTATAGTAACGAGCGCGGACGAAGGCGACGGCGCGGACGGGTCGGGGCGGGCGCGCGCCGCACACGCCGTGGCGCACGGAGACATGCTGCGGCGCAAGCTGCAGCGGCGGCTCACCAGGCAGGCGCTGGCGGAGGCCAAGGCCATCAAGGAGCAGATACACGTGCTGATCTACGTCGCTGAGCTGGTTAGTACAGTTATGGTGTAAGATGATCGTACACAAGCAGCGCGCCCGAGAGATGTCAAGAAAAAGCTAGATTACCTACACCAAAAGAAACAGTCAATATTGTTGTTTTTTTGAATAGGTACAGTATGCGTTAACGTTAAACTATTTTACTTTCAAAATTTTCGTGAAATATAGGTACTTATTCAGTTTATAACAACGGGAATTACTCACGTACACAGGAGTAAACAACTCTCAACCAAAACAAGAACAGTCTATAACAGGAGGAGTCCCGCGCCGTGCTCCGTCTCAAAAAAAATCAAAATCAATCAAATCATCAGTGAGAATGCTCTTGTTGTGGTTGAAACGTCGAAAGTTGTTTAACTCCTGTGTAAATACGTGAGTAATTCCCGTTGTTATAAAATGAATATCTAGTCTTTAAACTGTGAAAGAAACAAAACACCTAAACAAACATTTCCTCCAGGTTGCCACAGACCCAGCCCTCGCCTGGCAGAAAGCCAAGGAGCTGTACGACTCGCTGAGCCGGCCGGAGCCCGAGAACCAGGCGCGGCCGGTCACGCTGGAGGAGCTGGTGGTGCTGCTGTCGCGGGAGACGGCCCGGAAGGTCGTGCATCTCATTAACTTCACGCACACTGATCTACCCAGGTAGGTACTCCATCAATCAATTAACACTTTATTGTACTTATAAAATAACAACAAAGTAACAAAAACTTAATAGTATCTAAAAGTTAAGTGCATGGGGCGGCTTTATCGCTAGGAGCGACTCCCACTATTTACTCAAATATATGCTAAACTAACCCAAAATCTAGAAAATTTATTTATTTTCTCTTACAATATACATCTATGGAAGTAACTAAGTTTTCTTTGTGATCCAAAAGTATGAATAAAATAAATCATTTCAATTGAGATGAGTTCCAATAACAGCTTGAAAATTCTTGAAATTCAACTTAACTGAATAACCTAGTAACCTATAGCAACCTAGTAAGTTGCTATAGTTTTTCTTTTTAAAATACGACTGAAAATGTTAAATATGTTTTTTTTTTTTCAGAAACGTCCGTCAAGGCATGAAGATAGTCAGCAACGGACTGGCTACGGCGGCAGATGCTGTCCTTAAGGTTAGTACTACATGAACTTTACCTATTTTTGTACTTTTAATGCTTTTATTAAATTAGTTAAGTTGCTTAGATTGAATTTAACTCCTAAAGACTCCCATGTAGGGCTTAAAAGTTAATTGAAGATTGCTATGACCTTACTTTTGTTCTTGCTATTCATAACGAGCAATATTTTTGACACGACCGCGACGCAAAAAAATTGTTTTACAGGCTGTATTTTATTATAACTTTAACTTGTTTATAGACGTTACCGGTTGAGACAGCCATCACGGAAGTACGCAGCTTGAGATTAAAGTTGGAGGCCCTTCTGAAGCAGCTCCAAGACACATCCAGAGTCTACCTGGTAATACAACTAAATACTTTCAAGGGATTCAATTTTGACGTTGTTAATTATAATTTACTAGCAGACCTGTCCGCGGCTTCGCCCGCTTTATTCCCCTGTTTTCTCCCCTTTTAAACTTCCTGACTGTAATATTTTGTTGTTTTAGGAGCACCTCGCGATCTTCCTCGCTGGAAACGAGGAGAGGGAGAAAATCCCCCCCAGATCCTCCACCTACGAGAACAGAGACAACATGGCATTCAACGGCCTCAACTAAATTACATTAATTATTTAATTTATTTGTGTTTAATTAGTTGTTAGTCAATTTGGTGTTTTAATATTTTATTTTGAATTTATTAGTTGGATTATGAATTAAGAAATATTTATTATGTTTTATCTAAAATAATATAGATAGTAGGTACCCCATGTTTAAATAGCATTGTCAAATGTATACTATATTTGAGTGAAATATCGATAATTTACTTTTTCTATTTGTAGAAAATAGTTTAATTACGGTCGTGATTAAAATGGGTACAAAATTTTATAAGCTGAAGAAGAATAAACATTACTATTGTTAATCTTATTTTATTTACCTAAATATAAGAAATCGTTGACGACCTCTGTGGCTGCAGCGGTCGAAGGTCCGCCTACGACGCAAGAGGTTGCGCGTTAGATTCCCGCATTGAGACAAACGTTTGTGCGATCTGCAGATATTTGTTACGAGTGTCTGGGTGTTAGGTACCTATATAATGTAAAGTAGAAAATATATCTATCTACCGATTATGGTAAGCATCGCTTAATTTTTTATGAACTCTGTGTGTGTACTTACTTACATCAATGATTTTTAAACTTGACTTATGCTGGGTACACACGTACGTTCTTGCTCGATAAACTTGCTCGATCTCGAGCAAGTACGAACGTGTGTACCATGCAAGTCTCAAGACAAATGCTCGAAGCCAACCAAAATGTATGGTACACACGTTCGTACTTGCTCAAGATCGAGCAAGTTTATCGAGCAAGAACGTACGTGTGTACCCAGCATTACATATAAAAATACAAAGAAGTAAAAATTACGCTTGTTCTGTCAAATACAGTAGTAGAAATCTATCTCAACACAAATTGAAGAATTGCGCATCTCATGACGGAAGTCAATCATTGTTTCAAATTATTATTTCTTGACGTGGTTGAAGAAATTTGTCAAAGGTAAACACGTTTTCATCAAAACAAATAATTTCAAATTTTGATAATGGCCTGACTAAATTTCAGTTTAAGGTTTCTACATTAAAATACTAACCTACCTACTAAATTCTAAAACGATATTTTAATAAGTGACCACCTTCAGGTACCAATTTTAAACCAATAATTTCAAAATGAAGACAGACGCACAACATTTGATAGAGATCTATGAGCCGGAGCG
Organism: Chloroclystis v-ata; assembly: GCA_963691955.1. NCBI lineage: Eukaryota > Metazoa > Arthropoda > Insecta > Lepidoptera > Geometridae > Chloroclystis > Chloroclystis v-ata. The sequence goes on along the minus strand of OY829898.1, from coordinate 8,985,237 downwards.
AAGACAACCCAATGATTCGCGAATTTTTGTTGTAAGTGCTTTTTTTCTTTGAATTACCTATATTAGTTAGTTTAGTTTATAATTATGGTCCCTGCGCTAAATTACAAGACCAACGACTTGCATAGCCTACATAATGTTGCATGTTCAAATTTTATTTTGCGAACCTACGAAGAACGCAGTTCAGCCAAATTTAAAAGATAACTGTCTTATCAAACCCCTCGCACTAACTAACCTATCTCAGAGACGTCCTGATTAATCTTTTGTAAATTACAACTGAACAAAATATAGAATGCTTAGACACTAAAATGCAATTGTACATGGCGACAAATAGAGTGAGACAAATAGGTAGGTAGTAGGTAGGTAATTGAGCGCCATTCAGTACTCACTGAATGTAGCTCAGAAAACTGGTTCACGTCGGTAGTCCACAGTCCAGCAGCAATATTAACAGACAATATATAGCAGCATCAGTGATACCTACAAACGATTGGCGATATATTAGCGAAGCGTAATTTTTTTTTCAAATTTTGCCAATTATAGGTTATGTAGGTAGCAGTGGCATGGGAACCTAAGTCTGGCCTTTATCAGTTATTTTTTTCAGATTGAGCGCGAAATAAAAGACATGTTGACGCCAAGGAAGACTGACGTCGACAGAAGTAATATACGTAACCATACAACATTGCTTATGTTTATTCTGGCAATGTTCTGGGTAGTCACTTACGTGTTAATCATTACTACGACGTATTGTTTGAAAACAGTGGAAAATTTTGGTATACCCGCATGGTATAATTTGTCTTCCCTCATGAACAATGAAGAACCATTTGTCATTACATACTGATTTTCCCATTTGTATTATCTACTTATCTACTTAATTAAAATGTCTTGTTCTTATTTTCTAAATGTGTTTATTACCTTGATAGATATAATAGAAATACTATAATACCTACTATAGTTCAGATTATTAATATGTAAATATTAATCTCCATGAACCCGTTTCTTTTCCTTCGCGCATCTTACTTCATTGAGTTGAGTTTGTGGTCCAATAATCACTCAATCAAACAAAAGAAATATTCCCGACTTTGTTGGACATGGACACAGCTTATCCGCGTTTTATCTGTTCCTCGGAATACTTAGATTATACACCAATAGATATGTTTCAAAATTGTCTATGGAATTAGTTTATAAGATGACTAAAATAAAATGATGACATCTCTGTCTAATGTATGCAATTAAAAGGAGCCTAACTATATACACCACAGTTTCGCTTGGTTGCCAATATTTATCGTGACGTCATGCACGTGCCTTGCTTCGATATCATTACTGTCACTTTGGATATCATTACTGTCACTTTTTGGTTTTGTTTACATCGATAGTGGTGTTCTTGTATATTGCACGAGTTATCGATATTTTGATTTTAGACTTAGGTAAAAAATTATAGACCATGTTAATTTGAATAAATGTTGATAATATATTGTGTTTTTGCAGAATAGCATGAATCGTAGAATGAAATGACGGATTAGATTTTAGGTTTTTTATACAATATTATATTATTTTGAAATATAAATTATTTTGATATATAATAATACACTAAATATAAGTAAGTATATTGTATTAAGTATATTGTGTTTTATAATTATCTAAAACATTTGGCTTATTCAGGTCTTTCATTCGTTTAGTTATATTCTGTGGGTATATTAATTTAGTTAAAATGAACTTTAAACATTAAGTAGAACTCAAACTAGTTAAAATAAGGTTAAAAGTTCATTTTCACTAAATTAATATGCCCACAGAATATAACTAAACGAATGTTTGAGTTTGAGTTCTACTTAAGTATTTTTTTTTGTTCTAGTTAAAATGTTTTTTGTTTTGCTTGGTTTTATAAAATTCTATTATTATTTAAAGTTTTGGATGTAATTTCTAATATTGAGCTATGTGTGAAAACTTACTAGGCTTATTTAGACTATTGTTATGCTAAGTTAGTTAAAAATGCTGATGTTTAGTTTTCCTAAAATGTAAAAATAAAATAATAATATCACTGCAATTTTACTGTTTAATTTTTTGTTCCCTTGGGCAAATTATATTTGTGAAATTAGGCAGATAAATAAACACTTAGAGGACACAGGAAAGCTATTTGAATTCTTCTCTAAAGTTATGATAAGGCGTGCCCCCATACAAACATAATTTAACGCGGACGGAGTCGTGGGCACCACTAGTAGTTTAATATTTACGGACTTCAATTTACAATAAATACATTATCATAAAAAAAAAAGTTCAGTTGAAAACAAACTCTATCGATTAATTATTACAATATACCTACCTCGTACAACACTAATTTATGATATCGTAGGTATACACGATGTTTTGATGGTTATGCCCATTCCATTATATTCCTTCTTCTGAGTCGGAATACTCCTAATATTTTTGCAAGTATCGAGAATGATTGTATTTTGTACCTGTGATTCATTCACTCACTCATTCATTCAATTCCATTTCATTTCATTATCTATGGTTGAACCTCCTGAACTAATTTGAAAGAAATGCGTCGATGATTGTTTTGATAATGTTTTTGTGAAATAATTTAGAACTTGGAATCGAGAATAGTATTCCATAATAAAGAAAACAATAATAAGGCAGAATGCCTTCGATAGACGTTATAGTGCCTGGTGGGCCGGCCATGGAGATCGTGGAAGAGCCCCAGGCACCTCCGCCGCCTGTGATCGGCATCATCTATCCTCCGCCTGAAGTCAGGAGTATCCTTTACTAAATACCTTAGACTTTAGACCTTGACAAATTCGCTACACCCCGGATATAATTCAGGAGTAAGCTGAAGGTTATAAACAAAATCATAACCTTAACCATGGTTACCTCTAATGTAGTTTACTTTTGAAACCAATATTTCTCACAAGCTCCATAAATCAAAACGAATATGAATTTGTTTTGCCATTATAGCTAGTTTTTGCCAGGCAATACTTAGACAAGAAATACATTAAGTTCATAATTTTTTTAATATTAAGAAATTTCAGTAATAATTTCCTTAGCATCACTATTTAGACATTGTTGACAAAACCGCCAGTTTCGTGGCTCGTAATGGACCTGAGTTTGAAGCCCGAATCCGACAGAATGAACTGGGGAATCCTAAATTCAATTTCCTCAATGCTGGGGACCCCTACCATGCATACTATCAGCATAAAGTTAAGGAGATCAGAGAAGGGAAAGGTATGTGTAAACACCATTAACTATTTATTGAACGATTTCTTACTTAGATGAGTGTTACGAACGAATAATCACTTAGTTCATCTGAAGAGAATTACATACTACCATTGGTATGCAAAATGTGAATTCTATTGAGCTACGATAGTTAAAACTGATTACTTTGACTAAACCTATCAGATATGTGAAGTTAACTAGTTTTTTGACCTTCTTTTTCTGCAATTGTGAGTCCTTTGTGTGTGGTAGGTCCGCTAGTGGTACAGTCAACAGTAGAGGCTGTGAAAAGACCATAAAATACCAGCTGCATTCCCCTACACATCTACACCCCACCCAGTTTGACCCTGGAGTCAAAATTTTATGCAATTTGCAAGTCCTGATCATAATAAACTCCACAAACAATCAATCAAGTAAATAATCTGGCTCTAAGATAGTTACACATTTATTTGCTGCTGACAAGCAATTTAAAACATACAGTACATTAACATAAACTAGTTAAACAAACATGATGTTTGTTTATGTATGTTACCTTATATATGATTTACATTATATCAACACACATATGTATATCACACACAGGAAAAGTGAGACATTATAAAATATTTGTAGGTGTAGAACTGATACCAGCCGTCGCGCCCCCCAGTGTGCTTCGCCCCGGACTGGCCCCCGCCACCGCGGCGCGTCAACAAGAACTCCTCAAGGCCGCTGCCCCCATCGAGCCCCCACCGCCGCGCGACCCGCCCCCAGACTTCGAGTTCATCGCTGACCCACCCTCCATCTCCGCGCTAGAACTCGACATCGTCAAACTAACCGCGCAGTTCGTAGCCAGAAACGGCCGGCAGTTCCTCACTGATCTGATGAAGAAAGAGGAACGCAACCATCAGTTTGATTTCCTCCGGCCCCAGCATTCTTTGTTCCAGTATTTCACTCGTCTACTGGAGCAGTACACGAAGGTTCTGCTGCCGCCGAAGGAGCTGGTGTCCAAGCTGACGGCGGAGATTCGCAGCGGTATCCTGGAGCAAGCGAAGTCGAGGGCAGCTTGGCATTCGCATCAGGCGAGGAGGAAGGCTGCTGATGAAGCCAGGATTGAGAAGGCAAGTTACATATTAAAAGATGCACAGGTTTTTGAAAGTTGTCAATAAAACCCCGCTATACCCCGCCTCTCTCTGACAGCACACCATTTTATGAGTAACAGAGTCCTGCCCAACTGGAACTTACTGCCTGAAGATGTCGTCACTGCCACCTCTGTAAACTCCTTCAATAAACAAGCTCGACAACTGGTTATGGAACAACACATCATACTATGGCTGCCGGTCTAAAAATAAATAATAATAAGTTACTTAATCTTAATCCACAGGAGCGGCTAGCGTACGCGTCCATAGACTGGCACGACTTCGTGGTGGTGGAGACGGTGGACTACCCGTCGGGCGAGCCGGGCGACTTCCCGCCGCCGACCACGCCGCTGGAGGTGGGCGCGCGCGTGCTGGCGCAGGAGCGCGGGGAGGACCTCGGCGCCGCGCAGGACATCGACGATATGGAGATGCAGGTACATGTCTATTGTGATTTAATAACCACCTGGGCAACAGGTGTCGTCGGGGTTTCTCTACGGGATCGAATCTGAAATGAGGAAATACGTAGAAGAACGCGGGTCACCGACATAGCCCAGCGGATTAGCTCTTTAAAGTGGCAATGGGCAGGCCATATAGAACGGATGGCCGATGGGGCCGAAATGTTCCACGGATCGGAAAACGCAGCGTCGGACGTCCACGTAGGTGGACAGATGAATTGGTAAAGTTAGCTGGTTCACTGTGGATGCAAGTCGCATCCGACCGAAACGACTGGAATTCATTAAGGCAGGCCTATATCCAGCAGTGGACGTCCAACGGCTGATGTGATGATGATGATGAACGACCACCTTCTCCATTTCACCACAAGGCACGCAGACACACAGACAATACCATCCCTACTTAGTAGATATCCGAATACCCGTACGAAGCGATACTCACCGACCTTCATTATTCGCACTGCCAAAGCTTGGAATGCGTTGCCTGCTGCTGTTTTTCCTGAAACTAATAATCTGGGTCTCTTCAAGACAAGAGTGAATAGGTACCTTTTAGCTAGACCCTTGCGATCCATCTTCGGCCACATTGACACTTTCCATCAGGTGAGATTTTGGTCAAGCAAGGGTCTATCATCAATAAAAATATAAAAAAAATATTTTTATTCTGGTCAACTGGCTGGACTAAACAAAAACTATATCATAAATTGTTACTAAGCTTTTAATAACATTTGACTCACAGTTGGCTACAATAATGTAAACAGAATTGTTTGTTTTGTTGAGTACTATTGAGTACTATTTGCAAGATAAACTGTGACCTTTTACTGCACAGTGAGGTTTTAGTGCAGTTCATATCATTTAAAATTTGATTATTGTTATAAATTTCACTATTGGACACTGCTCGGTCTAGTAGAACCAATAATAAGTGTAATTTTTTTATGCTATTGCATAGCTTCTTTCGCGGGCCTTGAGCGTGGAGACCGAAGCCATAAATTTCGTAACGAAAATAACCTAGCACCCCCCCCCCCTCCGACCGTGCAATAGCTTTACCGCGGTATTCTCCGAGTGCCACACGATTTTATTTATATTTGAGAAATTATTAAACCTTATCATTTCTTTACTTCCAGATTGAGTCAGACTCAAGCTCCTCATCGGACGAGGAGCTGGACGAGATGGAGGACCGCACGCACCAGCAACAACGTCCGGACAACAACCAGGTCCAGGATATGGAGGAGGAGAGCTCCTCCTCCGAGGACGAGGGTCCACCTGTTGCAGGTTAGTACTACTGTTTGTGACCGAGTGAGATATTGAGTCAAGATGGAGGATAGTAGCAAGTAGCAGTGGCCAGACAACAACCAGATGCAAGAAAATTTATGGGAACTTTAATAATTTTGATATTATTGTAGAACATTTGTCATTAAAACACTATTGTATTCAGATGAAAAACGCAGTTGATTCAAACACATTGAAACTTAAAATTAACTTGACAGATAGCCGTAGTCTAGAAATAGGGTTTTATTTTCACACTTGAGGTAACGAACCTGAATCCTACAATTGAAGTAACTAACCATCATGTTACTATAAAACTGTCGTGGTTTGATTAATGCATATTGAGATAAATTCATATTGAGATTCAGTGCACTGCGGACCGGGCGAGCGGTCGTGATCCGTGTCCTTGATCCTGAAGAAGCCCCTCGTTCTGGGACGGAACGGTTGATCAAAAGTCAACGTAAATAAGGTTCGTGCATTGCCCGTTTATCTTATGGATGAACCTTGTTGTATTCCAGAGCGGACCGTGCCGGCGGAGGCGTTGCTGCCGCCGCGCGCCGACCGCGTCGTCGTCAAGAAGTACGACCCCAAGCGCGCGCGCCAGCCGCCCGCCGCGCCGCCCGACGAGTGGCTCGTCTCACCCATCACCGGGGAGAAGATACCCGCCAACAAGGTACATAGATAGCACTTATTGGTGAAAAACATGGTACATTACATGGTTGGGAGCGTCTTAAATCCTAAGGTAGATAGCATTTACTGCTGAAAAACATGGTACATGTCATGGTTAGGAGCGTCTTAAATCCTATATTACGTTTATCTAGACACTATGACGAGTTCTCTAATAAATTTATGATAATTGTATATTAGAAACTGACAAACAATTACGCACTTAGACAGTGCATTATCATTCAACACCGCTTAGTTACGTGAAACGGAACACGCGGTATGCGGTTGCAATTGACAGTCGCGCTCCGCCGATCACTAGCCTCAGTCGTGCGACCAATGAGTGATAACTGATAACGCTGCGTCTGTTCAGCTATAGGATGCTCCTTTTTATGAAATAAAAATAAATAAACATGCATTTTCTGGTTCATCTATAGTAGTTAATACGACCCCAAACCCCATAACTCATAACATCTGTTCTGTTATGTATAGGTTGCGGAGCACGTTCGCATCGGTCTGCTGGACCCGCGCTGGCTGGAGCAGCGCGACCGCGCCGCCGCCGACCGCACCGACCGCGACGAGGCGCTGGCGCCCGGCGCAGCCATCGACGCCTCGCTCAAACAGGTAATAAACAAGGACAACTTAAATGTGCTAGATTTACTTGTAGCTGTAACAACTATTTATCAAAATATGTGTGCAAGTTTTTAATAACCTTTGAACTACAAGTTCACGCCGATCATATTACATAAACATAAATGATTAAGTAATTTAAAACTAGCACAAAAACATGTTATGAATCACTAATAGATAAACAAAATTAAAAACTATATTCTAACACTGACTACCTTATGGTAGCCTATGTAAATGGTACTTTTCCCATTAAATATGCAATGGCTGCTAGCGGAATGTTTATTATGTGCACGAGAAAAAATGAATATGGCAACTATTTGTTATTTTATAGTGATTGACTCTCACTTAAATAATTTATGAATATGGCAGTTTTCTTGCTAGCAACATAATACATCAATTTCGAGCTAACATTAAAACTGTTCTCCCCAGCTCGCGGAACGCCGTACCGACATCTTCGGTGTCGGCGACGAGGAAACCGCCATCGGAAAGAAGATCGGCGAAGAGGAACGAAGAAGGGACGAACGGGTCACGTGGGACGGACACACCTCCTCCGTGGAGGCGGCCACGCGCGCCGCCCGCGCTCACATCACGCTCGAGGACCAGATACAGCAGATACACAAGGTAACAGATACACAACAGACAACGCATCAAGTCAGTCTTCATCACTATAATAGTGTTAATGATCGTTTGAACTTTTACAGCCTCTGTCAAACAAGTTGCAAATATACAATTACACAATATCTAAAAACACTTAATTATGACGAGATAGAAAAGCTATTACAAAGCATGTCTTGATATTTCCACATTAATTTCAATCATATAGATACAATTATACACTTTCACACTCATTACGTTATACACACACTCATTACGCTAAACACTTTCACACTCAAAATACAGATAAGAAATATAACTTAGTGGGGCGACCTGGTGACCTGTAATTTAGAACCTACATCAGGCACCAGTCTCTCACAACGTCTCAGTACTGATATCTTTAGAATTGTTTATACATTAAGTTAATTTGCAACAAATATAGTAGTACTGGTTTGTGAGAGAAATAAATAAATAATTTTTTTTTTTATAGTTATCTATAACATTGAATGTCGGCAGGTCAAAGGGCTGCTCCCGGACGAGGAGAAGGAGAAGATCGGTCCGAAGCCGGTGCCGCTGGGCGCGGGCGGCGGCGGCGGGGGCGGGCGCGGGGCGCGGGGCCCGGCGCCGCGGCCGCCGCCCGCGCCGGTGCTGCTGCAGCCGCTGCCGCCGCTGCCCTCGCTCATGGTGCTGCCGCCGCGCCCGCCGCTCATACCCGCCGCGCCGCCAGGTACACTACATCATACATAATTAGTAAATATTGCTGGACAGCAACATCTAGCCCTGGACAATTATACAGCAACATTTAGCCCCGCGGTAAGATCGAAACTTGTGGTAAATGTGCTAGATTTCTGATATACTTGATATAATAATATACATACAGATATATATTTTTTAGTATACAAAACACCCAGACACCCGGAACAAATATCTGCAGATCATACACATTTTTGTTCCGAGGCGGGAATCAAACCCGCAACTTCCTGCGTCGCAGGCAGACTTTCGCCCGCTGGCCTCATCTCTTTAGTCAAGAGAGAACTCTTTGCATCCCAGCTGTGAAAACTTAAACAGAGGTGCTGATGCTAAGTAATAATTTACAGATGAGTAGACAATTATTTGGTTTTTATATTTTTTGACGTGTCCGTGTAAACTGTAAATAATTACGTTGCTATGAAAATAAATGTGTTAACTATATGACAGGTTACGGGTACGGCGCGGTGCCGCCGGCCCCGCCCGCGCCGGCGCCGGAGGAGGAGGAGGGCCCGGCGGCCAAGCGCCTGCGCACCGAGGACGCGCTGGAGCCCGAGATGTCCTGGCTGGCGCGCCATCCGGGCCTGGCACCGATACAGGTACTAAATGATCTGATCATTACTGCGATAATTGCTTTCAAAAATATCTACACACTGAAAGTCTAGATATTGAGTGTTACAAATATTCATACCAAATTTCAGCTCTCTGTAAATTCTGTAAAGCAAGATGTAGGAAATCGTGCTATTGCTGATTATTAAAGCCGAAATTACACATTTTTTAATTTAACTATAATTTGTGGCTCATAACAACAAAAAAAATATGAGCTTTTTTAGATAATAAGAATTATATCTAAATTACATAGAAATGTAATTTAGATATAATTATGTTTTTAAATAAATAAATCTTTTAATAAATAAATAATTTACGTGTGCGCGTCTTCAAACGTTCATTATGGTTAGATTATTAGGCAAGGGGACAATGCACAATACGCTCCATAGCGAGACGTCAGTGCAGATCCTAATTCCGCCACAACAAAATATAATTATGGTTAGATTCTGCGGTGCGTGTGACCTCAAACGATGATGATATTGGAACTGTATATAACACTGGTAATGTTATTTGCAGGTGTCAGTCCCGCTGGCCCCGGAGCGCGCGGAGTGGCGGCTGGACGGGCGCGGCGTGGCGCTGAGCGTGCCGCTGAGCACGCCCATGGCCGAGCTCAAGAGCATGCTGCAGCGCTCCACCAACATGCCCATCGCCAAGCAGAAGCTGCACTACGACGTAAGTACTACAGTCCCGCTGGCCCCGGAGCGCGCGGAGTGGCGGCTGGACGGGCGCGGCGTGGCGCTGAGCGTGCCGCTGAGCACGCCCGTGGCCGAGCTCAAGAGCATGCTGCAGCGCTCCACCAACATGCCCATCGCCAAGCAGAAGCTGCACTACGACGTAAGTACTACAGTCCCGCTGGCCCCGGAGCGCGCGGAGTGGCGGCTGGACGGGCGCGGCGTGGCGCTGAGCGTGCCGCTGAGCACGCCCGTGGCCGAGCTCAAGAGCATGCTGCAGCGCTCCACCAACATGCCCATCGCCAAGCAGAAGCTGCACTACGACGTAAGTACTACAGTCCCGCTGGCCCCGGAGCGCGCGGAGTGGCGGCTGGACGGGCGCGGCGTGGCGCTGAGCGTGCCGCTGAGCACGCCCGTGGCCGAGCTCAAGAGCATGCTGCAGCGCTCCACCAACATGCCCATCGCCAAGCAGAAGCTGCACTACGACGTAAGTACTACAGTCCCGCTGGCCCCGGAGCGCGCGGAGTGGCGGCTGGACGGGCGCGGCGTGGCGCTGAGCGTGCCGCTGAGCACGCCCGTGGCCGAGCTCAAGAGCATGCTGCAGCGCTCCACCAACATGCCCATCGCCAAGCAGAAGCTGCACTACGACGTAAGTACTACAGTCCCGCTGGCCCCGGAGCGCGCGGAGTGGCGGCTGGACGGGCGCGGCGTGGCGCTGAGCGTGCCGCTGAGCACGCCCGTGGCCGAGCTCAAGAGCATGCTGCAGCGCTCCACCAACATGCCCATCGCCAAGCAGAAGCTGCACTACGACGTAAGTACTACAGTCCCGCTGGCCCCGGAGCGCGCGGAGTGGCGGCTGGACGGGCGCGGCGTGGCGCTGAGCGTGCCGCTGAGCACGCCCGTGGCCGAGCTCAAGAGCATGCTGCAGCGCTCCACCAACATGCCCATCGCCAAGCAGAAGCTGCACTACGACGTATGTACTACAGTCCCGCTGGCCCCGGAGCGCGCGGAGTGGCGGCTGGACGGGCGCGGCGTGGCGCTGAGCGTGCCGCTGAGCACGCCCGTGGCCGAGCTCAAGAGCATGCTGCAGCGCTCCACCAACATGCCCATCGCCAAGCAGAAGCTGCACTACGACGTAAGTACTACAGTCCCGCTGGCCCCGGAGCGCGCGGAGTGGCGGCTGGACGGGCGCGGCGTGGCGCTGAGCGTGCCGCTGAGCACGCCCGTGGCCGAGCTCAAGAGCATGCTGCAGCGCTCCACCAACATGCCCATCGCCAAGCAGAAGCTGCACTACGACGTAAGTACCAATACAAGGGACTTAGGCTTTTACCTGACTCATTATTGAGTCTACTATTGTATATTACCTATTAGAAAATGGTATGGGATCTCCCACTCCAGGACCAAGGTTACGATCTTGTAATTTTTCCTATACCATTTTCTAATAGTTTAAAAAACTTAAGCGAGAGTCAATCAATCACTATATAATAAACAAGCTGACCTGCCGACAGCTTCGCTTGCGTTTCTTTAAGTTATCTCGTATAGTTTTTATAAAAAATAGCCTATAACCTTCCTCGATAAATGGACTATGGTTTGAACGAAGTCATAAACTATTTCATATACATAAATAATTGCTGCGGAAGCCTACATGGGCGAGTCCGACTCGCACTTGGCCACTTTTTTTACTATCATAAAAGTGAATCTTCTTCTTAAACGATAGCCATATACCTACTTTCGTTTAAAGAGTTTATTTTAGTAGGTACTGACGGAGTCCCCGTACAAAGCATGATACCTTACCGAACGGGCTGGTTTATTTCGGTACTTACATTTTTAAACTCTGATATCTTTCGAATGGAATGTCCGAATTGAATAATTTAAAAAGTTTTATAGAGATATTGAAATATTCGTAATTACAATGTAATTTATTTTAATGATGTTTTATTTGAAAATACAAATATATAGAGCTTTTCCTAGCGGCGGCATTTTAATTAATTATATTGAAAATTAAAACACTTATTGTGACATAACTATAATAGTTAGATATATGCTATCGCGACATTTTTTGTAGGTATTAATGTGTTCTACAAAATTGTAGTACATTGTATATTTCTAAAATGAATACTTTTCGCAGCGCATGCGATATAAGGATTTTTTTTACATCTTGGGTTACATATTTGCGTTTTTTTAAATCGGACCATTGGTTCCTGAGATTAGCGCGTTCAAACAAACAAACAAACAATCAAACTCTTCAGCTTTATAATATTAGTATAGATATGACTCTTGTGTATGACATTTTTTAACTTATTTGTAATACTTGAGTTATAATCGACAACCTCTGGCAGCGGGCGATGTTTACACAATTTGTATTAGACAATTTGTATGATCTGCAAGTATTTGTTCCGGGTGTTGTTATATGTATAATAATAAACATTTATTTCGTTTGTCAGGGTCTTTTCTTCAAAGACACGAACACGCTGGCCTACTACAACGTGCCGCCCGGCGCCGTGCTGCAGCTGCAGGTGAAGGAGCGCGGAGGACGCAAGAAGTAACTCTCGTCACAGTTAACACGGTTCTAATCCTACACATTATGTTAATAAGAAAAATGTTCATATTACTGAATATAATTACATTTTTATCCGTGTTCAAAACCCTACACACTACGTTGATGAGCAAATTGTTTATTTTACTTATTAGAATAGTTATTGACCGTGTTCAAATCATCCTACAAACTATGGAGATATGCAAATTGTTTATAATATTACATAGACAGCTGCATTTTACAAATTACTATTTTCATGAATTAATAAATATTTAAAATTAATAATCCTTTTATTTCTTGCAACTCTCAGTTGATATTAATCTTGTTTGAAATTAAAACTTAAACATATTAAGTTGTATTAAAATATATTATTACATTTCAAGTCATTTTGCAAGATCTCCTCTGCTGTTGAAGGCCTAGGAATGCCACTTCTCTCTATCTTGGGCTATTTGAATCCAGCTTGGACCAACTGTTACCACCGCTACCACGCTTACCATTCGGGTCTCTCCAACACCACGCACAAAGGACATTTGAGTTTTTTGTTATTTCTAATTTTAATATATTTACTTAAAAAAGGGGGTCAATTAAAATGATGTTTTAAATAAACACTTTGTAAGCAATAGTTATTTTATTAAAACAGTATAAAAACAACAATAAATTATGCTTATTAATAAATAAAGCAGATCAGGAATGTTTTAGTGAATATTGCACCGATTCTTACATACTTTTAGCACCAACAGATTTGTCTGTATGCACTAGGAACCTTGATCTATGATCAGTTTGTATGTCAATAAAATTAAAAATAATAACAAGTTGACTAAAGTCACTGGAATGGTAAATTTATGTTTAAAATATACAATGAATCCAATCAACGAATTAAATGTTGTAAAAAAATGCGCACAATAGTGCCTACAATTATTCAATTGAAGTCTAAAAAATCTCAATAGTTAGATCTAAAATTGCACTATAAAAAAGGAATGCTGTGCACTCAAATTAAGCTCATGTGCGATATTTTAATATTATCATGTCTTATTCTGATGCAAGAAAGCTACGCCAATGGAAGAGGGACTTCATGGCAGATCACAGTTTACAAAGGTTTGTTTTTTCAATATTATAAGTTCATGGTTAGAAGACTATTTTGTTAGAAAAGGAAGATTGTTATCACGCCATGGAATGTTATGTCACTGTAATTTGGGAATGTTTTCAATGATTTTCTTGTATCGTGCGAGCATGGGCGTGTAGATCCTATCGTGGTCGGGGTACGGGGTGGCCACGGGAGATACCGTCGGTTCAGAACCTGAAATTTTATATCAATTAGAAATATTGGTCAGCTATGAAAATTCAAATGAATGAGCTCAGGGGGTGGAGACATCCTCTAGGAAAGAAAATCCATAGTATCAAGTACAAAAATATTCTCCAGTCAACTTACCTGGAAGTTTAACTCCTGTCTTTTCGCTCCACACTTCGGCCGCTCGAATGGCTGCCCCGAGCAAGGCAGCGTTGCCATGCTCATCCTGAAAAATATAAGGTAATTAATGAATAAGGAAATAACAAGTTTCCCCTTGTATCCGTTTCTTTCTTATAGTAGGTACCGACATTAACTGGATGTGATAAGTGCGGTAGTGACTATCACTATTTTCTCGCTCTTATAAATTTTGATTTTGATTGATAGAAAAAGATGGATTTTATACTGTCTGATGAAATTCAATGCTAAAAACAAATAAATACCAGTAAAGATGAAAACATAACCTTAAACACAAGATATATTAAAGGATTAACACTGATAATGTAGTAACAAAGATTTACCATAACATAAACGGGAGTATTGAACACATCTGAGAATATTTGCAGTAGCTCCTTATTGACGGCAGCGCCCCCTGTCGCGATTATTCGTGAAGATTCATCTGGAATGAATTCTGTGTTATACAATTGCACTGTGAGCAACAGAAGATGCAGGGGTACCTGACTATCTTTCTACCGGAAATGAGATAAACTCGACGCTTCCCCTTAAGACTATCCTATTACTACATGCACACGTTGTGGCGCTACTTCGCGGCCCGTGTCACGGCACCGCAGAAAACCGCAGAAGCGCTGTAGTGCTCATGTAGCATTGTGCAGCATATGCTGAGTGGTGACCGATTTGTGTATTTCAGTTTTATTCTTTTAGATTTTAAGTTTAATGATTGTATAACCCGCGCAGTTAAAGAATAGATCTGAAAATGGCGGCGGGTACGTATGGTACGGTTACCTATCCTGTAGCCCATGTCCACACGCAGTTTACCTATCCTGTAGCCCATGTCCTCGGCGTGCGTCCTCCTGGCGAGCGCCTGTCCCTCCAGCAGCGCGCGCGCCTCGAACTGCGCGGCGGGCCGCTCCACCGCGCGTCCCTCCGCGTCCAACACGCAGTTACCTATCCTGTAGCCCATGTCCTCGGCGTGCGTCCTCCTGGCGAGCGCCTGTCCCTCCAGCAGCGCGCGCGCCTCGAACTGCGCGGCGGGCCGCTCCACCGCGCGTCCCTCCGCGTCCAACACGCAGTTACCTATCCTGTAGCCCATGTCCTCGGCGTGCGTCCTCCTGGCGAGCGCCTGTCCCTCCAGCAGCGCGCGCGCCTCGAACTGCGCGGCGGGCCGCTCCACCGCGCGTCCCTCCGCGTCCAACACGCAGTTACCTATCCTGTAGCCCATGTCCTCGGCGTGCGTCCTCCTGGCGAGCGCCTGTCCCTCCAGCAGCGCGCGCGCCTCGAACTGCGCGGCGGGCCGCTCCACCGCGCGTCCCTCCGCGTCCAACACGCAGTTACCTATCCTGTAGCCCATGTCCTCGGCGTGCGTCCTCCTGGCGAGCGCCTGTCCCTCCAGCAGCGCGCGCGCCTCGAACTGCGCGGCGGGCCGCTCCACCGCGCGTCCCTCCGCGTCCAACACGCAGTTACCTATCCTGTAGCCCATGTCCTCGGCGTGCGTCCTCCTGGCGAGCGCCTGTCCCTCCAGCAGCGCGCGCGCCTCGAACTGCGCGGCGGGCCGCTCCACCGCGCGTCCCTCCGCGTCCAACACGCAGTTACCTATCCTGTAGCCCATGTCCTCGGCGTGCGTCCTCCTGGCGAGCGCCTGTCCCTCCAGCAGCGCGCGCGCCTCGAACTGCGCGGCGGGCCGCTCCACCGCGCGTCCCTCCGCGTCCAACACGCAGTTACCTATCCTGTAGCCCATGTCCACACGCAGTTACCTATCCTGTAGCCCATGTCCTCGGCGTGCGTCCTCCTGGCGAGCGCCTGTCCCTCCAGCAGCGCGCGCGCCTCGAACTGCGCGGCGGGCCGCTCCACCGCGCGTCCCTCCGCGTCCAACACGCAGTTACCTATCCTGTAGCCCATGTCCTCGGCGTGCGTCCTCCTGGCGAGCGCCTGTCCCTCCAGCAGCGCGCGCGCCTCGAACTGCGCGGCGGGCCGCTCCACCGCGCGTCCCTCCGCGTCCAACACGCAGTTACCTATCCTGTAGCCCATGTCCTCGGCGTGCGTCCTCCTGGCGAGCGCCTGTCCCTCCAGCAGCGCGCGCGCCTCGAACTGCGCGGCGGGCCGCTCCACCGCGCGTCCCTCCGCGTCCAACACGCAGTTACCTATCCTGTAGCCCATGTCCTCGGCGTGCGTCCTCCTGGCGAGCGCCTGTCCCTCCAGCAGCGCGCGCGCCTCGAACTGCGCGGCGGGCCGCTCCACCGCGCGTCCCTCCGCGTCCAACACGCAGTTACCTATCCTGTAGCCCATGTCCTCGGCGTGCGTCCTCCTGGCGAGCGCCTGTCCCTCCAGCAGCGCGCGCGCCTCGAACTGCGCGGCGGGCCGCTCCACCGCGCGTCCCTCCGCGTCCAACACGCAGTTACCTATCCTGTAGCCCATGTCCTCGGCGTGCGTCCTCCTGGCGAGCGCCTGTCCCTCCAGCAGCGCGCGCGCCTCGAACTGCGCGGCGGGCCGCTCCACCGCGCGTCCCTCCGCGTCCAACACGCAGTTACCTATCCTGTAGCCCATGTCCTCGGCGTGCGTCCTCCTGGCGAGCGCCTGTCCCTCCAGCAGCGCGCGCGCCTCGAACTGCGCGGCGGGCCGCTCCACCGCGCGTCCCTCCGCGTCCAACACGCAGCGCGTCGGCGCGGCGCGGGGGACTATCTCCGCCGTGTCGTAGTATATGCCTGGAACATGTTTATTGCAACCGGTTTACACTCAGCCCCACTGTGATTGCTGCTGCTAATTTTGCCCTAACTTCTGAAAGAGAGGGTCGAATGTAAACGCGCTCGCGCTGCTCGGCTTTTGACTTCCAAACGATAAAGCCACAATCGAAGAACATAAGACTTGTCATCACCATTAGAACCTATGGGATAGTAGAAGGTTATCCTCACCCATATATCCCATGTTTCCCCTCACAGTGGAGCGCAACAGCTCGTTAAAGGCGTCCCAACTAGCGGACGCCAGACGGTCCCTGTGGTTCTGTCTGGTGAGGGATCCGTTGGCGAAGCAGAGCAGCGCCATGTAGGGCGCGGCGCGCGTGGGCCCGACCAGCACGTGCCCGGCCGGAGGCGCGCCCGCCGCACGCAGCCCCAGCAGCAGCGTGTCGCTGGTGCCCAGGCTGAGACCCATCCAGCCGGACCGCAGGCGGAGACCTGCACGAGGTCCAACGTTGTTGTTAACGCACATAACATTTCGTGAATATCTGTCAACCTGTTTCGGAGGAGGGTATCTAACATAGTGACACGAGAATTTTAAATAAATAAATATTGCTAGACAATTCACACAGACAATTAAAGCAGTAGCTTCCATGTACTGAACCAACATACTGTAATTACCAACCCACCTGGAAAAAGGGGTGATTATACCCCTCTCTCAAGACCTATAATGGGGTTACTTTTTTCCAGTAGTGGGCCATACCTACTACTAGGCTTCGTTAGATTGAGGTTACTTTTTACACTTTCAAAAGTCAAGTTAGAACTTTCTTTTTAAATTCTATAGCTTAATTAGTTTATGGTGACAATTATTTGTTTATTTTATTTATGTATTATTTTATTTATATATTTATTTACCTCCTATACCTATGTTGCAATACATGTTGTTGTTGTTATACATGTATATATTATTATTATTTTTTTTAATTATTATACTATGTTATATTTATTTTTTGCGTGTCTAAGTCTCTTTATTTTATTCTCTTTTGTATTAGTTGTAGGTTTATGTATTTAATATATTAATTCTAATTTTAACACCACCGTCCAGTTACATTTTGCAGTTTTTCTTTCCATCCTCAGGTTGTCTGGAAGAAATTGCTTTAAGCAATAAGACCGCCCATTACGCATACATTTGTGTAGTTTTAAGTTCTTTTGTTAATATTTCATAATGGTGTGTGTAATAAAGAATTATCTTATCTTATCTTATCTTATCTTTTTTCCAGTAGTGGGCCATACCTACTACTAGGCTTCGTTAGATTGAGGTGTGACACATGGGAATGTTGTGTCAGAAACATAATAATATATATTATTCATATTTACATTCCTCTCTGATATGTTTACAAATACATCACAGATACTGTTTTGACAAATATTTATTTGTTATTTATCTCAAGTGGATATACATTAAAGCACAATTTAATGATAAGGCTATCTTAGAAGATAGCGCGTAAGAAAATATCCCGATAAGCTCCTTATCTGCGGTTTATTATGAGTATTACAACTTTGTGAACGTATTTTTTGAAGGTTACTTTTTATTTTTCAGTAACGTCACGTAAGTAGTTTATAAATCTTAAATATCTGTTATGTAGTTTAAGAGATTACCCTCTCTGACTATTGTTTTCGCTTAATAATATACAAGCAAACAATGAATCAAAGGTTCCCTATTTATAATATACTTATAACAAGTAAAGAATTCAGTGAGAATCGCACGCGCAAGTAAAGAGGAGATGGGGTACGGTGGAACGCTCACTCCCCCGGAGAAAGACTGCTCTTGTTGTGGTCGAAACGTCGAGAGTATTTTAAATCCTTTGTATTACGTGTTTAATTCCCGTTGTTATAGTAGAAGTAAAGAAGCAAGGTGAACTGAAACATTTCCTAAATTCTCAGAAAATAATCATGTTAATTTACCAGCGAGAGCCGAGCAGTTATCGCCCGTGAACGCGACGACGCGACAGTCCGTCCGGAACCCGTAGCGCTGCACGAAGTACGGAGAGATCGGACCCAGCTCCGTGGCCGACGGGACGGGGCTGCCTAGCTTCACTGCTAGGGTCTCGTCACCGCATGCCTACAAAGAAAATAATACTATATGTATAACTGAACAACTTATACTCTTGAATAGGTAATACCTGTGTAAGCTGTGTAGTCTTAATTATTTAACATTATATTTAATTTGAGAAACAATAATGAATTAATATTAATAAATGAATCATCGGAATTAACAGCTCTTGAACTCAAATAAATAAAACCTTTCATTATATGTACATTAAATAGGTAACTCTTGATTGACAAAAAAGCCAAGCTAAACAGAGCGTGACACGAGCGATACTCGCGCAGTTACACGACCAGCTAATAGAATATCGCCGCCCCTTTAACTTTTAAGTTTAATATAGTATTTTTAACTCTGTTTTTATTTTATAAGTAAGTACAATGATGTGTTAATCTATCTATCTAATATCATGTGGATAAGTATATCTTACATTGAGTGCCTTCTCGTCCCACTGCATAGTGGTAATATCAAGCAGGTTCATGCCGGAGCCGTCCGACAGGTCGATGGGCGCGATCCGTCCCAGGAACAGGGAGCAGGCGAAGGACGAGACGAGCGAGATCCTCTCGGCCGCGTGGTAGACGCGCGGACGGACGCGGAACATCTTGCGGATCTGGCTGCCCGTGAATCGCTCGTATGCGCGTGAACCTGTGATTTTCGCTAGCTCCTGTAAATGTTGGTCTATTTGAAAAATATTTGATGTTAATTTGATTTTGGAATCTTTCAAATAAGTTAGAAACTTTTCGCAGCATAGAACTGTGACTAATTTTAGTTAAATATTGTTATTTAGATGAGCATACAATTCGATTTAGTCAAGTCTAAACTGTTTAATCATGGATGAATATTGAAAATTTTACTGTATTCGACTATGGAGGTAATATATTGCTGCTATGTCGCTTATGATTGTGATTCACAAACAGGATACCACACAATATGAAGTATTTCTTTTATTCTCAATCTTACCTCTGGTCCACCCACAGCTTCTTCCAGAGCCCTACAATCGGCGCTAGTGCTAGAATCCATCCACACTGGCGAGTCACACAGAAATGATGTAGCCAGCTGACTGTGAAGGAAGTCCTCTGAGGACAAGCTGCCCAATCTAGCTTCACTGTCCTTGGACCACCACACTGAACCATGTTGCTAAAATGGAAAGTTTTATCAATAAAATCCTACAATGCTATAAACATAGTGGTTCAAGGGCAAAAAGATTAAATTAATGGGTCAAAATGATAAGTCATCATATCAGTGTACTTCATGATTATTTTATTATTACTAAGTAGGTATGTAACTTATTAATTAACATGCATTTGAGCTGAATATTACTCACAATAACATAGAAAAATAATAGTTTTGTCTCAATGAAAATTAACTAAAGTATATGAGAGTGCATGGGCCAAAAGATAATTTAACTTACTTGACCTGCTCCAGATAAAGCTTCAATAGACTCAAAGTCGACTCCGGCAACCACCAATCGGTCCATGACCATATCCAGAGCCTTCACCCATAGTAGCGGAGGTGCTGTCACCTCTCCTTTTTCCCCCCGCACCACACCACCAGCAGTTCTACAAATATATCATATCATCTTCATCACCTTACCAAAACAATACATGGGTTGAAACTACTATGGGGTATCATTCTAGTCTAGTAGAACCCTTTTCAAATTACATAAGTAGTTTATTACCCTTATAGGGTTATTATCTAATACTGAGATCCGAATTAACAAACAACTATGTAGGTACTTTTTAATAATATCAAACAAATTTTACATTGTGATATCATTAATACTAAGTTATGGGCACTAACCTGAACTCAGGAAGGTCCACATCAAATTCAACTTCTGCTTCTTGTAGAACTCCATAGTCCTCTCCGATGACTAATGCCTTTAACTAAAAATAAATAAGCTTATAAAATGTATGAATGTCAAAGAGGCAATAAGATTTTGTAAATGTTTAAGTTTGTTTTGTTTTTTTAATTACCAAAATGAGTATTTTTCCCAGAGTGTTATTAATTTGAATTAAAGCTCTTTGGAGAGCGTGGGAAGACCTCACCTCATTCAAGGATTTTAATAATTTAGTATTCAAGTAATAATTTTGCTACAGTTTTCCAAAATGTACCTAATCTTAAACTTTTATAATATATTTTTTAAATTTATTAAAGTAAGGAGATAATAATCAGCTATAAAATATTACCTAATTGCTTTTTTCGTAAAATCTTTATCATTACCTACAGTGAATAGAAATACACAAGGAGCAGAAAATAAATTAAAATATTACCTATTTAAACCGAATTTTTTGTGTATTAATCGTAATTATTAAAAGCAGAAATAACTGTCTCACTAATAAAAACAAAAGAAAACTTACCCTTTGTGTACTAAAATCAAAACCCAAAAAAGTTTTACTTCTTGTGTCTCCGGTCATTTTTGTTTTACTAATTTTTTTAATATTTTGATATGATTTGACTGTGGATTTGACTGACAGCTCACGTCCAGCCAGTGACACGGGTGGCTACGTTCCGATACACAGACAAAAGAGTTTTTTTTTGTCACACTTGAGTGCTTGCATGCTCTATTTAGAGAATTGTCATGTTCATATCAAATCTGTCTAACGAAAGATGGCCCTGATAAACCCCGGCAAATTCAAAAAAATTTTGTATGGCAATACATTAAATAATGTGATAACTTGGAATAACATAATTTGATACTTTTCTATTATTCTAAATAAATATCCTTACATATTTTTTTTACTCCGATATAAACAAGTAATATTCTTCAGATTACCTACACGCCTAGGGTGCATCTTAGAAATATCTTAGTGTAAGTAATAAATAAAAGTCTCAATTATTTAAGTTTTTTTTTTATTTATCGTAATCAAAATCAGAATTTTGAATCATAATTCATAAAGTTACTTCAATAAAATGTTTCTTTTTCCAAATATGTAGTAATGCTATTTAGCTATCATAAAAGAAGGCAACAGTATTATAAAAAGAAAATAAAAGTCCAGAACCACAAAAATGGGATCAAAGTATCAAAATGTTTGTGCACTACAAACTTAGGAAATCAACCACATTATGTAAACAATCCTGTTTCTGCAGAAATTCAGCTTCTTTTTCCTGCTGCTTCTCCTGATACTTAGATATCATACAGAATAACAGCCTTCGCTCGCTACCGTTGATTGTTTGAGGCATTTTAATACGCAAAATTCTCAAAATGTATTTTTAATATCCACCAAAACATCAAGGAATAGTATTGCCACACACCGAGACCAATTTTCCCTAATCTTTTAAAGTCAAATTTTTATGGATGTACCACACGTAATTGTATATTTATCCAATTTATGATTTATAAAAAATTAAAGAATTACTTCTTGTGTTCATTAAAGTGACCTATAATTCGTTAGCAAGTATTATTATTTTTTATCACCCTGACTTTACCCCGTTATAGAGCATAATGTCCGAAGGTGGAAACACATGATGTATTGCCATGTGAAAAGTTTCGCAAAAATGCCCAGTGCCAGCTTTTGTTAGACAGACTCTATATCGAGATAAAATTGTAAGTCATTAACGCACGCAGGCCGTGCTTATACTGGCTTATCAAGGCTTATTAAGTTTGTGAACATAATGTGGTTTATCATGAAATAGAGACCTATTTTATGATAAACCACAAATAGGTATCCCCATTAATATATTTATTAATATCATTATTATACCTCGTTAAAAGGTCAAACGGTACCATAACATAAACGATAAACCATCTGGCCGGTACCTACGCGGTCTCCATTCCAGAGCTCTAGCCTAGCCTGTTAACTGTTTCACGTGCTGCATAATCCTGTCCATGTAGTACCTAGTACCTACCTAGTTTTTGAGCAAATCTACAACAGCTTTTACTGAGCGAGCTCTGCTCAGGGCAGAAATGAGGAGATACCTACATAGGTATGTTGAACAAGATTTACTTACCGACATAGCGAAGCGGCTATTCAATAAGTCAAAAGACTGATCATTTTTTTCAAAAACGATATATGTGTAAGTATCTACGTAGGTAGCTACTGTGCAAACGAAAAAAAAAATGTCCAACTACCTACCTATATCCGTACTTATCCTTATGAAAATATGATAGCAATTGAACATTATCTTGGTGAAACTAATGAAACTTTGTCGAGTCTTAGGTACCTTCTAAACTGAATAGAATCTTCTTACCATACTCTATCGTTATACCGTACCTTAGCCTTATAAAAGTTAGGTAAGTACATAATTTGTGATTGCAATAATTATAGAACTGAACTCAAAAAAGCGGTAAAAAACGCAAGTAAAGCTGTCGTCGCGTCACGTCGGCTAGTAAAGAATAAAATCCATCAGATATGAAGCTTCCGCGAGGGCTGTTATAGGTAGGTAGGTGCTCCGTGTATCGACAGCACGCCGGGTGCATGTAAGGCTCTAATCGCACGGAAACCTACACGGCTGGCTCGGCGCGGCTAAATATAGCGCCCGCCTCGTACCTTCACGCTTACGGCACTTCAAATAGGCTTAACTTTGAACATTAGGGGGTCATTACGCTGTGCTAGTTAGCGCACTTGGCTAGCTGGGTCCGAGCTTTACACGTTATTTATGGAATCTTACTGTCCAATCACAGATTATAATATTGCTAGACAATTCACAGACTGCGGTAGCTACACTAGATGCTTTCTTGGCTTAAAAAGTTATGAGGCATGTGCTAAGGGTACTATATATCTCATATACCTACTGACGCCGTTATAAGCTACAGTGATCTGTGGCTACAGTACACTCGATACTCGGTTCTAACTCAGGAACCACGAGTGTAAAGCATCTCTGTTAAAACTCTGATGGTGACAACCTGCCGCACGAATAAAAAAGTCTTTAATTTACGTGACGGAAACAGTGGATTAGCAACTGGTCCATATTTATTAAGTAGATACGTATCAAACAAGGCAAAAATACCTACGTAAATGTTTAAATTTTCATTGTTTTCCCTTTCTTTGGGAGACATAATGATTGGCAGCTGACTTGCACAGGGTCTGTCTTACAGGGTAGAAAGACGTAGGTACAACGCTTCTTTATGATTTTTTAATGTCTGACAGGAAGATATATAGAGGAATACTAAAATAAACTATTACACGACTTTTTTTGTATATAATAATTTATTATGAGATTAATATAATAAGTACGAAGAAATTTCAAAATAATTCCTTTCTTACTGCTCATTTTCAAAGCAAGACTTAGGTACTAGGTAATCTGATAATTTAAACTTTTAAAGTCTCTACGATCAGTTTTATCGTTATGATATAAGGCTTTTCATAAGTATCTCATGAATACTAAGTAATAGACTAGGAGCCTGTGATGGCCAGACCTTCCTTTAATTCTGAAGCGTGAAAATTCTTTCATGTGTATGTCTAACACAGGTAAGAATAACCCCCAAACATGAAACCTGGATCGCGGTTCCTTTGGGAGATAACAACTTTTTACTTGTTATCATAGACATACACATGAAAGAATTTTCACGCTTCAGAATTAAAGGAAGGTCTGGCCATCACGGGCTCTTAGTATATAAGTAGTAATTTAGTATACCTAAGAAGGTATTGGTACAGATTCATAGTATAGTAGGTGGTAATAGGTAGACCAATTTACCTTATGCTTTTCCTTCATTGACTTTCGATCTTTGTGCTACGTCGTAGAGGATCTACGAATAATACGTAGCATATTATGTCTACGAGGCTTGTAGGCCCTCTACAAATTAATCATATTATGATTGTACCTAAGATAAGAACTAAGAACACATTGACAGCAGTCTATAAGTCAACACGTCGATCCCAGCAAGATTATATCTTACATGCAATGTTAGTGTACCTAGACATGTTTATGTTCATGGATAGATAGACATAGTTGACTAGTTGACAGATATTTAACATTTGGAGAATAATAGACGTTTCTGGTCCACGGTGGTCCGGCGGCGACGCTCGGTCGGCGGAGGATTCTGTTCTCTTGAATATTGTAAACAAGAGCTTTCGATTGGTGGGCGGTCCGCGCGCCGGCGACGTGACGCCGTAAGAACGTTCCTTTCTATGAGAAATTTAATTTTCACCAATATATTTTTTAATAACTTTTATAAGTTATACAATAAATTAGGATTTCTAATTTATTGTTATCATTATTGGACATCATACTTTTCAATAAAATTTGTAGAGAAGACAAACATTTGTTAGGTAGGTAGGTATAGTAAAACCATTCTAAAAATGAACTCCCCTCCACAAAACCGTGATGATTTCAACGTGTGAGAGGAAATACAGAAAAACAGAATAGGTACACAGAAAAAAAAATACAGAATTCGGTGGAGGGGCGTTCATTTTAAAAATGGTTTTACTATACTTTTATCTGCCAATTTTGGGTAGGTATATACCTATTGTAAGTTCCATGCTGTTGTCTATTTCATTAATAAAAATAATTACTCTAGGGTGATTATTTCAGAGCTTTCTGTCAGTTTCATTTTGTTTCCGTAGTGTCCTCTGATGAGAGAAGGTGAAATCGATAGTGTGTGTATTGTTATGGTACGGCGCGGGCGGGTGGGGAGGCGCGGGGCGTGCGGGGGGTGCGGAGGAGCGCGGGGCGTGCGCGCGCGGGCGGGGCGCGGGCGGCGCCGGGCGCGGGCAGACGCGCCGCGATGGTGGGCCGCGACAGCCGCTCGGAGAACGCGGCGCGCCCCCGGGCGCCGCGGCATGAGTAGCGCGCCAGCTCGGCCCGGCCCTCGCGCCCGCCATGGCGCAGGCCGCGCCCGCGCCCCCACAGTCCCACTCCTTCGCCAAGAAGACCTTCCACAAGCCCACGTACTGCCACCACTGCTCGGACCTGCTGTGGGGCCTCATCGGGCAGGGCTACGGCTGCGAAGGTACGCGCGCGCATGCGCCCCGCTCCCGTCGATACCGGCTCCGGCAAGCCGCGCACTAGCTGTTATGCAACGCGCCCCGCCCCGCCCCGAGCGCGTCGACGCCGCGCCACGCCGCGCCCGCCCCGGCCGACGTGCTGGCCCGCCTCGCTCAGCGCCGGCGTCCCCCGCTCGGCGCGCCCCACGCTGAACACGCCGGGCGCGACGCGGCGCGGCGTCGACGCGCTGTAGCAGCAGGTCGCTGGAACGTCGCGTCGCCGGCGCGGCGAGTGAACGTTTCGTTGGGTATCGATCGATCTGTTTTGTCGGAGGTTTTTTCCTCTGGGCTCGGGGCGGGGCTGCTCGTGCTGAGGCGGTAAGTCGTCCACAGGTGCGGCGCCAGCGAGCGGACACGGCGGCTGCTGGACGGACATCTTGGATGAACGCAATTTGTTGTGATCGAGCTTTGCCATATCAATGTCTTAATATTTATCGGTCTTTTCTTACACATTCCACCTGTATAGATTAGGTAGAGATACAATTTCACCAAGAATTGCCTCGAAAAACTCATCTATGGATATCGATTTTACCTGTGTCTACAAATTCACTCTTATTCCTTATATAGCATCTGAGTAGAACGCAGAACGTGTGTAAAAGTTCGTAATGCTCAAAATACTAATGACTAATCCTAATCCTGAAAACGAATCTTGAAATAAACTTCACAAACTATTAAACATGTTCAATTAGGTACTTAAACAATTATTCCGTCTATATCGTAGGAATTACTCATAAACACGATTCAAATATAGATTGAACTCGTAACGTCTAAACTAAAATAGGCGTGTGTTAGGTACTTACGACTTTCAATGAGATAATGTACTTACGTATTATACGTAGGTACCAACCGATAACAAACTGTGCTTTGAAGCACTATTCTGACAGATCACTTTGTAAGAAGTCTCTCGTCTCAAGCTCGTCTAAAATATGAATTGTACAAAAGTTTAAAACGTACTTGCATGCCATTGAAGACATATAATTCGATACATTTAGCTTTCTATTCAGAACCACTTTACTGAATTAACAAGCATTCGATTAGTATTAGGGGAGAGTGGTTAAGTCAAATGGTTATGTGGGACACAGGATAGGCTATATAAATTCTTGCTCCAGTTAAGATAAGACGTGGCCCCCATATAAACATAATTTAACGCGGACGGAATCGCGGGCACAGACAGTTCCTTAAAAAAGGTTCTTAATCCGTCGGACGTAGGTAATTTAAAAATTCCACGAAACATGCCTCTCAGAAAACAAATCGTGTAGAAGTAAGACCTAATCATTTACATCACAACCAATATTACGTCTTACTGCTAGGCACGCCGCAGTATTAGCGAATCTATACTAATATTAAAAAGAGTTTGATCGTTTGTTTGAACGCGCTAATCTCAGGAACCAGTGTCGCTGGGCACATCGGTCATCTGTTGGCATACAGTTACAAACGAACCGATCTACCTTTTTTAGGGTTCCGTAGCCAAATGGCAAAAACGGAACCCTTATCGATTCGTCATGTCTGTCCGTCCGTCCGTCCGTCACAGCCGTTTTTCTCCAAAACTATAAAACTGTTGTAATTTGGTAAGTAGGTAGATGTATTCTGTAAACCGCACAAAGATAAAAAAAAAAGAAAAAAAATCAATTAAATTTGGGGAATTAAATTAAATACTTAAAACTGTAGAAAAATGAGTCCCCCTTCTACTAAATATTCATGGAATCATTTGAAACCTTAACAAAGATTGCCTAATTTTTGTGATAATTATGAATATTTGAGAAAGATAGACTGAGGATAACCATTAACCAGTTAACGTGTATGAAGGTTATACAACTCTGTTTTCCGGGAGATTCAGGTCGTTATCAGTAGGTAAATATTTACTAGTTTCCTCCTAGCTTCATACGAGAAGGTATATTTGACATAATATAATCTACTTAACTAACTATTATACTTGAAGTATAAGTTAAACTAGCATGGTTTATATAGTAATATTAGAACATGAAACGTGGAACATTTAACTGTCTCACTCAATAAAAGTGGTCAAGTGCGAGTCGGACTCGCCCATATAGGCTTCCGCAGCAATTGTTTATATGAAATAGTTTATGACGTACTTATTATAAAAAAAAAACTACTTAATAGATTTCGTTCTAACAAATTTTCGTTGTTAATTTTTGTGCTAATGTACATTATGTATATTTTTTAGCCTTATCATCCTGTTATTTTAGAAATTTAAGGGGGGGGGGGCACTCATTTTTCCACTTTGGAAGAGTCTCTCGTCCAAACTATTTAGTTTAGAAATAAATGCTGTTAGAAAACCTTAATATGATTTTTGAAGACCTATATTCATAGATAACGGACATGTACGGGTTCGATGAAATTTTATTTTTACAGCTTCGGTTCTAAGTATGGGGACCCCCAAATGTAATTGATTTTTAGCGCGGTTCACGGAATACACCTACTTACCAAATTTCAGCTTTATAGCTCTTATAGTTTCGAAGAAAAACGGCTGTGACATACGGACGGACGGACGGACATGACGATACGATAAAGAATCTATAAGGGTTCCGTTTTTGCCATTTGGCTACGGAACCCTAAAAAATCAACGTTTTTTCAGCGCAACTAAACGAACGTGTCCAATCCAATTTAAGTTTCTTGTTTCATTTCATTAGGTATATAGTAAATCAAAGTTATATAATATTAACGAGACAACACGTAAAAATTGAATTGTTAACTCACGTAGGTATTTTAATTTATTAAAAAAAAACTCTCTTAGGTTCATGATAACGCTTTCTGGTATATGTTCGTTCCATCGACCTGTGGTGTCGCTGCTTTTACGCCCATAAAAGCTACAGAGGCGTTACTTTTACCTACACGGTTTCATGTTTCACACCCCATAGATCAGTGCTTCAATGAGCAAACATATCACAAACACTCTACTTACATTCAAAGGAAGTACCAACAACATAAACAATGTTGTCTCCCGCTTGCCTGACACGTCTCTTATCTATGCACAATGGCCAGCCCACTTGACGTCGGCACGGACAGGTATTGTCTATGGAACATTGTCTGGTGGTATATTGTGTGGCGTGTGTTGAGATTGTGTATTGTATCAACTATTGTGTATCATATTGTTTGTGTGGGCGCCGCGTGTTTGCATCCATGCACTGTCATGTTACAGTCTTTTGTTTTCAGTTTTAATTCAATTTACTGTATTGTACCTATAATATAATGTAGTTAGTTAAGCTTCGGTGATGTTGGACAAAGTACAATAAACTCTACGTTTATTCACTAAAATATTATAAAGCTAAACATTTTGATAACTTTTAATAATTTATAATCTTATTCAATTTAATAAGCATCAAGACGTTTCCACGATACCAAATAAATAATATTAGGTCTTACTTACACTTCTCACATGGAACTTATTTCTTAAATAAAAGCTTTTCCAATACCGTGATAAAATCGATCAATGTAAAAATTTGAAACTTTCACGGCTCTCTACATACAAACAATGATAGTACTCTTACCATAATAATATGCTTATGAAGGTATTAGGAACAATCTAATAAAAAGTGTCTCCTAAACTCATAAGGCAGAAACACATTATTAACACCCGACGCCACCCGATGAAACGTGATGCGTGTTGAGTCGAATCAAATGTATGGTTTTCTATAGACCAGAAACACACTTTGAACACGCGACCCGACGCCACGCGCGCACACGCCACCTGATCCAGACGTGCTAGATCTGCGTGTTGCCCATGGTGGGGGTAAACACGCCATCCGACGTGGGCGCGCAGTATGTTTCTAGACAACACTCGACGCCACGCGTCATTCGTTCGTGAACTGTCACTTTATGCCAATTTCAAATTAAATTTTTGCATTTATTTAGCGAAATGATGATGAAATGCTAGTATGTCGTGGCGTCGCGTGTTGGTAATATGCACGGTGCACGTCGGGTGTCGACACGTCGCGTCGCGTCGGGTGTTAATAATGTGTTTCCTGCTTTAATCTTCGCTTATTGCTTCTATTTATAGACTCCAGCGAAAAATAATGATTGAACACGATGCTATGGTGTGCCTCGGGCTCCACCCGGCGTATGTAGGCCACGACTGACGTCACGGGTTGACCCACTTACGGCGCCATTGAGAGATGCGCGTCAATGGTACCCCACTGCAAGCGAGCCCCCCAAAGGGCCAAGGCAAAATTACGAGGATTACGATTATTTTGAAACATTAAAATATAGGTGGAAGCTTAAAAATTTAAATTTCTGCAATTAGGACAAAATTATAAAATTTAAAATTATTGACTACAAGATGTTGATTATTACAAGGTAAATATTTTCGATATATACCTAACTACATAAAATTTAAAATAAGAACATTTCTAATAAATAAATAAATGAACCTGTTAACCAAATATTAATTCATGCGCGACATAAAATATTCGCGAAAATTTCCCGAATATTGTTCTATGGCAATTTTATTACCATCAAGATTACCATACATAATATAATAGTAAACTTTAAATCCTGAAAGTTACATAATTTATAGGAAACCTAATTTTTGCGAGTCAAGGAAAGCTATAAAGAGCGAGGGCAGTGTTCGCGTCACGCAGATACCACAGATAACGTAATACCAACATGCCGGAATAAGCTGATATTCGTGTTAGTTTTCAATAAACATTTGGTAGGCATGAAGGCTTCGATTCAAAAAATATTCTGCTATAAGTATAAATACAAATCTGAACGTAACAATAGTAGTCATAAAAGTCATAATAATAGTAATAGTAATATGTAGGTATAATTACAAATTTAATAATAATGAGTTAATATTTGCTAAAACAAACCTAATTTATTACTGTACTAACAATAAAACTTATTTCCTTACAATGAGCTACAAAAGCCACCTACAATGCACAAATTCTAAACTTTGCTAACTTTATGAAACAACAATGGCTGAACACAAAGGCAAATTATACCAGGTGCATCAACTATTTATAAGAGCTTTGCAAGTTCCTTTTAAATTATTAATGTGGTTTCAAGTTCCTTTGTTGTTTTAATGATTCAGCTACGGAGGCTGTATAACGGAGCTCGTTAGTTTCTCTGAGACTGTTCTGTTTTAAAATAGCAAAGTGCACTCTGCAGGTAAAAATAGAAGTTCCTTCCTTTTATGTCGGAACTACTTTACTTTTGTGGACTAAATCCTCTTTGCAGTTAAATGCTTCATTTCACAGGTTTTTTTTGTCGAAAGCTAATGGTATCAACCGTGAACCGCTGCACTTGCAGATCCAAGGTCCGTTCTAGAACTTTTCGGCCCTGTTAGCCATATGAGCTTTAACAGACAATATAGCGCGTCCACCCAGTGCCACTTCCAATGAGCATATCCGACTATGTTGGTGACCCTCGTTCTTCATTTGTTTGTTTGTCAGTTAGTTTGTTCATAGTTTTTCTTTAGGTATATTGTCACTGTATCATCAATTTAACATCATACGTTAAACTATTTACGAGTACCTACTTATTTAACCCTTAGCCACATTAATGTAAAAATATAGCAGACACAGAATAGATTACGAAGAAGTTACATTTTACATTAATGTTTCCTCAAGAATTTACCATATAATACCCACAGTCCCCATAAACGAGAGCAAAACCACGTGGCGGGCTAGTAAAAAATACTAAATCGCTGTCAATAGGAATATAAAACAATTACATCGTACATTAAAGTTTGGCAATGAAGCGCATATGGGTCAAACAATTCACACAATAGATCTATTTATACCGATATTCTAAAATAACGCACTCTGTTCCTGTACGCACGACTAAAATAAACAATGTTTAGGCTTTACGAGTGCTGCACGTGAGTTATTTCAGTAGTTACTGAGCTTTTTGAAGATATTAATTATAGAGGACTTTGTTTTTCTTATGTTTTATGAAAACGTTATGTCTATTTTTCTGAAAAAGACTAAACTGTAAAAAAATATAAAATTATTTAAATATATAATTTATAAGATAAACTCTTTACTTTTCAGGTTTAAGAAACTTTTTTCTTATTTTAAGAATTAAACAATTCACACGTTTCGACTACACATCAGGAGAAACTCCGTTTCCTCGCTGTTCTCGCGAAGAACAACATGTTTTGGTTTACTCACTTTTTTTCTAAATAGATAACGCATAACTTTTTTTAGAAAATAGTACAACTATGCAAAAAATATTTTAACTCACTCGTATTTGATTAAATTGAATCCTTATTCAATAGTGTATTCACGATGGACGGGGGACCCCTTTGACCGAGTCGCGAGTCCCGTAGAAACTGTGTCAACCATGACGTCATCAGCTTCAACCAATCACAGCACTCTGTTTCGCTTTTCATTCCATTTGTAAAATTTTGTACGCTTATCTTGATTTTTATGACTTTAGGTTACTAACACTGCGTATAACCTGCGCAATTAAAAGTGAATTCTGTAAATGGCGGCGGGTAGGTATGGTACGGTTGGCAAAACAATTTCTCAAACAGGCCGGCGTCACGACGAATTTCCCATACAAACATAATACCAAAATTATTTGTAATTCGAGCATATTTCCACGGTATTATTGTATTATTATTATCTAAATAGTATTTTTATCTAGGTCCCTACAGAGTTTTTTTTACAAAATACTTATTTTAAATGAAATTATTTTTTTAGTAAAGTAAAGTAAAGAGTTTAAACAACTTTGCGTTATAAACCCGGCGCTTTTATAAAGGTCCTCAATGTGATCATTCATACGAACGCTTTTAAATCACTTTCGTCTCGTCCCTCGCTTTAGAAAGCTGTGGGAATTTTTTTTTGCTAAATAACTAGCTATAGCGATTTGTGTTGCTAGAAGAAGAAAAAAAAGACATTCTGGGTACATCCTCTGAATGAACAGAGATACTTAAAATAACAGTACGTACATGTACGAAGATTCGACAAGTATACAAGATTTGACGAATTATTGGAATATTTCTACTAATACTCATCGTACTAATCGCAGCGCCGGCGTTTTTTTAATAGTGTGAATAATAATAAAAAGTTTCATACGGCCTATTACCAGCACTTTTCGTTGAAAATGCAACACTGCTCGATAAAAAAGCGTCGCGTTCTAAAATCGCCGACGTGTGAACACGTACTTGGGTATGCCTAAAACGTTCAAATAGAACATAATTATTATGTTCTATTTGAACGCTTTTTTAACGGACGTTAAAAAAGCTCTCGTGCGAATTAGGCCTGACTGACTATTTTTTTGTAGCGCGTACTTCACTGTGTGAGTATAGACAGCGATAGAGAGTGAGCGAGAACGCATGCGAGCGGACGCCATTTATAATTCGCTTCTATATGTGCGCAGGTTATAGTAATTATATGTTCTGTACTAACGCCGTTTTCAATCATTGTCCGATTAATAATTAATAAACCATTTAATTATTGTTGTATGTTCTTCGACTCTTTAGAACTATTACATTCATAGAGATTTCAACACAAATCACTTTATTGTTTACATGTTTAAAATATAGGTCTTATAAAACTAGGTGTTGATTTAGTAGCGAGATGCCTACTATCGCACTTAGTTCATTTTTTAAACAGGGTCCATATTAGGGCACTAAAATATTATTATAAAAAATCTTAATTAGTTAATTAAAATAACGGTTAACATATCTTTTAAAACGAAATAAAGACTATGAACGTTACACACTACCAACATTAATTCGAATTAGATGATTATTAGACTTAGATGACCTTTTACTTATAGGAAATGACAATGTTGACTCAATCGTTCACTCAGTTCAGTAATTTTTAAATTTAAAAAACCCTGACAGTGATTCCCAATATAGGTACTCACAACGACAATTTGTATAATGTATTAATATTGCAATATTTCCGGTATCTGAATGGCATTGGGTTGGGGTAGCGCGGGGTGCACGGCCTCGTGACCCGGTTTCTGTGTCAGCTCTGACGTCAACCATTCATCCAGCCCTTGCATTGAGCCCGTATACTCTATTCTACAGTTATACCAATAAGGGACAATATTGTGCCGACAATAATATCAATGGAATAAAATTGGGGTTATTGTACATTTGCCACAAAGTTAGTTCGTCATGAAAAAAAGGATGTGTAAATTCGTCATACATGTCTTTCCGTAGAGACAGCAGGAAAATCATTTAATAAGTAGGATTACAAAATTGATGTTTTCACACTCATAGATAGTTTTTAATAAAATTTCATATAATATGATATTCATTTTTAATGATCAGGATTATGAAAATTTTACCTTTTTGACAAACATCTTTAAAAAGTAAAATTCTATAAATAATAAATGCCACGGAATCAACGCAATTACTAAATAATAATTAATAATTAATATATTGCGCTACATTGCATTTGTTTAAAATTAAATTTAAAATTTCTAAAGTTTAAAACCTAAAAGCGATGCCACACGAAAAATGCTTATGTACTTCGTAAACCCATCAACAAGTACAAATAAAATAGCGATTAAATAAATAAATAATCATTGCGAGCGCTAAATACCATTCACCTTCTTACCTGCGAACCCTACTTTATGATGAAATTTACCTACCTATGACGAATTTACTTTCAATGTATGGAGTTTTTAAAAACGTGACGAACTAACTTTGTGGCAAATGTACAATAACCCTAAAATTGCACAGTAAATGACAGTAAGATACTGGACACATCGACATTTTCCATCAGGTGAGATTGCGGTCAAGCAAGGGTCTCTAATCAATAAAAAAACTGAGGATTTTAAACATATTCTCCTGCGTGTTTGTAACACAACACTCAATAATTCAAAAATTGATATTGTACAAAATTTTTTATTGTTATACAATGCAATAATTTTTCAAAACAGATTAGCGGACCAGATTAGCGCGTTCAAACAAACAAACACTCAGCTTTAAATTAATAGTATATAGATATTGTATGTTGGGATAGAATTGAGATGTCACGGGGTTCATGGCCTGACCTAGATCCGTGTCGGCTATGACGTCAACCATTCATCCGCTTGCAAGAACCAGCTAAACTACCCTTACCAATTTTATTTCGCCCTTATGGATTTGCTATTTTTAATATAATTTAAAATTATTTATAAGTTGTAATTTACATAAACGAGTTTTAAACGATATAACCTTTAACTATCATGGTTTTTAACAATATTAGAACACGAAACGGGTAACATACCATTATTCATGTTTTTGAGTTTCCCGATATTTCGACGCTGTAACAAGCGCCATCTTCGCGTAGTTTTAAACGATTAATGAGTTAAAAGTTTTTTCTGACGTGTCCATGTAAATCTTTGTGCTTCTATGGAAATAAAGTTTTTGACTTTGGCATTGTAGGTATATTTGCCATTATGGGACAAAGTTATTTCAATGTAATGTATTTCAATTCTATAATTATTTCTACCCCTTCAGGCTAACAGTCGTCGGAGTGCATGTTCTGACCTAGATCTGTGTCAGTTCTGACGTCACTATTCATCGCACAGCCCTGCAGCGATCTGAAGCCATTGTCCATCCGATCTTGCCTTTGTGAGACCGGTGAATTGCACAAGAGTTTTTAATATTAAAGATTTCACGATTTTAAGCATGAGTAATTAAGTGTATAGTAAAACCATTCTAAAAATGAACTCCCCTCCACAAAACCGTGATGATTTCAACGTGTGAGAGGAAATACAGAAAAACAGAATACACAGAAAAAAAAAACAGAATTCGGTGGAGTGGCGTTCATTTTAGAAATGGTTTTACTATACCTACCTACATACAGTTAATTCGTAGTAAGCTTGTTACAGCTTTTTTAAAGTTATTTGTGCGCTTTCAGCACGTTTTTTTAAGATAATTGAAAATGTAATTAGGTCATCATCATAATAATATTTTTTCAAAGAGGCTGAATATAAACATTACTAATCTAGCTAGCTGGCCGGCCTTTATTTTCGTTTAACAATAGTTTTGCTTATTTTGTAAAAAATAACAAAAAATCTAAGTCTACAATATTTTTAGTGGATGAAATACATGGAATAAAATACCCATGAGAATAAAAATATTCAAGAAGCAACCACACAAGGAAGGACATAATAAAGAAATAGACGTAGGGGGTGTAAGTGTGTCGGGTGCATGCCCTGCATATTGTGCCAGCGATGACGTCGTCCATTCACTGCGACGAGCGGAGCTTGTAGGCGCGCGTCCAATGTCTCTGGTAATGCGAGTGCAACAGGGGCGTGTCTTGTATGCGATGAACGTGTTTCATATCTGATTAGGTATCCTAAAAACTAACAAGGCTCGATTTATAAATTATAGTGTAGTTTGTACAAGTACTACGCTTTTCTTGTAGTCAAAACCTAGTTTTATTGCCTAATTGCCGACAATTATTTAAAAATATTAACTTCAATGATTTTTCTTACCTAAAATATGTAATAACATATTTTAAAACTATAAATGTACACACTTTTGTTATAGGTAACTTTAATAACGTAACCCATTAAAATTCAAATCTACTCCAAAATCTTCACAATTACCTATCTCACAAAATTGTACCTATTATAGAGATGTTCTTTGTGCACCTATGACCTAGTGAATCTGTGTCGAGTAAGACGTCACGGTATCGTAAGCTTCAATGGTTTGCAGTTTACTAAAACTCCCGAAACAAAGATTTTTGAAAGGAACTTGAACTTTCGATCTTTAAAAAACGACTTTTACCGTAGTAGACCAGTGCAGTTAGCTTCAAAAATGGTCAAAAAAGGAAAAAAATAGTAGTAGAATGAAACCCATTAGAAAAGGAGAGGAATATGATAAAAATGAAAGGAAAAATAAATTACGGTCGATCTGAGTTCGGGAAGTGGGAGGGGGTGGGCTTTTAAGGGGAGAAAATGGTTTATCTCGATTTGCGGTGAAACTACAAGTCCTATGAAAAAAAGTTATATGGCAAAGTTGTAGGTAATAAAACGATCTACAACTTTTAATTCACAACTTTTTACATAACCTCAAAACTTATGTGAAAAATTCAAATAACCAAGTTTTTCGTTTTTTTTATTTATCTTTTTCAAAAATAATTATTTTTCTACGAAATTTGGTGAAAACTTGCCTATTTATATCCTTAATACACTGTGATTTACTTGATTGAAAATATTATTGTTTTCACCTTATTTTGACTTAATTTAATAAAAAATAGACTATTTTTCAATCGAAAATTCACGTGTCAAAATATTAGCTTTTTTATAAAAATCGGTGTGCTTTTTGCTCGTCGAAATCTCTATTTTCTGATAGTTCAAAAAAATATATACATTACGATAGTAAATATTCTCAGAAAATGCACAAAACCGAAACAAAAATTTGTATCATTAGGTATAACTGCATCATAAAAATGAGATTTTGTCTTTTCAGACTATATAATAATAATAATAATATAATAACCTGTTTGTATAATGTGCAATAAGTCGGATTATAAGCAATTATATGAAATAAAAATTGCAAAAATCACATTTTTATGATGCAATTGTACATAATGATACAAATTTTGTTTCGGTGTTTTGCATTTTCTGAGAAAATTTACTATGGTAATGTATATATTTTTCTTAACCATCAAAAAATAAAGATTTCAATGAACAAAAAGCACACCGATTTTTATAAAAAAACTAATATTTTGACACGTGAATTTTCGATTGAAAATTAGTCTATTTTTTATTAAATTAAGTCAAAATAAGGTGATAAAATTAATATTTTTAATCAAATAAATTATGGTGTGTTTGGGGCATAAAAAGGTAAGTTTTCACCAAATTTCGTAGAAAATAAAATGTTTTTGAAAAAGATAGAAATAAAAAACCAAAAACTTAGTTATTTGAATTTTTCACATACATTTTGACGTTATGTAAAAAAGTTGTGAATTAAAAGTTGTAGATCGTTTTATTACCTACAACTTTGCCATATAACTTTTTTTCATAGGACTTGTAGTTTCACCGCAAATCGAGATAAACCATTTTCTCCCCTTAAAAGCCCACCCCCTCCCACTTCCCGAACTCAGATCGACCGTAATTTATTTTTCCTTTCATTTTATCATATTCCCCTCCTTTTCTAATGGGTTTCATTCTACTACTATTTTTTTCCTTGTAAAAAATTAAAAACCCTGGTCTATAGGAACTTTGTTTGGTTATAAGAGAGAGAGAGAGAAATTTAAATCACAGCAGTTACAAAATATGAAGTTAATAAACAATAGTAGCAATGTTTGCAGAGCTGCGTGGAACGTTATAAATGATAACATAGGTGATATAGAACCTATCAAACAAATTGACAATATAATTAAGAATTCATTGACATATAATCACCCACATGACATTTGTGAAATTTTTAATGAATATTTTATTGACATCACACATACTAATAAATTTAATTACAATTCATCTGACATTTCGAACAACATTAACTACTCTCAATCTTCTTCTATTTTTCTCTACCCAACTGACCCAGAAGAGATCTTTAAAGTAATTAAAAGCTTAAAAAATACAAATTCTGTAGGTATAGATGAACTAGCAACTAGAATTATTAAAATCAGTGCTCACTATATTAGTGACAAAATTTCCTACTTAATTAATAGATCATTTGAAGAAGGAGAGTTTCCAAATAAGTTAAAGGTGTCCATTGTTAAACCGCTATTTAAAAAAGGAGATAAATGTAACATGGATAATTACCGACCAGTAACTCTAATACCCATACTTTCTAAAGTATTTGAGAAAACTATGTTAACACGGCTTCAAAATTTTGTAACTAAACACGATATTTTGAAGCCTGAGCAATTTGGTTTTAGAAAAAACAGTTCTACTACTTTGGCATGTTTTAACGTTGTCAAACTTATAATGGACTCTATTGATGCCAATGTTCCAGTGATTGCTCTACTTCTAGACATGTCCAAAGCGTTCGATTTTGTTGATCATAAATTGCTGCTCCATAAACTTGACGTATATGGAATAAGAGGTAGAGCTTATGAATGGCTTCAAAGCTATCTCAGTAATCGACAACAATGTGTTGAGGTATCGAAACTTTATAAGGGCAGCAAAAGCAATGTGCGCTCTAGCTACAGATATAATAGACTTGGAGTACCACAAGGAAGTATTCTAGGGCCGTTCTTATTTCTAATGTACATTAACGACATTCCTAATATAACTAAACATAAGACAATTTTATTTGCTGACGATACTACCATTATTATAAGAGGAGAGCATTATAATAGTATGACATTCGAAACTGACATTAATAATACATTATCCAATACTATTAAATGGCTTAACAATAATAATTTAAAAATTAATCTGACTAAAACCAATTTTATACAGTTTGGAACTTACAGCCGAAAAAAAATAGACATTGATGTTAATTATAATAATTCGAAGATTGAAGAAGTTGACGCAACGAAATTCTTAGGAATCTGGTTTGATCAACATTGCAATTGGAAGGCTCATGTTAAACATGTTTGTGACAAACTAGATAGGTTTGTGTATGCTATTAAAAGTTTAAGGCTTAGAGTATCCACAGACGCAGCTCTTAAAGCATACCATGGATATGTATCATCGACACTAGCATATGGTTTAATTTTGTGGGGAAACTCATCCGATATTGAAAAGGCCTTCATAATTCAAAAAAAGTGTGTACGGGCTATCTGTGGAGCTTGGAATACGGATAGCTGCAAACCCCTTTTTAAAAAATATAACATACTTCCGTTGCCTTGTATGTATATAAGGGATATTTGCTTATTTGTAAAACAAAACCCTAGTCACTTTCGTATACGCGCGGATGTGTTGGAAAGACAAACCAGGCATAAAGACAAGCTCTATGTTCCTAAATTCAGGGTAAAATTAATTAAAAAAAATGTATATCATCAAGCTATTTACATTTATAATAAATTACCAAAAGAATTGCAAGCACTAACAAATAATTTATTTAAGATTAAATTAAGACTTTGGTTAATGGACAAATGTTTTTACGAGGTCAAAGAATATCTAGAAAGTAAAACTTAACTATGTATTAATCTGTAAAAATGTAATATTAATTTCTATTTTAGCATTATTTAATATTAGTGACATTTAAATTATTATTAGATTTTAAGTTTATATTTGCACGCCATGACAAGGTAGAGTGTATTGGAAGAATTTAATTATAAGAACTTTTGTACATACCTACATTCCTGCAAATAAATGATTTGATTTGATTTGATTTGATTTGATTTGATTTATTCAGAGGATTTTAGTTTGACTAGATTAGATTATTTGAATTAAGTATGTTTTCTTCTAAACGTACCGCGGTATTAATGTATTAATTATTTTACACAACATGTAACGAATAAAACAATCAACAAACATCGAATCGAGCGTAGAGCTATTTCCATTTGTTTACGCCAACGGCAGGTGTCCTCCAGATCCGGCTTCAACCATAGACTACATCAAACTCTATATTTGTCTATTGTTTGTGTGTTGCCGTCATTGCTACGCTATCGTTGTGCCGTCATTGAAGTTTAACGATTCTATTGATGTTTAATGACGCATTTTGGAGAGCATCTTGTTCAATTTTAAACTGCTTGAGTGATTTTCTAGACTCTAGAGATTCAATTCAACTAATAAGAGTTCAATTCTTTAAAAAATTGCTTTACTTAAGACGCATATGATTTGGCAGCGGTGATAACTGCGGAAATCTCAGAAAAAAATATAAATAATCTTTGTTATTTCATATTGAAATAGGTACGTAGGTAATATGTTTACAGTTTGTACCTAATTTAGGGGCGAATTATTAGATAAAAATTTGGAAAAAATATTAAAAAGTACGGCCGTGTTAAAAACCAATCTGTTATTTAAAGATATAGTAGGTATCTATTTTTCAAAACCCTATCTACATTATAATCCAGTTAAAGCCTAACCAGTGTCAATGTAAATTCGACTGCTCCCGATATCGCCCGCAATAACAGCAGCGGACGAACCCAACCATTACGTTAAAATCTAACCTTATCTTTATCCCAGCATGAGCTGTAAAACTTAATTGTAATTTAGTCGACATAATGCCCATATGAGGTTATCGTTCGCAAACTAATCATTATAGCAATAGAAGCGCGAGGCTCCCAGTGGAACGCAGGGCGCGCTGCGATTGGTCGGCGCGCGTGACGTCAATGTCGACCTCATGCCGCGCCCCCCGCGCCCCGCGCACCCCCGACGAAGGCCGAACGCCTCTCGGAAAAATAATCATGATTTTCGGACGGAACGATTTTTCTCTTCATTGTTACACGTGTTGGTATACCTTATGTACTAGTAGATCGTTGTTGCAATTCGTGCTGAATCAATTCCTATTAATATAGAGTAGGTACCTAACCCTTTGAATTCTCTAAATCTGGAAAATACTAGAGCTTCATTTAAGTATATCAGTTTCATCTAGATTTCGATGTAGATAAATTGACATGTCCATAAACAAATGACAAACCGCACTCCCTTAAAACTCTTTATACTCCGACTTTTAAAGTATTGTTCATTCATCGTAAAGTATACGATAACATTAGTTAATACTTTAGATACGTAAAAAACGACATTATGATGTTTTATTGAGCTTATTTTTTTAAGCTACTGCACTTAAAAGATTCTCAATCAACTCTATCTGAAGTTTTATATTTAGAAATCAAAAACAGCACGTTTCAATGGAAGGCGGTGACAATCAATTATGTTGCTGAAAACACATTGTAGTTACCTAATT
Source organism: Chloroclystis v-ata (assembly GCA_963691955.1). Lineage (NCBI taxonomy): Eukaryota > Metazoa > Arthropoda > Insecta > Lepidoptera > Geometridae > Chloroclystis > Chloroclystis v-ata. The sequence goes on along the minus strand of OY829898.1, from coordinate 8,943,871 downwards.
AAAGTAAAAAAATATCTCTACTAAATAAAGTGCATTAGACTCAGTAAGGAAAAAAATAATATAAGACATAAACGCATTCGCAAATCTGTAATTTTTCCAAAGCTGTTCAACCACCCACAGACAGTCTAAAAAGCTTGTGACAAGTTGAATGGGCGGTTACACAATACACATACACACGCGCGATGCGCACGCGCTTGTAGATCGTCGCGCCGGCGCGTCTCGAGAGCACGACACTTATGATGAATCACCCGCATTATTTATATGCGCGGTAGTAGGACATCCCACTCTCGTAAGAGAGTTCTGTGTGTTTGATTTCAGGGATATTGGGACCACGAGTAATAGTGGGTCAATCACAGTGTGACCACGAGTCACGACCCGAATTGAACCACAAGGCGGGTAGCAATCAGTAGGTAATTGTTTAACGGATAGAAATATTATAAAAGGCAAAATGTTATAATGTTTGCAAATCCTGAAATGAAATAAAACTTTTATTTTATCACAAAAAAAACTAGACAAATCAATAACACCATTATATTTAATGTTTATGTTCTCTCTAGATCTAGAATGCACAATTATAATATGTTAGATTTGTATTATACTAGCGTCCCGGCCTCGCTTCTAATGCTACAAACAATTGTAGCAAAAGCTCACGCAACCAAAATATATTTTCTGAGTAGTTCAGAAAGAACTATTCTGAGCAATTATTTAAAGTTTAAAGCTTACGCTTGGTCGTCGGCCATTACTGCCAAAGTAAACAGAACCGCGGCACGGAAATAGTCAGAGGGCAATAGCCTACTTCTGAGCACAGTCGTGAAGTTCAATGTTTATGTTACAGTGGGCTTATGACACAAACCTGCTAGGAAATCTATGTATAAGCCATATAATGGCTTATACAGGCTTATTAATACCTTTGGAATTATCCAGTCTATAGAATACTAGTCTTGATCACAAAAAATGATGGTAGGTACCTAATCGATTTCATAAAACCGTCGTGGTTTAGTTGTTAGTTTTTACATTAAATATGGTAATTAAAAAAAAACTCCATCCTTCCTTACTAATATTATAAATGCGAAAGTAACTCTGTCTGTCTGTCTGTTACGCTTTCACGGCTAAACCTCTGAACCGATTTTGATGAAATTTGGTACAGACAATCTTTAGACCCTGAGAAAGAACATAGGCTACTTTTTATTTCTACGCGGGCGAAGCCGCTGGCGGAAGCTAGTAGGTTATAAAAATTAAGTGCGAGTAAATAAGACGATCAATTGTTATATTAAACTGTTGTCTGTTAGTAATCCTTGAAGTATCGCCCTTCCTATCCACGTCAGAAGACCAATAGCTCTATTTTTAGAAGCCCTCCACGACTAGTTTGGAGCTCGCAGGGCTGCGACGAGGATCAAGGGCCTGTCCGTGAGAGGGCTGTTCAGGGCTAACGAATAGGCGTTAGATACATGTTGCCTGTGATTTTGCTCGATATGTTTAGTTTTATTTAACGAATAATATTTTTCATAGACAACACTAGCTTTCCGCCCGAGGCTTCGCCCGCGTTCTACACTTTACCTCAATTTTTTTTGCCGCTGGTAAAAAGTTGCTCACTCACCATCCCTTCAACTAAATCACGTCAATTCTTCGCTCCGTTTTGCCGTGAAAAAAATATTCAAACTGACAAACTGACACTGAGTCTGTGGTCGCTGAGCGACAAAGTCCTTTTCAATAAATAAAAAAAAAACTGACACCAAAGACACATTTACAATAATATAAAACAAAACGATTTAAAGTCAACAAAGAAAATGTATGAGTACCCACTTAAGATCTTGATTGACATGTACCAATATTTTAATATGTATTTTCGAAATAAATTATTTATATTTGTATAAATTTTCTCTACCTTTTTGATTATTTCGTAGCGGGGTCTACGCCGTAGTATAGTGCTCCGAGTACCTTGCTACGCCGTAGAAGCGCTACGCGGTGCCTACGTGCTTCTTCGCTCGTTTTGGTTTTCGTTGACCCTGACAAATATTTAAACAAAACCGGCTAAGTAAGAGTTCTGTCACGAAGTGTTCCGCGTCACGATTTGTATAAATAAATTTGAAAAACTGTTAAGATATGATATAATATTTTTGCGAAGAAACCATAAAATGTTTTCAACGTTGAAGCAAATGTCAATCTGGATCAAATTAAAATTCTAACAAGTTATACAAAAATAAATAAAATACAGTCGACTTGAGACCCTCCTCCTATTTTTGAATAATTATGATAAAGCTTCAAGATAAAGATAGTTTATCTGATGGATATCGCAACAAAAATTTGTAGTTTATCTGGCCAATAAGTTACAGATAGGCTCTTTAACAATTTTTCTGTGACCGGTGAAACAGGCTCTTAGTAATAGTATCGTCTCTATCATAAACTAATACGTCATAATTTCCATGTAAACATTTAGACGGATTCGAACCAGCACCGGAACGTGACCGCATCGTTTGGAACTTCCGTCCAGACATGACATGGTACTTATTTATTTTATGGCCGGTGGTTTTCTGGTGCCACGCTGGCTGCCTGGAATATTTAGAAGACTTGTTTATTTTCGCATCTTCGTTCAATTGACTTATAGCAACGATAATATGTATAAAATCTTCTTATTATATAAAAGAAAGTCGTGTTAGTTACACTCTGTATAACTCAAAAATGGCTGAATCGATTCGGCTGAAAATTGAAAAATTGGTGGAGAGTTTGCTTAGAACCAGAAGAAGGGGAATACAGCGGTAAGAATATATCTTTCCGTGGGAAAATGTATTACGCAGATGAAGCCGCAGGCAGAGAGTTAGTAATAAATAGATATTCTCCTCTAGTCCCGCGGTAAGCTCGAAGCTTGTGTTTTGGGTACTAGATATCTGGTACCTACTCAAAAGATTATACATTACATTATATATATTTGATGCATTGATGTCGATGCTTTGCCTAGCTGTGGAACACTATAGGCTAATCGTATTCGTGATATAGATATTTTTTATTATAAAACAATATATACATATAAACTTAATTATAAACTTTTTTACATAGAAACCGCCCATTACTATTTATTACCCATTAAGTTTTATTTATTTATCAATTGTTTTGAAGCCCTTTAAGCCATGGAATATCCCCATAGGTTGTCCTGTAGAAGTGCACCTGAGGGAGAGAGCTGCGCGCGCAGATCGATCGCGGATGCGCGCCCGGACGCTATCAGCCACAAGTAGCCGAGTCGATAACTAAACGACTTGTGTCGATTCATTCTAATCATAACAATTAAATACTACACAATATGGATGATCTAACTACCTATGTATAGGTATATATAATACTAGCTTTCCGCCACGCGGCTCCTCTCGCTTTATAAAATATTTACACGCTGTAAAAAGGATTTTCGGAAAAATAATATATTAACTATGAGCTGGCAAGTCGTGTATAACAACTAGATAATATATAGTTACATCATTAAAGTTTATTTTCCTGTCATGAGAAGCAACTAATTATTAATTTACTCATGCTATTTTAAAAGTTTTCCGGGAGATTATGTATTTAATTAGACACCGGGTAAAAAACGAGTCTACATTTTTCAATTTGACCAAATTCACGTAAAAAGGTTCGTGAATTTCCCGTTTATCTCAATATTAATTAATCAAACCACGACAGTTTATATAGTAAAATTTAAGAAGCCTTCTGTCCAGGCGTAGAAATTATATTCTAAGAAGTAAATTTCTAAGAGCATTCCACGATGTATTTCGAAGAGCAGAGCGAGTAGGTAAAGTAATTCGCAGCTGAACGTGAAACAGTCGAGAGTATTGATCGCGCGATCTCGCAGGACTCGGCGCCGCTCGGAGGCTGCAAGTACCACCGACTTTACAATCACGCCTTATTCTACTATCAACGGAATACTACGTCTAAACTTATTGAACATTTTTTTATATTTCAACTTGAGATTAAAGTCTATTTTGACAGTGTTTCCAGCGTCATCATTAGAATAATATAGGGAAAATCAGAGACATTCAAATTTTGGTCCCCGTTTCAAGTACTATTCGTTAGTATTATATCGTATTAGTAGTGGTTTGAGCTTATCTTATCTGCTTTTATTTAAATCTGATTTATTGTAGTATAAGCTCAAAAGCGAATACAAACTAGATAAGCGTATCCAAACAAAACCGATCTTATGAGAAACTTTTTGATATGCATAAGGTCGAATTCGTTTTGTTTGATTTTTTTGCAAGGGAATCATGTTGAAAAAATACTAGTTAAATTACATAAGACAAATGCCCGAGTAAGACAAGTACCAAGCTGATGAAACTGCAAGGTTACGATTCTACGGTTTACTAAATTACATTAAAAATCTTCATTATCTAGTTATTATCATAAAGTAAATAAATCGATTAAGAGACTAGTTATGCAACTAGATACATTTAACTTTTACACTTTCAGTAATGCATTATCACTATGTTGATACTTAACGATACCCTTTCAGTTTTAAATGTCCAATTAATATGGGAAAACTCCTAAATGCTTTATAATTAAACAAACAGAACATTTCTTTTAAAGGCACGCAAAGGTAATAATTGCCACGAACTCACGAATACCTGAGCTACAATTCCAAATATGTGTATCAAAAGTCAAAGAAAATACATTTCCACGTAAAAATTTAAATTTACCCGTTCAATTGTAGACATACCGACAAATAGTTTATTTAAAACGCGACGTTATTGAGGTTAATAGGGAGAATGTATTTAAGCGAAATTATGCCTAAATTAGGTTAAACCTACTTCCATGCCTAGTTATTGTCGCAGAACTAGAGGCATTATAACACACTGAGAAAATAAATAATAATATTTTAGAATAATTCACGCAGCAGTTCCAAGTAAACTAAGAGTTTTTGGAATAATAAAATTAATAAAGAACCACGTGTCATTTTCTATTTGTAAGTTTTTTTCTACTGAGGCTTTCCGCTGAGGGCATTGGCATCAAATGGTTATAATTATGTAATTTCGCAATAACAACGCGGTCCCATGCGAGTGGCGTGAACTTGACAGCATGGCATCGCGTGGCATACCCAATGACCTCACCACCCCACTTCATCGAATGCTTGAATTATAAACTTGGGAATGCAGGTAAAGATACCTGTGTTTATTTTTCTGTTTGATATCTAAACGAGGTTAAAGCAGCACGCGAGTTTTTAAAAAGAACGTGAAATATTCAACTGAATGAACGGAAGCAATTAAAAAGCGGAATAAATGGCGTTCGGTCGTGGACTGCCTACGCTTCATATGATGCTGTTCAAAATATGTAGTTCCAAACTCGAATAAAATATCGGAGTTTAAAGATAAGATTAGTTTGAAATAAATTCATTTATAAATGTAATATTTACTTAATTAAACTTTGAGATAAATAGGTATATAATAATAGATAATGCATTTTTTGAGCGTTCCAAATAGACAAATAGATCTACTCATGTTTGGAATTGAGTTGCGTTACGACATAGGAACTCACAGCGGTTAACCCAAATGATATCGCTGATGACTCAACACTTAAAAATTTTCCTCACACCGTCAGCGTCAAAACTTTTGGTTATTTCCTAGAATTGAGAAATGTTGGGATATGTGTAGGATGGACCGATACATTTGGCGATCGATATTGTGTAGGCGGGTACTTATAAAACTAACAAATGCTCACAACATGCTCTACCAACTCAAGACGTTTCGGACACGTGGCTATTATAGCCGTCAACATCTATGTATAAGTCGCGCACATAAAAAAGATATTTATAAATGGCGTCCACTCACATGCGTTCTCGCTCACTCTCTATCGCTGTCTATACTCACACAGTGAAGTACGCGCTACAAAAAAATAGTCAGTCAGGCCTAATTCGCACGAGAGCTTTTTTAACGTCCGTTAAAAAAGCGTTCAAATAGAACATAATATATGTTCTATTTGAACGCTCTATATTATGTGAACACGTACTTGGACGTGTCGGCGCACGTCGGGCACACGTCGGCGATTTTAAAACGCGACGCTTTTTTATCGAGCAGTGTTGCATTTTCAACGCAGAGTGCTGGGAATAGGCCGTATGAAACTTTTTATTATTATTCACACGAGCGTTAAAAAAAACGCCGGCGCTGCGATTAGTACGATGAGAATTCGTAGAAATTATTTGAGGCCCCACTATTTCCAATAATTCGTCAAATCTTGTATACTCATTCGAAAATAATTACAGAATTTACAGGGATATTGCCTCAAATCTTCGTACATTGTCACAAACTGTTATTTTAAGTATCTCTGTTCATTCAGAGGATGTTCCCAGAATGCCCTTTTTTTCTTTCTTCTTCTTCTAGCAACACAAATCGCTAAAGCTAGTTATTTAGCAGAAAACATTCCCACGGCTTTCTAAAGCGAGGTACGAGACGAAAGTGATTTAAAAGCGTTCGTATGAATGATCACATTGAGGACGTTATAAAAGCGCCGACGCCTTTACTTTACTTTACTAAAAAAATATTTTCATTTAAAATAAGTATATTGTAAAAAAAACTCTGTAGATAAAAATACTATTTAAATAATGATAATACAATAATACCGTGGAAATATGCTCGAATTACAAATAATTTTGGTATTACGTTTGTATGGGAAATTCGTCGTGACGCCGGCCTGTTTGAGAACTTGTTTTGCCAACCGTACCATACCTACCCGCCGCCATTTACAGATATCATTTTTAATTGCGGGGGTTATACCTTACATAGTATGTATTTACTTGATGTACTAAGTTGTGCTCAAAGTCAATTATTTTGATCTATAGTGTAGTATTAGCTTACATTTTCGAGTAACAAAATATCTAGAGTAAAATGTTACGTATATAATGTCATGAGATGCGGGACGATAACTTCTCTACACTACAGAATTATTAAGTCATGATGTAACCCATTGTGTATATTCATAAACATTTACATAATCGAACGCACATAGGACATACATAATTAATTAATGTTGATAGTTTTGTTATTTTATATTTATTTGATTAAATTTTTAGTATATTATTGTTTTCCTTTATTTAAATTATTTATGTTATGTCAGATATTATTTTAAGTTAATTTAATAAGTAGTTTATCTTATGAGTATGCGAAAATGTTGTCGCAATATAACAGCGACAGGGCTTAATTTTAATTTAAAAAAACATAGGACATGCATTTAGGAGTAAAAAAAGGTTTCCCAGTATCTCGTCAGCATAATCGGCCATATACGGTGAAGAATCTTACAATACCAAATAGCTGAAAATCTCCCAAGTGTTTCTGACTCGGCGTCGTCCGGAAATAAATGTTACTATGACACGACGAATCAGTTTAACACATTCAATGTCCGTGCACCGCGGCGAGTTCACACCCGTCCGGGCGCTGATAGTGTTAAAATGCGTCGACTATATTTATGTTAAACCTTCACCAATTAACACCATGATAATTAATTACCCAAGGGTCTAGTAAAATAACATGAACTACGAGTTTGTAGGTATGTAAACTAACATGTATAATTTGTTACAGTGTGCAACTTCATAGTCCACGAGCGGTGTGTGGGACAAGTGGTGACGCCATGCTGTGGGGTGGCGCCGAGCCTTATCAAGGTAGCTATTTATAAAACCTACTAAAGTATCGTTAAACTGCAAAACTTCTAAAGCCCTTAACAGACGCGATGATCACATGATGTTGGTCAAAACTGAAGGGGCTTAACAGAAGTAATTTTTTTTAATGATAATAGTATCGATCACAGTGTGAGCATTGAGCAATTCTGTAATTTGTGATGTTTGTGACAGAACCCAGTCGCTCATTGTTGGTCGGATCCGGTGCACCACAAACGGAAGTTCTGCACCGTATGCCGCAAGCGACTGGATGAACTGCCCGGCTTACATTGCATGAGTGAGTATACAGTTTATAAATATAATATCTAGTAAAAGAGTTAAGCACGAAGATAATCAATATAAGAATTGATCTTCAGTTCCATAAAATTATTTATATATTTAATTTTATTCATTATTGGAAATATTTTTGGAGGTTGATACCTAAATGATATGGTTATGAGTTTAACTTACCTTATCATGGAGTAAAAAGTTTCTTGCTTATAGATGAGAAAATAATTTTACCTACTAAGATAGAAGACACAATCTTATGCTAACTAGTAAAGTTTTAAGTTTACTAATACGTTCTCTTTTGGTTTAGGTTGGAAGACTGCAGCCAAGAATAATGTAACGTTATTGTGGCTAACTGTTAAGAGTGTGACATGGCTAATACCATAAATATAATATTCTCGTATAATGTAGAGATGCTAGAAGAGTGAATTTGAGTCATATTCAAACCCAGATTTTAACATTGGTTACAACCACATCCGAATCATTTCAACCATGACATTATCAAGTATTCATATAAATCTGGCCGAATTGAATACAAACAACTCAGTTCTTTTGCACAAAGAACCATATTTGCATATTCCTTATTCAAAAAACTTTACTAGAATTAAGAAGACAACGTTACTGATTCTAACTCACGGTACCTTCAAGCCAATAAGATCTGGTTGTTGATACATGGACCATTACAGTATGCGAGTACTTCGTGCACGGAGAATGCGTGGACTTCGCGGCGGCGGATTGCCGCGAGAACGCGACATACAGCGCCGGCAGCGAGCCGCGGCACGTGCACCACTGGCGCGAAGGCAATCTGCCGGGGAACAGCAAGTGCGCCGCCTGCCGCCGCGCCTGCTGGTCCGCGGAGTGCCTCACCGGCTACCGCTGCGAGTGGTGCGGCAGCACGGTACGTACACCGTACAAGAGCATGTACCTACCTCATAGTAAACTCCTAAAGAAAAAGATCTTTGATTGATTGATGATGTAACTGGACAGATGTACCAACGCCCTGCGCGGACCAATTAAGTGGTCAAGAGTCAAGTTCAATCTACTTTGGTAGCTTCATAAGCAGACTCTTTCATTTTTTTAATGCGTCATGTCATATATTCATATGCCCTTTCCTCTCTTTGGAGATGCATGAAATGTCGCCCAAAATAAAGGCAGAGAGAGATCTCTCCTGTTTTGTTTTCAAGAGTTGAAAACAGTTTGTTCGTCCACAGTGCCACGCTGGCTGCCGCTCGCTGATCCCTGACGAGTGCAACTTCGGCATGCTGCAGCCCATCTTCCTGCCGCCGAGCGCGGTGTCCATCCCGCGCACGGAGGTGCCCATGGAGGCCATCATCGGCGTGCACGTGCGCCCGCCGCCCTCGCAGCGCGACTTCGGCTGCCGTAAGTTCCACTAACGGTCCGCAGCCGCGCGCGCGCCGCGCCCTCCGCCGGCCTCGCCGTTCACGGCTTCTAGCTAGGCAACGCTTGCACGTAGAGTAACCACCGTATACAGTTCATTCCGATAGTAAAATCGCTTGATGGGATAGAGTGAGTGGTAGTGCGTGAATGGGGAGGCACGGATGGTTTCGGACGGCGCGGCGCGGTGCGTGAGCGTGTGTTTGGGGCAGCGCGGCGGCGGCTCGGCGGCGGCTGGAGCCCGGCGCGGCTCGCGGGGCTGGCGCGGCGACTGCTGCCCGCCGCCTGCAGTCCGCACGCGGGCGCTTCGCCCCCCTACTCCAGAGGTATGACGACGCAGAGAACCCCGTTACCCGCATGCCTCCAGCACTTGCAACTATTTCAACTCAATTTGTAAATAATTATGTTGCTGAACAATTCACACAGCAGTCATAGTAAATCTGGACGCACATGGTTCCATTTATTACAGATACCGTTGAATTCAAATATGTCTAACATGTCCTGTGACCTGAAATTGTAAAAACTGGTAAAAACGCTAAGAATTGTTAGAAATGACAAGGATCAAATTTTTAGAGATATGATAAACAACATTCGAAATATAATTGATAGTTAATTAAATATGTTTACCTAATTTTTCGAAATAGTTGCAAATGCCAGATCATCACTTGACTAAACCATTGCACGACTTTTCTGAGCTTTAACCAAAACATTACCTAACGTGTGGTTTAGTGAAGTTTCATGCCGCTTTCGCTGTATGCTTCATATTTAAATTCATCTCAATTATCTATCTATCAGAAACCCCACAAATACCTACTCAAATTTCTCAAACAAGTGCCTATAAAACTAAAACTACCAAGTCTAAATGCATGACTTCTGAAAGTGTTCTATGCTTCTTGTGACCTACTTAACTTGCACACTATCTATCAAACCTATCCCAGGAGCCTAATCTATAAACACTAATAAAAAGACGTAGACAGGTTGTATAAAAAAATAAATTCAATTGGTTAAGAATTATTAAGGTTGAATTCTAGAATTCTACCTGAAGCAATGCATAAAAGGCAAGGCTGAATTGTCAGAGGCTTAAAGATTAAGATCATTTTTATGCATAAAATGTGTACAAAATTTTCAGACACCTTGTAAATAGAAAATATCGATACCTGTCTTGTAGTTTTATTAAATCCACAATGCAATATCCCCATCCCATCATATTGGCAACACTAACAGAAACCCGGCCAGCTGAGAATACTCGAGCTTAGTATTCCAACGGCGCAGGTAACACAATATACAAATATTTGTGTAAAACTATATAATATGTATGCAATAAGCTTGGGTAAGCTTTACGATCAGGTTGTCCCAAATAGATTAACCAGGTGTGGTTTGAACTAACTGAGGATTGAATTTATTAAGTTTGTTTTTACTTAATCAGAGACGCACGTTTCTTGTTGTAAAGAAGGGTGTCTCTTATAGGTTTGGGACATCCTTTGGGTGTCAGTTCAGTAGTGAGAGTAGGTGTTAGAATAGCATAACTGTGTGTAGTTATTGATGTTGATGTTTGATATAAACTGATAGAGGATTCTTACTTCAAGAAATTTTGATTACTCTCAGAATGTCTCAAAGATGATTAACGATTTTTGGGACATGAATAACACTAACCATCCTAACATCCAAAAAACCTTTCTTCCATGAAGGTGGAAACTGAGTTTCTTGATGTGAAGAATACAGAAAAGCTTAATAAAATAGTTACAATAAAAAATAATCAAACGTAACAGCTTCGATAACTAGAACCAACTAAAGGCGTAATACCCTGCCGTGTAACAATTAACTGAGTTGAATCATCAGAGTTCTGTTGCGGGGTTGGGGTGTGGGTATGAGCGGTGTGGGTGTTGCAGCTCGCAGCGTGAGCGAAGAGTTCAGCTCGGGCTGCGAGGGCCGCTCGGGCTCCGGTGGCGGCTCCACGGGCGCGCCCGCCGACCAGGACCACCGCCCCGACCACGGCAAACAGCACCGGGACAAGACCCCTGATGACAGGGATGAAGGTAACTCATTATATGAACGATAGTCGATATATTTTTCTGTCACGATCTGGATAAACTTGTACAAAATATAACGTGTCTCGAAAAACGGAAAAGAAACCCATATTTACCCAGTTTGTTATTTGAATAAACTTAATTAACGACTTTCTTACATTTATTCATTAATGTCTTTTACAAAAAAATCCATATCTAAATATTACGGAAGCACGTTTGAATGCCATGGACTACTTATGTAGGTACCTCTCTTCATTACCCGTCCGCTTCTGGACAAGGGCTCCTCCGTCAAAAACTAAACATAAATAACTGTTATCTCTACTCTACAAATAGGTATACAAATGACGTTCCATTCTTACCCCCAAGAACTTAACTCCGTATTAAATGCATATGCCTGTGTTGTCGTTTTGTTCACCACCTACTAAACATTTATTCCCGTTTACTCTACTTCCTCCAGAAGTCGTAAAGGTGTACGACGGCGAAGCAGCGTGGTCCCGGCGGCTGTACCGGCCCGTGGTGGTGGGGAGGAACTGGAACGAGCGCGAGCTGGTCTCCGCCGCGCTGAAGGCCTACCACGTGGCGCGCGAGCCGCAGGAGTTCGAGCTGACGGACGCGCTGGCGGGAGACGAGCCGCCGCTGCAGGACCCCACTCCGTTGGCCAGAGTCACCCGTCTGCCGAATAAGAGACCTGCGCTGTTCTTGCGCTTCAAGTGAGTGGGAGATCAAACGTCAGGTTAAGTTAGGAAGCACAAGAGTGTATAAACAGAAACGCCCTTTAAAAAAGATTCAAGGTATGGATGCTTGGATGAAACCTTCGCACCACATTTTTGGAACAAGGGCGAAGTTGTAGGTAGGTATAGTAAAACCATTCTAAAAATGAACTCCCCTCCACAAAACCGTGATGATTTCAACGTGTGAGAGGAAATACAGAAAAACAGAATACACAGAAAAAAAATACAGAATTCGGTGGAGGGGCGTTCATTTTAGAAATGGTTTTACTATACTTGGATTTTTAATTCAATTGGATCTCAATTGATATTGATATTGTCATCTATCACAAATAATTATTTACCATCTGCCCGTCTGTAGTACCTACATGATATTAGTTTTTGGAAATTACATTCACAAAGATCCAACTTATGTAGGTATCGCAAAACAGAAAATAAAACGAGCCCTTTCGGAACCGTTCATCTACTACTCTTGTTTTTGTAAAAGTCTTTAGAAACTGATTACCACTAACGTAATCTATAATCGTATTGAACTGTTTAATAAATCCTACGTACATTATCAATCCAGGGAGCTGGAGACGGGCGGCGGCAGTGTGCGCGTGTACCCGGGGCGGGTGGCCGGCGCGGGCGAGACGTTCGTGACGGTGCCCATCCAAGGAGACAACACCGTGGCCGACCTCATGACCTTCGCCCTCGTGCGCTTCGGGCTGGATCCTGCGACCGCCGTCTCCGACTACCGCTGCTCTGAGATCCTGCTGGATCGCGGAGGTAAGCTTTAAAATTGACCAACTATAACACACACACAGCTATATACAAGTTATAATCTGAGTTTACTTTCCATTCCTAGCTTTCAATCTAATCGTGTAAAGAAATTCGCCCCTGTACCCATTTACTCACAGAGCGGTGAATAAAAGAAGAATGTCCGAAGACAGCATTTTAAGAAAAAATCTATCTAAATTTTCCCCACCCTGTCTTAAATCACTTGTTTTTCAGCCAGTTATATGCCATTGTAGGGCAAAGACCCCGTCCTTGCTCTACAATGGCATGCGGTGTCCCACAATCCCACCAGTCTCCTGTCTCATGCGGGTATACCGAAAATGATACATAATCCGTTTATAGTTTCGGAACGCGTGCTAGAAGAAGAAGAGCGACCATGGCGCATCGTGGTCCGGCTGGCGCGCGAGTCGGTGCGGCGCATGGAGCTGGCGCGCTTCTACCTGCAGCCGCGGCGCGACCCGCACGGGCCCACGCTCGCGCTCTTCGTGGCCTCGCTGCCTCCTAACCTCTCCGAGCGCAACTATGAGAATATACTCGTCGAGTTTTTGGGCACCGGTAAGTAGAACTCTTAGCATCGATATCTTTGGGGTCATGGCTAGTTTTGTTACGAGAATAGAATAGAATAGAATATACTTTATTGTACACCACATAAATATAAACATACAATAAAAACTTAAGACTAAAACATTTGGAGTACAATGAGCGGCCTTATCGCTCTAAGCGATTTCTTCCAGGCAACCTATGTATGGACTGGACAGTTATAAATATACAGACAGTGGTGTTAAATAATAGATTACATAATATAACATAGAAAGATATATAAGAATACATAATTAAATATACTAAATACATAAATTACGAAGAATACAATATGAATATCTATATTAATAATTTCGTGCAGGGGTACGGTAGACTCGATCGAAACCTTATTTAAATAACGAAACATAAAAAAATATTGATTCTGAGTCGACAACATATGTCCGGAAAATTCGTATTATGGAGAATTTCGTTAAATTCCGACTGTAGAAATACAAATGATAAACAAAACCGCTGTCGCCATTTTTGGTGTCAACAAGCACGTTCCGTTCCTTAGATACGCGTCGCCAATGAACACATTGCGTTTGTCGGTCCAAAATGAATCCATCACAAAGAACTGAAACGAAACGTCTTGATATTATTTTTCTGTGGCCGATTCAACCACAGAAAAATAATATTAGTTTCCTTTTTATGGCTCGATGATATTGTTAAGGCTGCTGGTTCACGACCGTAATACCTGGAGGTCGTTAAGGGAAGGGAGGCCTATGTCCAGCGGTGGACGTCCAACGACTGACATGATGATGACGAAGTATGTATTAACTCTGAAACGGCTTGGCCTAGAGATGCCGTACTATTTAAACATTTACGTTGACAGCTGTCAAACTTTAAACTGCCATAACTCTGAAACGGCTGGAACTAGAGATGCCCTACTAAGCTCAATCGACAGGTGTTAGAGAGAGCAACGTTTTCAATGACAGCTGTCAAACTTTAAACTGCCATAACTCTGAAACGGCTTGGCCTAGAGATCCCGTACAAAGCTCAATCGACAGGTGTTAGAGAGAGCAACATTTTCAATGACAGCTGTCAAACTTTAAACTGCCATAACTCTGAAACGGCTTGGCCTAGAGATGCCGTACAAAGCTACATCGACAGGTGTTAGAGAGAGCAACGTTTTCAATGACAGCTGTCAAACTTTAAACTGCCATAACTCTGAAACGACTTGGCCTATAGATGCCGTACAAAGCTCAATCGACAGATGTTAAAGAGAGCAACATTTTCAATGACAGCTGTCAAACTTTAAACTGCCATAACTCTGAAACGGCTTGGCCTAGAGATGCCGTACAAAGCTACATCGACAGGTGTTAGAGAGAGCAACATTTTCAATGACAGCTGTCAAACTTTAAACTGCCATAACTCTGAAACGACTTGGCCTATAGATACCGTACTAAGCTCAATCGACAGATGTTAAAGAGAGCAACATTTTCAATGACAGCTGTCAAACTTTAAACTGCCATAACTCTGAAACGGCTTGGCGTAGAGATGCCGTATAAAGCTCAATCGACAGGTGTTAGAGAGAGCAACATTTTCAATGACAGCTGTCAAACTTTAAACTGCCATAACTCTGAAACTGCTAGGCCTAGAGATACCGTACTAAGCTCAATCGACAGGTGTTAGAGAGAGCCACATTTTAGATGACAGCTGTCAAACTTTAAACTGCCATAACTCTGAAACGGCTTGCCCTAAAGATGCCTTACAAAGCTCAATCGACAGGTGTTAGAGATAGACCAGTGCAGTTAGCTTCAAAAATGGTCAAATAAGGAAAAAAATAGTAGTAGAATGAAACCCATTAGAAAAGGAGGGGAATATGATAAAAATGAAAGGAAAAATAAATTACGGTCGATCTGAGTTCGGGAAGTGGGAGGGGGTGGGCTTTTAAGGGGAGAAAATGTTTTATCTCGATTTGCGGTGAAACTACAAGTCCTATGAAAAAAAGTTATATGGCAAAGTTGTAGGTAATATAAAGATCTACAACTTTTAATTCACAACTTTTTTACATAACGTCAAAATGTATGTGAAAAATTCAAATAACTAAGTTTTTGGTTTTTTATTTCTATCTTTTTCAAAAACATTTTATTTACTACGGAATTTGGTGAAAACTTACCTATTTATGTCCCAAATCCACTATAATTTATTTGAATAAAAATATTAATTTTTTCACCTTATTTTGACTTAATTACTAAAAAAATAGACCAATTTTCAATCGAAAATTCACGTGTCAAAATATTAGCTTTTTTATAAAAATCGGTATGCTGTTTGTTCATTGAAATCTATATTTTCTGATAATTAAAAAAAATATATACATTACCATAGTAAATAATCTCAGAAAATGCACGAAACCGAAACAAAAATTCGTATCATTAGGTACAATTGCATCATAAAAATATGATTTTGTCTTTTCAGACTATATAATAATAATTATTATATAATAATCTGTTTGTATAATGTGCAATAAGTCGGATTATATGAAATAAAAATTGCAAAAATCACATTTTTATGATGCAATTGTACATAATGATACAAATTTTGTTTCGGTTTCGTGCATTTTCTGAGAATATTTACTATGGTAATGTATATATTTTTTTTAATTATCAGAAAATATAGATTTCAATGAACAAACAGCATACCGATTTTTATAAAAAAGCTAATATTTTGACACGTGAATTTTCGATTGAAAATTGGTCTATTTTTTTAGTAATTAAGTCAAAATAAGGTGAAAAAATTAATATTTTTATTCAAATAAATTATAGTGGATTTGGGACATAAATAGGTAAGTTTTCACCAAATTCCGTAGTAAATAAAATGTTTTTGAAAAAGATAGAAATAAAAAACCAAAAACTTAGTTATTTGAATTTTTCACATACATTTTGACGTTATGTAAAAAAGTTGTGAATTAAAAGTTGTAGATCTTTATATTACCTACAACTTTGCCATATAACTTTTTTTCATAGGACTTGTAGTTTCACCGCAAATCGAGATAAAACATTTTCTCCCCTTAAAAGCCCACCCCCTCCCACTTCCCGAACTCAGATCGACCGTAATTTATTTTTCCTTTCATTTTTATCATATTCCCCTCCTTTTCTAATGGGTTTCATTCTACTACTATTTTTTTCCTTGAAAAAAATTAAAAACCCTGGTCTAAGAGAGCAACATCCTAAACACGGTTCTTCAGTTTTTCTTTTTATTATCAATAAACCTATTTATTATGTACAGTACAGCTACACTATTATTGATAATCCTTGAATTCCATATGTTGACTTATGTATGAAAGGATTGTAGATTCCGGCAGTAATGAACGTTAGTGGATGGGCCGCTATTGATAGATATGTATATATTTCCTTTATTTCATTAAGCAAATGCACCCGTTGTAAGTTCCCAAGTGTGGGATACTAGGACTGCTCAGACCTTCAAATTTCTTTCAAATCAACCTCGAAAAATAAAGTAGGTAAGTATACTAATATAATATACCTAATTACCTTTTATCTAACTGTACTTTTCAATTCCCGCGAGATGACGAACACAATACTATGAAAAATTGCAATGTGCCAACTCGCGGGAATCCATCTTTTGTTTTCCCGCGAGATGACAAATAACCCGCCTTAAATGAAAGATTATCCGATTCCTAGAAATAACATATGTAAAAGCAATATAATGAGGATGCTCAATGAATTCAATCCTTTTGTCAAAGGAGTCGACAACATATATCCGCAAAATTCGGATTATGGAGAATTTCGTCAAATTTCACCCGAGCGTAGCCGGATTTTCATCTAGTATTATAATATACTCGTACTTATATACTAAACACACACCCATCAGAAAAGAAAAGAAAAAGATCAGAAAGGGAATCTGGAGAACATCTCCAGATTCCCTTTTCAAACATTTATGTTGATCCGGTACATCATGTTTTATGTTACACCAACACTCCTAACCCGATAAATCAGGGAGTTGGGCTGGTATGATAAATAAAGTATCTGATAGAAGAAGAATGTTAAAAATAAGTTCTTTTTATTCTCTTTTTACTTTGTTTAATAAATTACTTGACTTTACAGAAAATAAGTTCAACACGATCGGGCCAATTTACTACGAGTACGGGTCGATGGTTATTACGTACGAAGATGCAGGCAAAGCCGTGCGCGCGCTCTATGCACTCAGAGAGGCCAAATATGAAGATAAACCTTTACTAGGTATGTCATGTACACATTAACTACAACCTAAGTCTTTCGTAACATGTTTTACTTTACTTGTGTGCCTTGTCTTTTATTTACTAGGTAAAGGTTGAGGATTTAATGTAAATAAAGACTTATGACCATCCCGCACTTGGCCAGCGCCGCAGCGTTGTGAATTAAAGCTCTGTGATTAAAGCCTAATCTCTCGTCAAGAGAAACGTCCATGTGTCCTAGCAATGTGAAAGTAAATAGGGGTGATTATGCAAGACTAATGAGTAATTTTGTTCCAGTTATGCTCCTACCAAGCATCGAGCCCACCATGGTGCCGGCCGGTGTGAAGCCACTGCTTGTGTTCGTGAACGTCAAGTCGGGCGGCTGTCAGGGCTTGGAGCTCATCTCCTCCTTTAGAAAACTCCTCAATCCCTACCAGGTGTTCGACCTTGAGAACGGAGGTCCTTTGCCTGGGTAAGAACGATCACTAATACAAAAATTCATCAGAAAAAAAACTTGTAGTACGACAGAGTATAATATCTGATTGGGTAAAAGGATTTTGATACGGTCAGAAAGTTCTCTATACTTTTTTTCTCTAACAGTTTTCCTCTCTAAACTTTCGATAAAAGCTTTCTTGGTATTTAGCAATAACTTCAGGTCATTAAACAGCACATTTTTCTTTACTCAAAAAAGTACCATAATGTAAAAAAAACATGGCTAACTAGTAAACGTTCCAGGTTGTACGTGTTCCGGCACATCGCCAACTACAAGATCCTGGTCTGCGGGGGCGACGGCACCATCGGCTGGGTGCTGCAGTGCCTCGACAACGTGGGCCAGGACTCGCAGTGCTCCAACCCGCCCTGCGCCATCGTTCCTCTCGGGACTGGTAACTACACTCTGCATTCAATATTCTCAATCCTTTAGAGGCCTTTGCTATTCATTACTGCAAAGAGGCTGAGAAGAAATTGAATAGATGTATTTCAGAAACTACAGCGGGAGAGTACCTATAGGTTCATAACGACCGTATTCTTATATTTTAAGTTTCGAACACCAGCGCCGTATAATCTAAAATAGCATCGTTTGCCTTCTTCTCCTTGTAATTTTCCACATTAATTAGGTTCAAGACAACACAAAACATTCCTATCCACCAAATGTCAGTTTTATTGGATTTATGATACTCTACGTTTGCCGTCGACTTGCCCAAAATTATAAAGACTACTAGTTTCTTAGGCCTAAACAAAACTTTATCACATTGGTGTATATTTTGACCTAACCATCCATTTCTAAACATAGCTTAATAAGATTCAAGTTCTGTAAACTTGCACCATCTCATCTCGCTATTCCAACCACAGGTAACGATCTAGCCCGCGTGCTCCGCTGGGGCTCGGGGTACACCGGCACCGAGGACCCGCTCTCCTTGCTGCGTGACGTCATCGACGCGGAGGAGATCCGCCTCGACCGCTGGACCGTGGTCTTCCATCCCGAGGACAAGCCGGACCCCAACGATCCGAAGGCCGAGAGCCAACCGATGGCTAAATGTCAACTGCCAGGTAACTACGTTTCAAACATATAGGATATTCTTTAGTGCACCAGGTGGCGTGGTCTTTATTATTAGTGGCGACACCTTACCCTTAGGATACTGATTAAAAGTGTGTATAAAAATCTAATAAAACTTAATTTTCAATAGAGTGTGGAACTCGATACCCCAAACGGAATGCATTGCAACACAGTTATTTTAAAATGCAATCTAAATCAAATACAGATGATTAGATAGCTCACTCTGTCAAGCTTCATTTAATTGCCAAGACAAGAAATGTTTTATAAATGAATATTTTTTTCAACAAATCACAGCCCTGAAAAATAAAATATTCGCAGCATCCGTCACGACCGGGTCCCAGAGCGAGGACAACTCCCAAATCCTGGTCATGAACAACTACTTCGGCATCGGCATCGACGCGGACCTCTGTCTGGATTTCCACAATGCTAGAGAGGAGAACCCTAACAAATTTAATAGCAGGTGAGGATTAGTTCTTCCATGTTAACTTTCAGATACGATTGGACACGATACGAGGTGCTGTTAGGGCTTAAGACATTTTATGAATAGTATGTGATCTTGTGATCACGGGCTTCAATCCTGTAGGTACTTATCAACCCCCACAAATGTTCAAAAGATGTACTTTTAAAGGCCAATAACATTTCTCAACAATTCCGTATCAAGTAACTACATTTTCAATAATCTGTCCTCGGTCTATTGAAAAGCAACTAGAGATATTCGCTGAAAATATGAATGGAAATATTAAAAGATCTTTCCATTGCTGTCGTCCACAAACAACGGCAGCTGCATCATTTCGACATGTCTTGAGCTTGTCGTTCAAACCCTTGCCATCAACGCTCCATCTCGTCAACGAACACTCGCAATCTCCACTCAAGAACAGGAAACTACATGCTCCTGTTAAAACCACATATCACATAACTATATCTTGCAGGTTACGGAACAAGGGCGTGTATGTGAAGATGGGCCTGCGCAAGATGGTGGGCCGCAAGATGTGCAAGGACCTGCACAAGGCCGTGCGCCTCGAGGTCGACGGCAAGCACGTAGAGCTGCCGGCTGTCGAGGGCATCATCATACTCAATATACTCAGGTAAAGACTACATGTGCTATTTTTTTTGAATCTCAATATGAATTATGTTTGTAGGGTAGTTGTTAAACAGAAAATTAACAATAGGTATACGATGACCCACTTTCAACACACTAGATTATTTGACTTTAGAACTATCGATTCCTATCGATCTTGTTAACTGTGATCTTCAGTATTCAAGACACATACACAATAGAGTATTCCGAACCATATTTGGAGAAGCCTAGGTTCCTGTTATACTGCCACGGAACCATTGTATTCAATTGTATTGTACACTAGTTTATGTCAAATATTGATTGATTGAATATTGACATTGTTCTTTCAGCTGGGGCTCCGGCGCGAACCCTTGGGGCCCGGAGAAGGACGACCAGTTCAACAAGCCGAACCACTGGGACGGCAACTTGGAGGTGGTCGGCGTCACCGGCGTGGTGCACCTCGGCCAGATCCAGTCCGGCCTGCGCGGCGCCATGCGGATAGCCCAGGTACAATACTCATTACAACGGTCAACACTAAATTGTATCATCACGGTTATAGTCTTCACTAAGACTAAATTAGCTCTCACTTCACCATAATCACCCATATTTACGTTCACACTGGTGGAACACCAGCCAGTGTCTATGTGTCACAGCGTGGTAAATTAAGGCCTAACTAGAGACACAGGGACTTCTCTCTTAACGAGTGATGTCCCTGTGTTCCTTGGCCTTAATTTACCACAAGATACCTTTATAGATTCTAATCGAAATAACCCAGACAACACAACGCCTTAGTGACCGTCTAGTCTACGTACAAGTGTAATATAAAACTGCTAACCTGTACGTTCTAGGGAGGGCACATCAAGATCCACCTCCGCAGCGAGATCCCCGTGCAAGTGGACGGGGAGCCGTGGGTCGCGGCGCCGAGCGAGGTCGTCGTTCTCAAATCCGCCCTCAAGGTGCCTACAACCTTCAGTACAATTTCCAACCACTTAATTGGCTTTTCCACCAGAGCTAAACGCTTTTTCAAGTTTCACCATCTTTCAAATGCAAAGATGTATTGTGGAGAAATTCTGTTTGTCATTGGACATCTGATTGGATAACTAACGTAGCTACACCTAGCTCTGGTGGGAAAGTACCCATAACAACCCTAAGAAGCATAGACCCTTGATTTTGTGAATCGTGCGTCCTGATTTCCTGTTGAATGTGACGCACTTTTGTTATCTGTACAGTGGATTACCAGTATAAAGCTCACCACCAGTCTATCATGAAAACTGAGAACGCTAAGGCTAAGGCTTTTTTATCTTGGAAGAGGTACCATGTCCCTTTGGCAGTAAATGGGTAATTAATAAATGCAAAATTTGCATGTAGTTACTATAATTTTGCTTACGTTCAGTGAATTATTTAAAATTCTAGATGTAAAGCAGATTCGATCAGCATTGAGACTACAATAAATTCTGAGGACAATTTCTACTGTAACTTAACCTTAACAAATCCAAGGGTCTATGCTGGACGGGTGATCGCGATAAAGAGTAATTTAACACAAAATACTTTAGATTTCATTAGAACTGGCCTCGCCACAACTTCCATCTGCGTATATAATTGGAGCCCTATTTAAATAACTAGTAATTAACATCCTGTACCTATAATGAAGTATTCCATGCGCATAAATGCCAGAAATCTCCCATAAAAGGTGCTCGTACCTACCTTCAAAAGGTCCTTCTGTTTTAATTTAACCTTCGATATTGACAAACTAATCCAAATTTTCCGGGATCGCTTGAACTTAGGCCTATCGCTAGTAGACGCTTCAGTCAGCTTGAGATCAAGCGGTTCTCTGCATCACCCGAGCACTCTCCACTCCGCACCACCCGTTAGCACTAGGGGGGCGTCGCTCGATACATTTCGCTTACGTGAACTATCCACATTTATAGTGCAACGAAGGCTAAAGACCTCTCTTGAGTATATCCGAGTGTTAAATCGTAACTACATTACAAACTTTCTAAATCAAAAGTAAGGACTTAGATGATTTTTTCATACAAACGTTGCCGGCTAAATCGAAAGCCTCATAAGTTTCTGTTATTTATGGATTACAAGTTTTTAAAAGTAACCTAGACAGAGTAAGGGGTATATGACGGTTTCGTTGTAAGTAGGTGAATGTGGATAGTTTATGTAAAGCGTCATGAGGCGAGCGGCGGACGTAGCTCGCTCGTGCGCGCCGCGTCACAGACACAGGGTGCGGAGCGGAGGCTGACCGCGGTTGGCTTGCGCAGGCGACCATGCTGAAGAAAATGAAGCGCGGGTCTGTGGCGGGGGCGGGCACGGTGTGAGCGAGTGTGCAGTGCTGCTCGGTCCGCAGGCCACCATGCTCAAGAAGCGCGGCAAGGTGCGGCGGCGCGACACGGAGCCGAGCCTGCCGCCGCCTCCGCCGCCGCCGCCGCCGCCGCCCCGGCCCCCCGACGACACCTGAATTTGGCTTAGCGAGCGACTCATCTAGCGCCTTCCTTGGGGCTCAAAGGACCGCGCGGGGCCGCTCGCTGCCTACAATACATCCCTTACTATGTAAATAAATTAATTCAAAAACCAAATATAAACTTATAATAAATTTATAGTCATTAGTTGTTGTTTTATTTATAGTGGTATGATTTCAGTGTAAAATAAATAATGAATATGTAATTATGGCTTTTATTTTGGTACCTCCAACAGTAAGTATAAGATCTATCCCATATTTTATAACTTTTTGTCACATTCAAGAAACTTAAAATATCCTGTTCTCAGAAGGACACAAACGTTTTTTTTTAAATACATTTAATAAATATATATTAATACTGTTAGGGCTTATAAAACACAAACTCAAAACGTGAGACGAATTAAATTTTCTCACGAAAGGGTCATCACTCATCACTAACGACATCACGACAGCTAATGAAAGTCAACTTTTTCAAACATTATTTGTTTATATCATTCAATATAATTAATTATCTGTCTCATCCTAAAAAATATAATATACTCTAGCTAGTTAAAATGCAGCAACAACAACAATACATGAATTGTGTCAAAGTAATGTTGGTGAGAGCGGGGTCTCACGACACAAGCAATATTAGGTTATAGGGCGACCCCAGAACTTGTATGTGAATACTTTATAAGTAACTGCAATAGGTAGGTAAACCTTAACTTTATATAGGACAATAAAATCCGACACAATAAATAAAACAGCAATATTTAGTCAATATTTATTTAACATCTATAAAGATTTAGACTAGTTTTCAGAAGCAGTTCTCATAAATTATGAATATAAACCACCGGATCTTATTATATTTTATACTTATTATTCTAAATATCCATCGACTCCTATTGAGAGACCATAACCTTTATTTATTTTATCTTTTAATTAAGATTAAGTCCGAGCTAATTTATACATGTAAATATATACGAGCTTTATGTTATAATATAAAAACAATATTTAAGGTCGGTACACACCTGGCTGTAAAATAAAATTACATACTTATCACGCCTGACGCATTTACTTCAAATGTGTACCGACCCTTAAGTTTAACCCTTAAATTGATGATTTTTCCATTTTTGCATATGACGAGCCACAGTTAAGAATACGTTTCACTCTCAAACGCTTAAAAAAATGTTTGATTAGATTACAAAAAAAAAATAGTTTGTCTATGTGTTGATAAACAAATATTAATGGTCTATAAAAATCATCAGTGGGCTGATGGTACTGACATTATTTTGCAGTGCTTGCACTTCAACAGTTTTTTATTCCTAACTTATTTCAAAAGATGTTAAGAAAGCTAAGTTAAATATGCTTTTAGCTTCCCCTTTTAGACATAAGCGCTTATAGGCCGGGATCCGTAGTACATGGAAATCAAGTGATTACTAACAAGCTAATTTTTGGTGAGTAGCTTCGTTTCGATGAGACGACCAAAAATATCCTATACCCAAATCTCGATTGTGGTAGCTAACAGAGATGTAAAACCGGGATAACGGACCACGAAATTTGTCGGACAATATGTCCGTTAGATTTTATATATATGAATTAAGTATACAACAAAAAATCAGCTGGTTAGTAATCATAGTAATCATTTAAATTGACCTCGTTTTCGATACATTTTCGAAATGGCGGACTCTTTGATCAAACCATAGGTTTTGTAGGACAAACATGTTTTTATATAATTTAGATAATTATCTTGAGATATAACATATTGTCCTACAAATTTCGTGGTCCGTTATCCCGGTTTTACATCCTTGATTTTTTTAATCCTTGATATCTCTGTTAGCTACCACAATCGAGAGTTGGGTATAGGATATCTTTGGACGTCTCATCGAAACGAAGCTACTCACCAAAAATTAGCTTGTTAGTAATCACTTGATTTCCATGTACTACGGATCCCGGACTATTAATAGTCTTTAAGACATTAGACTGTCATAAAATCACAAAATAAACCCTAATCAAAGACAAAACAGTTACAATACAAATAGTTACCATAGTTAAGCACATATTAAACAACTAGATGAAAACCCGGCTACGCTCGGGTGAAATTTGACGAAATTCTCCATAATCCGAATTTTGCGGATATAATTATGTTGTCGACTCAAAATCAATATTTTTTTATCTATATCTATACTAATATTATAAAGAGGAAAGATTTGTTTGTTTGTAATGAATATGACTCCGAAACTACTGGACCGATTAAAAAATTCTTTCACCTTTGGAAAGCTACATTATCCCCGAGTAACATATGAGTAACGTATGAGTTCAATGAAATTTAATTTTTAAATTTTCGATTCTAAGTATGGGGGGACCCCCAAATTTAATTAACTTTTTTAAATTTTTTTTATGAAATCTTAGTGCGGTTAACGGAATACCTACTAAATTTCAGCTTTATATCTCTTATAGGTTCGGAGAAAAACGGCTGTGACATACGGACGGACAGACGGACGGACGGACGGACGGACATGACGAATCTTTAGGGGTTCCGTTTTTGCCATTTGGCTACGGAACCCTAAAAACTGAAGAACCGTGTTTTATTTATTATGTTGCTCTCTCTAACACCTGTCGATTGAGCTTTGTACGGCATCTCTAGGCCAAGCCGTTTCAGAGTTATGGCAGTTTAAAGTTTGACAGCTGTCATTAAAAACGTTGCTCTCTCTAACACCTGTCGATTGAGCTTTGTACGGCATCTCCAGGCCAAGCCGTTTCAGAGTTATGGCAGTTTAAAGTTTGAGAGCTGTCATTGAAAATGTTGCTCTCTCTATCACCTGTCGATTGAGCTTTGTACGGCATCTCTAGGCCAAGCCGTTTCAGAGTTATGGCAGTTTAAAGTTTGACAGCTGTCATTGAAAACGTTGCTCTCTCTAACACCTGTCGATTGAGTTTTGTACGGGATCTCTAGGCCAAGCCGTTTCAGAGTTATGGCAGTTTAATGTTTGACAGCTGTCATCGAAAATGTTGCTCTCTCTAACACCTGTCGTTTGAGCTTTGTACGGCATCTCTAGGCCAAGCCCTTTCAGAGTTATGGGAGTTTAAAGTTTGACAGCTGTCATCGAAAACGTTGCTCTCTCTGTCGATTGAGCTTTGTTCGGCATCTCTAGGCCAAGCCGTTTCAGATTTATGGCAGTTTAAAGTTTGACAGCTGTCATTGAAAACGTTGCTCTCTCTAACACCTGTCGATTGAGATTTGTATGGCATCTCTAGACCAAGCCCTTTCAGCGTTATGGCAGTTTAAAGTTTGACAGCTGTCATCAAAAATGTTGCCCTCTCTAACAACGGTCGATTGAGCTTAGTAGGGCATCTCTAGGCCAAGCCGTTTCAGAGTTGTAGCAGTTTAAAGTTTGACAGCTGTCATTTTGACAAATGTCATCTAGACACCTATCAGTTTATAAGTTAAACTGTTTCAAGGATAACCATTTAATACCTTATGTTGACGATGAGAACAAAATACATACTTCGTCATCATCATGTCAGCCGTTGGACGTCCACCGCTGGACATAGGCCTCCCTTCCCTTAACGACCTCCAGGTGTAATACCTGGTCGTGAACCATTAGCCTTAACAATAATCATCGAGCCATAAAAAGGAAAATAATATTATTTTTCTGTGGTTGAATCGGCCACAGAAAAATAATATCAAGACGTTTCGTTTTACATATTCTATGTGATGGATTCATTTTGGGGCGACGAACGCAATGTGTGCGTATCTAAGGAACGGAACGTGCTCGTTGACACCAAAAATGGCGTTTGTTTATTATTTGTATTTTTACAGTCGGAATTTAACGAAATTCTCCATAATACGAATTTTTCGGACATATGTTGTCGACTCAGAATCAATATTTTTTTATGTTTCGTTATTTAAATAGGGTTTCGTTCGGGTCTACCGTACCCCTGCACGAAATTATTTATTAAACAATATTTAAATTTAACTTGTCGAAGACTTTGAAAAAATGAAAGCTGCTGAAACTTGCAGAATAAACTCTAAGATGAGTTGATTGAATAAATTCATTCATTTATTCTTAGATGAGTTGGTTTAGAAACAAAGAAAATATTTCACTTATTTTTATCACATTAGTTATAACATTAATGTTTCAACATTTTTGTAAGAGTGCAATCTTTTGACAGCTGAAGCAATATTTACAACCAACCAATCATAACGATCTTAGGCACAAATTCCTTTGCTTCGATAAAAAAGCAGCCTTTGTCCTCTTTACCAAGGTAATTAGCAAAGATAAGCCCCATTTGCAATATACTCATGTTATTAACAGCATAAGCTTACATTTCTTGAGCTTTGTTACCCTTTCATTCCACCAATGACAAAATTATTAAATTAATGCCTGTTATTAGAACACACCTCTGACTTTTAAAGTAGTAGTTCAGATTTTGACCCCGCTGTTATCAATAATAGTATTTTCCCGAATCATCATTCATATAAGTACATATAGTATGTAAGTATAAATAATAAATATCAAAGTTCAATAACAATTGTAAAACGCGAAAAGAATGAATGAAGTACGCCGAATCCGGCGTACTTCATTCATTCTATTCTAATATGTCGCTTTTAAATATTCCATATTACTACCATATCCACATTCTATAAAGTAGTTTTTATCCTTAAGTTATTGTACACAAATAACTTAATTATATCGTTTTATGTAGCAAGGATTGTTTGATTAATTTTTTCATAAAAAAAATCTGCTTTTTGAACGAATGAATATTGAACAAGTAATCGTTCATTCATAATTTTGTGTTTAGACAAAATAAAGTCGTATCAAGTCACCTGCTCGCTACAGATGTGGCGACATTCAGTCGAGAGGCGCGGGCGCGTGTTGCGTGTAGCGGCGCACGCGGCTGAAGGAGAAGGGCGGGAAGTTGCTGGGATTGAGGTCGAAGTGCGACCAGTGGTCGCGCCGCACGCACACCGAGTAGCACTTCCACAGATGTGGCGACATTCAGTCGAGAGGCGCGGGCGCGTGTTGCGTGTAGCGGCGCACGCGGCTGAAGGAGAAGGGCGGGAAGTTGCTGGGATTGAGGTCGAAGTGCGACCAGTGGTCGCGCCGCACGCACACCGAGTAGCACTTCCACAGATGTGGCGACATTCAGTCGAGAGGCGCGGGCGCGTGTTGCGTGTAGCGGCGCACGCGGCTGAAGGAGAAGGGCGGGAAGTTGCTGGGATTGAGGTCGAAGTGCGACCAGTGGTCGCGCCGCACGCACACCGAGTAGCACTTCCACAGATGTGGCGACATTCAGTCGAGAGGCGCGGGCGCGTGTTGCGTGTAGCGGCGCACGCGGCTGAAGGAGAAGGGCGGGAAGTTGCTGGGATTGAGGTCGAAGTGCGACCAGTGGTCGCGCCGCACGCACACCGAGTAGCACTTCCACAGATGTGGCGACATTCAGTCGAGAGGCGCGGGCGCGTGTTGCGTGTAGCGGCGCACGCGGCTGAAGGAGAAGGGCGGGAAGTTGCTGGGATTGAGGTCGAAGTGCGACCAGTGGTCGCGCCGCACGCACACCGAGTAGCACTTCCACAGATGTGGCGACATTCAGTCGAGAGGCGCGGGCGCGTGTTGCGTGTAGCGGCGCACGCGGCTGAAGGAGAAGGGCGGGAAGTTGCTGGGATTGAGGTCGAAGTGCGACCAGTGGTCGCGCCGCACGCACACCGAGTAGCACTTCCACAGATGTGGCGACATTCAGTCGAGAGGCGCGGGCGCGTGTTGCGTGTAGCGGCGCACGCGGCTGAAGGAGAAGGGCGGGAAGTTGCTGGGATTGAGGTCGAAGTGCGACCAGTGGTCGCGCCGCACGCACACCGAGTAGCACTTCCACGACAGACGCATGTTCCGCCGACCGCTGGCCGCGGACAGTTGCAGCTCCTGAAACGGATTTCAATAATATTAAACGAATAGCATTCCTTCCGGCACGATTATTAAAAAATCGTCTCCATTTAATTGATATTTAAAAATTTGGATACTTGTAGTTCAGTAAAGGATAAAAGGCTAACCGTTTCCAATGTTCAGCCAGTAACCAGAAGACAGTTTTGAGTGTCGGAAAAAGGCATACTACAGTTTATCACAAAAAAATTAAATAGTCTGGTGGTAGGCTGGTACTCACGATGTTGTAGGTCTGCTCCCGCTCCAGCCGCTCGGGCGGGTTGTTGCGGCGGCGGTAGCGCGCGTTGGCGAGCCGCTCGTTCTTACGGTCGTTGTTCTTCTTCATCACTATCACAACCTGCAACATATGTTTATAAGACGAACTCTATAAATAAATAAATAAATAAATATTGCTGGACAATTCACACAGCAATATCTAGCCCCGTGGTAAGCTCGAAGCTTGTGTTACGCGTGCTAGATTTCTGATATACTTAATATAATATACATACATAGATAGATTTTTTTATTATACATATATAACACTCAGACTATGACGCAGAAGGTTGATTTTCTATTACGATACGGTAGGTACGATACAAGAATCTCCAATTTTATTATTCTCATCTCCAATCAAATAAAATAATAGCAACAATTGGCCCCATGATAAGCTCTATTTATTGATATTCACCATATCGCCCCTCAGGCGGTAGTGTCCCACGAGGATGCCGTTGCCCGGCTTCACGACGCGGTGCTGGAACACGCCCACGGAGGCGGCGGGCGCTTCCGGCGTCGTCATCATCATCACCAGCCCGTCGGGGAAGAACCTGACAGAGTTAGTGATAGTAGCTTAGTTATACCGGGTGAACTTTGAGACTTTCGGGATAGCTAGCTTAAGTTTATTGTAACATAGACTTTTGATCATGGTTTTTAACAATATTAGATCTCGATATGGATAATATACAGTGTAAATATTTTCGAGTTTCCCGATATTTCGGAGTGTTTCAAGCGACATCTTCAAGGACTGACTGGTATTTCTGTTTTGATGTTATATACCCGTCTATATTCATCATATCGATCAAATTTCAAGATAAATGATTAAAGAAAAGTGGTATCAGGCTTACGGTAAGCAAAGCATTACACAATTAAATTGTTTGTTCCTCATCGATACTGTTTCTCATGACGATCAAATCATTTGGTCTCGGTAAGAGGTCTCTTATAGAGATCAAATGAGGTTTGGGTAGAGAGCGATGTCAGAAATCGCGAAAATCATTTCCCTTACTTTTGTTCGGATCATAAAACATTGACCTGCATTTGCTCAAATACCAATAAGCTCAAATACCGGATATAGTGTACTCTTTTCCCAAGTTGCACAGTTACCTGAGGTATCTGTAGTACTGCACGAGGAACCAGGGCCGGTAATTGAGGTCCTGGAAGCCGGACTCCCCGTGACGCAGGTAGTTGGTCTTGCTGATGTAGCAGCCGTGCAGGTGGAGTCGCGGGCGGTCGATGTACATCTGGCGCCAGGAGGAGAATCCGTGCGAGCGCGGCGTGCCGCATTCTATGCCCCATGTTCTACGGAATAGAAAATTACGATATAAAATCATTTGAATAAGGAGTTATTAAATGCCCTGCGCTGAACGCCTAAAAAAAAGGTTTAATTGGTAAAAATATATAAATATTTAATTTTATTAAATATTAATAGTTCGTCAAGGGGTACGGTAGACTCGATTGAAACCTTATATGAATAACAAAACATAAAAAAATATTGATATTGAGTCGAGAACATTATATCCGTAAAATTCGGTTGTCAGGTTCAGGTTGTCTGGAAGAAATTGCTTTAAGCAATAAGACCGCCCATTACGCATACTTTTTAAAAAATATCTATCTATGTATGTATATAATATTAAGTTTATCAGAAATCTAGCACCCGTAACACAAGCTTCGAGCTTACCACGGGGCTAGATGTCGCTGTGTATTGTCCAGTAATATTTATTAAAAAAAAAAAAATATTATTGATGTGTGTAATAAAGAATTATGTTATCTTATCTTATTCGGATTATGGAGAATTTTGTCAAATTTCACCGCAGCGAGGTCGGGTTTTCATCTAGTTTTTATACATACCTGATGCAGATGTTCCGCCAGATATCCTGGTCCCTGGCGATGAGATAGAACCCGCGGCACGTGGCGCCGAGCCGCTCCAGCGACACGGCGTCCAGCTCCGAGGACACCACCCACCGCGTCAGCAATAATAGCACCTCGTACGGCAGCCAGGAGATGTGAGCGCCCTGGAACGTTACCTTTACTTTAATAACATAACGAGATTATTAATCTTAATGAATGACCATTAAAAAGTGTAAGTAATTAAAAAACGCTCAAAAATAAAGAGTATTGTATATACTACATAGTATATACAGTATTAAAGATTTCCTCTCAGATAAAAATGTATGGGACAATGCTAATGCTATTTAGCTGATAATCTACTTAATTGTATTTAATTTATTTTATAGCGCATTCTGTTCTGTACGCTCCAAAACAAAGCGTATTATTAAAGATATTAAAGATTTCCCAGATAAAAGTGTATGGGACAATGATATTTAGCTGATAATCTACCTACTTAATTATATTTAATTATTTTTTTTTACCCAATGTTGAATTTCTTTTTAATAATAATAATTGTACTTTATTTTATATTATTAATTATATGACTGTTCTAAGTGCACAATATGTTTGCCTCTGGAATAAAAAAAAGATTAATTTTTTCGACCAAGTTGTACCTGCATGTCAGTAGCCTGTTGACACAGAACCCCCTTCCTGGCCTGTATGCGCTGCAGCCGCGCCATCAGGTCCTCGCCCTCCACCATCTCCTCCTCATCTTCAGGCTCGTCCTCCACTATCGGGGCTGGAGGTACTTCCTCTTCGGGAGTTTCTTCTGATAATTACAATAAACATTTATATTTGAACATGAAATGGGTAACATACCATGATTTAATTGTTTTTGTCGGAAAACTCAAAAACAATTAAATCATGGTATGTTACCCGTTTCATGTTCAAATATAGTTAA
This sequence comes from Chloroclystis v-ata, assembly GCA_963691955.1. Lineage (NCBI taxonomy): Eukaryota > Metazoa > Arthropoda > Insecta > Lepidoptera > Geometridae > Chloroclystis > Chloroclystis v-ata. The sequence goes on along the minus strand of OY829898.1, from coordinate 8,912,254 downwards.
AAACCATGATAGTTTAAAAAGTTATACTTATATAAGATATATTTAATTGAAATGATAAATTAAAACAATTTGATCATCACAATCAGTAGAATGCGCACCACCACTGAAGTCTTATAAATAAATAAATAAAATAAATAAAAACTTTTTATTTCAGATATCTAAAAATGATCCATATTGTGGTTAGTAAAATCTTAATCCTATGTTAGTAGGGTACAAAATATACAAAAAACAAACTAAATTACTACGTTTATAAACTTATGCCAAATTGGCGAATTCATTCTTCCCGCTATAGTCTGTAGGATGATATTTGGGCTGTCCCGCACTCTACGCATCAGGGATGCTGTCTTTTTCCGCAGGATGGCTGCAAAGCCATCCGTTTGGTACTCTGAAAACATCCCCGACGCACTGCAGAACCGAGGCAGCCCCAACATCATCCTAAAAATGTTATTGTACTGAATACGTAGGGTATCCAGCGGCCGTACGTTGTGGTTTACCCATAGGTTCCCGGTATAAAGGCTTTGGCAATAAGCTTTAAATAGCGTGACTTTAACTTCCTCAGAACACCGGGAAAACCTACGTATCAACATGTTTCCCCTAACCGCTAGGGCCCTACGCTCTCTTTCAATATCAACATTATCTTTAAGGTCGTCGGTAATGTAGTGACCAAGATATTTAAAAGATGTTACTTTATTTATGTACACGCCATTAAGGGTTATATCTGGAAACTCTTTGAGGTTATTACCGGCGGCCTTAAAGACAATGTATTCACACTTTTTCTCATTATACCGAAGACCATGAGACGCAGCGTAACCAGCACAAACCTTCAACATCTCTTCGACAGATCTCGCTGTAGGGCCCAGCAACACCATGTCGTCCGCGTAGCTGATGTTATTTATACAAACCCCATCAACACGACAGCCGACACGCATGCTGCTGAGCTCTACAATGAGATCATTTACGTACAGGTTGAAGAGAGAGGGAGAACTCACCCCGCCCTGTCTGACTCCGCACTCCAACCCGTATGCGTCAGATAGAGTGTTGGACCACTTGACAACGTTCCTTTGGTTCCCGTACCAATACTTAAACAAATTTAGCATGTCCACCGGTACACCCCTGCTCCTCAACTTCCCCCAGAGCACATCGTAACTAACTAAATCAAATGCTTTAGAGAGGTCGAGGAAGCAGGCATACACCGGCGTCCTGCGACTAGTATAGTATTGGACAGTATACTTGACAGCTAGTATAGCACTTTCAGTTGATAGCCCGGGTCTAAACCCGAACTGTGCGTCATGTAATTTCAGGTACTTTTGAAGCAAAGAGTCAAGCATACTGTCCAAAACCTTGGCAATGGTAGTAGCAAGAGAGATCGGTCTATAATTCCCCTTGTCCGATATGTCTCCTGTCCTGTTCTTCACAATTGGTACCACAACGGTCTTCATAAGGTCAGCCGGTAAATACGCATGATTGAGACAAATTGTGAAGAACATGGAGAGGAGACCGGGCAAGTGGATTCCTGCATGTCTAAGGTGCTCGATACTGAGCCCATCGTGCCCGGGTGACTTGCCTCGCGTCATGCCTTTAATTGTAGCGCGGACTTGATTCGCAGTCATTAGCAAACAAGGTTCATCACCCCGCACCATGAACTCAGCATCGAACGTTTCAGTGGAAGGCCCGAGGGGAGAGTGAACTTTAAAGTGTTCCATAAATAGTTGCGCTATCTCCCTTTGTTCACTTTTCCCCTCTACACTGACGGGAGGACCAGGCTTTATATTCAGCTTATTAGTGGATTTCCAGAAAGTTTTAAAATCATTAGCAGCCCGCTCTTTTGCAATTTTGTCCATAATTAGCTGTTCCTGGTTTTTCTGACACCACTTCAGACGGCTTTTAAAGACTTTGCGAGAATCGCACATTCGTTCATAAATAACGCCTGATGTGGGTCTGTCACTCAGAACCCAGCACTTGAAATGAAGCCTGGCCTCTTCATGCACACCTCGTACATATTTATTCCACCCACAGACACTAGTCCGTTTCTTAGATCTTGTACTAGCCCGCCGCTTCGTCTGTACAGCGGCCTCGCTCATAGTATCTACTATAGTGTTATATAACCTATCGATAATTGAACTGTGTTCAGCCAGGCGACAAGGACCATGAGCGCAATTGACAAATTCAGGAGGAAAATTAATATTACGAAACATGTTGTTACAAATATCACTATAACTCTTTATTTGTTCCTGGCTTCGTTCACCCCACAATACATTACTCGAAGTCAGGTCACAGTTCCCTAGCCTCGGTCTGACGGCACACAGATCAAATTCCACGAAAATAGGCAGATGGTCAGACGTATATACATCTTCATAAATACCTACTTTGCTAATTGTATGCCAAGCTGAGAGGGAAACAATACAGTGGTCTAACCATCGCCTACTTCCGGATTTCTGACATATAAATGTGTATGTATTCGACAAAAGTCCCAGTTTTTCTACATCAGCACAAAGCCAAGACTGATCTGAGCAAAAGTTTGCTAGTTCCCTATAAAAAGATTCCTGAGGGTGAGCATTAAAATCGCCCAGTACGAAAATAGATTCGACGTTAATACTTTCCTCTATTGCACTAATCTCACTCATAACCTCAGTAAATACAGGTAGATTATCTTTCTCGCCCACCACTGGACACTTTGATAGCCACCAGCCTGGGACTTTTACATTCTAATATTGAGACTGAGTCAAACCTCCCCTTCCTCCAAAGAATGGCTACCCCCCCGTGAGGTCTTCCCACCAATATGCCTGCGGAGGTATCCACCGCAGACTTACCTGTGTATTCGAAGTCTTTGTTTACGGTTCCTAACAACGGAATATCATGGGGAAGTAGCCAAGTCTCCTGTAAAGCAACCACATCCGAACGCTCGCATAGCTTCCTCACACAACCCATTGATGTAGGAAGGTACTTACAATTATAGCTAACTAATTTACAACGCATAGTATTGTGTCCAATCATAAAATGTGTGAATTATCTGACTTTAACGAGATTCCAGTGGTCGTTTTGTACATAAAATGAACAAAACGTCTAAAACTTATTCCATTAGGCCAAAATTGGTCGTTTAGATACAAATCCACCTTATTCTTAGACACAAATACCTTATATGCGTTATAATTCTTCGTATGCTTCATGTTTATCTTCTTAAGAGACACTATATCGTTAGTTTTCCGTTGTATGTAATCTACAATATCGCATTCCGAAGTATCCGTACTGACATTCGAGATAAACAATGGAATTTTATTTTCCGCAGCCCTAAATTTACCGTTAGGTGACGTAGACGCACATCCCTTTTGAGACACAACCTTATAATGTTTTGGTGATTTACGTTGTACTAACTGCCATTCATTTGAGGTACGCTCCGAGGCGCGTGCGCAAGACTCGGCGCTCGCTGTCTGAATAACGTCGGCTGGGGGGCGGGAACTTGTAGGCACCATGGTCGCGTCGCTCTCACTTGCACTGGTAGCCAATACTTGCATCTCGTTCTTACGCATTTGCTTATCAGGTGACGCAGCACGGCGGATTGACGGCACCTGAGGTGACACCGTTGTCTTGCTTGCACTTGCATTTGCATCCAATATGCGTTTCTCTTTCCCGCATACGCGCTTCATAGTGGTGTGCGTTTCGTGGCGGTTATTCGTTTTCTCGCTTGCTCCTTCATTTTCTTGGCAATCAGACGTCATTGCCTTCTCACTGCGTCTACACACACTAGTAGAAGACTCAGTGCTGGTCTTGTCCGTAGATTGCCCAGGTGGGAAAGAGACACAATCTTTTTCTTCACACGTCAAATTTGAAACGACCGTTGTAAGGTCGTTGATCCCATCAGCTGATGCGATAAGGTCAGCTGTTGAGATAGGATCAGCTGATGAAATTTGATGAGAAGGGTTTATGGGCATGTATTGTAAACCTATCGGCCCACTTTCGTATGAAAAACTCTCCTGTAGACACGCACCTCGCTTTTTATTTACTCTCAGGTGTGGTGAGTAATTACTGCTACTTTGAGGTAACGATGCATATTTCATATTATGGACCTCTTGTTTGAGAATGTTATGGCTAATGCGGGAACTACAGTATTAGAAACGTTAATATTTAGGCAAGCAGCGCCACGTCTAACGGACTTGAGTAGCGGCGCGTAGTCTAGCTACATTATAAGACACATTATTATTAATTCATTCATTCAATATCCATTAAATATTAAATGGATATTTAATGAATAAATGAATGAATATTAATGTGTTAAATTAACCTATATCTATTTATTCTTCGATTTCTACCTTGACTTTCAAGTCCTTCTTGATACAACAACAGCTCAATGTTGGGGTTGATAGCCATGGCTTTCTTGTAATTCTGAATGGACTCATGCCAGCTTCCCGCGTTCTCGAGCTGAGACGCCAGGATGAAGAGAGATCGGGCCTGTTAAACAAGAAGAAGAAGTCAACTTCTTGATAAAATCGAGTAGAACTGTTGATATTTTACAAAACAAATTTGTTTTATTTAGTATATGAGAGAGGAGTTAGAATGATGTTAGGATCACTAAGATGTTTGGGGAGGTCATTATAAGTATTAGGAAGTATATTATTTTTTAAGTTTTACCCTATTAGATGGGGTTTACGCATCCATAAGATGCCTCATCCCCGTCTCTTGTTCATACCCTTTCATAATCAGAAAGCTCTTTCTCCTGGCAAGTGTTGAAAGCCACACTGTTTGGCTCCTCTTGTTCCACTTGTTCCTCTGCTTCATTGTCAGGAGTTTGTGGTGCTTCCAGCTCTCTTTGCCACTGCTGTCTGAAGGCGGACAACTCATCTTCACTCTCATTCTGAAATATTTCCACATACTTAAAAAACTAATTTATTTTCGTAAAAGGAAAGATTTATAGTAAAACTTTTTATAATAAGAATGAGTCAAGTTTGTACTAAACTATATTATGCTTTTTAGTAAAAGCTTTGTGTATGTAAGTTTGCCTAACCATTATACTCAAAGAAAACTTTACAGTGTAACAGTACAGACTCTTAAAAATATATATGTGTAAACATGCACTGACAACAAAACACTGAAATACCTTGTTCTAAAAATACATGGACTAGATAAGCTAATGAAAATCCAGAGAGTCAATTAACAAAAATTATCAACACTATTTTAACTACTTGGTACATGGTATAACAGACAAACAACTCAACAATTATAAAAAGAAAACAGGGCTGCATATATTGGCAAATCATCAAATAAAATATTAGCTATAGAAATCAATTAGACTTGTATTTGCTCTAATGATGACATAATAGCATACTTGTTCCTGGGCATCCAAGTACAGGTTAGCCACAGCTTCATCCACCTCATTAGGGAAGGAGGAAGACGAGGGGTCTTCCTGCTCCTCTCCCTCGCACTCTCCTGAACCACCTGCTGCTTGGCTCTGAAAATATAAATAGATTCAATCAGTCTGATTCATAATTATAAATTTGATCAAGGAAAATGCATTTTACATATACTAAAAAACATGAAGGTTTACTGTTGGGTGAATACTCTAACTACTAATATTATGAATAATAAATATATATTATTGGAAATATTTTATTATTCTATCCATGGTTTATGTCCAGCAGTAAAATTTAAAGGCGATTAAAATGCGTGAAATTAAGTAATGTTAGGTATACCATACAAACTCAACCAATAAAATATTCTTAATCAAAACCAGATAGATCCACTCAAGGACATTAAAAATATAATTTAGGCCCAAAAAACTGGAGATCTCAGTGGGTCAAAAAGTCTAACTGTGTATGACCTAGATTAGTTAAGAAATATGTAAATAGGAATGACAATTTTATTTAACAAATAAGAAAATGGAGTTAATGCTCACCATGATTACAGCAGATTCTGTAAAACGGCAGGGAACAGATCTAAATATCGCAACAATCGCGAACCGATTTGTTGTTCAAATGCCATTAATAAAATTACAGAAGCAAGATAGATTTTTTACTATGTATTGCGTAGCGAGCAGTTTCGGCCCACAATAAAATCAATCTTCACAAATACACAAACACAGTCCAAAATAAACTCCGGCGCGACCTTAGATTATTACCAATAGATTTGTTGCAAAATTGTCTATGGAATTAGTTTATAAGATGACTAAAATAAAAATGATTACATCTCTGTCTAATGTATGCAATTAAAAAGAGCCTAACTATATACACCACAGTTTCGCTTGGTTGCCAATATTTATCGTGACGTCATGCACGTGCCTTGCTTCGATGCCTTCGATATCATTTACTGTCACTTTGGATATCATTTACTGTCACTTTTTGGTTTTGTTTACATCGATAGTGGTGTTCTTGTATATTGCACGAGTTATCGATATTTTGATTTTAGACTTAGGTAAAAAATTATAGACCATGATAATTTGAATAAATGTTGATTATAATATTGTGTTTTTGCAGAATAGCATGAATCGTAGAATGAAATGACGGATTAGATTTTAGGTTTTTTATACAATATTATATTATTTTGAAATATAAATTATTTTGATATATAATAATATACTAAATATAAGTAAGTATATTGTATTAAGTATATTGTGTTTTATAATTATCTAAAACATTTGGCTTATTCAGGTCTTTCATTCGTTTAGTTATATTCTGTGGGTATATTAATTTAGTTAAAATGAACTTTAAGTAGAACTCAAACTAGTTAAAATAAGGTTAAAAGTTCATTTTCACTAAATTAATATGCCCACAGAATATAACTAAACGAATGTTTGAGTTTGAGTTCTACTTAAGTACCTATTTTTTTTTGTTCTAGTTAAAATGTTTTTTGTTTTGCTTGGTTTTATAACTGTATTAATTCTATAATTCTATAATTTAATATTTACGGACTTCAATTTACAATAAATACATTATCATAAAAAAAGTTCAGTTGAAAACAAACTCTATCGATAAATTATTATAATATACCTACCTCGTACAACACTAATTTATGTTAGCGTAGGTATACACGATGTATTCGTGGTTAGGGCCATTCCATTAAATTCGTTCTTCTGAGGGCGCGACGACAGCTGACTGACAGCACTGCACGGTGCACGGTGACAAACAGCACAAACGGCAACACTATGATTTTGACAGGTTCATTTTAGATTAGAATTTTGAAAGACGAGTTTTGACTTATCTTCTGTTCGTTTTGTATTCTTTCACCGCACACCAAAAGAAAATACATAGTAATTCATAAAATCTGTTCTTAATTTATTCAAATCAAAAACGTCTTTTTAAGTTTTACTCGTTTGATCGCCATTTCATTTTGGTAATTCATACTCATAATTATTTTATGCCAATTATGTTTGTCAAAGTACCGTCAAGTCAAGATTATGCTATTGTCAGAATGACGTAGGTAGAGGTAGTACGTCATATCAATCATGACAACTGCATTGCTGCCCTACCTTGTCTTCTTTCTACTTTTATTTTCAGTCTTTACAGAAAATTATCTTTTGTAATGAGTAGAAAACTTTAGAATTTGTTATGATCCATCTAAATCTGTAAAAAACCTATAGTTGTTGTGAATTCGAGCATTCCATGTATAATTGACCGCTTTCAAAGATGGTGAGTACAAAACCCCATTTACATGTTTTAACAAATATTAATCGCCTCTTTTCAGAAATACCGATAAAGTTTACCTCATACGTAACGTCTGATTAACTACAGTACCATGGTTACTAGTTAAAAGTTTGTAATAGTCTCATTTTTACATAAATATTTGTTTGTTTTAGATGCAATTTATGTTACTGTTTAGCCGACAAGGCAAACTACGACTGCAGAAGTGGTATGTCGCTCACCCTGATAAGCTGAAGAAGAAGATAACTCGTGAGCTCATCACTACTGTCCTTGCAAGGAAACCAAAGATGTGCTCATTTTTGGAATGGAAAGATGTCAAGATTGTATATAAAAGGTAGGTAACCATACTAACCATATCCCTAAAACTTATGTTGATGACGACATTCCACTATTGACATCTCAATTAATTCCCCACAATGACTAAAGGGAGCTTTTTAGGTTCTAGAAATGTGCACAATGTGTTCAATGTGTTTACAACAAAAATAAAGTTGTATTGGACTCTGTTTAGTAAAAATATGTAATTTTAGGTATGCGTCCCTGTACTTCTGCTGTGCAATGGAGCAAGAAGACAATGAGCTGCTCACATTGGAGCTGATCCATCGATATGTAGAACTGCTTGACAAATACTTTGGAAGTGTAAGTTTACAAACACCTTTCTATACTTAATTAATTTGGCATTTTAGTATGTACTAAGTACTTATATCAGCAGAGTTATTAATAAGAATTATAATTAGCTAATTATTTTTCGAAAATTTGGTAGTTCAGCCCTTGTTCTATGAAAGTATGTTATTATTATTATTAGCCTGCACTGTTCCACTGCAGGGCAAAGGCCTCCCTTCCCTCCTTCCACTCTTCGCGGCTTAACACTGCGACATATGAAAGTATGATTATGACAAATTATATATTGATATGTATTCTAACTATTTTAACTGTTGTAGCATTATAATCACTTCTAAAATAAGATAAAAATATTTTAGCTAACATTATGACTGAAGTTCTTATTGACTTATTTTCAGGTTTGTGAGTTGGACATAATTTTCAACTTTGAGAAGGCATACTTCATCCTGGACGAGTTGGTGCTTGGCGGCGAGCTGCAGGAGACCAGCAAGAAGAATGTGCTGAAAGCCATTGCAGCCCAGGACTTACTCCAGGAGGTCAGTAGCCAGGACAATGAACTTGTCTAAACACCCATAGAAACATTATAGCCATATATTAAATTTTAAAAAATATATGGAAGAATCACACAATTCTATTCTCTATGATTAAAAGTTTATAAAGGTTCTAGTTGTTGTAACACAAGCTTATACATTGTGCACATAAATGGCACAGAAAAAATAATTTTAAGCTTTATTGGCTTTATGCATTGGCTATAATGGTGATTCTGGGTAAATTCACTAAGTATAGAATTCTATTGGGCACAATATCTAAAACAGTTTGTTCTATGAGGAATTTATATCAATAATTGGGAATGCTACATCAGCAATTTTTCATATATTATTTATTTGATTCTTAAGGTGTATGAGCTCTTTATATATACTGCAATTTTATTAATTTAGGGAGAATTTTAATTTGTATTTGCTCACAAAGTGTATTGTAAGTTTTCAATATCAAAACAAAGTAGAAAATTTTGGTAATGAAGTTGTTATTTACTAGAAGTGTGATAGTTATATAGATATTATTATAGACCCATAATAGTCCCATAAAGTTGTTCATAAGTATTGGTATTAATAACTCTAGTCTTTAACAACTTATAGTTATTCTATGTATTAAATTAGTGACCTAAAGTGGACCAGACTTAGACTAGACAGGGGCCTGAGTAGTGCCTTTTCTTTATGTATTAGATTTTTAATATAGTTATAAAAACATGTGTTAGATGCAATACTAACTATACAAAACATATCTTATTCAATTGACTAAAATTACTTGACCAAAACTTCTTTACATATCACATTCAAAATTTGATAAATTAAGCTTACCTTGCGTCTCTTACACAAATTACTATTATATTAAAATTATATTTATTCAGCTTAAACCCGAAAAATTTAAGAACTGGTCTAGAAAAAGAGATCCATCATTTCATCTCTTTCTGATTACAAAGATACAGCATAGTAATATATTTTTATTTACCTTACTGATTAAGTTGTTCTGCTCAGTTACATCTATCTGAGCATAATATCGCGACAGCGTTTGCCATAGCTAGTTCCATTCTTAAAATTTACAGGTTATAACAACTGTATCAAGCTAACATTAATTGTGTAAATACACATTAATAGGTACTAATTGTTTATCCTTGTAACCTTGTCGGTACCTCACTCTGCTAATAATTCCTCTGTTTCGGTGTGGATGCATGCACGGTCAGGACTTGAACGATGGATTCTTGCACTGAGGGCTTGCACGAGCCTGGACCCTCAGGAGCTCGTGCATAAAGCTATGTCTCTGTAATTGTGCTTTGCTTCTTCATGCATGTAATTTGTATCACCCTGTTTCGGTATTTCCTTTGCAGGTATTAGATATCACAGTCATTATAGATCAAACTCGAATACCTCATTTTTGAATAGTCATTCAGGAGTAAGATTTCGTATAAACTGTGATTATAGCGGATTGGTAATATATCATCAATCAGCTAGATTCGAAAAATCTATCTATCTAGTATGAAACAACAACTTGATGGGTCGTGTGTAGTCTTATCATCATGGTCTGTGCAATGGTAGCCTAACGCACTCGTGGGATAAGAATATTATATTGTATGTATAAAAATAAAAAGGTTTTTTTTTATCAAATGTTGCTGTAGAGCACTTATCGCTGATTATTGTAGATATTTCTAATTACCCTGCATATTAGTTTATCATCAAGATTCATCTGCTTCTTCTCTAAATTAGGCTACAGCTTGATATTTATAATCTGTATCTTATTATCATCTCACCATTATCCGCTTTGCCCGTGGATTATGGATTATCCCGCGGTAAAAAATCAAAATTATTTAAAAAATTTAACTAGAAGTTAAACTAAACATACACATTCTTTAGCTTATCATAATATTAGTGTAGATCAGAAGCAGACTAAGTACATAAAAGCATCCCATCACCCATCCCCTATTCTAGATAGTATCATGTAAATTAGTAAATTATTCCATGATACCTAATTCGAAACATCCAATTTAGGTACCTAGTTTGTTTTACATTCACAACTACCACAACATATTATCCTACATCAAAACAAGTCTAATTTCATTATATACTTTTATCTGCCTAACATGTTTGTATTTAAGATCTAAAGTTTCGAGATATCAATGTTCTGTGTAATATCGTAGCTTCATTATTGTGTAGCTCTTGTTTAAAAAATTGTATTGAGGGGAGCTGCTTTACATATTTTGTTAGTTTGTGATTACAGTAGAAGTTATACCTGCCTAGTATGCATTTACTTATTAGAGTTATAATGAAGTGTGTAGTGGTAAATCCTTTGTAAAGCGGTGATCCTTTTGTGGTAATGGTTTGGCTGTTCATGCATTTAATGTATTGGGTTGTTGAAATACATTTTATTTAAACAATATAACTGTTTTCTTGCATGTTCCCCTTCCTCCGTTTCCGTAGCATGAGTTATCGTATTTTGTCTTAATTTTAATTGCTATAAATATTTAATTTGTAAAACATACTTGAATTTATTACTATGGTCTGCGTTTTGTGTAATGAGAAGAACTCATGCTATGGATTTTCAGAAAATTAATTGTCAATAAGCATTAAAAAAACTACAGCGCTTGCATTTGGTGTCGTGTACCATTAACGTTCTAACAGCATGCAGTTAACCTTCGTCCTGTGGTGTTGGGAGCGCTACATTACTAAGGTCGCTAATAATCACGCGGATTAACAAAATTGTGTTGACTAAGTATTCAATATAGGTTAGGATAGGGATACTTTAGCTGCATAAGTGTTACAAAAGATATGCTTATGGGTGGTGGATTTGTGTTAGGACGAGACAGTGGACGCGGCGCTGCGGGAGGTGGGACTACTCTGACGCCCCCCACGCCTGACCTGCACGCCCTGAGGACTGGCTGGACGTGGAACATTAATCTAAGTTTAAATGAGGCGTAGTAACTTGAAACCTTGGGTTTTAACGTTAGCTTTAGGTTTAAATTCAGCCTGACTTGCCTTGATGTCTTACCAATTTTCAATTAGGGTTACAAGACGTTTAGTGTATGTATTTTTTATTGTCTGAACCCAGTAAAAGTCCTAGTAATTTTATAATCTAGTTAGGTGAGTAAACAATTGTGTACCTAAATCTAAACACCATTAATCTTTGACCAAAGCGGACCAATAGTATTATGGTTATTTAATAACAAGTATTCACGTATCTAGTTTCCGAATTATTACTTATATTTCGTTGTTATTAGAAAGTTTATTTTTGAATTTTACTTATTTTTAGTCGATATTACTACGAATTATTTGTAACAACATTTTTCTTATTTTGTAAGTGATAAACATTCCTTTGGTGGTGTTTTTTCGCCGCGTACTTAATTTTTAAAGTTGCTTAGGTGTATGCTTTTTCATATCAAATCATTTTTGGCAAAAGTGTTCTACTATTCACTCCAATTTCGTAATGATGTACCTAGTTCCTTATTATTAAAATAATGCCATTTTCTAATATAAAATATTATCAATAAAATTATTTTCTATTAAAATTTAAAATCTTTTATTGATTTCCGGTTTAATAATGCGGAGGTTCTTTGATGTTGATGAACGGAGTAAGCTGTTGATAATCTGCATTTGATAATTATCGACTTCCTCATTTATTTGATTACTTTTTAAACCTTGAAAATTGTAAATAGGACATAGGAAACTCCTAGTCTTAATTAGGTACTTAATATAATATGTCACTTTAAGGTTTCCTTATTTAAAAAATATGTAATAAGAATGTTTGAAAAATAGTAGGTGGTTTTTGGTTAAGCTTCATGACCACATTATGAAGGTTGAAAGACGCACTGGTCGCAGGTGGTCAACTGAAATAAGGTAGGTAAAATTGAAAAGCAATTAAAATGTTAAATTGTTTCATAAGGTTTACATAGCCAGCAAAATTAATAATACCATGCAGTAAGTAGGCTTGTTCTAGCGAACACCATTATCATTATAATCTGCTACGACTAACTTCTTTAAAATTTTGATTTTGAGATTTATGTCATGCATATGATAAAAATCCTAAATATTTCTTGGACAAGTCAATAAATATTTATTTCAGTCCAAATATTAAACATACGTGGCATGGCATAGTAATTAAAAAAATAAAAATATTGCAGAACAATTCACACAGCATCTAGCCCCGTGGTAAACTCGAAGCTTATGTTACGGGTGCTAGAATTCTGATTACTACTTTTTCTGATTGACTAATTTTCTATTAGTAATAGCCTATACCCACCAAGCGTATGAAAAGGCAGTATTAATCGCTCGGTCGCCGTCAAGCGATAGGTTGGTCTAATTCGGCCACGAGCGAATCCGGCTCAGTGCAGTCCATTGTTGCAGGAGGAGACACCACAGGGCTTCTTCGAGGACCACGGGCTCGGCTAGACACGCAGACACCTTCACGTTGCCATGACGATACTAACAACTTATTTTAAACTCATCAATACCAATCAAAACTTATCCCTACATCTAATCGATGATTGGTCAACACTAACAAATTTGTCTCTAATTGAAAATCACCAATAGTCATCTGTCTCATCTGAATGAGTACGGCAGCTAATTAGACGAAATACTACTCAATGTTGAAGTGTAGACGAGAAATGCAGAATATTATATAAATCATTAGAATAGAACCTACAATATACAAATTAGTATAATTTAAGCCTTGAGCAGACCGGGTGCGTATACGTACTTACACGTAAGCGTAGACGTGCACGTACCACTGAGTTGTAATGTAGTAGACAGGATATACTGCTTGTATAACATGACGTGCGCGTGCAATGTATACGCATCCGGTCTGCTCGAGGCTATATTGATAATTTACTGTATCTTTTTGAACAATAACTTTTAGAACATGATCTCGATGATAGAAATCTCCTTTATATCTCAATCTTTCTGCAAATATTTTTTTAATTGGTATAAAAATTGTGCCGAGAGCACTTACAAGATAAAAGTATCGTCATTGAAACGTTGGATAACTAGATTTAATTGCAGTATTCCAAAAGACATGAGAAATTAGACTAGGGCACTCGTTTTAGTTAAGATTTTAGCACAAATATGCCTCATTATTGCAGCTGCTTATGTACTTAAATTATTATAATTTTATTATCAATTGTATTTATAAATAATTAAAGGTGTGAAGTCTTCCCTACAAGTACATACCTAAGGATAGAGCATTTGTAAAACAGTAATTATATTGCGAATTGCAATATGCCTAATTATTATTTCATTCTGTAGTTATAGATGATTTCATGTTTTATGGTAACTTGTGACTATTGTAACAAAATTGTGCCAAAATCAAGCTAGATATGAATATTTTATTATACGTATTACAATTTATCAACTTTGTACAGATAGTTTCAAGTTTTTATCAGTCCCATATCTAACTTCATATCTCTAAGATAACTTTGTAACTTCTGGCCTAAAACATGTCTTCAAGTAGTTATACGCTTCTAGATTAATCTATTCGAATAAATAAAAGCATAAATCATGATCATTATATTTTATTTCATTATACCTCTGCTATAAAAATATCAAATATAAAATGCTTAAATTAAATTCAAGACTCTTCGTGCAGTCTTTTAAATATCATTACAATTATAAAATACGCTTAGAATTAATGCCATAACAATGTATATAGAATTAAATACTTACATTGTGGCCTAAATATAAATTCATATATAAGTATTTTTTATTCTGTCTTAGGATTTGTGACAGGTTTGGATTCGGGGGTTGATTTCACCTTTTTGGTGGGTTTGGGGGAAGATTCTTGGGGGGTTTTGGGGGAGGATTCTTGGGTGTTTTTAGGGGGGATGGAGGTGGGAGCTGGGGTCCCGTTTGTTGTTTGTTTATCTTGTTTTTGTTCCTCCTTTTGTTGTGTTTCGTTCTCCTGTTGTTGTTCCTGGCTGGTGACCCTGGCGAGGTGCAGCGCGGCGAGCAGCGCGCTGATGTAGCGCCGGACGTCCAGCTCAATACCTGCAAAAGAACATACATTTAATAATGCATTTATAATACACTTTATATTGTATATCGCGAATGGTGACCTTGAAGGTGCAAAATTTCGTTTAAATATGTTATCTTTGCAAGGAGTTTTCCTTAAGCTTTTTAAAATGTATTTTTTATCTAATCGTCGATTAACAACTTTGATATTTGCATTTTATTGGCCATGCAGTGCCGCGTGAGAACTTATCTTATAGTCTTCTAGAAAAACATTACTTAATTACGTAGAAAAGATAAATGTATTTAAATTTGAAGGTTAGATAACAGCAGAGTGGTCGGAGAACTCGGAGATCTCAAAAAATCGCTAAAACTGGCGAAATCAAGGGGAGACCTTTGCCCAGCAGTGGGACAATTTTAACACTATCCGTGCCCATGACGGACGCTCGTATGTACACGTATGTGTGGCGGCGGATTTCTGCGTGTTACAGCTAAAGTTAATATGGAACGTTATAGGAACAATGTCTCACCAGAGGTCCTGAGCTCGTTGACCTTGTATGCGAGGTTGGCCCACACGCGGCGCGCGGCCACGGCGCTGAGCCGGCCCACCGTCTGCATCGTGTGGAGCGCCGGGTCAGAGCTCATCGGGGCTACCTCGGTGCCTGCACAACAACATTTATTTAGAAACAATTCACACACTCTACGTCAGTCTACGTAGTCGCTTATTTTGAAATTTCGACCTTATCACCAACCGGCCTGGTTAGTGTTAAAGCCCAAGAGTTAAGACTTCATCATCATCATCTTCCTGCACGTTTCCCGCAATATTTATTTATTTATTATTACATACGGAATATAACATAACAGTAAAATACCAATGCGCTATATCCATAACAAACTATAAGTTTTCAAGAACTGATTGTGCTAAGTCCATGAATTTCGGCAAAGTGTGGTGGAATACATCTACCTCGTTCTCGGACAAAGTGTTGAACAAGCGAATAGCGAGTGTTAAGGGGGCAAACTCAAGTAGGTTGGTCCTACAAATAGGGACAGCCATGGGGTATGTGGGATCGGCACAACATGTCCTTTCTTTCCATTTTCCTCAGTCAAACGTCATATCTACACACACTCCTTTCTTACACATTATCATCATAGAGTTACTGGTGGTACTACTTACTGGTGACTTCCTCGGTAGCGCCAACGGGCGGCAGATAGTGGTCAAGCAGCTGCATGGCGTAGGTGGCGCCACTGTCGATGTTGTTGATCGCCTTCTGCCCGTAGGCGGTGGACAGCAGCGCGTTGGCCTTGGCCCATGAGAGCTCCTTCAGAGACTTCACGCGCTGCTCCGCGTTAGCGCGGGCTCCGTACACCTGGACCAACAACGTTATAAAATAAATAAATAAAATATCTTTATTTTCTCTCACAAAACATTACTTACAATAAGGATTACATTGTTGTGGATTTTAAATGATTTAAACACTAAAAGAAATAATAATCTCAATTGAGATTACATACTTATGTGGTCGTACTGGAAAAACTTTGTTATATGTTGGTATTATCTTCATAAAGTATGTTGGATAGGTCTTAGCCGACCTGCCGACATGATGTACATATCTTTTATTTATATAAAATTGCCTATAGCCTTACATACATACATGATCCTTACATACAATGATCCAAAACTGAAACAATTTTTCAAATCGGTCCATCGGTTCCTGAGATTAGCGCGTTCAAACAACAAAAAAACTCTTCAGCTTTATAACTTTATAGTATAGATAATGTTATATAAGTACCTACAAAGTTTTATTCATTTAGGTTTAGGTGCCTACTTAAAAAGTTATTATTTATTAGATACTTGAATATAAACAGCAGGTAGACGAAACAAATTCTAGAACTGTATCTATTACTAAACCTTTAGGGCGAAAACCCGCAACCTAATGCGTCGCAAGTGGTCCTTACTTGCGACGCATTAGGTTGCGGGTTTATTTCCCGGGACGAACGCGTGTACGATCCGCAGGTATTTATTTGGTCTGTCTATAAATACAATACACAACCATAAATATCACCCTGACCTAACCCGCGTGAACAAAACGCTTATCAATATCCTATTCCAATGACCATGTCTCAATAATCAGTAACTGTAGACATGCTTCAAATTCCGGTTCATTGTCCAAGAACGTATCGCATGCTTGTAATCTTATCTTGTTATACTGCAGGCGCGTCCGCTTTGCTACTAAAACAGTTAACTTGTTGATTGCTTTTTATGTATATGAATAGGTAATGAATTACGTGCAATTTTCATATTGATTTAATATTCTATGCCGTGCCGAGAGCTATGGATTTCAGACCCCGAGCATAGCCCTCATGCTTTGTTCTCAGTATTAGACATCTGTTTGAGCGACTCTGAGCTTATTCATAAGGCCGCAGTAGTGGTAATCTATAGAATAAGCAACGTAAATAAATGAGCTGATATGAAGATATCCTAGATATATAAAATAGCATGTTTGTTGCTGAAATGCTAATTTTAACTATTACAAACTAAGCATTGACCTATTGACCAGCATATAATTGGCATTTTATAATTAGCTAGTCCAATTACCTATAATGATTACGATTTTATGTTGTCCTGATTCATAAATACCTACATGTTACATGTGCTGTGTGCATGATTATGGTTGGATACATTTAGTTGTATTAATTTTAATATTATAAAGCTAAAGAGATAGTTTGTTTGTTAGTACGCACTAATTTCAGGAACCGTCGGTCCAATTTGAAAAATTATTTCCTTGTTAGTACGTTTATCGAGGAAGGTTATAGGCTATATTAGATAGGTACCTACTTATACGATTTGTAGATTACGTAAAAAAGCAAGCGAAGCTGTCGGCGGCTCGGCTAGTTTAGTTATAAAAACTGTTTTGGCTGCACGGTTTTTAGAATAAATGAATCAATATAATTTAAACGATTAAATATTAATAACAATTAGTTCATAGAAAATCTATTATCTGATACAGAAAATCAAATTGTCATTAGTATGTGATCAAAAAGGGTTTACTTAAGGAAATGTGATCGAAAAACTCTTGCATTAATTACTAGGCCAGACAAAGGTTAATTATAACGTTGCCTCTATGGGCATTTTAAAATAATAAATTTATTTTCTAACGACAAACGGTGAGTACCTAGGTAATAAAATTGTATTGACTTTAATAATACAAGTACAATTATGTTTTGAATAAGGTTCGTAACTTAATTCATCAGACATTTGATAGATGTTGTTAAAAATGTTATTTTAGATTATTTTCTTTTACCCATATATTCGTAAGGGGACAAACGTAGAAACTTGCTCAACTGAACTTTTTTCCTACCTAACCTGGACATAACATATCATTTTATGGGAGAGAATTGTAGATGATGATGATATCCCGTTATATCAGCTTCCATAGAATTAAAAGTGAAAATATAGGATAAAACCGCTTAGACCTGTTCTTGCTTACACGCGACAAAAATAGACTCAAATGAAGTCTAGATATTCAATACCAGTTTCGCAAAGTATGCTTTGAATGTATGCATTATAAGTTATAGCATGAAGGAAGTCTAATCTGACGTTACGCCACACTTTCCAATTTCTTCACAGTGTAATAACTCGGTGGTTTTATGTAGTATCTTAAAAATAATCATGTCATGTAACTATATTTAATTTTCTTGTTGCTTACCAACAAAACGACGACAATATATAAATGATGAACTTAGTTGATCGTCCTAGAAAGTTTAAATATTTTTATAATTCTCATTTATAGTTAGTTAAAATTATTACTAAGTACCTACCAAAGAAATTAGGGAGACTAACGCGCCAATTATATCTACTCATGATAACCTTAGTTAGTCTTACTAAGGTTATCATTTTATAATTCCGTCTAAAATAAACTTGTAAGGACTACCTATACCTATACTAACCCAATGTCAGTGGTCTAACAGTAAATACTCTAATTATAGTTTTATAATGTACCTAATCTATGTTTAAGCAAGCATTAGCTAAAGCCACAGATTATCCCCACTAGATGCCCCATATGAATACTTTTGTTCCGATTAAAACGCACCGAAATTGGAGGAAGGCGCGGGTTGCGGGGACTGGAACAAAGGCGTTGTGATTGGCTATTTCAAGGTCGCACTTAGGTCGCGGGTTGGGAACATTGAATGAATTTGTCGATAATTAATTTCGATGATTCGTTTTAAAATTTCATATTAAAATGAAAATAGCATCATGTAGGTAGGTAGATATGTATTTATTTTTGGAATACACAAAACCTGTAGAACTTAAAAATTTAAAAATAATATTAGAAAAATTTATCACAAATAATTCATTTGACTGAGTGAGTAAGTAATAAACATATTTAAACGGTTTATGGATAACTTATTTATTTTTACATACAATAATACCGAGAGACCCGCTTATATACGTCGTCTATCATTTTTAACGATATCGATTAGAATGTACAACACTAACGTTACACGTGCTTTCGCCGAGAAGGACAACGAATGCAATAAGCGCAATGCGGAAGAGAGACAAGTGAACGTCCTTCGTACGAGTAGCCATTATAAGCTGACCTCTTCACTTGCGTTAGACTATAGAAACGTATATGAAGTTCACGGGTCTGACACTTGGTCGCAACTAAAGCCGTGTTTCGAGGCGGGGCTTTACATATGGTTGATTTAACCATATGTTTGGCGCGCGGTCGTCGCCTGTTATGAGGTATCTGGTGGTTATATATCTGTGGCTAAAGCTGAAATTGTTTATTTACAGGGTGCCTGTTTGAAACTATTTACCTAGATTAAGACCAGGTATACAAGTGGCATGCAATAAATATTCTGTATCTTACTGAAGTACCAATAACGCAACTGGGCAGGTGCATCCTGTTGCAACCTTCGAGAAATGACGCAAGTTATAATTAGAACATAACGATCGTTGGTGCAAAAAAGCATAGCATAGTCATATAGCTTGTATCACCCGATTATTTTCGTATCAAGTGCACGAATCCGGTGAAATAAAGATAAAGTCATATTAATGACCTCTTTTCGATAAACAAACTGTTTGTTAAAAGTTTTTTTGGGTAGGTTAATTATATTTTAGGGTTGTCAACTTCTCATATAAAAAAACTTTACCATTTTCCATTTCACTTCTTATTATAAATACCTCTATTCTTCTGGTCCCTATTGGTTAGTTACTGACTTACTCAGACCTGCAGAATTAGCCCTAAATAAACTGAACTAAATCGTAACATGGGTCTCCCCAATAGAACCCATTCTAGGTTGTGGGGATTTGGTATTACGATAATAAGTTGTTACAGCAGGTACACAGAACTACGCAGTTATACTGGTTACCTACTCCTTTAGTATTACAAGACACAGCTGTAGGTATCCACAATAATTTCAAAATAAACATTCTGTTTTCCTACCTTATTAACATGCGGGGAGATTCTCGACAGCACCGCTTGCTTTGTAGTCTCCACAATGACTTTCGGTTGTTCGGTGACGAGCGGCACCCTTTGTTCCAGTGTGTCGATAGCGGCAGCCATTTTGGCATCGCCGAGGGCCAGAGGGTGTGATACGTAGGGCGCCGCTGTGGTGGCGGCGAGCACGACGCCGGCCTCCGCGGTTGACAGCGCCCATTCTAGCAGCGAGTGTGCACCTGTGGAGCGTATGATTATATTAGTTTTTATTTTTAATTTTCCTACCGAAAGGAATATTGTCCTGTAACAAAATTAGCCTAGGTATGTCCTTAGAATTCAAATGTCATCTCGTCTCTTCTTATCTCTCATCAGTTCAGTAGTTTGGGTTTGAAAGTGTGACTTACAGTCCGAAAAGGCAGACAGGCTTACTTAGGATAAGATAATGAATATTCTTTAATATTAGGTAGTTAGGTATCAATATACTGTTGCCAATAGTAAATACAGAAAACACTATAAACTTGAAAAGCACCCAAACCAACTATCAGGTCAACAAACCGTCCCAGAAACTATCTGCGGACTTAAAAAGTGACAGGATGTTTTCAACCAAGAATAAGAAGCTCCAATAGGAACTTGTGTCTTTCTTACAAGGAATGTAAGAAAGACACAAGTTCCTATTGGAGCTTTACCTATTGCAATACCGGATTAATTGCAAGATACTAACAGTTAAATAAATAGTGAGCAACAAGTCTGTAAACATGTGGACAGCACCAACTGAAGCGGCAGTGAGTGTCCATCCATAGATGATCTCGGTATAATCCTTCAGATATCAGTCCTGAGTAACAATTTATTTCAGTTCACTTACCCTTGACCTTAGTGTAGAGGGCTCCAAACTGTTCCACTGCATGGCCTACTGTTGGGATTGCCATTGCCTTCTGCACAGACTGCAGTTGAGGCATGGTTGGGGCTGAGCTGATTTCTGTGGCCATCTGTATAATAATTAAATAAAATATCAATATAAATTATTGTTAATAACATTGGTACATTGAAACTAAAATAGACTTAGGACTGGATAATAAAAAATGAGGGTAATTTAAAAAAACGATATAGTTATTGGCAATTGAATTAAAACCATGTCTGATAATGGAATAATGCCCCCAAATTGGATTGAGTACTAAATAGGTACATGAATGCATAATTTTATCTTCTGTCAAAAATATAAAATGGGCAGATCTGAAGTCATTTTCTTTAAATAATACTTTAGCTAATGTTTCTACAAGTAAAACTATAACTTTATACTACTATTATAGGTACATATTTACTAGAATAGATATCTGGCTCAGTAAGTGAATATAATGCAAATTTAAGTAAGTATGTTTCAAAATGATTATTGCATGACTTACCTTCAGAATACAAAAAACTTTACCTAGACACAATAAATTATAGTAAATTCAAATAAAGTTTCAACTTGATATAACTTTAGTAAGTCGTAAGTAAATTATGGAGAATAAATTACAATTGAACTAATTTCAACTTCAGACAACTTCAAGGATACGCGTTGTGAACAAGAATGAAACACGAGTGACGGTATATGGAGTACTTAACGAACTGGCTGGCGGTCGGTTTAGTAAAGTTTCGATGATTCAACAAAGATAAAACAGGGTAGGATCTTTCGACTTGTGGACTTTGGTCAAGAGATAGTGACGCAATGCAGCGAGGAAACGAGAAACTTTTAATAAATATTACCGCTGGGTGAAGTCATACATACCACGTCAGAAAACAAAGTTCACTTACTTTTATTTTGAACTGATGTTATTTCTAGATTTGTAAAAAATAATTAAACGATGACACAAGCAATAGCAAAACAACCGAAAACGTAGTGATTATATTCTCTTTGAACAACCGCAAAAAGTAAACAAAACTTCAGAACAAAAGTCAGGCTGTGTTGCCGTTTTAATATTACAACGGCTTTAAAACTTAGCTTTAAAAATTTTAATTTTAATTTTAAAAATTTGGTAGAGATATGTAACCGAAACGTAATTTATTTAGCAGAACTTGCAAGAATTTTTTTTTATCGAGTATTGTTATGGCTTTTTTTTTAGCGTGGTGACACGGATTTCATCGTGTACTTTTTAACATAACATAGTTAGAAATAGTTAGAATTACTTAGAATACGAAAGCTAATCTTTTTCTCCAGTTTTATTGGTGGTTTAGAAACCGCTAAACTTCAAGGATAAGATCATACACATAATCATAAACAAACAAGAATGGTACGAAGGTTAGATTATAAATAAAAGAAGTATAATTAATCCTGAAAAGTCTCACATGGTTAAAGTGGTAAGGTCAACCAGTCTAAATGCGTCTATGGGGAAAATGCGTTTTTTTTAATTTATTCGAGAACTGTTCAACATACGTTGACTTCTGTCATCTAGTTGCATTTGTTTGAACTAAATTAAATACAGAACATGTTGTTCATGCGGATGGCGTAGCAGTTCACATATTCGAGTAATTGACCATTTTAAAAATTGCACGTTTCTGAACAACTTTTGACTGCGTGAGGCGAGTTACTAAATCCATGTTAGTCATTAGTTTTCTTCAATTAACTAATTTTATTCAATAACCATTGTAAGGAATAAACTATGGGCTACCTACCCAGACAGTTATTTTTAGTGAAATAGCTTTATTTAAAGAAATAATAATGTTTCCATTCATAAGGTTAGGGTTTATTTCTTGGGGTAAATGCCTATTATGGGGCAATTGCGACTGTGGGACGCATTTACCCCGAAAACATATATCGTCAACCTTTTTATGTCGGCAAATTTTAATATGAAAATTAAATGCAAAAAAATCTGGTCTATTGGAAGTTTTTATATCGTTTTTGTCAAATTATTATTTGAAAATATACAAAAACCAGAATATACTTAACTTTAATTTAAAAACAATGCGGTGTAGCCTTCAAATTTGTGTTTTGTTATAATCTGTATTGTTCTACGGTTCTATCAAAATCTCACGCGTAGAAATTTGTCTACTATCGTCCCATCGTATTACTTACATTTGTTATTTTTAGACTTTTGTTGAGTTTTGATAGTTTGTCCGTACCCAAATAAAATGTTGACAGCATCTGGATTCAACAGGGGGCTAATGTGTCTATCAAAATATAGACGCATTTCCCCATTTTTACTAAATTGTCTCTAAATGCGTCAATTATT
The DNA here is from genome assembly GCA_963691955.1 of Chloroclystis v-ata. NCBI lineage: Eukaryota > Metazoa > Arthropoda > Insecta > Lepidoptera > Geometridae > Chloroclystis > Chloroclystis v-ata. The sequence goes on along the minus strand of OY829898.1, from coordinate 8,888,873 downwards.
ATTTTTGACTAGTTTTACTATCATACTATTGCAATAAAATTTGTACTAAAAAGTTATATCTAGTTATTATCACGAAAAGCTTACTAATAAAGTTTTTATTCAATAAAGACGCATTTTCCCAAAGCGGGGCAAATGCATCTAAAATTCCCATTTTAAATAAATAGTCAATTTGAAACATCTGTAAAGCTCCAGGGAAGATATCGCTGATTGAACTTTGTGCAGAAATAGCCATTTTATTGGACTACAGTTTCAAAAAGTGGATAATGCCATACATTTGATCACAATGTGGCTCTAACTTGAAGTGATCGAGAAATACCACGCATTTGCCCCGGTTGACCTTATACTTTTGTGGAGACTCGCAACAGGACACGAGTCTCACGAGTTGAGATTGTGATGATGATGAGATGATGGATGAGTAACTTTTATTATAAAATATATTGTATAATATAAACTATTTTGGTAAGTTTAAGTGTAGTTCTAAAAAAAATCTACTATTAATTTCATGTAGGTATGTTTTTCAGAATATCTGACTGATGGTTGCTTAGGCTGTGTCTTGCGTAGGCGAACTGACGCGAACGCGATTGCGAGGCGATCCGATGTGAACTTAATGCGGTGCGGAGCGACGCGACTACTCTGTCCTACGTGCGCGCGAACCGCCACCGGCCGGATAGCATTAATAAAAAGTTCAACTTCCGACATTACAATTTTTGCTTGAAAAAAATGGCGGGCAGGGAGACGCGTCCAGTTCGCGCGAACAATTCAAGCCAACTGATCGCGTTCGCTTTCGTTTCGCGCCGCGTCCGCCGTACCCCACGTGCGTTTGGTCACGTAGGCCACTTCAATAGGTATCGACTGTTTGTTGTGTTCGCGCCGCACCGCGCCGCTTCGCGTTCGCATCCAAATCGCTGACGCAGGACACTGCGTTAGTTATGGCATTTTAATGTAATCTACATAACGTCAACGTCAATGTTACACATTCTCATTTCTCAGCTGTTGATGTTTGTTGTTTTCATAATAGGACAAAGCAAAACCAAGCGAAAAACTTGCGAAAAACAAAACAAACTAGAAAATAAAAATATGTTTATTGGTCCAAAGTAGTCCAAACTGACTGAAAGTTAGGAATAATATTTGTTTTGAAACTATGGCCACTATGGTAAAAGAAAAACGTCCCAAGGTAAAGTAAACGTTGCACATTGCATGCAGTTTAATGTGCATTAAGTTTTGCGTCGTTAAATTAGTCATGTGCCTATCTACTTTGAATTTATGTATTATTCCACAGAAGAAGAAAATAAAGGAGATTTTACTACCAGAATCCAGTAGTTCTCTAGTGGATCTACCATCCATACCAGATCCAATCTTAGATGAAGAGGATAAGAAGATAGAGGAGATAGTTACCAGAAGTTCCTTAAAGCCAGATATTCCTGAATTAAGCACGGACACAATCATGCCAAGTAATCCTAGTGTTGTAAGTAAACCAGTGATTGTAGCACAAAGTCTAGTAGATAATGAATTGGATAAAGCAGGGATAATTGTGTCCAATGTTGCAACTTTTGAGGATCAAACCGAAGTATTGAATCCTAAAGTCATAGAACAAGATGGTTATAAGAGTTTAAATGAAAAATTAAACAGAATGACAATACCTGAACAAACCTATCAAATTGATGATACAAGGATTTCACAACTTGAAAACAGTGATGCTTATTTAATACAAAATTTACCAATACAAAGCACTGAACTAACTGCTGATGATGTGGTACCCTCGGCTCCTATCTTTGATGAAGAATCAACTCAAGAAATTGAAGAAATAGTTTACTATGAAAAACCAAAGTTGGTTTGTATGCCACTGGAAGAAGCTATTAGATTGTATGGAGGATCTGAGATAGCTGCTGTAAAAGAAATGAGTGTGAGAGAGCAAGCTGAAGTTGAAACTGGACCCCATTGTGGGCCTGAGCATCCACTGGTAGACTTATTGTCCACATTAAGGTAAGATCATAAATCTTATCTACCCATGTTACCAGTTGCACAAAATTCTATAAACAGTAAAAGTTATCACTTTGTTCATGTACTTAATTTTAAGTATTATTGTATTTCAAGTCAAAAGATTTTTACGAAAAAATCTATATCTTTATATATAAAAGAAAGTCGTGTTAGTGCCTGAACTTATAACTCGAGAACGGCTGAATACATTTGGCTGAAAATTGGCAGGGAGGCAGCTTAGAACCGGGGGAAGGACATAGGATACTTTTTACTGCTTTTTTAAAATCTAATATAATGCGGCCGAAGCCGCGGGCGGAAAGCTAGTTATCAATATTTGTGTAGTAACTCTGTGCTTCATTACATTTGAATCCTCAGCAACTCTTAACACTCCAAATTCCTCATATTTTTATCAACATTATGTGATCCAAATTCCAGGTCTTCACTTCGAGCAGTAGAGAGAGAGAGAACAAGACTGGCCAGTAATTTTGATGAAGAGGAGAAGTATAGATCTACTCTATGGAAAATTGAGAAGAAGAGTATACACATGAAGCAACCCTGTCATTGTGGGTTGGAGGTGGACATGAAGGCCAGCTATGAGCATGCTGAGCTGTTGAAGGAGAGGCTGCCGGTTGCAAAGATGAAGCTGGAAGGGCTGTTGAGAGATGTGCAAGAGTCTTATTGCCATCATAAACATGCCGCTTTGTTGGCACATTGTCAGGTGAGCTTAAATTTTGTTTTAAACAATTGAAACGAATTTATAGGTCATTTGGTTTTAACTTTGTTTCAATTTCCTGTTTTATATGTAATCTTAAAATGATTATATATTTTACATTTTATCACATGTATAATACAAAATGTAAGTAATAAATATGTGTCACTTTTAGAGCAGTCCGGTTTTTTTAGAATGGTGTGTTAAATTTAAGTGAAAAGCAAAACTTCTGCCCAGTTGGTAGGCTGCCGTTAATATCGCTCCTAAACACATAAATTAACTATCGTGAATTGCTGAATCTTGGTTAATTTGTTTCAGATCGAAGAGCTGATATCAGAAACAATCCAAAGCAACAAGCCGGAGATTCGGAATGCCCTCTCCCTAGTCCTTCAAGCGCTGCGCGTCTGCGACGGCGTGTCTGAAGCGCTGCCGGCCGCTTTACAGCGCTGGGCGGAGATGCTGGCGGCCGCGCTTGTCGATCAACGAGATATGGGACAGCTGCTGTTTCTGCTGCATCATCTGTTCAGGTGACTTAATTATTATTGACATATACATCCTTACTAATATTATAAATGCGAAAGTAACTCTGCCTGTCTGTCTGTTATGCTTTCCCGCCTAAACCTCTCAACCGATTTTGATGAAATTTGGTAAAGACAATCTTTAGACCCTGAGACAACTACTTTTTATTTCCACGCGGGCGAAGCCGCAGGCGGAAGCTAGTATTTACATAAAATCTTTAATATTACCTACTTGGAGTCTCTCAGTGAGATGCCCTTTAAAAAGAAAGAAAGAAATTAATTTTATGGGCTTGTATCAAAGATATATATGAAATGTCATGCTAGAAAACTAATCAAACAATAATCAACCACTTTTGCGTGGTGCGGGGGGGATTGTTTTGTTTTTGTTTCACTTTCACATATAAAGTTGACACTGCTGCACATTTTTTAAAGTATAAACTCGGAAATAGGCAATATACATATTTTATTATCTATATAATTAATATACATAATATACCATAGACAAACGCGGTCGGTGTGCTGGGCGGCGCGTGCGCTGGAGCCGCGCGTGTCGGACGGCGTCGGCGCGGCGCGGACCGTCGCAGTACTGGACATACTGCTGTCTCACCTACACGCGGACGTCGCCGTCGAGTGCAATGAAGGTATCATCGGTATCATCATAACCCATATTAAGTCCCATTACTCTTGACGAAGACCTATCTGCCTCCGCTTCTACGGAAGGGGTTGCGTGTTCGATTCCCGCCTCGGGACAAATATTTGCTCTGGGTGTTCTGGATGTTATACATTATGTAGGTATTATAAAAAATATCTATCTATACATGTTCTATTGAGTATGACAGAAATCTAGTACCCGTAACACAACCTTAGAACTTACCACGAAACCACGGGGCTAGATTAAGCTGTGTGAATTATCTAGAAAAGAAAACAAAAACTGATCCCATAAAATATATTATGTATTGGGTGGGAGATTATATAGGCATCGAAGAACATCTCGATAAAATAATTGGCCCATGCTAATTGCGTTTAATACACGTAGTCCATCATAAAAAACAGAACTGAGCTCAAACAGACTATACTATAGCATTGTATTTGTTCGATAAACTTTCAGAATCGGAGGCGTGGGAGGAGGTGGATATAAAAGGCGGAGAGGGCGCGGTAAGCTCGGGCACGTTGCGGGAACGCGACCTTGTTGCGCTGTTGCAGGCCTTTCCACTGCAACAGCTCGTTGCGAGGATCCTACTCTTCTCGCAAGCTGTAAGTATACCTACCTCAATAATCGTCTCTATATAAGTTCCCATTGCTAGGACACTGGACTTCTCTCTTGACGCGAGAGATATGGCCTTAATTCACCACATGGCCAAGTACAGTTTGTCGAATATAACATTTCCTTCAAACTTTTCAACTTTTCGTGTTTTAAAAGCGCACATACATTTTTAAGAAAATTCAGAGATGCTTGTTGAGGTTTGCTCCCACGACCTACGGAATGAAAGTCGAGTGTGCTCCCACTTAGCCAACTCGGCTCACGTTAATATACCTATTTTCTCTTGAAAAAAATATGTGTACTGTAAAAACAAGCGATAATATATTTATGTACTTAGTAGATATACCGTCCACCCGTACGAAGCGATACTCTTCCACCTTCATTATTCGCACTGCTAAAGTTTGGAATGCGTTGCCTGCTGCTGTTTTTCCTGAAACTTATAATCTGGGTCTCTTCAAGACAAGAGTAAATAGGTACCTTCTAGACCCTTGCTATCCATCTTCGGCCACATCGACACTTTCCATCAGGTGAGATTGTGGTCAAGCAAGGGTCTATCTACAATAAAAAAAAATGTACGATCAAGATTAAGGGACACAGGGACTTCTCTCATCTTTTGCTTTAATTGCTGATTTAATTATTTGCATTTTTTTATTTATTTGAAATATCCTTATAGAATTTCAAAGAGGCCACAGCACAATCCTGGGGTGACACAACGGGCGGCAATGGTGTTCTGAAAGCGTGTTGTGGGGTTCGAGTCCTCATTTCAGTTGTTCAGCGCGCGACGCTCGCACACCCGCTGTACCGGCGGCTGCACCAGATACTGCGGGATTTGGCTCGCAGCGCGCTCACTGGGTTGGCCAGTCTGTATGCTTCCAATAGGTGAGAATAACTACCATATTGTCTAACTAAGTAATATAGTTAAGTATATGTATATACACAGACGCGTTTATCAATTATTGTTGAATTACTGAGTAAAGCCATGTTTACCGCACCTTATTATCATACTAATTCCAATACGGACGGTCCGTATTGGAGTTGTTATGGAGTTGTTATCAATACTGAGCACGGGTCTTCCCAATAGAACCTAGTTACTTGGCACACTACACAGAACGATGCTTCTGCTCGTCTTCTGGTATATAAATCCTTTTGTCGGCTTGACGACACCACGGTAAGAGATGGGGTGGTACTATTTTTGAGCCCGGTACCACAAGCCATGAAGACCTATCAATTATGATCATAACTTGAGTTATACCACGACGCTGTCTTTAATTACATACCCAATTTTCTCGACAGAGCGCCATATTCTCCGGAGCTCGAAGTGAAGATAGTCGCGGAAATGGAAGCGGCGTTCGCGGCCGGCTTCACTCTGTTTGGCTCGGAGGAACTTCACACCTTACCGGCCACGCTGCTTACTGAACATGCTGCTAGAGATTATTGCCTTAACTTTATCGTTTCTTTGCATGGTAAGAACATAATATCATATCAGCACATATTATATTAAGCATGGGTCTCTTATTAAAATTATAAAAAAATATTAATTTCATTAAAATCGCTATAGGCCTTTAGTCGTGAAGAAGTAAAAAGACAAACATACACACTCACGGTCCTATTTCTTGGGATAATTTTGTTTTCTCGATTTACACTTTATTTAAATGCGTTGCGTTAGTTTTTTTTTGTATTGTAACTTCCTTTACCTTTAGGGGGACATTACACCTCTCCCTTTACTTAATATAAATGCATAAAGCCTTACTTTATCTTCCCAGACACAAGTCCGAAGCCTATCTCCCTCTTGTCGGTGTGTGCGCCGGCGCTGCCGTGCGGCGCGCGCGTGCGTGTGGCTGCGCACGCGGCCGCCACGCGCACACAGGACAACGACCTCGCCAGGATCGTACTGGACTTCCTCTTACAGGTACAGACCTGTTGACCAGATGAGACATCTCCTAGAGTACAGGCTCTATGGGAGTTCTCATATAGATTCCTAGCTAATATGAAAAGGAGGAAGATAAGATGATTATTTTTAAACAAATACTATCAGAGCCCGACGCGCTCTTGTGTTCCTAGAGTTCAGGGTCGCGGTTCAGCCATGTTTAGGCGGTAAATGTTCTGAATTGTTGGCTGACGTCATCTCACAGGTTTCTCCAATATGACCCATTATACTAGTCTCGGAATTCCCTAGATTTGTTCTTTGTTTAAACCCCTATATATCAGCCTCTTGTAAGAGTGGTGATTATACTAAATCTAGTATTATTACCAAGGGGGTGATCGTATTAAGTTGGTACAGTAAACAGAATGATGGTGACGTTAGTTTGTATAAAAACCTCTTAATCGGTTTGATAATGACGACACTCACGTGAAGAAATGCTATGGTGCCTAAACTGCATTCGCTATCGTACAATGTATCAAATAAATGTTTCAGACTGGACTGCAACACAAGAGCTCATCGTGCAAGGGCGGCTGCGCGCAGACTGCCAGAGAGTGCGTGTCTCTCCTCCTCGCCGCCCATCCGTACCTTCACGGCATCGCCTTGCATACCGTGGCAGAGATGTCTCAAGGTAATACAGACTCCTTTAGACAAAATTGTTCTGACGGGAATGCAGCAACTCCATCTCATCCACGCAATCCTTCAAACGGAGCCTAAAGAAATGGCTGATATCTCGATCGATTTATAATGTGAATGAATTTATGACGCTAAAATGTAATTAATTTACAATGCCAATTTTAATTTCTAAAGTATAATATACTTAATGTTTATTTTATAGTTATACTTAATGTTATTAATATATTTTTACTTATCTGACCTGAAACTGTTTATCAATAAATGAACTGAAACTGAAACTCTTGAATCACTCATCATTTTCCAACATAGTTTATGTTTGTTGTCATAATTCCGCTTGTAGATTTGATATCGCGTCTTTGTAAATTTTGTAACATTATGTTGCAGTGGAATCCCTCACACCTTCGGTTGTGAGTGTCCTAGACGTTGACAAATGGCGGCCCAGCGTGCCGGAGTTGCAGGCCGTGTTGCAGGACTGGGAGCAACGCTGCCCGCTCTTGTTGCATCGGCTGTTGATGCAACTTGATTATACGCCGCACGTGTGAGTACCAGTTGCTGTAATCTACGGGCAATTTATGCGTTTCGTATCGGACCTCTTCGGCACTGCAGCGGTCCGATACGAAACGCATAAATTGCCCTAAATAGCAACTTAATTTGACGGTAGATATGTATCACACGTCACATTGTGTAAGATTGAGCTTTATAGCTAGGTGTTTCTTTTTTAGCGGTCTACCACTGCTCCAACAACTCCACATAGGTAGCTTCCTGCTCCAACACTCTCGAGGAGACCCCGTCCGGCTGGAGGCGTCCTGGCGTGTTCTGATGCAGCTGAGGATCCATCGCGCGCTTTGGGGCCTCGCAGAGGATCCTGGGCCCCCGGAGATGGAGCCCAGCGACCTGTTTTCAATGGCGCATGCGGTGCTGGCTACTGACTGGGGACACTCCATACCGCTTGTGAGTCATACTAACGATCCTGTTCGACTGAAAAATTCCTGGCGTATATTGATGAAGCTAGGGATCTATGATTACATTATACAATGTTTTCCAGATATGTACAGTCGGCGTGTCCGCGCTATGCACCTTGAGCGGTCAACGACCTCGCGAGGCGACGCACTGCCTGGCGCCCGTGATGATGATGATGGCTGTGGCGCCCGACTCCATCTCCCTCACTCCCAAGTATGTCTCACTCACTCTCTGTCATGTCACTATCTGCGTATCTGCCCATGCGCCCTGAGCGGTCAACGACTTCGTGAGGTGACGCGAACTGTTATAACATTGGCTATGTCATAGACAGATGTAGTTGGGTATATCGCGTATCCGGTTGACAGGACGAGATGTCAATTGGTGTAGGTATCTTTTATTTTTATCTTCTACTATATAAAAATAAGTCGGGTTTTCCTTCCTGCTTCCTACGGTATAACTCCAGACCGCACGAATCGATTTCCACAATTTTGCATTCGTTGGAAAGGTCTCGGGCTGTGTGAGGTAAATTGCGGGAATGTTTAAAACGCGGGTGAAGCCGCAGGGCGGAAAGCTAGTTTATTATAAATTCGTATAACAACAAAACGACGACAAATTTAACCGTTAGCGTTATCCATTGTCAGGTTCGCGGAGATGTTGAGCGTCCTCGTGAGCTGCGGGCCGAGCCTGGTGCAGCGCGCGCTGGGCCGCGGCCCCGCCTCGGGCGCGCAGCTGCTGCAGCGGCTAGTGCTGGCGCAGGTCACCGACAAACAGTCAGTATAATGATCTTTTATGTATGCCTTTAAATTATGTCGTATTCCTTGTGTTAAAAAGTACTAAAAAGGGTGATCACAACCTGAACACACTTTTGGGTAAATTTTCTGTATCCAACGGTGTGGTTGTGGACTGTAGAATCGCGAGCGGTGCGGCTCTGGTCGCAAGAAGGTATGGGGCTACGTTGGCAGAGGTGATTCAAATCAAATCAGCTGTTTGTTTCATATTGAGATAAACGGGCAATACATATATTTTTACGTTGAATTTTGATCAACCGTTTCGTCCCAAAACGTGGGACTTCTTCAGGATCAAACACTGAAAGGACACGGACCACGATCGCTCGCCGGTCCGCAGTGCACTGTAAAAAAAGGTTCGTGTATTGCCCGTTTATCTCAATATGGATTTATCAAACCACGACAGTTTTTATAGTCAACTATATATATTATTCAAAAACACATTATTTTAAATCACACCAGCCGCCCCGTCGTCTAGAGCTACGAATTTCCATTAGATTACACTACAGGTAGAACGTTTTAAGACGTCAAGGTAAACCATTGTTTCCAGGTTATCCGGCATATTCCCCGCCTGGCTGCACGCACTGATCCCGGTGCCGGCGGCGCTGCCCGCGTTGGACGTCGCGGCGTTGGCGGCGAGGGGGAGGGACTTGGACGAACACGCCAACCTTATCGTACAGGTAATATAACCCTATCGTATAGGCCTGGAAGAGATGCTCTTTAGAAATAAGGCCGCCTTATACTTGTTTCTTTTTGATGTATTTTGTAATTTTTTTGTTTGTTTTGGAGTGTTTTTGTATAATTATTGACTGTGGATTGTCGGCATGTCAATTTCATTCCATACTATCGGCTGGTGTTGTGTTTTATGAGTGATTGGCACCAGCCGATTGTTAAAAATTGTTGAAATAACGTTAATTTCAACGATCCCCGTAGGATATTTAAAAACAGAATACTAAGCTTTGATAACTTATGTAAAAAACATACCATGATTTAAATGTTTTGAATTTGCCGATATTTCGACACTGTTGCAAGCGCCATGTTCACGGACAAATTGTCACCCGTTTCAGGTTCAAATATAGTAAACAACAATAATATAAAGGTATGTAAAAAAGTATTAACTCTTCCATTTCAGCACGACTCAAAAGCCAGCAAGTACATATCGGACGCGGTCCAATACGCGGCCACCGCACCACTGGTCTGCGAGAGTCTGCTCCGCGCGGCGCACCAGCGCGAGGTGTCCAGTGGACTATATCCCGCGTTGCTTGCAGTGTTGCACAAGCAAAGGAAGGATGGGAAGAGGATTCACGTGGACAATGCTCTGACGGTCAGTAGCTCTATTCGAACTCTTTAAAAAAAAACCAAAAGTACCGAAATCGGCCCTGCCGTTCTTGAGTATAACCCTTTCAGGCCCGCTCAAAACGATGATTGATATTATTAACTAGTTGACCCCGCTCGGCTTCGCCCGCTTTCTGCAGTTTTTCTTCCCTGGACTACGACAAACATTTTAAAACCAAAATCAGCTCAATCGGCCCAGCCGTTCTCGAGTTTTAGCCAGACTAACGAACGGCGATTCATTTTTATTTATTATATTATTATTTATATAGATGATGACTATGATTTTATTAATGACTCTGGGACATAGGACTCTGACTTCTGTCATCATTGAAACCATTGTCATGTCACCAAAAGCACCTTAATAAACCGCCACTCCATGATTCAATAGTTCCTATCCATCCAAAGGTTGCCTGGAAGAGATCGCTTTTAGCGATAAGGCCGACTATTGTACAATTAGTTAAGTTTGTAATCCTTATTGTTTTGTTTATTTAAGTGTACAATAATATTATTATCTATCTAAATCGGGCCAGCCGTTCTTGTGTTATAAAATTACATTGAAAAGTGTAATTACAAACATATAATAATGATCATGTGTTATACATATATGTGTCCCAGCAGTAGATACGTTAGTGGGAGTGCTTATGTATTATATACATTTTGTTGCAGAGCCTCAAAGCCGGGAAGGCCGCAGAAGAGCTAACAATATACAAGACTGCGAGCGCTGCTCTGGTGGCGCCGTTCGCGCACCCGAGCCATCTGACGCTGTGGAGACTATTCTTTGTTATGTACTTGGAGAAACCACCGGGTTGGTAAGTCTATCTTGATATTTATAATCATTTTCCGGTCTGCCCGAAGCAGAAGAAAAAGAGACGCAGTGTTGGCGGGTTCGAATCCCGCCCCGGAACTAATGTTTGTACGATTATATACAGATACAAAAATCGCATGAAGACAACTGAAAGATAACCTATCTGTTATATATACTGTGCTATGTTTAAATTGGACCTTAAATAGTGATTTAAGGTCCAATTTAAACAATAAATATAATATTCGGCACTCCGAATATTATATTTATGCTTATTTTTCTAGCGACTACTCGACCCCAGCGTGCGGGCCACTTTTCTTCAGCGGCCTCATAAAAACCCGCGTTCTATCGCAACTTAAAAAACGCCTGGACGAAGGCATCACCTACCATCAAAACGAAAGCGAATCTTACAGAGCTACCAACGAATCGATACCAAATAATCGAGTTACTGAATCGATTACATCCGAGGACGCGTTGCTGCCTGCGTTGACGATAGCTGATCTGACGGGCGAATCTATTGAGGAGGATAAGATGGATAGTTTGACAGATGGCAGCACTGAGGAGGCGATGGAAGTTGAAAAGAGACGGAATTCCAATATGGCAGCATATCATGTCGGTGCGGAAAGGTAAGCTAATAGAGCAAAAAGTATAAAGGTTCCTTGTTGAACTGTAGCACTATAAATAAATGAATGATGATGATGATGGTAATTAATAGATGACTTCACTCAAATTACATTTCAGATTATTACGGCAGTATTCCCATTGGTTAGAAGAAGGGGAGAAAGTTAAAGATGGACCATTATATGCCGAAATCTCCAGATTTATAACCGCACAGGTAAATTAGAAGCATAGCCTTCTTAAAAAAACTCAATCAAATCGGTTCACAGACGGTCTTATTTATTCTTTATATTTACTTAGATTTCTTTTATAATTAATAATGGTAATTTCTTCAGGTAATGGAGGAGGCATGGCAGCGCTCTCTGTCACGTGGCCGCCCGCCCCCCTCCCCCTCATTGGACGCCTTCCCGCTCCCCGCGCCCCCGCCGCCCCCCGCGTGCCCCGCCCCCCTCTCTCCGCGGGACGTCGCCGTCGCCGCTATACAGAGCATCGTCTGCTGTTCTGGGTGAGCTATTCTCTAGCTAGTATACAAGATAATTGGTTATATTGTGGCAGGATATAGAAACGGGGGAGGGTGGACGTTTTCTGACGTGTCTTGTCTCGAATAGTTGTTTCCAAAGATATACATTTTATTGACATTGATTTTGGGGCCTCCCCTTGCTGGATGCAATGTCGTGAAATCATAATTAGTTTTATTTTGTCCTTTCGATTTCAGACCACGAAGAACAATTAAGCCTAGAAACATTATATTCGACAAGGCAGTACTAGGAGATACGCGCGTATTGGATAAACTGCTGAAGGACATTGAGAAGTATGCTCAGTAAGTTGTTCTGTCTTGTCTTCCTGGCCATAGTCAGCCGCTTAGACACAAATATAGTCAGTATATGTACTTATATACATTCATAATTTGTCATTTTTTTGTATAACTTATAAGGACGCACTCTTATAATACATGTAAACCACAGAGAGTGGAGCACAGAGGTGTCTCGCGTGTCGTCCCTGGACTTGCGGCTGTGGGAGCTGGTGGGCGTGCTGCGGGTGCCGCGCCCCCTGCCGCCCGTGCGCCGCGCCTGCGCCAACCGCTGCAAGCCGCTCACCTTCCATCTGGACGTGAGTAACTACAGCGACTATGTAATGATTTTAAAGATTTATTTATTTAAAACATCATTATATTATCTAAAATAACATAGAATCTTATTATCTAAAAAAGTTCATATTTTACTTAATCATAGCCTGAACTAGGATTATCCTGTGTCTATATAGAGTGCACAGAATGTCGTTGGATGCAGCACAAAAACCCACACACAGTGTTCACGATGGTCGCGCTTTGTTTGGATACGTGTGGCTCTAAATCGCCCAAGCGCAGTGCCTCTGCGATATGAAGCAATATGTGAAATATTCTGACCCCCACTTACCATAGAGTATAGACGTTACTTTTGGGCTATATCGCTCATCGACTCGTTGTCTATGATTATGATAATTCGTAGACGCGTATGGCGTTAATTTAATGTTAATGTTCTATTATAATTAATGTAATTGTTTTGTTTTAGACTCACGAATGGTGCATTTCTGCTGGCGCAGAGCGCGGAATAGCAGAAAGCAGGTTGGACGAAGTTTATGTTTAAGTTAGAATTTCGGAGTTTAGTGTCATAGAAATTCGTGTCAATTCCAAATGTATTCCAATAATGATATGAATGTTTGTATGTTCCCAGATGTGCATCTCTGGCAGGCGTTAGACGTCTAACTCGCGCGCGCCCACACTTCGCGCTTACGGTTGCTACTCTCCACTCTCTCGCAAGGTTGGCAATATTCAATGATCACGTCTTATTTTATAGATCGTAGATATAGAAAGTGATTTTCACTCATATATTATATTCATAGTCCATAACCATTCTGACCAGTTTAATTAAATAGAGCACGGACAGTTTCAATACCTACCTACACATACAAAGTACCTACGGCATGTTATAAAAATTGTTGGTACGAATTTACTTTTTAATCAAAAATGCAATTTAAGGATCTATTTTTTACTTGACAACATATAGGATCATCAACAAAACTTCTACGGTATTATTTTGAGTTCCCCGTAGATTCATCAAAAGTGTGCGAGATCATACTTTACGCCTCATTATCGCAATCTAGCCCCAAACAATCTCCGCCATCCTAGCGCCATCTAGTTATAAAATAACGAACTAAAACGTCAACTTTTTCCATCTGTTGTCAGGTGTTGCCGCGGCGGTCCGCGAGCAGCTATGGCGCTGAGCGCCGCGTGGCGCGCCGCGGGCCGCCTGGCCGCGTGTCGCGTCGCACACGAGGCAATGGAGACGTTCTACCAGATACTCGCAGACGTATGAATCATTCATGATACCTGTTATTTTTTTATAAGCTCAAAGCACTCTTCCGTGTTTATTGCTTTAGAAATGCATTTCAGCCAATTTTCTATAGCAGTTACACAATAAAAGACTTTAAAAAACACACAGTCGCTCTTACACCTTGCGATTAAACTATTTCACCTATTTCAGCGCTGGATCATCCACGACGGCAAACTCTGCGAACAACTGATCTCGAACGCGAAGAAAACTTGTACGCTACAACAGGCCTTGGTCGGGACATTGATATCTCCTCAACGGTTGCCGCCTTCCGACTGGCACCCCGTCTACATAGCCCTGCTGCAGGCCGACCTGCCTCCACACACCGTTTTCAGCTACATCTCACGAGTGAGTGTTATAGAAAGAAAGAAAGAAAATTAGTTTATTCAAAAATGTTTGGCAGATATACATACAAATTAAATTAAATAAAATAACACATTCAGTGCTTGTAAACCGAACATCATGAAAAGGATACTGACTCATATAGACCGTGTCACGTCTTAATATGGCGTCCACTGACCGTCTGCTGGCATTTTAATGATACAATTATCATCAAAACATTTAGGTGGTCAGTAGAATCAATAACCTAAGCATGCGCAATAATTGACAACGTGTAATAGTAGGTACTTCGGTAAATTGTATAACGTCTGAAGAATATTGATTTAGAGGATTTAAGCCTTTAGAACCTTACTACCTTTCTTACCTTACCTTTCTTACGTCTTTTTACTTTAGAACGACAAATACGAGCGTTGTAATCCATATTTCAGTTCGAAATGCACCGCTGGTCGGACACCGCAAGCGCTCGGCTGCGATACACAGTAACTCAGGTCCTATTATCTGCCGTCGAACGCTTCGGCCCCGACCCTGCTGCGTCAGTTCTAATCGAGATCCTCGGCGTTCATCTGTCTGCCATCGCGAGGTGTCAAGAATCGGTGCATCTGTTGTTAGCGTGTTCACAACTCGCGCAGAAAGGTTGCCTACCTCTGACGATATGGACGCATGTTAACAAAGCGCTGGAGACGTATGTGCATCAGCTGTCGTTGGATGATGTGAGTGCAAACATAATGTAAAGTAAAATTGTCCTTAATAATGTGAGAAAAATTCTGTCCCATAACTCACTGCAAAAGCTTTAAATGTGATATTTTTTTCATGCAACAAATTTTTATAAGTTCTTAAACGTGAGACGCAACGGTACAAAAGAATATTAATATTAACACCATAGCAATACTGTGGCGCTCGATTCTCACAGATTATTTCGTACTATTAGAAAACTTATCATGAAAAATAACTTAAGAGATAATAACTTTATTTTATACATAAATAACAAAACAATATATAAGAAAACAAACTTAACTAATTGCACAATTGGCGGCCTTATCGCTAAAAGCTCTCTTCCAGGCAACCTTTGGATGGATAGGAATTTTTGAATCATGTAGTGGCGGTGCCCCTACATAGTTACTATCAAAACAAATAGAGAAATGCGCTATACTTGAAACATGACTGTTGATCCTTTAATTCCAGATAGCTAACCTGTTAAGGTCCATGGGTCAGGTATGGTCGTGCGTGTGCGTGGAGGCGGCCGCGCACGCGCCGCACGTGTGCGCCGCGCTGTGCGCCGCCGCGCGCGCGGTGGCGAACAACGCACTCAAACTGACATATGCACCTGACAGAGGTAGATTTGCTCACTAAACCAAAATGAACCTCCACTTAGGTTCAGTTTGCGCTATAAATATCTTCAAACGTTGGTTTAACTCCTATCTAGTAAAACACCTAGGTCGAAGAAGTGCTGTGGCTACTTTGGCACCATAAACTAGCCTTCGCCTGGGGACTGTCAATAAACATGGCTAATAAATAAATAAAAGAGAAAATTTATACTTTATGTTTATGTAATCTCACCGGCATGAAATTGTAGTGCATAGTTTTTAATAAAAAAAAAGCATACATAAAATAATTACCCTTATGGTCTTCTCAGTTCAGTTAATTAATATTTCGTATTAGTTTTCCGCATTTACACTCAAAGGCAGCCATTATGCGTATGCATCTTCTCATAGCATGCAGATTTAGGGTCTCGTGATCAGATAAGTTACGATACGTATCTTGTTTCCAGTGGGAGGGGTCGTATGGAGCGTCTTGATCCCCGCATGGGCCCCCTGGCTGTCCCCCGCGGGCCTGCTGCGCCCCCCGGGGGCCAGCCAGGGGGACGCCGCCCCCTACACGCAGATGTCGCAGACCTTCGCCGAATGCGTGCTCACTCTCATGAATGACTGTCCTGGTAATTAATCAATCAATCAATCACAAACGCTTTACTCGTATTGTACACCAAAAAGTAATATAAATACAAACATTAAACTGCAACTACAGTACAATGGGCGAATTAAATAAGTAGCTCTGATACCTATAAGATGCTCAGACTTGGGTCCAAAATACGTCAATGTCGTAGGCATAGAGCATAAATACTCAGTATTAAGTTGGGTGGCTTGGGCGAAGGTAGAATGTTATTAATGAGTAAGAAAGCTTCTCAGCTATAGGACATAACTGCGTACACGTTTAGTAATAATTAACTACTTCCGTGTCGTTCTGCCTATCCCCTCTTAACATCGTGACCCTAAAAACTTTCATAATCTTTTAGGAAGCGAAGCAAGACTCCTAAGAGGTATAATCTCCTGGTCGATAGAGACATACGAGCATATAGCATCCCTGGGAGACCCGGACATGCGAGCACGGCTGACTGTACTTTTGGAAGAACTCGCGAGGCTACCCTGGGAGAGGCACCAGTGGATTGACGCTGACTGTATCGGCCGGGTTTATGGACGCATTTGGGTAAAATATCGCAAACTTTCTTTTAATTATACCATTGACAAGGTTCAGTTGTTTACCCTTGTTAATTTCTGTTTTCATCCTTCGGTTAACTATTACTATGCTATGAACGGGATATCATGTATTGGAATGATTCCCTTGACCTTATTAAACTAATAAATGGTAAACCTCATTATAATAATAAAAGTTTTAAGGCATAACCACCCTTTATTAGAACGTTGAAGCTGCCCGTCTTCTGCTGAGTAAATAAATCCCTTTATCGGTTCAACGGCACCTTCGGGTAGAAATATGTGGTGGTGATTCTCTTAGGCTGGACCCACAATAAGAATTCTATAGTTAAGTTATTTAAGCAATCTTTGTTGATAATTCCGTTTAAATAAATCTGTCTTTACTGATCAGGTGTACTCAAGCGATGAGAGGCATTACGACGCTGCAATCCGTCGCTGGAGCATCGACCGTCTCACGGGCACGCGGGCAGAGGCTCTCCTCGCGGGCACTGAGGCCTTCAGCCGCGAACAACTGGCCATACATCTCGCCAACTTGTTGAGACTCTTCACGGGCAACGAATACGTCACTGACAGAGAGGTGGGTATAACCCCTCAAGCAACAGAAAGTGAATTTGGTTCTAGGTTTTTGAGAGCAGACCTTTAAGGTACTGGCGAACTGAGTAGCCTACGTGCCTGGTATTTTTCACTGAATTATTAGGACTTATATTGCAATGAAAATTTAAAATAAAAAATACTCTATAATGAAGGGGAGGGGGGGGGGGGGAACCCTCCGACACAAAAAAGTTTTTGGGTAATCACTGCCATAAATAATAGACAAACAGAAATAATAACAAATATATCTATAAATTCAGAAAAAACCACTAACTTATATGAGTTTGTGTTTAGTTATAAAGGAAGAGCACCAACAGAAATACAGTTTATAATAAAAGTTTTAGATTGAGTTTATTTGACACTTACAGACATAGGTAGATTTCTCTATTTAGGTGTAAAATTTTTTTTCTATATACAATGATTTATGTTCCAGCTTTTACTTGAAGCAGCGAGGTTGCCGTGGAGCGAGCTGCCCAACGAATATCTCGCGGACGGCATGTCTGCGTTCTTCGCGGCTCACGGCGCAGCTGAATACTACCACGAGACTCCACAGGCAATGTATGTTTGCTAAATATATTGACGACTGGCCGACCGGCAGGGGGTTAGCGGGTTCGATTCCCGCCCCGGGACAAATATTTCTAAGATCTGCAGATATTTGTTTTCTACAAGACATTTGGTTTCTATTCAGATCATACAAATTTTTGTTTCGAGGCGGGAATCTAACCCGCAACCTCTTGCGTTGCAGGTGGCCTTTCGCCCGCTGCGCCACAGAGATAGTCGAAAAACTTATAAATAAAACAATAATTTCGCAGTGTTATTATGTCGGCGAGTAAGCTCTGTCCCTGTGAGTGGACGCCTGAGTCGTCGTCCAAGCGCGAGGTGGCCCTCATCCAGTGGACGAGTGCGCTGTGGGCGCCGGCGCGCCGGCCCCAACGGTCATCCTTCACGCGGCACCTGCTGCGACTCATCACGCAACTAGGTACGTGCACTCACCTCGATCACTATCTCTACCATGAGTAGCAATCTACATTCGCTAGGTAGTTAAGAAAATGTATGGAAACTTGAACAGCGCCTCTAGCGGATAGTTGGGTACTAAAATGCTCAATCAAAAAGCTAAATACAGTCTGCGTATTTAGACTACGCGCCGCCACTGAAGTCCGTTGACGTGGCGCTGCTTGCCAAGATATTTGCCTGTAGAGTTTCTAATATTGTAGTTCCCGCATTAACCGTAGGACTTGAAAGGTGGCGCGGGTCTGTAGTAACGTCAGGCGACAAGGGCGAGGACTTCAAAGTATTTTTTCTGAATGCATAAAAAAAATGCGTTGAAATAAACGCTAAATAGAAATATTTAATAACATATATGTTATATGTTTTTTTTTATGATTTTAGAGCCATATTTGAAAAAGCCGGAAGAAGTCCAAAAGTTGCTGTTATCGCTGACTTGCGTGTCGGCCCTGGAGACCGGGGAAGAGCCGTCTACCCTCGATACGGTCAAGGTAACTGTGCATTATCGTTTCAGGCGTCTAATATCCACTGCTTCACATTGTGCCTTACTTAAACCTGCGGCGCAGGCGCAGGCACGTGATCAACAACGTTTCAACAACAAGACGCGGCGCGCCACACCAGGCAAAGGTCACACGATCCATATGTCGGCATCTTCACGGATGCCGCGCCTACACGGGTGGTGCGGTGCGACGCTAAGCGCGCCGTTTAAATTAAACGCACCATAATCTCGTGATTATGGTACTTGCGTTTTAAATGTAGATTAATACATTTTCTCTATTTCATGGATCCGGTTCATTTTTTTACTATGCAACCACTTGAATTGCAATTATTGAATTTTCAATGTTAAACCAGGTATGGGAGCAGTGGATAAGCAGTGAGGTCCCTCCGTCGATGTTGCCGGCCTGCGTGTCGATGACCTCCCAGCTGCTGTCGGCGACATTGGCCGCGCCGCTCGCCCTGGAAGCACTGAGGACGTATCTACACAGCGCCGGTCAGTTATCTCTTCTGAATGTACTTAATCATACAGTTATTTTTAATTTTAAGCTATTGCATAGTTTTTATCGCGGGCCTTGAGCGTGGAGACCGAATCCAGAAATTCCTAACACTAACATATGTAAAATACTGCAAGTCAATAGCCAATTGTCCCATTATAGATAAGATAAGTCCCATAAAGTAATTATTTCATTTCTTTCTTTCACTAACGAGTGCTCTAACAAATAATGTGTGTTTTGATATATAACAGAAGGCAGTTGGTCCGGCATAAGAGCCTTGTGGCGCTCCGCAGTCCTGTCCCCGGCCGCGTTCGCGGCGCGGGGAGCCCTACTGCCCGCGTACGCAGCCCTCATCGCCAACGAAGCGCCCGACACCAGGGAACTGTTGAAGACACTGCTGGTGCTCACTGAAGGAGGCTTTGATTTGTAAGTGATTTATTTATTTATTAAGTAACAAACACGATTTATAAAAAAACAATTACAAAATTACAGTGATTATATCAGTTTCAAAATTTTCGTGAGTTATACTATTCATTTTATAACAACGGGAATTACTCACGTATTTACACAGGAGTTAAACAACTCTCGACGTTTCGACCACAACAAGAGCAGTCTTTATCAGGAGGAGTGAGCGTCCCGTCGTGCTCCGTCTCCTCTCAGCTCGTGCGCGCGGTCCTCACTGAGTGAGTGACGTAATTCCCGTTGTTATAAAATGAACCAATTGGCTGAAAGTTACTCACTCTTGAGTCTTTGGAATAAACCCATCTATAGATTCCCACCTATTTTACATATTTGTTTCAGCATAAAGAACGAAGTTATGATAGCTGTGTTCATCTGTTTCGCGGCGCGCGTCGTCGGCGAGTGTGACAGAGCGGCTGTAGACACGGCTTTGGAAACATCCAGCTCTGCTCAAGGTATTTTAATTACATCATCAATAACAAGACCTTTCATTCACTTTTCCACATCCATAACATGTCACATAACGCTTAATTTTGTTTATTTCAAACCGTTTGCGGTCTCCATTCGAGAACTTTTCGGCTTCATCAGCCCTTTGTACTCCGCTGAGATTTTATATCAACCTATTTAAATCATATGTTTAACATCTACTCCTGAAGTCCCAAAGCTGCTATTTTATTTTCGTAAATCTCTCTTAACTAGAATTTAAGAGTATTTAATGCAACTATTAAAACCCTCGTAAACACAGGAGGCGCGGCACAGAGCGAGACGGAACACTGCAAGCGTGCAGCCCTCTCGCTCCTGTTGGCCTGGGGCGCGGCGCAGAGACGCTCCCTGCTGAAGGTCGTCACGTTGCAGGCCGACACGGACCGACCCACGCCAAGGTCAGTTACATACAGGCACAGAGCGAGACGGAACACTGCAAGCGTGCAGCCCTCTCGCTCTTGTTGGCCTGGGGCGCGGCGCAGAGACGCTCCCTGCTGAAGGTCGTCACGTTGCAGGCCGACACGGACCGACCCACGCCAAGGTCAGTTACATACAGGCACAGAGCGAGACGGAACACTGCAAGCGTGCAGCCCTCTCGCTCTTGTTGGCCTGGGGCGCGGCGCAGAGACGCTCCCTGCTGAAGGTCGTCACGTTGCAGGCCGACACGGACCGACCCACGCCAAGGTCAGTTACATACAGGCACAGAGCGAGACGGAACACTGCAAGCGTGCAGCCCTCTCGCTCTTGTTGGCCTGGGGCGCGGCGCAGAGACGCTCCCTGCTGAAGGTCGTCACGTTGCAGGCCGACACGGACCGACCCACGCCAAGGTCAGTTACATACAGGCACAGAGCGAGACGGAACACTGCAAGCGTGCAGCCCTCTCGCTCTTGTTGGCCTGGGGCGCGGCGCAGAGACGCTCCCTGCTGAAGGTCGTCACGTTGCAGGCCGACACGGACCGACCCACGCCAAGGTCAGTTACATACAGGCACAGAGCGAGACGGAACACTGCAAGCGTGCAGCCCTCTCGCTCTTGTTGGCCTGGGGCGCGGCGCAGAGACGCTCCCTGCTGAAGGTCGTCACGTTGCAGGCCGACACGGACCGACCCACGCCAAGGTCAGTTACATACAGGAGGCGCGGCACAGAGCGAGACGGAACACTGCAAGCGTGCAGACCTCTCGCTCCAGTTGGCATGCAGGATCAGGTTCACGCTAATTTTATGCGCGAATTAACATATTGAACTCTTATGATTGTAAGTTAGGACCCATTCAACCCCGGGTGGTAGCGCATTCGCGTTCTTGTCGCCAAAAAATAACATGAATACACCTACCTAGTCCTAATTGTGTAGTAACTACCTACCTTTTAAAGCGTATGTTTATCTTCAGACACCGCGTCCTAGTCCGCTACGCCGAGCTGGTCCTCTGCCCGTCGGCGGCCGCGGCGTCCTCGTTCGAGTCTGCCCGCGCCGGCGCCCCGCGCTGCGACGCGAGCTGGGCGCGCGCCCCCGCCCCCCCGCGCCTGCCCGCGCTCGCACACACGCTCTACATAGAACATGACAAGTACTTCCAGTGGGAGATACAACAGGTCAGACAGTAGAGCTGTTAGAGCTCTGCCTCACTAGGACGCCATGGCGACGTAGCCAGGCTACATCTCCAAGCAGTTAATATTGATATGCATGTTACCTAACTCACTTGGCGACGTTGCCACACCGTCGCCAAACCGCCAAATTCAATGCAGCAGAGCTTTTATAGGGAGGTGTGGTCGGGCATTTGTAACAATGTTGCCTCTACCCCCTCCACCTCCCCTGAGCAGCCGCGCGATGCGATATCTGGCCCGCAGTGAGAACCGCGCGCGCGAGCTGAGAGGAGACGGAGCACGGCGGGACGCTCACTCCTGAAAAGACTGCTCTTGTTGTGGTCGAAACGTCGAGAGTGTTTTAACTTCTATGTATATCTCTTAGGAAACCATTCTTATGATTATTAGTGTGGAAGAAGTTTAATCTGTGATTTATTCGTTTTTATCTAAGACTTTTTTATTAATGCCTGTAGCACACCTCCGCTGCGGAACTCAAAGGGCGAAACCGCCATAGATTCGCTGTGAGTTGTTTGGCGGCGAAACAATAGCGAAATTCCCTGCTCTAACGTACAAAACTGACTATGATATTGTGTCTTTCTAACATGATTTCGCTCATTTGCTTAGGCGCCGTCTACATCTCCGCCCGTTGTCCGCCATTTTGGAGCGGTTCCGCGTGTATCTCGGACGCGTCTGTTTCGCTCTGTTTCGCTATAGTTTCGCGTAAGTGTAGTACTGTTGCACAGCGAAACTCACGCAGCGGTTTCGCCCTTTGATTTCCGCAGCGGAGGTGTGCTACAGGCATAATAGCTATTACCTATACATTTTTGTTGATGCCAAATAATTATTTGCCGTACTAATTGTTTAATCAGGCATATATCTCATTTGATAAACTTAGTAGTAAGATTAGGCTTTGCAAAGCTTTCAGTGGCTCTCCTATGTATAATAAAATCGCATTGTATAATATAAAGGTAGCGTTAGGAACTTATTTCATGAGAAAATTTACCCCGGAAATCGATTCTTGACAAAGAATAAACACTTTTAGTAAAAATAACAACAATATTCCTTGTTAATTATTTGGTTTTTGAGTCTGATTCTAATTAAGTATATTATTTGCCATATGTACCTAACGTCGTAGATTAAATTATCTGTAAAGGTATCTATGTTTAAAATAAATAAATAAATCATGATTTTATTTTTATAAATGTATTAAATAAATAATGAAAAGTGTACCTATGTACGTTAAGAATTTCACGTATCAATATGACCCGTTCGGGGTACCTACATCAACATGCCTTTCTAGGTATGATTTTAAAATGTTTGCATTGATACACCTCAGTATTGATGTTTATGTCAAATGTGTTTTTTTTTGTGTCTACGGAAAATATGTTTATTAATTCCGTGACTCGCCAATTTTTTTTGTAATAAGTAAATGTGTTTTGTTAGTCGAATCTATACTAATATTATAAAGCGGAAGAGTTTGATTGTTTGTTTGTTTGTTTGTTTGTTTGAACGCGCTAATCTCAGGAACCGCTGGTCCGATTTAAAAAATTCTTTCAGTGTTGGATAGTCCATTTATCGAGGAAGGTTATAGGCTATATTACATTTTCAAAAAAAGTAGGGATCCGTACGGAAAACCCAAATATGTAACCCAAGATGTAAAAAAAAATCCTTATATCGCATGCGCTGCGAAAAGTATTCATTTTAGAAATATACAATGTACTACAATTTTGTAGAACACATTAATACCTACAAAAAATGTCGCGACAGCATATATCTAACTATTATAGTTATGTCACAATAAGTGTTTTAATTTTCAATATAATTAATTTAAATGCCGCCGCTAGGAAAAGCTCTATATTTGTATTTTCAAATAAAACATTATCAAAATAAATTACATTGTAATTACGAATATTTCAATATCTCTATAAAACTTTTTAAATTATTCAATTCCGACATTCCATTCGAAAGATATCAGAGTTTAAAAATGTAAGTACCGAAATAAACCAGCCCGTTCGGTAAGGCATCATGCTTTGGTACGGGGACTCAGTCAGTACCTACTAAAATAAAGTCTTTAACCGAAAGTAGGTATATGGCTATCGTTTAAGATTGATTCACTTTTATGATAGTAAAAATAAAAAGTGTCCAAGTGCGAGTCGGACTCGCCCATGTAGGCTTCCGCAGCAATTGTTTATATGAAATAGTTTATGACGTATTATAAAAAAACTATTAGATAGATTTCGTTCAAACCAATTTTCGTTGGTAGTTTTTGTGCTAATGTACATTATGTATTTTTATTAGCCTTATCATCCTCTTATTTTAGAAATTAGAGGGGGGGGACACTCTATAAAAGTATATGGCGAGACGAAGTTCGCGGGGGCAGCTAGTTTATAATATAGGGATAAAGAGAAGATACTTTCAGTTTTTCTAGCATCAAAGTCTGAAAGAAAACTGAAAAACTGAGTTATTTGTTTTTAGCATATTGTTTTAGTTATTGGAGGTACCTATCTAATCTCTTTAAAGTTTATTCTATGTATTTCGTTTTGTGTAGGTAGTCTCAAAATATAATACATTTTTGTTATATTATGCTCAAAGCAATGTATCTAGTTCTAAGTAAATGCCATTTATCACCAAATATAACCTTTCTCAGTGGTGTTATAATATCAATTCAATAATATAGTAGATACAGAGGAGTATTTGTACGTTTTGTTATAAAATTGCAAACATAAAAGTCTTTTTATTTATTGTATAATTAAACAAAATCTTAAATCCATAATAATGTTAAATAATGCAAAAATAATACTGACTACAGCTCCAATGAGCTTTGATTTAGTATAATAAAACCAGAGACAGAATCGCTAGTCAATAAATAACAAAAATCGGATTTAA
This sequence comes from Chloroclystis v-ata, assembly GCA_963691955.1. Taxonomy (NCBI): domain Eukaryota; kingdom Metazoa; phylum Arthropoda; class Insecta; order Lepidoptera; family Geometridae; genus Chloroclystis; species Chloroclystis v-ata. The sequence goes on along the minus strand of OY829898.1, from coordinate 8,864,169 downwards.
ATTAACTTTTCCGCGTTGTAATGGATTTTACAGCGGTAAAAAGAAGCCATATAAAATTTCATCGATATCCATTCAGAGATAGTTTTTGCGTAACGAAAATCCATACATTCTTACATTCTTTCGCATTTAATAATAGTAAGATTATATTAATCATCCAGTCTATTTATTTCCTCGGTAACAAGCTCTTCCCATTAAAGTGCATTACTAGGCCCATAACAGCCGCCATAGTAGCGACGGCGCTGGCTCGCTGGGCCGAGAGCGCGCCGCCCCACAGCACGCCGCGCGGCAACCAGCTCACCACGTGCACTACGTCAAGTAATAGCTTGGACGTCGTCAGAGATGCTTGGGTGAAGCGGGCGGCCGCGCATTTCGGACCGGTATTCGACTTTAGGACGTTGGATGATGCGTGGAGGGCGCGGATTGATCTGTAGATAAAGATTTACGTACATTATTAGTATTAGTTCTTAACTGATGATGTGAGGTATGGGATACATTCAAGCTCTTACGTAACCCCTAAATAGCGTAGTGGTTAGCGCAACGTGGGCTAAACTGGGTGACGTGGGTTCGACTCCCACTCGAGGGCCAACTACGTTTGATCTTGTAATTTTTCCCATACCATTTTCTAATAATTTAGAAAACTTAAGTGATAGTCAATCACTATTAAATAACAAATAGTAGATTTACGTACAGGACAGTATAGCATGATGAAGCATTTGCGATCATTACAGATACTGTCTGCACTGCTACACAAAATTTACTTCAATTTTATAAAGTCTGGTTTAGGCGCAGATCCTTACAGGTTTACCAAATTGAAAACGGGCTTGCCATCTATCTTTATTTTTTAACATTTGGTACTATATATTTGATTGGCAGTGAAGGGTGCTTATTCTTAGGTAAGTATTAAGTAAGTAATAGGCATCACTGTTTTACAAAAAATATAAGTAGGTACTAACTTGAGAAGACCGATAAAGGCATAACATGCCCAGAATATCTTGTGCGAGGTTTTCACTTTATACTCGGTTTCCTCGGAGACCTTGAGCAGGCCGGTGTCGATGAGCCAGCCGACCTTCTCGGCCTGGAGGTATGCCAGGGTGAACAAGTTACCGGCGACACCAATCGGACCCCAGATTGGTCCATCCTGAAAAGAACGGAAAAATTTGTTACGGAGAAACTGACATCTTTAGCAAATCTGGATAAGTAGGTAATTATGTTACATAATATATTGTTTGTTTTTCGACCCCAGTTAACTAACAACTTGAGCGTGTACAATGCTAAGTACCTATTATAAAGAAGTATCATCTCTTCTCCATCATGCTGTAGCCACATCGCGCGCAAACGAAAAACAAAGCCCATAAGCTCCTGTTTAAGTGGGGATTCTAGTTACTTGGGTCTAAGGACATCCTCCATGTTTGATACAATTAGATCAAAAATAACGCCGGCTAAAAAAAGGGGTAGTTAGCACTCAAATTCTACGAAGCTTTAGCAACTTTTGGTAGCTTTGCTTTTGTTTTAGCCAGCACTTAACAGATATCTATCACTTGATTTTAGTCCAGAATGAAGGATATTTTTGTGTCAGTATTACCTGTTCTCCAAGCCCGTAAGCCAGCGTCGCTTTAACCGCGGCCGCGTCGTCAAACAGTCGCAGCGTGGAGCGCGCGGCCGCCACGCGGGCGCTCGCGGCCAGCAGCTCTTTACGCTCCAGCGTGGAGCCGAGGAACTTGAGCGTGTAGCATGTTAGATTTGACACCTGCGCAGTAAATAATAGAGATACCACGATAAATTCTACTCTATGCTTTCATACCACGAGTCCAGGATTCATCTCATTGCATTGTCGTTTGAAAAGAGATGAGAGAACCATTAAGCTGGTACGTTATTATTGCTACCTACTACTTTAAATATTTTTCTACCTTTAAGATTGACACAAATATCTACGAGTAATATAACGACTAACGAATGCTACTAGCTCTAACTAAAACAGTTTTAGTTAAATTACGCGCATAAAAGGGTAGATATGAAGATGCTATTAAATTTCTATTAAAAAACATCAATGGATGTGGATAGAATACTTAGACCTAGACGAGACTTAAAATTTAGTACCTAACTTAGGCCAGCTAAAGTAAGAACAAGAAGGTATAGTAAAACCATTTCTAAAATGAACCGAATTCTGTATTTTTTTTTCTGTGTACCTATTCTGTTTTTCTGTATTTCCTCTCACACGTTGAAATCATCACGGTTTTGTGGAGGGAAGTTCATTTTTAGAATGGTTTTATCATAGGTACCTATGTTGTGTTATTATGTAGTAATGGTTATCTGCATTGTTTATTACATTAATCGGCTTACCTTATCTCTATTGACATGCGTTTGCAGCAAGTCGCACAACTCGTTCACCAGTGCCATTGTACTGCTCCGTGCTCCCTACCCCTCACAACACCTCACAATGGCGACTAAGGATCACGTGTGGAAAAATTGTTTATCCAATTTCGATAAGATTAACGTGAGACGTAATATTATAATATATGATAAGCATAATCAGCGATTCTGTAGGATGTAAAATAATCATTTAATGGTTTGACAATGAAAGAGGGCAAGGCCTTTGTAGTTATAAAAATAAATATATAAATAAATATAAGCCAGGTTTGTTGCATAAATGGTAAACCTATTAACTATGAAGGAAAATAAACAAATAGTATTTAAACTCTGAAATATATAATTTTAATACTTTTGAGTATATTTACAAAAACCTTACAAATTCAATAAAAAAATACATGTACATAAGTACTAATTTGTGATGTATAGTATACGACTTTTAGACACTATTTCAACATAATGTTGACAAATAAGATGCATACGATTCTATGCACAAATTGAAATGCTTGCAAAATAATTAAACATTTGCTATAATGTGTAGATTGAAATGTTTATCCCAGTAATAGCGACCCGCCCTCGCTTCGCTTCGGGTACCTTATTATACTTATAAATCTTCCTCTTGTATCCTTCTATATATTTAATGTAGTGATATTATATGGGCCTAATCCAATAACATATTTACAAAACATATAGACATATCCTAACAGCTAAGCTGAATTAAGCAAACATAAATGACTTAAATGCATATGTTTTATTAGTATTTCTGCATTATTAAATAAACAATACAACAGGTTATTCTATGTTTATTGTTTAGTTGTATATTGTACATTGTCAGTTGGTAATAGTAACGTTACACCTTTCACTAAGTAGTCTAATTACACAACCATAGCCATTTTAAATCTGGTTCAATTTGCGACGTAATATTTTAACAACCAAGTATATCTATGCATTGCATTATGATGTGTGTGTAAGTCTTTAAAATTACCATGGTAAAAAAATAATGATAAATTGGCTTCAAAATCAAGGGCAAATCTAATTAAACTTTATCAATATGAATTTAAGCAAGCCATTACTGACACAATGAAATCCACAGTGGGTTGATGGTGGTCTTTGTCTTGAAGTGAACTTTTACATGCTGCTGCATGCTGCATATCGTGTATTTAGATACAGCAAAGCTCAATGTTACTCGTATTAAATTGATAACAACCAATAATTTGTTAAATTCCATGACGCAACTATTTTAACAATCGTTTCCTCGCAAAGTATAGAACAATACCTATAACGGAGGAGGTGGTGGCAATAGTCGCTACTTTAGTGGAGCCTATTCTCTCTCCCCACAGCCACCCTTCGGGGAGACAGCTGACAGCGTGAGTGATGTCAAGGAGTAGTTTACCGGCGGTGACAGATTGTAGGGCGATGCGAATGTCTATGTTCCGTTTGGCTTCGTCACCGCCGTTTTCTGACGACTTCTGAAGGCAGTCTCGACTCCAGTACAGCTGTTTAAGGAGGCGTGATGATCTGTGGAAGATTAATTTTATCAAGTTTTTACATTTCTGTTTCTATAATTACGTATTTTATTTTTGATATGTACTTATTTAATAATATCTAAGTATAGTTTAATATAATTTATGTAGTATATGTATAATATTAAATAAGGCATTCTTGAGTTATAAATAGTGTAACTAATACAAATTTCAACTATATGTATAAAATCCAAAGGTTGCCTGGAAGAAATCGCTTTAAGTGATAAGGCCGCCCATTGTTACACTTTTTTATGTACCTTTATTTTTTGTTATGTGTTTTTTGTTTTTGTGGTGTACAATAAAGAGTAATGTATGTATGTATGTATGTATGTATATATGAAGGTACTATCATATATTTTTAAAAACATATAACAACTAATTATGACTACATCTTTACAAAATACATATCAATTGTTATAATAATACTTACTGCATCAATGATATGCACAAACTGGCTGCCCATAATACTGTGCTAAAGTTTTCCAAGTGTTCGGCTGTTTTTGAATCCAGTTTTAGTATACCAACATCATAAAGCCAGCATGCTTTCTCCACAGGCAAGAATGCTTGATCAATGGCGTTTGCAAGGACTCCTAATATTGCTGCATATCTTGAAGATTCCTGAAGCAAATAAATAAATATAAATACTTTTTTGTATAATTCTGACCTCTATTAATATGCGGGAAGCCTTTACCCAGGTGTAAGACAATACAGGACTATTAATAATATTTACAACTTCAACTGAATATTATAATAATAGTCAGCTATGTTCATCTTACTACTAATAGAATGTATTATTACTACTAATTGTACTTGGGAAGAGAGGAGATTTGGACAGCTTAATAAAAACTACTTGTATTTAAATAGGCTGGAATGTTTTACAATAGCTTAGAGTGTGTCGGATCATGGGTATGTCATCAAACAGACGCAGCATCATCCGTGCGCTGGAGAGGCGAGATCCAGCTGCTTGCCATGACTTGTCCCCTTTGAGACAACCATGCAGCTTGAATGCATAGCATGCTAGTCGCACTACCTAAAATAATTAATCATTTTAAATGCATAATTGAATCTTACATTTTGTTAGAAAGTTGTATATTTTTATTAGGTGTTATTATGAACCATTGAAGCATTTCAGATAAATAAATCCATACTAAATTTTACAAACTAACTCATTATAAATTAGAGAACTTTATAAGAAATAAATTAAATTAACAAGAAAAAAATAAGATTAAGTTTCTATTATGTATCTATTATAAACAAAATGCATGTAAGAATAAGAAGGAAAAAAGATTTCATTGTAATATACTTTGTAAGTTGGGTGACAACTTCAACATTCTCTTCATTAGGTTATTGAACCAGTAAAACAAGTGCAAATACTTTAATATCAAGGTTGAATTGTTTCCGCATACCGTACCTTATCTCTGCCATTATAACTATCCAATAATTCACAGATATCGTCGGTTATTGAAGACATTTCGGACGCACTATCACCAATCCTCAATGCGATTTATGGAATTTAACTCATAGATAAAGTATCAGACAATATGTTTAGCTGTATGGCTGATAAAAAAGCGTCCAACACTGCAGATAAACACGCGCAAACTACATTTCTTTGATTACGCTAGAATTTCGCAACCTTGGTTTTTCGAAAGGATAGCTCCTTTCGAATAGTGTTGAGTAGGACATAGATGAGGTACCTCATTTGTACCGCTCATTCGCTCACTAATGTCACACACCTCATTTTCAATCCATGTCCCACCTCACTATTTTTGTCACAGTCTGTCTGACTAGAGAGGACGCCTCACGTTGTCCCGCTCGAACTATTCGTGTCATGCGTCTCGTTCTGCGAGTGGGTGAGGTAGTGTCCTGTTGAATGTATTGCGTGAGTGATTACAAGCTCGCATGACGTTGACATGACATTACAGTGACTGTGACGTTTGAGGTGAGCGCTCTGGAACGCGGTGTCAGTGTGACTTTTCTTGTCTTTTTAATGAAATGCCAACTAATTTCATCTTCTTTAGTAAAGGGTTAGGAAAATATTTTTCGTTTTTGATTTGAGTATTACGTGTCAACCACAAACAGCAGGGTCAGCAGGGGGTGGGGAGTAGTCTCAATAATAATTGCTTGCCGGGCTCAAAGAGAATAATAATCACTAAATATGTTATACGGCCGGGCTTGTTTAGTTTATTGGCCATGGAACGATTCACATTAAAACTACATTAGATAACATTATTACTAAATACCTAACTACCTAATTAAAAGATTACCTATATTGCTAGTCAGTAGGTATAGAGAAATTCGTCCCGACGCGGGAATCGAACCCGCAACCCCTTGCGTCGCAGGCGGAGGCGGACCCTCGCCCACCGAGGTCGTTGTGAATAGTGAAAACAAAACAATTTTATAAAAAGTAGGTACCTAAATCCGTTTTTTGGCCGTAAGTTCTGTTTTAAGTAACTATTTATTTACTTATTTATTTATTTTAAGGACTCCCAACAAAAGATACATTGATTTATATTCTAAACATTATTCACAAGGTCTATATTGTACATCTGTAAGGGCTGTGGATTTTGTGTAATAAATAAATAAATGCACCTACTCATTCAGCAAAACGCTTCAATTTTAGTAACGAAATGAAAACAGGACACTTTTGAAAATGTCCTGTATGACTGAATGAGTAGGTAAGTAAAGCAAACTACATAATACTACCTCGCAACATAACATTTAATTAGGCGTGACACGACATCTGAAGCATAACATTTTCGCCTCATCAAGACTCCTCACCTCACTCATCTCTTGTGCTGTGACAAAATGTACCATTACCTCGTAACATGACATTTTATAAGGTGTGACATGACATTTGAAGCATGACATTGTCCCACCTCACGGAATAGAATGAGGTACTCATACAAACTCATTTTGAAACCGTGTCCTACTCAACACTACTTTCGAAGTTTCGAATCCAAACCAAACAGCACGTAAAACAGCTGTTTATGACATTGACAGTAAAACTGAATAGTGACATGACAGTTAATGTTTCAATTTCTTAAATTTCTGTTATGAACGTAATTGCTATCTTTGTTTTACTAGCGTGAATTTTATATATTTCCTTTCTTTTTAAATTGTAGCCTGATATGTTTATCAACAAACTAAACTGAAACACTATATGTTTTGTTTTGATTTCGTTCGCCACGATATCTCTCACGAGTTTTTCTCATTTTATTAAATTTTTGATGAGACAATGACCGTGTTTAATATCACTGATATTCCGGAGTTTTCTAAGAAGAACCGCATTGTTGTTGTCGGTATTATTGGCAAATCTCCGTACAGATACCCCAATAAAACAACACCGCTGTTACCAACAGTTCAAAGTGATGAAGTGAGTACATAAACCATAAATTACCATATAAGTACATACTATTTGTATGCGGCACGAAATTTAGAAATTTACACATTAGCGTCCTGTAGTTGTATACAATAACAATTATTTTAATGATGATGATGAATTTTACTGGTTATTGTCGATGAGTTACCTTTGTAAAATGTATATTTTAGACAAACAATAAATAATAATGGCTTTTTAGATTTATGATAGGTATGTAGGTATTTTAAAGAATAATTCATAGAAAAAAACATACAACAATGTGTCATAATCTAAGTTATGATAGACCTTTATGCATGAACTCATTTTCACATTAACTTATATCACAACATATTTCCAGAATGGGATAGAATGCCACTGGGACGAACGAAAAAGTATCCTCTACCTACACGCTGTAACTTACCTCGACACAAAACAACTTGCTGTCTTAGCATCCAACTTAAATGAAAACTCTAAGAGTACCAAGAAAGATGCAGATGCTGACCACTGGCTCGTAGCGACAGGAGAACTCGCCATAGATTCATGCAGGATATTATCTCTGCTCTTCCAGTTATGCCATATTGTGGTTTTGTCTTTGCCAACTTCTACCTTTGATCTTGGATATCTGCAGATTTTTAAGGCTATTGATGCTTACAGGTAAGTCTCAATTATATTATCAAATTATCCATTATCCAAAAAAAAAATAGCTGGACAGGACAATTCACACAGAAACATGTAGCTCTGTGGAAAGCTGGAAGCTTATGTTACGGGTGCTAGATTTCATATATACTAATAGAATATACATATTTTTATTATCACCCTATATTTATACTCCCCCAACATCCGGAACATATATTTGAATATCATAGAATTTTTAATGGAACCCGCAACCTCATGAGTTGCAGGCGGACCTTCGCCTACTGCACAGTTGTCATAGACTTATTCTTAATACTTATATCTTTAGAGTTTGAGATATTACATAAAAACTTAACATAAAATAAACTAGGAGTCTAGAACCATTTTCTTTGTTAGAGCCGAACTGGCCACCAAAATCGCCGCCGCGCTATCGGAAGTGGGCGCTGAAGGGTGCTGGGAGAAGCACGGGCGCACGTCCTGCCCGCGCCTGCTGTTCCACTTCCGGCGCGCGCCCGCCGCGCTGCACAACAACCCCGCGGGACTGAAGCGGCTGGAACACGCTGTTGAGGACCAGCTCTATTTTATACTGAGGAAGACTAGGATTATTACTAATGTTTGGTAAGTCAAAAATAAAAGCTGTTTCTAACAAATCATAAAAAAATACAGTCTATTTCACTTTCAAAATTTTCGTGAGTTACACTATTCATTTGTCGATTTTTTTTTATTCATTGTTTTTGTGGTTTAAACTCCTTTGTAAATACGTGAGTAATTACCGTTGTTATAAAATAAATACAGTCTTATGAAAAACTAAATAGTAATAAGACAAGGCCAAGTCGGTGCCAATTCCATCCCTAAAACGTGGATTTGACATGAGCAATGCTCGCGAATCCAAAATAAACTAGCGCCTATACAACTATATCTCATGATTCACTTTAGCCTAGTTTTTTGCAAACGCAACCTGATGCGCTGTCAGTGGCATTCAGCCGCACCTTGCGCTGCGAATTACAGAAACTTACCTTCAATAAGATTTTCGGGGGCCAGGTTGCTCCAAGGCAACCTAGAAGCTTCGCGTAAAAGCTGAGGCAAAGCAAATAAATAAACATTACACAGTAGATCTAGTCAGTCACCTCATAGGTAATCTCCCTCGTGGCCGGTTGCTCAATAGCACCAGAGTATGACCTTATTCTTTCATATTGCAGTGATTCTTTCATATTGCAGTGCCAAATCCCTCTTCGCCATCCCAAAGAACGAGGAGTTTGTGTACATGAGCACGGACAAATCCAGCAACGCGCGCGACGTCAGCGCACTGGTGCGGGGGCTGGTGGCGGCGTGCGCAGGGGCAGGGGCAGGCGCGGGGGCAAGTGCGGGGGCGGGGGCTGAGCCGCCGCGGGGCTGCTTCCGGACCTTCCTGCAGGCGCACGTGGAGCGCGCCTTCAACGAGGGCTTCGACGATAACGTGGGCAAGTTTGCTATGAGTACCTCGTTTTTTGAGGTAAGAATAACATACACACTTTTGTTTTTTGCATATTGATATTACGCGTCAATATCAACGTAATCCCTACCTCTGCCATGAGTTCTAGCAATCTACACTCGCTAGCGACTGCAGTTTAAATAATGTATGAAAACTTGAACAGCGCCTCTAGCGGATAGTAGGGTACTAAAATGCTCATTCAAAAAGCTAATTGTACAGACTGCGTATTTATTTTTTTATTATATTTACACAAGCTTCGAGCTTACCACGGGGCTAGATGTCGCTGTGTAAATTGTCCAGCAATATTATGTTTCAGCTCCCAAGTGCTTCAGCCTGGCGTTCAGCGGCGCAGGCCCTGACTCCCGTGTTCCTGTCGGAGGAGGGCACGGGCGAGGACGGCGACGGAGACCTCACCGGGGCCCTGACCACGCTCGCGACCGACATCCGCTTCTCGGCCGCTAGGTGTGCTAAGGTGAGATATATCACTACATCCAAAGATAACCCACCTACAACCTTATCACAAACCCAGATTATCTTCCGTGTATATTAGCCAAGATTTTCCCAAGTGTATTTATTTATTTAACAAATTAGAAATATATACGATGTAAAATAGACCTTTAGTGGTAAAAGGAAAAACCGACAAGGCCTCTTATTCAATTATAGAGTCTCTAAAACTCCTTGAAGGAAATAAAAACCAGATAAAATGCACAGTAAACCTTAAGAAATAATTTGAGCTTTCAACATCAATCTCAGTAGGTAATGAAGGTTTGCTCTCATTCCAGGTGTTACCCATCGCACAAGCGTCATACACGGAGGGATTACCGTCCCACTACTCCAGCCAACAACATGCTCATAAGGTAAGTAAGCACCATGGTTTGAGTTTGTCGACGTGTGTTTTATAGACAAAAAAACAGAGTCACTATTCAACAATCTTTTTAGATTTAATCCTACATAGAATTTTCAACGAAGGCAAATCTGGATTATAACAAGACTTTACGAAGGCTTTTTTCGCAATGAAAAATTTTTGAAACCACATTATCAAACCAATGTCGACACTTCAAGACCTCAAATCGTACTCGTTTTACCCTCTAATACAGAGGTCTCAACGCGAATAAACGCCCTAGAATTTATAAGAGTACCTATGTTGTAAGGCAGACAAATGCGTTATTGTTAATAAGCAGAAGCATGAGCCCTCGCGTCTAAATACAAAACTTAAAAACTTAGAGCTAGGTGTCATTGACAACTGTATGTTAAGGCTTAACTCAAGTACCTAGCTGCCCTTAAAAGTACATAATCGATAAATAACTGTGTAGTAAAAAGTACTTTGTAAACCACTTTTTGTGAATAAAAATATTTTTTATTTATTTATTTGTATGTCGTGTTTCCAGGTGAATATAGCCCTAGGTGTCCTAGACAACATGGCGCGCGGGCCGCTGGCGCGCGGCGCGGCCGTGGCGCTGCGGACCGCGTGTGACAACCTGTGGAAAACACGCACCTTGTGTGAGGCTCTCTCGCTGACCGGCTATGGCTGCATACATCCTGAACAGTGAGTTTGATGATATTTGAAACATGCAGCTAAATATACGGAACACTTTAAGATGGTTTCTTTTTCTGTCTGTACTTATGCAGAGTTTCAGGATAAATCGTTCCTTATTACCACAATTTTTTTTTATACTACCAAGTTGGCAGACAAGCATGCGGCCCACTTGGTGGAGAGCGGTTACCGCAGCCTATGGACGCCTGTTGCATCAGAGATGTTACCTGCGTGCTGCCGAACCGAACTTTCATGTTTGTATGCGAATGTATTAGTGTTTCACTACACGAATATGTGAATAGTTTGTAACGGCGCTCGTATATATGTCGAACAGTGAACAGAGTGAACAGCGAACCTGAATGTGTAAATACGGTATTAGCAGATTTGTGTGACTCTAAACGTTTTTTAAGGTTTTCATTGCAGGCATTTACTAATATGATCCTTTTTCCCCAGTGACAGTAGCAAAGAGCATTCATCCGGCGTGCGTTTCGTGTCCGCTTGCGACTGCGGCCGCACGCGCGCCCAGAGGGACGACCCCTACACCGTGCGCGCGGCCAACTGCACCTTCTACGGCCTCGACCACTGCGCCGCCTGCCCCACGCTCACACGCCACACCTTCCCGGTGTTCGAGCCGTCCACTCCCAGCTACAGGTAACGTTACTGCCCAGTACACCACACTACTGCACCTTCTACAGCCTCGACCACTGCGCCGCCTGCCCCACGCTCACCCGCCACCCCTTCCCGGTGTTTGAGCCGTCCACTCCCAGCTACAGGTAACGTTACTGCCCAGTACACCACACTACTGCACCTTCTACAGCCTCGACCACTGCGCCGCCTGCCCCACGCTCACACGCCACACCTTCCCGGTGTTCGAGCCGTCCACTCCCAGCTACAGGTAACGTTACTGCCCAGTACACCACACTACTGCACCTTCTACAGCCTCGACCACTGCGCCGCCTGCCCCACGCTCACACGCCACCCCTTCCCGGTGTTCGAGCCGTCCACTCCCAGCTACAGGTAACGTTACTGCCCAGTACACCACACTACTGCACCTTCTACAGCCTCGACCACTGCGCCGCCTGCCCCACGCTCACCCGCCACCCCTTCCCGGTGTTCGAGCCGTCCACTCCCAGCTACAGGTAACGTTACTGCCCAGTACACCACACTACTGCACCTTCTACAGCCTCGACCACTGCGCCGCCTGCCCCACGCTCACACGCCACCCCTTCCCGGTGTTCGAGCCGTCCACTCCCAGCTACAGGTAACGTTACTGCCCAGTACACCACACTACTGCACCTTCTACAGCCTCGACCACTGCGCCGCCTGCCCCACGCTCACCCGCCACCCCTTCCCGGTGTTCGAGCCGTCCACTCCCAGCTACAGGTAACGTTACTGCCCAGTACACCACACTACTGCACCTTCTACAGCCTCGACCACTGCGCCGCCTGCCCCACGCTCACCCGCCACCCCTTCCCGGTGTTTGAGCCGTCCACTCCCAGCTACAGGTAACGTTACTGCCCAGTACACCACAGTTCTTCACCTTCTACTTACCAAAACCTTGATGAAAAACTGGTTGTCTGTAAAGTCGGTTTACTGACGATAGTTGAACGTGACAACGTCTTAAGAAAATACTGATGGAATGGTAGCATTTTTCAAAAGTATAGCACGTGTCCACGCAGACGCATCGCTCACTCAAGTAGGAGAGAGACGGATGTCGAACGCTGCCGAACGCGAAAGCTGATTGTGCTTCTTTGTCGCTTGTTCCGCGCTCTCGCTTGCACTTCAAGCCTTACATGGAACGCCTCAGAGCAAGGTAACGCCGCATGAGTCATGATTTTTCGTGCGTGCAGCCGGCTCTAACGAATTATAAGACGTTTTCACGTCAAAAATAATGAGTGGAAATGCAACCATAAAGTTTAATTTATTTCAGGGCCGCGTCCGTAAAAGGCGCATGTTCGCAAGAGGAGGGTTCCCTCGGTTCGGGCGCGGAATTAGACTCGGCGCCGCGCTCCGACGGGTCCGGCTGGTCGGCCGGCGACGCGCTCTCGCCCGGCCCGCCGCTGGACGACGAAATGGACGAAATCACATACCCCGTCCCTGTCGCACACCATACTACAGGTGGGTTGTCTCGCTCCCTCTGGTAGGAGGCGTTCAGTTAGGTTCAGTATCAGCATTATTTCAGCCAACTCTCAGTTGTGACTCGACCCACTGTGCTCTGCAGGTGGTTTGTCTCGCTCCCTCTGGTAGGAGCCGTTCAGTTAGGTTCAGCATCAGCATTATTTCAGTCAACTCTCAGTTATGACTCACTCAACCCACTCTGCTGTCAAGATTTGCATCATCATTTCAGCCATAGGTCGTCCTGTAATGGATGACCAGCATATGCCTCTCTTGAAAAAACTACGAACCAGCAGTTGTTACAAATAATCTGTCCATTTTGTTGCGACCCCTATTTTCCTTACCATTTTCCGGCTCTTACAACTGAAGCCTCAATTCCAGACAAAGTGATGACCCGTCAGCCATCGACGACGGAGTACCTCCCCGGCATGCTGCACTGTAACAGCCCGGCGGGGCTGCTGCCCGCGTTCCCCAGCTGGTCGCTGGTGTGCCTGGGCTCGTCGTCGCTGTACTCGCACGCGCTGGGGCTGGCCGAGGCGCTGCTGCCCGGCCTGCTGCCGCACACCAACTACTTGCTGCCCTGGGACACGCCCGCGCCGCAAGACCACAAGTCAGTTTCACATCTATAGTGATTATTATTGATTGAGTCAGTCCAACTAATGAACCCTTTTAGAAACTGGATCAAATGCTATGAAAAAAAGTTAAAATTATGACCATTGTCTTGCTGACTATAAATGTGCAGTTTAGAGCTGTCCGCTTGCGACGCAAGATGCGGGTTCGATTCTCGGCTTGGGGCAAAAATTTGTACGATCTGGAAATATTTATTCCGGGTGTTCTGGGTGTATTCCATGTTGCACCCGTAACATAGGATTCCAGCAATAATAGCTTTAAATAATAATATAAATGTCCAGACAGGAGCAGGCGAGTGCGTGGCGCGCAGCGCTGTCGGCGCCGCGCGGCCGCAAGCCCCCGGCGCACGCGCTCACACTCAAGATATTCATCGGCTTCGAGTACGAGTGCCCCAGGGGACATCGGTACGTTACATTCTATCGCATCAGGACCTATCGCCCTATTTTTTACTTTTTATCAAAATGAGGGTATAATAAAAAAAATATCGAATACTGCTTATTTACTCTCAGTATGTCTACCATGAGTTCTAGTAATCTACACTCGCTAGCCTGCAGTATGAAAACTTGAACAGCGCCTCTAGCGGATAGTTGGATATTAAGTCAAGTCCGTTAGACGTGGCGCTGCTTGCCTATTAACATAGATATTAACGGTTCTAATACTGTAGTTCCCGCATTAACCGTAAGACTTGAAAGGTGGCGCGGACTCTACGTAACCGCTGTTGCAAAGGCGATTTAACTATGACAACTCATGGTAAAGGTACTGAATGCTTATTTTCTTATCTATGACAACTCATGGTAATGGTACTGAATGCTTAATTTCTTAACTATGACGACTCATGGTAAAGGTACTGAATGCTTATCTCCAGGTTTATGTTATCATCACCGGACACGGTGGTGAACGGCGTGTCGTCCGCGGGCCCCGGCTCCGGCGCGAAGGTGGCCGCGAGTGACATGCCGCTGTACACCGCGTGCGTGTGCCTCGGCGGCGCCGCGCTCACCGCACAGCTCACACGGATACACGTCGTCACACCCAAGTCGCCACTACACGTCACTCTGGACCCTAAGGTAACATACGACATATTAAGTACCTAGTACACCCGTCAATTTTTAATTCTTTGCTCTCTTTCCATCCAAAGGTTGCCTGGAAGAGATCGCTCTTTAGCGATAAGGCCGCCCATTGTACTTGTTTTTTTTTTTTGGTGTACAATAAAGCGTTTTTGTATTTGTATTTTTATGTATACGACTCAATACACAATACATGTCTCTTCATCGAATGTGTCTACACACTTTCTATCTTTCCACACCTCTCAAGTCTTAATCCTAGATATTTCAAAACCAATATAATCTAAATCGGCCCACCCGTTAGCTAGTTTTAGCGAGACTAACTAATAACAGCTAACAGCATAGCTGTGTCTATTACACTGCCTGTATCTTGAATGTCTTTCTTAAATTAATAAAATAAATAAATAAAAAATAAAATTGTGCATGATAAATACAGAAACAACTATAAAAAATGAATTTGTGAAGATTTCACACTTAAACTATTTTCAATACTTAATTCCAGGTCCAACCAGTAGAAGGCGGCTCCATATTCATCCCCCAGCCGACCGGTTCACCGACAATCAAGCTGACCGCTGCCGCATACTGGATGCTTCGTCTGCCGCACGTCTACAGCGACGAGCGGGGCGTCCTCCCGCGCCCCCGCACCCCGCCCGCCTACCCCGGCCGGATCATAGCGCCCGTGTTCGGACTGCAGGAGTGACGGCTGTTAGAATGGCAAAGATATCAAACATAACTGTCAGAATGACATTGACATAACTGTCCAATGTATGACATCTATAACTGTCACAATGACAAGAACCTTCTACGCTGACATGTCGGAATCCCCGTGTTCGGATTGCAGGAGTGACAGCTGTCAGACTAAAATTGACAACCGCTAATCTGTCGCAATGATAAAGACCTCATCTATAACTGTTACCATGACAAAAACTTATTACGCTGACGAGTTGTAAAAAAACGAATTATTGTACCAATAAGGAAACTAAACTGAAATGTTTGGAACTTTCAAACTGACCGACTCGACAACTTCTACACTGCCTAATTTACAAACGATACAATTTAGTTACCTTCATATCTGGACTCATACTGAAACTGTTAATTACATCATTTAAAATACCTTTATTGTACACATGAAAACAATAAATAAACTTGTAACTGTTAATGACTGAAAATGACTTGGAATTTTTTACCTATTAAGAATACTGAAAAGTACCTTAGAACTTCTAAACTAACATTAAACATTGACATCTTCTGAATTGTTTTAATGACTTTATTCACTGCTGTGACTGTCCTAGCAACAAGAACGCTTTCTACTGTCGAGTGTTAAAAACGGGACTCCTCCCTACAATATTCTATATTTTGAACTTGAAACGGGTAACATACCATGATTTAAATGTCTCTGCTACCCGTTTCAAGTTCAAATATTGTAAAAAAAACATGATAGTTTAAAAAGTTATACCCTAGACTACGCGCCGCCACTTAAGTCCGTTAGACGTGGCGCTGCTTGCCTAGATATTAACGTTTCTAATACTGTAGTTCCCGCATTAACCGTAAGACTTGAGTGGTGGCGCGGGCTCTACCTAGAAATTTCGTAATATCCACTTCTGAATCAAAACCGAATGAAACTTACATACTGACATTGAATACATAAACTGTCAAAATGACAAATAATATCCACGTCACAGTCGTTTGAGACTTCTACTGAACTAAGCCTTAACGTCACCGTCACGTTCGGTGTTTGAAAAAAAATATCTGGATAAGGTAGCTGTCATAATGATGAAACCTGTTGACGCTCGTATTGGCAAAGTTAGTCAGGAAAGTAAAAAATATATAATAATTTGATAACATGTGCCTTTTATTGTTAACCTATTTGTTTTTGTTTTTACATTTTTATTATTTTATTTATTTGAAATCAAAGACTTGAAATGTAAACTTCGAACAATGTTTTTCTCTGATGGCGTTTGAACAACGCCATCTATTTATTGGCAACTGCAACTTAGCAACTGGCGGGAAGTGTATTTTAGTTCCGCTTGTTCCGAATATTTATTTTTATTCCAAAAAAATAAATAACAATACCAATAAATGAAATAATTATTTTAAGTAATTTTCAATATCATATTGTATTTTTATTAACTTAACTAACTTAACTTAGCAACTGGTGGGAAGTGTATTTTAGTTCCGCTTGTTCCGAATATTTATTTTTATTCCAACAAAATAAATAACAATACCAATAAATGAAATAATTATTTTAAGTAATTTTCAATATCATATTGTATTTTTATTAACTTAACTAACTTAACTTAGCAACTGGTGGGAAGTGTATTTTAGTTCCGCTTGTTCCGAATATTTATTTTTATTCCAACAAAATATATAACAATACCAATAAATGAAATAATTATTTTAAGTAATTTTCAATATCATATTGTATTTTTTATTAACTTAACTTAGCAACTGGCGGGAAGTGTATTTTAGTTCCGTTTGTTCCGAATATTTAATTTTATTCCAACAAAATATATAACAATACAAATAAATGAAATTATTATTTTAAGTAATTTTCAATATCATGTTGTATTTTTTATTATCGTTTAGTCATTAAAAAATTATAAAGTGATTAAAAGTTTTGTTGAAAGTACTTTGCAAGTTTCTAGAGGGCGTGGCTAATGTAGATGCGCTGTGATTGGTCGACAGTTAGTGCGTGATCAGTTGGAGGTGGGGCGGGTATCGGCTTCCTGCTGAGCGCCCAGCAGACTTTCTTTCAGTCGCTCGTGAGCCGCCGACGCGAAAACATCTCTACTAGAAACGCTGCTCGACGGTTGAGCGAACAATACTTAGGAACTTCGGATAATTTCACGGCAATTATGCCGTTACTTCAAGTGAGTTTTTGGATGTTATAAATGTTTCGAATAAGTTTTACTTCTTTTTAGCTGCCCTAGCTCTATATTTGTCCAGTAAAAAGTTATGATTTTTTTCTGTAATAGGTTTTCAATTATAGCAATGGAGCGTATGTGAACTGCAAGGCCTGTGCCTTGTTCGTAGCCTTTTTATTTGACTAATACTTTTTTTTAATTTCGCAGGATACCAACCGCGTTGGCGGTGGGTCAAATGAAAACCGCCGCTCGTTGGCAGATATCCTGGGGTTGGACACGCGCTTAACGGAACCTCCAGCCGCTGCGCCTTCTTCAGCGCGTTGCAACGTGAGTACCCTCATTTTTTAACTCCATGCGTGTAACGTTTCTTTGTTCTCTGAAAATTTTCTACCCTCACTTTTTAGTCGTGTACCTTTGTTCTGGACTTGGAACACGCAATTTCGTTAGTTATTCGTTTCTCTTCAGTCTAAATTCACTGTGATTTTATTAGAATTTTATTTCTTATCGAATTACATAGCATACATTTTAGTTTTACATCCTTTAAAACGGTCTTTTGATGAAGGTAGATAAAATCGTTTTCGTAAGTTTAATGCTTTTTGGTTCAATATCTTTGATCCACGTGCCACGTGGGCGCCGGTTATACGGTAGTCTACAATTTAGATTTTAAATTTTTTTTCTTTAATTTTGCCATATGTTTTGTCGTTTAAATTATAGCATTTTCGTAGTTTTATTTGTTCTTTCTAGAGGCCTAGGTCTAGCACCACGTTGGACGCCAAATTTTCTGCTACTTTATTTTCATAATAATTATTACTTTTATGCCGTTCCCTTCATATTTAAACTTTTATTAGCTAATAGTGATTTTATACGAAGCCTTTTTAAATTCGCATCCTAAAACCGCACACCACGTTGGGTGCCAAAATTCTAAATCTCGCTTTTTCTTGATATTTTCTTTACGGCACTAGCACATTAAAATCAAAACGCGTGAAACTGCAACCCTATTCGCCCCTATACATCATTCAAAGTACCCTGTTGGACGCCAACAAGCTAGTCAACGCATATTTGTATTGCAATCCGGAGCCAAAGCGGCACTTAAATCAAATTTCAAGTACAATGCACTAGATTTTATTGTCCGTTCATAATGTAGCGAACGACATCCGGTTTGATGGCAGTTAATGCGGAGGGGGTGTGCCAAGCGCGCGGCGTGTAATGGCCGCCCCGTGCCAAGACCCGCGGCCGGCTTTGCTAGCATTAGCTTCTATGACCGGATTCCGCATCATATCCTCTATTCTATTGCTTATGATAGGTGCATCTCGAGCCAATTTTCTACGTATTCCCTCATTATTTTCAGAAGTTTAATTGTGGATTTTCCTACCCGCTGTCGCTAGTCCTAGGTTATATTTTCATAAGGGATGTAATAAAAACTTCGTATATTGGACTACTTTTACCTGTGGAGATCGACGGCATCATTAATTTATTCGAATTTTTGTAATGTGTCTAGCAATAGAATCGAATACCGAACTCGAACGCCGTTGAAGGTAACCCTTGCTATATGTGTGGTGCCGGTCTAGGAATAGTCTTCTCTAATATCCACTTCATTATATTAGTAGTACCTAATGTGTGTTTAAATTTGCTGCAATTTATGATTTTGCAGTTTAGGGAAAATTTTACCCTTTGAAAATGTATTCCAAGAACTTCACTGTTTAATCTGTTTCATCCCACTATATCAATGTAATCCGTAACTTAATATCGTTGGTACATGTATCGCGGTGCAATCGCGCACTTGGCAACGTCTGGCGTATTGGCATGCTGGCTGGTAATTTAATATTATTTGTGTACTTGTAGGCTTATGTACGGATCTAGAACAGTCTGTACGAGATATCCGAGTAGATACATGGATGATTAGAAATGTCCCTTACCAACCCATAAAATGTGTAGTTTAATTTTAATTTTATAGGTATGTTTTTACATTTTTATTTTTCTCTCGCTATACTTGTACTTAACGGGAGGTTACCTAAGTGTAAGAAAGCTATAGCGCATAATATTTTAGCCACAGAGGCTAAATTCTTGCCGTCTGTATATTGCTGGCTTACATTGTAATTATTAAAAGGTATATTGGTGTACTTTACTGATATTTTTATAATTGAAATGATAATTCCTCCAATCAATAGATACTATAACATAAAACGGTACATTTACATAAGTTTCACTTTGTTCAGTTCGATGCGACGTCGATGCCAAGCCTACGAAGCAGATAATGCCCGTCTGTTTCATGCTTGTTGACCTTTGCTAACTTTGGATTAGGTTGTTCTAGCCAACTTCACTGATAGAAAGTTTTATTTTGAAATTGAAGATTATAAAATTTGGTCATCATGTCGTCAGTACCTATACCGTCCACACAGACTTATTATTATTAGGTAGATATATATTTCATATTTACTTTACAGGTACTTTAGTACGCAGCTGGAAATCTTAGGCGTACGCTATCCAAACCAATATACGCAATCCATTTCCCAACCTTTCGACCCCAACACAACTGTATACCTAGTTAGTTTTTAATGTTCATGATGCGAAAAGCTTTAACCAATGATGTTGTTCCCAGGACTTTGGAGACGGTGAATGGAGCTGGGATTCCCCGAGCAGCCCCGAGGGCGCGCAGACGCCGCTGGCGCTGGTGCCGGCCGGCTGCTTCCCGCCAAGACACCCTCGCACCTTCTCCAGCTACAGGTATGTCGTGGACATTAGTTATTGTTGTAACTTTCTGGTGTTAAGAAAGTTCTTTCTCGAAATTACGTGCTCGTTGTGCTGTTTTTTACATCTTTGATCTTTGATTAGGTCAAAGAAAAGATTGATGGACTGTGTGAAAGATAATGTGTAAGAAAGGAGTGGATATAGATATGACGGCTGACAGAGGAAAGTGGAAAAAGAGGACATTTGTGCCGACCCTCCACATAATGTGGGAAAAGGGCAGGAAGATGATGATCTTTGATTAGGTATACCCAATGAGTTCGTCACTTCTGTGTGTATGATGTACATCGTGATCATTCACGCCCAACAAGTCTACGACCTCTGTCAATATTTTATTCGTAATCCAAGATCTACCACCGTAGGTTATGCTCATACCGTGAATTACCGTGTAGCCTGATAACTGACAGAATAGTTTCGCTCTCGTAAAAGCTCTTGCTGTTATAATATATTAAAACAAAATGTCTGTTAATGTATTCTATTAACAAGATGAGCAGCTAATTTCCGTTGTTAATTGTGGAGTGATTTCAGCGAGAGCGCGCAGCCGGGAGCGTGGGACGACTTGCTGGACGAGCAGAGGACTAAGAATCTTGTGCCTTCCTTGGTAAGTGCTATTTTTCTATATAAAATGTTTACTTGCTAGGATGATTTTACATGAAAATTTTACCAAATCCTTAAATACCTTTTTTTAAGGCCCATGTCAAATAGTGGGACATTATTGATGAGATCTGTGTATAAGGCTAAGCGGGTTTTGTGTGACAGCTTTTTTGGTAGTTCTTCTCCTAAAAATTATAAGTAAGTATATCAGAAATCTAGCACCCGTAACACAAGCTTCGGGCTTACCACGGGGCTAGATGTCGTAGTGTAAATTGTCCAGCAATATTTATTTATTCCTAGGTTAAGTTAGATTTAGTTTAGTTGGGTTCTGTATCTGTACGGTTCCTTTTTGGTATATGTATTCACACTTTTATGTATTTATATTATTTCTAATCGTGAGAACCTATTATTGGCTTTGTTTTTTATTTTGGTTTATATCGTTGTTTTACCCGTTGGTTTTCCAAATATTGTTAAATAAATAAAATAATAAATTGTGTTGTAGAAGGCGCTGGGCATGACGGATCCTTGCGGCCCGCTCGAATGCTTCTCGTCCCCGCCGCCGGCCGGGAGAATGTCACGAGACGATGGCTCTGTAAGCATTACTTTTATAACTTTTTTCTTTGCACAGGTTGCGGGTACGCTTTCCGCCTCGGGACAACATTTGTACGATTTGCACAATATCTGGGTGTTTTTCTATGTATTATATTGAGTAATTAATTGATGAAAAGTTCAAAAGTTCTCGAGTAGACACCACGGATCCGAAAACGCAGCGTTGGACGTACACCAACAAGGTGGACAGATGATTCGGTGAAGGCAACCATAATGACTGGAAGTCATATAGGGAGGCCTATTTATTTATTTTATTTATTTATTTGTTGAATGACATAAATCCACTTATGTCTAGCAGTGGACGTCCAATGGTGATGATGATGATGATTATGATGATGATGATGATGAATTGTTAGCGGGGCCGTATTGTATCTAGTATTTGATACTTTGCAACCAACATTAAATTATATTGTCAAAATGTTAACTATATTCTATTCATTCTATACAATTCATAGATTATTTCATTTAAATAATCAATTGCGAAGCATAGTTATCGTTTATTTCTTTAAATTTCTTTTAAATACGTTTGTTTCATCCACAGGGTGATCCCACGTGGCCCGGCTCTCGGACGCACGAGGAAGTCTCGCCAGAGGACCGCATGGTGATGCTGTCGCGCCGTTCCTCGCTTTGTGAGTAAATATTCCGATCAGGTGACGCGCGGTTTATTACATCTTAAATCTTCATCTGTATTGGCTGTTTGTCCTTATGTTCCATTTAAAATTGTTCGAACATGACCCGGTTAGTTAAGATGGCTCAGTTTTCCCCATTTACACTTAAAGGCGGTCCATTATGCGTGAAGAGAGAATATGACCCCGTGTGCAACAGAGAAATTAAGAGTAGATATGGAACAGTCGCAGATTTCAAAAATTTCTTAATATTGATCATCTGATATTTTTTCTTAATTTTCTTCAATCCATACTTACGTAAAACGGTACATTTGCTTTTCAATGTATTTTTATTCACTTGCGCTTTCCAACTTGTTCATCCGTCGTACTTAGCATGGATCAAAACGTTGTAAATAATGCAATAAGTTTGTAACCCGCAGGCGGGCCGGAGGTGTCGACGCTGGCGCGCGGGCCGGGCAACGGGCGCGCGCTGACGTGGCACGGCGCGCTGCCGGCGCGATCGGAGGACCCCGGCGCGGAGTTCAGCTCCAAACTGTTCCTCGGCGGCCTGCCCTGGGACATCACGGAGCAGGGACTCATGCACGCGCTGAGACACTTCAGTCCGATGAAGTGAGTATTGTTCATTCCATTTCTAGGTATAGTGTTGCTATCTGGGGCGGTCGAGTCGGGTGGTACTGAGTTAAGCTCGACAGTTCGGTGTTGCTATCTGGGGCGGTTGGATGCTGCTAATGCAGAGTTCAGTTCGCAACTGTTCCTCAAAATGTCGCTATTTGACCTGATTTCTATATCTTTATGCGCTCTATATAATTTAAGTAATGTTTCTAGGATAGTTGCAGTTTTTCCCTAGTTTCGCAGATTTCTTTTCTAATTAACTGTTTTAGCCATAACATCCCGTGCCTATATCTAAGTTTATTTCCTTTCTAGCGACAGTCTACAAAATAGTTGGTTGCAAAATGAGGGACCATCTTATTGATGTATTAAGACTGCAGACGTTTGGTAATCCCGTTATAACTTTGTTCTGTTTGCAGTGTAGAGTGGCCGGGGCCGTCGCTGTCCCCGCGCGGGTTCGCGTACGTGACGTTCGACTCCGAGCAGCGCGTGCGCGCACTGCTGGCCGCGTGCCGGCGCGTGCGCAACGGCTGGTACTACAAGCTGCACTCGCGCAAGTGCCGGACCAAGGAGGTAATTCACTTAATTTCTTTACTGGTTCTAGGTATCTGGTGTTGGTTTAAGATGCCAAGCTAAGGAAGTAGAGATAAACCATTCTAAAAATGAACGCCCCTCCACCGTGGTTACACGTACATGCAAAAAGGTGTATAAATACAACACACATAAATTGATCTTTGTCATTGAATGTTCATTAACGTATAAGCAAACGGTATCACTGACAGACAGATGAGCCAATGTTTTCAGTGAATACAACTTCACAAGCACACAAGTATAGTGATGCAATAAGTATTTCCTCTCACACGTTGAAAATATCACGGTTTGTGGAGGGGAGTTCATTTTAAAAATGTTTTAACTCTAACTAGTTTGTGGTTTGCTTTGTTGGTACTAGAATTCATCAAGGACAGGAAGGTCCGTCTTGTGCCTACAAGGAAGGTACGAACTATTACCGCAAATGTCTTCTAAGGATATAAGAATACTCAAACATGTTCTTTGTTCTCTACAGGTGTCATATAAATTATCTTGTCCACTTAGCTCACTAGGTGACGTTGTGGTTGCAGTAAGTTGGCACATTCCCGGTCATTTATAATATACAAACTCCTTTACTATAGTTCTTCATGGTTGCCTGGAAGAAATCGCTCATAGCGATAAGGCCGCCCATTGTTTATGGTGTAACAATAATGAACTTTGTATTGTCTAATCTTAAATCTAGCTTGTGAACGATTTTTAGGGGCTAGATGTCGCTGTGTAAATTGTCCAATAATATTTATTTATATTTTTTTTCAGGTGCAAGTGATCCCATGGTCTGTATCTGACGCGAACTGGGTGTCGGTGGGCTCGGCGCGGCTGGCGGCGACGCGCACGGTGTTCGTGGGCGCGCTGCACGGCATGCTGTCCGCGCCGGCGCTTGCTCTTATCATGAACGATCTGTTCTCTGGCGTCGTGTATGCAGGTTAGTTTGGAGACTCCTTTTTAGGGTTCCGTAGCCAAATGGCAAAAACAGAACCCTTTAGATTCGTCATGTCCGTCCGTATGTCACAGCCGTTTTTCTCCGAAACTAAGAGCTATAAAGTTGAAATATGGTAAGTAGATGTATTCCGTGAACCGCACAAAAATTTCAGATGGCGCTATAATAATGTTGTGATTGAGTCCGTCTCGCACTTGCCACTTTTTTTCCGCAATTAGGGCTCCCACACAAAACTGCGATGCGATGCCGCATCCCTTGGCATTCACTATTTATACAAATTAGACGCGTATGAGTTTACATCGCATCGCAGTTTTGTGTGGGAGCCCTTAAGACTCAAAGTTGGTCCTTTGTTCGTGGCTGTGTACGCAGGTTACTAATAAGGTTTTATTAACAACTAGCTTTCCTACACCAATCACGAAACTATCTTAGTTTAGTGTACATCTAAGATGTTATGTCTATTGAGTCTGTCTGCGGGTTGCTGTGTGAATTGTCTGACAATATTTATAATTATTTGTTTATTCCAGGCATAGACACGGACAAGCACAAGTACCCGATCGGCTCGGGGCGCGTGTCGTTCGACAACGTGCGCTCGTACGTGCGCGCCATCTCCGCCGCCTACATCGAGATACACACCGACAAGTTCTCGAAAAAGGTAGGTACGTTCCATTACTCTTTGTGTTATAGCCATCGCCTACTTCGACACACCAAGTCCATACGTTCCAATACTCGTTGTTATAGCCATCGCCTACTTTGACACCAAGTCCATACGTTCCATTACTCATTGTCTTATCGCATCGCCTACTTCGAATGTCGACCAAGTTTTGCTTATTGTCATGTATAAGTCTATAGGTTCCATTAGGTACCTACTCATTATTGTCTTATAGCATCGCCTACTTCGACCATAGACAAATACCACTTCAGTTTGTTTAACTATCTTAAATCATTACATTTATTCATAAATCTATATAATTCCAGGTACAAGTGAACCCTTACCTGGAAGACTCGATGTGCTCGGTGTGCAACCTGCAGCAAGGCCCGTACTTCTGCAGAGAGCCGATGTGCTTCGGGTAAGTCCTTTATATTCAACATTTAACTACATAATATTCTAAACTTAAATTTTACTATGGTGCTTAGGTACTTTAGTGACCAGTTTCGCCCATTCTAGGTTGGTAACCTAGGTCTCATTAGGTTAGTAGTTAGGTTAGTAACCTAACACGAACGGCAAACGTTATACAAGAATGTTCTACAGTATTGTCGACAATTTATAAACAGTTATGTAATGTAGGTCACTTTAGTTCAACAGATCACAATGCTAAATAAGCGAATTTTATAATTTATTGACAAAATCTAATACCAAAGTGTAAATTAACTCGTCTAGTTAGTTGAGAATATCGTATTTTCAACGCCGCTAGGTATGGGTAGCGTGGCCGAGCGGTCTAAGGCGCTGGTTTAAGGCACCAGTCTCCTCGGAGGCGTGGGTTCGAATCCCACCGCTGCCAACTATTTTTTCTACAATAACAGTTGTTTTAGTATATTTTATTAATCGAAATTGAATCTGGTTCACTCATCTCTACTTTGGGTATAAACGGTCCACATTATTATTTACATATTTATTATTATATTGCTATTTATTACTCGTTGGTTCGTCAGTTAATTTATATTGGAAAAGTCAACCTTAGCAATCATTACATCTCGCAGAAACTTTTATCAAAACTGGTAGACCACTTTCTTGGCTCACTGAACATAAAAATATATAATATAGTTCTAATTTCTCAGCTACTTCTGCCGTTCGTGCTGGGTGTGGCGACACCGCTCCGACGAGCACCAGCCGCTGACGCGCAACTCCAAGAGCGCGGGGCTCAACGGCCGCGCCGACGCACCCGCGCACGCCGCCGACGATGAGGCCTGCAACGATATTGTGCTCATGGTAAGTACTTAACACATTCAATGCCCAAATGCCCATTGCCTTAACACATTCAATGCCCATTGCCTTAACACATTCAATGCTCATTGTCTTTATACTTGTACTTAACGCATTCAATGCCCATACACTTTTACCTACTTAACACATTCAATGCCCATACACTTTTACCTACTTAACACATTCAATGCCCATACACCGAGGTTACACCGATGCACAGCTCGCCCGTGCGTCATTGGCGCCGAGTGTTAAAGTTCAACTCGTCTACTATTGAGTTCCCACTTCTGCTATACAATGACATTTCTCTTGACGTGAGATTAGGCCAATATTCCGTTTCAGATTAGTTCATCTAAATTCTAAAGTTTCTTAGGACTACTTATCGATTTAAAGACTCTTATAAAACCGTGTATTATTACTCATTGACTTGTCTAAATGTTCTTTAGGATTTTATAGAAATAAATGACCTCTTGAAAAATCTAAATCATTCTTCAATGTTTTTCAATTTCATGTTATAAAACTTGTAATATTCCAGGCACTCGGCCGCGGCCTGCCGCCGTCCAATGCCCAGGAGTCTCCGTGGCGGCCTCCGGCGGACAACGCCGCCTCGCTCGGCAGCACCAGCCGGGCCTCGTGGCACCAGTAGCAACCCCCCATCTCCAATCAACCATAGCAACGCCAAATTGTATCCTCCTTCGGTTGTGTTCGTTTGACATTCGAATTCTAGTTTGAATTTAGAGTTCCAAGTTTGACTTACTGGTTTAAAAATTAAGTTTGACTTTATTGTAATAGTTTAGGTTTTAAATATCGTACTGGTAACGTTCGATTTTCAATTTGAACATTTGTTTTTATTGTTGAGAAATTGTATTTGCTTTAGAAGCGCGCCCTATTTCGCTTTAAATTTAGAATTGGTGCCCCTGGCAATAATGTAATATTTTACTAAAAATAGAATTCAAAAATTTGTAAGATTCGGATAATGTAGCTATGGGATTGGACGTTACAAACAGACGCTATTAAGTTTGGCGCACCAACAATCAGTTGGCTGACAATGTTGATTAAGTCCAGGTATTTTGTATTGTATTCATAAAAAGTAATGTCCTAAAACGCTTCTTTTCAAAAAAGTGTCACTTAGTGCTTACGTTTTGATACATTGTACACTTGAGATAAAATACCTTCCAGTAATTATGTTGATTTTCTGCAGAAGTTTTTTTAGTTCGTTGTTATTTGTTTGTATTATGACGATTTAGCTGCTTTTTCATTTGATAGAGGAATTTGTATTTAACACATAAGTACTATTCTTGAGTATTAAACTTTTTAAATTATTCATTAAAACTAAATGTGATTACTATAGTAAATTTACGATATTATGTATTTTCGACTTTTGTTTCATAGAGGTTTCTCACCATCAAAGTCGGTTATTCATAATATAGTCTGTTTATGAGGTTTATTTATGATTTTAAAGATGTATACCAGTTTACTGTTTGTAGAATCATATTACTAAATAAGTGTTGCCATACTGTTTACGAATCTATGTAACATGTCTTGACTTTTAAAGTTCTTGGCGATCTAGGCAATGAACCTTTTATCGATAGTTAGTATGGCAACACTACGCTATTTGCGTAGTTTATAGATTTTATAATGCCTATTAGATTAGACGTAGATTTTAAAATTTTAAATATTTTAAAGCTAATGTGAGTTTTAAATGTTCTTAATTCTAAACAAAATATGAATTGTTGATTTTACCAATGCTTGTTAAGATTGTAAAACTATTTGAATACATGTACATAATCATATTTGGTGGTTTCCTTTTTTTACCTTCCGCATTTTATGACGGGTACCTTCTACATTTATTAGGGGATTTGTTAGGCTTCGTAAATTAAATTAGAATTCACTTTAAATTCAAAAAATATTTATTGGGAGCATAAAACAATGGTATATAGGTACATAATTTTGTAAGATGACTCTGCAAAAGTTAAAAAAACTGGGTAGCGTAGTCGGCGCCCCCCCAAGTACAATTCGTGAGGTTTGTTCCCTCTTACGTAGTAGTAGTATATTATAATTATATATTGATACTGAATATATAAGTTGTTGGCTAATAAATAAATAAAATAAATTGTAGTATGGTGGTATGACATGCTGTCTAGGAAACGTTCGGTTTTGGTGAAAGAATCTATAAGTACCTATTTATTTTTTGCTTTAAGCCTATGTGTGTGTTAAAATAAAAAATATATATTTGGGTAACTCTAAAATTATTTAATTTACAGTCTAGCAATTGAGCGTGAACAACGTTACATGATTTAGGGACTAGGCATTCAACATTTTTAATGCAACTCAAGTAGGTACCTAATTAAGTAGTACTAGGCGCTCAATAATGATAGTGATGATTAACAGTGTTGCTATAATATAACTATAAATAAGCGCTCTTTGTATAGAAGTACTAGTGCAAAGGGTTATGCGTGAGCGCAGTGAGTAATAGGCGAGCATAAGCGCAGAGCGTTGAGATAAAGCGAGCCTCTTAGTTATGAATGAAGCTAGGAATTACCCACTCCGTATGGCTTGAACGGAGCGTAGTGAAGCGGGGCGGGCCGGAGGCGGGGCGACCTCCAGTAGGGTGTGTTGTGTATATCTTGAACTCCAATGAATTGTGGGCGTGGATTCAAACTTATAGTGGAGTGAACTGCTAGCGTTTTGTCACCTCTTCGTCACTTATGCGTTCCTATTTCTTCGAACAGATTTTTTGCAAGCCGGAAGGGAGAGAAATCCGTTCGTTGTTCACTTTTATTCTATAAAATATTTTGACTTTTTTTATATAAATCTGAATACCTTCAATAATAAGTCGCACCTTGCATTCATCATTAGCTTTCACAAAACCTTATACAAACGTTCCACTGCAAGAATATCACATTTTGCTTTCTAGCCAAGAAGTCTTAAGGGTTTTGAGGGTGAGAGGAAGAGGAGACTGCGATGGTTCGGCTCGAGAAGACAGAAATGTCTGGCGAATATATAAAAAAACATAGGTAGAACTTGAAAAAAAAACCAGTACCTATCGTTAAATTTAATTTTATTAGCTTGGCTAGTTAACATAACTTAAAAGTATATACAAAAAGTACATAGATCAATTCTTTTCAATTGGAGTGTGCTTACGCGCATGTATATTCACCACTGAGAACTGGAGGATTTCTTCAGGGATAATGACATTGAAACTTCCTAGACAATTAACGCTAATGTCACACACGTGCTCAGTCGAAGCTCATGCTCATGTCGGAGACGTTGGTGACGTCACCTACGGCGGGCGCCAGGACGGGCGTGCTCGGCGTGCGAATAGTTATGTTGACGGGGGGAAACGGGAACTGGGGGATTTCCTCCTCTGAAACATAAATATTAAGTATGTATTATATGTAAGCACAGTAGGTACCTATTGTATGAATGAATGAAT
Organism: Chloroclystis v-ata; assembly: GCA_963691955.1. Classification (NCBI taxonomy): domain Eukaryota; kingdom Metazoa; phylum Arthropoda; class Insecta; order Lepidoptera; family Geometridae; genus Chloroclystis; species Chloroclystis v-ata. The sequence continues at coordinate 8,834,551 of OY829898.1, read as the reverse complement.
GAATGAATACTTTATTGTACTTAAAAAATAAAACAAAATTACAAAACTTAACACTATTTAAGTTAAAAGTACAAGGGGCGGCTGAAAGAGATCGCTGAAGTATAGCTTGTACCTGAGAGTGGCGCGTCTAGCCTGTCGACGATGGCATCCAGCAGCGCCAACGACACCACGTCGTCCGGGTCCTTGGCGAGCGCGGCGTGCAGCGAGGCGGCGGCGTCCCCCTCGCGCCCCTGGAGCGCGAGACAGAGGCCGGCGGCGGCCAGGGTCGCAGCCCTGGCGGGGCGCAGCGCCAGGGCGCGCTCGTGCCACTGCAGCGCCGCGCGCGCCCCCTCCGCGCCGCCCAGCGCGCGCACCGCGTGCCCCACGCCGTCCAGCGTCGCCGCCCAGCATGGACTGAGCTGTACAACATCACACAGATATAAAATTTGTTGCTCTTATAGCTTTTCAACGAACTCAACTTTAAAGACAGTTGCATGCTTGAATTTAAATGTAAGACATAAATTAAAGGAGCCAGAGACCAGTTTAGTCTAGGAGTCAGGGATACATTTTATAACACTAGATGAAAACCCGGCTTCGGTCGGTTGAAATTTGATTCTTAGTACCCATCAAAACAATACTTTCGCGAAACGTCAACGACTGACGACGAGTATTTTGAAACGAAACGTGCTTCACACCAAAGATGGCGACAGCCATTGTTTACATTATAAAACACTAGCTTTCCGCCCGCGGCTTCGCCCGCATTATTTATATTAGATATTCCCGCTGTAAAAAATCCTATGTCCTTCTCCCGGTTCTAAGCTACATCTCCACCAATTTTCAGCCAAATCGATTCAGCCGTTCTTGAGTTATAAGTGAAGTAACTAACACGACTTTCTTTTATATATAAAGAGAAGATTTAACACAATTTAACGAAATTCTCCGTAATAAATTTTGCTGATATAATGTTGTCGACTCCAAATCAATATTTTTAATGTTTTGTTTTTCATATAAGGTTTCGATCGAGTCTATCGTATTCGTACCCCTTGCCGAAATTATTAATATAGAAGATAATTAATTATTATACATATAATTGGATGTAATAGAATTGTCAATTTAGTAATAAGTAGTGGTTCTGACCGGTCGGCTGCCGGCCTGCGCCAGAGACAACGCCAGCAGGAACAGGTCCCTGGCGGCGGCGAACTGTCCGGCGCCGAACGCCGCGGCGCCGGCCTCGTGCGCCGTCTGCGCGCACTTGCACGCGCGCCCCACGCGCTCCCACCCCCACATGTTCTCGCTGTTCTCCTCACCCGCTGGGTCTTCTATCGACTGGAATAACAGAAGTTTACTTAACCAGGCGTTAACAGATTAGGATTATGCATTGGAACCGAATAAGGTAGATACTAGTATTGTATTGTACTTATTGACTTGTCCAAGTGAACTTTAGGATTTTATGGAAATAAATGACATAAATCTGAAAATCTTTAAATGTAGATACCATGCCTTTAGGCAAGCGCAGTTAACAGACTTTTACTTCGTGAAGGCAACCAGTAATAATAAAGATAAAAATGAATAAAAACAATTGGGTACTTAATTATTAATTATCCAATTTTATTTTTATAAAAAAATAATAATTTTAATGTAATAAATAAGTGAATTCTCTAACTTAACATGTTATCTGACTGGCATATACGGCTTTACTTATTGATCATTAAGACCCCCCGCTAACTACAGACTTTCTATCGGCCGATAGTTTGGTCGGGTTGGGCTGTTAGTACGTTTTTCGACCGATACCAAATCGTGTAGTATGCGGACTTGCATACATCTTCATACTGATTATAAGCCCGACCAAACTATCGGCCGATAGAAAGTCTGTAGTTTGCGAGGGGTCTTAGGGATGAATTATATTAGACCGGGCCGGGCCGGGGCGTGCCGTGACCGTGGCCAGTTTCTATTACACCGGCCCGGACGGGACACGGATCATACACGGTGTAATATAAACTGTTTCATATAAAATGTATGTAACGTGCCTCGTCCGGGCCACGGTCACCTGTCACGGCACGCCCCGGCCCCGGCCCGGTCTAATATAATTCATCCCTTACTGTCTAATAATTATATAGAAAATCACAAATAAGATATAACACAAAATGTAAGTACTAATAATAGTAAAATACTACTACAAACTAATTATTAAAAATATAATATCGATATTTATATAAAGTAGTACATATACTTATTGCATTCATGGAGGAATCTAGCACCCGCAACACAAGCTTCGAGCTTGCCAAGGGGCTAGATATTATTGATTTTATTTTTAAATAATGTTGTGTAAATCCTCACCTCACTATTGTTATGTAGTTGCGCGGCGCGGAGCAGGAACCGCTCGCACATCGAGAAGTTGTTGAGAAGCGAACACTCCACGGCGACGTACAGCGGCGGCAGGTGACACCCCGCCATTAGTTGACTAGCCTACGATTAAAATTTAATTTTATTTATTATTATAACATTTTCATATTGACCTTTTCGAGTAATGTTTAGAATTGTATGAAAATAAATCTTTATTTACAGAAAAACAGAATTTTATACCAATAATGCGATTATTTTAAATCTTTACATTCGCGCGGTAAAAGCAAAAAAATAAAACAAATAATGATGTTTGTTGTGCAAAGATTTAGGTCAAACTAAGAAAATAACATTATATCTGCAAATCGAGCAAAGTCGCGACTAACTGCTATGCTATGTAAAAAAAGTATCATAATAAAATTGTATAACATAAAAAAGTGCAAAAAGGGAATGGAGGTGCGGGGTATCGATCCCCGTACTTCTCGCATGCTAAGCGAGCGCTCTACCATCTGAGCTACACCCCCGATATATGAACAGTCGAAATTAAGAAACACATGGTAATCTGATTATTCTAGTCACGAATATAGAATCTTGCGCATTGCGTATGGCCTTGAAGAAATGTTTACTTTCACTATCTGTATCTAATCACACGCGAAGATTACGCAAAATGCGGTTTGACTACTATAAGCGTAGTATGTGATTAATATAGTGTTTATTATTTACTCAGATAAATATACCTACCTACTTAGTGGTTTTTTAAAATTTGGATATTATCTTTGTTAAGTACATAAAATTAAGCACGTAGGTATTTCATTCTTTTATTAAAGTTAAAAATAGTTTGTGTTTGTATAAACAATGTTTAAAAAATAAAATGTTAACAAAATACATATTAAACTAGTACTTACTAATGTTATGCCGAAGAAGATTAAATCGTCAACTAAACTCCACAAATAAAATTAATATATGATACCCTGATCTGAACCAATAAGGTTTAAAGAATTTTTCTTATCAACAAAGACAAACAATAATTATTATTGTCACTTAATGCGTTAATATAAATAACTAATTAACAAAACAATGACCCCAATACTAGTCGACTCTACAATACCTTGAAGTAGGCCGCCATGGCCTGGTCGTGCTCGTTGTCCTGCGCGAAGCTGTGTCCGTAGGCGAGCCACACGCAGCCCGCGCCCGGCTCTATGCTCTTCAATACAAGCCGGGTCTACAATACCTTGAAGTAGGCCGCCATGGCCTGGTCGTGCTCGTTGTCCTGCGCGAAGCTGTGTCCGTAGGCGAGCCACACGCAGCCCGCGCCCGGCTCTATGCTCTTCAATACAAGCCGGGTCTACAATACCTTGAAGTAGGCCGCCATGGCCTGGTCGTGCTCGTTGTCCTGCGCGAAGCTGTGTCCGTAGGCGAGCCACACGCAGCCCGCGCCCGGCTCTATGCTCTTCAATACAAGCCGGGTCTACAATACCTTGAAGTAGGCCGCCATGGCCTGGTCGTGCTCGTTGTCCTGCGCGAAGCTGTGTCCGTAGGCGAGCCACACGCAGCCCGCGCCCGGCTCTATGCTCTTCAATACAAGCCGGGTCTACAATACCTTGAAGTAGGCCGCCATGGCCTGGTCGTGCTCGTTGTCCTGCGCGAAGCTGTGTCCGTAGGCGAGCCACACGCAGCCCGCGCCCGGCTCTATGCTCTTAGCTTTGTTTAGGTAGCGACGAGCGAATTCGCTTTTACCTGCCAAAAACAAAGTAGAATAGAATAGAAAATGCTTATTGCAAAGTACCTATTTTATCACTACATGTGTTTTTTTTTATGAAAGACCCGTATGTATATTCTATTAAGTACTTATATCAGAAATCTAGCACTCTTAGCGTTCTCCTAGCACTCTTAGCATCTCTTAGAGCTGATCACGGGGCTAGATGTTGTTGTGTAAATTTTTTATTACCTACCAGCAATATTTATTTATAAAGTTCTGAGGTACCGAAATAGGTTCTTCTTGCGTCACAAAGGTAAGCAAAATATGTGACAATGTCCTAAACGGGAGTTATCAATTGACCATTAACATGACAACAGCATCTCTCACCGATCAAGTAATAGTAGCATCCGACAGCAAACCACGACGTCCAAGCGTTAGGGTAGGCGTCCACCAGGTTGTGCGCGAAGGCGAAGAGCTCCGAGCTACTGCGCAGTTCCACGAGGCAGGCCACGCGCACCTCCACGCAGCACCACAGGTCCACCGCGTCCAGCGCCGCCAGCGCCTCCTTCCAGCGGCACGCGGTCGCCAGCCGCCGCCCGCGGCACGCCGCTGACTCCGCCATTAGGGACCTTATCTGCTCCACTTCCGATGTCTGTACAAGGAATTCAATAATTATTTTTATCGGCCCACTTGATGGAGAGTGGTTACCGCAGCCTATGGACCTGCGTGCTGCCGAACCCTTTAAAACTTTTTTTTACAAATAAATAATATATTTGGGTTATGTCATCTCGCGTGAAAACAAGTTATATTAGGGTAGCAAAGCATAGAACTTTAGAAACAAATAAATCAAAAAAGGATATTCTGAAGCATACTTCAGATTATATTTTTTGAATAGAACTTACAATAGTCTTTAGGTAGAACTTCGATAAAATTATAGTTAAAATGTTCAAGAACATACCGTAGAGTCGTTCGAGAGCGGCGCGGGCGCAGAGTACCGCTGCAGGCGCTCGCTGTACGCGGCGCGCAGAAGGGCGCCCTCCGCCGCACTCAGCTGACCGAAGTCAAGGGATTCTATTAGTTCACGTTCTGGAATTTTAGTGAACGGATTTTTCGTGTGACATTATTATAACAAAATACAATACAATACAAAACACATTATTGTACACCAAAAACAAAAACATGATAAAAACACAAAAAGAGACACGTACAATGGGCGGGCTTATCGATAAAGAGCGATCTCTTCCAGGCAGCCTTTGGATGGAAAAGAGAGATGATATTTAAATAAGACAGCGGTAACAAATAACTCTTAGTAAAATACCCTAGTTTAAATAACACCCATATTCTTAGTTGTTTCCTCATAATATTCCTCCACTCAAAAATAAACAAGCGTTGATCGTCGTGGTTTTGTAGGAGTTTCAAGGTTGGTTATGAGGTACGTTTGACAGTTTCCACCTTACCTCTACCTTACCTTAAGTTGAGCTGAGAAAAAAAATCTCAAGTGGAGGACGTTTTTGTCGTCAGATACGAATTTGCTCAAATGAGGTTGAGTTGAGTGGAGATAACGACTAAGAATATGGGTGTAAGTATACCTTCTCTAGGAGTAAGCGCATGTTGTTCCAACAGTAAGTCCAAAGCCTCGTAGCAGGCGCAGTCGGCCCGCAGCGCCTCGGAGAGCGCCTTCGCCGCCGCCTCGCGCCGGTCGAGCGTGGAGAGGGCGCGCGCCTGAGACACCAGGACACCGGCTAGGGCTCGCTACAAATATCACAATACATCTTGTTAAAATCGAAATCAAACAGAATACACTATTCAAAGTTGAAAAGTGTTCAGTTGTAAGCAAGTGTAATTAGTAAATTAATTGTCTGCAAGAACAAACCTATTCACAGAATGAATGGAGCAAGATTGTGCAATATAGGTACCTACTTTTAATTGATAAATAAATAGATTTAATTCGTTTATTTTATTGTTTAAAGAGTTACAGGTGAATTCCAAAGTCAGACATTAGATAGCCTTAAATAATTACTATAATATTAACCCCATTTAATTCATAACATTTTTAAGACAATTATCACTTTATATATTAGTATTACAGCTCTAGCTTATACCTACTTAATTTTACTACTTGATTTCTTATATCCTTACTAACATTGTGAGTCTGGTCTCCACTCCTGGGCTCGAACAGCATGGGGTCTGCCTCATCCATCAGGCTGAGAGCTGCGGCCGGCTCTCGGGCTGTTATGTGCGCTCGCATGGCCACTCCAAGACATAGCAAGTGTTGTCTGTAATAATGGAAACAACTGATTCTATATGTTGAAAATTATTAAAACATTGAAATAGTGGAAATGTGATAATTATTTAATGTTGGTACTTTTAAAACCAATAAGCAATCAAAACCTTTTACAGGATGTAGAAATAGAAGATATAAATAATAAATAAATAATATAGTAAAATAAATAGTAGCCCTATTATTAATTGTATTTTCACAGACTATTTTTAGTGCATGAAGTAGGTATTCCAAATAAAAACCCATATGAAATCCAATGACAATATCAAGAAAGAGACCAATTTGCCTTATTATTAACTTACAATCTCTATTTTAAAATTGATTACACACTATATAACATTAATAAGTTTATACTTATGCAGTTGTCTCGAAATAACAGCATGTGTAGCTCTGTGCAGCTCTCCCCTCGCGAGCATGGCACTAGCAAGCAGCCAGATATCATTCCCATGAGGAGGCTCCAAGCTATTGCTGGCAGTGGCTGCTGCAGCATCAGCCCAGAACAAGGCACTAGTCCATTGACCCTGGAAATATATTAATTTTGCTATTATTAATAATAAAATCAATATCTTCAGAATTTCAGTCATTGGAGATCCACTGCTTCTATACTTTAAATAAAAATTAATGCTACTTTTCGTTGTTATTCGATAACTAATAAATGTCTAGGCTGATGAGAAAATATGGGAAAAAAGCGGGCAGAGCCGTGGGTTAGTATGCTAGTGCAATATAATATTATAGTAGAATTTTTCAATACATTTTAATTCCATTAATTTCTACTAAAAAAAAACCAAAAGTTGAATAAGTAGGTACTGCTAATATAAGGAACTTTTTTTATTTATGGGAAACTCTTTTACATTAAATATACTTACCAATTCAGAGTATTGCTTTACGAGAGAGCGCATAAAATCGATGTTCATACCGCCTTCTATATTTCTGCCCGGAGTTTCAACTTTTGCCATGACGATCAGTTTGTTGTCATTAACAAAAAAGAAAGAACTATAAAGACTAAAACATAATATTAGAAAACAATACTTTTCGTAAAATATCGCCAAATATTATTGGACAATTGGACATTTATTATTGTATACTTATTTTATTTTTGTTTTGAATTGAACACAACCGGCTTCGTACAGATTACAGAAGTCAGACTTTGACATTTTTAAACATTGACGTCATTGACATAGTTGAAATATGCCATTGCCATGTCGAGACACTGACTTTAATCAATACTCTATCAAATTAAAAAGGTCTATGTTTTGAGCATCTTCCTTGTCATGCGTGTAGTTTTTCAATAGAGCCGTCTTGCTCTGAAGTAACAAATTAATACTATACAATTTTATCGGTTTTTTTAAGCTTCGCGTGCATGCTGGCTGGCTGTCATTTGACAGATTTGAATTTTGATGACGGAAAGAAAAAGGTTATCCACAGTAAAAGAGGGAATAGGCTGATTCAGAAATAATAATTTCCCATTTACTAATAATTAGAGATTACAATAAATTATAATTAATTGCTGTCGCCATTGTGTCTAATTAATTTATAAACATTTTGTTATCTCGGATAACGCAACGTGTCTTAGGTTAGACCGTTGGTGAAACATGTTAGTAAAGTTAAATTAGCATGACTGAAAGAAAAATGTGCAAGTTTTACAATTTAAACGCGCCTGAGCGACGGTCTGGTGAGGGTGGGGCTAATCATAACCATAATAATGATGAGGATGAGAGGAATAATCCTCCTCCGCCTCCTGAGGAGACTCCTCCGGTGGTGCAACCTCACGAGCACAAGCTGGAGTATAACTACTGGATGTGGTTCTCGAGGCGGCCGCCCGCCCGGGAGCTGTCCGCAACCACTACAGGATACGGACAGGTGACGTGTTTATGTAATGTAAACAACAGTGCCAGTTATTGTTTTGATTATTACCTACAAACTTCATTCAAAGCTCATCATAACTTCTACACAAACCTTTGAAGAACTAAATCGCCTACATTTTAATTATATTCAATATTTTGTAAGCTTAGACATTTATTTTGATTCATATAAAAGTTGACCACATATGTATATATGCATATGTTTACTATGCTAAATATCAGAAATCTAGCACCCATAATGCAAGCTTCGAGCTTACCATGGGGTTAGATGTTGATGTGTGATGAGTCTACATCAAACAGTTATGAGTAGGTATAGTTTTGTGTGACTTTTGTGAGTTTCTTGCTATTGTTTCTAAACCAGTTCATGTGTCAATTTCCAGTTTATGTGTATTATCTACAAGTACTATGTTTAGTTATTTTTTACATTTAGAAAATTTGAGAGTGTGAAAAAGGGTAAAGTCTATATACTGATAAAAATGGAACTGTAATCTATAATCAAATACAAATGTATAATTTAAATATTCCAGGCATTACGCATGGTGGGCCGCGTCGGCAGCGTGGAGCAGTGGTGGGGGCTGTACACGCACCTGGCGCGGCCCTCAGAACTGCCGCCGCTGTCAGACTTGCACCTCTTCAAACTCGGTATCAAGCCTATGTGGGAGGACCCCGCAAACGTTCATGGAGGCAAATGGGTCAGAATCATTTTGCTATCTCTTCCTGCTTCTTTAATACTGTACATTTGTGTCCAAGATTCATTTGTGGATTGCATAGGGCATGCTCTGTTTTATGAATTGTATCTCTGTGTCCAAGATTCACTTGTGGATTGCATAGGGCATGCTCTGTTTTATGTAGATTAATTAAATGAGAATTTGACTTACATTGATATGAAAAAGAGTACATGTTGTGCTGATCCCATAATATTTATTTATACAAACTTACGTCTACTATTACAGGTAAAACCTAATGCAATAGAGAAGGGACACAATATAATAAAATTAAATATAATGTGGGCATCTTTTTCATTTTAAATAAATTAATCATGAATTGAATTGGCATTGATCACAGTGAGTTATTTTTATCTGTGACACAGTCAAAAATAAACTAGTGTAACTCACACTCAACACATTATGTGCATCAGACCACCTTGGAGTCTAATTTGGAAATAGAACCAACTAACTTTAATCAATCAATAGTTTATCCATGTATGAATGTATTTTATTTATTTCATAAAGATACTGTCAAGAGTACACTTGGAAATGCTGTAATATTTTATTTATTTACGTAAACGAACTGTAAAATAGTTTAGTTTTATAGGACATCATTGTTTTCAATAAATCTCGCTAAGTTGTACCATCTCAAATAACCCAGAAGTTGGGATTTATGCGTGATTCTATCGCAAAAATCGCGCGCTATATGTTATGTTACATGTGTGCTAGTTCCGACGTTTTTATAATCTCTGTTTGTGCAGAAAACAAGCACAGTTCATCACACTGAAATGCATTTAACTACACGCGTATGAAATTGTATGTCGTCGTCCTAATTGGCAGCGATCGTACGATGGTGCGATGCGTTTTTCATCGTACGATCAAAGTGGTTATGGTTATTTTATGTGCTTGCACGATTACTTGCGAGGTTCAATTAAGACACTCTGAATGAAATATGTATGTTTGAACTCGTCGTACGACGAAAACGCATCGCACCATCGTACGATCGCTGCCAATTAGGACGGCCCCTTAGAGATGCATCTTGATGTTTGACAAATAATAATCGCCGAACTCATGTAACTGTACATATTGGTGATCTAGTGTTTTACAGTAGTGTTACATGTTCCAGGTGGTCAGACTGCGCAAAACGCAGACGGGGCGCGCGTGGGAGGACCTCTGCATGGCCATGCTCGGGGAACAGTTCATGGTGGGGCCCGAGCTGTGCGGCATCGTGCTCTCTGTACGGTTCCAGGTGAGACACATTCTGATTTAGCACCTACACAGCTTATTTATAATACATATATTTATATAAGGTCTGGTCAAATTAGCTTGAATAAGTGTTAGTGTAGCCATAAATCCTATAGAGCTGATAAATTGGTATGAAATATTGGTAAAATTTTTCAAATTTGTTCATCAAATCCGTACAAGAAAAAGTCCCAAAGATACCAAAATGGGATTACTCTATCTATTGAAATCAATATTATACAAAGAAGTAAATATTAATTTATATAATATACATAGATTGTAATGTAAAAATATATTTTAATTCCCGGGACAAACGAGATAAGAACGTCAGCAAACCCGATTCGCTTACATGTTTACGTTATCGTTAACTTAGGATCATAAAAACGATTTTGATGAGTTTTTTTCGTTTCCAGGATGACCACTTAGCAGTCTGGCACCGGACAGCCAGCGACATAGCCGCCGCCGGGCGCGTGCGAGACGCCCTGCGGCGCATCCTGCAGCTGCCCGCCTCCGTGCCCATCGAGTACAAAGCGCACGGCGACTGCCTGCGCGCCTCCACGCAGCCCTCCACGCCCCACCGCCAGGAAGACGACGAGCCCGACCGCGAGCGCGAGCGAGAACGATCCTAGCCCGCACCTGACTCACTCACTCTTCATGACAGCCAGATTACACTCGAGCGAACCCCATACCTCCCGTTTGGTTTTACCGTGTTGCACCGTCTTCCAATGGAATCAATCTTCAGTTTCTTGCCTTTGGGCATTATCCGCTCGGGTTTGATATTCACAGATTTAACTTTTATTGGAGTGAGATAGACGATACAATTAAACAATACAGAGTTCCCATTCTCACAAGGACCATAGCCAAGTGTACATATAGTGAAATTCAAAGATATTACTAATGTGAGACCCATCACCTTGTACAGTGAAAAGAACTGGTATTAATAAAACAATCAGAATTTTTCTAATTAATTATCTATTTGTTTTTTGTAACACCTATACCTTAAAGAGTTTGTTGGAACGCTCTTATCCCAAGAACCGCTGGTCCTATTTGAAAAATTAATAATTTCTATTGAAATTACTGTAATAATTTAAGGGCATTATGCCCAATGAAATAATAAGTAGCTGAATTAAAATACGATTTGTCTATAAAATATAACTTTATTTAATACATCAAATCTCAACAGACATTCACATTGTTAATTGATAAAAATAAATGATAAACATGGCCGTCAGACATCGGTCGCTACCACATCACAATCATCATCATTGTCTAAGATACTTCAATATCTCTAAAAACTTCAGACTACCTTCACTTATACGAAATACGCTAGACTGTGAACACACAGCTATAAACATTCGTTACTGGGTTTAGGCCTTTATCCATAAAGGATGATGATAACTGAAGTAACTTAATCCTATAATGCTGAGAAAGATTTTTAAGAGGCTGGCGACGCGTAACATTTTGTTCAACCTTAATGCCAATTATAAGATACTTTATCTGTTTTACACCTATACTTAGTTGCATAATTTTAGTATTTATTTATCTCCTGTCAGAAGATATTTGAAATACAAGTATTTAATTAACAAATACATATTATAATGTTGTATTACGCTGTATCGAAATTTTACGCGTCAACCCCCTAAAGTTCATGATTAAGTCACTTCGGTTAATCTTAATAGGCAGTTAAAGGAGCTACGGGTCTTTCAAACAGTGCAGTTTCAAATATGTGTGCCCACAACCTATCTGACATTCAGACGAGATACCTAACTTAGTTCTATTTACATTTGGCAACTTCACTTAGTCTATATGTGGTGATATGCTCGCGGCATAGGGCAAATAACCAACTTTGATATTTCAGTATAATCTAAAATCACAATATTTTTAATGATATATTTTTGTGAGTGCAGATACTTTCGCTTTAAAAACCTGAAAAGCTGATGACCAAAGTTACAGGGTGTAACGGGAGCTCAAAGCGAGCATCGAGCGGACACACAGACTGAAAGAATCCCTGTCGTGAATGTTACATTACACCTTGTAACGTCGGTCCCAGCTTAAAATTAACAGAACTGGCATTCATAGCTTGCGCCTGAATCACCCATTCACATTTAATTTTCAGGTTACAACTCTAGAATATTTTAGATGGTATGTCTATGGCACTATCTGTACGCCGCTTAAAAATAATCCTAATTTCTTTAACTGGAAGGTTTTTTAACTCGTTGAACTTTTATCGCTCCAACCAGCTAAGAGTAGGCAACATTTAAAAACAAACGCTAAACATCGATCTTACGCTAATTTCATTGCTTTCATTTCATCATAATTTAGCACTTAGTACATTTTTATAAAATAAATCCTTCAAAACTAAGCCAATTAAATACAAAATAATGAACTAGTTATCCCAGTCTTAATAAAAGGAGACCTGTGTAAAAGGCAAGGTTTAATTTAAAATTTGGACATGCAATAAGCTAATGGATTTGGTGATAAGAGATGTCTATAGTAATTAAGCCTCGTTCTGAATCTTCAAAACGCTTCTGTGTCTTTTTATCATATTTTTATTTAAATATGAGAATAGGTCATTGTGACGTAACTTATCAGCAAAATAGCTTAAGGACGTTCATAAGCTGCCAAATAGACTGCATAAATAAGTTTTAATAGTGGCCAGTAAAGTTTGTAATGTTAAATTATAAAATTATTGCATTTTATAAAAACAAACTTAGAAAGTAATGTTAATTAATTTGATCAAAATTATAACTATAAAAATACTTACTTACTAAAAAACGTTAGTCAAATTAAAACGTAAAAATTATTTCTTAAATTCTACTACGTCTCGTGTAACCAAGTTAATTTATAACAATAAAATATTGTATACATTAATAAGATTCAATATAGCATAAAATTAGCTACAAAGGCACAAAATAAGTAAATTACAAAAATACTAGTATTCAAAATAAATCATAGAATATTTTATTAGAATATTCCATCTCTTTATATTTTCAAACAATTTTGGGGCACTAAAACGATATTTGTAAATTATTGTTTAAATAAATTTCGTCATAGTTTAATAATCGTTAAATAAAGAGTACTCACTGAGTATGTAATAAAAGGACAACCATAATGTTAAAAAGTAAATAATTAGCTGCTGTCTAAACAATCCATAGATTTTAATATACATAGAATAGATATAGGAGCTGTGCTGCCTTTTTTGGGTACTATGATAAATAAATGTGTAGTGAATTTAAATTCAACCTTACAAGATCTTACGAGGCCAAACGCCGAATGTGTTAACAAAGTAAAATAAATTGCAGGTAGAAAAACCAATCCACTACTTCCACAACAACAACAGTAATAACAGTCCGGGATCACCTAGAACAGTCCGCAACCACCTCATTCATTCTAGAGCATGCTAGAACTGTATCAGCGGCAGCTCTTGTCAGCAGCGCCCCTCCAGCTCGTGGATGAGGAGGGGCGTGGTGTCGGGCGTGAGGGGCGCGGGGGCGGCGGCGAGGGGCGCGGGGGGGCGCTGCGTGGAGACGCGCTCCAGCACGCAGGAGGCGGAGAGGCGCGCCTCCGCGTCGTGGTCCCAGCACTCCTCCATCGTGTCGGAGAGGACGGCAAGACCCTAAGAAAGTAACATTTATTTAAAAAAGTCGGTTTAAGACTCTTGTCTTGTCTATGTCAAACAATTAGAAGAGTATATTTTCGTACAATCGTAGGACAATTCATAGCAACATAAAACATAATGGAATTTCTAAGGTAAAAGACGGGCAGTAGCGTCGCTAGTTCCAATCCAAGCTTACTGCAATCAGCGGTTGCTGATTGCAGTAAGCTTGGAACACATAGCGCACATAGATAGGTTTATCTGGCGAACATAGTATTATAACTTTTTAACTACCATGGTTTTTAACAGTATCTGAACATGAAACGGGTAAAGCGAAACATACCATGATTTAAATGTTTTTGAGTTACCCGATATTTCGTCACTGTTTCAACCGCCATGTTCACGGAAAGAGTTTTTCCGTTTAATGTTCAGATAAATTCCCAATTACCCTAAAACTTCGGATTTCATCCCTAAGAGTTCCATCCCCAACCTTCGATCCCGAAGATATACGCAACATTTACTCGTACATCAGCATAACAGAAGTACTTACGGGATGGTTATGCCACTGTGTCGGTATCTGCGGCCGCATCTTGCGCTGCACCACGGCCTCCTGCATCTCCTCGAGGCTCGGGTGAGAGCCGACCTCTTCTTCTAGCGGCAGGCGATACTGAGACGTCGGCTCTATACCTGATTCGTTGCATCTGTAATAGGTTGGATTAACAATTAGGTAAATTATTTTGAAGAATATTTATTTTAGCGAAAACCAAGAGTTTTACTACGATTATTTTATTTTTTATTAATAGTAGGTATTTCCCTAACAACTAACCAAATCATCAAAACAAATTAATAAACCGACATAAAAACAACACCCAATAACCATCCAATGCTTTCAGACCAAATTGCTTTGTTATTTTCGTGTACAATTCCAAGTAATAGAGTCTAAGGGGCGTCTGTTATGAATCACAGACACGCGGGCCCTATGTGACTCATACCTACAAAAACATCCTGAAAACATTCCTATACAAATTGGACAATGAGATCTAGAGTATATCTCTAGTTCAGACTTAATTCTGAGAACAGCAAACATGCATGGATACATAATGTTATGATTATTTAATCACGATGTGACTTCCTATAATAATAATTGAAGGAGTACTAGTTTTAGAAATCCTTTGAAAATTTTAGAACTGAAGTACATAATTAAATTATTTTTATTTTATTGTGATTGAGATTGAGACTGAGCTTCATCATCGCGCATTTCCAAAATTATCCAAAATGCGCGTTTAATACTCTCTCCCGCAAAAACTACTGATCAGATCTCCATAAAACTGTACAATAATATAGCTCATACACATACTACTTTTTACCGCGGGAGAACACATAAAAACTCGGCGGAAAGCTAGTAAAAATATCTTACCGCGAGGCAATTTCCCAAAGCACCAGAGCGCACGCATACATGTCGATCCTGAGGAACGCGTCCTTCGTGAAGTTGATCGCTCCGTCCAACACCTCGGGGGCCATGTAGCGGCGAGTGCCCACCTACAGCATAATAATCACAAATAAATAATAAATATTGCTGGGCAATTCACACAGCAACATCTCCGTGGTAAGCTCGAAATTGTGTTACGGGTGCAAGATTTCTGATATACATACTTGCCATACTCTGTGAGCGCTGCAATGTATAGTGACGCACGAAAAACCGACAATATTCACTTGGTCGTTCGCGACAAATATTAACTATATCTTCCGCCAGTAGGTTCCTACATGATTACATGTTAGGCCCAATTTTTACAGCCTTTCGAATCTAGGCCGGGATCCGTAGTACATGAAAATCAAGTGATTACTAACAAGTTAATTTTTGGTGAGTAGCTTCGTTTCGATGAGACGTCCAAAGATATCCTATAAGGTAAACCGAGGCAAGTGTGACACAAATTCATTGGTTCAAAAGTTTGTAATTAAATATTTCTACGCTGAGATGATTTAACACAAAAAGAAAAGTTCTAACACATTAATTATTGTTTTATTGTACGTTTGATCAAGTATTTTAACATCTCCTAGTAGTTTTTATAGACTTTATGCAAGTAAAACGAATCAAAGTTGGAGACTGTCACAGTTCCCCCACAACTGGGGTAAGTGTAACAGAACACGTTTATTTCCTGTTGTCTATAGTATTGTCTGTTGTATCTGTGAATTTCGATGAGCCGTTACTAATATTAACGTATTTTATGATCTAGGTCTATGTAGTGATCGTTCTTTTTTGCATAGCAAAAGATTTATATCCGCACGGGGCAAGTGCAACAGATTTTAAGAGAAATAGTGATGTGACACTAATAAATTATATGTCACACTTGCCTCAGGTATTTTTATCCATTAAATCATGTTATGCTAGTTGGAAAATAAATTGAAAAAGTAAAAAGTATCTCAGAAGTAGTAAAAACATTTTAATTTTTTACTCAATTATAGTACATGGTGTCTTCTATCCAAATATATTATAACAATCACAGTTCGCGGCGATATGGAAAAAAAATGTTAGGGACTCTATACAAAAATCATCAAACATCTTTCTCAAAATTCATAAACTCACTGCCTCAATTTTCACCTTTGTTCATCAATTTTAAATAAAGAAAATTAAATAAAATATATTCATTTAAAATACGATGTCCATCACTAGTAATGTTATTCTCATACAAGAGTATCGAGGTAAGTGTGACACTGTCACACTTACCTCATGTTAGATTTTAGGCGAGGTAAGTGTAACAGAGTTCGTAATTTACAGAGTATTGAGCTTTAGGTCCTAGAAACATATTACACTCCAATTACCGATATTAGTTTTGGTCCCTCACCTTTGAACTAGTCGAAAACAACTCTGCAACTTACAAAAAAATACAAATGAACATCCCCCGAAATTTGAGTGTCCTGACATTAATCCACTTGTTTTGGAAAATGGCGTGTAGCGCGAAAACAGCTGACGCTATATTACCTGTCGTTGCACCAATTAATAGCAAAAACGTTTATTTATTGTTTCATAGATGGCGCTTAGGCGTAAAACGTGTTTAAGCCGAGTAATTTGAAAATGTTACACTTGCCCCAATGTCACACTTGCCCCGGTCTATGATACCCAACTCTCGATTGTGGTAGCTAACAGAGATATCAAGGTTTAAAAAATTCAAGGATGTAAAACCGGGATAACGGACCACGAAATTTGTCGGACAATAATGTCCCTTAGATTTTATAAATATGAATTAAGTATACAACAAAAAATCAGCTGGTTAGTAATCATAGTAATCATTTAAATTGACCTCGTTTTCGACACATTTTGGAAATGGCGGACTCTTTGATCAAACCATAGGTTTTGTAGGACAAACATGTTTTTATATAATTTAGATAATTATCTTGAGATATAACATATTGTCCTACAAATTTCGTGGTCCGTTATCCCGGTTTTACATCCTTGAATTTTTTATTCCTTGATATCTCTGTTAGCTACCACAATCGAGAGTTGGGTATAGGATATCTTTGGACGTCTCATCGAAACGAAGCTACTCACCAAAAATTAGCTTGTTAGTAATCACTTGATTTCCATGTACTACGGATCCCTGACTAATCTTATTTACTGCCGTGAGAAACCTTACTTGTAATATAGAATGGTTACTTAGTGGTCTTTTTCAATCTTTCTTATTATTTTTTTTTTTTTTCATTACTTTCCACCACAGTTCTTCGTTAGGTCGACTACAGAACCTTAACTAACACGTTCCCTGTGCATGACCCATCGGCGGGGCATTTCGAAGTTCTGGTCGTACGTGCATGACACACATATGGGTCATTTATCATCATCATCATCATTTCAGCCATTAAACGTCCACTGCTGGACATAGGCCTCCCTATATGACTTCCAGTTATTACGGTCGGATGCAACTTGCATCCACCGTGAACCGGCAGCTTTTACAAGACATAAAACATTGGGTAATTTATACCCTAATATAATATCCAAAAAAAGCATTTGCACGTAGGGTTCATTATTTTGGCTGCATAGGGAACGTGTTAAAATAAAGGATGCCCTAATGAGCAATAAGCACTTAGTAGAGTGTCACGCACCTGTCCATGCGCGTCGCCGCAGCCGCGTCCGCAGACGAACACGAGCGCGAGTCCGAAGTCAGCAATACAGGCGGTCATGTCCGCCTTCAGCAGCACGTTCTTGGACTTGAAGTCGCGGTGCGCCACGGCCGGCTTGGCGCCGTCCTCCTCGTGCAGGTGCGCCAGCCCGCGCGACACGCACGCCGCCACCTGCCACGCCTCACACCAGCTGAGTGTGTGCACTTTCAAGTAGTCGCATAGGGAACCCTGCAATATGCATTTGATGGATTAGGACATACAAATACAAACTATTGCAAAGATTTTTAACAATTTAACTTAAATTATATATTTGTTATGGGTGTCTGTCTGGGTGTTATATAAAATAAAAATATCTATCTATGTATGTATATTCTATTAGGTATATCAGACAGAAATCTAGCACCCATAACACAAGCTTAGAGCTTATCATGGGGCTAATTGTCGCTGAGTGAATTGTCCAGCAATATTGATTTATCTCATTTAGTTACATAAAATCCTTAAGTACTTGGACAATCATTATGGATAGCTCTATCCAATAGTGGTCAGGTAACAGGTTGAAAAGATGATGATTGCAAGGCTTTTGATAATATATGATTATTGTGTTAGTATGTTTATTTTATATTCATTTTATTTAAGATCTGATAGTAATTTGGGAAACAGAGATTTTTTCTGAACACTGAGATAAAATCACTGAGTACAAATCTGTATGGTGTTTATCAAGTCTATTTCATTTACAGAAATTTGAATTGATAAAAACAGATATTAAACGGGTAGTAAGAGAAAATAGACAATATTGAGCACCTACCTTCTCATGATAAGCAGTAACCAGCCAATACTCAGCTTGCAAATTATCCCCTTTCTTATCAACTCCAATATAGTGCAAGATATCTGGATGGTCCATCCTAGCGAGGCGGTAGATCTCTTGTTCCGCTATCCAAGACTGCTTGTCTTGCAGTGGAAAGACTTTCACTGCAACATCTCTCTGTCCGAGTTTAGCTCTCCAAACAGCCCCAAAGCGGCCTCTAGCCCTCACCTCACACAGAGTCACCTGACTCACCAGAACACCCGATTCAGTATCAATCCCAGCACTTGCTGAAGGTGGTCTAGACAAAGAAGTTTCTCCATTAGCCAGCTCAGCAAATGAACTACCTTTACGCTTTCTGTACAACAAATAACAACCAATGAGAACAGCAAATAAAAGGAAGACTGGAGCCAGTGTGTACGCAATAACTGCTTTGGTGTCATCTGTATCTGGTACTGGAGATGCTGGGATTTTCTCAACTGGTGCTTCTGTGGTGACTACAGCTGCTTCTAGGCCGGGGAATGTGCTGTTCATGTTGCACATGTCTCCCTCACAGCAGCAATGCAGCAAAGGAAGCTTGGAAACATGGAGACGACAGGAGTGTAAGTCCTTGCAGGCTACAGTGTGGACAAAACATCCTTTCAGCATTGGGACTGCTGTATTGGTTGTGTTATCAAAGTGCCACAGTACAACACAGTGAACACTCTTGTCAGCCTCTGCTACTGGACATTCTTCAGTCCTGACCGTGCATGTTTCATTTGCTGGGTCACAGTATGGCAGTGAACTGTTATAGAATTCACATTTACGTGTTATTATGCCTCCTTCTTTAGGTCGAGGGGGTAAGTTCTCTTCTAAATGGGGAGATCCATACACCATTTTAATACCTAAAATTTTAAAAGATGTTAAACATAATAATAAAACTTATGTAAATAGTGAATATTGTGTTAATTTTAATGTGGTTTCTTTAATTAATATTATAAGAGATATAAATAGAAACTTGATAATTTTAGAATATATTAGGTAATGTACTCAATATTTTGTTTAATTACAATTCAACTTACCAGTTATTATAAGAGCAAGGTGCCCCAGCGTTGTCCATATATTGAGAGCCATAGCGCAGGCTTACTCAGGCGCGTCAACCCAATGTATTTTTATATGCTGCCCGACATAACACGAAGTCTATTTATGAAATTCCAACACAGGTACATAACAAAGTACACAAGAAGAAACGCTTTTCCGAAGTAATTAAAAGCATGTAATCCTTTGTTTCGCCGCCTTTGTTAAAATCACATTTTAGCTTTATTTTGAAACAACAACACTGATTTTGCACAAATCAAAGCTTTTCTTTTTCGAGCTGAGCTTGTATTTATTTTTTGTAATTGTGTCGCCATCACCATCGGCGCCAGTATTACCAGCTAGGCTGCTGTTATGCTGTTGAATTAGTCATAATAAGGTGGCTGTGTGAAAAGTTTTGATTTAAGTACTTACCTAATTCACTTTTAAACTTTTAATTTTTTTATTATGATTGAATTCATAATCAAAACTCACTCGGTAGCTTTCCCCATCATTCAGAAACCATAACCTGTAAACGGGTAGGTAATTTCTATAAAATTTACAACTTCGCAACACACCGAGTCCTTTTAATAATTGTGTATTAGAATATAAATTAATATCGGTTCCAGCAACTTCGTCCGCGTTTGTATCGGGGCCACGTCTGATCTGGAGGAAGAATATAAAGATGGATGATCATTTATTGTCACACAAGAAACATTATAAACAAGCTCGTAGGTACATTCCTAAATGCTATTCGAGTGTACAAGCATGATTATTAGTTTTTAAATAGCCTATCCAGACAGACCCCTTATTGTATTCTACCAAATATACCAATCAAAATCGGATCATTGGTCTATGAGTTATGGCGTAACATACATAGGTACATAATATTATAATATACTTACATAACATACATACATAATATAGAAAAAATCGAATAATCATCTACATCGTTTCAGTATCATAGGTACAGATTTATTATTAGTAAGTATAGATTGTTTATATTACACTAAGTAAGTTTTGGATTTGTTCTTTATGGATCAAAATAAAGTGAACTGAATTAATATCTTACCTAAATAATAACACATATTCTAAAACATATGATTTTATAACTAACTACTATCTTGTAAAGTCTTTTCATCTGTTCAGGAGCTTAGGATGCCATAAATAGACAAACACAAATAATATCCCACCGCCCACCCACTGTTACGTCAAATCCCGTTGTTTTTGGGTTATAACTTATAACAAAAATTGATAAATATAGCGTAAGTTGAACTTTGGTGGTATTACTAAACATTCCTGTCTCCTTTTCCTTCAAGTGGGCGGCGCCAGACGGCGCCACTTCGGTGTACCTGCTTCCCCTCCCCTTACCCGCCCAAAGTGTCAAACAAAATGTCAATCGGATAGGGATGGATGAGCAGATAATTCACGTTGTAAAATATCGTTTTCTTATGTCGATACGTATGATAGTGCACGTTTTAGTGCATCCCTACTATACTATCATAGCCTCTGAAGTTTTCTAAACATGCCAAAGTTATGCCTAAGATTATGTCAATAAAAATAAAATTACAAAGGGCGAAACAAAAAAAAACATCAAAATAAAAACAAATAAACAAAGTTAAATCCTGCAAAAAGTGGCATTATTTTTAACAATAACATTGACGATACGATTGACCAATAGATTAACTGTTTGGTATGTCATTTTTCTACTTAACAGCAGTAAAAGGAGAAATACCTGTCCATTTACTTGAATTAGCAATCAAGGGAAGACTGGATTATCTGAAGGATGTTTTGCAAGGAATTTCTCCAGTTTACAACGAATATGTGATAGAAGGAAGCTTATATGACAATGTGAGTCACTTCATGGTTTGCATTATTGCAATTTTGGGCGAAAATTCATCGTTTTCGCAGTTCATCCTCAAGGCTGAAACAGAGCTTTTTAGGAAAAGACTCGAGAGTCTAACAGCATACGACATTCGATGCTTTGCCAAGAAACTTATCAGAAACATCAAAAAGCAGGAAGAAGTTTCACTTCATCTAGATGCCATACATATTATATCAAGCCATCTAATAATAAAAGATTTGGCGCAACATGTGTGTTTAGCATCACACAAATCTACATGTACTAAACATGGTATCAAAATTCATTTTAAACACTGTTTAGAATTTGTAAGTAGGAGAGAAATTGAACTTAGTCTTGGAGTAGCCACTATACCATGTGGTAAATGGAAGAATTACCTTACATTGCTCTACAAAAAAAACTTAAAATTGCGAATTGATAAGACTGACTTAGAAGCACTTAGATCTGATCCTAGAGTGTTGGACCTGCTAGATAAAATAAGGATTACATATTTTCCACAAACTGTGACATCAAATCACATATTGGCAAGCTCACAAGTAGATAGTGCTGCAATACGGTTCCCTCCATGCATGCTGAATCTTCACAGAACACTAAGAAAAAAACACAGACTTTCTCATGATCAGAGATTTAAATACAGCCTATTTCTGAAAGACATTGGCCTACCAGTAGAAGAAGCTATAGACTTCTGGAGATTTGAATATCGACAGCCCCCCAATGGGAGTCATGTGTGTTGCCATAATTGGGAAAAAGATGAAAAGAAGTATCTATATGGAATTAGGCATATGTATGGCTTAGAGGGTTGCCGAAAAAACTACACTTCTGTGAATTGTCAACATATTCAGTCACAAAATACTTGTTCTGAAGGAGGATGTCCTTTTAAATCATTTGATGAATTGTCTATGGCAACATTACTCAACACCACTTCACCACTTTTACTGGCAAAGGTAAAGGAACTTAGAACACAGAAAAAGTACACACAGAGTTGCATGTTATATTTAAATAATAATGAAATGGTAAACTGTGATAGTTTTAGCTTTAATTTTACACCTGTTATGTTTTACAGGATTGCTTCTAAAGATTTAAGCCAAGATCTCCTGTAGTCAGTTTTTATATGGAAGGCTTTGTGAATAACTGTTCCTGTTTTTCATAAGTTAATATATGTCTGTTATAAATATATTGATGTATTCTTCTTTCTATCTCCTATTTAGTTAAACTATTAATTGTGTAACACCCTGTACAATAGGTAAGTATCAAGATAAGTATATTATTTTTATTAGTCATACATAGCTAATGATACTCACACATAATTCGAAAATTTTATTATTATGTCCTAAATGTCATTAAAATTTACAAATAAGTATATACACAATAATTTACTATAAAAAATGTAATGTAAAAAGTACACTTATATTTTTTGTTGTACGTATTTACTATACGTAGATACATATTTCTTTTACTCATGTTTGTCACAGTATCAGTAGGCACCTCAAATTACTTATTGATTAATTTTTATCAGCATTTAGGTAACTGCATGAGTCAGGTGGTCAAGGTCGATTCCAAAGCCGGATTTTAGAATGAGTCACACTATAATAATAGTAATAATGCTCCAGTTGCTTGGACTCAAGGGACTAGTGTCCCAGGAGCATGTAAAACGTATATTTCCTGGTTACCTACGTTTTGTTTATGAGTGTATGTTTATTATTTGTAAGTAGGTAAGTACTTATATAGATAAATTCATTTTTGGTAAGTACCTAAGTAGTTTAGGTATAAATAATACTATAGGTACCTAATAATTATACCGTTTAAGTCACACATAACCACACCTAAGAGACAGGGTGCTTATTGTACCTTTAGGTTTGTGAAAATGTTTTTTTTATGTCTGCAATGTAGATCTTTAGCTAACTCTTTATTATCTATACAAAATGTAATAGGTCCGATACACACAGGCTGTATATATTGTAAGCGCAGCAATAATTTATCTAGTTCTAGTTTTTATAATGGACCCTGCGCTTAATTAAACGCAATTTGGCAGTGTCCAGTGTTTAAATAAAATTACAAGGTTATAAAATTGTTACTCGTGCGGACGCCATTTTGGCAATCAAATAATTTACTATTTAGATTGATATTATTATTCTGATGTATTCTGATAGAATACCTATGTGTTATGCTGAAATCGAAAGAAAATTGGCTAAGAAACTTTCATAAGATTTTCAAAAGCTTTAAGATGCAGCAATCTGCAAGCGCAATGCCATTAATCAAGAAGAAGAAAATGCTGTTAAATAACGTCTTACTAATTTTTAACTTAATTAATATGGTATACATATTTGTTTGACTTATCTCTAGATGTTAATTGACGTCCTGACGAGTACCTAGCGCTTTAAAAACACGTGCTCTAACGGCGAAAGCAAACATGAGAGCGAGGAAACGAGTAGGTAGGTATTCTATGCCTAACTTTATTCTAAGGAGTCATAAAACTTCCCCTTAAAATAAGTAGGTAAGTAAAGATACAATTTAACTTATTTTAAAATAGGTACGTTACGTGTATGAAATTTAAGCCTCACCAACTTAAATTTCAGCACGAGGCTAACTGGCACATTGATTAATTCTTAGGCTCATAACAATTAAAATGTTCGGGTATGTACATGTCACATTCTGAATAGAGCACTGATCTGGTTGCACAGATAACCATCTGTGTCTGGTTGAAAGCCGTTGAAACTGCCTGTGTATATTGTCTAATAAATCCTTCTTCTTCCCACTGCTGGGAAAAGGCCACCCCTCCCCCAATTTCCTCCTATCATCCTTATCTTATCTGATAACTTTCCAGTTTCTGGAACTAAGAAATCGTGCCAGCATTTCTTTAGTCTACCTCTACGTCGAGTAGGTACCTCCGGGACACTATTCGTTGACGACCTTGGCCCACCTTTCGGGACACATAGAGCACGTGGCCCACCCAATCCCATTTTAGTTTAGCAGCCTTATTGCCTATGTCCACAATGTTAATTTCTGAGCGCAACCAGGTGTTTCGAATTTCGTTTCACACCTAGGATGCTGCGCTCCATTGATCTAGTGATCCGATATAGGTAGCTATAAAATATGCCACAGCGACTCCCTGTGCCTGTGATGATTAGGTACTTGCAAAGTTCAAACACAACACCTGGCGAGCAGATAATAAATTACTAGAAGTAGCTTATTTAATCTATTTTATTTCGAGCAGTTAAAATTGACGTTATTTGATAATGACGTTTAATTATCAAACATGCTGTACCTACACCCAAAATTCTATTTACATTGCGTACATTCATTGATTTTACAAAGAAAAAACCAATTTCCTATCTTATCAGAATCAGGCAATAGAATGTCAGATCATGGTACAAGTCTTACCATTGCTGATATCGCGACGTGGTTATCACAAGGCATGCAAAAGATCCATTTCAGTCCTAGCTTCGGCACCATGGCGAATGCCGCGTTTCCCGTCAGTTTCGACGAAGGGTCCTACGATCTGCAAAAGTTTATGCGGGATCATCCCGGCGGTGTGAACACACTGAGACAATACAGAGGGAGGTCTATTAAAAATGCTATGGTGAAATTCGGACATAGTGCAAGTGCTTTTCATATGCTAAGGGACCTTAGTGTAGATGTTAATTTGAGTGGGAAAGTGAGTGAGAACGGCAGAATTATCATCAATGACGAGGATAAGGTTGATGCTTCGGAAATCGCCTTTTTGGAGGAGTTGGAGGTATTTTATTTTTTTTTGTTTAAACTTAACGTTTTTAGCCAAATTCTGTGTGAAAGTCTCTAGGGGTATATTTGCATCCACCATTCGATAAGGCCATTTCTTAAAATTTATTCCCATGTTAGTAAATCCATAAAATTAAGCCCGGATAAATTATATTATCATTAATAATTAATTTTAATTAAAATATTAAATTCCTCAGTCGAAATATGTAGTAAGTAGATAAATTTTTCAGGTCAGTTTTTTATTTTTTTCGGTATTAGTACTTATTTTCTTATTTAAGTTTCACGTGCAGAATATGATACCTACATGATACATTTATGTAGGTACACTGGTACTTTAAAATTAGAATCCCCAAATTAGAAAACCAAGATCCTTTATAGTCTCAAAGAATAAACAAATGTGACAAAAATTAAGGCGCACAGTTTTATGAATCCAACTAGATCACAAAGTAAGAAGCTATGTCCAGCTGTGGACGTCCGATAGCTGAAATGATGATGATAAAGTTTGTGGCCTAATTCATTATTAGGTAAGTCTATAATTTAGAGTAACTGAATACATTGATGATGTCCGGTACCTACTAATTATTACTCATAGAAAAATATGAGCAACTTCGTTTATAGAGAGCTAGAATTAGGTACTTAATAGAAACTCTAGTTTTCCAACTCCTAACACTGTATTTAATTTCTTATTTTCAATAAAAACATTTTTTTTCCTTAATTTTATTTACTTATCCAATAGAAAAGATAAAACCAAGCCATTATGTTGTACCTAATGCGTAGCTCTAGAGTCTAGACCAAGACCGTGAATTTATTTCTTTGTTTATTTACTTTCGTTTCTCATTAAGGTTTTGGCGCCAATAAAACTAGGAAGTAGTGTAATCAGTTATAATCCGTGGGCAGTTTAACCCCAGCTGCCCCAGTTCAGCTGAACCTGAAAGTTTGAACCCTTTTTCTGTAACGTTTCCATTATCAAACGAATATCATTTAGTAATAGACGATAACTACAAATTTAGATATTCTATGTAAGCTAGATAAATAATTGGAGAGGTAATTTGCCCCTTTTATAGTGTCCCTAGCCCTAGTGTAGGCCCATATGACGTGGCGCCGCCTCGACCGACCAATCGTTCGGCCCACCCTATAAGTAGGTATAGTAAAACCATTTCTAAAATGAACGCCCCTCCACCGAATTCTGTATTTTCTTTTTCTGTGTATTCTGTTTTTCTGTATTTCCTCGCACACGATGAAATCATCACGGTTTTGTGGAGGGGAGTTCATTTTTAGAATGGTTTTACTATAATTATTTCTGCCTAGCATGTTATTTATGAGATCAGTGGGGTACCCTAGTAGTCATTCTATTAAGGCTAGGAAGCAAAATTAGTAATATACCTACCTACCTTGCCAATCGCCTAAAAATTGAATAAGCTACGAAAAAACATTTTAAAATATTGGACCACGAGAAAACAGGGACAAAAACGTTATAAGACCCGTGTCAATTGAGATTCAATGAGCTTAACAATAAGCAGTCGTCTGTATCACACCGAAAAGTAGGTAATATTAGATTATTAGTACAGGATAATAAATACTTAATATAGATTAAGTTTCGAGGAACACTAAATTATCTGCGCAAGTCATAATGCTTCAACGAAATAGGTAGGTACTATTATTTTTAGATATATTTTTTATTTAGCCATTCAACAGCCATAAACAATTGTAGATTATCATTATTTTGTATAGGGCATTAGATATTATTAAATTTTATTTTATTCGGTAAAAATTTAGTTAAATTAGATACTTACACTTTAAAACGAATCATCCTAAATATACAATACTAGCGGCCCGCCCCGTCTCCGCACGGGTACATACATACATACATACACCCTTTTTTTGCATAGGGTTTAAAAAAAAAGTTAAATTATATAGGAAGTTTGAATTTTTTTATTATAAATATTTTTTATTCATATTTTTTATTAATGTTTTTTTTTGTATTTTTTTATTTTATTTACACTTTATTTTATTACATTGACTCCCTCCCCGTACCCCCAGTGACGCTTACATGGAGCATAGATCGCATGCTGGCTAGCTGAGCGCGGTGAGCGACAACCTCGCGACTTTTTTCTAATACTTGCATTTTTAAACTCGTGATATCTTCCGAATGAAATGTCCGAATTGAATAATTCAAAAAGTTATGAAAAGGTATTAAATCCGTCTTGAATATAAAGTAATTTATTTTGATAAGGATTAATACCAAGGTACAAATGAAGAGCCTTTTCAAGAGGCGGCATATATTAGTTAATATTTTAGAATAAAACTGCTTACTGTGTAAAAACTAAAATATTTAGACATATGCTGTCGCGACACTTTTTGTAGATAATGATGAGTTCTGCAAAGTCGTAGTACATGATTTTGTTCTATCATCAATAGTTTTCGCAGCGCACGCGACGAAAGGAATTTTTCAGGTCTTTTTTTTACACCTTATGTTACATTATTGGAGTTTTAGTAAAGATCCCTAATTTTTTTTTAAATATAATATAGCCTATGTTACTCGGGGATAATGTAGCTTTCCAAAGGTGAAAGAATTTTTGAAATCGGTCCAGTATTTTCGGAGCCTATTCGTTACAAACAAACAAACAAACAAACAAACAAACAAATCTTTCCTCTTTATAATATTAGTATAGACTACACAAAACCAATGAATTTTTTTGACGTAGGTATAGAATTGATAAATAAATTACAATTACAATGTGTTTATTTTTTTGGTAAGATAATAATGTTAAGCCATGTTCTGGAAGGAACCTTCTAGTCCACCCCTTATCTTTACCTACTTCTATACTAAAATATTATAAAGCTGAAACGTTTGTTTGAACGGGCTAATCTCAAGAACCGCTAAAAACCGCCGAAAAGAATTATTTCAGTATTGGATAGTCGATGGATTGACTATAGCCTTCCTTCCTCGATAACATTTATCGATGCTACATAAAAATTTCTTACTACTGGGCACAGATCTCTCTATAGAACTAATGGGTCCTATATAATTTACGGCGGTTTGGCGACTGCAGTAGGTTCAGAGCGATGTTTCTCGACTAGGTATTCCTAGATCCATTGCTATACTTTTCCATCTTATGAAATTACGACGGCTGGGGCGCAGCTAAGAGGGTCGCCTGCAACTATAATAAAAAAATCTATTTATTCTTAACAAGCTTTTCGAGCTAACCACGGGCTGGAATATTTCTTATAAAGTACCTAAAGTACCTAAAGTAGAACAGAAATCTAGCACCAGTACAGTAATACAAGCTTCCAGCTTATCACGGGGCTAGATGTTGCTGTGTGAATTGTCGAATAATATGTTAGACAATTCAAACAACGAGTTATTATCTCGTGTCGTAGGTATCGCCAATAGGTATCAAAATAATTAACAATATCAAGGAAAAATAATATTTCCACAGCTGAAACTGAAACTAGATTAAATTAATTAAAGTACCTACTTTTGTATTTATTCAAATGTAAAATTTAATTATATGCTATTTAATTAACTGTTTTGTTGACTCGTGACCAGCGAACAGTAGGCATTACTTTTATAGGATTAGTTTGACAATTATAAAACTAATTTTTGAACATCTGACAGAACGCAATAAAAGCGTTCTGAAGTCATATGTCCGCAGGCATGATGTGTGTGTTGGTGGTATATGCTCCATAGAAATTGAATTGAAGATCTTGATAAGATATCTATAAACAATAGCTAAAACCTCCCAGTAAAAAATCTTATTCACTCTAGCATTATTGATGCCGACAAGTTTTACGAACATTATATTTAATTAATTCTAAATACTCCGCTAAAGTATTTTATTTGGAATCAATTTAAAGAGAGAGGAAGAAGGCAATACCTACTTAACTACGGAACCCTAACAAAAATAGTACCTATATTATAAATACCTGAATATTTTATTTAGTTGTCCGGAAAAACCTTTGGTGACGTGAATTTATTATTATATTTTTCTAGGTAATTACATCAGTATAACTTTCCGGTCTATTAATAAATATGATAAAAGGAGTTAACAAATAAGGAAAAATACGTTAGATAATATTAGTTAAATTATATAGGTACCTAGGAGGATTCAGGCAAGTGGTCCCACGACAAAGCTGGGACTGCAGTCCCAGTCGCCTGATTAGTTTTTTCTTGTTTATTTCTTTGGGCGAGTGGGACTACTCGTAATTTTAACCTCAAATCTATTGTTTAAAGTACAGTTGGCATCATGTCTTATTGTCCTATTGCAAAAAATAAAATACCAACATAATAATAGGAATTTAAAAATCAGTCTTCGCATCGATAAAATACATAGAACAAAATATACAAAATTGATATTAAACAGTTTAACTTATAAACTGATAGGTGTCTAGATGACATTTGTCAAAATGACAGCTATCAAACTTTAAACTGCCACAACTCTGAAACGGCTTGGCCTAGAGATGCTGTACTATTTCAACATTTACGATGACAGCTGTCAAACTTTAAACTGCCATAACTCTGAAACGGCTGGACCTAGAGATGCCCTACTAAGCTCAATCGACAGGTGTTAGAGAGGGCAACATTTTTGATGACAGCTGTCAAACTTTAAACTGCCATAACTCTGAAACGGCTTGGCCTAGAGATACCCTACTAAGCTCAATCGACAGGTGTTAGAGAGAGCAACATTTTCGATGACAGCTGTCAAACTTTAAACTGCCATAACTCTGAAACGGCTTAGCCTAGAGATCCCGTACAAACTCAATCGACAAGTGTTAGAGAGAGCAACATTTTCAATGACAGCTGTCAAACTTTAAACTGCCATAACTCTGAAACGGCTTGGCCTAGAGATCCCGTACAAAGCTCAATCGACAGGTGTTAGAGAGAGCAATATCATAATTAAATAAATAAAATAAATAAATAAATAAATATTACTGGACAATTTTACACAGCGACATCTAGCCCCGTGGTAAGCTCGAAGCTTGTGTTACGGGTGCTAGATTTCGGATATACTTAATATAATATACGTACATAGATAGATATTTTTTTATTATACATATATAACACCCAGACACCCGGAACAACTATCTGCAGATCATACAAATAGTTGTTCCGAGGCGGGAATCGAACCCGCAACCTCTTGCGTCGCAGGCGGACCTTCGCCCGCTGCGCCACAGAGGTCGTTAGTGGATGAGCCGCTAATTAGTAGGTAATAACTCAAGCTGGTACTATTACGTTTCCACAGCTGGGACACGGACTTCTCCAATGACAAAATAATTAAGCTATGTTTATGTTAACATAAGTCAACATATGGAATTGAACTGAAGAAATGTGTTTTAATTATGATGTTGCTCTCTCTAACACCTGTCGATTGAGCTTTGTACGGCATCTCTAGGCCAAGCCATTTCAGAGTTATGGCAGTTTAAAGTTTGACAGCTGTCATCTAAAATGTTGCTCTCTCTAACACCTGTCGATTGAGCTTAGTAGGGTATCTCTAGGCCAAGCCGTTTCAGAGTAATGGCAGTTTAAAGTTTGACAGCTGTCATCGTAAATGTTGAAATAGTACGGCATCTCTAGGCCAAGCCAGGCAGTTGTGGCAGTTTAAAGTTTGACAGCTGTCATTTTGACAAATGTCATCTAGACACCTATCAGTTTATAAGTTAAACTGTTTCAAGGATAATCACTATTAGGACCTTAGGACAAAATACATACTTCGTCATCATCATGTCAGCCGTTGGACGTCCACTGATGGACATAGGCCCCCCTTAACGACCTCCAGGTATAACGGTCGGATGCAGCCTGCATCCACCGTGAACCAGCAGCCTTAACAATATCATCGAGCCATAAAAAGGAAACTAATATTATTTTTCTGTGGTTGAATCGGCCAATATCAGACGTTTCGTTTTACATATTCTAAGTTCTTTGTGATTGATTCTTATGGGGCGACGAACGTAATGTGTCAATTGGCGAGGCGTATCTAAGAAAAGGAACGTGCTTGGCGACAGCGATTTGTTTATTATTGTTTAATTTGCAGTCGGAATTTAACGAAATTCTCCATAATACGAATTTTCCGGACATATGTTGTCGACTCATGAATCAATATTTTTTTATGTTTCGTTATTTAAATAAGGTTTCGATCGAGTCTACCGTACCCCTGCACGAAATTATTAATATAGATATTATAGCCCTCAGGTGTTAAGAGTAAAATACCTGTTTTGAAACAAAAGGGCAGTCCTTTATGGATATCCTTGTTTTTAGGAATCATTCGCATAATTATAGTTCTTATGACATTCTTACTAAAAAAATACAATAAAATAAATCCTGAGTTATGTGATTTGATTTTGCTGTTAACTGTACATTAAAGCAAATTGGGTATATGGTCCAAGTCGACCAATTCAAAAATGTGTTCAGGCGTCTGGGACCGCAGTCCAAGTTTTGTATGGGCCCACTCGCCTGTATCCTCGTACCTAGAAATATTTGTGATAGCTTAGTGGCCTGTAGCATGGATTAAAAGTCAAATTATTATTTTTTCACGTGAAACTACTGAACGAATTTTATTACCTTAAATTATTATTATTTATTACCTTAAATTTATAATTTTACCAGCGACCTGCCTTCGCTTCGCCTCGGGTACTTATTATAACTGTACTTAAAACCGTCATCTTGAATCCGCATCAAAATCCGATGCGTAGTTTTAAAGATTGAAGCATACATAGGGACGGACAGACAACGACAGCGACAGCGACTTCGTTTATATTATATAGTGAATAAAAAAAATAACCCTGGTGTGAGGCATCTTTCGAACCCACGACCTTCGGGTAATCCCGAAGGTCGTGGGTGCAAAATGCACAACTTTAATAAGTTGTGCATTTTCCCTACGAAGTCAACACGGCAGATAGGTACTTTTCCTGCAAAATATTTCGTTGTTAAGCCCTCATTTAAAATCTTTCGCCATCATTCGTGCAAATTAGTTATTCAATAGTACAGTAAGTGCGATCGATTTCTATGGAAAACCCTTGCATTATTTATTTATGGACTGTCATAGGCCCGTCGACGAGACGGAGTGCAGTTCGTAGTAATTATATGTTTTGGAGCCGTGTTGGCTAAGTAGGAGCACACTCTACTTTTATTCCGAAGGTAGTCGGTTCAAACCCCACTGTATTTTTCTTGAAAAATTTAAGTGCACTTTGGAACATGTGCTCTGACACTATGTGAATGATTATGATATTTTGTTTTATAGTTTCGTTCATATTTGGAAACATTTAGGTATTATAGTGCCATTATTAAGCTATATGCCTATAATTTTTAATCATGTTCTGTAATATTAATTTATAATTCGTCGTGTTAATGGGAAAACCAACTAAATGCCAAAGTAAATTGACACTTAGTTGGTTTTCCCATTAACACTAAATGGGAAATTAATTAAATGGGAAAACCAACTAAATGCCAAAAAAAAAAATTATAGGCGATAAAGTAGATATTTACCCGAGCAGCAGAGGTGTAGTGTGTTACCAAACATCTGTTTCCAGTTGCCTTGTTTCCTGTTTTCATACTAACATTGCGGAAGTTATTAGTTATTAGAGTTTTATCCTTATAAATACATAGTGAAGAGGAATGTTATATAACAATTATATTATTCAAATAATATAGCGATTTAACACAGGGTGATTTAGAAGAATCAATATCGTTATGTTTAAATTAATAAATCTTAACACTGCTCAGACGTAAACTACATTCAGCAATTCATAACTATCTAACCTTGAACAGCAGAGTGAATAATAATTCATCAATTAGAAAAAAATGTCTCTATATGTACCGAACAACTACCTCAGAGGAGTACGTCGCCTACGCCGGCTGTTCGAAACTCTCACGACCAGAACGCGCCTCGCAAACAATAAATAAATAAATATTGCCGGACAATTCACACAACAAACAATACGTCGACGCAACGTGCACTTCTATTGTTGAATGCATTTTCAAATTATTATCAACCTAAATGTATTTTTTTTTATCGACAATATCAATATAACTCTTATCTCATTATTAGTACTACTTGCTGTACTACTGAATAATTAATTAATTTACATAACTCATAAACTCTTATCTCAATATTTCTAAGTTTTAATTAGTAGTAATAATGTATTTTAAAATTTTATATTGTTAAAATGTAGTGTTTTAGATAATGTTTTTGTGTTATACCTAACTTGTTATTAGACTTGAACGTTTTGTCGTGAAATTTATTGTGTTAGATTAGTTTAAGGTTCCCATAAGTTAGCATAAGGTAAAATAACTATTTTTATTTAATCAATTACTCTTTTCTATTAGGTAGGTAATGTAATGCTTTAAAAGTCGTAGCTATAAATACTTGAAAACTCCAATTTATGGTGTTCCATATTTTTAAATAAAGGACATTTAACTGTTCACTACAATTTTATTTTTGCTCGCAGATTTTTTTAAAAATTACAAGCTCTATCTCAGCATGTACCAGTTAGAAATCAAGTAAAGTAAAACCTGGCTGGTAACCAATATATTTTAACTGAAAATGCTTAATACTATTAATTTTAAGATAACCAATATTTGAGCACCTCTACAACCGTAGAGGGTGCTACGGAGCTACGAGACATTCGTAGCAGTGAAAAGATTACAACGCACACTTACTTTTGTTTGAATAGCACTATGAAGTCTGCCATAGGATAAATGTTTGTACAATCTTCAGATCTGATTCGGGTGTTCTGATTGTATGTTGTTTTATTATAATAAAAAAAATAATTTTATCGGATATCTCGAAGAAAAATCCAGAGGTTTTTTGGCTTTCGTTAGAACTTACGCGCCACGAAATCAAAGTCGAGTGTACTCTCACTTAGCAAACCTCATTTATAATTAATTATTCAATATTTATGACTAGCCGAGCAGCCGACAGCTTCGTTTGTCAAAATCGTTAAACTTAAATTTTTTTTTCGTCTGAAATTATGATGATGATGAGGTGTTATTTGTTACCAGGGTCGCCTAGACTGGTCGAAGCCGATCCTGAGCCAGCTGGAGGCGGTGGCGCCGCACTACGCGCGCTGGGTGAACACCGCCGTGTACCGCGACTGCCGGTTGTTCGCGCACCCGCTGCTAGAGGCGCTCACGTACACCGCCTGGTACCTGGTGCCCGTGTTCTGGATACCGATTATATCATATCTGGCGGTCACTCAGTACTATGATCGTGTTCTGTGCGCTGGTAAGATTATTTACTAGCGTTCCTTGTGTTGGCGCCCTTAGTAAATTCCAACCTCTGTGGCGCAGCGGGCGAAGGTCCGCCTGCGACGTAAGAGGTTGCGGGTTCAATTCCCGCCTCGGGATAGCAATTTGTATTTATTCTAGGTGTCTGGGTTTTATATGTAGGTATATGTATTATAAGAAAGTATATTATGTATGTGTATTCTATTAACCCGCCGTTTGTGACGTCACTTTGACTTACGTGGTTTGTGACGCCGGTCATACGGACCGGGTTTTTCAAATTGAATTTTCTTAAAAAGTTTTACTGCAGGGAATATTTACTTATTTAAATATTGAAAAGCTATGTTTTTTTATAATAATACAAGGTTATATCTTAAATTAGTTATCTTTTATTCATTACTAGCTTTCCGCCCGCGGCTTCGCCCGCATTATATTAGATTTTAAAAAAGCAGTAAAAAGTATCCTATGTCCTTCCCCCGGTTCTAAGCTGCCTCCCTGCCAATTTTCAGCCAAATCTATTCAGCCGTTCTCGAGTTATAAGTTCAGGCACTAACACGACTTTCTTTTATATATATAGATTAGGCTTACATAGTTAAAACATTAAAAATAACCAAATTATTTCTAATGTTGACTTTAAATATCAGAATTTTCAACAAAAAAAATTTTTTTTAACCTAGTCAGGCTTTTTCATGTTTATTATACTGCCGTCCGTTATCTATAAAGCGGCTAAGTCGCAAAAGTAAGTTTCGAGAAAAACGCAAAAAACTAAAAAAAAAAATTTAAAATTGCTGCCATTTGATTACTATTTTTCGTAAAACCGATTTTTTGACACTGAAAGATAGAATGACGTGAGTACTATCGAATGGTTTTGCTTTATACTTATCTTTCTTATAAAAATTATTCACAAAATGATTTTTTGCATTTAGTTTTTGTAATGATTTAATGAAAATGCTAAGTTTACACGACTATAAAGCGGCTATGTATACCTTAACGGCGTTTTAGTTAAGGATTTGCACATAACTGCTTTATAGCGTAGGTTAGTTAATTTGGAGTGCGACATAACCGCCATTTTAGCATAGTAATTTGCTACATAACCGCTTTATAGCTTAGAACTGCAATAAATAATGAAGAAACAAAACAAGACTTAAAAGAAGTTATGATACTTTAACGTCGTTGTAGCTTACCAAAATCGAGTAACCGCGTTTTAGCTGTGCATCTCAGGGCAGGGCTTCCTTTAGCTCAAAATAGTTAAATGACTTTAAATGCTTTTTAGTTAAGTATTTGCAGATAGCCGTAATTTAGCGTTGCAAATTTAATATTGTGTGTTACTTAACCGCTTTCTTAAACCACAAACTATAAGCGATACGAACACGTGTCCTAGACAGATTGATAGAGAATTTTAAACTGTCTATCATGGCATTTAAAAGTCAAAATTGACCAAATGTCACTTAGCCGCCTTTTAGGTAACGGACGGCAGTATAATAGGAACTAAACACAAAAAGGTATTCTTTTTTGTTTGATTATTTTTGTACCATATTTAACTATGACTATTTTACTTACGTAATCTGTGACCCCGGTCTCACGCACCGGGTTGGCACCAAAACTCACACACGTCCAACTGCCTCGCCCACGCGGGGTGTACCGACGGTAGAGTACGCAAAATCAGGAGAGTACACGATATTGCAACTCAATTGGTTAACTGGTAAAAAAGTTATTCGACTTTTTCGATCCACCCGGTCTCACAGACATACAGGTCACAAACGGCGGGTTAAGGATATCAGAAATCTAGCACCCGTAACACAAGCTTAAAGCTTATCACGGGGCTAGATGTTGCTGTGATAATTGTCCAGCAATATTATATTAAAAATATAAATGTATAAAACGCAAGCGAAGCTATCGGCGGGTTGGCTAGAACTTAATGTACCTAACAGTTTAAATAGTTCTAGAAACTGAGCCTTTATATACAAAATTAATTTACCACAGACGCCTGTAGTGAGCCAGCTTTATCTCCCTGGGGATACCTGTTGCACCTGGCTTCGGGCACGTTGATCTGGTCTGCGCTGGAGTACACGCTGCACCGGTGGGTGTTCCACCTAGACCCTGGATCCTCGCTGCCTCTCATTAAGTTCCACTTCGTCTTGCACGGCATGCATCATAAGGTCAGTCTCCAACAGAGTTTTAAGGGTACTTTTATGTAGATAAGCAACCGTTTTACGTTTCCACTGCTGGGACTTCACTATAAGACAAGAAGGATTACCTATGCCTTGGTGGACAAGAAAGGTTGGCGAATGACACATTGTTAATTGTTACACTGAAGTGTTTATGTTCTCTGAAAATTTTTGATGATGAAAAATTTGTTGCCCAATTTTTCTAGAATATTAAGATAATATAAAGTGTGTGTATATGTGTGAATGTAAAGTTAAGATAGGAACATAATCAAATGGAAGTCTCCAAAACCTTGTGATCGCTTTCTCTTTTCTAATTGACTATATTATATCTCAAGGAAATAACTTAGTACATGGCGACATCGAATTATATCTCCATTGATAAGTGAAGTTTAGATAGAAATGGAGTATAATAGGTTATTGGATTATATTGGTATTTGTAGATGTTATCTGTCGTTTTAAAGTTATTGCTGCCCTGAATAAATATAGACACTCCTGAGCCTTTTGTTTGTCTGTCATCTCTTAAGCTGTAAAATTAACTGTAAGATTATGATTTGAATCATGATTTAATGTTTCATAGCAAAAAGGTAATAATATTAATGTAATAACTGAAACTAAAAAAAAGGGGCTATAACGGTGAAGGCAAAAAGTTTCAAGGACATGTGACATTGACCAACCCGCTCTTGGCTAGCACGGTGAATTAAGGCCTAGTCTCTCTCGTGAAGACAGAAGTCCCAGTGTCCCAGCAGTGGGAACATAAATAGGGGTGACTATGAGTTGAAACGTCAAAACTGTTTTAACTGGCTTCTGGTGAATCAATAGAAGTTAACTTACAAAGTGGTTTGAATATAATAATAAAAAACAGAAGGAGGAGAGAGATTCAAAGTTATGTAACTAAATGTTGTTCAAAATGAATGATTTTTATTTATGACGTAACTTTTTGATGGCGTTGTGGTTATCGTACCAGAGGTACTGTGGGACGTAGGTTCAATTCCTACTATAAAGTACCTATTTTCGTGTTTTTTCGAATATATACAGGGTGGGCCTTAACTGTGTACCCGGTTTGTTTCGTCTATATCTCAAAATCCAGCAGGCGGGCGGAGACGCGGGCGGTGTGGTAAGACGCGCCATTTCGTGGAAATTTTAGTAGCAAAGGAGCCATTCACTGGAGCTCAGCGTGCGGTGTGCGTTCGCGCATATTATGAACGCGCATTTTCTATGAAATACGGCTCTATAATTCCTCTAGCTGATATTGCAGCCCACACAACGACTTTAGGGCTGTGCAGAGGATGTTGATGCATCTGTCGGGGATTAGTCTCCGCCCAAAACCTACAATTTTGTTTGTTTACGTGGCCATTGAGGTGGAAGTTGGCCTCGTCACTAAACAATATGTTAGAGAAATTGTTAAAACGTTCCAGCATTACATTGACAAAATTTAGTCGAAGATTAGCATCATTTGGCTTTAATTCTTGCGTTAACTGAGTTTTCTGAATTTTATAAGCTTTAAGATGCAAATCATGATGCAAAATCCTCCTCAAAGTGGTCCTCTTGATATTCAAAGATTGCGCCTCGCAATTGTCACAGAATTATTGTTCCCATAATATGCGCGAACGCACACCGCACGCTGAGCTCCAGTGAATGGCTCCATTGCGACTAAAATTTCCACGAAATGGCGCGTCTTACCACACCCCCCGCGTCTCCATCCGCCCGCTGGATTTTGAGATATAGACGAAACAAACCGGGTATACAGTTAAGGCCCACCCTGTAGATAGCTTGATGAGTTGTAAAAGTGTTGTTATTTACAGGTACCCTTTGACGGCTATCGGCAGGTCTTCCCGCCGATACCGGCCTTCGTGCTGACGTGCATTATCTATAGCCTCCTCCGACTGTTAATGTCAGAGCCTCTGATCAAGTTAGCTGGTGGTTTGGCAGGTATGATTGATTCTCTTTTATAAATAATAGACTAAGATATTTATTCGGTAGGTACTGACTTCGGAAAACACACATACCTACAATTTATATACTAGGTAGGTACTAAACGAAAACTAATCTATGAAACAAAAAAAAAGGATTTAAGTTAGACACTAGACAGACATTCTAAAATGTTTGTGTGCGCTGTACTTCAACTACTTGTTGCCGAGGTAACGTTTTTTAATTAATAATATAATGCATTTTTAACATTTTTTACATTCTATTTTAATATAGTATCTAAATTTTGTAATTTTGGCCAAATGCTACCAACGGCCTTGTTTTGAATGTTATCAGGCGACATGAGGTCGGTAAATTCGTCAATACCTAGATATCGGCTCGATAACGCACCTGCCCAATATTAGGTACCTATACGATACGGAATAGATACCTACTCCTATCTTACAAACCATTTATCTTTTACATCACGTATAGTCTGGTGATTGATTAAAAACTATCAAATTATTAATTATAGATTGTTTATAATAGTAGGTTAGGTAACTATTGTATGACTTATTTGTTATTGAGTATGAGTAATATCGATAAGCGTGAAAGTAAAATAGTTACTCATGAACTGATTGATAATAATTAATTTAATAATAGCTGGCAGCAGATGAGCAGACGTCAACCTGAACCTGAGTGTATATACTTTTTTTACGTGAGGAAATCCTGAACGGATACCATTTCATTTTTATTTTAATATACCCAAGCCGCAGAATGGCCTTGAACTGATAAATATTTATGGCCTAAACGTAATCTTCAATAGCTTATTTGTACTACTCAAAATATGCTTATCTTCTAGTAAAGAACCTTCCTATATCCATATTCGCCATTGTGAACATTTAACTCGCTGGTTAACGATGGCACTAAAAGTATGACAATTTGCATAAACACTTAGTTTACTTTGTAACTTTTAAATTACAAACTATATTTACCACATTGCGCAATGGATGGATATAAAATCTTGCTCGTTAAAGATTTACCTTATTTGTGCATTCAAATTACTATAACACCTCTTCATCGTCGTAACAACCGATATTTATGTATTCGACAGTCTACAAAAATCTACAGCTAAAACAGCTGCAGCCCGACAGGCTGCAACACCTCCACACCGTGCCGTAGATACGAGCGTGTGTCATGGGCACAGATAGTGTTAGTTGACTTGTCCACGTAATTATTAGAAAATGGTATGGGAAAAAATTACAAGATCCCTACGTAACCTTGGTCCTCAAGTGGGAGTCTAACCCACGATATGAGGTATGGGATAAATTAAAGCTCTTACGTAACTCCTCGATAGCGTAGTGGTTAGCGCAACCAGGGCTAAACGGAGTAACCCATACCATTTTCTTATAATCTAGAAAACTTAAGTGAGATCACTATAAAATAAATATTACTGTCCATGTAATGTTTAGGATGTTGCAGTAATAGGTGGTATAATTATTAATTGTTTGACAGGCTACCTGGCGTACGACATGATCCACTACTATGTGCATCACGGGAACCCGAAGGATGGCTCCTATCTGTACGCCATGAAGCGGTATCACTCCAATCATCACTTCATTAACCATGACAAAGGTAAGAATTAAGTTAATTAATAGTTATAATAAAGAATACCTACTATAAAAACTGTCGTGGTTTGATAAATTCATATTGAGATAAACGGGCAATACACGAACCTTTTGATCCTGAAGTGTTTGATCCTGAAAAGTCTCACGTTTTGGGACGAAACGGTTGATCAAAATTCAACGTAAAAAAGGTTCGTATATTGCCCGTTTATCTCAATATGAATAAAAAAAGACATTTATTGATAAATAAATATTATATCTTTTATCTATTGGTTTATACAAGTAATGAATGTTAGACATTTCGGATATAATTATCGTGTCCGCAGCGCATTGCATAGCGCCGCTTAGCGTTCGCGTCCGGATTGCTCACGTAAGTAGCCCTCTTACATGAGTGATCTGGAAGCAAACGCGGAAACAATAAACATTCGATAAAAAAATAAGCCTACGTGAGAAAACGCACGTTAATAAAGTACGAATTGAGTTCGCATCGGATCGCTTTGCATTCGCAATCACGTTCGGTTAGTTCACGTAAAACGCTGCTTTTTATAGATTGAGTCATTAAGTACCTGTATCGCAATGAAGAAACAACATTAAAAAAAAATTATTCATCTAAAAATGAAAAAATAATAATTAAATCAAATGTATACTACGATATTGATAGGCCCTTAGCATGTTTTAGGTCTGTGACAAGCAACGCTGGTTTTCCAGCAGAACTTTATACCTAGATTTAGCATTTTTTAATGTGTTCTTTCTCTTGTTACAGCGTTCGGCATAAGTAGCAAGTTGTGGGATTACATTTTCATGACATTTGTGAATGTGAAAAAATTGAACTTTAGTTTAAATTGGGACTTTTGATAAGTATTTACAATTTGTTGTTACCTCCGAGGTACGAATCGTCAACACTACACAATGTGTCTGACTTTCTACATAATTTGTGTCCGTTATTCAGTTTTATTTGTATAACATTAATAAGTAATTTTTATTTCAACATAATTTTAGAAAGATTGTATTTATAAGTTTGAATTTAATTATATTGTGTAGTTTTATATGAAAATGTTACTTATTTATAGATATGCTTGGGAACATTTGACTGTGATAATGATAAAAGTAATTATCTTTTAGTTTGTGAGGCCAAAGCCACTGTATAAGTAGACCTGACTATAATCCTAAAGAAATATGAAAAGAGTTGTGTGTAAATAGTGCGCTCATACCAATGTTATTTAGGTAGGTACCTACTATAAATTTAATGAGTTTAATATTTATAACCTGTGAACGTATATATTTTTTAATATTCAATTATTTTCATAGATTATTTAAATATTGGTGTGAGCGAACTATAGATACCAAAACAATCTTGATTTATGTAAGTATGTTTTCTAATAAATTTATGTATTTTATTATGTGCATGTTTTTTATTTAATGATTTACAAAAAAGTCTTATAACATTTATATTATTAGAGTTTGTCAGTTGTATGGATATCTAAATAGTAAAACGTCGTTTAATTAAAAAATTTTGGTAGACATATCTACTGATACTGAATGGAAAGCGTGCTTTCCGTGACTATTACATCACTCGAATTATCGGTGCATCATGCTTTATCAATTTAAAGGTTCTATCACACGAGACGTGATGAAATAATTCTTGATGAATTTACCAAAATTAAATTCAGTTTCCTTTGCAACTTACACAAAAAACAACCTGTCATTAAAGTAGTTACGTAAAAATGAGTTCATTGTTACTTTGGTAAATTAAAATGATATTGTTTAATTTATAAATGGAACGGTAGTTTACAGCTTATAATGGATATGAAAAAGTGTGATTTTGTTTGTGTTTTAACGTTGGTGAGTTGTTTGTTAGTGAGTAACGTGAGTGGTATTTGCATCCCAGGATGGGACATATTGGAGGACTTATTGCCAGATCTCTGTCCTCTGTTGACCAGCTTGACAGAACCAGTAAGGAATTTGTTCAAATCCCACACCATTGGTAAGAGTTCAATTTTTTATAGCTTTTATTTAATTAATTAAGCTCTAAATAGTAGTTTATTAGAAAATCAGTGTGTGGATTTAGGTAACACACTGATTTTCTAATAAACTACAGCACTACTGATTATACCTACTAAAGATTTTCTTTGGTTTAAAGTATCCTGTTATAATAGTACATAATTCTATCTAAATTTCCACCCCTGGGACACAGAGACTTCTCTCAAAAAAGGTTCAATCATATCCTAAAATTAAACACAATATCTCTGAAAACAAACAAACTTATTGACCGACCCTAACAGATTTATTATTAAAATAGATGACAGTGCAGATTATAGATCCTCCACATAAAATTATAATAAGGTAGAGGTTAACATACTTACATACATACTTTCTTTATATTATTAAAGTTTTGTCACAAGTCTTGAAACTTAACAGAGGAAGACGGCCCAATAACACCCGAAATGGTGAAGGAATGCCTCAAGTGTGGCCGTGAGCTCTCTCTTGCGAAGAAGAAAAGGGGTAACGACCTGGTGAAGAACGGGATCAGCCTGGACGACTGTTCTCCAGCTATGATGCACTTCTTCTCCACTTCTCTACCCAAGGATGCGAAGAAGTCGTGCGAAATATCTCACGATATTATAACAGCGACTAAGATGCTTCAGATGAAGTTGTGTAGCAGGTTTGTACTAGCTGCTCTATGGTTTTTCCCGCGTAATAACATTCTTTCTACATACTCACTCACATACTCTTTTCCGGCACTTAAACATCCATACTGTATACTATAATATTATACAGCTGAAGAGTTTTTTGATTGGTTGTTTCTTTGTTTGTTTGAACGCACTAATTCTAGGAACCTCTGATCCGATTTAAAAAATATTTCTGTGTTGGATTACATTTGACGTGGAAGATAGACTACTTATATTATATTAACTATTTATGTAAAACGAATCAATATTTTTGATTCAATATAAGTTGACTTAGTATAAGCTAACGATTGTTTATACTTTTGTCTACAACACCAACCGATGTTTTATGATTAGCCACGCCTAACTATTAACCGCACCTCGCCGGTGCTACCATTCCATTCCCTATTCCCTACAAACGCTAAATCATGTCAAGGTTAGAAGACGAATTGTAATTTGATTAACGTAAATTAGCACTTGCTATTAGACCTGCTAATTTACTAGGAAAATCGTCATTAATTTCTTACATTCCTTGCCCTTCGGGGGGTGGGGGAGGAATGATTTATAGTATTGATTGGTGGGGATCAATTAGATGGGGCTGTGTGACGCAATTTGATTCCGTAGATCGAGTGATACGAACCTTTATTTAAGATGATGCAAGATGGCACCTTGCCTTATTAAAGAATAGATTAGCTAAGGTTTCGGGAATATTTGCTTTACAATGTCCAAGTGATCTTTAAGATTTTATGGAAAATAAATGACATAAATCTTTTAAAAAAATCTTCAAATGGCTTTGACAGCCATCTCATATATGAATTATACAGCTATATTTATTTATTTATTTTAGTTGCTACGTAACCCCAAATACATTCATGGCATTCCTTGAGCACCAAGTGATACGAGTGG
Organism: Chloroclystis v-ata; assembly: GCA_963691955.1. NCBI lineage: Eukaryota > Metazoa > Arthropoda > Insecta > Lepidoptera > Geometridae > Chloroclystis > Chloroclystis v-ata. Next base: position 8,790,789 of record OY829898.1, on the reverse strand, counting down.
AGGATCCAGGGTACTGCAGCCCTGTCAGCGTCAAGTACAAGTCTAGCAAGTACCGCACAGCTGAGGGGACGAGCAACAACCCCGTGCGACCAGAGTGGGGGAGGACAAACGCCCCATTCGTGAGAATTGCTAGGCCGAGGTATTCAGATGGTGAGTTACTTTGTAAAGTAGCAAGTAGAGCCTTGACAGTCAAGTACAAGTCTAACAAGTACCGCACAGCTGAGTCTCGTGGAACCAAGTCTTCATTATAGTTATATCAAACGATTGTGTTAAAATACTAAAACGATTTTATACAGTTTCAAGAAGTATTAGTACTTATGAGGCAGATTATGGTATAAATAAAGTGTAGATCGCGTCGATCTTGATCTCTATGATCAAAGGGCAGAAGCTAAACTACAGTCGTATACTTCGATATATACCAAACGGTGCACTTAGCTGTGTTGAAGTAAACTTTACTGAGTTTTTAGCACGAGAAAAATATCTACACACAAACTTAGTCTAAACGCAACAAATTACAATACTAGAAAATATTTATATAGACTGTTAAAATAGGCCAATTACCTAATAAATATTTTCGTCAATGAAATTAATAATCTCGAAGGAATGGGAGCAAACGGAAATAGACTTTTGATAAAAAAATGAATCATATTGTGAAATAGGCGTTTTAATCTGTATTTTGTTATCGATGCAAAGTAATACACACCTGCAGGAAAAAAAATCAACATTTTGTCAACAAATATCTTCTTCGTCTCAGGAATCTACTCCATGCCGGTAGCTATGAGTGGGAGGCAGCTGCCCAACCCTCGGATGCTATCCACCAGGCTGTTCTACGACCACCCCACCTCCAGCAGGACCATGACGGTCATGAGCATGCAGTGGGCCCAGTTCATCACGCATGATATGGTCTTCCAGGTCATGGAGTCTACTGGTTTGTACCACAGCGGATTCTAACAAAAAAATGTTTTAATAAGTTAAAAAATTAAGTATAAGTTTAGGCTTAGATTAATTGACATTTATTGCTCGGTTTATTGAAATAAACCGAGTATAGTGACCATTTTTGTTGTCATTTATTTATTTATTTTAGGCAACCAACAGAAGATACACCTTAACATAAGTACCTAATTGTCATCAATTAAGTCTAAGATTATATTTGTTAACTCCTTATTTTATGACGCAATATAAACTTTTTATGTAATTAATCTGAGTTTCTTAAAGGCTATAAAACACCTATAATTAATGTTATCCAGATGTTTTATTTTTGTATGTTGTAATAATAACAATCACAAAGATTTGTATAGTTGTTGTACTATGTATGACGATATTATCTATCCATGTCGTGTGCTCTTATAAAAACCAGTTTTTTCAGATGTAAATAGGTACTTGTAGATAAATGCGTCGATAAGAAATTGGAAGATTTAGATTGGGTCTAGATTACTCTAGATTTGCTGTATTGATTGAATTATGTATCTTTCCCATATTTTCATTTTAAAATTTTGGTATTACTCACCCTTTCTTTTATTGTAGTAAGTTTCTGTCATCATCATCACAACAACCCATTTTACGTCCCTGGGCAAACTTCTCTCCAGTAGAACCCATTATAATGGGTTATACACTCATTCTTAGCCCGCCACGTCAAGTGGTAAAAGGGTAGGGTAATATTCCGCTGACCCGCTTTCTATTATGTACATTCCGTCCATTAACTGATTACTGTTTGCAAAGGGTGATTTCTAGGCTCAAAATCGCACAAGCACATAAATAATTGGACTAATATTTGCATGCTAGCTTGGGCTGGGTTAAACAATTTACGATCTGACATCTATACAAACTGTTTTACGTATTTCCGCAAGAAAATATTTTTGACCTCTTCAGTACCACACAAAAAAAATCAGTAATAGGTACATATATAGCTGAAAAACTGAAAAATGTTTATAAAAAATATTTCAGACAAAGGCGGTATCCAGTGCTGCCTTGGCGACGGTCTAGAAATCCTGCCAGCTGAGCTGCTCAACGACAAATGCATCCCCATCTCCGTGCCTGATGATGACCCCTTTTACCGACCTTATGGAGTCAGATGCTTGAACTTCGTCAGGAGTTTCACCACTCCAAGAGATGATCTCAGTCTTGGTCATGCTGAACAGGTAGGGAAATAAAGAATTCCTTTAAATAATTATTTGACTTGACGACCTCTATGGCGCAGCGGGCGAAAGTCTTCCTACGACGCATGAGGTAGCGGGTTCGATTCCTGCCTAGGAACAATACGATATGCAGAAATTTGTTCCAGGTGTCTGGGTGGGATCTATGCCTGCAAAACCAACCTATTAGGTAGATGTGGTGTATATACCAAATTTCTTGGTAATAATAATTAATGTTTTGAATTCACTCTTTGAATTGATTTATTAAATCTGAATTGAGATCTTTAACATTTTGTAGTAATAAGCGTCCGCAAACAATTCACAGGAAATTCGATTCTCAAGGTCTAAGGTTATAATTTTACATAATCAGAGCGAGGTCGCGAGGTAACAATTTTATTTAGTTTAATTAAAAACTTCAGTTCAGTTACTTCATTAGATATAGTTTAAAAAAAATATATATCAGCTAAGAACCATATAAAAAAAAATAAAGCGATTGCTGGAGATTGCAACGTAAAGTTAAAACAAAAAAAGACTATAGTAACTTGCCTATCCGATTAGAATTTACGATTATTTTTATCACTAATTCACAATACTGTGAATATAATAGGCAGTATAATGAATATATACATATGTGTGAATATATAATATAATATGCATACGTCATGCACGCGTTCTAGAAATAAGGATCTTATTTAATATTATCGTAGTATGCTCGATAAGCCTTCAGTGATATTAGATTGATCACGTTACACAATATGTTAAGAAAATACCTACTGTTTTATATTTTTGTTAAAAATATAATGGAATTTATTTATTTAACAATGTAGTAATTATTATATGTTCTATGAATATGATAAAATGTGGTAGGTAATGTGATACATGTGCTCCTTTTGTTATTTAATGTTGTTTATAATTTGTTAATTCCGATATCATAAATATCTTGACAACCTCTATTTAATTTTAACGTTTGTTTTAATAAAAAAGCATTTGATTATGATGTTTTTTTATTTAATTTCAGATGAACACGGTCACAAGTTTCCTTGATGGTTCTCAAGTCTATGGTTCCGATAAGACGCTCGCATCAAAGCTACGTATTAAGATTGGAGGCAGGCTGAGGCAGGACTCCAAGAAATGTGACAAGCGAGGCTACCTGCCGGCCGTGGATGATAAATACGCGGTCTGTGATGTCAGGAATTCTTCAGACCCTTGCTATTTAGCAGGTTAGTCGGGAGATAATTAAACGCAAGTTGCAATAAATACGTTGTACGCAAACACACAAAATATCATCATCATAACCCCTATTTACTTCCCACTGCTGGGAAACAGAAACTTCTCTATTGACGAGACGCTGGCCAGTAAAGCTTGGTGAATGACACATGTCCTTAAAACTTGGTAGGTACTTTTCTAAATAAAATTCTCTGTCCTTGTCAGTTTACAGTTCAGATCGAGTCTTCATCATGTTCTATTATTGGCCTGCCCATTCTTATTTCAACAAACTAACTTATACTAAACAAACTAGTCAATCGTTTTTTCAAAACTTTTGTCTGTTTCCAGGTGACATCAGAATAAACCAAACCCCAACTCTAGCGATGCTTCACACGCTGCTATTACGAGAACACAACCGTATAGCAGACACCCTGAGCTCTCTGAACCCGCTGTGGACTGACGAGAAGCTGTACCAGGAGGCCAGGAAGATAGTGGTGGCGGAGCTGCAGCATATCACTTATCAGGAGTGGTTGCCTTTGAATTTTGGTAAAACTCTTTTGTAATGTCATTAGGATGAAAATAGTGTCTATATGAGGAGTGTCTATTAATGAATTCATAAGCATTAAGACTGACCTAAGTATAAGTGGTTTCTGGAGTGAAATTTGAAATAGTCTGGATGGGAGTATGTTGACAAGCCTTTGTTGAAGAAATATGGAAAACCAATTGTCGGTATCGAGTAAACTAAATGTAATATTGATAATGAAACTGAGCTGGATACCTGGGTGCAAGACTACAAAGTAGAGTAGTTTGTTCCTGGTGTCTGGGTGTTATAATATGTATAATAAAAAATATCTATCTATGTATGTATATTATATTAAGTATATCAGAATTCTAGCACCCGTAACACAAGCTTCGAGCTTACCACGGGGCTAGATGTCGTTGTGTAAATTGTCCAGTAATATTTATTTATATTTATTTATTTATTTATCCTGCAAATTTTTGTACCTACCTCCAAACACGACAAAACCTGTTTGATTCCTCAATAACGTCTTACAATTCCCCCAGGTGAAAACTACCTCCGATACTACCGCATATCACCGACCGGATTGTACAGCCGCGATTACAACGAGGAGGTGAATCCTGGCATCATCAACAGTTTCGGAGCCGGCGCGTTCAGGTTCCTCCACACCTTGATACCGGAGTGCATGATGCAGCTGCCTGCTCAGCACTGCGCGGGGTATCAGGCGGCGTTTTTGCATAAGTCAGTCAAATACTCACTGATAAGTAAATTTGCGCCCTGTTATAGTTACAGTTTTTCGACATCTTGAAAATCAAGGATAGATAGACATACCGTTACAAAATTATATTGGAGATTCTGTATCCAGGATCCTTCAGATATCAGTCATAATTACATCAAGCTAGACAAAGTTTAAATAGATAAATAGTTATGTTGCGTAGTGAAAGAAAAAAAGTCCACATTGCCTGCTCCGATAAATGCTGTACTAAGGGGTGCAGTCGTATCTTGTAGTCAAGTATAGTAGGCAGAAGTTATTTTTTACCCAACCATTATTATTATTATTGTCTATTTTTCAAAGCGTCTAAGACTTGTATATGGGCTAGGTATGTGTTGTTCGAAATAAATGATTTTTGTTTTTTTTTATTACTTAAAAAGTAATAAAAAAATCGTGTCATAGACTTCAGTACACCAAACTCAACTGTTTCCAGATTAAGCGACCACTACTTCAACCCATGCCTCCTCGAGTCGACTCCTGACTCCTTCGACGACCTTGTCCGCGGCACCATCACGTTGCCCACGCAGGAACCAGACTGCCACACGACGCGGGAGATCACCAACCTGCTCTTCAAGTCTTGCAATAAATGGGGCATGGATCTTATCGCTATGGATATTCAACGGGGAAGGGACCATGGCTTGGCTTCTTATAATGACTTTCGGTATACAACTGGATTTATTTGTTCTGATATTAATTATTATGTAGGTATTCGTCGAAAAGCAATACAATACTCATTTCTTATTGATCCAATCAAATCTACCTATAATTATATATATGGTAACAACAAATTATTTTCAGGGTAATTAGCGGTTTACCAAGAGCAAGTACGTTTCAAGATTTAGCTGGAGAAATTTCACAAGACGTAAGTTATATTATTGTCAAATCAATTCGCCTGGAATTAAAACCACATTTGAAGGGGATACTCAAGACAGATAGATTATCGTCTATCCTTCTGATAAATATACCTACATATTTAAAAATTTCCATGTGGGTAGAGAATGTTAATAGGTAGTTTAATTGGCTGAAATAAATGAGTTTTATTTTTTATTATAAATTGGCCCAGTATTTTTTAGCCTAATCGCACAAACACCTTTTTAGCAAAAAAATATCTAAATATAGTCAAGACATAGCCAAAGACGTCCATAACATTTTTTCAGAGAATAAACGCTCTTGCACAACTATACGAATGCGTGGACGACATAGATCTATTCGTGGGAGGGGCGATGGAGCGGCGCCTTCCGGACTCCATCCTGGGTCACACCTTCCACTGCATCGTGGCTGAGCAGTTCTACAGGACACGGGTTGGAGATATGTTCTTCTATGATAATGGAGAGATGCCGCATTCTTTTACACCTGGTGAGATTCTTAGTGTACAGGGTAGTGTTTAGAGCTGGGTTACTGGGTATCATGTTTCACAGTGAGTATTCATATACGTACTTTACGTACGTATGGGAAAACCAGCAATGAAAGAGCTGCTCGATGCTCGATTTGAGTGATGCCGATACACCTCGTAACGTTGTTGGTCAGTGGTACAAATTTTAAAAATTATTACTGACATCTAAAGCACTTATTATTGTGCCAGCGAACGCCTAATAGGATTATAGGTAATTTTGTCGTAGGTAGGTCCAGTAGATAATTTATACCTATGTATGAATCTTTTGTTTTGAAACAAAAGACGCAAGTACTCGCTACCTACATAATTAGTTTGTATCATTGAGAATCAGACTTTTTGAAAGATTTAAATTACAAATAAATGTCATATTTTCAGAGCAACTGGTAGAAATAAAGAAAGCGTCCATAGCCCGTCTGATCTGCGACAACTCAGGAGTACAGTTTGTCCAAAGAAAGGCCTTCGAGCAAGAATCTCCATACAACCCTAAGTATAGATGTGACGACTTCCAGAACATTCCTTACGTCGACCTCACGGCTTGGAAGAAGCCCGGAATACTAGATGACTTGGTGTTTTAGTAACTACATTAATATCTAAAGGTTTACCTTTGAGATAATAAGTATATATTAATGCGGATTTCAGAGTTAGTACCTACCTACCTCATTTAAAAGCCTGATAAAGATTTTTAATGTATGTAAATAAAAAAAAATTACATTAATTTATTTTATAAGTACTTTAATAAATTATTACAAAATCTTAATTATTTTATTTTGTATCCCACATAGAAAATAACTTATATAATTTTCATATAACAAACGGATTATACTATTCAAAATATCACATTTTATTAACTTTGATGCAATAGTCTTATTTTATTTGTCTTACAATATAATCTAGACTGAAATAAAATGAGACTGTTAATTGTGGACGGAAACTATCATGCTATCTCTTTCACATTTTTCTAGATACGAGTAATATACTGAAACGCAAGGACTATGATATTTTTTATAAATAAAATTTATATTTTTGATAGCATGATAGCGTCCACCATTTACAATATTCTCTTCCCCTTCTGACAACAGAACATAAAGCTGCCTTTAGTTAATCTCAATAATAATAAAAATACGTTACGTCTAGCGTTCAAGTCTAGATCTATGATATACATTAATTATGGTCAACATGCAGATAATCACAAATATCAGAAAATTACATGGTTTAAATAATTAAAGTTTAAAATATCCTATTACATTTAGACTAAAGTGAACTGGTGTTTAAAAAATACAACCATTGAATACCTACATCTACAAGATTATGGATTGCTAAACGAGCGCATTGTGTCTGCTCATAGATTAGTTTTGCATAATTAGCTGTTATTATTGTTTACAACCAAATTGAGCAATATCTGTAAAATTTCCTATAGCTAATTGTAATATATAAATTATTTCGTTACATACAGTAGGTAGTAGAGTTTGGCACCCAAGGGTACATAACATTACATATTTGTCACTTTTGTATGAAGTCAAGTACCTATACTCTTTGTTTGCGGAAAACTTGCTTTTAAAACGCCCCTCGTTTACATCCTAATATTCATATGAAACACAATAATAAAATCAATTTCTTAAAAACTAATAAAAGTCTTACCTCAAATAACAAGATTTCTCCTTTCCCTAGTCCTAATTTTCATTACATATTTTGTTTTGTAGCCGTATAATCTTGCGGGCCACAACATTAAAAGCAACCTCCATTGACATCATACTAAAAATCAAATATAAAAACTAAGATCATCCTCTATTTACGAGTACCTTAGTTTGAAGTTAATTTGAATACTCTTGCAAACCACAATAACAAAAACTACCCTCATTAATATCAAAATAAATCATTACAAAAATCAAATCAATAAACATCTAAAACTCAGATAACAAGATTTCTCCCCTCCCTGTTATTTTCCTTAGTCCATAGGTTAGTTATTTTGTTCTGCAGCGCGCTCCAGGTCACTGACCCCTGCAGGACTTGCGGCATCCTTCCCAGTCGCTCCGACAGAGGGCGCTTGTAGAGTCTCTGGGCTTCTATTCGCTGGTCTTCTGTCACTCGTCTGTCATCCAGGTGCCGGAGGGATGGGAATTTGGATATTACGAAGAGTCTGTAATAATCATAATAAACGTCATAATCAATTCAGCCATCAGACATCCACTTCTGGACGTAGGCCTCCCTTAACAATTTCTACAGTTAATTCGGCCCGATGCTGCTTGCATCCACCGTCACACCAATTAGCTGCTTTTACAAAATCATCCGTCCATTTTATTGGTGGATGTCCGACGCTGCGATTTCCGATCCTTGTACTCTATTCGAGCATTTCTCAGCCTCGTTGATAATATGTTTTCCGCGCTACATAGCCCGCCCATTGCCACTTCAAAGAGCTAATCCGCTGGGCTATGTCGGTGACACGTGTTCTCTAATCTAAATAAAAAATATAGAATCGACATACCTGTATTGTAAGTACTCATAGAAAGTACCCCCGTTGAAGTAGCTGGGCGCGGCCGGGTTGCCCATGAGGCAGATGTGCTGGATGTTGGGGCAAGACTCCTTCAGTTTGCCCACCCAGGGGTACAGCGAGCCGATTGTGCAGTGATTCAACCTGAACATTGTTTGAATTTAGAACTTTGTGAGTTTAGGACAGGGTACGGGTTGGCGGGTTTTTTGAGGTAAAAAGTGTATATAACATTGCTGCCTAGTCAAGGCAGCAATGTTATTATACACTTTTATATATCGCCTTATCTAGATTGCGAAAACTAAACATTTTATAACAATTCAATTAATCAGATTTTTGGCACCGTTTGACTTGTTACACGTTTTTTTAAAGGGCGCCTCCAGTGGTCATAAGAGGAAGTATTTCTATTTTGAGATTTTTGAGTGATATGCTAATGGAAAGGAGAAAAAACTCTGTAATTTGTCAGATCATTAAAAACAAATTAATATTTATCTGTTTCCAAGAAGACATGTGTATTGTGTCAATTTGTGTCCTTAGACAAAGGTATTAATGTTTTGAATAATTAAACGTGGAAAATTTTATGACTTACCACAATAATTCCAGTTTTGGCAATGGTGGTAGTATGCAATTTTCTGTAATTGGGTTATGGTCTGCGATGAGGGAAGTCAGGTGCTTGAAGTGTACCAGTTCCTCCAGGCTTCTGCAAAAGACAAATAATTATATTTTACTTTCTATAGTAATGAGAGTTACACTATTTATTTTTAAATTGGAAATAACCAGCCTTTAATTGGGAATTACTCACGTAACCTACCTATGTATTTATATACAAAAAGAAAATTTACAATAATTTAGTTTTATGGAAAGATGTATGTGTTGTGGTCATAAATAGTCTTTAAATAACTCACTTTATCTTGTTATGGCTGATATCCAAATAAATGATGTGATCTGAGAACCTCTTGACAATTGTCTGTGGAATCATATACAACCTCTCGTAGGCAAGAGTGAGTCTTGTTTCATCTGCAGTTGGCTGATCTTCCACTGACCTGAAGTTGAAAATAAATAAAGTGAATGTGTGCAATGTGTTTATGAAATGTACCATCCTATTTCTTTCCATGGTAACGTCAAATCATCTTAACCTCTATTTACTATCCCACTGCTGGAACACAGGGACTTCATAATATTATACCTATTTAATGTATAGGTCCGTCAAAGATACTCACGCAATTAGATCTGGATAAGGTAAAGTGGTACCCTGGGTCTCCATAAAGGTGTCTTCCAACATGTCTCTGGCCAGATCTATGGACAGAATACCTTCGTCTGTCTCTGAGATACTAGGGTAGCTGTAATAGTAAGACTCTATTATATTGCAAGTACTTATATACCATTAAATTAGGTAGTTTTGTTATTTCATTTTATTATATGTAGGTACATAAATAAACATCATTTGACTTATTAAACGTGGCAATAAGTGAGATGAACCTTGGAATTAATCAGAAGTTTACCTTGAATAATACTGAAGAGAATATGGGATTAATTTTGTTGTCTTTATCGTGAGTATAAAATAAAACTAACAAAAACAACTGAAGACTATAAAGTGAAGGAATGGAAAACAAAAACAAAAGAGCAACCGACTATCAGCGTTGAATAATACGCAAGTGCAAACAGCTGATTTTTAATCAAGGTCAGTCACTTTTTAACTTTTTTGGTGGTGTTTCCACAAGTAGGTACGAAATGGGAGTGTTCTTTTAGGAGCTTTTTTGCAGCAAAGAATAAACAACTCAACAATATTTTTATATATTTAATTAATAAATTAGGATGGCAGTTATTTAAAAAATATTATGACTACACGTTTGTAAATATAAATAGCCTTATAATTTAGATAATAAGGTGCTTATAAAGTAATGACTTACGATTCTATTGATGTATTCATAATGTTTGAGGAGTAGGTCGTCTACATTGCATAAAACATACAATAATTTATAACTTTTCTAAAACTTTAACTTTACCTTGTTTAAAAATATTCATAAACTTTTGATGCACGTTCGAACAATTTGACTACATAAATTAGTTTGATCCACAGTGTCAACTTATGAGATAAACACACTACGTTCGCACTTGCGTTGTAGGTACCTAATAAGTGTGTTTTGGTTACCTTCTACCTACATAGATAAAGAACTACTTACAATTAAGTACACAGCCATTTGATAGTAGGTACCCAATGTTATCAGCCGTGGTCACCCGTAGGTATAGATAAGGTCAAATGCCCATCCTGTTAAGTTTCATACAATTATGGAAGCACAACAACATTTTACATAGAGGGAAACACTATACACTAACAAACTATAACCTGATTCCAAGAAAGTAAAACATGAAAATAATAGAGTTTGATTTGATTTGATTTATCAAATTAAATATCAAATACAGTTTGACTGGTGGTAAATTCGTCACATGAGATTTGGAAACATTATAATAAGTTACTGTCAGAGCTTTGTCAAAGTCTAATAACATTGTATCAGCCGGACACGTCATTCACAGCTGGTCAACAACAACGTCAACAAACTTGAATAATTACGCTTAGTTTTACGAGTTTTCAATAAAAATAGCATTGAAATTAATAGCGAAGCATAATTTTAATCATGGATGTAAGTAACCTAAACATATATTCAGTAAGAAATAATTTTATGGTAATTGGTGTACAGAAACTAAACAAGATGCAATATGATTTCAGGAAAGTAATATTCCCATCGACATAAACATAGGAAAGCTACAAGATTGGCTCGTGAGTCGTCGGCACGTGAATAAGGAATGGCAGAAGAGTGTTCTAGAAGTTCGGGAGAAGATAAACAATGCTATTCAGGACATGCCAGCTCACGATGGCATCGCAGCGTTGTTGTCGGGCAGCTATATAAACTATTTCCACTGCACAAAGATTATAGAAATATTGAAGGAAACTGAAGCTGATACAAAGAATCTATTTGGAAGGTAATTTTGCGAAATTAAGTTGCTTTACCTACTCATTAGGTGGGTATCTACTCAGTTCGTTGTAAGTGTTTCACACATTCTTTTTTATCTTACATTGATGAATATTTGTATTTATTATCTTTAATTCTATTTCCATGTTATATCACTTAAGTAAAAAATACAATTATTTAGGTAAGTATTTAAAGCCATGTCTAAAAACAAACTGTCTTCTTAATTAACATGTTATTTTGTAATTTATCATCATTTAACTGATTGGTTATGCATGGTAATTATACTTAATCCTGAAAAACCTACTTACACACACCACACCAACTACACACTCATATCTATGGCACGGTTTGGTGAGCTTGCATATTGAATGTGTTAAAGGTTCTATTGTGGAGACCTATTAACTGTAGTGGAACATTATATTTATTTAAAGTTTAGTTAATCTGTTATGAATTCCAGATATGGGTCTCAGCGGATGAAAGACTGGCAGGAAGTAATAAAGTACTATGAGAGAGAGAACTTGTACTTAGCAGAGGCAGCTCAGATGCTGTCAAGGAATGTGAGCTATGAAATACCCGGGCTCAAGAAACAGATTGCTAAAGAGGAACAGTTGCAGGCTGTAAGTATTTTATATATAAATCATCTTATCTTTACCTAATATTATAAAAATGTGAAATTTGATTGTTTGTTTCTTGAGATGAATAGACTCTGAAACTTCCGGACTGAATAAAAAAATTATATCACCATCTTTTGTCCTTTAAAGTCCATGATTTTTGTTATTTAATTTCATTTTTAAAGCCCCCAATAGAGTCATATTGTGATACTTATCCTAATAAGAGAATATGAGGGCAAAGAAGGGATTAAATTGTATTTGTATGGTTTAATAAATTTATTTATCTAAAAAGAACTTTAGGAGTAAAATCTTTAACATTATAATTTATTGAAAAAATTTACAGGAATGTGAGAAAAAACAAGCAGATTACTTAAAGAACCAAGCATCAAGCAAGTCGGAGTTCCTCACGCAGTGCAAGCAGCTGGGCATCCACGGAGACAGGATCAAGAAGGAGCTGGTGGAACGGCTTCAGGAACTACCTGAGATGTATGACAAGGTATTCAAATTAATTTAAAACTCTTTTATACACCTAACAGCCGGGTGTGATGTGCCATGCTATTCTCTGATCAAGTTATGTGATGTTTTTAGAATAAGTAAATAAAAAAATTATGCATGGCATAAAAATAACACAGGAAACACTGATCAAGGATCTGTAGATTTGCAGTTTCAGATGCCTCAGAATGTTCACATTAATAAATAAATAAATAAATTTGATACAGTCTTTTATACAGTTTGATATTTTGTACACAACACCACTTTCATGCAACTATTCCGAGTATTTCCATTCCTTTTTCAGATCGGCAAATCCCTCAAACCGCTCCTCCCCGCCATAGAGCTATATTCAGCCTTCACGCGCTACGTTCTCGGAGAGCGGGCCACACAGGTGCTGCCACTACTGCAGTACGTGGTAGAGCACGGCAACACCACGGTGTACGAGTGGAGCTACGGGGAGCCCCCGCTGAGCGTGGAGCCCGACCCCGTGCACATCGCGCTGGATGAGGAGGAACAGGCGGCTGGGGACCAGGTATGTGTGACGTCATTGCAGCTGTAGTCAGTCTGTGATAATTCTTTATTACACACACCAATAAACGTATGCTTAATGGGTGGTCTTATTGCTTCAAGCAATTTCTTCCAGACAACCTGAGGATGGAAAGAGAAATTGCAGAATGTAACTGGACGGTGGTGTTTAAATTAGAATTCATAATAAAATTAATAAACCTCTAATGTAAGTTTTTTTATTACATGTTTAATCTCCTATGTATAGCATAGCATATGACATGTATTCTCATGTTCTATACATGAGAATATAATTTTTAATGTATTTTACAAATCAATTATCTAATGCCTCTATACTGCAAATTTTGTAATTAGACTAAGTAGGTACCCATAAGATAATGACATAACCAAGTGTAACCAAAGTGTACCTACGGTAAAAAATAAATACAAATACATTACACTTTATACGATTACAATACATATTCTCATATTGCCTCAAGATTTATGTTTATACTGAAACCAGTACCTAAGTTTACCTTAATAATTCCTAATATAATTATATATATAACTATAATTTTACTCTTCCAGATTGATTTCGGCGACAACGCGATAGACTTCGGAGCGTTAGACGCGCCGGCAGATGGCGCTATCGACTTCGGCGACGGCGACGCGGAGATAGACTGGGGCAACATCGACAGCGCGGGCCCGGGCGATATTGTAAGACTTTTTCATTTTTAGTCTTGTTATTTTTTTAATATTTGATTTTATTTGAAAATTATAAGTAAATAAGTAATATGAGAATAAACGGGAAATTCACAAACCTTGGTTATACATTTGATTTGGTCTGTATAAAAAATGTTCATGCATCTAAATATGAATGTATCACTTCATGGCTTTTTCACTTGTATTGTCTTGTCTACATCTGTCTTGTTCACAAATGTCAAAATAGATTTGACTTTCTTTGCATTTATATAATTAAGTCACCTCCTTATGTAATAAACTAATTATTATTGTTATGCAATAGCGGGACCTTTTAGCACAGATTTTTAAATAAATCTAAAAGGTCTCTCTATCACTCATAAAACCACCAAGTTACTGACGAAATGATTTTATTTTCCAGGATATATCCGCGGACATAGCGACGATATCCCTGGACGAGTCTGGCATCGTGATCGAGGAGCAGGGCGTGCAGGGCGGCGTGGCGCGCGGCAAGGACGCGCTCACGTTATTGGACAACCCACACACCAGGAACCAACTCGTCGACCAACTACTCGAGGTTAGATTCATCATCATTTCAGTCTTCATTTTATAACAACAGGAATTACTCACGTTACGTTTGTAAATACAAACACTCACTCCACCTGAAAAAGACTGCTCTTGTCGTGGTCGAAACGTCGAGAGTGTTTAAACTCCTTTGTAAATACGTGAGTAATTCCCGTTGTTATAAAATGAACGTAAACAAACACTCACCCCTCCTGAAAAAGACTACTGTTGTCTTGGTCGAAACGTCTAAATAAACGAAAGAGTATTTAAACTCCTTTGTAAATACGTGAGTAATTCCCGTTGTTATAAAATGAACGTAAACAAACACTCACCCCTCCTGAAAAAGACTACTGTTGTCTTGGTCGAAACGTCTAAATAAACGAAAGAGTATTTAAACTCCTTTGTAAATACGTGAGTAATTCCCGTTGTTATAAAATGAACGTAAACAAACACTCACCCCTCCTGAAAAAGACTACTGTTTTCTTGGTCGAAACGTCTAAATAAACGAAAGAGTATTTAAACTCCTTTGTAAATACGTGAGTAATTCCCGTTGTTATAAAATGAACGTAAACAAACACTCACCCCTCCTGAAAAAGACTACTGTTGTCTTGGTCGAAACGTCTAAATAAACGAAAGAGTATTTAAACTCCTTTGTAAATACGTGAGTAATTCCCGTTGTTATAAAATGAACGTAAACAAACACTCACCCCTCCTGAAAAAGACTACTGTTTTCTTGGTCGAAACGTCTAAATAAACGAAAGAGTATTTAAACTCCTTTGTAAATACGTGAGTAATTCCCGTTGTTATTTTTAAAAGTGAAATCTTTCAGTCATCGGACATTTCCTGGTATCACCCTATTGGTTTGAGGACGTCCGACGCAATAAATATGTGCGCTATAAAACACGTGCTCTAACATCGAAGACAAACATTAAATATTAAAAAAAAAATTATTCAATTTGTATGTCTTACTAACTTATATTATTCCTTCCACAGTTGGAATCCTTCCTCAAGATGCGAGTGTACGAGAGCAATATCTCCGACAGCAGCAGTTTCTCTCTCCTCGCACAGCTGCCAGCAGAGAGTCCCACAGCGCTCGCGGAACTGCTGTCATCCGTGCAGACTGCTGCCACTTCACTCACTGCGCATCACGCACTGCATTTGCACAACGTTAAACATTCCCCTAGGTAAGTTAAGTGGTAAACCTTAGTCTTTTCTTACACAATATAGACCTTTCACACAAAAGTTTAAGATATTTTTATTACATTCACTTATAGAGAAAACTTAAGCTAAGTATAACAAATGTGTCTTTAATTATCTTGCAATCTTTGTCTATGCAATACAAATACAAAACACTTTATTGTACACCAACAACAAAAAACATCAATAAAAACACAAAAAGAGACACGTATAATGGGCGGCATTATCGCTAAAGAGCGATCTCTTCCAGGCAACCTTTTGATTCTTTCTATATCCACAAGTAAATCCTGTGGAAGATATCAATCTCAGTGATAAGGCTGCACTGCAATTATTGTATTCGTAGTTCAAACAAAACATCTTCTTCTGACATTTCCAGGAAGACATTTTCTGGAAGAAATCGCTCACAGCGATAAGGCCGCCCATTGTACTCCAAATGTTTTAGTTTTAAGTGTGTATTGTGTGTTTCTGTTTTTGTGGTGTGCAATAAAGCATTTTCTATTCTATTCTCCTTTCCAGATACGTGGACGTATTAACGGCGCAGCTGAAACAGAAGCTGACGTTGTGCGACAAATTGTCGCGACTTGCAAGTCGCGCGGCCGAAGGGCGCGACCAGGCCGCCGCGCGCGCCGCCGACCACAGGCCCGCGCTCGACAGACTTGTCGCTGCCACCAGGGAACTGCAGGTTAATGTAAGTGCTGTCATCCCTCTGTCGTCTCATCATCATCATCATCATCATATCAGCCGTCGGACGTCCACTGCTGGACATAGGCCTCCCTTAATGAATTCCAGTCGTTTCGGTCGGATGCGACTTGCATCCACCATGAACCAGCTAACTTCACCAACTCATCCGTCCACCTGGTAGGTGGGCGTCCGACGCTGCGTTTTCCGATCCGTGGTCTCCCTCTGTCGTCTGATTAAATTATATTTAAACGTTTTTATATTTTATATTTATATTTTTTTGTAGCCTGAGACACAGGATAATCCTAGTTCAGGCTATGATTAAGTAAAATATGAACTTTTTAGATAATAAGATTCTTTGTAATTTTAGAAATAATGATGTTTTTAAATAAATAAATCTTTAAATCTCCACATAGCTATACTGTACCCTCCATGCAGTATAGTATCTGTGAGCAGATTATTTCCCTCGATATAAAAAAAAAAGTGCTGTAAGATTTATCAACGTTGTAATCAGACATTTTATGCTCTTGTTTTGGAAATCAAAGTGACTAAAACGTTTAACTAAACAATTAAGAACCTTGTGGTGCGGTGAGCAAAAGTCCGCCTGCGGGTTCAAATCCTGCTCTGGGAAAAATGTTTGTTTCTCTATTATTATAATCTATACTAATATTATAAGACCTAATTTCACCAATCTCTGTTTGTTTAACATCCCGTCATGTTTAATCACTGTCAGTTTACGTATATTTATGGACTGTTAATCACTTAATGGGATGTTAAACTAACAAACAGAGCTTGGTGAAATTAGGGTTAAAGCTGAAGAGTTTGATGGCTTGTTTGTTTGATTGAACGCACTAATCTCAGAAACCGCTGTAGGTAATTCATGTAGTCTATCGTATTAAGTATATCTAGCACCCGGAACACAAGCTTCGAGCTTATCGCGGGGCTAGATGTTGAAATTTAGTTGTGTTTTTTTATGTAAATTAAATTTGTTTCAGATCGAAAAGGACATTTCAAAGAAGTACAAAGGCCGACCCGTGAATATAATTGGTGGAGCGAAGTATCTATAAGATATGTATGACTTATTGTAAATATTTTGTAAACGTTGACATTATACATTATTTATGTATATATATTTTTACTTTTATTTCCTTTAGATTCATATAAAGGTATTGTTAAGGTATAGATGATCTCTTTAGATTTCAAAATTACTGCATTCTAAACAAATTAGATTTAAACGTGTCCAAGTGCTTTGTCTGCTCATTCACCCGGAAATTAACTACTGTGCCTTTTGAATACTCCCTACTCAATGTACCCCTCATAAGAGTTGACACTATACGGGACTTAGGAGTTTTATTTGATAGCAAGTTGCTATTTGATAGCCATATTGATCAAGTTGTTAATAAAGCCTCCAAAGCACTGGGATTCGTCATGCGTATGTCATCGGAATTTTCAGATTTAAAAACTTATAAAATATTATATTGTGCATTCGTCCGCAGTCATCTAGAATATGCCTCGCAGGTGTGGAACCCGTGTTACGAGACCTATATTACACGTATGGAAGGTATACAGAAAAGATTTCTTCGTTATTTACAATATCGTGCTAAGATATACCTTCCAGATTACGAAACTAGATGTCGTAAGTTTCACTTCCTCCCTCTATGTGAACGTAGGAATATTTCAGATTTATCTTATCTCTTCGGAATAGCAAATGGCAAGGTTGACTGTCCTGAATTGTTAGAACTATTGAGTTTGCGTACTACCAGAGCCTCATTGAGGAACCCGAATACGCTGTACGTACCGCGAGTATCCACCAACTACAGGCAGAATTCGTATATCATCAGAGTTTGCAACTTATTTAACAATGTGTCTAAATCTTATTTAGATATTGATTTATTTTATACTTCAATTAGCAATTTAAAGAAAGAACTAAGTGAGCGATTCTTCATTGTGAGCAAATAGTTAGTAGGTAGTTATAGTCAGGGATCCGTAGTACATGGAAATCAAGTGATTACTAACAAGCTAATTTTTGGTGAGTAGCTTCGTTTCGATGAGACGTCCAAAGATATCCTATACCCAACTCTCGATTGTGGTAGCTAACAGAGATATCAAGGATTAAAAAATTCAAGGATGTAAAACCGGGATAACGGACCACGAAATTTGTAGGACAATATGTTATATCTCAAGATAATTATCTAAATTATATAAAAACATGTTTGTCCTACAAAACCTATGGTTTGATCAAAGAGTCCGCCATTTCCAAAATGTGTCGAAAACGAGGTCAATTTAAATGATTACTATGATTACTAACTAGCTGATTTTTTGTTGTATACTTAATTCATATTTATAAAATCTAACGGACATATTGTCCGACAAATTTCGTGGTCCGTTATCCCGGTTTTACATCCTTGAATTTTTTAATCCTTGATATCTCTGTTAGCTACCACAATCGAGAGTTGGGTATAGGATATCTTTGGACGTCTCATCAAAACGAAGCTACTCACCAAAAATTAGCTTGTTAGTAATCACTTGATTTCCATGTACTACGGATCCCGGCCTATTATATATTTCTTAAAATTTAAACGTAAATTTAATTTAATTTTTATTTTTTTCTAAATTTAACTTTCATTCATTTAAAAAGGTTATTGAGTTATTTAAGAGTAAAAATTTTTCTCTTTTTTTTATGTAAAAATAGTACGTCGTCTGTTTAAGTTATTAACAATATTGTTAGTTTACCCATCAATGGAAACTTTTAATTGGCCATCAATAATTGGCAAAATTTGTCATATAATTAAAACTGTATAATGTTATGTCTAGCTGTAAGTTTCTTAAAATTTTGAAAATAAAAATAAAATAAAATAAATATTGATTCTTGAACGAAACTTGCTAGAACTTGTGAGTAGGTAGCTAGGCTGTTAAGATGTTGAAAGAAATTTTAACTTTCCACCCTAAACTTAAATGGTTTGAGTGTAAAGTTAATAAAGCCGATCCTTGGTCCAGACACTTAACAAGTTTGCGTACATTAAAACTAGGTACAAAATTGAATCGTCCCTAACTTGGTAAACTGCGATACAACTCAGCTTAATACTGTAAGATTTATAAGTTAGCTTTTTACCCTCTTATGCATAATAGATATAGCATGCACGTGCTAGCCTTAAGTATTGATGTAACTTTCTAACCAAGTAAAAATGAAAAGGACTAACGAATACTACCTTAATGTTAATTAAAGTAACTTATGCATTAAAATGGCAAATGTTTAAAAAATCACCTTTAAAAATAATAATAATAATATATCTTTATTGATCAAAATTAAATAGGCAATCGGGTTACAAGTAAAAAATAAACATAAGTTAAAATATGTTTTAGTTAACATGTTTAATACATAACGGAGACGTAGCGTATATACAAAATTTCTAGATGATAATACTTTTCAAGGTTATATTTTGATTATAACCTAAAAGTATACTACCGACATGCAACACACAGTAACATACCGTAATAAAAATTAGCTTGACTATTATTATGTGCATTATTTTTGTATAAAACACCTAGTTTAAAAACGTGATGAAAAATTACTTAACCCCAATATCCCCAATAATAAGGATAATAGTAATAGGGGTAATAATAAGGGTATCCTACGACGATATTAGTGCAACCGTTTCTTCTAGAACACATTCCACGACCCCCCATACCAGGGGGTCCCTGTCGTCGACCCCCTAGGGGGTTGGGGAACACACCGATGATGAGCAGGCTGGCTAAGAGTAACCATATTCTCATCTGAAACCAAATGTTTTAATTAAAAGGTGATACAGAACCTTTGACTAATTGAAAGTCAATTTAAACAACTTTTTGTTTCGCAACATCCTAGTTGGCCGCAATTATTTTTGAAATTGTAAAGAGTATAGGTATAGGGTCCACATAATATATTGGATGATTTATTGATGTGATAACTTGGAAGTAATAAATGATTTACAATCTCAGCAGCAGTAATCAATTGCTGTTCGGAACGGCGTTCGAACCTCTTTATTTGTCTTATATTTATTATTCTTATAATATATCTAAGTATAATTAATACATATAAGACTGTATATGTAATAAATAAGTTAGTATTTATATTATAATTTTACTCACACAAAATATCATAGTCTTGCAATTTTAAACCATCCACAAGGTATACTGACAGTGCCTGTTCTTAGCCGCTGAGTAGGTAATGGATTTCAAGCTTGACAATAACTTGATTAGTTTTAATCACAAGATTTCTTGCTTGAAAAAAAAAACACTTGACAAATGATTACTTAAATATTTTAATCAACAAATATTGTTGAATTTAAACGTATCCATATAATAAATAATTTCGGTAAAATTCCTTCCCAACACCAACTCCATAAACACATTACAATGTAACCTCCATGAACACGGTGATCGCAGTAGCTTGGATAAGTACCTATACAAAACGACGCTGCTGTTTTTTTTGGTGTATCCCAGCAGTGCGAACGTAAAGGGGTGATGATGAATATGATATAACATTCTTTATTAGCTTTGAAAAACTTTTTTCCTTTTGGTAGAGCGTTGGTTACAGCAGAACTCTATACTTACCAGAAGACGGGATGCGGCTTTGTTATGTACCTAATCGTGACTATACCAAATCCCCCAAGAGCTATAACTCTATTGGGAGCACCCGTGCACAGTTTAGTGGTAGGTATATAGTATGGGTCGTTAAGATTAGTACTTCTTTTGTCATACCACAGAACATTATAATAACTTCCATACTAATATCACAGAACATAATTACTCTAATATTATAAAGCTGAAGAGTTGGTTTGAACGCGCTAATCTCAGGAACCGCTGCTGGTCCGATTTGAAAAATTCTTTCAGTATTAGATAGAAGTTACATATAACGAGGAATGCTATGTTTAAAAGAAAACGTATTATAGGTATAGAACGCAAGCGAAGTTGTCAGCGGGTCGACTAGTAAGTCATAAAGTAAAAGTAAACTTGTATTAAAACATTTTTTTAAAACACAATAAACCTTAACCTTAAATCCTTATAATACATGGGTACTAAAAATAATAATTGACTCATATTGAACCGTATCATCATAAGAATCTATTATTTTTTAATTTACTACCCCCAATACCCGTAATAGTATGGGTATGGGTAATAATAGGTGTAGTACGGATAATAATACGGCCATACTGAAGGGACATTTGTATCATTTCCATTATCCTTTTCTTTATCTTTCCCATCATCCTTTTCTTTATCTTTCCCATCATCCTTTTCTTTATCATTCCCATTGTCTTTCTCTTTATCTTTATCTTTGTCACCACCTCCAACATATTTCCAGCAAACTTTATTGTCTATTACTTTCCAGTTTGAGTCATAGTAGGGGTAACTGTAGCAATATTCTTGTCCTTCTTTGAAATCTGTGCTGTAGTAGTAATAGGGCCAGTAATTTAAATAATTTACGCAGTTTTTCGTCTCTCCATCGCTAGATCGTCTTACTCTACAGAACGTTGCTTGGGCCGAGCCGAGAAGGTAGAGTAGTGGAAAGATGAACAATGGTGTCATCTGAAAAAATAAAGAATCAATTTATATACTCACAAATGCAAACTAAAACCTTCTTACTCTTAAGTAAAACCTCCGTAACTACTCTTAAGTGAGGAGGTTTTAGTTTTAGAATTAAGTTTTAATGTTTCAGGACTGTGTTTCGTTAATGTTAGCCTATTTATGTTTAGGACTAATTTTTATGATTTATTAATATTACGCCCCATTACTAAGAGCCATTTTCACTATGTTATTCCATTACCTGTCTTGGAGTATTAGTATAATTACCACTCTTACCAGGAGTTGGGGAAAGGTTATACAGTACACAATGAATTAATTAACAGAGTCAAGGTTTATTTAAAGTTGTTTGTGCTTATTTGTGGAACATAAAAGTGGGAAAAATAATTTTATAAATTATGAACTTGCTTTTCTTCCGAGGAAGCGCTAGTGACTGCAGTCTTATCTGTTAATTTAGCAAGAGACTATTAAATTAACTGTCTGGTTTAGGAACAATAACGTTTTAAAAGTAATGATTGACTGACTGAAAAGTGGTAGGTAGAAAACCTAGATGCCAAGGGTACGGATAAAATGTAAAAAAACCCTATAACCTAAGAGCCCGTGATGGCCAGACCTTCCTTTAATTCACAAGCGTGAAAATTCTTTCATGTGTATGTCTAACATAGGTAAGAATAACCCCCAAACATGAAACCTGGATCGCGGTTCCTTTGGGAGATAACAACCTTTTACCTGTTATCTCCCAAAGGAACCACGATCCAGGTTTCATGTTTGGGGGTTATTCTTACCTATGTTAGACATACACATAAAATAATTTTCACGCTTCAGAATTAAAGGAAGGTCTGGCCATCACAGGTTATTAGTCTATACTAAGAGCCCGGTCTGGCCAGACCTTCCTTTAATTCACAAGCGTGAAAATTCTTTCATGTGTATGTCTAACATAGGTAAGAATAACCCCCAAACATGAAACCTGGATCGTGGTTCCTTTGGGAGATGGCCATCACAGGCTCTTGGTCCACTAGATGCTACTACACTATTATGATAAAATTAAAAGAGGACAATTGAAATGAAAATGAAAATATATTTATTTACCATAACTTAATAGAACTTAAATAATAACTTTGGCCTTCACACTAAACACAGTGTCTGTGTCACAAACAAATGGTGACCCTATCCATATAATTATATCAGTTTCTATTCGTTTATCGCTCTAAAATTCGAAAAAAATATCTGAACAAAGGTAGAAAAATCCACTAGTTATTAAGATATCAAAGATTGATTTCATGCACAATATTGTACTGGCGTTGGGCTCAATTTGTGCCATTGTGTGTGAAGTTTTATAATTATAATTGTGAGTTTTCTATGAAGTAACATCATACTTAGGGGTTCTAAAGTAAGAGAAATGTTCTCATAGTTCTGGTTTGAAGGGTTAATTATTCTAGATTAAAAAGAAGTTCAGCGCATACGTAGCGCAGCGTTTATATTTATAGAGACCAACACTGATTACTATGTTATAGTGAAAATGTTTTTCTCTGTTTATCCCATGTTTAGATGAAATACTTTAAAACAAAACACAAAATGATAACCACTCAGCGTTAATAGGTTGGTAGTACAGGTACTATACTAGCAGACTGCGGTGTGTGGTGGCAGGTCAGATCGCTTTGTAGTGGTACTATCTTAATCGGCACTCCCCATCACTGCACTAAGGAAATAAATTATGTATTCTTTTTTTAAATGTAGTACTTGATAAAATTAAAGATAGTGCCAAGTATCTAGTCTAGGCCAAAAAGCTTTCAAGACTGCGTAAATAAGTCTTATTGTTTTGTTTCCATCCCAAGTGATCTCTTGAAAATTAAATAATAATCTGCCTAAACAAACAACCTGTGCTGTTTAGGCAAATACTCCTTGTAACTTGTCGCAAAGTGGGTTATGTGAGATTATCATTAATTCCAAGTCTACACTAGATAGACCTCCCATGTATTTTCAGTTCTGTTTGCCGGACGCGTCTGAGTAAACTGTAGCCTAGAATAATTGCCTGGAAGAAATCTTTTTCAAAAACAATAAGAGGGCATAGATAAAACTAAGTTTTTTGATTTATTGTTTTTATATTGTAAAGTGTTAATAATTATTTCTTGTTTGTGTATCTGACGCTGCAAATTCCGCTTGCTCTTAGGTATTTCTCGTCGAAATAGTATTTGCTGTGGTAACTGTTAAAATATTTATACATAAGTTAGGTACTAGTTACCGTACGCTATAATTAGGGAGTATTCACACTACTGAGTCATTACGTAAGTGGACACAATGAAGACCCACTTACAAAGGTCGTACCGTGGGACAATCAAACAAACATTTGTTCTCATCTGAGGTTTTATCATGGGACGCATCGTTTTATAATTAGGTCTGTAGAAGGCGGTTGCGAAAACATTATAACGAATCTAGCCATATACCTTCCTAATAAAGAGATTATTTATGTTTCTGTATTTAGTTTTCTAGAGTACAAGTACCTACATACTCTCCCCACTATGTTAATGTTCTTTATGTCTAGGTTTGCTGTCAGAAAACTCTAAGGCTTGAGCACTCTTATTGTACATAATATGTACACAAACAAAAGATAGCAAAAAATATATTATATTTTTTGCTGTTATCTTTTGTTTCAAGACACTAGTAAATACCGTACCTTCTGGACCCATAAGGTATATCCTCGGCCACATTGTTATTATGAAATCAGTATATACCCGAATTTATAAAGACAGGCTTTTGGTAGAGCATTAAACTTTGTGAACCTAAATTAAGTAAACATTACCATGTTCAAAGAAAATAGGAATCCACAAAACGATAACGATAACAAACAATTAACAAACATATATGATATTTTAAAAAATTACCTAAGCAAAATAAAACTTAACTGGTAAACCATAAGAAAGGTAAATGAAAATAAACACAAACAAAAACATAACAGAATACGGAATGATGTTCTTCATGGATTAAATGAGTGAGTAAAACTATAAAGAGCAGTTTAAAATAAAAATGGTGTTATATTCTACCATGAATGGGGCCTCATCAATGTTGATATCTCAAAAGTAATTGCCATTAGAAAGGCTGTTGAAACTACCAATTATTTTCTTACACTAATTGGTTTATTTAGTTTGTAGGACTCTTTTACGTTTAAAGTGAAGCATGTAGGTAACCAATAATGTTTCGCGAGTGTTTCTGGAGTCTGACTTTGTTATTTTTTATAGTGATTTTTGTAAGTTTTTCTTGTTATCATTTTATAAAATCTATGGCTATTCATATGAGTAGGAATTATGCAATACATAAAAATAGAAAGCTAATAACAGCTATTGACGAATAGTAGTTAACTTGGATAGTTACTTAGTACCTGAATGAAGAAAGCAAATGAAGGAAAAAGAAAACCTGTAAAAAAAGAAATACTATTTTTATATTATACTAGCTGACCCGGCAAACGTTGTTTTGCCATATAAATAATTTATAAAAAAAAATTTAGGGGTGGACTACCCCTAACATTTAGGGGGATGAAAAATAGATGTTGGCCGATTCTCATAGATACCGGATAAGCACAAAAAATTTCATCAAAATCGGTCAAGCCGTTTCGGAGGAGTATGGCAACGAAAACTGTGACACGAGAATTTTATATATTAGAAGATAGAAGATTAAAACAAAAATCAACATTTAAAACCCTTTAATAACTAGGTATTGTATGTAAGCAATAGTTTGGTGTTACATTTTTTTACTTGTCTAATAAGTTTTTTTCAAGACTATGTAGGTTCTACGCCTAGAAGACGTCGTGTGTCGTTTAAAACATATTTCTTTCAGATTTCAGCAGTAAATACTTCTCGTGACTATGATACCTATGGTAAGTCTTGTGTGTTTTCCATAAATCATATTATGTCGATGAGGTTGCTCAATTAATAAATTGAGTACTATTGAGTAAATTCAATTTACTTTCAGCAAGAGGAGGCGATACAACACCGGGCCCTGAGCCAGAAGAGGAGGTAAATAAAATAAATATTTATAATAAATATATTATTTTTAAATGGGAATATTAGTTTTTGTGATGCGAAGAAGTGATATTGGAAAATTTAATATTTGAATATTTTCATTTAAAATATGTTTTATTTTCTACGAGTATAAAGTTGACTTATATAACTGACCGCTGACTTATATAGCGATCCGCTAGTTATGTAGTTTTTTCTGATTTCAGTGGCATATGGACTTTGTACCCGTAAGTATTAAAATATGACTTAATAAACATGAAAAAAAAAACAAATTATAATGATGATAAAATGATATTTATTGTTAACTTATTAAATAGTCGTTAACCTAGTAGGTAACTTATTAATTAGTAGTAGTTTTTTTTGTAGTGTGCATGCAAAATACCTTTAAAAAGACACAAGGCTAAACATTTACAATTAATATAAGTGGTTATGCACATAATTAATTGATAAACACCAAATTTCACGAAAAAATCTATTCAACACAATGGAAATACGATAAATTACACTCACTCACGCAATACAGTTAAACTCCTTGACTCACCGAAATTTTTGGGTATTAAACTCTATTGAATAAAACTTACAATGTAGGTATTATGTTTCTCACGTTACCTTTCATCACGCGTCACGTGTTCTTTACTTATTTGAAAATGAAAAAAGATTTATTCCTTCGAATCAAATAGGTAAAAGCAATTATTATTGAAGCGTAAATAATAATCATTAGTTAATAATCGTCTCTCCCTATCGCCCTAAAGCCCCGTTTTGTGTACTATATCAACTAACTGCGATCACCAACTTGGTAGACGTTGTGTAACCAAACCCCCGAAGACCTATAACAGGTTCTATTGGAGAGACTTGTGCTTAAGTGGGATGCCTAGATGCGAAAGATACCTTATGTATTAATTAGAAGGGCTTGTGTCCGGGATACATACAACGTTGACAACACTACTTTGTCTTTTTGTTGTACTGTTACACATAAGCTATCTCCATACTGCCCTAGCCTGAGACACAGGTCAATCCTAGTTCAGGCTCCGTCTATGTAATATTTGAACTTTTTAAATAATAAGATTTTATGTTATTTTTAGTTATATTGATGTTTGATACTTTAAACTTTTTAACTTTTACCCGATAAGGCGATGTGGTCGCTCAGCGATAAAGCCTTGTTCTATTATTAATTAAAAAAAAAACTTTAAATCTTTAAGTGTAATTTTATGTCTAAACTAGTGGCTCGCCCTCACTTCGTCTCTGTTACCTAATTATACTTATACTTCTTCACAGACAGGATACCTCCCAGACAGCGTGTACCGTGAGCTAGCATGGTACGGGATCCTGCAGATCCAGCCGCTGTACTTCAGCTCCAAGTTCAAGGTCGCTGCCAGGTGGATCTGGCAGAACACTCACGGCAGACCCCATGTTATATTGGAGGATAACCCTCAGGTATGGATCGAAGCCGTATGGCGAAGAAGTATGGCTTAAGAATACCGGCCAGCTTTTCCCGGTTTCAACAAACGGACTTAGGCATTTATGTATCTACGAGAAGACGCAATTGCTTAAGAATACCAGCCAGCTTTTCCCGGTTTTATCAAACGGAGTAAGGGGTTTATATGCCAGAAGACTGATTGCAGTGTCTTTCTGTGTATGTCACCAATGTACTAAATTCGTCTGGTAAGCGTGGTACCTAGTTATCAAATCCCCCACTATTAGATATAAGTCATGTGGGGTTTCTTGGGATGTCTTAAGGAAACAACAAGCAGACACCACTCGTAATTTTGCCATGTACCCAGATTAAGTTATAGGTATTAAAACAGGCAGCAACGAGTGAAAACCCACCAAGCGAGACTCTTCTAGAAGAGTCCATAAAATGGTCTCGAGAACAGCGAACTGCTGCCGAGGTTCTGATGGAGAACATCAGGACTGGAGGCAACGGGCTCACTGTAAGGACGGTACTCAGCCTCACTATGAAGACTTCTTATATTATACAGAACGGTATGCTGTTTTATAATGTTTGTCTCTTATGTTAGTAAATTTGTCTTCACAGTATGTAAGTACACCGCCACTCCATGATTCTATAGTTCCTATCCATCCAAAGGCAGAGATAATATTATTATATACATACATAAATATAAAAAAATATTGTTATTTATTTAATTGTTGTTTGTTTGTCCCTAATTACTACCTACAAACATAACTACACACTCACACTTACACCCACAAAAACACACACAATCACTCTATCATACACAATCACTCACACACATTCATTCATTCTCATAACACAACTTGGATTTTTTAAATAGTTATAATTCATTGGCATTTAGCCTACTAATTCTATATTTAGCTTCAATTTATTATATTCTACAACCTTGTAAGAGGGAACAAACCTCACAAATTGTACTTAGACGCTGACTCTGCTACTCACAGTTTTCTAAACTTTTGCGGAGTCATCTCACAAAATTATGTAGGTACTCTAACCATTGTTTTATGTTCCCAATAAATATTTTGAATTTTTTTTGAATCTATATAGATACAATTATCGCTTATCGCTTTTAGCGATATTGCCGCCAATTGTACAATTAGTTAAGTTTGTTATCCTGTATATTGTTTTGTTTATTTGAGTGTAAAATAAAGTTATCATCTATCTATCTGTCTCAGTGAATGCGCTCTATTTTTTGTATCAATAACTTGTTTATTAATAAACGTTTTAAATAATCATTTTCCAGGAAAGACATTCAGTTGCGAAGAAGGTTCGGAGCCCGACTTAGACGCTTTCCGTCAACAAGCGAACGTACACGAGCGTAAATGCACGTTCGACAAAGAGCCGCAGTACATCCCCATAGACATCTGTATGGAAGCTGAGTTCACGCCCTTAGAATACTCTTATGTAGACGGATGGTCGTTTTGTATGGGCGATGGGGATAGAGATAATGCTTACTTAGAAGACGGGGATCTGGATTGTGGTCATAAGAAAAAGGTGAGATTTAATTGGTGAAGTTTTTAAGCCGACTACATATAATGTGGGTAAATTACCATCGCTATAATTCCATTCATAGTTGTTGTATATCCACAGGACACACAGTCCAGTTAGGTAGGTCAAACTTCCTCAAAGTTTTATTGGACATCCGATCGCTGAAATTTATTTATTTAAGTACATAAGACATAACTTAACAGTTAACAGGAACCAAATTGTTATGACTTTACAATATTTATGAAATTAAAAATAATAATAAAATACATAGCACAAAAGAAAATAAACATAGTTAAATGATCTTAACATAGTGGTTGGTGTCCATCAAGTGGCAATCAACTTATATTAGGTACGTACGAAATTGTAGGGATTTGTTCACGTGCATAATTGTTATTTGTGGGTAAAATGCATAGAACTAGTGTCCATACTGTGTTCAAACTCTAGATTAATGTCACATCGTATCTAAAATCTCCAAATTGTATTGACTGTAACATTGATTGTCCAGGTATCATTCAAAGATTTCCTTGAAGAATGTGCCATAGACAACAACGTGGTGATTTCCTACGAGTACTACGGAGACGAGCCTCGCAAGGACCTCATACACAACGCCACCATCTGCACCACGTGGGACCCATGCAGCTTCTCATATCTTTACAGGATTGAGGTAAGATCTATACAGTTTAGTCTAATAGACTATGAGAAAGTGGTATTATAGAAAAACCCCTTAAGTGGTAGTTCACTTTAAATATTCCATAAACAATACAATACAAAAACACTTTATTGTACACAAAACACATGAATATTACAAACACAAAAAGAGACACGTACAATGGGCGGCCTTATCGCTAAAGAGCGATCTCTTCCAGGCAACCTTTGGATGGAAAAGCGAGATGATATTTAAATCAGACAGGGGTGTACTAATACTTATATTCTTACAAGAAAAATACAAATAAAACTAAAAAAAACTAAACTTTATAGACCAGGAAAACCCCAGATTCAAGTATACATTGAATAAAATTCATATGTTGTTCTAATCGCTCCTCAACATGCATGGAAACAGAGAAGCGAACTGTCAAGATAAATTTATTTCATGGTTTAAATACGCAAGCATAATTATAAGAATTATGTAGGAAGACGAGCCACCAGAGCTACCGAAGACCACTAAGGACCCGTGTGACACCACGATCTGCCCGGAATGCGAAGAGGGGTACACCGAGGAAACTCCCACAGTGATCGACTCAGAGAACGCGGAGGGGGCCACTCGTTCCGGACGACGAGAAGGTAACGTGAAACTTTACAGAGCAGACCGGATGCGTATACGTACACGTAAGCGTAGACGCGCACGTACCACTGAGTTGTAATGTATGCGAATGTATGAGACAGGACACACTGCACGCGCACGTATACGCATCCGGTCTGCTCGAGGCTTTTTACTTATGAGTTATGCTGTGTTGTCGTAAGTATAGAACCAAGCTATATACTCCAATGCGTTTTATAAACCAGTACTTTTACCACGAGTCGTCATAGTTAAATTACATGACGTTACTACAGCGGTTACGTAAATACCTACGCAGTAATGCATTTTAGAATATATCTGCTAGAGGCGCTTTTCAAGTTTTCATAATTTTTTTTAACTGAAGTCGCTAGCGAGTTTAGATTACTAGAACTCATGGTAGAGATACTGAAGACGAGCAGTCGTTATCAGTCGAAACGTCAAATAGGAGAGGATAAGGTGAAATTGTAAAGCGCTGATGTAGACTACACTCTGACTTTTAAGCTTTTGACTAAAATCCGACGCTGCGTTTGCCAATCTATTCGAGAGCATTCCGTCCGGTCCCACCAACAATTACTTGAACCGTTAAATTGTTCAAATCCAAATCAAACTTTAAAATCCAAAAAATATTTTCATCATGTTTTTGTAAGGCCGTTCTATCCAAACCTCCAAAAAGAGGTAAGTACCCTTTTGTCAATATATTTTATAACCATGTGAAACTTTCAGCTTTAAAGTGGGTTAGCACGAGTGTAGACACGTTCAAAGAGCACAGACAGCAGGCGTTGAAAGCGTCTAACAACAACATGTACGTGATTAGGGCGAGGTACAAGAACATGACGATTCCGGGCAAGCTACTGAAAGGGACGGAGCCTTACATCTCGTATAAAGGGCAAGAGATCCGTATTGACGGGAATTTTGAGGTAAGAAACCTTTTTGGGCATAGTTTTTTAATGCCTGGCGACGCTGATGCCTTGCTTGGGTTTCAGTTACAGAGGTGTGTGTAAGTGCGTATATACGCCATTTTGAAAAATCATGAGATTGCGTTCCGTCAAAGTGGCGGATTAAATGCCATTGATGTTCGTTTATTTTTAATACTACATATTTTGTGATTTTCTCTCTCGCTTACGTAATAACAGATCATAATAGCATACACATTCAATATACGAATAACTCTACTATCACCACCTGCCCTAAAACCAAGCCAAAATTAGCCATAGTATCTCAGGAATAGATCTCAATTTGCAGGTAGCGATACCGACAGACCCGAATCTTCTGAAATGGGTGGCTGCGGGGGCTGAGATCTACGACAATGCTATTCCGGCCGGCGTGGGGGAGCATGGGTACACAACATACATCTGCAGATCTACGGTCAAAGGCCATCTCATTCCTGGAAGTGTAAGTTAGCTGTTAGTTAGTGTTAGTTAGTTGGGTAGCTCTATTTTCTTGGACTTATTTTCTTGGCTCACCACGCTGCCTACTAAGTGCGGGTTGGTGAATGACACATGTCCTGCAAACTCTTCGAACTTCTCAGAACATGCCGGTTTCCTAACAATGTTTGCATTCATCCGGTATGTACTATAATAATGATGAATAATACTTTGATTTTAAAAATGTAAACAACCTACATTCTCTTTCACCGAGATTCAGAAATTTCCTAACGTTTTCAAATATCATGACCTAGTTCTCATATTTGTCAACTTTCGGTATTAGCTTGTCTCTTGATAATATGATAATAACGCATAAAATAGCTTTTCTTATTCTTTTTTTATTATAATTTTAGTCCATACATTCACTTTTAGACATAAAACTATTCAACATCTATAAGAGATCATAGTTGTTGAATAGTTTCAGTTTTTCTCTGTAATTAAATAAAATAGGTACCTACCTTTATATTGCTGGACAATTCACGCAGCAACATCTAGCCCGTTACGGGTGCTAGATTATAATATTTTTATAATCTAATATATAAAATTCTCGTGTCACAGTTTTCGTTGCCATACTCCTCCGAAACGGCTTGACTGATTTTGATGAAATTTTTTGTGCTTATCCGGTATCTATGAGAATCGGCCAACATCTATTTTTCATCCCCCTAAATGTTAGGGGTAGTCCACCCCTAAATTTTTTTTATTTATTTTTTTTCAAAACAACGTTTATCGGGTCAGCTAGTAATATATATATTTTTATATCTAATAAATGATTTTCTTTTGCAGTATTATAAGGAGTACAAAGCCTGTTTCAACTCGCATTTCGCAGAAAACCACAAGAAAGAGTTTGAAATTTTAGTTAGAATTGAATAAGGCAGTGAGTGTGAGTGAATTTAGATAAAGATAAATTGTTTGTTTTGTCATCAATAGTTTTTTTGTGTCTGTAGTGTTTTTTTGAGATCCATTATGATTAGGTACATCTTATTACATTACATTGTATTGTATCTCTTACCATTTCAAAAGCAACAACAGTCAATTGGCTAAAAATCGTAATCTATGCCATGACATAATAATCCAATAATATAAACAAAATATTTTCTAATTTTCATACCTTTTCAATTCAAACTGATTCATAACTCTGTCATACCCAATGGTCATACCCCGTAAAATAGGATTTACTATTATTTTAGTTAATAAATAAATATTTCTGGATAGTAATAATTCGTAAGACTATTTACTAGCATCATTATTGTTCATTTATGTACTATTTTATTTAGCATTCGCTTTTTAAATCCCGATTTTAAAATTGTGCGATTTAAATCTTCATAATAAGTGCTCTTGATTCTGAACTATAATCACAAAAACCACAGATATACTTGTAAACAAACTACAAATATATATTTTTTAAACTTACCAAGTATTTAAACAATAGCTGTAAAGATAATTTTCCCTTCGTTGTTAGATATTTGCTGATTCATGTGTTTACAACGTGAACGGAAGTTTAAATACAATAGTTTAGATTTAGATAGTATGATCACTCGTGCGTGAATACCGTAAATGCTCCAAAACGTACTACGTGGGTTGGTGGGACCACTTATTTGCTGACTACTTCATCACTATCAATGTAACAAGTCAATAAAATCAATAAAGTGGACGTCTGAAGACAGAAATTATGCAAGACTTAATAATTAATCTATAGCAAATTTTATTAAGTGGAAAAGTTTGTTTAGTTGAACAAGCTACTTATTTGCTAACTACTTCCTAATTTCAACCCAGATTACCACCCACTACTAAGGCGAGTATACGTTTACAAATTCGGAAGATTTATTGGAATTATTTTTAAGTAGCGAATTTTTGACTTTGCGTGGTTCATCCTGTTGATTTAATTATTTCTAATAAATCAATATATCATCATATTTTACTACCTTTACAAATAATATATAAGCACCTATTAATACTTCTGTTGTGTCAATGTATCCACTACGTTATGGTACTTGGGTTCATGAACCATAGACCTATAGGGAAGTACAATAAGAATAAAAACTCTAGTTTAACAACCTAATGACATGACACTTCTATTAAAATCATAACTTTACGTACCCAATAAAAAACAAAAGACTTGGTAGATTCGGTAAAGCACCATTTATTTGAACAGGGACATTAATTCACGACCGTAGCTGCAGTTTCGTTAGTTATGTCATTTTTGGAAAGTGATATTCACTGTTATGGAAATAATTACCTACATGATGTTGATGGTTATTATAATTAATGAGACTGCCATTTCTTTAAACAATTATTCGACGCGACTAAAATTGTTATGTTTCGTCAAAATGATTTTAACAACCGACTTTCTGTATTTTTACAAGTGACTGACATACCTACGCCCATCTCATTATTATTATTCTAAAAAAATATAGTCAGGGATCCGTAGTACATGGAAATCAAGTGATTACTAACAAGCTAATTTTTGGTGAGTAGCTTCGTTTCGATGAGACGTCCAAAGATATCCTATACCCAACTCTCGATTGTGGTAGCTAACAGAGATATCAAGGATTAAAAAAATCAAGGATGTAAAACTGGGATAACGGACCACGAAATTTGTAGGACAATATGTTATATCTCAAGATAATTATCTAAATTATATAAAAACATGTTTGTCCTACAAAACCTATGGTTTGATCAAAGAGTCCGCCATTTCGAAAATGTATCGAAAACGAGGTCAATTTAAATGATTACTATGATTACTAACCAGCTGATTTTTTGTTGTATACTTAATTAATATATATAAAATCTAACGGACATATTGTCCGACAAATTTCGTGGTCCGTTATCCCGGTTTTACATCCTTAATTTTTTTAATCCTTGATATCTCTGTTAGCTACCACAATCGAGATTTGGGTATAGGATATTTTTAGTCGTCTCATCGAAACGAAGCTACTCACCAAAAATTAGCTTGTTAGTAATCACTTGATTTCCATGTACTACGGATCCCGGCCTATAACTGTTTGCCGTATATGTTCCGACCAGCCGAAGCTCCGCTTATATTATATATTTTTTGGTATTATTTATTTATTCTTCGATAAATGTGAAATCCAAAAAATATTTTTTCAGATCAGAGCAGCTGGTTCTGAGATAAACACAAAAAAAAAAAAACTGTTTGCTTTATAATATTATTATAGATTTATCATAAATTAATCTGTCGATGTAAACATTTTAATATCATAATGAAAACAATATTAAATCTTTAAATTATTTGTTAACTGTAGAAATATTTTATGATGAATAATAGACATACTTATATTAACAATATTTACTTACACTAATAAAATAAATAGATAAAGATGCTCTTATACGTACAAAAGATCGTAATTTTGACATTATTGTTTTGTGTGAAGAATTTTTTTTCACGTTCAAAGCTAAAGTATAGCTAACATAAACATCAATAGTCTTAAATAAATAGGTATACATAGTAAAATGTAAGATTGTTCAGGTGTAGGATGGTGCCTAGTTTTACCTATAATAAAATTCCAAAAAAGTATCTATCTATATTCATTTAGAATTTTATCATAGACATAATAATAATTATCTAAACATTGATAAAGAAATATGTATATTTCAATACATCATTTACCTTATTGATAATTATGTTAAAAATCACGAGCTTTTTAGTAGGTATACGAGTAATAGGGACATGTTTTGCCTTGTTGTACCGACTGACGTTTTTACAACAATAAAGTCAGTGTTAAGATGTTAAGGCGTTTTATAGGGAAGTAGAAGGTTGATTACTCTGGTTTTCATCAAATATTTCCCCCAAAGGTTTGGCTTACGCGCCATAAATTAACAAGATTTCTACAAAATGAAATTTTTTGTTAGACAACAAGGAATTTATGAAATTGGGCTTTGGGGGTTGAGGATCAGAAAGTTTAGCTATCTACTTACTAATTCAGTGCTTAGAGTTCAGGTACTTTCAGTAAAATATACAACGAATATTGAGCGACTCTCTCCTAGAATAGTTTTATAGTGAATATTTTTACCCACATCTTATTACTCTTTCGGGAAGACGGAAGTCCCTGTGTCCCAGGAGTGGGAACGAAAATAGGGGTGATTATGTATGTATGGGCTTTGAGAACCGATAAAAAAAATATCTGTAGTCATAGATAATTATTTGAACATAAGTATATTCTGAAGGAGCCGGACAGGAGACGAGCGACAGAGCGCGCGGCCGCGTGGACAGGAGTATCTTCGAACACACATCGCGAATTGTCTGAAAAATGTACAAAATATTTAAAACAGATACAAACTTACTGGACAAAGGTTTGCTATTACTGTGTGTTATGTCCAGCGATAATTTTAAAAGTATTATAACCCCTGCAATTTACTGTTTGAATCTCTAACTTTGAACATGCGAGCAACATTTCTGTTGATTTGATCTTGTTTTTGGATTTGGCAAGAGAGCAGTTTTAGGCGACAGGTGTCCAGTGTGGTGTAATCTGTGACACTATTTCAACATCATTTGGTGCAGTTTTTGGCACAGATTCTACACTCGTAAAGGTGAGTGTGATGCTTATCAATATTATGTATGTACGACATTTAATTGAAACGAGATGATTATAAGCTCCTTTAGCGCTATCTATAGTAGGTAATACTTTCTAGAAATGTCTTGAGGTAGGGTTACATGGCTGCGTTCATTTGTATGTAGTTTTCATCTGCGCGTTTAAAAAACGCCGTGTACTATGTATCTGTTGAATAAGTACTCAACTTTCATTGCGATATCGCCGCGTCTCTGGATGCTTCTCCTTGAAATACATAATGTGCGCTCTAAACACGAGCTTTAACGGTGAAGGCATACAATAAAACCGTTATGTTCTGAGAACATTGAAGAGTTTGCAAGACATGTGACCAAATCGCACTGGCCAGCGTGTTGAAAGGCCTTACCTCTCACGTCAAGAGGTATATCCCTGAAAAGTAAATAGAGAGTTTTGCCAAGTCTCTTTTCCCTCACCTATCACATTCGCACAGCCGGCCCGCACAGCCATTGACGAGATGGTTCTGCGAGTGGTAGTTCTCCAGCGCGCAGAGAGGCTCGTTGTGATAGCACTTCCAGTAGTAAGGCTGGAAGTATACCGTGTAGAACGGACAGTAAATGTTCTCGTAGCATTGGTCGTGCATTTTACAGCATCTGGAAATTATAAAACTATAGAAAACTTGCAAAATAGTAACAATTTATCTAATAAAATTATCAAAATAAACCCGTACATAGTTTCCTATAAGTATCTTACTAAGTTATTGAATGTGCTGTGATATCTTAAAAAAGGCATTGTAATGCTCACAGATTGGTTCTAAAGCGGATAACTTAATAAAAACTGGATAATAGAAAAACTAAAAATACATAGCGCCTAGCACGTTGATTGACAAGCATCGCAAAAAATTTGCTTATACCGAAGAGTACGAAATGGTCGGTAAGTAATGAACGTTTTATATATTTCGATATGTTTTACTAGAGTAGGTAGAATATTTTACCAAGGTTACACATTAAAAAGCCTATTAAAACGATGAAGAAATTGCCTAAAACGACTCCTAAACTTACACATTATCGGCCTATGAGGTGATCGTTTTCCATAGGTACTAAATAATACTCGTAGTAGATGATATGATATAATCATAGACAAAATGATATAACTAACCTGTCTATCCCATCAGTGGGTCGTCCTTCGCCAAGAAAGCCGCAGTAGCACCCATACCCCTTGTACGCCAGAGGATCGCAGCCGGTCGCACAGAATATCATATTGTACAAATGTAGCACGCCTCTTTTGCCACGATCGCCTTTATTTGTATACGTTTGAGGGTTGATATTCCTGTGAAAATAGTAATAAGAACTTATTTCCGAATCCTTTTCGTTGAAAAACACAACTCAAAAACCAGAACTGTCTACAGAGCATGTGGAATGGTCATAAGAAGTCCACGCCGATCGAAAGTGATTAATACACGAACATGATTCGAACCCACAATGTGTTCGAATTCTGTTAGTATTATAATATAATACACTATTATTGTGAATACTAGTTATATTATTAATATTTAATTAATTCGTTCTAATTTTACATTTTTGAACTGAATTCAAGAGACTTCATAGTATCGCCTAAATTTACCGATGTATTTTTATTGCATGAATATAAAAATTGATTCTAAAAAAAAGTTAAATAAAATACAAGACTAAAAACACAAAGTATACTCGTATTTAAAATTGAAGTGAATCAGTCTATAGTTGTTCTTAATTTAGACGATTGTTATTCAACTGCGAAAGTTTGTAGTTCATCTAGAAAATATAAGTAAAGTTTAAAATACTAACCTAACTCCTTTCTTATAGTCTTCATCAGGAATGCTGATTCTGAAAGGGTCCCTCGCGAACCCCACCAGCAGTTTGTGTTTCGTCTCATCTTCTATGTAATCTATCTCTACTTCGTTTCCTTTGGTCTCTTCGCTAAACCTGTTGAACAATTTTAGTAAAACTTTTTAACTTAGTAGATACATATATGTATATGGAACACGAAACGGAAGTGTCTTGTCTCTGGCGAGAGAGATTAGAACCTAATTCACCATGCTGGCCGTGTGGTTAGTGAATGTCACATGTCATGTGCTTTAAACTTTTCCCTGTGTCATAAATAGGGGTGGTGATGATGATGTATTTAATTATTAATAAAAGCACGGTATTTCAAGGGAGTCTCTTAGGTTTAATTTGTAACGTACCTATTAAAACTATGACTATGTGTGTACTGGCTAGGTATGACTGAGTATGGCCGCTGATGCTGCGTTTGCGCATAGCTGGTGCTGTTGAATATATCGTCATAGCTGAGTCGCCTTGGCCATTCTGCAACGAAAAAAAAACTAATTAAGCACGTTTACATAATTTTGAAAATGATTACGATATTAGCTATCGTAAATTGTAATTAATTGCGCCAAAGATTTGAAATATCAAATTGGTATTTCGTTACCTACGTGTTACGTTTGATACGTAGTTCATAAATTTCATTAAGACCATCACCAAAAATTAGTTAAAAGAATACAGATTTCTTGCCACCTTCTTATTCTTATAAGGCGTAGGTTTAGTAATAGGTTATATTTTTGTATAAATTTGTATGATCAGTAAATATTTATTCCGTGTGTCTGGTGGTTCATCATCATCATCATTATCTCAGCCATTTGGACGACATAGGCCCTATTATGATTCCCTATTATGACCTCCAGTCATTATGGTCGCTCGCGGCCTGCATTGTCTGGTGTCTGGTTGTTAATTAGTATCATAAAAAATGTATCTACAATAATGAATGTATATTATATAAAGTATATCAGAAATCTAGCACCCTTATCAAAAGCTTCGAGCTTACAACGGGGCTAGATGTTGCTTTGTAAATTGTTCAGCAATATGATATTTATTTATTCTTATTCCAGGACAAAGGTTACCAAAGTTGTATAATTTTTTATCTAGGTATATCATTTTCAAATATGTTCATATTTCAAAACCACATTCGCATCGAAAGCTCCATACAACTGAAAGAATATCGCCATCAATGATTGAGAAAAATGCAAAAGGTCAACTCCACTCCTGAATGGCTTTAAATCAGGCGCTTTCCATCGAACCCTGCAATCTGCCTGATTACGGCTTTATTGGCAGGATTTTTGATAAACATGTTCGTAATAATAGCTAATATTTTGTTATCGATTCGATGAAAAATATTCGACAAAACCCTTATTTTGTGAAACAAAGATACCTGGCGAGTAGTTGTGAACATTTATATATTTACAGAAATTAAAACCTTTACTTGTCAGGGGTACATTTCACCAACCCGCACTTGGCCAGCGTAGTGAATTAACGCCTATTTTCTCTCGTGAAAAGTAAAGTGCCTGTGTCCTAGCAGTGAGCAGAATAACAGACCTAACAGCATTCTGCCATTGTAATTCAGAAATCCTATTCAATTAGCTTTGATTGTTTAGAATTATTCAGGGCGTGAAGAGTTTAATTGACTTATTTTATGGATGCTGTTACACAATGTGCTAAATCGTACTAAAAACAAAAAACTTTTAACAATTGTTTTTGTTATGTGGATTGTACTCGATCGCATATGATAGGGGGAGGGGGGGCACATTGATTCACGGGGCACAATGGTACAGTTTCTATATCTCAAAACCTATAAACTCTACAGAGTCCGGCACATCACTAGAATGCTCAATGACATTCACAAGAAATACAGTTGTGACACCACTCGCCGCCAATTTGCCGTTGGGCTTCAACGGTCACTAATGTGTTAAAAGTGGCGTGCGCCGCTGCCTACAAAAAATATACGTGAAATGTAATTGTGTCTCAGGAGGATACTCTTTGTTGTTTTTGTTATTATTTGTTACTATAGTTAAGGAAATATAGTTATTATTGTATTTTAAAATGTTTTAGAGTGCTAGATTATTATTATATTTGATAAAATTAATTGTTTGTGGAAAAAGTCCTTTGGGGCACATTGATACGGTAATGTGCGGGGTACATTGATACGTATAATAGGAGAGATAATATAATAGGAGGTTCCAATATTATATTTTTATTGACAATATTCAATGAATTGTGTCTGATTACTTAGTAAGTATATAACTTATTATATAATTAAGAAAATAACAGAGAATTAGTCTTGTTCTATGATGATAATATTGTTTTTTGTGATTATATTCCTTAAGTAAGTTAAGAGATTGATTATGGCTAATGTGCACTCTTGATTAAAAGTATTTTGCGAACTCAATCAATAAAATTGTTTTGTTTCTTAATTTTAAGTAATAATTATAGTTTATATTGGGTTTTTAGTCACTTTAAATTTGCATTTCATATAGATTTAAAATACGTATCAAACTGCCCCACCCCATGTATCAAAGTGCCCCACTGGTGGGGCAGAATGATACAAAAATGATTTTTTATAAAAATCAGTTTAGCTCTATACGTCGCCAGTTTTTGAGGTTTTTGCGTAGCCAAAGTATAAGCTAAAATATCAGCCAATGCACACATCAAAAAAAATATTCAAATTTAATGCTTTATGGTCCTCAGAAAAGAGATTTAATTTTTGTGTATCAATGTGCCCCCCCTCCCCCTACTAGTTCTTTACGTTTCTCAAAGTGCCTAAAATGTTCTCGGAACTTTGAAAAATTTGAAGTTCATGTCCCATTCACCCATAATTATTTCTATATCTTAATAACGCAATTTATAAACACGGGGGGTAATTATTTGTATTTTCAATTTATTCCTCCAACGACCCAGACATACATTGGTGTCAAAACATCTGTTTTTTCTCATGGCCCTGAGATCAAATCTTCCATTAGAACATGTTGGATGCAGACAATGCTTTCATAATCCAAACGGTCAATTTGCCAAGAAACCTTGAAGAGATTGATGAAGAAATGTAATAAAAGGCAATAAGGTTTTAAGTGTCAAGAGTTGTTTTGGTCTTTGAATCTGAACTAATTCTAAAGCTAATTCATTGAATTTAATCCGTTTCTATGCCTATAAGTTTGGGAATAACATTATACTAGTTTCCAGCCGCAATAACTTGCAAAAATAACGATAATTTTGTTATGTTCTCGATCATGGTCGGTGTTTTACGATTTTACTATCCCAAAGCTGTTGTGTTTTAGGGGTCTGCTTTCAATGGTGCAATAACAAAATAAAGGAATAATAATTGGAGGTCATTCATGATATAACAATGTTTTATTTATTTATTATAAAAAAGGATCGATGTTTTTTACGGAATAACTATTGATATATAAATATATATGTAAACACTTACAAATATATTATCATGAAGTTGAGGTGCCAGGAAATGGCTTGTTTTTCCCCAGTAAAATAGAAATATTTACACTGGAAAACATAATATATCGCAAGCGAAGCCACCGTGCGCAGCTAGAAAATAATAAATATGTTGGTATAATACATTTTATAACAAAGAGAATTACTTATGTTACAAAGGATTTAAAACATTCTCGACGTTTCGACTACAACAAGGAGGTATTTCTCAGGAGGAGTACGAGCTGAGAGCAGATGGAGCACAGTGGAACGCTTGTTTTCAAATTTGTAGTAAAACTCACGAATATTTTGAAAGTGAAATAATATTCGAATATAATTATTATAGTTGATAATTAGAAAAATCTTCCAACATAACCGAATTACAAATCCAAAGTTCAAGAACTCAAACCAAATAGGTTGATTACGAATAAATAGCTATAAGTCACCTTGACATTAGTGGCGCGGGTGGTGTGACCAGCCGTTGAGAGAAGGTCGACTATTTGCGAAGTCACTTATTTTCTAATGCCTAGCTTTTAAGTAGTCATTATTTGTATACCTACAGAAGATGATGACTAGGCGTATACTTTTCATAGACAACAATCGTATAGTAATTACGGACAAAAAGAGAAATCTGTTTCAAGGACTTTAAATGGTAGAATGACCACGGGATTAATACAATTACTTTATTAAATTAGTAGAATTATAACTTGAACAAGTCAATTTATATCTTAACATGAAAATTATATGGAAATATTTGCTTTCTGTAAGAGAATAAAACTATTAATGTGGCTGACTAAAAACTAACATAATCAAATCTTACCTTAGGTTGCCTAC
The DNA here is from genome assembly GCA_963691955.1 of Chloroclystis v-ata. Lineage (NCBI taxonomy): Eukaryota > Metazoa > Arthropoda > Insecta > Lepidoptera > Geometridae > Chloroclystis > Chloroclystis v-ata. The sequence continues at coordinate 8,748,685 of OY829898.1, read as the reverse complement.
TCGTATATTACCTTAATTAATAGTAAAAATGCATAGGGCACAGGGCATTATAGGTCCTCCGGTCAATTATCCGGAACTTGGTTCATTGATCTGATGATTAATCTGTATGCAAGGCAGTGCCGGATTAAGCCAGCGCGGGGCCTGTAGCAAATTCTGTCAAGGGGCCCTTGGTTTGCTATCGGTTCTCAAATTTAGGGTATTAAATATAGCTTTCCGCCCTGCGGCTTCGCCCGCGTTTTACACCTTCCCGCAATTTGCTTTGCTATAATATAGCCTATGTTACTCGGGGATAATGTAGCTTTCAAAAGGTGAAAGAATTTTTGAAATCGGTCCAGTAGTTTCGGAGCCTATTCCTTACAAACAAACAAACAAATCTTTCCTCTTTATAATATTAGTATAGAAAACAAATCTGTTATAGTCAAGTCATTTTAGCTCAAAATAGGTAAGAATCTCGGAATTCGAGATACCCAGCTGTAAGTCTGTAAATATTTATATATTGACACCCTAAAAGTTGTCTCAAAACCTACCGATCGTAGGGTGTTCGCAACCATTAAAATTTCAAGGTCAAAGACAGCAAAAATAGTTTTTTTGTAAATATCTCATTTCCTATGGGTTTTTTGCTATTTATATCTTTGTGAATATTGTAGAATACAAAATTTTCTACAAATAATATTCATAAAATTTTTTCATACGGTGAACCGTTTTCGAGATAGATGGCGGAGAGCGCGCGGTCACCGCATCACTTCAGGTCATCCGCTGCCTCTGATGGGGTTGAGGAATTATCTCATTTGAGGAATTCTCTCATTTGAGAAATCCTCTTATTTGAGGATGAAAATTGTTAGGTCCAGAGAATATAATAGAATATCTTGAAATTTTAATGGTTGCGAACATCGGTAGGTTTTTATACAACTTTTAGGGTGTAGTGTAGACCAGTGCTTTTAGACCAAAAATGGTCAAAAACGGAAAAAAATAGTGGTAGGATGAAACCCATTAGAAAAGGAGGGGAATATGGTAAAGATGAAAGGAAAAATAAATTACGGTCGATCTGAGTTCGGGAAGTGGGAGGGGTTGGGCTTTTAAGGGGAGAAAATGGTTTATCTCGATTTGCGGTGAAACTACTAGTCCTATGAAAAAAAGTTATATGGCAAAGTTGTAGGTAATAAAACGAATAAAACGATACATAATGTCAAAACTTATGTGAAAAATTCAAATAACCAAGTTTTTTTTTTTTTTATTTATCTTTTTCAAAAATTGTTATTTTTCTACGAAATTTGGTGAAAACTTACCTATTTATGTCCTAAATAAACTTTGATTTATTTGATTGAAAATATTATTGTTTTCACCTTATTTTGACTTAATTTTCAAAAATATAGACTAATTTTCAATCGATAATTCACGTGTCAAAATATTAGCTTTTTTATAAAAGTCGGTGTGCTTTATGTTCATTGAAATCTCTATTTTCTAATAGTTAAAAAAAATATATACATTACGATAGTAAATATTCTCAGAAAATGCACAAAACCGAAACAAAAATTTGTATCATTAGGTACAATTGCATCACAAAAATGTGATTTTGTCTTTTCAGACTATATAATAATAAAAATAATATAATAATCTGTTTGTATAATGTGCAATAAGTCGGATTATAAGCAATTATATGAAATAAAAATTGCAAAAATCACATTTTTATGATGCAATTGTACATAATGATACAAATTTTGTTTCGGTGTTTTGCAATTTCTGAGAAAATTTACTATAGTAATGTATATATTTTTCTTAACCATCAAAAAATAAAGATTTCAATGAACAAACAGCACACCGATTTTTATAAAAAAGCTAATATTTTGATACGTGAATTTTCGATTGAAAATTAGTCAATGTTTTTAGTAATTAAGTCAAAATAAGGTGAAAAAATTAATATTTTTAATCAAATAAATTAAAGTATGTTTGGGGCATAAAAAGGTAAGTTTTCACCAAATTTCGTAGAAAATAAAATGTTTTTGAAAAAGATAGAAATAAAAAACCAAAAACTTAGTTTTTTGAATTTTTCACATACATTTTGACGTTATGTAAAAAAGTTCTGAATTAAAAGTTGTAGATCGTTTTATTACCTACAATTTTGCCATATAATTTTTTTTCATAGGACAAGTAGTTTCACCGCAAATCGAGATAAACCATTTTCTCCCCTTAAAAGCCCACCCCCTCCCACTTCCCGAACTCCGATCGACCGTAATTTATTTTTCCTTTAATATTTGTCATATTCCTCTCCTTTTCTAATGGGTTTCATCCTACTACTATTTTTTTCCTTTAAAAAGTTAAAAACCCTGGTCTAGTGTCAATATCCAAGTATTTACAGAATTACAGCTGGGTATCTCAAATTCCGAGGTGAAATGCTAATTTGACTGGGCTAATAAATAAACTTTTCTGGGTTTATTATGGGCAAATTTAGCGTTTAGTGAGCAGTGCAAGTAGTACATACAACACATAAGGTGTGTGTGGCTAGCGCTCAATTTAAAAAATGTGGTACAATTTCAAATTATGGTTGTTGATTTTGATACCAACGTTTTTCGTGAATTCGTGATAGAGGTGAGGTGGAAATAGCCATGCGCGCAGTTCGGGTCGGCTCGGTTCGCCGCTCAAATAGGTATTACGAAATACCTATTTGAGCGCGGGGCCCTCCAATGCGCGGGGCCCGTAGCATTTGCTACACTTGCTACGTGGCTAATCCGGCACTGATGCAAGGACAAACTAGTACTAAAGTTATCCGGTAACAAATAACATTGTTTGTATGCAAGCAAGACTCCTAAGTGCCATGATGCAGGAGATTGTACATTGACATTATGAGTCCCTCGGCATTGCAAGCATCAAACTTGAAAACTTGCAGTAACTTACATGTAGCAACAAGTGTGAATTCAGTTCATATTCATTTATTTTCAACATTTTGTACATCAAGGAACACCTTGTCACGTCATTAAATTTCAAATAAATTAAAATATAAGCAATAATACCTATACCTACCCAGAGCTAATTTACTGCTGAATATATCTACCGATAAAAATTGTGTGGCCGAAGTGATTGCTTGTCTTGATATATTCAAAATCGATGAAGCTGATATAATTTTGCATAAATTAATTTAAAGGTGTCCGCGGTGTCAAATTCAAATTCAACAGCCAACAAGAAATTACTCTGTAAGTGCTGATAATGGCTTTTTAATCTCAGCTTATCATATTTCGAGTAAGGCCCACGGTACCCTAAAACGAAGTGCGTAAATCGCATTACATCAGATCAATTAGACGGTGACCAGAAAAGCCGGAGAAAGTAGTGAAATAAAATCGTTGTGGGTCGAAATTTAAGATCAGCCGTGTATCAAAACTGGTTGCGCGAAATTGAGGTTTGTTTGTATGAACTTACGCTGTATTTTTAATTGTAATTGTTTTTATTGAGGGCGATTTGATGTAATAGGCAGGTTTGGTTTGGTGCTTACCCAGAGGCCATAGGAGAATCGAACGTTGCCCTTTGCAAGATGTGTTTTTGTTTTACGATATCTGAATATTGTGTTTTGTTATAGGTGAGTTAACTCTCACAGAATGTTTTACATGTTTAACCAAATCTTATCATCTTAGCTTAAATGCTCATTCTGTTCCGTCGGTCCAAAATTGAAATCTTTTTAGGGCTACATTTGTTTTAAGACCGGAAGCTATAATATACCCATGATAATAAATAGGAAACAAAACCAGAAGTAAATTGAATTTAGCCTTACGATTTATAGAAAAACTTGAAATACCATAGACAGACTGCTGTGCACAATTCATGTAAAGAGTTTGAAGGCTAAGTGTCATCACAATCCGTAATTATTTATTTATGGCGATAAAACTAACGTAGTAGGTACTTGCTAAAAGAATTACAACAGTATGTTATCTTGCCTTGTCAAATCATTTTGGCACAGTACCTACCAGTAGGTACTATGGAACAATAGGTACAGTATCATCGTTTAAGTGTAGGTAATATGTGTGTTGTATCCTTGTCTTAAAAAATCTAAAACTATTAGTAATTTAATAATATTAGTACATTTAATTTTTGTCTAAGGACAACAAATTATTAAAAACCGCTAGTAATAAATAGATAAAAAATTAGAAAATAAGTAGGTAAATAGTTGATTCAAAACTTTCATAGAAACATGATTTGGAAGACCAAACGACAAAATTTAATCGATTTATACTGACATAAAAAATACAACAAACTTGACCTATGTTCCTATATTTAATAAACTTGTTTTTAACTATTTCCTATCATAAACTGTTATGTATTTATTTTATTCTTTTAATATATTTATGTATGTTATATGTATGATATGAGTATGTGTATTTATTTTATTATTATAATATAATTATGTATGTTATGTATAATAAGTAATTTTAATGTAATTTATCATTATTTTATGCACCCTCCGTCTTTTAGTACTTCTGTTTCGTGTCCATCCAAAGGTTGCCTGGAAGAGATCGCTCTAAGTGATAAGGCCGCCCATTGTTGCACTTTTTTATGTACCTTTATTTTTTGTTATGTGTTTTTTTGTTTTTGTGTACAATAAAGAGTATGTATTGTATTGTATTGTATTGTATGTTATGACTTCATTTTGTTTTGCAACATTTATTAGGTTACACCGAGCGATGTTACAAAACTTAATGGTACCTATTAAATTGCAGTTATTATTATTACCGCAGAAGAGACAGTCACCGCCAGCAATATTTCTTCCGTGAAATCACTTGTCTTAGAATAATATTATTTTGCTGAAACACGGGAAGAGAAACAGCGTGTACTGACAAAAAACAACATGTGTGTGTAATTTACTTACCACACTTGGCCACAATGAATGAAGACTCAATCTCTATTGGCAAGAGTTTTTTTAATTTATACATTTTAGGAAAACTTACAGTTAGCACCAAACGAAGGCCAATTACAAGTTTAACACGTAATTTATTTAAGTTATTTATTTAAACAATTATTGGTTTGCTTCTGATAGCTTCCTTACAATTTATTTGTCTTTAAAAGAGCTGCTAAACATTGCTTAAACAAACTGTGTTTACCTAATTATGTAAATTGATATTGGCAGTGCCTATGTTTGCATTGCATGTTGACAAATATGGTTTAAAACGCCTTATTCTTGGGAAATTATGTTGTATAGTTGCTAGAGCTAAGGTCACGACCTTTTGAGACACCTACATCTTTATTTAATACATATTATCATCAATGATGATTCAATGAGGATGAAAAAGCACATGATGCGGGCAAAGTCGAGTAAGGAATATGTAGTTATTTAATAAAAGGTGGTTCCTCTGATGTGATTTAAAGACAGTGTCTTCAATCTTCTGCTCCCTACAGGGTGATCGATTGATTACGGGTCAGATTAACCTTTGGTATTGTTTACGTAAGTAAGATATATAATATTTTTAAATCCATTTCTGATAATTTCTATTTATAATTATTCAGCTGGCTGAGGTAATTTTTACCTTGATGACATGAATCTATCCAAATATTTAAAAGAAAGTCGTGTTAGTTACACTATTTATAACACCCAATAACGGCTGAATCAATGTGACTGAAAATTGGCGGAGAACTTAGAACCAGGAGAAGAACATTAGTTACTTTTTACAGCGGGCAAATATTTATAATATTACGCGGGCGAAGCCGCGGGGCGATAAGATAGTACCTATATTGAAATAAAAATGAAATAATAACGAATGCGAAATCAATCGTTGTTATTATGTATGATTTAAATACATTAAGAATGTTTTTATTCGAGTGGAATAATTTTCTATTAAATTATTAATTGAAAAAAATTAACTGAAATCATTTTTAAAGTAAAATAAATAAAATAAACATGTCTTAGTACATACGTTTTATTGCAAAATTATGTCTATAACGTATTGTGTGCCTATGCACCTACTACGTATGACCTATAATATTTTATATTGGTATTTCAAGAAAGAACAAACATTCTAGCAAAACTCGAGTATAGAGTACCGTAAACACAAAATACTTCGTAGACAGATATCTAAATGTTCATAGAAAATTCACACGCTTGTGTTAGGGAGAACAGCTGTCTATATCAATATTATATTTAAAAAAAAATATATAAATATAAATATTATAATAAATTATATAGCCATTTATATATATATTATATATCAGCTTAGGATGTTAGTAGGGTCATCCCTAAATCGAATTACTAACTGACCTTGATCCGTCCCTGTATCGAGATTAGAGCTTAGTTACGAACAATCGCATCGGAAATGCATTGTGTAATCGAGTTAAATGGAGGACATCGATTATCGGACTCGGCGTTCCGTTGCGTTCCGTACGACACAGACTATGGGAAAAGTATCACCGTAATAGGACATTGTTTTGCTTTATGCAATAAGGTAATGTTGGAACGTAAGATATGCGTATTGTGTTTTAGTTTTTCTAGGACGATCATAGAGATGGGGTAAAATAGGAATAGGGATGAAATTTAGTTTATGAAATTTTTAATCTGTACGTAAATTATTACGTTTTGTGTTCCTAATACAAAAATAGTAATTTTGCCGTTACTGTAATATGATAGAAATATACCAGATTAGGTATATAATTCCGTGTTAGTTTTTAGGTGGAACCTATAATTATAAAACCATATATTATGTATATACAAAAGTAAAATACATAGGTACCGTTATAAAGTTAGGCTATGAAATTAAATAGGTATCTAAACTTTTCGCTGTAGAGTAGCTACCCAGTCAGTACCTATACACCTTTAAATAAATAATAAATAAAATAAATATTGCTGGACAATTTTTACACAACGACATCTAGCCCCGTGGTAAGCCCAAAGCTTGTGTTACGGGTGCTAGATTTCTGATATACTTAATATAATATACGTACATTATATAGATATTTTTTTATTATACATATATAACACCCAGACACCCGGAACAAATATTTGCAGATCATACAAATAGTTGTTCCGAGGCGGGAATCGAACCCGCAACCTCTTGCGTCGCAGGCGGACCTTCGCCCGCTGCGCCACAGAGGTCGTTAAATATTGAAATTCAATGAAATCATAACATTTTATATCGACTCTAAAATTTTAGAATAAATAAAATAATTACCCTTTATGAAGGCTAAATATAGATCTCAAAATTAACATTGATGCTGAAATACTTAGAAAATGACCTCAAACTCGAAAAATAAAATAATAAGGTAAATTAAAGTGTTACTAACGACAATTGTTTATGTATTAAACTAGATACCAAGGTGTTAATTAAAATTTAGCCAGTACCTGATCGGCCCGTTACGACAGAGGATAGCAGCAACAAACCCGCATATGACAGCAACCGAGACACTCTGATAACACACTTTATCCGAATCCTTGCAACATTTCCAAACGAACTCATTTTGTAGTCCATCACTTTTCACTTTTACCCATTATCAACAGATCATAGACAAAATATTAACATCTGTTCTTTTATTCAAACTGGCTACAAAGAGTTTTCATAAAAACTATTTAAATTTAAGAATAGAACCTTTTTCGTTGGAAAGATAAATTTAAAAATAGAATAAAAACAGCTGAAAGTTTCTCCGCGCCATAAAAAGCGCGGGAAGGCGAGCGCGGAGCATGCGCGATTAGCGTGCAATGATCTGAGTTTTTTGAATGGCGAACCCCCGCTACAGCCTTTGTTTTGAGATTTGGTTTATGATGAGGTATCATCAAAATGCGATTGAATATCTTAAGTGTCAAGGTTTTTCATTATTATGCGTTTCTTTTATATCATCGAAATTCTATTTAATTATTTCAATCAAATTATGGGCCTATTTTGTTTTAGGTAATGATTTCTGAAATGTATTGTTATTTAACTAAAAAAATTATTGAATTTTCCAAGTTTTAGTGGTAGAATATGTAGGTACCTACATCAAATCGGTAGGTACACGCCAAAATAAACAAGGTATATAGTCCGGGATCCGTAGTACATGGAAATCAAGTGATTACTAACAAGCTAATTTTTGGTGAGTAGCTTCGTTTCGATGAGACGTCCAAAAATATCCTATACCCAACTCTCGATTGTGGTAGCTAACAGAGATATCAAGGATTAAAAAAATCAAGGATGTAGGACCGGGATAACGGACCGCGAAATTTGTAAACGACCTTGGCATTCAAAATCCTGTTTTTAGGTCAAATACTAATTTAAATTTTAAATGGATAAATATTACTATTTTATCATGATATTTTTATCTGTTTTGCGTATTAAAATTTTTGAAACTTAAACATTCTTATTCTTTTTCAAGAATAATCGTTATACACATATAATTATCCGTAATCTGTAGATAGACAATTTAGGTACCTAAGTCGGAGTTGTAATAAGATATTTGATAGGTATGGTCAGTTGTGTTCCTGGAATATTAGATATCTATATAAAGTATTAATGGCAGAGTATCCCTCTAGGGCTCATTGATTATTTTCTCCCTGTATTGACATGACAGCAACTACTATAGAACTTAAGGATATAGAATAAAAAGTACTTACCTACCTATTTAAATCATAATCATATCATAACACCCCTATTCACGTTCCCACTGCTGGGACACAGGGACTTCTCTCTTGACGAGAGAGATTAGGCCTTAATACACCACTCACCTATTTAAATAAGTAAAGGTAAATATGGAAATATATTAAAATATTTTATACCTTACATTATATAACGAATTATTTATACGTATACCGTCACCTACCAACATTAAATTAAAACACATTATGTTAATTTATTTTCCCAAAGTAATGGGTCGCAAAATTAAATTACCATCAAACTCGCCTAGGACTTAGGTAGGCAGTAATTCGATAACAAGCATAATGTGTTGAGATTTTAATCCATAATAATTTGGAAATTGAATTATTATTCTGGAATATATATTTTTATGAAAGTATATGTATCAGAAATAAACAAGTAGGTAAGTTTTATTTTCAAGGCAAACATATCTAAGACATCAAACTTTATAAAAAACCTTTTTGTTTTTAGGAAATGTTGAAAAACCCGTTACTTTACGCTTTAGCGTTGATAGAACTAGTTCACCTAGAATTAAGCTTAGAGAATTGGTTCAGTGGCCTGAGTATATACGAGTACTCAGTAAATAATTTTGAGAAGGCAAGAAGATCTGATTTGAAGCCACAGAGCCGGCGTCACTCTCTCACAGAAGCCTCACACTCGAAACATCATAATTGCCGTGACAAAGACAAAAATAAAGAGAAAAACAAGGTCAAAGTATACAAATACACCTATCCCAAATATTTCCCCATTTATTACCAATACCGTTATCCTGTGCCAATGTTTTTTGGATAATTTAAAATAGATTGTGAGTTTCAGATGTTTTGGAAGCTAATTGTTGTCAACTTTAGAGTGCCTATATATTATTGAATACTAAATAAATAACCTAAATTAAAATTACTTTCTTATCTATTTCCTTAAAAGAGAAGTCCCTGTGTTCCAGCAGTGGGAACGTTAATTAGGCTGATGATGATGATGAAGACAGGTACATAGAGTTTCAAAGCCTTCAGACATTCTTCAGCGCAAATGAAGCGAAGAGAGGAGCATTTTACTGAGCACACCTATAAAACAGCTTCAACGATACTGCTATAAAGATATTCAAACAAAAGACGTGAATGAAAACATGAGAAAACTAAATACAAAGGATATCTATGACATAGTAAATGATAGAACAGACGTTGCATAATTTTGTTGATAAGTTTAGATTTATGTAACTAACTTTCAACATTTCATTTTCTTTATTCATTTTTAATTTCATTTATTATTGTATACCTGTGCATTGTTAAGTGTTTTGTGTGGCTTACAGATGATTAAACAATTTAATGTTCGTCATGTAACTTGTTTAAGCGGAATTAAGAGTTAAATGTTACGTATACCACTAGAGAATCTTTGACTACAATGCCGGAAAAAACAATGTTTTCACCTGTACTATGTCAGAGTGCTAGCATTACTGTAGTAGCTTTCATCACTATAATGGCTCTTATTATTATAAACAAACGAACCACAACTTAGTCAGAACGGCCTTTTGTCGACCATAAGTTCTGTAGCCATTGCAATAATGAAAATCTAGCATTCTAATTATGCTTGTAGTAACCCTAACCACTAACCAGTAAAAGTAGAGTAAAATTCAGGTCCATACATTTATGTTCAGTTTGGTTAGATCAGTTCAATTAACACAGCGTTATTTAATAATTATTTTGGTAGTTTCTTAGTTATGACTAGTTAGTTCGTTGGAAAGAGTCATGTACATTTGATTTTAGATAAGGCTCCTGGCACATATGATATAGCAATCACTTACGGTTGCTTAAAGTAGTGAAGTAGATTAGCGTTCTGATTTGAAATTCTTTGCTTTTATCACTTGGTACAATATTTACTACATTCTTGATTATGGATCAAATTTGCAATTTGTACAACAATATTATAACAGTGAGAATAAAGTAATACTGGAAATAGTTGTATAAGAGGTGATTTCGTGAAGTGAATTTGAAGTGTGTAATTCAATTGTAATAAATAAATCAATTTACAAACTATAAATTTTATTTGAGTCGAGTTATGTTCTTGTAATATTACAAAAGGTGTACTTTTTTCACCTTTTTGTTTTTATAGAAATAAAATGTCGAGAAAAATCCAGGTAAATCTAATAAATTCTGAACTAAATTTCATTTTTTTATTAATTATGTGATATTGAGTTAATTTATAGAAGTGCCCGTAAAAATTAACCACCTAAATAAATCATATGGCTTGTTATAATATTTTTATCACTATTCTCATGTAAGTTAAATTAATATTGTTGTACCAAAATGAGTTTCTGATTAGATTTTACACCAAAAACCTTGTGCAATTGCGCATTTCACAGATTAAAGCAATATCAATTAGAGTTTAAAATCTCGCCTTACGTAAATTTTATATAAAAGCATAAAATCTAGCATCAGGATCTCATAATCTCTGATTTCAGATTACAATCCTCTTCACCATCATCGTCCTCGCAACAGCAAACCGTTACAGATATCGCTCCATCATGAGAAGGGCTACAGCAGAACCCTTCCTTCCCCCAGAAGTTCGCCAACCGGGGCAAACAGTACTCAGCGATATCGTGGTCCCTAATGAGAAATTTTGTACGCAGCAGAAACTAGCTCAGTCCCAGTTATTTCTAGTCTTGCCGTGGTGGTACCACTATTGTGCTCAGTTTTATGAGAAAAAGGAGAGAGCGTTCAATGATGTTGGTCTTAATGTCGCTTTTTATAGAGGTATTCTTGACCAGGTGCAAGCTTATAAAAAGAAACTATTACAATTAAATGAAGTTTGGAATAGCACTTAGGTTTAATTTGTAGTATGAAATAGACGCCTATCATAAGATTTGCATAAAAATTATTCGAATAAATTCTGAGATTTCAAATGACGTTTTTTATTTTATTCCGTCGTTTTAACCTCCGTGGTTTTAACTACAAATTAAGTTTTAGGAAGAAAATAATATAGTAATAGTCAGGGATCCGTAGTACATGGAAATCAAGTGATTACTAACAAGCTAATTTTTGGTGAGTATCTTCGTTTCGATGAGACGTCCAAAGATATCCTATACCCAACTCTCGATTGTGGTAGCTAACAGAGATATCAAGGATTAAAAAATTCAAGGATGTAAAAACGGGATAACAGACCACGAAATTTGTAGGACAATATGTTATATCTCAAGATAATTATCTAAATTATATAAAAACATGTTTGTCCTACAAAACCTATGGTTTGATCAAAGAGTCCGCCATTTCCAAAATGTGTCGAAAACGAGGTCAATTTAAATGATTACTATGATTACTAACCAGCTGATTTTTTGTTGTATACTTAATTAATATTTATAAAATCTAACGGACATATTGTCCGACAAATTTTGTGGTCCGTTATCCCGGTTTTACATCCTTGAATTTTTTAATCCTTGATATCTCTGTTAGCTACCACAATCGAGAGTTGGGTATAGGATATCTTTGGACGTCTCATCGAAACGAAGCTACTCACCAAAAATTAGCTTGTTAGTAATCACTTGATTTCCATGTACTACGGATCCCGGCCTATAATACGAGTAGGTACTTATAGTTTCTTCTTTTGGCGAGAACTTAACTTCTTACCAACTATAAACATTGTATTAAGAATTGATTAAACGAAAAAATTCGTATGAAAACGTTCGTCTGAAACTTTAAAATTAATCAAGATTATGTAACTGTTAATAGAAGAAAGTACAAAAATACAAGCACCTGTAATACAAGCTCCGATCTTACCACGGGGCAAGATTACTGTGTGAATTATCCAGAAATATTTATTTATTTTATTATTATTAAGCAATACATATTAGAGTTATTTATTGTACAAACCACGCCAAAATTTAGCGGACCCATGAACACCAATGTTGGTTCTCAGGAGGCATCTGTGTAGTAGGGTTCAGCTGGACTAATGGAGTTTCAATCAGGCACATTATTATTAAATCTTTATGAAAATCATGTTTCCGTTTACAAGTGTGTAAATAGCAAATAACCAAATTAATGCTCCGTGCAAATTAATCCGTTTACTAGTGTGTAAATAGCAAATAACCAAATTAATGTCATAATGACTATAAATATCCCGTACATATTTGTAACAGTTTATCATACTATCAAAATTATTAATAAACATCAACATTGAGTGGATAATCTCTTTTATTGCTGCTTACATAGATAATGCAATGTTGATTTTTAATAACACTAAAGTGTTATCAACTTTGCTTCAATATTCAATAATGATTGTTATATTGTATGCTAACTTATATTGTTGAATAATTTTCAAAATAAATCTATGAAATCTCAAAGGTTTAATTTGAAAACATACAAAATTACATTATAATTACATAAGTTTTAATCATTTTTAAAGTACATGATTTTAAATAGTCAGAGCCGGATTAACCTGTGTATCAGGCTTCAAGATTATTAAAAAACTAGTGCTGAAATTTAAATTTCTTCTTTCATCTTTTCTGCATTATTGTACGACATGTGCAGGCAAAGACGCGGGCGCGTCAGCTAATATATGTATATAAAATTGACTAGCATCATATGTACAACAAAATAAATATACCTCCCGCGTTTGAACCAATTGTCCAAAATTCAAAAGAAGCGTGAGGGTGCCTCACAAAACCTCACTTTAATAGATTAACGGATTGATTTTGGTTATTTGCTATTAAATATATCAAAATTGGAAGTGAATTCTTTTGTCTAGATAATGAAGTCATATTTTTAGACATTTTTATTTGTTTTTGGTTGGGCTGTTTAATTAAATAAACTAATTAGTAGCCTTCTAGACATCTAGCAACGGGGCTAGATGTCGTTGTGTAAATTGTCCAGCAATATTTATTTTATTTTTTTATTTGTTTTCTTTTTCCAGGTTAGAGTAAAATTAATTATAATATAACTGCCTAGGCTACAAAGTTCAGTACCAAATGAAGTAACATGAGTAATTATCGCGGCATAATAGAACTGTTTTTGAAAATAACTAAGTAATGTTTACTAAACACTGCGTCTTAGTTTTCTTCTGGACTTTGAGTTTGTATAGCAGTTCTGGCTTAGCGAAAAAATGAATTTACTACACATTGTAAGTAATTTTCTTTTTTATTTCCGTGGCGGTTTCACATTGTTATTTTTTAGACGAAGAATATGTTTAAATATGTATAAAGGCCATAAAATCCTTCACTTTCAGATAAAATAAATACAATTAAACTAATATGGAAGAAAATGTAAAAAATTATTAATCTTAATGAAAGTCTTAGTCCCATTTTTTTCTCTGGGCTTTCCTATAAATAATATGAAAATGAATTTAAACATACACATCATAAAATTCCAGGTCCTAATAACCATCCAATTGGCGTACACGCTCGCAAGACGACATCAAGTTTCTGCATCAGACGAAAGCATAGAAAACCTCCTCTACTTCAAAGACTGCCACGTAGAAACCACAGAAGCTCCAAGACCAGAGCCGCAAATGCTCAGAAAACCAGAGCCCCCATCGTGTCCTTACCCCAAAATGTGCTGCTCCTTATCCTGTAATAACGACTGTGGAGGCAGTAGCCCTTTCTCAACGGGAGACATGAGAATGAGTGGTGTGGGGGGGATATCTCCTATAGGCATGGGAGGTCCTGAAATGGGAGGATTGCGAACAGGGGAACCACAAAATGGGGCTCCCGGATCTGTCATGAATATGCCGTTTCAAGCTTCGCACCCAGGAGCGCCAAGGAGGAGGAAGAAGAAAATTCCTATGGACTTACTTCCTCCGATTGGTAAGATTTTATTGACTTTAGATAAGAAACTTTCTATTATAGGTTTTAGGGGATTTGTATTATTATCACCCTTTTTACGTTCTCACTTCTGAGACACAGGGACTTCTCTCTTGACGAAAGAGATTAATTAGGCCTTAATTGACCATGACCAAGTGCGGATTGGTGAATGACATATGCCCTTGAAACTACTAAGTACGCTTAGTCTTTTTATTTGATTTTTCGGATAGATTATTTAAATTGCTTTATTTCAGGGGCTAGAAGAGAATTTGGATTCACAAAAGAGAAGATCAAAGGTCTTATTTCTAAAGACACGGATATCCGGAAGATATTGAGAGACCTCGTGAGGGTCACAATGAAGAAGGTGGATCTGGTGGAGATGATCAACGCGAGGAAAGCACAAGAGACGAGGCGCATGGAAAACTCTCGAAGTGATGATGATGATCTACAATAAACTTATTTTACTTTTTAACCTTAGAATGTTAAGTATAGATTAATATTTAAAAAAAAATATGTAATAAGCACTTCAAAAATATATGGCACTGTAGGAAAATATCACAACAAAAATATATTTATTATTCTAGGTATGGTCTATATATTGTAGTATGCTACAACGAACATAATAAATATAACAGTAACATCGCATAAACTCGAATCCAATTCAAGTCCCTGAACAAAAGTTCCAAATCCACTCAGTTACGTACCAAAGACAAAAATTACAGAACAGAAACTTTTTGGCAAACAATTATCATGCATTAGAATCCCGGATAGCTCTGGACGTATGCAAAGTAGGAATTACCTAGATTTACATAACTGCCGATTCTCTGGGGCTGGTGGTACTGGGACATCGTGCAGTTGATAATTGTGCAACTTGATAGAAACTAGAAATATTTTTGTACTAACACATAGCCCGCTGTAAGTGTGTGAATACCTACGTCGATATCGATGCCAATGAATGCCCGTTTGCTTAAGAAACATGCCCAAACTGAAATAAAGCGTTTTAGCATCCCAGCACCTGAAACAATTCGTATGCAATATTGTAAGAATAGCCTTAACATTTATCGGTTAATTTATAAATGAACCTGATATTGAGAGAAATATCTTCTTCTTGTAGGTTGTGATTGGTATTTTGCCGTTAATTTTGTGTAATTAGATGACATAAAACGAGACTATCTGTGAAAATAGTTTTAGTATTTAAAATGGACCCTGCGCTTAATTAAATGCCAATCAGTTATAGGTAACAAGGGTTTTATTGACCCCTTGTTATTTAAAATCAAAATAACTTATAAAACAGAGAAGTTGCGCTTCTAATAAAATCTACGGTGTAGATATTAGAGCTCTAGTTTGTCTTACAGGTTATGCAGCGTAAGTTTTTACCCAAACAAGAGATGTTTGGACACAAGCTTTGAACTGTCGCCATTGCATTCAGTTTTCACTTCACTGGGAATTGGTTCAGGATTATCTTGCAAATATTTGGACTATCGCTTAGCTACTTTGCACGGTAAATATCACATTTGTATAAAAGTGGTGTGAAATCTAAATCGAAGTAAGAATAGCATTCCTCAACTGACGTTCATATTTTTAGTAGGTTGTTGGATGGTCGGTATAACGTTTGACCGCACTTTTTCATTTAGTGATATGACTTATTTTTAGAACTTAAATCCACTTTTAGTGGGCATCATTTCGTACCTAAATTAAAATCTGGATCGTTTGACAAACGGTGCTTTAGACCAATTTTTCAGAGCTAGGCTACGTTGCTAATTACTATGTTTGAAGTCGGTTTATGCCCCGCGACTTTGCCCGCATTTTATGGTAAAATCTTTAAAATGTTTTACTCGCTAAGTTCTATTTAGTATCTATATAAAATTTTGTTCTTATAACATAGGTAATATAATCTTAACTGCAGAATGGTACGTACTCAGTAGGTGAGTACGTACCATTCTGCAGTTAAGATTACGAGGTCGGTGATGGGTGAATTCTCCAAACAACGTAATATCAATTTTTTTAGGTCTCCAGTATTTATCCTAGTCTGGTTTGATCTATAGAAAATTATTCACTATTATTATTTAGTAACAAGCAAAGTAAGCATCATATTATCGACGGTAAACACGTGCTATGAACTTAATAAGCCATCTGAAGTGTTTCTATTACGGCGTTGAAAACAATCAACTGATTGTGTTGTTCATAACTATAACTTGTTTTTGAAAGTCCTTCGGGAAAGAGACAGGTCTATGTAGAGTCCGTCTATCTCACTCGCACGAGTTTGGTTCGGAAATCCGTGTAACGAGTGGTCGGTGCGCGCTGGGCGGGCGTTTGTAGAGCTACGAACTTATAGAATAGACTTAAAAATAATAAATATTATATTTTTCAATAAGTTATTTTTTTATTTAATAAAATATTTTTATGAGTAACTTACTCGTATTTACTGCCTGTATCAATCTATGTAAACATTATTGTTTATTTAAAACATCATTTGGTACTTAATAATTTTAAGTGATATAAACATTTTGGTATTTATGTCGATAATAATAAATTATTTTATATCCAACTTTACCAGATAGTTATTATTATGTGGTTAAGTTGGATAAATGTGTACGATTGTTTTTCATATGATAACGATACGAGGCTTTCTAAGAAAAAAAAAAGTTATACCTAGTAATTTTAAATTTCACTCCACTCTTTTAAGCTGGTCGCCGTAAGGAGATTATACATTTCTACGCCGTAAGGTCCTAAATAAAAATGCCTAAATGTAACAGCACCTTCTTCAATTCTTTAACTACCATCAACACCAAGCACCATGGCACTACGTCATCACTTACCGCCCACGTAGTGGTACGTACTAACGTAGGTCTGTACGTCTGCTTATTCCCTGGTCTGCTCTGCGCATTTATAAGCCGCCGCTTTCGCTGGCGAAGCGCATTTGAGTTCAGTTCCCGACGCCAAAACCACCTTGCCGCGAAAATCTAAAAGTTTTGAACTCTGTGTCACGGATTTAGAAAGGTAAGTTTTTCAGAAATTTATTCAGATTTTACAACCTTTAACTTGGTCTTGAATTTTTTTATAAAATGTAGTAAACTTCTTTTTCGTAGAAATCGTTGGAAGCTTTTTAAAGAATTTTTTTACTACTCTAAAACATTTAGACCGAATTTCACCAAGCTATGTTTGTCAGTTTAATATCCATTAAGTATTTAACAGTCCACAACATATACGTAAACTGACAGTGATTAAACATGACGGGATGTTAAATTAACAAACAGAGCTTGGTGAAATTCGGTCTTATTCTCCCATTGTAACGTAAATCTTTAAGCAATTCATAGAATTAAAAGATCGTGTATTTGAATATTTTCAACATAAATAGATTTTAAAGGCTTTTTAAGTCGGAACATTTTGATTTTGGAAAAACTTCTGTAATAAAAAAGATACTCTAAAATTTTATTTTATTTTAATTATTTAAAATCATTAATTTGACCAGAGAGATTGGTTCTTAATTTACCACCAAGCCGGCTAATTACGGGTTGGTGTCATATGTCCTTCAAACTCTTCAATTATATATTTCTAACTAGCTGACCCGCTCGCGGCTTCGCCCGATTTATTCCCATATTTTCTCGACTTTGAAACCTTCCCTAGGGTACTACCACTATTTTCAAATCAAAAGCACCTAAATCGGCCTAGACGTAAAAATATAAAATTTCAACCACAAGTGGAACGGATTTTTATAGTTTTAGAGTTATTCACTCTAATGTCTGTATTATACGCTGATAAACAAAAAAAAGTTAAAATCTTTATTCTGTACTACTGAACTTTTAATTCCAATCGTATAGAAAACATTAGCTCTTTTCAATGCAAGAAGATGAAAATGACAAGAAGTGGGTTTACACATTAACGCCTTTTTAGCGGATAGGTAAAATAATCCACAACCTTTCATTAAAATTGTTTTGTTAACCCAAAAGTTTGGAGTCACACTGTCTAACTTCATGATAAATTACTCAATTACATTTATTCGCTCATTTGGTTGGGGATACGAGTTTCCCATAACTCATTAAGTCATCACTAAAACTCTCTGTAAACTTAGTAGTAGGTAAGTTATCTAAAATGATATAAATTAATTAACCTGCTAATAACTTCCTTACGTATTTGAGCCCTTGCGTGATAATACAATAAAATTAAATATAGTTGAAATTATGTGTGAGTAAAATTAAGGATGAAAATATTTTGTATTTTCGTAGATAAATAAGATTTTTTTGACGAAGATAAAAAGGATCGACTCTATCAAAACAGGAGTGAAATTATAATGTAGATACCTAAGGGATGAATTATATTAGACCGGGCCGTGTCCGGGGCGTGCCGTGTCCGTGGCCAGTTTCTATTACACCGGCCCGGACGGGACACGGATCATACACGGTGTAATATAAACTGGTTCATAAAAAATGTATGTAACGTTTCCAATCCGTGCCCCGTCCGGGCCACGGTCACGGCACGCCCCGGACACGGCCCGGTCTAATATAATTCATCCCTAAGTATTATTTAGTTTTCCAATGTTATCATTATTCAAAATCATTTCAAAAAAGCATTTTGTGTTCTTTCTTGCATGTCTAGCGGGCTTTTAGCCACAACCACAAAACTGTTACCTACTGTAAAAAAATAAACTATTAATATTAAGATTCAGGCTAGTCTATTTTAATATTCAAAAATTCTTGTGGATTAATTTTTCTTCGGTCTTTTGTGATTTTATGTTGGATGGATACCCCTTAAAAGTTTTTAGTAATAAATTCTCACTTCAATGAATACGGTTTTAACTTTTTAATAGATATTTAAATCACGATTATTTTTGTGAAGTTTTTATTAAAACCTCATAATAGGTTCTATGAATAGTGAATGTTCGGTTATTGTTACAAAAGTACTTCATTCAATTAAGATACCTTTTCAACTCAACATTATTACATATTTTTATGTGCGCGGTAGGGTTTTGAACCCACGACCTTCATAAAGAAAGTCGATTGTGCTCCCACTTAGCCAACACGGCTATTTATAATAGTATCTGTGAAAACTCCATAATCAAGTTTAAAACTCGGATTTCCGTCGTGTTCTAGTAAATAACAAATAAGTTATGAGAATTAAGACAGAGAGGACTTAGTTTGCAGTTAGACTACAAGAGTTCGTAGGCCAAGGGTGACCTAATGCTTTTTATCAACAGCTTTACAGCTTTGTCTACTAACTTTAAACTTAGAGTTTATAAACATCTATTAATTAAACCTGAATTCACTAATTATTCAAGAGAATTATATAGTTGGAGGGCTCTTCAAGAAGGGAATGATTGAGTCATTTAATTCCATAAAATCCTAAAGATTACTTGAACAAGTCAATAAATAAAATACATTTTATCATTAAATAAAATATACAATGGAAACAAGGTTGACATAAATGTACGTTTCAGTTCTTAAGCACCGACTCTTTTACGACAGGTATAAGAGCCCCCGCAAACTACAGACTTTCTATCGGCCGATTGTTTGGTCGGGTTGGGCTGTTAGAACGTTTTCGACCGATACCAAATCGTTGTAGTATGCGGACTTGCATACATCTTCATACTGATTATAAGCCCGACCAAACTATCGGCCGATAGAAAGTCTGTAGTTTGCGGGGGCTCTAATAGTTAGCGATAGGTATAAAATTAACACTGCCCTCGAAATAACTTAATCCTTATGGACTTGCCTACTCGAGTTGATTCAATGACAGTACGTATTTATGAATCCACGTGTCGTTCAGTCAGTCAGTAATTAATTACGTTAAATCAGGGTGTATCTACTGTTACCTGATTATATGGTTTTCACATTAATAATGTGAAAATCAAGACCAAATTTCTGATTCAATTTAAAAGCAAATTTCAAATCAAATCAGAATCATCCCAATCAGTTGAACTAATGCAAATTTATGAGGTATAATAATAATAATATTGCCGGACAATTCACACAACTAGCCCCGTGGCTCGTAGCATGTGTTATACGGGTGCTAGATTTCTGATATACTTAATATAATATACATACATAGATAAATATATTTTTATTATACTTATAACACCCTGACACCCGGAACAAATATTTGCAGATCATACAAATAGTTGTCCCGAGGCGGGAATCAAACCCGCAACCTCCTGCGTATCAAATACAAAAAAAATTCCTATGAAATTGGTAAAAAATGCAAGCAACGGCGCGGTTAACAAATAAAACAGGGTGTAAGTAGCAGATTGTATTAACTACTGCTCTGAGTCAGAACTGCGTATCCGTAGTGAAGGCAGCCGTGTTCGGCGTCGCATACTCTTCTGCAGCGTCTTCAGCTCTTGGAACCTCACGGGGCGCGCCAGACGCGATATGTCGTTGAGCCTGTACCGCCCCTGTTCCACCATCAGGAGACCTAGCTTTACCCCTCGCTTTAACGCCCTGGAAATAATATGGGCATACATCATCACTCATCATCATTATCATCATGTCAGCCGTTGGACGCCCACTGCTGAACATAGGCCTCCCTTAATGACTTCTATTTAATGCGGTCGGAAGCGACCTGTATCCACCGCGATCCAACCGCTTTCACAAGATCATCTGTCCACCTTGTTGGTGGACGTCCGACGCTGCGCTTGCCGATCCGTGGTCTCCACTCGAGAACCTTTCAGCCCCATCGGCCATCTGTTATTCGTGCTAAATGGCCTGCCCATTGCCACTTCAAAGAGCTAATCCGCTGGGTTATGTCGGTGACCCGCGTTCTTCTACGTATCTCCTCATTTCTGATTCGATCCCATCACTACATAGTGTTAAACAAAGTCGCTGTCGCTGTCTGTCCATCACCATGTATAATGGTGATAAAAACAGCATCAAATGCTATTTCACTTTCAAAATTTCCGTGAATTACACTACTCATTTAAAACAACGGGAATTACTCACGTATTAACAAAGGAGTTAAAACAATCTCGACGATTCGACCACAACAAGAGCAGTGTTGTAAATAATACTTTTTACCGCGGGCGTCGTCAAACAGATTAGGGATTATACAACTATTCAAGCGCCATCATCACGGCAACAATTTACTGCGCCTACGTTAATCCCGTCATGTATCAAATAGGTTTCTCCGAAGAAAAACAACGTTTTCAGGAGTAAAAACTAGCACATGCTAAAGTACTTCCAAATGGAACTCTTATGATTTACTCGTAGTTTCAGAGTCTTTAACTTTTTAACTAGTAGTATAAGAGTAGTTTTGTACCTCGATATTTTTCTACTAATAGACGGATCAGAGAGTCCGTACTCCATTTTAATGAATTTTATGATAGTGCGTGTCGTCCACCCTGTGTTTTTCATCAGTTTCTTTATAGCCGTTAATACTATTTTGCCGGTTTCTGTTGTTTTGGCCATGATCTGAAATAAAAGACTTTCAATAAGTAACAGTTTTAATACTACTTAGGGCATTATAATGTTGTGGTATTTTATAGATAAAAAGGCACAAATTATTTGGCCTTCCTACATAAGATAGATAAAAAGATTAAAAAAGTTACCATAAAAAAAGCTTTAATTAATTATTAACATTAATTCATTTACTCTTATATTCCTATATACAGGATCAGCTATCTACGCCTCACTGCAATTCCGGCGTTATAATATACTTATATTTTTGGTAAATTGTATCATCTAAATTGGTTCAGCTCTTTTTCCGTGTCAGACAGACAAACTTTAACTTTTCCCCCTAGCTTGTTATTAAGATATGATTAATTTCTATTCTATTATAATTCTATTATAGTAATAGTATAATCTAATATAATTCTGGTAAAAACTTACAGGTTATAACTAAAACATGAAGTGAATTTAATATTTAATTAATCGTAATAAAACCAAAACCATTTCATTAAAGCCAACTGAAACAAATCTATGAAACATTCACAAAAATATGATAATTTAATAAAATTTAGCAGAATTTATACTAATATTGTAGTTTGAAAGTACTTAAAACATATTACATGACAGCTTAAAAACGTTTTTGATATCTCAAAACTTCGTGTCTAAAACAGATAAAACATATTAAATCTATGGCATTAGTTTCTCAAAATAGTTTTTATTTTTTTTTAAAATTCGTGCTTACCTATTGGTTTTTTAACCGACTTCAAAAAGGAGGAAGTCTCTCATTTCGGCTGTAGGTTATATACACCGTGGTCGCTAATAACCCGAAAGATTTAAACCACGTATTTTTGACGACATTACGAGTAAATAATGTTATATCAACATGGGTCTAATTATGTGTCTTAATGAAATTACAATTTCGTTACAAATTAAATCTTATTAATTGCCCGCTTCTTTGTGAACAAGCCGTTAGGTAAGAAACTCAAGTTGAAGAACAGAGAGCGAGCATGACACTTCACGAATCGCTCCGAAATCACACGACGAATCAGAAGTGTCAAGTTATGTCTAGCACGATGTTTGTATTGAAATTATTTTTATTTATTGGCACCACAAAATATGTCATGCTCACGCCCTTAGGGTATGTTAGACTGGAGATTTTTTAACTTTTGATTTGTTGTAAATAATTAATATCTCCTTAATTATGAGTTTTTGGACTATATGTTACATAACTTTTTATACTCTAATTAGGCTCTAGTATCGTTAGCTTGAATCTTTCGGGTTATTAGCGATCACGGTGTATATTAGGTATATATGCTTATTTAATGTTTGTTCGATGATAACTTTGATATTTATGAACAGATTTTGATGAAACTGACTAAGTCTGTAAAATACTCGTATAAGAACACGAAACGGGTTACTTAAATGATTTTTAGTTAACCGATCCATCTTATAAAGACTCAAAAACTTCAAAAGATATAATGTCTGTACAGATTGGTCTTGAAATAGCTTAAGGAATGTCCAATAATATCTTCATAGCTCATTCGAATCGTAATTTTTTACACCTGTTTCGTACGTATAGGGAAAAACAATTTACGTAAGTGCCATTGTAATCATTTTTACTGATGAATATTTTATTGCACCGTAAAACAGATTCATGTCCTCAACTACGTATTGCGTTTTTCATTTCGATGGTAACTTCGGGCAAAATCGTAGATTTGGATTGTATGATTCGAAGATCGTGAATTTAATTACTTATAAAATTAAATTAAATTAAATTTTCTTTATTGCAGACACAAAATATCCATATTTTTTAAATTAAAGATAATGCTTAGGTAATGCTTAAGTTAGTAAATCTTAATCAGATGTATTATTACAGCAATGTCTAATAGGTAATAGATTCGGTTGGTAATCCATTTCTACATGTTAAATAAATGATAGATTTGTACAGAACATAAAGCTATTTTTAAACATCGGGGACGAGAATAATGATTGATTGAAACGTAAGGAAATTATTTCCGATGAAGAATATGATTTTTTTTGAGACTAAATGGATGTCCTTAGAACAGATTTAGTACGTACTTGAACTCATCGTCAAATGGCTTAACAAATTAAAAATAAACATCCCTAATAGAAAGGTTCGTTCAAAACATTGAATAATTCAATAAACTTGATTGGAATTTCGTTTCCTCATTTGCATTTTTTTCACGAATGGAATTAACAAATTGTTTACCGAGATTTGCTGCAGTTGAGTTAAATGAAAAGCAATTAAAGTTTTCTATATCTGCCGCCAGTCCATGCATTCTAAGAAAAAGAAAACAATTCCTACCAGTAGGTATAAATATTGAGTTTCTCGATATTTCAATAGGTATATATCTTAAGCATTCCTTTTACCACACGTTCTCACTGAGAGACTTTAGTGGGTTCGATTGACGATTAGTGGGTTGTTTTTATAAATAAAATAAATAAAATTATTCAAAAACAAGCATGGTATATTCTAAAGTAAGGTTAACTATAGATTAAAAGTAGGTGCATACTTATAGTTTAACCTTAGGGTCCATGATAATAACACTTCGTTCTGAGTAAGTATTTGTACCTACTTAGAATCGAGGGCTCCAATCTGTTTCTTGACAATCACAATGTCCTTCAAATAAGATAAAGTTCTCAGAATATACCAGTTTCCTGACGATGTTTGCCGTCACCGCTGAAGCACGTTTTTTAAAGCTCACATACATTTTTCAAGAAGATAAATTCAGAGAAAATCCGGGCTTTAAACCTTAGACGATAGAAGTCGACTATGCTCCCACTTACCCAACACATTTTTACTGGCTAAGGTTTTTTAATTCATAATATTTTTGAATGCTGTTATTTAAGCATTTCCGGTAAACGAGTATAAAATTTGGAAACATGAAAAATAAACGAATCCCTTAAGAAGTCAGTTAAAAGACGTCGAGTTAATTTTGATTTCATGTGCTTTTCGTTCCCTCTCACTGAGGATTAACAAAATTATTATTTTCTTAAAAGGACTTTGAAATATCCTTATTATAGCTTTAATTATGCTTTCAAAATTAAGACGCAATACATTTTCCTGTTGTTTTATTTTGAAGAAGCCATTCAGTTCAAAGGTGACATTGGATGTTGATTGTGATTTTGTAAGGTCAAACCTACCTGTATAACAATATTTGAAAGAATATAATAGAAATAATTTAATAGGACTCATGCTTACAATAATTTAAATAAAATTGAGCTAAAAATAACTTTTTAAGAGACACTAAGCCCCTGGGTAAAGGTATATTATAATCTTTTTAAATCATAACAAAAAGCTTAAATAAAAATAATTTTTAAAATTAATTATTATCATCAGCATCATCATATCAGGCGTCGGACTTCCACTGCTGGACATAGGCCTTCCTTAATGATATCCATTTTGTTTCGGTCGAATGCAACTTACATCGCCGTGAACCAGAGAATATTGTTTTAATACTATGCAGCTGAACCAAACCATAAATACATCTTAAACCTTCAACCGATGCGATTAAAAACTTTCAAGATTGGGCCGTATAGAAGACCTTACTCTTAGGACTATCATTTCAATTAACGTATTGTTTCAGAAAGACCACAAAATGGCCCAGACTTTCCTGTGTATCATCGTTTTAGCAGCTCTAGCTGTAAGCCATGGCGTCAGCGCAAAACGTGAGTACCTACTAAGAGGCCTTTTACCGAAAATCGCGAAATTGTTCGGTTTTCTCGTCCTAATTCTATGGTTTACGTTAGTTGTTTGATATTACAATTACATCTTTATAATAGTTCGTTTTCTCCTCTACAAAAGTAGTAAGAAACATTTTAGATAAATTGTTTATATATTGAGTAATAATCATTCTCCGGATACATGTTTCGTAAAAAACGCTCGAAGACCTGTTTTCTTAGCTCTAATTTGTAGATTCTAATGAATATGGGCGATCAAACTAATTTTTATTATGTTACGTATATCCTATTCTTCATTTAGAGTAGAGTACATTTTCGTTAAATGCTTTTATTCTAAAGATATACCGAATTTAATATCGACCGAAAATGCTTCGAAACAAACCTCAATAACTCCGAAGTTCTAAATCAATGGGACGTCATATTTATATCAAAATATTTATCAACATTTGCTTAAACTATGATATTAATTTTAATTTGTAGAACGGTTTTGGTAATTTTTTATGAATAAAATAAAACTACCATAATTTAGTAGTTTTTTCATTCAGCCGGCTTTTTCCATTTAGTACCGCGCGAGCGCTTGTCGAGGTCGGACCTATGTCGGTTGTTCTTGAATAAAATATAGAAATATTTCGTAAAATGTCAGTGTGTGGGACTGTCAATTGCTGTAAAAACGCTGTTAGTGTGCGTGTATGTGTTATTGCGATACTACGACCGACATAAGTTGATCCGTTGATAACGATCAATTGTTATTTTTATTGATAACGGTCAATTGTTGTTGTTGCTGGCCTAAGAATTGTACCAAATGTTGCTGGCCTAAGAATTGTACCACATTATTGTCATCTTGTTTAACCTTATTTATTTGGAGGTTATGCTGTAGGATGTGGATTGCATATCTAAAGTTATCTATCCTAATTAAAAAACAACAAGGCAACTTTTTTTGGTGAAACCGTCCAACGACTAAATGTAATTATGCCTATGATTTTTTTAGATTATGACTAACTTGCCGACCCGCCGACAGCTGCGCTTGCGTTTTTACGTTATTTAGTAGTTTATTATGTATGTTTTATAGCCTTTTTCGATCATTTTACTATCCAATACTGAAATCATATTTTAAATCGGACCCGCGGTTCCTGAGTAGCACGTTAAAACAAATAAACAAGCAATCTCCTCAGCTTGATAATTGTAGTATAGATTTCCATAATATTTATTACAAAGAAAATATTCCGTAATTTTTTGTTCTTATTTTTACCGAGTATCCAATATGTAAACAATAAATAATGTACCTTTCTAATAAATATATTATTTATTGTAAACATTAAATAATTGTACCTTTCTAATAAATACAGGGCGTCCCAAAGTTATGGGCCATGGAGGGGAAGTACCTTAAATATCGTAGATAGTGAATTTTGCTCAAAGAAGACTTCATTTTAATTTAAAAAGTAAGTAATTTAATTAAATATTTTAAATAAGTTCGTAATAAAATAAAAATAAATAGTTTATCAAAATAAAAATATAATGGGAATTATTCAAGATGACATTATGTAGATAAATGGATATTCTACATCTGTCTATGACATTATGTAGATAAATGGATACCAATAAATATAAAAATAAATATAAAGTTCGAAACTACAAAAATAATACCTAAACATAATTAAAACCTTCATTAACGAAACTTTTATTTATTCAAACACAAATATACCATCTAACAAAACAAGCAACTTATATATAATATAATTTATTTGTTTTGTTATAATTAGAATTTGTATTTAGTCCGTTCAATTTAGACTTTCGAACTTACATAAAGTCCCAACATTCGACAAAAAAAACATTTAATTACAAACCTACACACCAAATTTCAGAAGAATCGGTTTAAAAATGAGCCCATAAGATGAGATGAATGAGGACATTTAACTTCAATAAGACTATTTTCAGTTATATAATTATTAATCATGAATGTTTTAATTTAAAATTATGTACCTACTTAATTGATTTCAGATTTAAAATAAATACAATACAATACAATACAATACAAAAACACTTTATTGTACACAAAAAATACAAATAAAACATGAATAAAAACACAAAAAAGACAAGTACAATGGGCGGCCTTATCGCTAAAAAGCGATCTCTTCCAGGCAACCTTTGGATGGAAAAGAGAGATGATATATAAATAAGACAGGGGTGTACTAATACTTATACTTACAGGAAAATACTAATTAATAATAAATATAATAATATATAGAATATATATTACTATAAAATAATATATATAATACTTATGTAATATACATACATACATATAATAAAATACCTAATAATACCATATAGACTAAATAATATAGTAAATAAATATATAGACAGATAAAATATAATTATAGCTTGGATAGATAAAATTCCTTAATAAGTCTTTTGAAAACTGGTAGCGATTTAGTTTTTCTCAGATTCTCAGGTAATGCGTTCCACAGGCGAACAGCCTGTACAGAGAAGGATTTATCATAAAATGATGTGTGATGAGAGGGAACATTTAAAAGAAGATTATCTGACGATCGGAGGATTCGGGAATGATTAGAATGGGAAGCATGGAGGAAGTCAAAGCGCTTTTTCAGGTAAGGGGGAGTAAGAGGATCAAAAAGGATATTAAAAAGATGTGAAAGGATATGAGTGTTCCTACGATAACGTATGGGAAGCCACTGAAGCTTTTTTCGAAACTCTGTTATGTGGTCAAATTTCCGCAGACCAAAGACAAACCGAATACAGACATTTTGGAGACGCTCTAGTTTATTAAGTTGTTCTTCGGTTATGTCGAGGTAGCAGACATCAGCATAGTCAAATATTGGAAAAAGCAAAGATTGAGCAAGAGTAATTTTGGTGGCAATTGGCAGAAAGTTCCGCAATCTTCGTAAAGATGCAGCAGAGGCGAACACCTTACGACTCACTGTATCCAGCTGCTGGTCCCAAGATAAATCACAGTCCAAAGTAAGACCTAAGTTTTTTACACTGCTACTGAAAGGTACAGCAACACCATCGAACATAATGCTGGGCAAAGAAAGCCAGTTTACTTTAATAGCCGTCCTAGAGCTACCCAGAACTATGGCTTGAGTTTTGCTGTGATTTATCTTAAGACCATGAGCTGCACTCCAATTGCTGATTTCAGCCAAATCTTGGTTGATCCTACCTATTGCACTACCCAGCTCGTTGACTGGTGCATGGATGTAGACTTGGAGGTCGTCGGCATAGAGATGATAGGAAGAAGTAAGATTTAGAGAGATAGTGTTAATAAATAATGCGAAAAGAAGAGGAGAAAGGACGCCGCCTTGAGGTACACCAGCAGAGGTACAACACCATGAAGAGAATAGATCGTCAACACGTATCCTCTGCCGGCGATCTTGTAAATAACTACGGAACCAGCCGATTGCTGGTGGAGATATGTTTAATGAGTGCATAAGTCCAAGAAGAATATCAAAATCAACTGTGTTGAAAGCGTTGCTGAAGTCGAGTAGAGTAAGGATAGTGAGATATCCGGTTTCCATACCCAATCTAATGTCTTCAGTTATTTTAAGTAGTGCAGTCACTGTGCTATGACCTGTACGGAAACCGGACTGGAAAGGATTAAGAAGATTGTGAGTTGTAAGGAAAGAATGAAGTTGGCCATGAACAAGACGTTCAAGGACCTTAGAGAGAAAAGGAAGGATGGAAATAGGACGGAAGTCAGAAAAAGAGCTAGGCTTAGGTTTTTTGGGAAGAGGAATAACATAGGCATCTTTCCACACACTAGGAACAGTTTGAGAAGTAATAGAGAAGTTTAAAATATGACATAAAGTGGGGAGAAGCTGGTCAATGATTGGAGTAATCATATTACGACCAACTCCATCACCACCCAATGCATTGGAAGAAATGGACATTATGCATCTCTTAACATCACACGGAGCAAAAGGGCTAAAGAAGAATGAAGGATGAACTGGAGAAGGCAAGCTAGAAAGATGGTTAAGCGTTTTAATTTTGACAGCCATATCCATGTTGGTTGTTGACGAGAAGTGAGAATTAAGAGAATCGATGTTAATGTTACTGGAAAGACACGTTTCTTGACGCGGCTTGCCTATACCCAGAGTTTTCAAAAATTTCCAAGCTTTGGCTGAGTCAACATTGGAGATGAACATTGGATTAAATATTGATATTATTAAGATAAAACATAATTGATTCAAATATTGAAATAAAAATATCCACCATTTTGAATTTAGGAAAATATATTAAACACCTATCAATTAAATAAAAACATTAATATAATAATTATTTCAGAATGAAACTGAAAAAAAATCCACTCAATAAAATGGAATTTATTCGATGCCATTTTCTACAGATCTAAAATAATTATTAGTATATTTGTATGTTTTAGATCGACGAAGTATCAAGATCATTTAGTATTTTTCATAGAATTCGCGTGACGCGCCGGTCACGTGGTGCATAAAATATCCAATTTCGCAAAACTTCAAAAACTTAACAGGGCTCTTAATCAAGTGGCTAATCAAGTAATGTTTATGTGTAAGTGTCGCCGCACACGAGCCACTCGCCACAGCCACAAACGCCGCCACGAGAACATTATTAGAACTAGAGATTTGAAGCGTGTGGCCGCCACCGGCGCCAACCGTGTGCGGCGAGTCCATATTATGTATGAAAATTAAAGGAAATATGCCAGTGGCGGCGTTTTGTGGTTGTGGCCGGTGGCCCGTGCGCTGGGAGCCCTAATAGTAGGTACCGAACCATATCTTTCCAGGCATAAGTAACCCTATTTATGCTTGGTATGTATTATTTATTTACCTCTCAAAACTGGTATTTAAAGTATTTTTGCACAAACCTGTCTCGGCTATCCGTGGTCAAACTCACCCCCAGCAAGATCAATCGTAGCGTAGCTGGTGGAAAGGCACCTTTACCCTAACCTCAGGTAACATAAGTACGATTCACATTATATTCTCCACGGAGATTACGAATACAAGTTTCTGTTCAATTCCACTAAAATCTTGGAAGGATTTGCTAGATCCATGGAAACGTTATCTGTGCTACCGACACAGGCCTACATTTGCTTACAAATCACCTATCTCCCGTATTCTTGTAACACCTTTCAATATTTGTTAGTTTTCCTACAAGATGGAAATACGTATTTTGTTTCTTAGAATAATAAAATAGATGGAATAAAGTATTGAGTGACAACAGTTGATGTCAGTTTTTTATCGCGTATGCGTAAACCAAGTGATTTCACTATTGGTGTAATAAATGTAATATAAAACTTACTTTAATACTTACGGCGAAGACTTACATTAAACATGCCGGTTTCCTCACGATGTTTGCTTTCGCCGTTAGAGCACGGTGTTTTACGCACATAATTTTTTGTGTGTTTGCGGGGTTTGAACCTTAGGAATGAAAGTCGAGTGTGCTCCCACTAAGCCAACACGGCTCGACAAGTTACCTGCGTTCGTCTTAAAATTTAAATACTTAATGTTTTCTAAGCTAACTAATGCTATTTGTAAGGTCGGACCAATTTAATAATGCCAAATTACACCTAATTTCTAAGTGGCTAACAAAACAAAACAGTGTAGGTAACTTAGTTCCTACCAACCAAGTGCAAACAGAAAATGTACAACATGCCCTGAAGGTGGGTCAAATTATTATGTATCCGAGCGTATCCTAGGTGTTTACTTACAAACTTAACTTTGTAAGTAAAATTTATAGCCCAGAGCGGATCTTAAACAAATGTGAAAACTTTTGTATTCAGACAGGTAGTTTGTTTCTCAATTAATCATATTATTCGCATTTAGTTCTACCTACTAACGATTCTAACATTTAAAGTTTATCTCAATAATTTAAGTAAATAAGTTATAATGAGGTTAAGTTAAACTTAGCAAAATCTTCCTAAAAGCTCTTAACTTTACGTATGAAACTTTAACAACCCCCATCAAAACGAAAAGTTTACGAATTACAGAATTACGAATGAGAATGTGTGAAATATGTGGTTAAAAACTTCTAAGAAAAAGGCCTAAAATAATATTTTCCGCTTTAGGACACTTATTCTGTATGGGGCGTATATGTAGGTAGATTACCAGGTTTATGAGTTTATGTGCTGAACTCTGAAAAAGACAAGTACGTCGTGAATGTTTTTGTTGACAAAAGCCAATGAATTTTTAATTTAATGCTTATTCCCTATTGTCTACCCTTCCAAGTTATAACCTTGAGGAAGACCCTAACTTAAATTTAATGTAAATATTTGAACAAGTGAAAGGAGATCGCACCTTAAAGTAGACATTGGTCTTAGTTTCGTAGGCGGCGGTTTATATAAGGGGGTTTGTCTATAAAGAGTTAGTAGTTTAGAGTATTGTCCTAATTCTGAAATTACATTATTTCTGATAAGATGTTGTCTGGTAATCTGTATTGTATTTAGTTCGTTCTGATCATTATGGTCTAAAATAGTGGTTACACGTATCGTGCTGCCTCAGATGTAAGTACGTAAACCAAGTACGTAAACTGAAGGTTGTAAGATTAACCCTCAGAAAGGTTAATCTTACAAATTATGAACATGAATATCCCTTGATTTGAGCCGGGCGTCAGGTTTATGATTAAAAAGCATCTACACAAATTCTTAGTTTTTAACTAGCCCGCCATGTTTAATGCATAACATCATTTTCAACCAAACAAACATATTTCTCAGCTCAACATTTTCGAAATATTAAGTATTGACAATGCACGTACGTACACCAAAAGGTAGCTATTATTTACAATCAGTGATCTTCCTCGACAATTAATCTCAAATTACAACGTTTAAACTTGAATATCTTATAGTTCATCCAACTTTACTGGAGAACGAATGCCAATTGCAGATCTCTGCTTGCGCCAGAAATTCTAAAACTGTCTAGATCTGCCTACGTGTACCACATTGATCTGTACTGGCTTATGCCTAAACCCTGTTATGAAGCTTCCCTGCAATCTGACCTAACCAGATAAAACTGAGTCACATAGAAACCAGGTTCGACATGTAGAGTGAAATTATGTTCATCTATTTAATTTGAACAAGAATATCCATTTACGAGGATAAATTGAAACGTGTATACAGTAGCCAATTTACATTCCCACACACTTCACTCTTGGCGTGAGAGATTAGATTTAATTCACCACGCTGGCCATTGCGGTTTGGTGAACTTTATAATGTCTTTCAAACTCTTCAAAGTTCTTAGAACATGCCGGTATTGTTATGAGGCTTCCCTCACCATTGAAGCAAGTGTTTTTGAGAACTTTTCAGATATAATGATAATATTTCGCAAAAACACTTGCTTAATGCTTGCTTGGACAATGATCAAGTGATGTTTAGGATGTTATGGAAATAAATGACATAAATCTTTAAAACATATCTAATTGTTATGTAAAAGATTATCTGCCCGGTAGAATATAGTCAAAGTTTTCCCACTTTTTATGTAACTCTGATACTAAAGGCTGTGGTGACGAAACACGCTATGTAACCAAACCCCGAACAGATTATCACTAACGAACTGTTGACTGTAATCTCAAATCTGCTGCAATGGCATAAGCAAAAGAATTTGTAGAGAACCTTATATTAGTTCTAGAATATTTACTTAATTAACCTAAAGTATTTTTAGAAATACGGCTGACCAAACTAAAGGATGAAATGTAGGTAATGGTTTTTATTGTTAAAACTGTGTATGTAACATGGCGCTGGGCATCTCTAATCCATCTTACTGGTACAGCGTCTAAAATGCGTCCTTATAAAATGTTACGTTTTTTTGTAGAAGCATTCCAATCAGGAAAGTCAAGGAACAAGAAGGAAGTCTTAGAATTTTAAACCATCTGCTTTATGACCAATTTTATAGACGTTTATAGACGCCTTGTATACGTAGACAGGTTTATTGAACATTTTTATCAGAGCTCAGGACTGACGTAATATAACTCTGTTTTACGTATTTTATGATTAGATACGACACCGTTATTGACCATCAAGCCTGACAAGGGAACTTTTCAGTTTTAAAATAGTACTTCAAATGGCTATTTGAAGTACTATTTTAAAACTTTATCATTAAGGCTTTATTTAACTAGAAAGTAGCAAATTATAAAATGTTATTCAAAATAATCATAAATTGGAAAAGGTCGAAAATATAAAGTAACTTCAGTTTCAAATGATTTCATCAAGCCTGTGGTTAACTAAAGCACCTTTGTAAAGTTGGGGAATTATAAACTTTTTTGGCATTGATATTTTCATGCTTATTGCCTTTCGTTAGGCAAATATTTAAACTTTTCCTGTACTTCATCTTTGATCATCCCCTGAAGAAATTTGAGAGGAAACTTGCGTTGAGTGCTTATTGTTTATGTGAGATTCTCACGCAACTAGATGAAGATAAATCACGTTCTTACTTTGAAAGAATCACTCTTGAACTTCCTGCAATATGTGAAGATGTGTGTAAGATTTACTTGGCTATTTTGGTACTGACTTAAGTCTATCTATCTCTATAAGTATTTTTGGTACTGACTTAATCTAGATATCTCCGGCAATAAGGTCAAAAAATTTATGGATATGTTATATGTTTTGTCTATTAATAATTACTTAGTTTTCTCATAAAAAATTTGTCAGCTAAAAGGTCATGAGATCAATGGAGTTAATTTTTTCATAATAAGTGTAGTAGTGTCCATGTGTCTTAATTTGAGGCAAATGGTTTCCAACTGGAACGAGGAAGACGAATAAAGAAAATTAATTTCTTGAATTAAATGGTTACAAAACACGTTTAAAAATATTTTAGATAAATTGCCACTTTATATTTGCGATTGCTACTGCATTTACCGTGGACCCGCGGTAACTATTGTATTGCCTCACAAAAAACCAAGTGCGGGAGCACTTTATCTTTTATTCTTTCACAGACTTTAAGGATAACATTTTACGAGATTAAAAAATACACCTAAAGTCGAAGAAAAGTCTTAGAAACGTGGCACACTGCAAAAGTTATAGGAGTAAATTGTATAAGCATCGATAGAGTTTAAAGTACGCATCTCTGATTTATTGAAGCAGTGAACTGTTACTTCGGTAGCGAATGTAATACGAATTCCTGTAAAACTTCTAAAGATTTTGCATTTTTTATCTAATTTGGCTTGGAATTTAGAATTAAACTGCAATTTTAAATGCTTGTGGGGCTGGTCTTAGATAGTACCACCCATTCTCTACCTACGGGGGTTATATATGGGATTAGACATAACAGCTAAATAAAAGTTCATTATTACACTAACATTAAGCAATCAAATATTAAAAAAACAAAACCACCTATGTTTAGTAGGTATATTATATTATGTTGTGTAAAATTGTCCAGCAATATTTATTTTATTTATTTAGGTCTGTGTTCTCAATTATGTGGGTCAAATTGTAATAATTTCCAATTTACGTCACACCATTGTATTATAGAATAACAAACAGCCTTCGCAAAACATAATGAAAATAACTACAATTGACTATTGATTACAATTCATGAAATGAGCTTTTTCATTCAAGTTATTTATAAACTAGTTTACTAGCTTTGCCCGCGTTTTAGAGATATCTAGTCTAGTAAAATACTTACATTTTTTTTAAACTGAACAGTGTGTCAAGTGTCAGTGACGAAATTGATTGTAAAAAGTTAACGTGTGTTTGTTAGGTATCAAAACAATTAGTCAAAAAAGAAGAAAAATATTTTTTAGTTCTCATTATAAGGTACTGACGCTAACTTTCTCATAATTGAGTACGTAAAAAAAAACTAAAAAATAAGGCATCGAACTATAACTAAACACTTCTGACACACTACTACAATATTATAAAAAATAGTTTTATATTTCGCAAACAAAAGATGAAATTATTTGGCGCGACTGGTTTCGAAAGAGGAACCTTTATTATCTCACGTTTTGAAACTAAGATTGCTCTTTAATATAAAATAAGAAGATCATAATTAATATAAATCACCTAAAGTACAGCCTATTCAATTCAAAAAGGGATTGATTTTATACCACGTTCTTTATAAATCTTTGTATCTCGAGAGGTCTTACGCAATACATATCGAATTGAGAATCATTCAATTTGCAAACCTGCTTTAAACCGTAATTTTTGGAATAAACAACGATTTGTGCCGATGGAAGGGACGCAGACAATTGGCCCATGCCTTTTATATTGACTAAACAAAATGAACAGATACGTAGCTTGATCACGTAGGTAGGTACGTCAATACGAAAATTGCGAAACAGTTTTATAAAAGGTCGAACCACGTAATGACACGTAAACATAGCATATTTTTAAGAATGAGGGATATTTTATTGTGTAACTTTGTCAATTTTTTATATTAATTAAAAATCTAATTTTAATTATTATTAACCAAGTGAACGAAGACTTATCTACTACTCCAATAGAAAATATTTCTGTATTCATGGAAGACGCATTATCATAAATCTACCCAACTCTTCTAAAATTAAATCCGAATAAAATATAATTTTAATTGATGTCATTTAATCCACAACGGGATTACTGAATTCTCTCTTGTTTAAAAAATTTAGTCTTTAATGATTAGGTAATGATGCTAATAGAAAAATTTGTTCTTAAAATCACAGATAAAAAATCCACTTCTACATTTGTACTCAAAAGAATTCGAAAGGAGAGCATATACATATACTAGTATGTAGTAACTGTATGTTATCAATAAATGAACTTGAACTTGGACTTGTAGTAAACTTATCTTTTTTGTAGGTGGATGTTCAGCGTTTGGACACTCCTGCTTTGGCGGCCATGGCAAGCGGTCCAGTGATACCAGCGGCGTAGATGTAAGTGTATGAAAACTTAACTTACACTTATAAAATTATGCCGCATTAAAATAAAATGTAAGATTGTTCTGTATCTATCTAATGTAATGATTATGAAATAACGACAACAAAATGGTTTCAAAATAAGATTTTCTATATCTAAATTATTAGAAAATGGTATGAGAAAAATTACAAGATCACAACGTAATTTTGGGTGGTAACGGTGGGAGTATTGTATTGTAATTTTTCTCATACCATTTTCTAATAATTTAGAAAAACTTAAGTGTGAGTTAATCACTATAATATAACAAATAGTTTTCTATATCTGTTAGATATCAGTACAAGAGGTGAGATTAAAATACAATGTAGGATAAATTCTACAATAATAGATCGTAAACAACTAAGTCGTGAGATTTTTCCGACAAATACAAATTTATTATACAAGACACATGTCTCGTATAATAAATTTGTATTTGTTTTGTATCTATTTTAAGTTGGAAAAAAAAATATTTTTGTTTGTTTGTTTGTTTAAACCTTATTTATGGTCGTCAGGTATCCGGACAAGACGTGGTGGGTCGCCAGCTGGGGCAGGAGGAGACCCCACCGCACCCCGGATACCCTCACTACAACGTGCTGCAGCCCGGAGACGACATCATACCCGTCAGGGATGGAGGTAGTTATTTGACATCTGTGGCACAGCGGGCGAAGGTCCACCTGCGACGCAAGAGGCTTGCGGACTCGATTCCCGTCTCTGGACAAAAAGCAAATATTTGTTCCGGTTGTCTGGGTATTATATATATATATATACATTCACACAGCAACATATAGCCCCGTGATCAGCTCTATATGTAATACCCAGACTAAGCTAATAAGTAGAGCTTATCACGGGGCTAGATGTTGCTGTGTGAATTATTTATCTATGTATTTATTAGAATAATATTAAGAGATACAAATCGGACACAACTCAGCATAATACTGCAGCAGTAACATTAGCAACTACAGCTGATTTTCTGTAGTGATATTTTGCAATAATTACTTAAATCTAGAACCTAACCTGACCCAACACTATTTTCATTGTATTATGTTAACTTTAATCAATTTTGACTAAATAAAGGAATCCCATACGAGTAAATAAGTTATCCCTCAGCCCGTCCTACAGTACAGCCGATATAATAATGATAACATTAAATAAATAAATGAAATACCAGAATCTCTGCTACTGTAAAGGTCAACTTACATTACGAACAAACAAACAAACAGTCTGGCACGTTGCAGGGTACGAACACGAGGACTCTGGCCGCGAACTAATGAAGTTTAAACTCCGCAACATCTTCAAACACTGGGTGAGCATTTACTTGGACCATAGAGATATGATTCACATTATAGAAGCGAAGATGTATAATAATAATTTTATCAATAATATCTGTCATCTATATAAAAGGCTATAACAGCCTTACTTATACCATAGACGGTTATACACAACTTATATTATGCATTCAAACAATAAAAGATGTAAAAATCAGGTTTTGGTGTACTTTACGCTTTTTTGTGAAATTGACGCCTAATCTGTACTATGTAAAAAAATCACAACCATCTACTCATAGAAGCTAAAGATCCATCATTAACGAAAAACAGAAAAGCAGCAGAGTTTTCACACAAAAGCCGAGTAATTTTAAAGCTGTCACCATTCAATTAGTCTGACCTATTTTTAAGTCGTCCATTCGTCCTTTTTCGATCAAAACGTCTCTTCTGTCCATTTGCAATTTTAATTGACCGTGATTCAGTGCAACAGAAAAAATAGCTCTGAAATACATTCGCAATGTGATTATTATTAGATATCTAACAATTAGTTTTTAAACTTATTAATAGATTTTAATAATTGGCCTGTCCATCCAACTCGAGAGACTCAAGGTAAAGAAGAACCAACAAAGAAATCGGTAAAGATGGTTTTTATAGAAAATATCGACGTAATAATTTAAATATTTCTATAAATTATAAATCTAACGAAAAATATTATCAAAGAATCGTTTGAAAGGTTAAAAGCAGAAGAAGAAAACCTTCTTAAAAATATACAATTTTCATGCGTTATCCCAAATATATAACGCAGGCAAAGTCGCGGGCGGCAAACAAGTATGGTTTTCCAAATATTCCATGTCGTATGAACTGTAAATTTAAATAGGGACTGGTGTTTAATTTGCGAGGAGAGTAAATAGGCAGATACTTCTAATAGGCTGTTAGCTCTACATCGATCACAATTCAATTAACAATAATACCCCGTGTTTCTCTAACAAGCTGTTGAAGCATTTAAAGGACTTTCCCGCGATATATTAGATTTTCCCGCGGTAAAAAGTACCCTATGTTCTTCTCCCGGTTCTAAGCTGCCTCCCCACCAAGTTTCAGCTAAATGGGTTCGGCCGTTCTTGAGTTATAAGTGAAGTAACTAACACGACTTTCTTTTATATTTATGAAGACAAGCGACCCGCACTCACTTCGCTTCGGGTACCTATTTTTATTTATAAACCTTACCTTTTTAAAACCGCATCAAAATCCGTTGTGTAATTTTAAAGATTGACGCTTACATACGTCTGCGACTTTGTTTTATAATATGTAGTGGCTAATAGTTTTTCAAGAGAGTGCTTTCTTAGTATTACAAAATGTTGTAAATAATGGCCTCTACACACCAAAGCCGGCGGCCCGCCGGCACAGCCCGCCGGCTTAATGCCGGCGGGTTAGCCCGCCGGCTTCAGAATGTCCAAGCCGCACGACTTTGCCGGCGGCAATGCCGGCGGCACGACAGCCCCGGCATGTGGTGTTCTAGTAATGAAGAATGTTACTAGGTATGCCAAATCGCTTGAAATGTTGTATCAGTAAAGCCTGTATGTATACAAATATACTAGTTTTTGTTTAGTTAAAAAGTACCTAGTAGTTTTGATTTTATAGGCATTCAAAGTTTCGAAAAATATCGAGTCTCGCTAACAGTCACGTGAGCGCTTGTGACGTAATACCACAACTTCGCGCGGCCTACGGCCCGCTTAGTATCGCCAGCAGATTATAGTAGTAGTGCAACAGCTTGCGCAGTATTTTGATGTGTTTTCGTCCGCGTATTAAATTAATAGTTTAATAGTAGTACTTAAATATTATTCGATTGATAAAATGGATGAAGATAACTCAAATAGTAGAAGTACCTAACCATTAAACTTTGACGTTAAAGACATTAAATATGTATTAAAGTTTTGTTGCTATTGGTAGGTACGTAAGTATTTATTTATATATAGGTAGGTACCGCTCTTCTTAGTAAATTAAAATGAACAATACATTGATTTATGGCAAACTAGCTTCTTAGTAAATTTAAATGAACAATATATTGATTTATTGCAAACTAGCTTCCTCCAGTCTTCGGCCCCGTTTTCCTCAAGAACTGTACATTTTCATAGGATTAAAAGTAGCCTATGTGTTATCGTCGTCGTACGGTTACAACTTGTTTTACTTCTAAATCGGAAACTAATTGATGTATCGAAGTAATTCTTTCACGCGTATTTTTTATATTAGACATAGAATATGGAGTGCTAATAATCAAAATTAGGTAACATTCTTTTTTGCCAAATACGTCACTACTCTATGAAAGCCGGCGGGCAACTGACTGAGTGAGTGGAGAGGGATGCCGGCGGCCTGACCCGCCGGCACAGCCCGGCGGGTCAGGCCGCCGGCATGATTGTAAAAAATAAGGCCGGCGGGTTGGGCCGCCGGGCTGTGCCGGCGGGCGGTGTGTAGAGCGCTTAAGTATAGGTTATATTAATTAATAAAATTAATTTATTGGGAACTCATAAACTGGATACTTGATTCATAAATATTATAATAGTTTTCGCTGCAAATTTACTTCTCCTATGATATTTAATAATATAAGTATATCTTGTATTTTATTTGACCTTTGATTTTTCTTTCACAGATGGATAACTACAGACGGTCTCAGCAAAACGAAGACGGTTATTATGTAGAGAATATGTAATTTTACGAAATACTGATATCAATAAATGTTGCTGTATTGGGCTCGATTATTGAAATTATAGATGCGTTCGCTTTCAATTGATTTCTTTTTCATTTTGTTTGATTACCATAAATTTATTTATAATTGATTTTAATTATCCCTTATTGAAGGTTTGTTGTAGGTGTTTTTGGCTAAGCAAGAAATATCAATTGACTGGTCTTTTATTTTGCGTAAGCTTAGTATGTATGTAGGAATCTACTTGTATATACCACATACATAACAACTTTGGTGAGTATGTTTGTTATGTTATACCTATGTGTCATACTGTACTATTTAAATAAGGTAAAAGATACCTATAAAGTATAAAACATTGTTTTTTTTTGTAATCGAGCTCATGTTTAACTGAAGAAATCCGTTTTTTTCATAAGTATTCTATTAAATACTAAGAAGTTTAAATTATCTTTGTCAATTATTGTGTCACTTACGAGTATAAAATATTGTTATAAATTTTAAATTATATTTTATTAAAAGGCTGGCTGGGTTCATGTTATTTCTTTTGTTCATTTTATCCAAATATTTAATAGTGTAGTAAATTAATATTAGTAAATTATCTTTTATTTCTATCTAATTTATTTTATATTTAATTTAATGTATTTTTCTTTTTTTATTGGCTATAGGTAAATTCAAATGTAGAATATCTTTCTATTAATATAAAGTGAGAACTACTCAATTTATTCATCTTTTGAATATTGGTACCTATGATGTAGGTAGGTAGGTACTTATAATATTCGCAATCAGGATTGTTCTCTCTATATAAATTACCGTACTATCTGTAACGAAATTAACATGCTCTTATCTATTAAACTACTGGATACATAAGTTTATCACCAAAAATATGTAAATTAAAGTATTTATCTAGGTACTCAGTAGAAAATTGACTGTCTCTATTAATAAGTGTTTTGTGTAATAAATAGCTACATCATCATATGGATGAAGTCTTGTTTTATTTGACCTATAAAATGCAAAATACCTACAAATACAATACAAAATTATTTATTTTTACCAAAGTTTCACATAATGATAACAACTACATAAAATGTACATAAGTATACCTACTTTTTATTATTACGATATACCTATCATCATATACGATATACCTATCATTATTATTATATATACCTATCATCTAATTCTATACTAATAATAAATCTGGTCCTGGAGAAATTTATTTTGTTTTCAAAGTTTTTTTTTATTTATTTACATTTAGTCTTTCGTGTACAATGGTGGTTTCAAGGCATCCTCATGTAGACTTGTTTGCGGCTGGATGGCCGGAGATTAAACGAGTTATGCTTTTATTTTGTGAAAATAATTGATTTTAAGTAAGTTTATTTTATTTGTTTCTTGAGCCTACTATGCTTACAATACCTAAGTATACGAAACTTAAATGAATATCTTGAGATAAAAGTAACATATTGTCCCACAAATTTCGTGGTCCGTTATCCAGGCCCTACATCCTTGATGTATTTAATCCTTGATATCTCTGTTAGCCTGCCTCACCTATGCATGTCAGACGTGGAAATTTACTGAAAAGATAAGGAAAAAAATTATCACTTGTCAAAGAGGTTTAGAAAGAAGCATGCTGAAAATAAAGAAAATCCAAAAGATTAGACACACAAAAATAAGAAATTTATCCAAAGCTACCGATGCTTTAAATCTTACTCAAAAGCTAAAATGGAAGTGGGCAGGACATGTGGCAAGATTGAAAGATGAGCGTTGGACCAATCGGGTGACACGGTGGAAAGGACCATCTGGAAATCGTAGCAGAGGAAGACCAATTACAAGATGGATAGATGACATCGTGAAGGTAGCTGGCCCGAGGTGGATGGAGACAGCACAAGATAGAGACCGGTGGGCGTCTTTGGAGGAGGCCTTCACCCGCAGAGGGGTTCCTACAGACTAACTATCAAAAGAATTAACTACATTTAGGATTAAGTTTAAACATTTTTTTGTCCATGTACATAGTCTGCAAGAAATAAAAAGGCTTTTTATTTTATTTTTATTTTATTTTATTTTTATTTTATTATTATCTCTGTTAGCTACCACAATCGAGAGTTGGGTATATGATATTTTTGGGCGTCTCATCGAAACGAAGCTACTCACGAAAAATTAGCTTGATAGTAATCAAGTGCTAACCATGTTCCATGGATCCTGGCCTAACAGGGTAGGTAGGTACCTACTTAATATAACAAACAAGATTTGAAAGCATCCTCCTTTCCCTATCGTGGGTAAAACCCGAATCTTAAATCACAAAAACTGTTTATTCGGTCCTAAAAATCCGTTGATAAAATTCCCCAAACTAACAACATAACCGAAAACATCCTCCTTTTCCTATCGTGGGTAAAACCCGAATCTTTAATCACAAAATCTGTTTATTCCTAAAAATCCGTTACTAAAATTCCCCAAACTAATAAGATAACAATTCAAAGAAATATTTTTTATCAGTTTATTTGAAAATTACCTACCAGTTTATTTGATTTACACTATCAGGCATCCGAATCCAGAAAATACCCAGTAGATAACGTCTCAACTTCGAAGGTATAAATACATTTTTCCCAATACCACACATCATTGCAACATTGGACAGTGAATAGTCAAGATTGATCAACTCCTAAAATGATTGTTGTGATTCTGTTTGTGCTGGTTGCAGCGGCCGCGGCGGCTCCAGATCCTGGC
Organism: Chloroclystis v-ata; assembly: GCA_963691955.1. Classification (NCBI taxonomy): domain Eukaryota; kingdom Metazoa; phylum Arthropoda; class Insecta; order Lepidoptera; family Geometridae; genus Chloroclystis; species Chloroclystis v-ata. Next base: position 8,705,728 of record OY829898.1, on the reverse strand, counting down.
CAACTGTCTCAGGGAAGAGCGCAAGACGCCAAAGTCGGGGCTGACTCACAGAAGCAAGAATTTTCAATCGATGGCTACACACAATGGAAAATCGAAGGTGATCAATGCATAATCACCTATAAAAGTCCTTTTTCTGAGATTGAAGAAAAATATTTAAAAGTGACAGCCCACTCAAGCGTCTTGGAATTGCGTGCAAAACACGAAGAACAACACACAATATTTTTTGCGATCTATGAAACCATAATGATTCCGCCACACGTGCACCTCAAACACGGAGCTTGTACTTGGACTTCGTTCGCGGCCAGGAAAACTCTGAAGATCGTATGCCCTCTCGTGAAAACAGTGACTATTACTAATGGTACACTAGAAATGTTTGAAATTAAATAAATACAAAACTAAGTGTTATTCTTAAATAAATTGGAACCTATACCGATAGTAGGTAAATAAATAAATAGATTGAATATGAATTCAAATCTACCACATAATGCCGGTGATTTGAGAGATGATTTGGAATTAGTTCATATCATAAACAATTAGATAAAACACATCTATTGTAACTTTGTCTTATATTATTATTACCTTATTCTTAATGGTATTGTAATTTTATAAAGTAAGTATAGTTATAGTTATAAGTTATTTTACGTTTTTAGCCGGATAAGAATTGTTGAAACTTTTACTTTATAACCATCTAACTCAATGTAGGTACACAATTCAACAATAAAAAAATATTTACCTTATCTTTAATTTATTTACTTTATCTTTATCATGTTTTGGTCTGACCTTTAGATAAAAAGTTAAATGTTACTTCAGACTTCATTAAAGTTTGAATAACTTACCGGTTTCCTCACGATGTTTGCCTTTAACCGTTAGAGCACGCATTTTAAAAGCACACATAATTTGTCAAGAAGAAAGAGAGGTGCGCGGCAGAGCTTGAACCCACGACCTTCGGAATGAAAGTCGAATGTTTCCACTTAGTCAACACGGCTCCGAGGTTGAGGTCGGAGTTAACAGAGTCAGTATTCGATAAATCTTATGTATCAGGCACAAAAAGTTTTATCGGAAAGTTCAAAATAATCACGTAATAAATACTATATTTTTACGAAACTGTCAACTTTTAATGGCATTATAATAAAATGATGTCCAAGTCGCCTCCATTTATGTCAGGAGGTAGGTAATCTAATAAAGTCATGGGTCTTGTATTTTGGGATTTTCGTAATTAAAAGGTAACTTTGAGAGTTCTTGTTTATGGTAAGATAAAGCACGTTTTAAGTTTTAACCCTTTTAATTAAAAATAAATGTTTGTTTATAAAAAAGGCAACTTCAAATTTATAAATTACATTGATATTATAATATCAATGTGATTATGATGATTATTTGACCGTGTCACGCAACTAAACGGTGAGAAATGATAACGCGCCTAAGTGCGTAATTGCTTTGAATTTAATATTCAATTTTCAAATAAATTTATTAGATAACTCTAGTCCTTAGATAAACATTATTTGTAAACATGTAATGTTGCATGTGTTGACAGATAAATACTATCTATCTATTTAATTTTATTGCACAAAATAACTAAATTAACTTCTGGGTGTTATATTATGTATGATAAAAATAAAAAAACTATCTGTGTATCTATTTAATTTTCATTCCGCAAAATAACTAAATTTACTTCTGAGTGTTAGATATGTACAAAAAATCTTTGAATTGTATGTGTACCTACTATAGTGCTAAGTATACAGTGCTTCTACATTTGTGCATTTTCTGTTATTTTGGTTACTAACTTGTCGCTCGCAGTTTGCCTTAGTTATAATAGATTTTCTAATGGTTAAACGTAGATTATGTGTTAAAAGGGGATTTTCCAGAATAGCGGGAATTCTGGCGTAGTTATTGTAAAAAATCATTAAAATCAGTCAAAATTGGGTAACAAGCATACATCCCTCCATGTATACCTACATATACCTATTCATAATCATAAATCATTTATTACAAAAAAATATGGTTTACAAGTTCTTATTAAGTAAGTATAATAGGTTCACATATTTCACCAAAACATCATGGCATGCAATATTTTATAAACTTATGTCAAACATATATATATAATTATATAAGGTTATAAGTTTGTATTTTTTTGATGCTTTTGACTTATCAGAAAATAACTTATCTATAAAGATACGAAGGTTTGATTCCCACCGGGTAGGTTTGGAATTTTTAGAACAGAAAAGTTTAGGTGGTTACCGTAATTTCGTAGAAGAAATGGAAATTATTATTGAGTGAAGTAACTACCAAAACATATTGCTGGACAATTCACGCAGCACTATTCTGGCCCCGTGTAGTTGTAAGCTTGTGTTACGGGTGCTAGATTTCTAATATACCTAATAGAATATACCTACATACATATTTAGAAAGATATATTTACAATTCTTAATAACACCCAGACCCCAAAAAAATATACATATAGGTACAATTCGTACAAATAGTTACCTCGAGGCGGGAATCGAACCTACAACCTCTTGCTTCGTAGGCAGACCTTCGCCCGCTGCGCCACAGAGGTCGTCGTTGGATGGATAAGCCTGGCGCTCTGGTATCGTAGGGTACACTCCGGGTCGTTACACCGCAGCAGAAAACGTATACTTTCTGCTATTGTTATTCTCTTCTTCCTCTATGCATTTCAACATCAACTATAAGAGACAGGGTAGGTTCGAACAAATAAGATTTCTTTAAATTTTCTACCGTGGGTAAAACCAATAACTGTTTCTTCAAAAAAATCCGTTGATAAAATTCCCATTATTATTATTTTGATTAACATTATCAGCCATCCAGTCCATGAAATACCCAGTAGATAACCTCTCTCAACCCCGAAGGTAAGGTGTACTATGTATACTAATACATAGTACAACGTTACTTAATACAACATTGGACAGTGAATAATCAAGATTGAGAGATCGACTTCTAAGATGATTGTAGTTATTCTGTTTGCGCTGGTCGCAGCGGCCGCGGCGGCTCCTCTAAACCAAGACGGAGCCTATCCCCAAGATTACCCTCCACCGGTCCAGGCCCCCGTCCTACTGAAACTCTACCCACTAGAAGATTGGCCTGAGTCAAGCTATACTAAGCTGGTAAGGAAAATCGAAGGTAATCAATTCATACTCTCCATTTCTTGGGATGATTTCACTAGGTATGAAGAAAAAGATATCGATGTGAAGACCCAATCAGGCATGTTGATTGTGCATGCAGAACACAGCACCCCTCGCTCTTCAGAGGACAAGATAAAGGTGCAGTTGCCGACAAACGTCGACGACGATTTTACTTGGACTCTCATCGCGGCGGAGAACACTCTGAAGGTCGTATTCCCTCTCAAAGATACAGTGACCCTAATAAACAGTAGCAGAGTGTTAACTAGTGTTGTTGATGAGGATTGGTGAGGAGGTGTAAGACGAGAGCTCTGTTCTGAATGAGATCGTGAGGAACGGAGAAGAAGTATAATTCATTATATAATTAATTGCTTAGCCAATTCAGTGTGCTGTGACAGTGCAGTCTACTGCATTGCATACGTTATTAAGTGTTATTTAGGTACCAATAGTAAATATATAAATAAATGAATTTGAATGCAAACCACGTAATGCCGATTATTTGTGTGACGATTTTGAATTAGTTCATATTATTAACAATTAGATAACACACATCTATTGTAAATAGTATTTGTCTTATTACTATTATTATTATTACCTTATTCTTAGAATGGTATTGTAATTTTATAATAATGTGAAGTGAAGACTGGTTCGTAGGAGGAGTAGGTAGGTAATTAACACGACTGTAGCTGGTTGAATACTGAATCAATACTGAATATTTATTGATAGAAAACATTGGTATTCATAGTAAAATTCTATCTCTTAATTAATTAAAATACAGACTATTTTAATATTCCTTATCTCTTTTGGCTTACCTTGAAACCTGATATTCATTAGATTTTATTCTTAATAAAATTAGTAAAAAGTACATAAATATAATCAAAATAGGTACAAAGCTTACAGTACACAAAGAATGGATATGCCTAATCTATAGAGAAAATACAGATGAGACACTACACATGAGTTTAAAATAAAATTAATGTCACTACTATTACTGACAAGTCCTATATAAATGTTAACTTCATTTGAATATCACCGTGGGCCTTCTGGTAGTCAAGAAGATATAACTTAAGTTTGCGCTTAAAACCAATATAACTAGTTAACTACAAGTTCTTATTAGGTTACATATTTACATATTTCACCAAAACACAATAGTGGCCTGCAATATTTTATAAATAGTCCGGGATCCGTGGAACATGGTTACCACTTGCTTACTTATGTCAAACATTATTGTCATTATAAAATTAAATTTAACAAACAAACAAAAATTCATGCATAAAAACTTTCTTGTTTATACTACTAGTAAGGATAAGGATTATCTAAAACAATACAAGCATTGTTTGAATTTAACCAAATCCTGAAATTTAAATCGTTAGGGCTTTCATACATTACCTCTTAGAACAGATGAACAGATACAAAACAATAGACAAAAGACAATACAGAGATACTTAGTGATGAACGCAATGAACTTATTAATACAATGGTTTATGGGAGCTTATCAAAATCTTGATAAATATTGATCATTAGCAACCACACTGAGCTATAAGTAAGACGGATTAGAATTAAAGAGCGCTGTCACATCTTATCCTGTTTGTTGTCTTTTGAGGAAAAAATTAACACGAATATTAAATATTATTTGTCTTTTTTTACATCGTTTTAAATTCTAGATTTTTTTATACGAATAACAATCTTTTGTAAATTTGACAAGCCTTTTGATCAAACAAAACATGATTTTCTTTAAAGTACTTTATGTGATTCAGATTTTAAAACAGATTTTTTTTTAATTTTAATACTTACATAAAACGAATGTTATAATGATAGGAAATTTGTACAAAAACTACCCTGAGCGAAACCTGTTCAGTGTCAGTCATAATTTACGGGTACCATTTCTAGATATTTTCGAGTCTTACATCATTCCAATGGACAATGCTATGACGAACCACCTGTCCATTTGTTGTTCCCAGCAATTTATAATGCTTTCTAACTACTGACGCACTAACAAGCGGAGAATTTTTCTATTGTGTGATAGAAATAGTTACGATGTACATTAGAGCCCAAAGGAGCCTACAATTTTTCATAGAACAATGGAGATGAAATAAACAGTCATTTTTTTAGATATCCTTTTTGATTTAATTAGATGTTAGTATAGTTTTATATCTTTAAAATAAATAAATAAATGTCGATTGCGTAAAATTACACCAAATTTGTTACAATAAGTAATGTTACTAGGTATGCCAAATCGCTTGAAATGTTGTATCAGTAAAGCCTGCGTGTATACAAATACACTAGTTTTTGTTTAGTTAAAAAGTACCTAGTAGTTTTGATTTTATAGGCATTCAAAGTTTCGAAAAATATCGAGTCTCGCTAACTGTCACATGAGCGCTTGTGACGTCATAGTTTAACGTCGCGCGGGCCACGGCCCGCTTAGTATCAAGTCGCCAGCAGATTATAGTAGTAGTGCAATAGCTTGCGCAGTATTTTGTTGTGTTTTCGTCCGCGTATTAAGTTAATAGTTTAATAGTAGTACTTAAATATTATTCGATTTATAAAATGGATGAAGATAACTCAAATAGTAGAAGTACCTACCTACCATTAAACTTTGACGTTAAAGACAATATTACCTATATGTATTAAAGTTTTGTTGCTATTGGTATTTATCTATATACTATAGGTAGGTACCGCTGTTCTTAGTAAATTTAAATAAACAATATTGATTTATTGCAAACTAGCTTCTTAGTAAATTTAAATGAACAATACATTGATTTATTGCAAACGAGTACACTTCTTATCAATCAACATCTAGAACTATACATTTTCTTAGGATTAAAAGTAGCCTATGTGTTATTCTAGACTTCGTCCAGATCCGTTCAGTAGTTTTTTCGTGAAAGATATCAAACACACCCACTCACTTTCGCATTTATACTATTCGTAGGAAGTAGGATACATACTTAGGATGTAAATGTAGTAGCTTGAACGTTACAGATGTACTAAACCTATTTTTTTAGGGTTCCGTAGCCAAATGGCAAAAACGGAACCCTTATAGATTCGTCATGTCCGTCCGTCCGTCCGTCCATCCGTCCGTCCGTCCGTCCGTCCGTATGTCACAGCCGTTTTTCTCCGAAACTATAAGAGCTATAAAGCTGAAATTTGGTAAGTAGATGTATTCCGTGAACCGTACTAAGATTTCATAAAAAAATTGAAAAAAAAAACATTACATTTGGGGGTCCCCATACATAGGACTGAAACTTAAAAACGTTTTTTAATCGGACCCATACGTGTGGGTTATCGATGAATAGGTCTTTAAAAATCATAACAATATTTCTAAAACCATTTAATTTTAAACTCAATAGTTTGGACGTGAGACTCTTCCAAAGTGCAAAACAGAGTGTCCCCCCCTCCTCTAGTTTCTTAAATAAGAAGATGATAAATCTAGAAAAAATATATATTGTACATAACCATAAAAACTAACAACGAAAATTGGTTTGAACGAAATCTATGAAGTAGTTTTTTTATAGTACGTCATAAACTATTTCATATAAACAATTACTGCGGAAGCCTACATGGGCGAGTCCGACTCGCACTTGGCCACTTTTATTTGTATTTATTTTACTTACAATATGCGTGAGGCCGTTTATTTTGATTTAAAACTTGTTTATGCGCTTCTATACACTTATCTATACGAATCTATACTAATATTATAAAGCGGAAGAGTTTGATTGTTTGTTTGTTTGTTTGAACGCGCTAATCTCAGGAACCGCTGGTCCGATTTCAAAAATTCTTTCAGTGTTGGATAGTCCATTTATCGAGGAAGGTTATAAGCTATATTACATTTTCAAAAAAAGTAGGGATCCGCACGGAAAACCCAAATATGTCACCCAAGATGTAAAAAAAAAATCTTATATCGCATGCGCTGCGAAAAGTATTCATTTTAGAAATATACAATGTACTACAATTTTGTAGAACACATTAATATCTACAAAAAATGTCGCGACAGCATATTTCTAACTATTATAGTTACGTCACAATAACAAGCGAATGCAAGCGGACTGAGTGAACCAGACTGATCGTGCTAAACTATGACGTCACACCGTAACCGGCGGCTCGCGTCGTACGGTTACAACTTGTTTTACTTCTAAATCGGAAACTAATTGATGTATCGAAGTAATTCTTTCACTAGTATTTTTTATATTTGACATAGAATATGGAGTGCTATTCATCAAAATTAGGTAACATTATCAATTATGTAAGTAATCTACATACCTAAATTTTTACTGTAAGTAGCCCACGTTTCTAATACGAATCAAAGAGATAAATCTAGTCTATGTCGAAAGATAAATTAACCCGCATCGATGGTTAGTTAAGTCTTGTGATTAATGACAGTAAAAGTAAAGTATTTCTAATTGAACACAAAGAAAAAGGTTTATACTAAAGATCGCGTATTATCAAACTTTTCCAAGTGCCCACATTAGAAGACACATTTTTAATTTATATAATTATAATTTAAAATATAATTCGTAAATAGAATAAATAAAAGTACAAAGCGTATTGGTATAACCGTAATATTGTGTTCTGGATTGAATAAACTGCATTTATCTTTTCCTACTATCTATACCATGCCATAGAATCCAAAATCATATAATTTTCTTACGTAGCCAATCACAGTAGCTTTCAGGAAGTCGATTGTCAGGACAACACGTGGCAGCTCTCAATGTCCGTATGAAGATTGCAAATTGAACGAGTCAGGGATTGCATATTCCAGTATCATTCGTTAATCCGATTCGGAATACACAGATATAAAGATAAAAAAGTTCTATTATGTTTTCATCATCATCATCATCATCATCATCTCAGCCATTGGACGTCCACTGCTGGACATAGGCCTCTTCCAGTCATTACGGTCGCTCGCGGCCTGCATCCACCGCGAGCATACCGCCTTCACCAAATCATCTGTCCTGTGTGGACGCCCAACGCTGCGTTTTCCGATCCGTGGTATCCACTCGAGAACCTTTCGGCCCCATCGGCCATCTGTTCTCCTCGATATATGACCTGCCCATTGCCACTTCAAAGAGCTAATCCGTTATTATGTTCTAAGTATGTATAATCTATTAAATTCGTCAGGCCGAATTTATAGGTCTACGAATTTTATAATTAGGCCCCTATTTTATTTCCTGGTGATGTCCAACAGGCAGAACGTGTTCAGCAGTGATTTGTGTATTGTTGCAACTTACTGCGATCACCAAGACGCCATCTGAATCGGTCATAAATAATATCTTAAAGGTAGACTGCCTGAGTGTCTGCGGTTGCTGATCGCGGTGAACATCGGAATCTTAACCCTAGAAAGATAAACTGCGCCTCAGAGGCGCCCGCGAAACAGATAAATCGCTGTATTTTTTTAACCCGCGCGAGTTTAAACCTGTGATTTCGAACCAACTCTGTCGTCAGTCAACACTCCCGAAAGACGACCGCTGCTGCCCGGTAAGTACTTTAGTTTCGCCGGTATGACATTGTGTTGCGCTCGAGAGGCGCAAGTTTATCTTCTGTGTAACTTTCGCACATTTATTAGTGATTTAGTTATTTTACATTTTACCTATTATTAAGATATTTTATTGTTACTTAATTAATTTTAATGGTTTTTAGTAATGTTTAAAACTCATGGTGCATAGGAAACGGTTGGAAGAAAGTGAAATTGCTTCGTTTTTGATCGAGGAAGAGGAAGTGGTCGAGGATTGCAGTAACAGTAACACAAGTACTGCAGGCTAATCTAGAACTTCCTCAAGAAGCTGATGAAGAACCTCCAAGTATGGTGCAGCGTTATTGTAGCATTTGTACAACAAAAAAAAAGAGAATATCTAAGATGACTTGTACGAAATGTAAAAATACCCTATGTGGATAACATAAAAAAGATGTTTGCATCAAATGATTAAAACTTAAGATTTTTTCGGTATTTTTTGTAATTTGTGACTGACTATATTGTAACTTAGTAGTTAGTTAGACAAAATGTTATAAAAAGTTAGCTATTCATAAAAAAAAACTTAAAAATTGTTGGTTCTACACAATTTTTTAGTTTTTGTTACGTTTTTGAAAATTTAACATGATTACTTTAAATAAACAAATAATAATACCTATTTGTGTTTTTTTTATTTAATAATAATGTAACATTTAGTTCATACATTAAAAAAAGTATTATTTCTTTATTATGTAAAGAAATCAGTACTTTAAATTTTGCGCCTCTGAGGCGCCTGTTTATCTTTTCTGTACAAAAAAATATGTTTATCTTTCTAGGGTTAACGGATATCGGCTGTCCGTGCTATTTGGTCCACAACCACTTTTAAATAATTCATCTTACTAGTCTAAATCATGTAACAGTTTCTGTAATTACAGAATATTCTGGTTAAGGAAATGAATTTCTCATGAAGATTATTACATTTATTTACATGAGAACATACATAAAAAAAAATTATTCTAATAGGCGTAATCGTAACAAAAACCAATAATGGTCAAATTATTGTGGTTAGACATTATACACTAGACAGAGTGTAAAAATACTAACATACCTCTTGTCTGAAACTAAACTGTACGAATAAGCTTCTAAATCAGACATCATGTAAAAAGCAAGAACTCCCTCGTTTGCAAATCTGAACCTGTGTGGCAATCTTAACGCGCCGTAAAACTCCCTGTAAGCTTTTAAGGGAAGGTTCCATAATAAATAAAAGGAAACCCTTGGCTTTGTGAAACATAACATTATTTTAATAAAACTGACATTTTTATGTCAGGTTGTTTATAGAAAAACTTTCTGGCGCCTAACGTTGGGAACTTTTACTTTTGTAATTTTAATGTATGATAAGTTATAAGACGTAACTTCGCCAGGATTATTAGAATGGTTGTTATAAGAAGATCAGGGCGTTACAATGGCATCTGCGGGATAACATTCTATTGCACTTTGTTTCTGTAAAAAAAGATTAGTCGAAGAGGTCAGGGACGTCTCATATTGCAATAGCATTTGTGTTTGCATATCTAACCGGCGGCCAGGCAGGGCGGTCAATTATTTTTGTGTATACAATACACCTTTACCTATATGCTTCGATTCACTTTAATCGTACGTATACGTCCTCCCAAAAACGTTGTTGACTAAGGCCAACAAAGCGTCTTGTCGGTTTTTAGCCCGCTTTAAAAAACATAAGGAAAACCACGGTTGATTGACTCCAGTATGGACGAATTACCTCCTTTAAATATTGCCGATTTAGAGAGGGTGGGTTTAGGTAAAGGCTATCCATATCCGCCTAATAATGCCCCAGACAAGTGAGAAGAGTCCCGAATAATGTCTTACAATTGCAAATTGAATAACAGAGTTTGATAAAAAATCGTATATAACTCTTCTAGAATCTATTTTCTGTGTAGACACTCAACCAAATTGAATTTTTCATCACGCTTCTGTAGAGTGATATAAGCTCTCGTGTAACCAATGAATAGATACTTCCGTTTGCACCTGCGTATTTCATTCATATTAATATTACTAACGCTAACGATGCCTCTTTATCAGAGAAGCGGAAAATTTACGGCGGATTTAAAAATATATGAGAGAAGTTAACAGGCTATTACTTCGGTGGACATGAGGTTATGAGTTTGTGTTTTGTTGATGCTTTTGACTTATTAGAAACTAACGTATTATAGAAGAATCAAACCTTCGTAAGGTTTGATTCCCACCGCGTAGCTTTGGATTTTTTAGAACAGAAAAGTTTAGGTGGTTACCGTAATTTCGTATAGAAGAAATAGAAATTATTATGGAGTAAGTAACTACCAAAAAACACTGAATGGTTTTGGTTTTTTAAATACATGTACTTGTTTTTGTTTGTAAAGATTTTAATTAACCATCGTGCGTTCGATAGCAAAAGTATCAAACGATGGTTGTCTTGATATCGAACATTTATGAGTATAGCTTGCGTCGCAGATAGTTCGCTTTCCGGTATTTACTAGAGAGTAGCGATCGGTGCTCGACTCAATAAGGAAATGAGGCACTTAACGAGTCCGTAATGCTCCACTTTCATGATCTGTGATAGCTTTCATGGATGGGAATCTGCCTTTCAGCTGATTAGATATTTTACGGCTGTTTTAAAGTATAATGGAGTTTTCATTAATGGTTTTAGTCATATTATATCACAAGCAGAACTGGAATAAAAAGCTTTTTATAAATAGTTTTTTCTTTTTTGCTCAACTTTTGTATGAAAGATTGGAGAAAGAGTGAGTATTTCTCCACAAACACTGCATACATGTCATGTTAAGATACTTTGTACAGAGTGTAATTCCCATTATGCAAAGCGCCTTCAGTGCCTCCGCCATCTTTTCTTGGTGAGATAAAAGCTTTTAACACAATTTAGACCCAAATTGAGTACCTACTGTGTTTGAAATAATGGCAAACACATAGCATTACTGCATTCATTCCTGTACAGCGAGCAAGTACCTAACGAAGCCATTTCTGTAGAACATTTTGTAATTTCATGTTGGTACCGTAACGTCAAGCGTTGCTTTGTCAAGAAGTTTGTTTTTCCGAAGGTTCTTATTTTAAAGAGGTTTTGTTAATTTTATGAAAGTTTAATTACTGGAGTGGTTGAAGCAGGAAGGAACATTTCTTTTAATTACAAAGCTGAATACGTGACCAAAACTACTCAGAAATGTATTTACAAGAAAATAACAAAGTTTCCGAGTAAATGGGTTAAGTAATAATGCGGAACGGAGCTTTGGGGATAACTAAAGATGTTTTATAAGAATTCTTAAAGGGTTTTCTTCTAATTATAGTACGAGTATACCTTTCTACCAGCGTTCACTTTGCCTGTGGAGATAGTAAATTTCTCTTCAATGGTTAAAAAGTCTTATAGTGACATAAATACCTGCGCTGAAATTAATTACCTTTCTTCCTGCTTCTTAAAATCTAGGTAAATCTTGCTACTCCTTTGCTATCTAACATTCAATGTTTTCTTGAAATTTGCTAAAATAAACATTTCAGTATGTCATTGCTTGATACAACTATAAGACGCTTCTAACTTTTTGTTCTTTCATTTTGCAACATGTTTCTAGTTTTGTAAACTAGGCGTCAGAGTAACAGGTTTGCCGCAGAATCTGGACGCGACATCCTGTCGACGACAAAGGCTCACAGAGGGGGGAAAACTTACTATCTACCTGCATAAATGTTATATTATGTTACCTACATATGTAGCATAACATGTAGGTAACATAATATATACAAGGGACTAATCTGAATGTCTACTCCAGAAAACGAATAAGATAATATCGTTAAAATAATAAAAAATGTTAACGTTAAATATTTAAGTTGCTCACACTCTACGAAACCCTTGACTGTTGATTGCTTATTGTCGCTCCGACAATATGAGAATACACATTAAGATATTTCGAAAACCATAGTTGCAGGTTTAATACTAAAGTTACAGTTATAAGTGAAACACGAGGCAGCCCAGTTAAACAATAGAGTACAATGCAACAAGTATTATTCTTTGGAGTGGCCAGTTTGACGCAGAATAGGCAGGCATGTCGTTTCGGTTCTTATGTTGTGGTACAAGTATTAAACTTTTCTTTTATTTTACGATACATCTGATTCAAACTGTGAATACATTATATTTAATGAATAAACTTTTTTATATATATATATATCGACGGAAGAAAGCGGAAATGTCGTATCTTCAAAACCCAGGTTTTCATTAGAGCCAAAAAACCTTTTTGAAAATTCATAACTTTTTTATTATAAGAGATAGAAAGGTGAAACTTGGAATGTATCTAAACTTTTTTAAAAGCTACTTAATCATTTTGCTCAAATGACCGTAAAGTTAGTGCAACATTGATTTGTGACAAGTTACGACAATTGATGTTTCAATTTCAAGCAGCAGAAATGTCGTATCTCTGAGATGAATGTATGGCCAACTGAAATTACATATATTCTTGAGTGTCAAATTTGTTGTATCTTTGTTCATTATATTAAACTATATCTATATTTTGTTTTAACTTATGAAAATGCGATGAATGTATCAAAATAAAAAGCTTTATGTTTAATCTAAAGTTTTTATTGTATTATAAGAAATGTTTTGACAGCAAAATTAAAAATATCTTATAAAATATAATAATATGAATCATGTTATAAAATACCTCAATTAAAAGAAAACTAAAGCAATTTTCTTCTTATAACTATAAAAAAACTTGTACCTTTGCAAGGAACATAGCAAAATAAAACAATCATGTACTTCTTACGAAATTACCTAAAATAAAAATTTTGAACAATACAATTATGTACTTATTACAAAACTAAAACCTTTGCAAAGAACATAGAAAATAATAAAACAATCATGAATTACTTATTCATCATCATTATTTCACCCACTGCTGGACATAGGTCCAGCAGTGGACGTCCTACGAGTGTCCTACGACACGGTTTGACACGGTTTGAGGGAGGCATAGGCCTCCCACAAACCGTATTTTTGCATCTGGAAGCATGGAATTTATCATGAGCATAACATCTGGATCTGTCTTTTTAAATGTTGCAATACACATTTTCTGGGAGCGTTCGCTTATGGTCTTCTAGATGCTGGGGCTGCTCCCTAACACCACCTGAAAATTAAAAGTATGTTACTAACTAGCTAAGAAGGCACCCGCAGTGTGATGATATACCTACTCATACTGCCTCCCACAAGGTCGCTGCTGCCCATCTTTTGATGTTCTTTTAGGCACCTTTTACGACACCCACAGCCATGGCAGGAGATGGGGTGATACTATTATTAAGATGGAAGGCACCACACAATGTGCCAGAGACCAACAATTACTTTATGAAAAATTCAGACTACGAAACAAAATCCTAACTCATCTTTCTTATATGGGCTCCAGTCGGGAATCGAAACCGGGACCATCAGCACGATGGCAACGTTGTCTACCAAGGAGGTTAATAAACCTATGTATTTACCTTATGTTATGTATGATTTACATAAACCTAGATGTTGGTAAGTACTCATCGTTCAAAGCTAGATGTCTAGCTCTGGGAGCGTTCGCTTATGGTCTTCTAGATGCTGGGGCTGCTCCCTAACACCACCTGAAAATTAAAAGTATGTTACTAACTAGCTAAAAAGTACCAATAGGTACTTTTTAATTGACTATACAAAAAAAAACTTATAAAGGACAATTGTAAGCTTTTTGTTAATAATGTAAGTACCTACCTATCTTTACAATCTTATTCTTCTTATTGTTCATTTTAAGTAAAAAGTTACAAAACCGCGCGATTACGCACGAAGAGGCAAACAAATTGTGTTTTGCAGGTGTTATTTGTTTACCAATATCTCCCTGAACAAATAATTTTATTATATTAAACGTTTTTAAAAGTTATTATTTTCCAACCACAGCGCATACAAAAGGTACTTTTCTACAATATTCAAATAACTTACTAACAACGGCTTACTGTCCTGACAATTTTATAATAAAATCATTGACTCGAAACATGCAAAAAATAATTTAATTTATTATTCCAATACTTGCCAGAACTCTTGGAGATGTATTAATTATCCTCTTATATTTTATCTTGCATTTGAAAACTTTTTCACAAGCAGCGACAAATTTGCTTTCTTACATTCGCACTCACGCATGTACTGAATCGCGGTCAAAACGTTGTATAAGGCTCGTTACTTATCTCTTCAGACAAAACATAGCTCTATTTTTTTGGTGTATAAGTACGATATTGACATAGTATTGATTGTTTAAAATGTGTTAACTGTTTCATATGCCTGCATTAGTAGGGGCAGAATTGTCGTATCTCGGTCAACGTCAAATTGTTGAGCGGCAGAAATGTCGTATCTTATTCGAAGCAGTTTTAGTGATTCATAAATAAAGTAGTAACTATTTTGTGTTGTTGGCGTGAGGGCGTATCTGTTTTATTTAAAAAAACAGCCGATTTTGCTCAAGTTACGACAATATTTCTTACGATCAGTACAAAAACAAGGAAAAATCTATGGTCGTATCTGTTTAAAAAATCATCGTAGGAAAACGTGACATAGACCATTCGACGCGGCTTTTTTTTCTACATCAGATAATGGCAAAAGTCAAAATGGTCAAAATGAAGTTACGACATTTCCGCTTTCCACCGTCGATATATTGTATTTTGACTTATTCATTCAAGTGTAGGTATCTTAATGCAATAAATGATTTCTAATATGATAAATGATCGCGATACCTACACAAAACGACACTGCTGTAAAAATAGTGATAAATAATCGGTTTAACGATCCCTACGACTGGGGTGGGGTTAAACCCACGACCTTCGGAATGAAAGTCGAGTGTGCTCCCACTTAGCCAACACAGAATTGTTTAATATTTAATCCTGAGTTCTCTTACATCTTGCACCATACCAACCCCAGCTGTAATTAGCGCTACCTTGAGCCACGGGAGAAATAATAAACCACAATGCTCTTAGTGTACATCTGCCTTTATATGCTCCAGTTTACAACCACCTTAATCCTAGTCAACACAGAGTATTCTAAGATTTAAGAGGTAACTACTTTGAGAGGTTGCTAAGGTTAAGTCGTATTAAAGTAGGTATATACTATTGTTTGTGGGCTAAATAAATACCCAAGTGAGCTCAGCGTCTGAGTTTCGAGAGTGGATGATTTAATAAGTTAAGTACCACATGCATAGAAGTGGGACGTAATATAAGATTTTTATGAAGTGTGTAAACAAAAGATTAGTTCCTGAAATTACATATTAGACGATAAATCCATGATCCTTTTTTACGTTAGATTGTGTTCAACTATTTCGTCCCAGAACGTGGGACATCTTAATCCTTACGATTATTATGTTTATTCCAGAATGATTTCATCAAACCACTACAGATAAATAGTAAAAAAGTAGTTGCTGCATTAAAATAAAACAATTTACCACTTAATAATTTTTATAAATGGCACATTTCATCTTAACATCTACTTACTATGTTACAAACTAAATCGCCAATTGTAACCCAGCCTTACAATTGACATACATTTCTATGTAAAATACGATTTTAGAGTATTAAATAACATAGAAATTTACAGATTTAAAGAAACAGGATTAAACTATTAAGTTAAATAACATCAGTCGATAATTGCTCTTCACTTTTCGTCGGATGAATCCTTCTGAAAAATATATCATAAATTATTTATTGCCCGTTATATGGTAGGTGTACAATTACATTGTTCTTAAATTTATAGAGATAATATAAATTTCTGGACATGTACAAAACAATTTAGTTAACTATACTTACATACGACTTTTTAAACTATCATGGTTTATAACAATTTTAGAACACGAAATGGGTAATATATCATGATTCAAATGTTTGAGTTTCCTGATATTTCGGCACTACATGGGTCATCTTCACGGAGAGACAGATGACTTTTACCCGTTCCGTGTTCTAAAAATATAGTCAACTAGTTTCATTTCAATATTATACAGTTACATATTTGCATTTTAAAAATGACTTACCATAACCTGCCACAGTTTAAATTTGGATATCATGTCTTCGTCCAGCATTGGCTTCGCGTCTATACCTCGCATCGGCAGGTCCATTGGGCGCTCGTCATTGTCGCTGAAATGTAAATACTTATTTAAACTTAACAGTAAATAATCATAAAATGTAAGATTGACAATTGTTCACAAAATTACAAACATCTGGTACCTATTCATTTTGTAAACGGGAATTACTCACGTATTTACATAGGAGTTAAACAACTCTCGACGTTTCGACCACAACAAGAGCAGCCTTTATCAGGAGGAGTGAGCGTCCCGCCGTACCCCGTCTCCTCTCAGGTCGCGCGCGCGGTTCTCACTCAACTCCTATGTAAATACGTGAGTAATTCCCGTTTACAAAATGAATAGTATAATTCACGAAAATTTTGAATCTGGTACCTAATCAGTTTTGCCTTCACCGTTAAAGCACGTGTTTTTTAAAGCACACATAATTTCCCAAGAAGAAAAATCAGAGGTGCGCGGCGGGGTTTGAACCCACGACCTTCGGAATTAAAGTCGAGTGTGCTCCCACTTAGCCAACACGGCTCTTCATTCGGCAAAACATCGTAAAGAAACCGGCATGTTCTGAGAACTTTGAAAAGTTTGAAGGATATGTGTCATTCTCTCCCTGTGTCCCAGCAGTGGGAACGTGAATAGGGGTGTTATGTAGGTAAAAGTAGTAATTTTGTGAATTTTTCATTAAAATTACACTGAATATACTAATAGTTTGCCAAGCGGTAGTAATTAATAAAATCCAATTTTTTTAAGGTTTTCTTTTCATTCAATTAGATAGAATTGTGCTAGTTAACATTTTTGCACTACTAACGCCATCTATCCAAGCAATAATGAAGTAACTTACACAAGTTGGTTGTTAGGCTGCGTATCTTCTCCTGAAAGCCCCTGAAAGATGGCGCTGAGATCGTTTCGCGCGGGTGCGTGGTTTGCGTTGTTCTGGAAAGTTAAATAAGAGATAATGTAGATGTCACTAATGCCTAAAAAAATTAAAGATATCAGATAAGCAACGTAATTTTGTTTGAACACAAAACCTAACTTTATAACTAGCTGACCCGCATGCGGCATTATTTTAAGACAATTTGTGGCTGCAATTATTGGCAAACATTGCGTAGCCATCAAAAAAACATTTATGGCTGAGCAATCAATCAATGTCAATTGCAGGCAACATGTTGCAATATGGCTGCTATAGTATGGCCTTTGATTCAGAACCATTTAATGAGCCACACAATGAATACATGTTACATACCATTTCCGTGTTGGCAGCCATACGACGAAGCATTCTGCTGAGATACCAGTCTGGGGCGGTCGCGGGCGGCTTTCCCGACCTTTTCCCATGGGCTGGAAGGGACAGGGCTCTGATTAACAACACAATAGCCGTCGCCACCGGTGGCCAGTAATAGCTTAAATTGAGACACAGATTAAATAATACTAATACTAGGTACTATTTGTTTAGAATGACTTACAAGAGGTTTGTTTCTTTAGAATGACTTGCAAATAAGAAGTTTTTCTTTGCGTAGTAATTATATGTTCTGTGTTCTAGGTAAATGTTGCATAATATTTGTAAGATTATTTAGAAATTTCCACTCCTACTTTTATTGATACTGTTTTTGTAACGGACAAGACTGGTCGGATGAATATTTGCTTTGCAAAAGCAATATATGGTTTCTAAATAGAAAATAGTTATTTGGTAGCACCTAATATGGTAATTTCGTTTGGCTTAATCATAGAGAGTAGGTACCTACATTATAGACCTTATATAGTTTACATAGTATAGGCAGAGAATTTAGCTACTACGTTTTGCCTTTTTTATATTTTTTGTATCTTCAGACACAATTAATCAAAAGTTATTGGATAAAAGTTGCCTATAGAATAAGGAATAAGGTTTTTTCTGTTGGTACTCCTACTCCCTATTTTTACACTAATATTATAGGTCGATAAAAATAAACACAGTAACAAAAACAGAATGTTTCTTTCCTACCCAATTTCCTGTTTAACATTTTTGATTTATTGATAACTCGTGAGGCTAATTACCTACCCATAAATTATTTGAACCCTAAAAAATAATGAAACATTTTATTTGACAGGCTGTTAGTAATTTACATTCATCCCGTCACTTGGTTGCGGGTGGTACAACCCTTTGAGATATCAAGAATAGACAGGAAATAGAATTGGGTTATTCTTCTAGACTTCAATCTGCCTAAAGGATAAGACTGGTAGAAGCGTCGATAGTAGAATGCAGATTATTCTAAAATTGTTAATATTTTTGGAAGATCTAAGTAAACTAATTTATCAAAAGCAAAATTGTGACCTAAATTTAATTAATTTTAATAAAATTAATAAATGCATACATTTTAGGCTTATCATAAACAATTATAATAATGAATAGTTTGATAGGTTTTATTTTCAAGTTGAACCATATCTAAAATGAATGCCAGAATGCTGAGAAACAATTTTGAGTCCATGGGGAGTACCTCCTTTACGCATACACGCTACGCCATGTCAAAATTAAAGGCTTTTTCCTGTAATTTAATTACAATTTCATTCGTTTCAGGTGAAAAGATTACACCATGACACTAAAAGCTTAAACCACCATAATAACATTTAATGATTTGCAACCATTTCATGATTATAATTTTGTACAAATTTGATTATAACAATTAAGGCCCATTAAATTAAATTATTATACTCTTTATATACAATTTTTATCGGAACGAATCAGAAAAAAATCGAGAGAGAAGTATTGCTATATTTACACCTCTGCAAAATTTGGCTCTTTGCACGTGGTAAATTTGAAACTTGTGTAACAAGTGTATTTGTTGGCTTCAAGTAATCACTATCCTCAAATGACCAAAAAGTAATCCAATAATTTTCTCTTATTCATTATATTCACATAGGTAGTTCATAGGTTTCCTAGAAAAATATTGTAAAACTCATCACATTTTATCAGGTGCACTATCATAAACGACATAATGTTTCTTTATCTAAAAGCGTCGTATATTTGATGTCTGAAGATAACGCATCCTAATGCATTTCTCTTGCATCACATAATAATAATTTAGTGACCATAAACTGCTCCAAATAACACCATATTATGAAACATAATCAATCGTGTGTGTATGGTGCTTGTATTATGATATAATGGTGAAATTATGTTGAAAAGGCTGGCTTATACTTTTTATGAGAATAAAATCGTTTTACGATACGTGAATTGAGGATAATTGAACAATTGTATTTTTGCTTATCATGCTCAATTTCCTAACGTTTTGGCAAACGAAAACGTGACCCGTTCAATCCCAACGGTAAAAACTTAATTTAGAAAAAAAGCAAATCACCGCATCAATAAGAAGATAACCAAAATGTCCCTTAATACAAAATATATTTTATTCAACAATCGTTACAATTAGTTTCCAACTTCGTTCGCTCCAAAAAAACATATGAATTCCTACGTAAAATCATATAAGCTCCAATCCTTTACAATGAATAATAAGCTATCATATTATTCACTTTTGTATTTCAAATGAAGCAAAAAAACCAGCTAATATTTCCAAATAATTAGTCACGATAAAACCAATAATCCGTGGATAAAGCGATATGAACGATAATGACCTTTAAAAAGCAATAATGACAGTCCGAGGTATCATGAATTTATGTCACCGCTGTATGGGATCAACCACTTATGATTTTTTCCTAGTAATAAACTGTATATTATTATCTGTGTTATGCTTAAAAATAAACTATAATATCTCTATATCAATGCGATTAACAAATGTTTTTAAGTACCTAATTATATAAGAACTATTGTCCAAGTATAATTTTTTTATAGATATGATTATAAAAAAAAATGTTCTTACCTCCCCAACACGAATGTCCATAACTGAGGCAAGACCCTGTGAAAAAAAGCATTGTAAATCATTTCGGTACCATTCACTTGAATCATGGGACCCCTTCCCATGATTCAAATGAATGGTACGAAATTTTATGTCAATATAGAAATAGCCTTAAGTCAAATTAAACAATTTTTTTTAACCTACTAATTTTATTTATAGGCTACTATTAATATATGTTTTTAAATAATATTATAATAACTCATAGTAACTATCATGATTTTAAACATTATTTGAACATGAAACGGGTAACATACCATGATTTTTATGCACACCAACCCCACTGGTAAGCGTGGTGATGGTGATTATACTAAATCGCCAAAAAGTCTCAAATAGGTTTTAATGGAGAGACTCGAGCATGTAGTATGGTACGTATTATGTTGGGAAAATCAAACTACCACTATGGTATATTCAAACAAATGACTAATTTGTCCTATAAACCCACTGTCATCGGAACATTGGATTGTAGACTGGCTGGCTTCTAGTCCCATATGCTAAATTAATTAGCTGACCCCTTATCTGGCCTAATGGAACCTCCTAAGGCATTAATTGTCCATCAATCCATCATTCGATACATCGAGAAGCTTATTCTTGAATAAAATTTCGAAACGTCGGAATTGAATTAATACGAGAGTTTGGGTCTATTATACAGGTTCTAGATAAAGCTGTTATCTGAAGATGCGCCACAGAGATCTAAGGCATCTTAATCGTGTAAATTACTTAATTTATTTGTAAAAGGGAAATTTCAATCAATTTATAAGACTACAATCCAATCAGCGGGCGGTACACGCGTAAATCAGTGAATGCATAAAAAAATCCCAGAGGAGTCGTTATTGAGAAAACCATTTGACCGAACATTGTTGTGAATGTTGCTCGTGGTGTGCGTAACCATGTAAAACCTTATTCCCGTATCAAAAAATTAAGAGATACCTAAAAGCAATTTGGAGGGGAGTCGGGAGTCCGAAATAATTTTTATGTGCATTTTTATTTTACTATTACTATTATTCCGGTTCCAAGCATCGATGATGTCATCTTTATTAAAAACATCTGATTCTCATATTAAAAAAGCACTGCTCATTGGAGTCCGGAATTAAATACTAAGACAAGACGCCCTAGCTTTTAACAAACCGTATTTTCCCGCTGTTAAAAGTCTTATACCTTTCTTCTGGTTCACTCTCCACCAATTATCAAACAAATCTATTCCGACTTTTTTGAGTATTTAATATTTTTTTATCTAAGTATAAAATGATAACTATTGCCCCTAAATAGGTAGGTACACGTGTTTATAACGTTGAGTCATATTTTAAACTAGGTTAGTAGGTGTATAAGTTAGTACAAGCTAAACTACTCTAAATCAGTCATTTCAAATCAACTATAGAGTACAGAGTGGGCGTTAATATTATACGCGACACAGTTATTATGTGCTAACTTATGCGTATATTATTTCGTAGTATTTGAATAAGATAACTCTCATGATGGTAAATATTTTTGTATTACATTCCAGTATTAACATATAGATTTAAACTTCCTGCACTAATTCCGTGAAACAATGCGTACTGTGAATTACCCTTGACACGAAACTATTAACCAATTAACGTTCACAGGAATTCACACTGCTTTCTCAGGAAAAATGCATAGAAACAACACGACATATTTAAATAAATATGCAAAATACCCTAGTCCGAGAATCGGGTATTTATATTAACTTGTTAGCTTAAGCATTTTTTACGCTGAAAACAAAATGAATGAATTCCTTTGAGACAGTAAATATATTTTTGTTTGCATTCAAACCGATCAACAAATAACACAGGTACAATAATAATCAAAACAATAAACTAACATTTAGTTTTATTTCAAAGTTTTGTCAACGTTGACTAGGCTGCATACACACGTAGGTATTACACTGCCAAAATTTCAGAATGGTGTATAAAAGTTTTTTTTTTCAATTAAGTACACAACACACGCTGTTCTTCAATTTGATGTAGTCACTGTAACCTTCTGTACTATTCTTCGGAATTGTATTATTCTTCGGAATTTTCAATATTAAGTATTTATAAAGTTTGACATTCTGTGTATATGTGTACATTATGTACTATATTTTCATGTATTTTTGGTAACTTTATTATTTAAATCATTTGTGAATTGAATCTCTTAATGAAATTAATTTGTTTATCAAATACTATTTACATGTTTTTATTCTTTTCAGTTTTTAAAGTCTTGACTACAATAATTACTACATACTTCAAAATTTAAAAATGTTTTTGGAAATAACCACAAGTCCATTCAATTAAAAACCTGTAGAGTAAACATACGTATTACGTATTGAAAATCTCACGAAAACAAAATTATGTTATAATTCCAGTGTATTCCTATTTATGCAGCCGATTGTACAATAACTACATAAGCGATCTCGCAGGCATTTTCACAACAAACGAAACACTTTATTCTATCTACAGTGCTGCCTGCCCTTAGGTGCAAATATAAAAACTACCAATGATTAAATATAGGTATATTTATTTGCCCCAAAATCAAAAGTGCCGGCCAAGAAAAAATGCTATTTTGTAATAAAACACGTGGATTTGTTAATATGGCATTAAAGCTGTAGTACCACTGTCCACTTTGATTCGCAGTATTTGAGATCTAAATTCCGTATTTTCATACATTTTTGATTATAGTATGAAGTCGTCGAGTCGTTTATTTTCAAAGGAGTTGCTAAATCCACGGTCTACAATATTAACATCACATCTCTTTTATAAGCGTGCAGTGTACTGATCATATAACATATAACTTTATTGATAACAAATAAGTTATAAATTATTTACTAGAGCATTCATGATTTGTCAGATTCTATATGTAGCACCAGCATTATGGTCCAATATATTCATCTCTTTTTAGAAAACGAGTTAGAACTCAAATATTTCTGAACTAAAACTGCAGCACACAGCTTTGGTGCCATTGTAATAAACACAGACATGTTTTATCACAATACACCACTTTTTTATTTTAGGCACTTTTGAATTTGGGCCAAACATGTATGAAACGTGGAGGGTGTCCATAAAAGGTAATTTCCCAAGACATGACATTGTGTCGTAGTGCCCAAAGCGCATGCACCATACCTCCGCGTTGACTACGCCACCCGTTGATTTTCTCTACAAGATTTGAGGGTTTGCCTCTACTGTTAATTCTCTGCTCTGTGAAACAAAGATAGATATTTAAAGAAACAGAGAAAGGACACATAGGTTTAAGAATAAGATTATGAAGTGAAGTCTTCGCCATGTCTTTTGCTAATTGCCATGCAGGTAAGTGTCTATTAACACGTGTATAGCACAAATTATTCACTCCTAAATAAGCAATTCAGGAAAAATAAAATATGTAAAAAAAAATATAGTTTTGTGACTCTATTGTGATTGAGATTTTATGTGTACAGGTACCTATAGCTTCGTCATAAAGTTAAACCTATGAAGACATTTTTCCCACTAAGTTATCATAATTATTTACCCTATTTACGTTCCCACTGCTAGGACACAGGGACTTCTGTCTTGACAAGAGAGATAAGGCTCACCACTCTGGTCTAGTGCTGGTTGGTGAATGACACACAGTCGTTCTAAAATTTTTGGAAGTTCTCAGAACATGCCGGTGTCCTCACAATGTTTTCAAGAAAAAAAATCAGAGATGCGCGGTGGGGTATGAACCTATGAACCCTTAATTATATTTTCCTTACTTATTACCCTTTTAGTAAAAGTCAAGTGTTCTTCCAAACGCCAACACGGCTCTAAGGTATAAACTGGGAAGAATAACGGATTATTGTGAAGACATGCTGTGAAAACGAGCGATTTGCACTTTATTATCCTCATTGTCTTATTGGCCAAGATCAATGTGAATGTAATTGACTTTATTGCCTCAGATAAAAAACTGTGCCTTATAAAATGTATACCAGTCTACCTAGTGGATTTGCCAGCTGTGTATGGATTTCTCGCGGTAAAAATTTCTCGAAGGTAAGATTCTCAAGAACTGGCCCTAATTATAAGTTGGTATTTGAGGCAGGCGTTTAAAAAACTAATCACATAGTGTCGGAGTATTTGGTCTTTTCTTTGATAAACATATTGAAAGAATACAATGAGAAAAACCATTTTCTCAACTTTGTTAATCTCCCGGAAGTGTCCATTTAGAGTATTAAATTTTTCAATCACTTATACATTTCACAGAATTATTAAAACCTATTAACTATGGGTCATGCAGAGCTATTAACCGTAAATATAATTGAATGTACGTTTTACCGTGAACTACGGTAATTGCTCTACTATACTGTTGACCTACCCTAACATACATTATAAACCCTATTATTACCATTGACTAAAAATATCATCAAAGGCATAGGAACTGTTGGCGATAATTGACCATGATAGCACATCGCATTCGATAACTAATAATTACAGGAAAAAAAATGAAATCTTTTTTGTTAGTTTTTACCATATTTCCCTAAATTGCCATTGTAGCGAGAATTGCAATTTGATTTAAAGATATAGCGAATTTTAATCCATTTAAATCATAATTATACAAATCAATCTATCTTCGGCACTGCAATTACGATATTATCATATTAGTATTTAAGCTAAACATCTTGAATCACTCAATCATTCGAACCTAAATGTATAGTAGGTAATAATTTCACTTGAAGTCGATAATGTCGCATGAGCAAATATTTGTATGTTTGACTTTTTTTATGAGGGCCGTTAAAGCTGGACCTAATATTGACGATAAACACTCATTTATGGCCCGACAGATAGTGCGTCGAGTGCCTGTATAATTAAAACTTAGGTACGAACTGTTTAATATTGGACCCGCCACTCTTAATATTTGAATTTAAAACACAACCTATTTTAAACATTTGTATCTAACACATCAATCATATCAAGACAAGTTTGAAAAGATTAAAATAAATTGTATATTAACAAAGATGCTTCTTACTATATGTCCTATTCCTATCTTTAAACGAAGGTTTAAAAGTCATAACCTTATAATGTAATACCTAATTCCCGTGTGTATTTGAACTGTTCCCAGTAACGCTTAATACAAATAATAAAACAAACGCATCTTAATTTTATAGATTCTACGCATGTTTCAGTGAACCCTAAGGACACACTACATTGTTATTTAGTTACCATAACTTGTTCCCCCAAGCGTTGGTTCTGGTGAAAATTACAAGACAAAGTGTCAAACGACAATTGATAGAACAAAAAACTTTTTACTCGGAATGGGGAAATTTTTACTTAGTTATAGGAAGTTAAACACAGGCAAGCGGCCTATTATCTTCATTTCAACCGTTACACGTTCATTGTTGGACATTGTGTCAACCATGAAACAATAGCTTTTACTAAATTAGCGTATTGTTGGTGGGCGTCCGACGCTGCGCTTGCGAGTTAGCTGTTCATCTAGCCAGTTACAAGAAAGCAACAAATAAAATTAATATTTCTGGATAATTCACAAAGCATTATAAGTCAAAGGTACGGTTTGTGTTACGGAACTAGATATTTGTATTTGATAAACTTAATAGAATGCAAACTGTAAATGAGGTGTAACGATGTTATGGACATAAAATACAAGCCTATATCTAAATGTCTTTATGTAACAATTTTTTTATGTAAATTATATTGTAAATTACTATTCATATTTGACATTAACTATTTAATACTGACCTGTATTATTTTTTTACCAATAAATGAATCTTTGAGTCTTCAACAAAACTTTTATAATATAATAAAATAAATGTAATTATGTACCTTGTTGGTACGTAACTGATCATCATAATTCGTGTTTTGTGTAATTTAAACCACACAATCTAGCCATTTACAAAAATTCCCTTTACGTAAATAAGAGTAATACTTATTAAAGTCTCAGATTTATCAAACTAAGCTTGGAACATGCGCAGTGTTCATGATTATTATAAATGGATACATAATGTCATAATCAAGCCATAACACAGATCTATTACAGCAAGATTTTGTTAGATTTAATGGGATAAAGCATTTACGACTTAAAATATGAGTATTACTTTATCCCCCTTCCATATCACAATTCTTCAAGAACCCGAAGTCACTCCGTGAAGCCTGTAAAAACCCCAGGAAGATTCTGTGCTTTTAGTCGGAGTTTGGCTGGTTTACTAGCATCACTCATCACTCATAATGAACCAACTTTGAGACTAATGCGAGAAATAGACAGTATTGACAAACTAACTCCCTTCCATGTGTCTGATCACTTGTTGTTGAGAACCAACTTTCCAAAAAGAATCAAGGTAAAAAAGTATATTTGTTTTAATAATACCTGAAGCACATTCCACCAGGCACACGACGATAAGTATAGCGAAGATTCTGGAAGCCAGGACGCTGTGTGACGCTCGGCATTTCGACAACCTTTCACGTTCCGCTGCCATTTTGATTGCAACTGTTGAAAAAAGTTTATGTAATGTCAAATAATTAACATGTTTTAACGGGTCTAAGGGGTCGTCCTAATTGGCAGAGATCGGACGATGGTGCGATGCGATCTCGTCGTGCGACGAGTTCAAACATACAGATTTCATGAGAGTGTCCTAATTGAACCTCGAAATTACTTTCGAGGTTCAATTAGGATACTCGTGCGAGCACATAAAATAACCATAACCACTTTGATCGTACGATGAAAAACGCATCGTACGATCGCTGCCAATTAGGACGACGCCTTACTATTAGCGTTGCTCAAAGAGCGGGCTATACTAGGTATCCGCTTAATAGACCGTGTTCCAAAAGATAAATTAAGCGCAGAACGAAAGCGCACTTAGCAAGAAGAGAGGATCTCCGATGGACCAAAGCTATTACCGAATGGTGGCCTAAAAATTACGGCGACTTCGAGCCAGACCACCAGCCAGCAGCAGCGAATATATATAAATATATAATATACTCAGCCAGCTATTACTCAGCAGTCGATGTTAAGGGCTGGTTAGATAACTAGACTTATCTTTGGACGGATCCCTAAAGTGGCTGCCACACAAGTAACATACATATCTTATGATTCTATTATTAGATGATTCTAAAATACTTGATACTACCAAAGTTTCATTATAATAACAAAAACAAGAACTAAAAGGTATTTTCTCGTTTCATATTTACGTTCCCGATTACCAATACGCAATGAAGAACTGTTATTTCTTCATGAGTATTTTAACAAATTGCAATAGTTTAACATAAAGCGTATGGTATTTTATTAGTACTTACATTTTAAAGAATAAATGTAATACCAACGCAACAAATGTGAATAATTCCACAAAATGAATAAACATTTTCCACCATAACTTCCAATCTTCTTCCGATATTCCATCCATGAAATAATTAAAGACTGATACTGAATCACAATAAACTGCATTTTGAAATAATTATACTCGATACAATAAGTTAAATTGGTTGTAACTGTAAGAAATATAAGCTCCTAACAAAAGCTCCCACTCATTTCAAGAACAATATTTATGGAACAACAAGAATTGAACAAGAAACAGACAATTTGAAGATCGAAAGATCACGGTTTGTTTAGGTTGGATAGGTAAATAAATAATTAATATTCACGAAATTACTGAATCGCAAATAATGTAGGTAATACAAAGATAAATAATTTACGTGTAATTTAATTATTAATTTCTTGTTGAAAGAGAGGTTGTAATAACGAAAAATCCGGAAAATTTATAACTTTTTGTTTCCCAAGGGCTTCCATATTGCAAAAAAATTGTTCTGAACAAGAGAAAAACTTTCGTATTGACGTATATTATATGCTAGCCAGATTTTAACGTGCGATAAAATACACAATGTTAGTGGCTAAAAAGTATAATTTATAAAAAGAACATTTTCTTTATAGATTTTTATAAATTCAGTATTTTTGTAGCAATCTTGATAAAGATGTTTCAGACAATGCGTACAATTTGTTATCTTCAGCCTCCGTTTATAATTTTTGATTTACAGTGAAACTTTTTATCAAGTTGCAAATATCAAAAAATGATATAAATTATTATTTATGCCACCAAAGTAGCCTAAGAATTAGTAAGAATTGACTTGAATTATTTTAAGTTTGTTTTATTAAGAACTCCGTTGGAAAATACTTTAGGAATCGTATTGAAATAAATCAAGATTTGATTATGTATAGGAATGTTATTTATTATATTTATATCAGCAATCTTTTGACCTTATTATGTTGTTAGTTAGATATATATAATTCTTTTCGTTGCACATAAGTTTATAACTCAAGAACAGCTGGGCCGATTTAGGAGCTTTTGGTTTTAAAATAGTCATAGTAAGTAGCCCAGGGAGGTTAAAAGAAAATCTAGTTAGCTAGTTTTTCAAATTAAAGGAATCAATTTTGATGGATATTTATATTTTTTTTATAAAAAAATCACTTTCTTTAATAGGAAGCGATAACAATTAGTAATACACTTAGCAAAGTGAACAGTAATATTATAGTGTTTGTGGCGACTTCTATGTAATCACTTTAGAAACTTTGTACTCTACAGTTACAGTAGGCTTTATGCAAAAAGTTTAAACTTGATAAATATAATCTGGCCAGTAAGAGTTGTTGTATTAAAGATCCATAGATATTTCTAACAGTGATCGTGTGTTTTTTAAAAATATATAAAACTGTGTAATGTGAAAGGTTTTTTGAGAGAAGTTCAGTTATAATGCTATAAGTTTCTCATAAACAATAAAACACACAAACAAATTTGTTGATTAAATAAATGCGATAGTTTTAAAATTATTCAAGACAGTGAGTTTACGAGCCAAATATAGGAAACCCGTTTTATAAGCTATTATAATATATTTCATTTCACCCAGTTGAAACTCTGTTAATAGTTTGGTTTTCATGGTTAACTGACATTTTAATCATCTATTTTGCATAAACTTTGTGTTTTCCGTGAACTCTGAGCAATGGCTACAGGTTCTTGGTAAGATAAACAAAATGCCAATAGAAACCAACCCCTCAAATTTGAAATACGAAGTTTAACAGAATAACACAGAGTGCTTTAACTAATAAGACTACTAATTAAACCAAAGAAAATGATAATTCGTGAGATAAGTACAGAAAATTGCGAGTGTTGCCTGCAATCCCTTGTATGTTAAATAAAAGCTAACATATATGTAAATTTAATTATTTAAATGATTTCCTTTTAAACGAAAATGAAGCATATTATTTACTACTAGATTTATAATATTTTCCTACTTTAAAATATCCAAAGTCCTTCTCCTGGTTATAAGCTACTTCACCACCAATTTACAATCAAATTAAATCATGCGTTCTTGAGTTATATACAGGGTGTCCCAAAGTTATGGGCCATGGAGGGGAAGTACCTTAAATATCGTAGATAGTGAATTTTGCTCAAAGAAGACTTCATTTTATTTTTAAAAGTAAGTATTTCTGCATTCATAGATTTTCTAAAAATTACTTGCTTTGTCTGGGAATCGAACCGACTTACATGTGGAAAAAAAAATACTCTACTTTTATGATACCAATCGAAAGAATAGCTAAAAAATAATAACTTTGCTTAAGTAACATAGTATTTTAAATGAAAGGAACAACATAAAATAATTGAGTCAAGGTCAAATGATCGAGTTGCAAACAGAATTGTGCCATATCACATTGAGTGTTCACCATAAAATGATTAGAAAATCAACAGGCAGCCGGGTCACAAGAAGATTGGCGAAGATGCTTAAGACAAGAGGGATCACATTTTGAGCATTTAATTAATTAATTTACAAAAAAAAAATATTTCATGTTTTTTATTTGATTAAAATAATTTATTTCACGTTGTTCCTTTCTTTTAAAATACTATGTTACTTAAGCAGAGTTATTATTTTTTAGTTATTCTTTCGATTGGTATCATAAAAGTAGAGTAATTTTTTTTTCCACATGTGAGTCGGTTCGATTCCAAGACAAAGCAAGTAATTTTTAGAAAATCTATAAATGCAGAAATACTTACTTTTAAAAATAAAATGAAGTCTTCTTTGAGCAAAATTCACTATCTACGATATTTAAGGTACTTCCCCTCCATGGCCTATAACTTTGGGACACCCTGTATAGTGTATCAAACACGGCTTTCTTTTATAATAATAGAGATGTTATTATTATTTATAATCAGTTGACTATAAATATATATAAGTATATAATATATTTAACCATACATACGCTAACTTATAAAGGGAATTTTTGATACTAATGTCGCCAAGATAATGTAAGCCGTTTTCTGAGATCGGACGGATTACGTATCAAGACGAATACAAATGTAAAACAGGGTTTTTTGTTCATTTAGGAAAATGCTATGCGTTTATCTTTGTGGATCCCTTTAGATGGAAGTAATGGAAGTAATTTTAAATGTATAAACCACCTGTATAACGCAAACAATAACCATTTTAAAAACAGAAAAATAACAATAATTAATGCAGAAATATTTTACATCATGAAATAGCCTTCAAACATGTTGCCATTATTATTCATATAGATTAAAAGCTATTTAATAGGACCTATAATTTGTACGCACTTGGGTGAACTTATGAATACAATATAACTTTGTAGGCTTCTTCAATATAGACATGGATTAAAAATAATTTGTCGTTACCACGCTATTTCACGTTCATCGACATCATTATAAAAATAGCAACAATGCGATTGTCATTTTTTATTTTCATTATAAGTATATTGAACTTTGATATTCTATTTATCATACTGTTCGCTAAAACCTAAAAGCTTGGGTTGTTCGTCACCTCGCGTGAAAACAAAAGATAGATTCACGCGAGTTGGCACATAGCAATTTTTATAGTTTTGTGTTCGTTTACCATTATTCTATATCGTTGTCAATGAAATGTTAGTAGACAGAGTAAAAAAAAAAACATAAACGTAATTCCACTTTTTTCAGTAATGCATTTATTGCACGGACCTATTTATTACATATAATCATCATCATCCCTATTTACGTTGACTTTGCACAAGTCCTTCAAACTTTTCAAAGTTCTCAGAACATGCCGGTTTCCTCACAATGTTTGCCTTCACCGTTAGAGCACGTGTTTTCAAAGCACATATATTGGAAAAAAAGAATAATCATTTTTTAATACCATATTACATATGGTTCTTTAGAAATCCTTTAAAAAAAACGAACGTTAAACTTCCGTAGTCGATCCTTGCATAAGGTCAATTTAGTGCTCTGAGCCCCTTCAAAGAAATAGAATCTTAATTCTCTCATGAATTGGTGAATGTCCTTCCCTTTGGTATCTATTATAATGGTTTTACTACTCTAGCAGCCGCTGAATTCATGTAATTTGGATTAAGACGAAACTTGTTCCGAAATAAATTAATTTTAGTCACCTTGTCTGATGATTAAAGTTTAGGTAATCTTGAGATATTAGGTATTCGATTAAGCTTTGAGATTATTGGTTTATCTATTAATCATCCATCATCACGCATCCACAATAAGCTTCAGATAGTTATCTGATATCACAAACAAAATTTAGAGTTTGTCTGGCAGATATGTTACGGATAGGCTATCTGGCACTTTATCTATAACCGCTGAAACAGGTAATACATATTTCTAAACTCATAAGCAAAATAACATTGTTCAAAATGGATTTCTTAGAATTTATGATGACTCATGATCTCTTCTCGCTGTGCTTATGTTGTAAACATGTGCTCAAACGGTGAAGGCAAACATCCGAGAAAACCGACCTGTTCTGAGAGCTTTGAAAAGTATGAAGGACGTGTGTCATTCACCAACCCGCACTTGGCCAGTGTGGTGAATTAATGCCTAATCTCTCTTTTCAAGAGAGAAGTCCCCGTGTAAACGTAAATAGATGATGATGATTATCTGTTCTCGCAAGTATCTAAGATTCACCATCAAGATTTAAAGACGCAAGATTCAATCCAGCATATCTAAGATCTTCTGACGTAAACACAGCATCCGTTTGTGAGAATAAAAGCTCTGTAAAAGTGCATTCCATTCTTAGCTGGATGATATAATAGTTGTCTTGGAGACATGCTGTATTGTTCTGATAAAACAGTAATAGTAACTCTGTAGGTGGAAAATATTGCGATTTAGCACGCAACTTGGTGCTGAGAAAATTTATGATAGAGTCACGTTATAATTTTCTAAATTATTTTCGTTTTACAATTCTTTTGTGCATTTTCTTTCCCTTTTAGAGTTTTTGGGTTGTCTATATGATAGCTCGTGATATTATTATCTCGTTAAAAATTTTAAAGCAAAATTTTAGGTTAACCTTTATGTGGGTTAATAATTACTAAACATATAAATAATATCAATGTAAAATTACTCAGATGAGTCAAATAATTTAAACTTCTTCATTATGATACTGATAGGTTTTCCGTAACTTAATCTCTTTGATTATAAGCATTATGAATTTTAGATACATTATTAAAATTTGAAGGGATTCTGTTTGAGACTTTGCGGTAAGGGTTTTGTGGTTTCTACACAACCACCGCTCTGCACATGCTGAGCCAACGCCTTTTTCGACGCAGAGTCATATCGGCGAAGCTCGACCACTGTATCTTTTATGTGATTTTTTCTTTTTTCCAATACACTAAAATAAGCTGATGTGTGCCATTCATAGTGGCAATGCCGTTAGCATACTTAGCACTTTACCATCTAGTAATGGATTAGAATTTTAATATTTTTATAAACGTAATATAACACATGAAATATAAAAATAAATTAAAGTTTAAAGTTGAACATTTTCTCAGTCCATAAAATAATTTAAGTTGAAACATTTATTTTGCATTTTATTAATGCAGTTTATGCTTTTTCTATTTCTGTTGGTTAATATAAACATTTAGTATTTGTATTAATCAATTTGGCTGAAAATTGGTTGAGAGGTAGTTTAGAGCCAGAAAATATATTATGTCGGATGGACATAATGTGACGTATTTATTTTACTAAAAACTACATCAAACAACTTAACGCTATATTTAGTTGGTAACTTACAAGCACTTTTCCATAGTTTCATATTAAGTTAGAATAACGAATAATTTATTTTTACCAAAACAGTTTTCAGTAGGTAGTTTAGTAGTTTTGGTAAGAAATTGTTTATGTGTAGGCGGATAGGGCCTTGTTGTATAAAACTATTTGTTCTTCAAGGTAAACAGATTTTAAATAAAGTTCTTAGAATCATGAAGAGTTTGAAGAACATGTGACATTTTGCCAGCGTGGTGAATTAAGTCGTAATTTCTTGTAATTTTTCTCGTCATGAAAAATCTCTTGACGAGAGAAATTACAAAAACATATCAGATATTATGCTTACATATAAAACTGAAATACCTTTCGGACTTGTTGAGCACACCAAGCTTTTGGCCTAATATTCTAAAGACCTTCTAAATATCTAACATCTATTTTTTATTTACATAGTATCAAGTACGTTTGTGTAGAAATGACTAAGTTTTGGGTAAATACGGAACTGGCATTTAGTTAAGTTTGGTCCAGTTAACTTACTTTACCTATATCAACAATAATAATAACCACCCACCCATCTTAACCGATCATAACTTTTGGGGATATTATTATAACTTACAACAACATCTTTCGGCAGTTTTTTCGGGTTAGCATATTGTTGCAGCGCCTCCGGCATGTTTTTTGAAGCCAGAGTTAACTCCTTTCAAGCCATCCAAAGGAATAGAATATCAAAATACCTATCCAGAGTTGGCAGGTGTAAAAACACCATAATTTCCAGTCTGTCAGAACGTCTTATTCTGACAGACACATATAAATGCTGGATGGATATAGCTTCCTAAGTTTTATTTTATTAAGATTAAGTAGATATAATTTTTCTTTAAATTTAGATATATGAATATTTAATTTAATGTAACTTATTTAATATGGATCAAATTGTGTCTGAAATAAAAGAATATTATTATTATTATTATTATAATCACCAGGTTTACCAACCAGGAGGGTTGGCGATCGCAGTAAGTTACAGTGCACAGAAAGATGATGTTTTTTAATTTTTATACCGACAAGTTGGCAGACAAGAATGACCCATCTGAAGAAGAGTGGTTACCGTAGAGTGAATAACAGATTTTTCTGCGATTATATGTTTTCCCTAGTAAAAAATAGATCTTGACCACTCAGAGAGCACACAAATATTCATAAAATCTGTCATGCCGTGGAGTATGGTAACTTACATTGTGACACAATAATTTTAAATATAAGATATTTTTATGAATGTATTAAACTAATGTATGTGTAAAATAACCTCTTAAAAATTCTTATGATATACGTGCCATAAACTATTGGTCAAAATGTCGTGGAATTTTCTTTAATGTAAGTTTAATTTAATCAAATAGTCTTGAATCAATATAATCATCAGCAAACAGCATAATTTAAGAAACCATATTTCTCCATTTCCGCGTCTCTCACAACGTTTGTGTTTTCTAATCTTGGCTTTCAGATTTTGGGAAAATGAAAAATAGTGACATGAATCTTAATTAGGCTGAGAATTCCACAGAAAAATCTGTAATAGAGTCACAAAAACCCTTCCAAATTAATAGAACGAAAGGGTATGTCGAGGGTAGTTTTGTTGAAATTGTATAAAAATACCTATTTCTTTTTTAATTGACGTCGTTTATTTTTTTGAAGGTTTGTTAATTTGTAGTGTAATTCTCAGTTGAAGATTTTAGAGAGTTATAATAACGTTCTTTCTAAATAAAGTACAAGATGTACGTTTACAGTTGGCTTGTATTTATTGTCATGTTATTTGTTAAGAGCTCCCATATAACACTATTTAAGCCTTTGTATGTTAAAGTAATAAATAAATTTTGTATTTTGAATAAATAAATAAGATTTAATTTTGTTCTGACGTTGAAATGGGAACTAGTATAGTTTAAACCTGCCATAGTAGATAAAATAACATTAATAAATAAATTGTGGTGATCTTTGATTAGGTACAGTTATTTTTATTATAAAAAATTCTTTGTCTCACAAAACTAATTCCGTAATTTATATTTAACCTTATTTTATTTATTTT
Organism: Chloroclystis v-ata; assembly: GCA_963691955.1. Classification (NCBI taxonomy): domain Eukaryota; kingdom Metazoa; phylum Arthropoda; class Insecta; order Lepidoptera; family Geometridae; genus Chloroclystis; species Chloroclystis v-ata. The sequence continues at coordinate 8,670,148 of OY829898.1, read as the reverse complement.
TTGACGGCGTTTTTTTTGTTACTATAAATAAATATTAATAACAAATAAAATCACTATAAAAGCTTCAAATTAAAAACCATAATTTTAATTTAAAAAATATTAATAATTTACCTAAAAAAGTAAAACGATGGATGACGTAAATGTTTTTTGAATAGAATAATCACGTAGTACTTACATTAAGTCGTGATGTTAACCCTCAACTGCCACTGGTCGAAGCTCACAGGTGTCTGCTGGCCGCGGCGGGCTGACTGCTTTTATATACCCGCACATAGAACCCATCATATCTGCGAATAACATATAGATACGAATTTGAAAATTAACTTGGGAAGTAGGTGGTTCGGGGTATCGAGTTCTAGTTTCCTTGAGTCGATATTTCTCATTGCGTTTTAAAAAAAATTATGACAATGAGAAAAACACACGCATACCCACAAAATATTTTTTAACTTTAAACTGCATCAAAATTTAAGACTTTTAATCATATTGATTGTCAGAACTTCAAAAGAGTTATGTGACAATGAGAATACAACACATGTATTCGTTGCTTAGGCTTTAAGTTAAATAAAAATGTTGTAAAATGGCCGTAAGTTCTGTAATAAGAAACTATCTAATATATAAAATTCTCGTGTCACAGTTTTCGTTGCCATACTCCTCCGAAACGGCTTGACCGATTTTGATGAAATTTTTTGTGCTTATCCGGTATCTATGAGAATCGGCCAACATCTATTTTTCATCCCCCTAAATGTTAGGGGTAGTCCACCCCTACATTTTTTTATAGGAAATTATTTATAATATGGCAAAACAACGTTTGCCGGGTCAGCTAGATATTTCTAGTTTATCACTTTTTGCTTTTGCATTCATCATCGAACAAGTATAGAAACCCATTTTACGTCCCCATTCTGGGAACGGCACTATCAGAAGATTATGTACTATAAATGACGGCTGGAAAAGACATGTTATGCCGACCGAATGTAAAAAATCGGCAGGTAGATGATGGTGATAAATTAATGCCCATTTCCTTGTAATTTTTCAACTAAAGAACGCCTGGACCAATTTGGTGCATTTGGTTTTTAACTAGTCATAGTAGCGTAGTCTAGTGAAGGTTTAAAACGTGATCTATATCTGAATAAAGTGGGGGAAGACGCGAAAAAAAAAAAAATAAAAAAAAAAAGACAATGAGAAAAACACACGCATACCCACAAAATATTTTTTAACTTTAAACTGCATCAAAATTTAAGACTTTTAATCATATTGATTGTCAGAACTTCAAAAGAGTTATGTGACAATGAGAATACAACACATGTATTCGTTGCTTAGGCTTTAAGTTAAATAAAAATGTTGTAAAATGGCCGTAAGTTCTGTAATAAGAAACTATATTGTATATATTTTAAGGGCTGTAGATTTTGTGGAATGTTTTTGTGGAATAAATAAAATAATTTACCAAAGTATTCATTAGCCAATGTAAATATGTAAAACACTAAATAAATGAAAATCAGACAGGCACAGGTAAAATAGGTAGGCTATCTAATTTAGTCATTCTTATACTGTGATGAAATATTGCTTAGTAGCCAAGCGCCTAATTAATACGCTTACATATGAGTTAGTTGGTTCATCATGTAATTAGGTGTTGAATAAAAACCAAATATTGTTTGCCAAAATCTCTTTGAGAAAAGAACAAACATGTATATTTTAATAGAATTAGCTGATGTTGCTATGTTTTTATTCTTTGAAGTTCCTTGTGGATACTAATGACTTGCTTAGTGTCATTCACTCCAAACCACAATATCATAAATGGAAATAAATTTCATAAAACTTATAAAATAAACTTCAAATTAAAAAGAGTTTGGCTAAGTGGCCACATACGTTCAATACATGACATTCATTTTGAAAGTTGTTGGTACCAACTCCGTTGCGCACCTCTGGATTTTTCTTCTTGAAAAAATAATTGTGGTCCCTTTAAAACACTAAAGGCACTTAATTTGAACTTAAAAAGGGGGTGAAACGGGTTAAAATAATATATTAAGTTTTCAGTTACACATCTATATAAGACTCGACGTGTTATCAGCGTGGGAAACAAATACTGCGGGACAACTCTAACTCGACGTCATAAGTCGAAATAGTGGGACGAAATGACTTTTGGGATATGGGGTTATTAGAGAGAATTTTATATTACCTGAGCATTAACATATATGATATTTGAAAATGTTTAGTGCTGAATTAGTAATCTTGTCACCATACTAAAAATATTTTGTTGAGAAAATCATTTTAAATTTTTAAAAATGTTTTGTAAATACCTATTTGTAATGAAAAAAAATATGAAAAAATTAATTTAGTCACCATGGTACATATTGGCTAACAAACGTGGTGATTACCTAAACCAAATCTCCGAATATTAATAATAGACTCGCTGACCCGCCCGCGTCTTCCCCCACTTTATTCAGATATAGATCACGTTTTAAACCTTCACTAGACTACGCTACTATGACTAGTTAAAAACCAAATGCACCAAATTGGTCCAGGCGTTCTTTAGTTGAAAAATTACAACGAAAATGGGCATTAATTTATCATCATCATCTACCTGCCGGTTTTTTACATTCGGTCGGCATAACATGTCCTTTCCAGCCGTCATATATAATACATAATCTTCTGATAGTGCCGTTCCCAGAATGGGGATGTACAATGGGTTGTTATAATGATGATGAATGCAAATTGATAAAATAATAAACTAGAAATATCTCGTTACCAGATGAGATGCCGTCTGTAGATTAATTAAAAAACATATTACCAGGAACTAATCTTACATCCGTCTGTCCGGTGGTCTGTAGGAAAAGAAAATAAACATACATTGGTTTTCATCAATACATTCGTCATTTCAAAGTTTTTCATGCCTTTCAGAGTTTGTTTTTACACATCCAATTTCTTTTCTATGGTAGGAAATATACATCTATGATAGGACATGATATGTATTCATAACTACTGAATGGTTTTTAATGAATCCTATTCAAAGAATATTTATTTCACATGTCTTTCTTAGCATATTAAGGCATTAATAAAATAAAATTTAAATATTATATTGTCTCTATTGTTAAAATAAATAAAAAAATATTTTTCAATATAATATGCAATGGTGATATGCAATGCAATGTAGTTACTGGAAATATAAAAGATAATATATCCAAAGAGACTAGGAAAAGAACTACTCAAAGGTATACATACACCTACAGTTGGCCACATTTCAAATTCCTCACTACAAAGAGCTTTGAGCCATGTTCCGCATTCAATGTGAGAAGACGTCATAATTACAAAAGCGAGGAACTAACTAGCACCTTGAGCCTTTTTCTTTTACAGATCGTCTAATGATGTAAGGAACTTTAAAATTAAAAGAAATGCTTACTTCGGAGACTTCTCAATAAGAACATAGGACACTTAGGTATCGATATAGTATTCTTACATAAGCAATAAATGCAATAATTTCGTAATGTACTATCTTTAAGTGATTTGTAAGATTGGTTATATGGCAATTAGCTTAATACACAACGGGACCACACGTTCGCTTTTTGAGCCTACCCGGGGCTAGGTATTGCTGTGCGAATTGTCTAGCAATATTTATTATATTTTTAAATATTTATAATTGAAAGTAATTACAACAAGAAACAAAAAAAAATAAGTACTTAACAAAAAAATTTAGTTTTTAAAAGACTGGGTGAGAATCGTGTTTAAACACCCGTGTTTAAGGTAAGGAAGCCACTGGCTTCAAAATACAATTGTCTCTAGTTCCAGCCTAGTTCTAGTTGTAGCCTTTGGCCTTTAGCCTATATTATTTCATACATAATTTATCAATAAATTCTGACCTAATGTGTTTGTTTGTGTTTTGCGTTTTGTTGAATTCACTTGAAATTTAAACGAAAACTTGGAGTCCAAAGCTACCTCAAAAGGCTTTCATTTCAACAGTATCGCACCAACACATAATTATTCGTAACTTCCGAACTAACTGTTTGTCATTTGCTATACTAATAAAGATGTTACTTATTGACAACAAGTCAACAGTTTTGAGTTGTGTAATTTGATTTGTGTAGAAGTTACATTCATGTTTGATTTTAGTTTATGATAGATAGATAAAACCTCATTTTAGAACCATTTTGCATCACCCAGATATACGTTCCCACTGCTGGGATACAGGGATTACTCTCTTGAGAGAGATTAGGCCTTTATTCACCACGCTGCTTGCCAAGTGCGAGTTGATGAACTTCACACTTTCTTCAAACCAAAACCCAGAGAAAGCACGAAAAATGACGTTCGTGGTCGTTAATAAATCACTTGTAACTTTGATGACCCCTACTGGACCCTACTTTTCTTAAGCCGAAACAACAAAGTCATTTATTTGATCTAATTTCAAAATTCACTTTTATATTAAGTATTTTTCGTTGTTTACTTTTAAATTATTATTAGAAGGACATGTTATGAGTTTTGTGTTCATTTAGTGGTCATTTCAGGGTTAACGTCATCATATCTAGCTTATATCGTAAAATGAGCGAATAATGTATGAAATTAAATCTTTAACGGTAAGTACTAGGGGTTTTACGTGGATGACCACATTTTACTTCGCAATAAGTATAGCATTTATAACTTTCTGGGCATATTACTACTTTTAAGGTTTATAATAATTATACAGTTGATTGTTGAAACTAAAACGTCCCACAACTGATTACAACATAATATGCAACCTATTTACGTTTCCACTGCGGGGGCACAGGTACTTCTCTCTTGACGAAAGCGATTAGGCCTTAACTCACCACTTTGACTAAGTGCGAGTTGGTGAATAACACTATGTCCTTCAAACTGTGAAATAAATAAATAAACTTTATCTAAATAATAATTAACTTTGCATCTAAGCCATAATGCTGTGAAAATAATAACGTATATTGTTTAGAAATATCGCAATTAGATCTTATCTATCAATACAAATAATAAATAATCACAGACAGAGAGAAAGAAAGCCGTTAGGAACTAGCAAAATACAATAAACATTGTAAAACCATTATCATTAAGACATGGTACTCTATAGGATGGGTTAACGTTAGGAACAAATAGAGCGCAGAACAACCACAGACAGCAATGCGATTATTATACAATGACGTCATAAAATCCATTTAACTACTATTTTGTGTTTTTATGGTAAGTAGTAGTGTGCCGTGTGGTACCGCTCTAAGAACAGGACCACCCTGCTCTTTCAGTGTCGTACAACCGATAAAAGGTGTTATATACCAAAGGTTGGGCAGCAGCGTTGTTCTGTAGTACCAACTTTAACTATTATAACTTTAAAAATAAGTGATCAACATACCGTCTGGTAAGTGTGGTGTCTATATCAAATCCCCAAGACCTTCGATAATGGGTTTTATACGAACATTTTATCTACAAGACACGTCATTCGGACCTATTAAACGGGCAATATAACAGTGGAGACACATACATTCAAAATAAGGTTTAAGTCATGTTAAAACCAAACTTTAGCCAAGTATTTTAATTAAATAAACAAATAAATATTATCCCAAAAGTTAGGAAAACGAACCCTTTACCATACTCGCTATATGCGAAGGATAAAACATTAAAAATATTGTGTACTTAACGTGTCGTAAAGTTTCATATTTCCTTTCGAATTAACCAATAATGACATTAAAAGCTGCGTTGGGTTTTTTTTCGTGTAATTAATAAAGAGATGAAAGAGTGAATTATTATTAGACAAAGGCTAAATTATTTCCAGGTACGTAATATTACGGCTCGATGCAATCCATACACCATTAATTAACCGATTTGACATGATCATTTATATATCAAAAATAATAATATTAACTATAATAATAATGCTATTATAAGCGCAATCTTAAATTTAAAACCACACTATATATTCATACTTTAGACAACTATGTATTAACTTTAGGAATTGTTATTTTCTCAAGAGTACAATCCAGACAGACCCTATTACATGATTATTTATATTATTTTCTTTTACAAATTGGACACTTATGAATTTATATTAAATGACGCTATTTGGAAATATAATAAAAAAATACGATTTAATTTACTCTGTTTTGTTTGAACCTTAAAAAAATTCTTTTTTGCAAATCAGCAAGATAAGACAAAAACATTTTTTTATAAAATTTATAAAATCATTTCAATCACAAAAGCGAGGAACTAACATATTATATTTATAACATTACTTATGTTATAAATATCACATATAAAGGGTCTGGGGTCACAATGCCTACTTTACGTTATAAAATATTTAACAAGCTACCTCTTTTCGTCATCATACCTAGAAGGCTTAATTTCCTACATTTTACAGGCGCCAACATCGTCGCCAGAAAATATTGGTTTGATTTGTAATTATGTCTTGACAAATTGAAAACAGCGCCATCTAGTTAAATTACAATGTACGAAATTATAAGCTACGGGCTGAAGCGCTACGCTCGTAGGTCTCGTAGGACTGCTACGAAATCGTAGCCTACAGCAGACGAGATAACCGCAACGGAAGTGGTCCTCAGAAAATGCTAGTTACATGTTTATTTTGAAGATGTCGCTTAAAGGATCAAAGTTTTGTTACAATTTACAAAATATTTTATATTTGTTTCCAGGAATTATTATTATAGGTAATGCGGTACCTATAATAACTTTTTTCTGTAGAAAAATCGAACGCGGGCAAAGCCCTAACTAGATATATTTATTGCTATAAATGTTTGATTTCCACGATAAATAAAACAATTTATGCTCCCTGCATTGTTTATAGTGTCATATTATGAAACATTCTTAGATAATAAACGTAAAAAAATTAAAATATTTTCTATTGTTAGCTTGCAAGCCTAAAATAATGCTGTCGGACCTTTGAAGTTCTGATTAAGAATTCATAGGACCACGGACACGTAGCTCTCAGCCAGCGGTCGCTAATTCTATCACCCTGGAACAGCTTGACGGTTTGACACGTACTCCTTTTAGTTTTCACTAGAAATTTTGAGTCTTTTGCGGAGGGAGAACATTTAAAGTATGCTTGCTATTTTTAAGCGTAAAGAGATTTAAATCCATTCTGTGTATTAACGAAGCAACTAATTGACGTGATTTAGGTGGACATAGTCGGAAGGTTACACAGTGACATAGGCTATTTTTTTAAACTATTCAGTTTCCAATTAAAAATGTAAGCAATGTTATTTCACTCCCATTTCCAAACACGCTCATTACGTCTTCAACTGAAGCTTCTAATTTGCGAAAATACAGAGTACCTACACATCCACTACAATTACTATTTCGGTTCGAGCTGCTCGGAGCTATTACCAAAACTAGGGCATATTTGCTAAGGTTGTGTACTGCAAGGCGATTGCGTAACTTAGGTGTAACGAGCATTGCATGTTCCATGTGAACCAGCTACGTAATGTAACTCAAGGTGTCAAAGTATATATCAATGTATATATAGTCAATATCTGGACGGTTTTTCGATTGACGCTATAACGCAGTATGATACCAGCCAAAGATTATTACTACCTGTTATCTTCGCGAAAGCTTATGTACATCTGTATGTATGGATATATGGATTGATGTTTGTTACTCATGCAAGCGAAATCAATTTAAAGCATTTCAATGAAACTTTAAAGTTGGAAGGTAACAATATAATCTAGTTTTGGATAAGACATCTTCCAAAAATATTTCTTTTGTTAAATACAATGAAGTTTCTAATGTGACAAACTAAGCGAGCATTTACACAAATAAAAAGCTAGCCCTTAACACTTCCGTCTGCGATAAATCTTGGCCATAAAAACTATTGTTATGAAATGTCAACCCTTCCACCGGATGTTTTGGGCACCTTGATTTATTCTCAAAATGGAGGTTAAATTACGTTTATTTTCTAATTCAAATATTATATCTACAAATCTAAGTAATTTTTTTTTAATTCGCGTAATGCAATGATTAGATATTAGAAACATAAACGATTAAGAATTATAATTAAAACTTTTTCAAAATCTTTTAAATCCAACTTATTTATAATTGTTTTATACAACTTTAAATTGTATTCAAAAAGTATAATCTGTTACAGCTTATAAATCTGGTTTTGTACCCTGTCTGTAGCAGCTTGTACCTACCTATCATTCAACACTTCATCACTACAGATGGCTAATCCTTGCTAGCGTTTGCAAAAAAAGGGTCTAGACAGTCTCGGGAATGTCAGCACTTACGGGTCAGATTATAAAAGACCTCTGAGTGAATTTTGTTGTACAAAATATGGAGTTTTATTAAAAATAGTAATTTTCTGTGTTTTTCTATCTAAGTAATAAAATAGAGTATGCGTTGGGACGTAACATCAACTCTTTTTATTTCTCTTGAAAAGAGAGATTTCACCACGCTTGCTAAGTGCGGGTTGGTGAATGACACAATGTCCTTAAAACTGTTCAAAGTTCTTAGAACAGGACGGTTTCCTCACGATGTTTACATTCACCCATAGCGCACGTGTTTACAAAGCACACATATTTTTTTAATGAAAAAATCCAGAGGTACGCGGTGGGGTTTGAACCAACGACCTTCGGAATGTAAGTTGACGACGGGACATAACAATAGTTGTGTAAGATTATTTTTAAACTGATACTACAAAAAAAAAATAACATCCATTTAGCCCCGACGCGGTAAGAACGAAACTTGTGTTTTAACATGCAACTTAATATTTTATCTTTACTCAAACCTTAAACACTTTTACATAACATTATGAACAGCTGAGTTTTGTGTCGTTTCACAAAAAGTCCTTACATTTAATGCTTCAGTAAATTTAAATTCTTAAATATACACTACATGCTTGATTTTGCTAGAGTCAACCTCATTAGTAGACGCAAGCCAAGCTAATGATATTTATTTCTTAATAAGGTTTGTTGGAACGGTTTTTGCTGAGTTTTCGACGAAATTACCAGCCTTTGTTTGTTTAGTTATCAAAGAAGCGTTGAGCGTAATATGTACAACGTTATTTTTCAATTTAATTGACATAAAAATATTTTTACTTTCCAATACCCAATAAAGTTTGAAGGACTACACCAACCCGCATTTGACCAGAATAAATACATATCTCGTCAAGAAACGTTTGTATGGCAAAAAGCTTCGAGACAGACCATTCTGGAAGACATATCTATCCGATTAAAGTTACCTTCACTGTATTTGTTATACTCAAGAACGAATTTTAGTACAAACTGGAGGTAGCGTGCGTTTGTTTTTGCGTCTCAACGATGAAAATTTAATTAAATAGTATTGTTTATGATGATGATGTTGGTGAGTCAATTAATGAAATGAATAATATGAATATTATGTATTTTCAACAATCTACGTTTAACGGCATATACAATAACGAGAAGCGCTTGTTCGCAACCAACAAAATAACATTTATGTAAATTTATTCAGTGCAACAGAGTGCTCAAAGCGAACTTTATCTGTTTTTAGTTGAGCCATAAACTGTTATATGTGTTATATTCATACAAAAAGGGACAAAGGTAAAAAGTTCTTCATTTTGTTGACTTAACTAAACCAACATTGTATTGGTGGAACAATGGGTATATTTTTTACTACAAAAATTTGGTTGTATAATTTAGTTAAAAAAGATTTTAAATTAAATTTGAAACAAAATATCCGAATATTGTTGTTTGTTCCGGGTGTTCTGAACCTACCTATACATTTTTAATTAATTGCCACTTTTCGTTGAAATTTTATAACTACCAATAATAAGTAATTTTCTACCACCAAACATTGATATTCTCATCCTCAAAAACCGTTACTTCCAACCAAAAATCCTTTTTATAGTCTTCAAGATTTAAGTTACGTTCCGTAAAGCGATTCATTCAAAGTCCTAACCCGCGAATCTTCTTCCTTGTTCACCAAATAAACCTACATATAGCAAGATATATTTCACGCTACCTCAAGTTTGTACTGAAATTCGTTCTTGAGTATAACAAATACTGTGCAGGTAACTTGAATCGAATAGATATATCTTCCAGAATGGTCTGATTTGGAGCTTTTTGCCATACAAACGTTCTCATGTTCGCCTGGTATCTTATTATTCGTACGGGTCATAACTGTTGCATAAATAATCTAATATTAATATTATTAATGATGTTAAGTATAATAAAAATAAATTGCGGATGTAAATCAAACTCTGTTGGTTTAGCATAAGCACCCCTATTTACGTTTAACTGTTGGGACACAGTGACTTCTTTTTTTGTCGAGCGACCTTAATTCATCTCCTAAACTATGATTCTATTCAAAAAGAAAAAAAAACCATCAACACAATCAAGGGTCCATTTCATTGCTATTGTCAGTAAAATCAATCGCCCTATTTTTTGTATCGACGTGTTGCTAAAATAGCATTTCAGCGGGAAATTGGGCCATCTGTAGCAACCCTGTTAGCTGTATTTGTTTTGGCTCCGAAACTGTTGCCTCGTTTAAATGTCATGCTTGTTCGTGATAAAATCTGACTCTAATATATCTAAGAATTATCGTGATCACAATATTACAAATACAAATATAAATACAAATACAAATATTTTTATTGATTCCAGAAAAGTTTCACAAAATAAAATTAAAAACCATTGGCTCCGTACTAGTCAAAAGACTGTTTTACGGAAACCAAAGGCCTCTCCCGTATCATTATCAATATAAGCAATATTACAAAACTAAACTTAAACATAATAGAAAAGAAAACCAAACTGACTCATTACATAAACAAAGAAAGCTAATTAATTTAAATTACTTTAAATTTAAATTAATATTACTTTTATACGAGTATTATAGTACTGAGATAGTGTAAGTAACGCATTATTTGTACTCGTTTATTAGTTATCATAAATTATTATAATTAATGTAACGTTTAAAGAATTGTTAAATAATTATTCTAAACTTTGATCACCAGAAAGTTATTAAGTAGAGATGACTATTAAAAATGTTTTTTCCATTCTATAATTATTATATTTGAATGTGATTAATTATTTGTTTTATAAATGAAAATTATTTAAACGTAGTTTATTGTATTACAAAATATCGTAACAGAAGCTTGTTCTTTACAAGATCTTGGAACACTTGTCTCACAAGATTGAATCTCCATCTTCACTAAGATTTTGGAAGGACCCCCATCGTGTCTTAGAAATAATCCTTTTATGGAACAACTTGGTAAATCAAGAATTTATGCCGAGACTCGGTTAGCCAATTAACCCTAAACGGGTAATGGCCGGTCCAAAGCACACTTTTACTATAATGCGCTGATTACTTCGCCGGAACTCACACCCAATCTCGCTAAATTGCTGTATTACTTGATTCTAAGGATGGGTATTGGCCATTGGTCTGTCTGGTATCTCGAAACACCTTATAAAAGTCATATATAAGATGAGTTACATCGTATATGGATGTCTGGGCGCGCCTAGTCACTATTAAATAAATAAATATTGTTGGACAATTCACACAGCAAAATCAAGCTCGTGGTAAGCTCGAAACTTATGTTACGGATGCTAGATTTCTGATATACATACATAGATATTTTTTTTATTATACATATTTAACACCTGGAAGAAAATTTTGCAAGTATATAATATTTAATTTTGTCCTGAGGCGGTGTTCAAACCCGCAACCTTTTGCATCGCAGCCAGACCTTCGCCCGCTGCGCTACAAAGGTTGTCAAGGGGGTCGTATTGGGTTTTACAAGATCTTTTATTTTATTTATAGCTATAAGAAGTGTTGCTGTAAACTGAAATATATTTTTTGGTAAAATATGAAAAAAAGATTTTCCCAAACCACAAGATGACTAAGAAGAACATTATACAAAACGAGTTTCCAATTGGCCATCTGCCATTTACGTAGTTACGTACTCAGGAGGCCTCATACCCACAGGCCCAGTTACATTACTAACTGTAATTACCTATCTATCGCGTCCCAATGATTGTCTGGAAACCAGCCAAGAGCCTGTCTTGCGTCAACACGAGCAAAATAAATTGGAGCTTCCTCTTAATTAGGAATCAGTTAGTCTTGAATGGGCCCTAATTCATTAACTCAATACTTCAGTAGTGGTATGAAATAAAATTATAAAGTTTAGTCATTTCTCTAAATCAAATTTAACTATTAGGTTATTTATTTGTGTCCATGCGGCTAGTGATTATTTCTCCAATAGAGCGAGTTCGACTCCCACTCAAGGACAAAGGTTACGTTGTGATCTTGTAATTTGTTCTTAACCATTGTCCAGTAAACGAGTTATTAGAAAATGGTTTTTTACATGAGTTGTTATGATAATTTGATATTAGTAGACATTTTCTTTTGTTTATTCAACGTTGGGTTTTTATTGGCTGAATAGGACTGCAACGTGTGGGATCCGGGATAATTACAAACGTGATTCAGCACAAATACTGTCTTTCATAAAGATTAATGGCTAAGCTTAATTAACTTTTATTTACGGGTACAACTTGGTGAAACGATAATAGCGCGATGCATTTCCTTATTCCTCGATCTAATAAAATTTGTGTTTTCCGTTTTTTTTTTTCGAAATATAAAATGTTATTATTTTTTAGTAAGTAGTCAGTATGTCCAAATACTACTCTTTGGTCTTCCTAGCTATTCAAAACATTTTAGTGGTAAAACAGCTAAATGCTAAGACGTAGAGCTTCTACGCCGTAGCACTGCTACGACGTAGAAGCTCTACGTCTTAGCATCGCTACGCCGCCCGCTCACATTACGATGTGGCACGATTTCTTTGTAAGTGTACTTTCAAGTGCAAAGAAAAACACATTTTCTCCATTTATTCCTTTTCGCTTCTCGTAATAAGATGAACAGTCGAGTGGAAAAGACTGAAAAGGGTTTAGCAATGTTCTAGTATTTCATTTAAAACTGTTCAAACGTCTTTCGTTCCATACAATTTTACTGTCTAAGTATCACTTTCAGTTAAGTATTTTGAAAAATTGCAAACTATTCTGCAAAATATTAAGTTTATTCTTTTCTCTTTTAACTTGTGATTGATTATTTTTTGACTTTATTTCTTAATTACTACATAGTTTTATAATTTTTAAATCAACACCACAGTTTACCGAAATTCATGGACTTAGCCCAGTCAGCTTAAGGAAACTTACAGAATGGTATTTCTTTTTAATTAATAGGTTTTTTATGAGTTAATTTTACCACTGTATTAGGGCAACCTGTATTAAGTAGAGATTAGATTTAGAAAATAATTATAAATAATTATTATTTTACATTTAATGCGTGTTAAACCAAACGTGACTGTACACGTACCAATATACTCGTATTTATGTTTACTCCATTTCCGAGCGCGCTTAGCACAAACCACTACGAACTGGTTTACTGTAGTATTGTTGCCGGCCTAAGAATAGGACCACAGCTTTTCCCGCCACGACCTTTGTACTAGACTAGTCGACCCGCCGGCAGCTTCACTCGCGATTCTTATAAAGGTTGTCCCAAGATATTTTTCGTTTTTAGATGTTTACTAAATAAAAAACGAAATATCAAACAAAACACGTTGTATTTTAATGTTAATTTTTAGAGAGCGACTCTTAGTTAAGTTTATTTATGACAGACAACCGTTTAAGAATGGTGCACATTTGCGTACTATTAATTTTTTCATACTACATGAATATGGAGCTAAATTTTTCAATAACTCGCTAGATAATAATTAAAATATCAATTGAATCTCGCTAAATGTAATAAAATTTAAGGAGCAATTTTAGAAGTTTATTTATGAAAAACTAGCTTTCCGCCCTACGGCTTCGCCCGCGTTTTACACTTTCCCGCAATTTTCTTTGCTATATTATAGCCTATGTTACTCGGGTATAATGTAGCTTTCCAAAGGTGAAAGAATTTTTGAAATCGGTCCAGTAGTTTCGGAGCCTATTCATTACAAACAAACAAATCTTTCCTCTTTATAATATTATTATTATATTATTATATAGTACAGACTAACGTTTGAAAATGTTTACCATTTATTTGTTTACACTTAAAACAACTTAGTAAAACATAGCAGATACATTTTATTTTTTTATTTTGTTCCTAGCAAAATTAAAATACTGGGAAAATTAAAATGTAAATCCCTTTTTTCAGTGAATGACTATATCTAAAGTAGATTTTGCTTTCAAAGACAAATTTTATTCAGCATCGCCTCTGGACAGATTAATTAGAACGTAGAACGAAAAAGGCATTTATATTAACGAAATACAGTGAACGGAATTTCGTTACGCAAGTTATAAAGCTATTTTCCATTAGAGTGGTGTTAATCTTGGTTATTTATGGTAAGAAGAAAATAATTATAACATTTATATATAGAATATGTTTTAACAATTAAATAACTGTGTGGGGCATCAAATTGTAAAATAAAAAGATATTCACTTCACACTCATCATTAATGACTTCAAACTTATATGTATGTGTGAATTTACAGCTATATTTATTTACATGGACAAAGTTTGACTGAACATCCATTGTGTAAATCAGGTTTTTTAACCATCAAGACACAGTCATGCTAGTTTCGTTTAAAGGCGCATCTTAATAAGTTCAATTCCATTCTATTCATTCTAATTCTAGATATTTCTCTGTGAATTTTCCTGCAACTGTCTTTAGTTTATTTAATTTTAATGTCTTAATTTTAAAAAGACCATGTTGTTGTCCAAAAGCTACGTTAGAGTAGATAATGACTCGCGCATGAATATTCAGATCCCATTACATGAATTGCCGAATATTACAGGAAATGGCGTGAATCGCATTTATTTTATCCTCTACAAAGATTTTTTTATTTTTCTACAGATATAATGCTATCAGTTAATGTTTATTTATTTTCTTCAATAAGATTTAGATTCAGATTTTTATTGATAACTGTCGACGAACAGAATAAACTTAAATAAATTAAACTAAACGTCTTAACGGAATTTCTTACAATAAAGAGTTTTTTTCATTTAGGTAAACATACTTTTGGCTACGTTTTATCTTAATAAGCACATTTTAACTTGCGCTTAATTACACCTTTCTGTCTGTTTGTGATAAACTCAAAAACCACTGAACGCGCTAGGGATTACGAGGTGGAGCAGGTCGCTGGCTGACTAATGGTAAAAATACAAATTTATGCACCAAAATTAGCTAACGTAAATATCCAGTTCATCTCATTTTCATCAACATTTTCAGATCGTACAAATTTTAGTTCCGAGGTGGGAATCGAACCCGCAACCTCTTGCGTCGCAGGCGGACCTTCGCCTGCTGTGCCACAGAGGTCGTTTATAACGCCGCGTTTTATGAATAACTTATGATGGTTCTATTCGTAGGGCGTCACCCAAGGATTTTTTGTTTGATGCAAAACAAACTGACCGTATAAATCTACTTATCTCTAAAGCTTTTAGTAAAGTTAGGAATCCAGCGTTCATTAAAAATAGTTCGCAACTGGCAAGCGATTTTCGTATTGACAATCGTTGCGGTTCTCGTCAATTGCTTGTTTTACGACTAGATAAATGTAGGTATAGAAATCGAATAAAAACGATTTTTCATGTAAATTGGTTTAATAAATGTGTAATTATTTACCCAATAAAAATGTTTAATGAGACTGAGTTTTAGTAATTAAGTAGGATTTTACTATTTTAGATGATATTATTTGTTTAACATGAGTTGTTAAACAAATAATATCAGCAGGTTAATCTTAGACAACATGATAGGTTTCACGGATATATAGAAATACATATATCTAATAAATAAAAGTTTTTTATTTAAGTCGAATTTTGTTACCTTGCAGAGTTTTCGTTTCAAATGTCACCTATCTAGAATAGATGCAGGAAATGCACGTAACTCTTAACGGATTGTCGAATCGGACATCGATTTGTTCTATTTCTATTGACTGTGCGGTTTCTGTTGAGTCGTGATGAATGGAATGGAAATTGCTCTATCAAAATGTATCAACTAGAAAATTGAAGGACATGTGTCATTTACCAACCCGCACTTGGCCAGCGCGGTGAATTAAGGCCTCATCTCTCTCGTCAAGAGGGAAGTCCCTGTGTCCCAGCAGTGGGAACGTGAATAGGGGTGTTATGTATGGCGCAGCGGGCGAAGGTCTGCTAACGACGCAGACGCATTTCGTAAATCTTAAAACAAACTTAACAACAATATAGATATATCACAATAACATAAAAGGCGGGTAAAGCCACAGGCAAAAAGCTAGTTATTACATATTCTTAAAGGCTTACTCATTTTGGTATCAAAGTTCTCACGGTTCTTCGGAGTTAAATGACATCTTTTATCACTTTCGTTGCTTCAGACACTTACTCGTAGAACCTGCTTTTAAACTTTGTTCATTCTGTATAATACGAGTATTCTGTAAGATTTTTAGCGAGAATAATTAAATATCATGAATTATTTTTTTAAGATATAACCTAAAAATTAAAGTGACGAATCACTGACATTGTGTGTATAAACTTTTTTTACTGTTATATTAATGTTATAATAAAAGTATAGTCAGATCGCCCGACTAAAGATAGAGTAGGTACCTGGAAGTCAATTCCTGCTTGTTCGGAGTAAATCTTTAGGTTTGGAATACCTCATAAAAACTTCAAGGAGTTTAGTACCTACTAAACTTGAAGACAAAAAAACATTGCATATAAGTAACTTACGACGATGTATAATTCATAATATTCATATGACATCGATATTCATGCAAATTCTCGGTTTTGCATAAAAAGATCAGCTACGAAGATATCGTTATGTAAGTATTATGGTAATGCAGGACTGTTTTTAAGGACTGTTTACTTAACTGGCATCAACTGGGCTGACTTAGGTGCTTTTGGTTTACAACCTCTGTGGCGCAGCGGGCAAAGATCCGTCTGCGACGCATGCAACCTCTTGCGTTCGATTCCCACCTCAGGACAACAATTTGTACGATCTGCACAGAAAATATTTATGTTGCATTACTGGATATTATAGTTATAATTATGTGTAGTGAATTGTCCTGCAATATATTTTACATATTTTCCGTGGGAATTATTATCAACTGATTACTAAAAATCATATATTTTATTATCCAAAAAAAACTAATTAAAATTCAACTGATATTCAAATTAAACTGATTATCAGTTAATTTAACAATAACTTTTTGTTATAAGGGAATGACGTTATTTGTTTTAGCTGAGTACTGTAAAAATAAAGCTGCTCTTGAATGTTTGAATTTATTAGATCATTGCGCGCTTTGTTAGTCAAAAAAATAAGTTACTCAATGTCTCGCACTTACTTATAATACAAATAGTTGTAACATCTTAAGTATCGTTATTATTTAAAATCCTGAAAAAGACCTGTAATCGGTTCTATCGGGAAGACCCTTGCCTAATAATATTATGACGTAATATAGGTTGTTAATAGCCCAAAGTGATTGCCTAAATCTAATGTAGAGTAAATAATTAGGCAATCACTAAAAAAATCTACAAATTCTACATCAAAGATTCGATGTAGTTCGTATAAAAGCGTCTACTCAGCTACAATTACGCTGACCCGGTTTCTAAGAACCCTTTCCATTTAATCAACTTTAATAGAAAATTTCCTAGACAATCCTCGTTGTGGCATGTAATCCCATTATGAGGAATGGCACACGAACACTACAACTAGTTGCTAAATTAAATCTCCAATTTTGTTGTACTCGACGCATTTAGCGAATTTTGTGTGTCGTCATTGTCGTACTCGCTGAAGTACGTTTCATTAAAATCTTTTCGATGTAGTAAATGTATTTTCTTTAAACTTTATTTGAAGAACACTTTAAGAAAACTTTATTTAAAGTAAAGTGTGTGGTTACTAATAGTGGGAGAGATTTTATGTAATGTTCGTCTAAGATTTGTTTATGGGGCCTTAATTAGGTACAACTTCTTTACTTTTTTATTACAACTTCTGGTTTAAAATCATCGATTAGAATATCATTGTACTTAGATAATTATTGTATGTATCGTTATTAAGATGCTAAAATCTTGAATGATAGATTAAAAAGGAACATTTAACATACAGATAATAAATAAATACCAAATTTCTTCTTACTTGGCAACCTAGGCAAAACTGAAACTGAAGAATATCTATGGTGAAAAATCCTTTTCAAAATTGCATATGACCTACGATACTGCGTCACTGCAAATTTTGCACAGCATAAGCATATTTTAGCACTACATTATCTTAACGACCCATTTTAGGCCATAGCGTCATAAAAATAAAGATAAAAATCGTGTGCAGGCACATCACGTGGCCTGAGTTTTTATTGCCTTGAGATTATATCCACTATCAAGCTTTTACTGGGATCGTTTAGCCTTAATTGAACTAAGCCATTTCATTGTGAATTCTTAAAATAACATTTTTATATTTTTAACTACGTCATCATCGTCATTTTTGGTCATATATGGCGAAACCGCGGGCGAATTAGCTAGTAAATGATTAAAAAAAACTATCTTCTGCATAATTCAGTTAAGATCTACTACAACTACAGCTCAAACAATTTTAATAGGTCGCGTTGACTTAATTTAGTTTTAGTTAGTACTATCAACTACATACAGCAATTAAAATGGTATATGTTCCAAATACTTGATCATTTATAAACCTATATTTTTTACATTTCCCCATGTACATGACAGAATCCCATTGGCTAACATAAAAAAATAGAATGAAAGGAATCGATAGGTAGCAAAACTGTGAAATTTCTGTATTTATTTATTAAGCAACAATTTGAGAGCGCATAAGAACGTCCTACTGATGAAACACAGGAATGTATCTCTTGACCTTAATTTACCACGCTGGCCGAAAGCAAAAACCATTGTCTACAAAACAAACACAGCCTTAACATAGTGTGAGCCTAATTGGTCTCAAAATCGACATCCAATCTTATTTTACCGCATATTGTTTATACTGTAAATTTCTCCAGCGCCTTTTGTCTACGATAGTACATTTCACGTAACGATGTTTGGGAATTTACGCCCTCATTTTAGTTTTCCATCAGATGGTAGTTTGTAGAACTTTGACACACGTACTGTAAAATAGTTCATCGGGATACAGTTTTGCGGGAAGCGTATCAACTTTCACCACTACAACTATCAACAATCTATCTATACATAGTTGATAGCAATTCGATGCTTTAATATCACGTAACCTCTTTACGTCTATGGAAAGTTTGGGAACTTTTAAGTGCTTTCAGTTTTGAATGTGACCCAATTACTTTGAAGCACTTTTATCTTAAGCCTTTAAATAACAACATTACCTTATTATTTTTGTTTTAGTAATAATAACAGACGTTGCCTAAATAATTATTATAAAAGTTATGTTTTCCCAAAGTACAAAGAATCATAATTATGCTTTTACTATTGTTCTCTATTATGATTTTCAAAACTATAAATTATTAAAAAAAACTAAATATTTCAAAACTACTCATTAATGTTAACTTATTGTGCCTTAAATTTTGTCAAAAAACTTATTTTAACATTTTGAAATAAAAGGCAAAAAAATATAGAAACCACTTGATTATAAGGCTGCTTAAATAGTAGCAAAAATAAACTCAATATTTATAAACTTCCGAACGCTCAAAATCGCAAGCACACTGATGTTTTAAGCTTAAATTTTGAGCAGTAACATTGCTAGCGTAAAACCCACTGAAGTAGTTTATTTAATTAGTCGTAGTATACTGTTAACATAACTTTCCGAGTAATGCTTAACCTAAACTTCCAACTATGTACGATTTAATTCTGAAGAGACTAATATTGTGTTGTAGCGCGGCAAATATAGTGTAGTATATTTTATGTTTGGTATGTGGTGCAAAGTTGGACGAGGTTATAATATGTTTGCTACTTAGAAATACAAAATTATTAACTTTCATATGCGATGTTCTCAGTTTTCATCAACAAGCAGCAAGTGTAAAAATCGTTTATTTGAACGCGATAATATCATGAATCTGGTCCGATTTGAAAAAATATTTCAATGTTAGATAAGTATGTAGTACATTTATCAAATATGTAGATAACGTAAAAAAACTCAAGCAAAGCTAACACAGCAACATGTAGCACCGTGGTAAGCTCGAAGCTATTATTATATTCTAAGGATGAAACTTTAACGACATAATATAATACCTACTGATAAGAAAACAAATGTTTTTGGAACACCTCTGATCTGGAATTAATGCGGTGCTTCGGTGCGATGGAAATGTATTACAGCGATTAGGACTTCTTTCTCTTAGGGGATCAGACGGGATTATTCTTATTAATGACGGTTACTGATGACAAAGTAAGGCGATTATAAAAAAGACCTTGAGTTTTATACTAATAAATACCAACAATTTAGCGAAAAAGCCATCATCCATACAAAAATACATTATTTACATATGGGGTACCTATTACTTTTAATTCATTTTTATGATCCTTCAGTCATCCACACATTTTCATAAATATTAGCCTTATTATATTATTAAATGCGAAAGTTTGTACCAATGTATGGATAATTAGTCTAAAAAATACTAATAGAAAAAAAATACTATAACACGAGAAAGTTGCAAGCTACGGGTGAAAACTAGTCCAGACAGCACAGACACAACATTTACAAAATAATAATTTAATTTAATGCCTTATCCAGAATTAGAAGCACCTTTATCAGATTCCCTGGAGAGATTTACCCAACCTGAACATTATTTATGAATACCCATTCATTTGGAGTAACGCGAGATAACGCCTGAAATCCCAAACAGATTAACGCAGCCTCTCAAGACAAACGTCAAGTTCATATTTGAATAATGGATTCAAGAATGTTGAATGTTGATCTTTTTATTCGTAAAAAGTTTGTAAAAAGGCTCTTTTGCGCTCTGTGTCAATTGATCAAAGCTGTCTAATAGTTCTATAGTTATTATAGCTCTGAGAGATGTATGTATCGATTTATACCCCATTTAATGTGCTTTTGTAATATATAAAAAACTAGCTTTCCGCCGGGGCTTCGCCCGCATTATATTAGATTTTCCCGTGGTAAAAAAAAGTATCCTATGTCCTTCTCCTGGCTTTAAACTACCTCCCTGCCAATTTTCAGCTAAATCAGTCCAGCCGTTCTTGACCGTTCCAACTTTTCTGGACGTTAATTTTGTATAATAAAATGTAAATATGTTAAAAATAAGGCGTTAGGATAGGATTTTTGGCCATGTATAAAAATGAACATACTACAACGTGTTCGCGGCTTTGGCTGATCGCCAGACATTTGCCAACGCCAGCCTGCCAAATACGATAAATCGCATTGCATTGCGTACCTGTTTTAGACGAGTCTATAAAATAACAATTATTATTCATTGTTAATTTGTTAAGCTACAAAAGTACGAGCAAACCCAAATAATTTTGATAATAGCACAATACCGAAGAAGATTTTACTCGTTCGATCTAAGGTACAAAATGCAAAAGAAAAGGCAAAATAACCTAGCTATTATTTTTATTGATACAAATGAAATTATTATACTTTTGACTACGCAATCAAAAATATAATAATTTTATCACTTTTTTCGCCTTTTCTGTGTACTTGGCGTCTCAACGTAGCTGCTCTACGACGTAGAGTGTCACGACGTAGAGTGTCTACGACGTAGCACATCTAAGATAGTCATAGAAATATATTATTAAAAAAAATGAAACCATTTTCTCACTGATCAGCTAGAAAGTCAACAAATATAATGCAATTTCATTATATTTATAAAGCTACACTACACCAGCAATGGCATTTTGAGAGATAATGTTATTATTAAAAAAATAAATGCCAGTTTTCGTTGTAATTGTATAACTCAAGAACTGCTGCGCGGATTAAGGTGCTTTTGATTTTAAAATAGTCGTAGTAGCCCACATGAAGCGGGCAGGTCAGGTAGTTTATTATAAAATTAAATTATTATTATTATTATTAAATCAACCAATCAATATACGATACGAAGATACGAAGTTTATGTCGATATCGTATCGTTAAGTGTGAACCACCCATAATCTTTGAGAAAAGATCAGAGATAGGCTCACAATATTATTGGTTCGTAGGTAAATCTAAAAAGCAATTTACGTTTACCACCTGTGACACCGTAATACGCTTATCGGCATGTTACATTACGTAATTTACGTTGTACAGTTGGCTACATCGAACAATGGGCTTGGTATTTACATAAAAATCTGCAGTGAATTTACATGGAGTAGTTTACTGTCCAGTGCCCGAGTTATTTAAGTTTATTTATTTATTTATAATAAAAAATATGTATCTATGTATGTATATTAAATTAAGTGTATCAGAAATCTACTCTAACACAAGCTACGTGAAATGTCCAGCAATATTTATTTATTTCTTAAAGGTAAACTTTACTATTAGTTTTTTTGACCAATTTTTTTAATTTTACTGTTAAAAGACCCGATAAATTACAGTACCAGTTAGTTTGGTACCTACGTGTACTTACACAGTAGTTGTATAATAATAGCGTGAGATAGGCAGTTTGGAAGCGGCAGGTGTCAGTAATTAGTTTCGATGGGATACAAGTTCTGTTACACTATAGTTTCTTTTGTGCCATCAATTTAGTGATTTATACTAATAGGAAATACAAAAATAATATTTATTTTGCACACACATAAATACACAGATTAACGGGCATAATCATACACATAATACAAACACAAAATATTAACAAAAATATTTAAGAAATATACTTATAAAGAAGTTATTACCATTACACGGAAACCATGTGAAGGGATAAAATATGTCGTGTTATATAAGAGGGATTCCATTTTACTAATAAAGAACCTTAACAGTAATATATTTAAAGATTGTAGCCGATAATATTATTTTACAAAAAAATATTGTGAAATCATTTTTTAAGATTTGATCTGAACCGAATAGCCGTTAAGTAAATTATCATTTAATATCTTCAGTTTATCATTTTATAACCTTTATTTTAAGAGGTCCTTAAAATGAGTAATGGGAATAAAGTCTAAGGTCAACGGGCATTGAAAAGGATCCAGATTAATATTATACCAGACAGATTACATTTTAAGATCCATTCAATTTTCATCTTGCTTCAATAGATTCTTATTAATTCTTGTTTAGAAAACTTTGTATTATCGCTTACACATCAGAATAACACATATTGCTATATTGCATATTGCTTTTTACCCCGGGAAAATCGATTTACTATAACGCGGGTAAGTCCATCTCAAAACACGGGTGGCGCTTGTAGGCTATTTAGGGGAAACCCAGGTCCAGTGGGTAGGGCATAGGTACTTATAATTATGATGATTATGACATGTACGGTGTACTAGTGTTGTAGACATGTACGGTGAATATTGATTCTGCTCACACTTCCACCGCTGGAAGATTTACGTCGACATTGAGCGTAGTGCTCGCCTCTAATTGCCACTTTATCGACAAAGTGAGTTCTGCAACAACTACTACTAACTAGTGATGGGAAACTATTTTATCGATAAACAGTAAGATATATAAATATACCTACTCGTTCAAGTCAAGAGGTTAACGCTGAGAAATGTAAATGAAAAACACCCCAGTAATGAAACATCAAATGGGTCGTGATGATGTAAACTACCTTTTCTATATTTTATGTTATTTTGCTTTATTGTATATTTCCACTACGGTTGCCTGGAAGAGATCGTTCTCAGCGGTAAGGCCACCCTTGTTACTGTTAGCCTATAGCCAGTATTAAGTTTGTAGTTTTTTTTCTGTTACTTATAAGTACAACAACATGTCCATTCAATTATTCATGTACCTAAGTAAATAAATTTATAATAGTCATAACTGTGACAAAAAAAGAATTTAAATTTTGTCTGCTTAATGTGTGTAACGAAATTATGTGTCTAGTGTAATAACCATTACTAGGCTAAATAAATGAATCTTTGAATTAACTAAAGTAATATTTCATTCAACAAAAGTATATTTGTACGAGTAGGTATAAGTATATTTCATTCCATATAATTTTAAGCAACTTTATTACTTTTGGCTGCTCAGTTAGAGGTGGAATTATCCACTTTTATCACCGCCCTGAGTTTTCGCCTCGAGATTTCTACACATCACATAAACCCTTACCAAGAATGCTATTACGCTAGGCCTGCACCACACCTGATTAACACTAGCTACTATCGATAAATAGAAAAAATATATAATATTGTTATAAACTAATTACATAAATGGCCTGTGTTTGTCCGCCTTATATTATATTGCCTCACGAAAACTAATATTTGCTTGCTAAAAATACTTTTTCTTTTCTGAAACTCACTATAATACAAATAACTTAATAAAATTACACGGAATTTTAAACACCCTTACAATATCTCCATACTTTATTTATCCGAATTAATTCAGCATTCTTGTAACAACATAATTATCATATATTATTTTTATTTTCATTGTATGAATTTTATTGTACTGGCGCTACAGCCCTCTATAATTAATTGCAAAATCTATAGTAACGAACGTTTATAAGCAATCTAGGGCAAGGTTTAGCAATTTACAAGCAAATCGATACGTATTGAAGAAGTTCCCACGGCGTTATTAAAGTTCGGAGCAGAATTCAACCAGAAATTTAAACATTAAATAATTGTACATAAAACGGGTAACATAGCTTACATTGTTGAAGTAAGTGTATAGAAAAGACTTTTTTTGAAATTTCCTGTAGCTCGTCAGTTTTTGTTTTGCGAAAAAAAAAAGCAAATACTAAATGCATTTAGCAACAAACCACATTTTCATACAAATGTTGCATAATATTATACAATTGGTCGATATAAAGCAAAAAGAAAATAAAATGCTTTTAAGATAGTTTGAATGCCGTAAAAAGAAAGGAAATAATATTTTTATTAATTGCGTTTATATATTTTTTTATATTTTACATATTAAACAAAAACATTATTTTAAATGTGTATTATTTGTTCATGTTTGGATTTATCTTTATTAGGTACTCAGTTGAATGTTTATTTCAAAGATATTTTGACAAGTCATGATGATATTGAACACATTGTTACTCGTACAACAGAAGGGATCGCAATTAAGGCCAAATTATATTGAAATTCATCGATCTTGTTTGTAACGGAACATTAAGTAGCCATTGTTTTAGACTAGGTCATTAATGGATAGAAAATATGAACTATTGATACAAGCAAGTATCGATTGTGCTTAATTGCAGTGTAAAATAAATTATAAATTGAAAAAATTATAAAATTACTAGATATTTACATTAGTAATTTCGTTTTAAAAATATCCTCAAGTATCGACAAAAAGACTTTTGAAAGTACAAATAAGTGGTAGCTTTTTGATAGATTAGACCCATTCATTATTTAGAATGATCCTATAATATCCGATGGACAGATGAATGGATCACTAGAGAATTATTACACTCACGATTCGTAACATCTGTATATTTTTTCTTTTAGAAGAAATATTTGTTTCATTTTTCGCATTCGTAAAATGGTTATTTTTATAAAAAACTTTTAGACTATTATTTTTACTTTTCATCGTAAAATAAATTTTAGTTTGGCAGTTAAACCCGCCTTCACTTCTATACGCTTTAACTTGAATTCTTGTATTATTATTTTTTCTGATATAAAATTTTTGATTTGAATTGAAATCGATTATCCGATTCATCGATTTATTAATTTATGTTCGTTGCGGCTCATCCCTAGCTAAGCAATAACCCCGGAGCAAAGGTGTAAAAGTACTTAACGACCAATTACCGAAAACGTATTCGCTCATTGTCTTTACGTGAGCAAATTACAATGTTATTATTATGCTCCAATTATGAAGAAATTAAATTATGAAATAGAATAATCCAGAATAATTTATGGGCTCACACGGCTTCGCACGCTTTAGTAATTATATTTTCACAGGAATGGGATAATGATCGAGTTTGTTCTCGAAAGTAACCCTGAAATTATTTTGCAACCGACTTATTAAGAATAAGGTTCTTTCAGTTTGACAGATTTTTGTTTAACCTCACTGATAATTGGGTGAACTGAAAACAAAAACAGTTAAATACGAATAGAACGAGTAGGTGTGCTACAGGCATTAGCGTGAAAAACAATATAATTTAATACAACAAATTGAATGGGAATTATAAATTTATCCAAAGAATTCAAATCGGAATACAGCTTAATATTTTATTCATTGTTCGGTGTACAATGAATTTCCGAAATTATGAGCTGAATATTGATATGCTGTTTATTTCAATAAGGAAATATTATTTTATGTAGTTTTAATCTTAAATAAAATGTACTATCCAACACTGAAAAAAAAATTCTAAAACATTTTTTAATAGCAAATATTCTGGGGCAGGTCAATTTTATTTGTTATAAGTTAAACATTTGTTTTTTATCTAATACTTTTCCTGAATATAGTAAAACAGGCTTGAACCAAATTCTGTTTCCTTAAATAATTACATTTCATGACCCTTGGAAGCTTAGTGAACTTTACATTGCTGGTTTTATTAAATTATTGTGATCGCCCAATTAATTAATTAAATAAAAGCCTGGAACCGGAAACCACTACAAGCGTCGCAATTAAACTTCAAAGAAAACCGCAGGCTTAAGGTACCTTTAAATTAAGAGTAACACGATTTTAACTGAAGAGACGCTGGAAATTTTAGAGAAAATAAACGTTGGGAATAAAAATTATAAAGTTTAAAAACATTTTTTTCCATTCATAAATAAGTAAGTGGGATTGACAATTTTATATCTTTTATTAAAACCGTGGCGTGTACATTTTAGATTCATTTTTTTTAGCAACATCTAGTAATAGATTATTTAAGAAGCTGAATTTTTTACCAATAAGGAGTAATAAGTAGTTTGCATAGAATGTTTTTTCCATAGCTTTGCCCGCGTAATACTAATTTATTATTATTTATTTATTTATTAAGCCTTTTATCATCCCATTATGACCCATTATAAAAAACGGGTTTACACAATTAATTTAAATAAGGTTATAAAATTCGAGATTTGATTACGCTGGCGAATGTGTAAATATAAATTCATTGTGAACATAAACGGAGAGTAAAATTTGATTAAAATAACAGTGCTTCGAAAATCAGAATTTGATTTGAATGATGAAATAAATGTTTTGCATTTCACGTTAATGTATTATTAGTATGCGAAATTCAGAGGTTTATATTATGTTATTTAATGCAACATTACTAATTTTGTGTTCATGATTGTACAGTGTCAAACGTTTTTACAATCTGCTGATACGGAGTCAATTCAATGTTTATAAATAAATAAATAAATATTGCTGGACAATTTACACAGCAAAATCTAACCTCACATGGTAAGACGCTTGTTAGGTACGGGTGCAGATTTCCGATATAATTGTTCTCAATTGTTTAATTCAACCGGAGACTGAAACAATACTTTAGTTTTATTGTGAATATGAATGAAATTATATAAAAATGTATGTTACTTAGCATTTCTGTAAGATACCCAGTTCTAAAAACAAAAATATTTACCAACATACGAATGCAGAATATTATTCATGACTAACCCTTTTTATCACCAAAATACACGTCATATTTTAGTACTCAGTCCATGGGAACGATTTCTTTGCCCCACATAATGTTTGCCCTCGTACTTATTTTGGGCATCTCCATGTAAATAAAACAGTTCACGAATCATGCGATGCTTATGTTGATTTTTTGAATTACAGAAATTGTAACAGTTGCATTTCTTATACATTAGTATCACATTTGATACCCACTCATGGATGTAAATCGTATCTAACAATGATAATCTTATGTAACGACGTATAGAACATATTATTTAGATATAAAACTACACCAGGCATCGTAATTTTTAGTAAATTATTGTAATATTTTAGTAAATTATAAAGATAACCTTTCCCTTAGCATATTATGCTATATTTTAATTGTATTGTATAGAGTTAACCAAGTAGTTTTTTAATATTAGCAGTAAAGAAAAAGTCAATATTCATCTCTACTACTATTTACTCTATTTTCAATATCGACTTAATAAAAACTGGGGTGAACCTTCTGTAGAAGCAATAATTATAACAATTACAAATTATTACCTTCTTTACTTCCATATTCTATGAACCGAGTTTCATTCATTACGAGCAAGAAGGTTACGCTTTTGTTAAATTCTGCATGTAAATACGGTCTTTACAATGAGGGCTTTAAGCGGCTCTGCAACTGCAGAATTACGGTGGGTTGTAAGGGTTGTATAAGTAGGTATAGAACCTAAGCCGTGTTCGGTGCTCGGTCCGCGCCGCGCGGCATTCGACTCTGCGCTTCGGTCCACGCCTGCCGACTACCAGGTATGTCCCAATTTCGAATGTGACATTTAATTTGAATTTGAGTTAAGAATACGTTCTATATTTATTTTACGTAAACGGTTTTCAGACAGCGTTTGGTTTACTAATAATAATGATTTATATTTTCTACTCTAAATTATAAATTAAAATTATAAATTATAAAAATGATTAAATACTTAGTAAACTAAAATAAACGCATGATTTTTATGTAACATTTGCGTGATTAACTTTGATAAAAAAAACTTGTTAAATTTATTTATCATACATACGTTTCTATGGATTTAAGCTAAAAATCAGAATTCTTGAAGGCAAGTTGCTACGAGCGTGCTGTAAAAGTTATCAAGTAGGACGGACGGCTTCGAACGAAACTCTTTAAAACTTACACAACGAAATTTCCCAAAGATAAAATGTGTGGAATATAAATATTAGGGAACATATTTAAAAATAGTTTCATTAGGTAGTTTAATTACCATAATATACCATTTCTTATGGGATAAAATATTTTAACATTTCAAATACACAAAGTTTAAATAAGTACCTACTTAATAAAACCTTGCAGAAACTTCGCCAAGTCAAGATCTGTTTTATGCCGAAACTCACAACCATGCCTAATTACTTTTGAACTTAGTTTATACATGACTGTAACTTACCTATACAATTAAGACACGAAATAAGTAATAAATATAATAGGCAAATCGGTGTAATATTTATAAAGTCGTGATACCCAAAATGTTACATAATGCGCGTTACATGCATGTTACATATAGGATACATAACTTACATAGTCAAATATACATAAGTCCTTAACATGCAAGGTCACTGCAAGGTTGCTACATTAATAGATGCCCCTGGATTCGCCCGTATCCGGGTAAACATAGCTTGGATGTCTGGGTCATGAACTTAATTCAAAAATATCTTATTTATGTTTGTTGTTAATATTATATTGTCAGATAATTTACACGGCAACATTTAGTGTAAGATCGAAGTTTGAAAACAGCAAAGCGGCATTTGGCGAATCTTCAAGTCATTTGTAGAATTTAAGCTGATTTGGATAGCCGTATTTGATTCTCAGTTAGTAACTAACGATTATTTTCTTTATTTTTTTACCATAATGGGAATAAACCTGATTGCGTAGTATTTATATGTTCTGTGCTGATGGTAATGCCCAGAATAAAAACTAAACTTCTTCCTTTTTGGTAAAGTATCAGGTTGTACCATTATTGGCTATATAAATAACTTAGAGCTCTAATTTATAAACATTACACAGACAAAGACGTAATACTCGTTATTATAAAATAAATAACGTTAAATATTTCGTGAAACTTACCCATTTTTCCAATAGCTCTTTTGTTTTCGCGTAATTTGTGTAACAAAAAAAGTCAATATAGATAAGATCGAGGCGTAAAAAGTAAAACTGAAACCGCTTGAAGTAAAATACATTGCCCAAATCTGTTAATAAAACCCTCGGATTAGGTACATTCTACTAGTTTTAGGTCGTGTAACATACTGGAACCTTTTTGTATCTTCTATCTAACAGTTGGGCAAAATATTCATAAAACACTTTCAGATAGCATCGGACGAAATTTATAGAAATTTGTTTGTTCGTCTGATATTTTTGGTCCGTTATTTAGTTATATTGGTGTAGGGATTTAGTTTAGGCCTTCATTTTTCAGAAAAACGGATGAAATGAAGCGGATATTTTGGCATAAAATGTAAAAAATCCATTATAAAGAAGCAGGTCATAATAGACTGACAAGGCAGTTGATTGTTACTGAATTTTATAAACAAACCACATTTTTTATTTACAAATCTTTTCAATTTTGACATGATATCTATAATATATCTCAGGGACATTAAAAAAAAATATGATATTCATAAAAACAAATGATTTTCTTCTATAAAAGATTTGTCCCGACCTTGCGCGCAAATTACTAACGTTTCGTATAATACATCAAATATTTTAAAGCAATGGTCGAAAGTTCTATTATATTAGTGATCCTGATAGTTTTATTCCATAAATGGGTCATACCAATTCAATTCCAAACAGCAAGCAATATTTCCAAGTTAATTCTTGGATTTGAGCTTAGAATAGTTATTAAAGTTTTACTAAACATTTCAAAAGACATCACAACTGTTGCTCATAAATATCTTAACAATAATATAAACAAAAAATTCTACGATTTGTTTTCTTCATCTGTGGAGTTGTATCTTTTTGTAATCAATATTCTGCTAATCAACAACGACCTTAATTAAAAACCAATCTACCTATTGGTGAAAATGCGACCAAAAAGTTTAATTATGAACTTCTTCGGAACTCTGCAGCTGAATTCCACAGCACACAAAGCTTTCTTAGAAACTATTATATTCCGCGCAAGTACCCGGAAGCGTTGGTATCGATAATTAAATCGCACAAAAACTGCACGCCAAAGAAAATAAATGGTATGTGCGTTAGCTGATTTACCGAATAAAGCCTAATCTTTCTAATCTATCTAATTGGATTTTAGTTGATACGGGTTATAAATGATTTATTTAGTTGTAAGTTTTTTGACGTTCTATGGAAATAATAGAAATAAGTGCGTTATTCTGATGCCTTAAGAATATAAGGAAAGTAAGAAAATATATTTATTTTTAACTACAATCCTTTAACAATCAAGCTTAAAATAACTTTAAAATAAGATCATTAGGTTGAAGATAAAAACTAGGATACGCCTCAGCATGAAGCTTCTTGTTTTGAAAACAAAATACAGGAATATATCACAATCAACAATCTAGGCAGATTGTAAGTCGTTGATAAAACTAGAATTACCTGGGATTGCTGTACAATCAAATGTGAGCTGTGATCGTGTTGAATATGATATTCAAATGCGAGTAAATATATGAACCAATCAGCTATAACATCAACACAAAATGGCGCTCTATTCTGTAAGTTGTAACAGTAATGTTCATGCAAAATCACTTTACCGGAAATGTACACGGGATTTTGCGGCTACCTAATTTCCTGGTTCAAATCTAGATGAGCAGATCTAGATTGAGCCTGGAAACTCGGAAATTAGGTTTGTATGAACCCTGATTAGATTACATTCAGTGGCGACTGATGCTGTCGAACTGAACCTGACATGATTACGTCATCAGTTCGAACCGCCATATTGTACTTATTTACATAGAGGCTTAAAAAAATTCTAAAAAGCTTGTTTATTCATTGGACATTTTGAAAATTTAGAAAGCCCACTTAGCCGACACGGCTCTTATAAAAAATATTAAATTTCATTATAAAATTACAGATATATTTCTTTGTTCTCAGATCTTCGAACTTCGCCCAATTTCCAAGTAAGTTAATTTTTACTTTCATTTTCTTTTCTACCAGTACTGTTTATTGCATTTTTACGGCGTTGAACAAGGTATTTAACATAGAAATTACCACATTTACATTTTGCGAAACAATTTACGCGGATACTTGCGTGTTTTTAAAACAACTTGGGAGTTTAAAATTGATAATTATGATATATTTCGTTGGAATTCTCAGAAGCAAATGTAAGGACTAGAAATTATCATCGTGTGCTACAATTATATTAAGTGGCTTATAATGGTTGCTCACTATCCATTCTTTATGTTCAGTCAGTCGTATCCAATCCAATGGGGAGAGCTTGTCAATACGCTAGGATCCAACTAAGCCGGGTTTCCCTTTACCGATAAAGACGTCAAACATATATTGTATGACTGAATTCAATAACGATCAAAATTTTATTAGAACCAAATATTGGTGGTTTCCCATGAGCCCAACTCATGGATATTAAGTGCAAAATTTATTACCAATTCATACATAGTGTTGCGCATTAATCATGTGACTAGTGATAGTTTCGCGAAATATCGCCATTGCCACAATTAAAAAATTATGTCTGACTTAGAATCGACGGTAAAATCTTTAACACATTTTGAGTTAAATAAAAACCTGAGACTAAAATACATATTGATGATAACCGTTGGTTTAAAACTAGTTTATTTTCTTTGCTTTCTCTTAATAATTTTAGCTTAATGATTTTTAGCTTTGCCTTCAGTGTCTAAAATAAAAATATCAATAATTATTACTATTTAAATGAACTATTCTCTTACATGCAAATGGTGTCAGCTGTATCATTAAGAATTCAGCCGCTTCCGATCCGCGCGATTTCCATAATGGACTTTACAAAGGAACTGTTTTTTTATTGTGCAAAGAGCGAACTAGTCTTTTACAATCTTTTAGTTCGGTTCTTGAATAATGTTGAATTTATTAACTAAAGAATTCATGAATGAAGTGATTTTTATGGAACTACAAGCGCCATACCCGAGGCTCAAATTAAAATTTCAAATTATGTAAGTAAAGATAATAATATATATATGGTTCGATTCCCGCCTCGGAACAACAATTTGTATGATCTGCAAATATTTGTTCCGGGTGTCTGGGTGTTATATATGTATAATAAAAAATATCTATCTATGTATGTATATTATATTAAGTATATCAGAAATCTAGCACCCGTAACACAAGCTTCGAGCTTACCACGGGGCTAGATGCCGCTGTGTAAAATTGTCCAGTAATATTTATTTATTATTATTTATTATGTACACCCTGTATATTAAAGATGGACAAGTTATTAATGTACATAAAGGAAAAAAATAACCGATTGATGTGATGAGTTTTACGCTATTTTTCATTAAGTACATACATTTTACAAGTAAACTAATGGAATCTTTGTACTATACGAGCGACCACGCATAAAACTATATAACTTAAAAAATCTTAAATCCGTGGATTCGAAAGGCCGTTTTATTTCAGAGCCTACTATCACCTAATCTGTTATTTTACACCCCACCTCGGTCGTTACAAAACTAGATAGTACTAACCTCAGAGCTGGCACGTTACGATTCAGAAATTTTCAGCGACATTAACCCTACACTGAAAACGTAATAATTCTGTTTTGGTTTGGGCCACTTGACAGAAATAATACAATTCTAGCAAATCAAGTTCTTTCTTCAGAATAGATATTCATGTCATTAATTATTGGAATAAACATCTATTTAATCTACCCCAGAACGTGGGACATCTTCAGGACCTATCAGCTTTATAATTTTTTGTATGGATATTGTACACTTAATATCTCGGTTTGTTTTTTTTACTTGATATTGGAGTGGATTCATTTATCTTCTAAGTTATCTGAAAACATCTTCAACTAATAAAGTTTTATTCTTGTTATTGTGCTATGTGCTAGGACGTAAGTTTTGTGGCACTTCAGAATTTGTAAGTAGTTTTAGCTCGAAGTTAAAGATACTTATCTTCCGTTCAAGATTAAACGTACGATTAACGATGAGAAATGGATTTTAAAAGTTAGTACCTAAAACTTATATAAGACAGATAGTTAAGACATGTAGGCTAAGTGGGAGCACACTCGACTTTAATTTCTAAGGTCAAACACCGGCGCGTACTTTTTGATTTTTGACGAAAAAACGTGCCTTAACGGTGAAGGCAAACATCGTGAGGAAACCGGCATATTATGAGATCTTTGAAAAAATTTGAACGACATGTGTCATTCACCAACCCGCACTTGGCCAGCGTGGTGAATTAAGGCCTAATCTCTCGTCAAGAGAGAAGTCCATGTTTCCAGCAGTAGGGATGATGAAGAAGGGATAATTATGAGTAAGAATATGATTGTGAAGGCATAATTTTAAAACGCGTGCAATTTATATTTAAAAATTCTACCTACGAGTATAAAAAGAAAGTGTAACTTTTATAAGTTTTTTTTCTCATACAAACTGTTTATTTCGTAAGGAATGTTTATTTGTTTCTAATTGCTGCCTCAAAACTCCGCATTCTTTTTGACATTTTCTATGACCTGTCACGTCCTTGCAAAACTACATATGATAGTGGTAAGAAATTACAAGTACGGGTTTTAATATAGCACGTTTTTTAAATGATAATTTACCGATAGTCAATACATTCTGTTATTTATTTTATGTATTATTTAACCTATTATTTTTAATCTCTACTCAAAATACGCGCTTAAAAAGTCACCGTAACGTTTGAATGTGATTTTTGCTATGATTGTGGCAAAATATAAAATCTAAGCACCTTGCGCAATTTCCTCGACACCGTATTCATATTGCATGTTTTATCAAACAAACATCTAAAGTTATTCTTAGTGTTAATTCTCAATGGGCTACTAGAATCCCGAAACCACACAACAATCTCAATATTCCTTACCATTAAATTAAATGAAAGTGAAATTATACGGAGAATTCTGATGTCCCATTAGAGCGGTCTGCGTGCCAGGAATACTGACGGCGTCGACACTATCTGTCGAATAAGGAGTCATCTCACGCCGAATTACGTGCTACAAATGATGCCGACTGTGCCACAGTTGTAGCTTTTTGTGTTTTAGTTTAAGATTTTAATTTATTTGCGATTTGTGACTTTTTACATGGTTTTAAAACCATAGATCATAGAATTACACTTTCGTTTTGAATGTCGTCGTATTGAATATATGAAAAAATCCGTATGACGGATTTGTTTTTTAAATTTTTATAAACGTAATTTGTTTAATTATATAGTGCAAAATGATATGTGATATTGTCATACGAGTACATGATATCTAAAGCATTATCTCTATTAGTCTATTAATTTTAAGAATAATCCCAAAAATTTGCAATCTCTCAAAGAAATGTGTTACAGCTCTCCGTACAAAATTAATTAGATTTATTTTATACGGATCCGCCCCGCTGGCTGTGTTATCTCAAATCTCTTCGCCTTTTGTTACAATGAAACTCGAAACAGAAACCAATCGCTGAATAATATCTGGCTAACGATACAGAAACAAGATCAACCTAACAAATTGTATTCAGGCGCTGAAAATTTGGTTTGTATCGGGATAATTAAACAAAGTATTCCTATGAAATTCTGTCTCAGTTTCATCTAATTCTATAATGAGAATATTTTTTTTTATCCAAATGATAAACTGCACTCGTTCACTGGCTTATTCCGTGTAGTGCGGGCCTAGGACTGCTACGAGTAGCATCCCATGTCTTATTCATTTAATTTCCACATTTACAACCTTCCTGGTGTCGACTAACTGACTAAAGGATATTTATACCAGAAGATGAGAGTCGTTATATAAACTGTATCAAATAAATTCACACGCCAACCCATCTAATCAGCATGGGTTTTTAAAAACCAACCCAGTTTTTAAATAATAAACAACAAAAACAAAATCGGTTCACTTATTCCGGAGCTACGGTTCAGACATATACACACAGAAACATAAAACTTCCTACTACTCCACACTCACACACTGTCGTTTTGCATCGAGGTTTAAAAAGAGTGTTAGGTTATCTAACTCTGAATAGAGCTACTGTTTTAAAGCGTTGCCTAGTTCCGTATAGTCTAAGCCTAGATTTGCAGTGCATAGCGAGTCCCACGAGAGTGGAATTTCAATCGCTCTATGATAGCGAACTAAATCCTCTCGCGACTTAAACCGCTCTGAAAATTTAATAGCATTTTGAAACTGTTCTGTGATTTTTGCTACAGGTAAACGTGAAAGAATTATGTTGGTTTTCGATTCGGAGATTTTCTTCTTGGAATATGATTCATACGTAAACGCACCACTTTTTGTAAAAGCATTTTAGAGATGTAGGTTACAATCATTACCTATATTTAATTCCATTTTGTAATCAGTTTTAAACGAGATGTTCCCAAACGGTCAATCTGGTCATAAAAAAACAAAATACTCGTAGTTACACGAAGCAAGCAGCTTCAGAATACATTGTAGGTTTAAATAATTAAACTCCTAGACAAAACTTATTAAAGTCAACCACTACATGATTACTAGATTTTTCAATGAAGATAGATATAAATAAAAAATATAAATATTGCTGGACACAGAAAACACAGCTGGACACAGGCTGTAAATTGGACACGGGGCTAGCCCCGTGATAAGATATCTACTTACAAACCCATTATGGGTTTGCTTACAGGCTTACATCATACACAACGCCAACATACTCGGCTAAAGGCACAATTAATTTAAGCTTCCATTTTTTGTTCTCGCACGTTAAAGGAATGAACTGTTCATTCGCAATCGTTCACCCGTATACGCTTATCAAGGGTGTTTACATCCTCTATTGTCTTATTTACAGACCATTGTTCCCTAATTCCTATTATTTAACCGAATCTCAATAATTAATTGTGAACAAACCCTCGTTTTACACAAGATTAAA
Organism: Chloroclystis v-ata; assembly: GCA_963691955.1. Lineage (NCBI taxonomy): Eukaryota > Metazoa > Arthropoda > Insecta > Lepidoptera > Geometridae > Chloroclystis > Chloroclystis v-ata. The sequence continues at coordinate 8,633,611 of OY829898.1, read as the reverse complement.
CTATTTAAATAAATCAACGAAGGCCTGAATATCAAGTGGACCGTTATTATCTGTGCCGGCAATTAACATTTCAAACAGCCCTTCGTTTGTGAAGTTATTAAAGCACTGTCCAAACAGCTGGATCAGTGATTTATGGAACGTCTCAACGAATCTAGAAGGCTAACAGCCACGCGCAAGCCGTATCGGCGCTATCAGCTCTCGCGAAACAACATCGTATTGTCTTCGCGCGAGCTCATAGCTTAATATTTGTTGCAAATCATCATCTCATCGTCCTGCCATTTTCCCTGGTATCAGATAAGTCATAAATTGGGTCTTATGTGGGGTTGGCACAATATAATATAACATAACTATCCTTCTATTTTCTCAATTCAATCATATTATTTGATAAGTAAGGATGTAGAATGACTAAAAGTGGCTTTTAAAAAATATATTTAATGAGCGATCAATTTAAATTTACCTATGCCCGTTTTAGACATATTCTCCATGATATATGGTCTAGGGGCTTAAAGAAGACCAGCTGTGCGCGCGTAGCTTCAAGCAAGCCAGGTAGCTTAGGTGCGGTTCGGTAATTACAGAGCGATCCTGAGATTGTGTCCGTGTGAAGTATGGGATTCTGAATCAGATAGCTAACTCCCATGTGCTTTTGCTTTGATAAGTCATCATCATATCAAGCCAATTTACGTCCCTTTTTAAAATACGTGTTCTGAATAATTTTATAAGTTCAAACGTTACATTTATCTATGATGTCATAACGCTCGAACGGGGTGGGGATGGGGGGGTATATGTTAAGAAGAAGAACTTATGTACCGCACCACATATATGATCAATAAATGAAATGACATGACATTTAGCAACCCGCACTTGGTCAGCGTGGTGAATTTAGGCCTATCTCGTTAGAGGAGTCCCTGTGTCCCGGAGTAGTATCGTAAATAGGAGTAATTATACTAATGCTGGGTTCTTTTGGGGAGACATGGTGTGTACGGGTCAACCTAATAAAGGTCTTGAGGGAATTGTTATCATGAACGCGTTACTATGTGGCATATTTACAGTACGCAAAGCGACGGTACTGTCCGTGTTCTGTATAATTCCCTCTTTTAGGAAACGATGTATGTATGTATGTACGTACGTATGACAGGCACAGGAAACGACAGGATGGTACTATTCTAAGACACCAGACGTAAGTTCAGTTTAGTAGATTTCGCATTTGGCGTAGAGTAAGAAATAAACAAAAAACATACATACATTCATACATATTATGGTGACTGGGACTATCTTTCTATTATTATATTCGCAAAGTGTTTTTATAAACTTACTCAAAATCTACTGTCTAGGCTCTATACTTCTATAGAGACATTGTTAGCTTGCAATATATGAAAATAATTTTTGTATTTAACTTTCTACCAATCGATTTTCCCTAGCTACCGCGAAAACCCACAGGCAATTCTTTCCCAGAAGTTGGCAACTTTATAAATTACAATTTACTTGTAACCATGGACTTGGACAAATGTACTTTCCCGAGCATTTTCCACATTTCTACAATTTACCCCAAGTTGAGACCATTCTGCCTTTTTATAAGTGGGCAGACCTTCCGATTTATCAAACTTGAGCAATTTTATTCGACATTACTTTATTGCGTAGCGTCGCATTGCGCGCACCATTTTGAATATATTTGATTTATGAATATATTATAGAAATCCTTTTTTTAAACGCATTTTCATAATTAATTTCAATTTGGAATTTCTATGGAAATAATAATAATAATTTTAGTAAGTTAAAATAAGTTTATTCGATAATAATGAGTTGCTTTATGAAAGGCCGTATTTACTATACTCGTAGATTAGCAAATAGTAGAAAATAAACGTAATTTGTTTCAGCAAATGTCAACGATTTAACATTCTCGTTTGGCCAATAAATAAAAAGTAACATGTAGTCTTTTTTCGTGACCGAAGTAATTTTGTATGTAAATGTACTGTTATAACTTTTCGGGTAATGTTTACTTTTGTATTTGTTATCCTGAAATAATCGCGATTCATTGTCCCAAGAGCATAATAATAGGACAGTTCGGTTTTGCCCACATGCAATTTGTAGAGATTTATTTTATTTAGGCTTTCATAATTTTAGTGTTGAGGTTTAAGCTTTCATACGTGTTAGCTCCCAGCTGACACGTCTTTTATTCCGATGTTTGTGGGTTCCGACTCGGACAAAAGGATTTTTATTTTTGAAAATTGATGTGCGCTTTAAACACGTGCTAACGTTAAGGACAAGCATCATGAAGAAAACGGCATGTTCTGAGAAATTTTAAAAAGGACATGTGACTTTTACCGGCTGCTTTGGCCAGCGTGGTGAATTAAGGCTTAGTCTGTCTCGTCAATACGAAATCCCAGCTGTGTCAACGTAAACAGGAGTTCTTTCAAACAGAAGGAGCTTAAACTTTACGTACTTTGCTAACTTCCAAAAAATCATAATATACAAATCCCTGAAGTAGAAAACCACGTAACTTTGTTATTCTGAAATCATCTCAGATATATTCAGCACACAAAGTTAATACGCATTATCTCCCGTGGTGAATAATTTACAATTGCCGAATCCCGGGTGTTGTATTTATGTCTCTTTATGCTCGTTTCCAAGAGTTATGACGTCACTGGCTTTGTTCTTGTCAAAAGTAAAACAATACAGACGGCCGTATTCATCGTCCTTGTTTATGATTCAAAATATATCTGCGTAACAACTGTATTTGAATTTGTTTACTTAAGGGTTACGTTGATATTGAACTTAGTAATGTAACATATACTTAACATGGTTCCCATACCTACCAGCCAAATCAATTTAACTGTTTCGTCATAAAAATGCATCACAGACCCAATTTTACGCTTTATACATTAAAATGGACACCCTTCAATTCAGTAGGTTGTTTAATTCCCGTTGTTATAAAATGAATAGTGTAACTCACGAAAGTTTTGAAAGTGAAATAACTAGGTTGTTTAACCATAGAGCCACACAAAAATTGCACTAATTAGATCTCGCTCGAGCTACCATAGAGTATGGAGTTTCCAGGAGTGTTGCCGAGAATATGCGAGTGCCGTAATTTATGTAAAGTCTACCCACTTACCGCTACTTAGAGACTCGTAACTCCAGCGTGAGTTTTTCACGTCAAATTGTTTTGTTATAAACCTTTTTTTTATCAGTCCGATTGAATAAAAATGATGCCAGTGCTAATAAATCTAAAAGTGAATGTAAAATTCTGGGCGTCCCCTACGCTTGTTTTATATTAAGAAATATTTCGAATAAAAATAAAAATATTTATTAGTCGATAATGTTCTTAATATTCATTATTATTTAAATTTCGGCTTTTTTTTTTATTTGGCTACTGTTGGACAATCCAAGTAGCAAGCTTCTAGATTCTAGATTATAAAATAAAAAGCTGTAAGATTTATTTTTAAAATTGATGATGCAGCAGTGTCCATTTAAGATCCTTTCGGCCCCATAACTGTTCTAGCTTATCATCGAAAGTATCTTATCATTTCTAACGACTTTTACATATAGATTTTCTGATGGACCCAGAAGATTACACAGTTATTGAGTACCAAGAAAAACTTAATTTAGTCATTAATGAAGGCAATAAATATTCACTCATGACACAATAAAATCGATCCTCAATTAAATATTTATTATCAAAACTAACCGCTTATTACGATCAAATAACCATGACATCACATGTCATGATCAAAGGTAGATGCTTCAAACGAAGGCATTATACGTTAATTGGGTCACATGATCGACCTTATAGTTAATTGGAGTCCCTTGATTAAACATTCTTAAGCTTTCAAAGTCAGACCATAAGATCCTATCATCTTAAGTTTATGGTTTTGTTTGTCATCATCATCATAATAAACTATTTTTATGTTGCCACTACTGAGACGCAGGGACTTCTTTCTTCAGAAGAGAGATTAGGCCTTATTTCACCACGCTGGCCAAGTGTGGGTTGGTGAATGACACATAATGTTTTTGTGCTATCTACGAATTTATAGTTTTTATATATAGCCTAAGATAAAAGTACTATCTAAAACTGATTTTTTTCTTTCAAATCGGACTAGAGCGGTCCCTAAGTTAAGGTTGAGAGTGGGTCAACTTAATTATAATAAAGAAAAAATATTGGCATTTGTCTTTGGCACCCCTAATCAGAACAAGTATTTCCAAGTCATCTAAAAACAAAATGTCCGACAGTTTTATGAAACCGCCTCAAGTTTGTTCATCGTAAGTCCCTCCAAAAATAAATTCATTGGGGAGAAAAATTAAATTATAACGCAAACTTTTCTTTTCCAGTTCTTTGCGTCACAATTTTGAAATCTTGCTTTTAAAAGTTATATAATAATGCATAATTTATGTACCGCTTCTTTAAAACATTGAATTCTGAAGCAATACACTTGATAGCTCCTATGATGACTATGAGACGACCTGAAAATTATCTAGTTAGTTAAATATTTATTTGAAAGGAAAATTCTCGTTAATACAGAATTAAGTTCAAACTCTCACTTCGCTCGTTCTTCATACTTCGTCCCACGAGCTCAGGAAATAAAATCTTATTACTAATGAATAGAATCATTTTCCAAGTCAGGAAGCTTTGAAATTTTATACTCTGAGCTGTAATGATCCCGTATTTTCACACCTTAACATAATTAGGAAGATACAGAATGTAAAAAAAAATTTGAAATACAGTATAGTTTAAAAAAATAAGCAAAAATTATATTAATATTATTGACTCATATTTGAACTACTGGACCTACAATGAACTGATGTCCAAACAAGTTCCAATATTAGTCAACCACAAAATAGCATGTTATATGGGAAGTTAAATAATCATTGTTGGAGTTGCTAATTGTTTTTAATTATAAAAACAAAAGAAGTAAAATTTTCACAAAATATTTGATGTCGACGAGACGAACATGTCACAAAAACCATTTTATGTAAAATAAACATAAAAAGCTTTAAAAATAAATTAAGTGCTTTGTTTATTATTTAATAAAATATGAGTAGCAAATAATTAATTTAAGCTTTTTTTCACTTAAAGCCGATAATAACAGTTCAAACTCACATTTCAGGTATAATGTTCACATTCTTTCACTTGGCTTTTATATCCTGAATTCCTGAATTATATTTGAAATTTCCTGTATGTGGCTATGAACGGCGCGCGATTTGGTTTCAGTTCGGTTGGTCGAAATAATGGTATTGTAGTCGATTGAATGCGTTGGAACCACTCCAAATATTAGTTTGCCTTTAAATTTAGTTTATGAACGATACTATAAATAGAAAATGTTTAAATGAATACATAAAGGGTGAGTTAAGTGTTGATTATTAAATAAGTAATTGGAAACAAACTCATGCCTTACAATATAAATATTATAAATAAAATAAAAAACCTTTTTATTTCCTGTTTTTTACAATGGTTAGGAATACTTAAGATATTGCAAAAATCTTATTGTTTAAATTAGTAAATGATCTTAAATTATGTTAGTTCGATATTATACTTATTTAAGTAGTATTTTTACAGGAACCCCGGTGTGGGTAAAGGTCTCCTCCAAAGACGCTTACTGTTGCATGTTATTTGTTGTGTTTTATGATGTGCCCCAGTGTTGAGATATTAAATTATGATTATGCTGTCGGTACTTATATGGCTCTAGGGGTTTTAGTGATGTATCATGTAGGTACCAAGCGATTACAATATATTATGTTTTTCAATTTATAGTTCTATGGTTCTATATATATATCTATCTATATCCATATATATCCATGGAGGGTTGTGGTCATAATCTTGCCACGGTGACCAGCCGGATTGGAAGATTTTTATATTATGTTTTATATTTGATTTTCTGTGGTATTGTATGTAGTGAAGAAAGGGCCTTCTGTTGCAGTTAATTTTTAGGTACAGCATTTTTATTTGTTAAGAAGCTTAATATGCTTGGTTTAATAACTCCATCGTTGGCACTATTTGACCTTGTGATCTTGGCTTTTGATGTTGTTGGTTGAAATTTATTCTTTTTAGTTTTATTTTCTTTAATATTATTTTCGGGAGATATTGAAAGGTTTCTTTTATTTTTTGTGTTAGTATTGTTCTCTAGTATTATAAGTTTATCATATTTTATTATGGCTGTGTTTCCTTTCTCTTTCTCAATCTTTATTTGCTCCTGTAGTTCTTTCCTTTTATTAAGTATATACTGCGGATAATCCTCTTTTATGTAGTATGATGTGTCATTCAGGGTTGTTTTTTGCTTAAGTATATTTATTTTCAGTCCTAGGGTAGAAAACGTTACAACAATTGGTCTAGGCCTTTCTCCTTTTATTCCAATTCTCTTTATTTCCTGTAGGTCTCTACGCTCAAGGTCTAAACCAAAGTATTTTTTAATAAACTGTTCCATAGTGTTTTCCAAGTTTGAGTATGATGTTTCTTTCTCCTCTATGCCAAAAAATACAATGTTTCTTTGCCTTGCTTGTTTTTCCAAGAAATATAGTCGTTTTTCCTGGTTTTCTACTTTTATCTGAAGGTTGACATATTTTTCTTCTAAACTTATAAATTTTTCTTCTAATATGTTGTTTATATTTTGTGTTACTTGTTCTGTCACTTTTTCAGCGTTTTCCTGTATGGTAAGTTTTTGTTCATTCAGATCTTTTTGAATTTGACGAAGTACATTCATAATATCCTCCATAATTAGAGACTTCAGAGTTCAGTTTTGAAAACAACAATTAGACGCTGTTATGTTGCACTAGTTGTATGTTACCTCTTGCGTGTTTTCCAAACGAGTTCATGCAATTTTTGAGAGTTGTCCCTAATTACAATTGAATTGATGTTTGTTGCATCATCTCGAAAAATTTTTTTAGGTTATTTTTTTTTTGTTGTTTTGCGTAAATAGTCCACAATAAGATCACTAGTATTCTCACAGGTTCACTTCGTATCGTAATTAAGTTTGTGTTGGCAGTTTTAATACTTAATTTTTGTCCATTCGACTAAAAAACATTGATAGTTCCACTATGCAAGTTGTTTACTTTTTATAAACGATTGGGGTATTATTTCACTTATTCCACAATATATGTTGTAGATCAGTTGTTTATTTGTCCGTTTAATTCTACTTTACTTGGTTATAACACTGGTTTTAGTTTTATTTCCACAATATACACAGAGCCGATGTTGAGCGTGGCACAACAGCGCCCACTCACACACAGTTTAATGCATGTTAATATAAATATTAACATGCATTAAACTATAAAAAAGGTTGCCTCAACGATAAGGCCGCTAGTTGACCCCCATGTTATTATAATTTAGGTGTTCAGTAAAAGTGTTTATTATAATTATAAATATTCAATAACAGTTGTTATTTAAATATGCAATCACCTTGTAAAACCGCTGGCTGAATTGATAATAAAATGTACATTAATTTCTATTGAAAGCATGACACAATTATTTTAAGAGGTTTCCATCACTACATCTTTACGGCGTTGTTACTGCCAATAAAAACTGAAGGGAATCGAACATTTAATTAAATAAGTCCTTAATAAATATTGAGTAGGTAAGACTTAAAAGGAGGCTCTTTTGTATTTTATGTAATTTGAGTCCAATTATTTTAATGACATAAAAATTCGTCATTTATTTTATCCAATGAAGGTTTGCCTCCAGTTGTGGCTCACAAAATCTATATAAATTTATAGAACGTATTCTAATTCAAAAAAGTATTCTAACCAATGCAAATGTAGGTATTTTTATAAACCGTGTCGTGCTGGATCATCAAATTAGACTTTGTTCCAGATCCAAGATGTCGCTTTCCGAATTCAGAAGGAAGAAGCTCCTGTACGTGTTCAACGTATTTTTCGGTAAGATATATATCTTTGTCTTTGAAAGGGTCGCATTTTCTTGAAAGGAATTTATTCATGTTAAAGCAATGTAGCCGAATTTATCACGGTATACTCAAAATGCGGGTATTTATTTTTAGAACCTTTAGATTTGAGTTCCTTAGTCCCTCAGTAACCTAATTATAAAAGTTATAATATTTTTAATGATTCTACGAGTGGCTAGTTAGCTGAAGTCTTTATTTTAGTCGACGTATTACGATTTATTCCTTTGTTCCAGACGTCAATCAGAGCGGAACGATTGAAAGAAAAGACTTTGAGCTGGCGATTGAGGTGAGGAGGGTTATATCCTTTTTCGTCCCTTTGATTATAATTGTTTACGATTTTACATATTTACATACCTCACCGAAACCGAGGTTCCGTTCTAATACATCTACATCTACCAGTCGCGCGACTCGGTCGTGACAGTTATTTAGTGCTCATAGTTTTTTTTATGTTCATACTAAGCAGTAAGTCACCTGGTAGTCTGGTCGAACTTATTACAATCTTAGATTATTATTATTATGTGCATTGACAAATCTCGAACTGATATATAACCGCCAGCACGAAAATCTATACCAGCAAAATTCCTTAAATTGCAAAAATGATTTTCAGTGAAATATTTTGCAAAAGCCAAATTAAACATTTTATTATACTTTTTGCGGCTCAGAGTGGAATTGAGAACGATTTGTGGTTTAAGAGGCGTGTTTGGCTTTAACAAGGTCAACAGAATTGGGAGAGGGCGCTGGTTTTATGCTTTACGTGGTACTCCACAGTACTCAGTACTCTGCCTATTTATGCCGCCAGCGGCATTGGTGTGACTAATTTAGTATAGGTTTTTCTCTTTTAAAAATTATTTATTTTAGTGAAAACATCGACAAACGATTTTTTCGATTTCGATTATTTTTCTACTCGATTTTTATACATTACAATAGAAACCGTAATTAAGAATACACTGAACTAGACAGGCTCCTTACAAACGTAAGCGACTATGTATTATTTTTTTTAAATTCAGCGGTCAAAATATCATAAGTCATCCTATAAACTTTAACTCTATAATATTTTTAGATATCAGACAGTATCTAGCTCATAACTCAGAGTTAAGCTAAGTAACTGCTTCGACGGGTTAGGGTCAGTTCACAATGAGACGCGACGCGATTCTAAAATGCTAAAATATATAAAATCCCTTTCATTTCTTTAATATTACCAACAAGAGCTACATAAATTATTAATTTATTTATTTATTGATGCTATTGTCCGAACGAGATCAATTTAAAATCTCGGACCCATTTCCACGGGAAGTACCATCTTTAAATAATAAAATAATCATTCAAATAAACCTTCACGGTTAACCCCATCGTAAGATCTGAGCTAACAAACTTGAAAACATCACCCATTTTTGGAGTCGGTAAGAAAGAGAGGACCACGTCGCTGCGTATCGTGTCGAGTTTTGGTGTGGACAGACCCTTATAATGGCACTAGTGGCAGTATAATCTAATGGTAACGAATAGCATGTCCACACGTGGCGGTGTAAACTGGCGACATTGAGAGTTATCGGATCAAAGTGCCCTGGTTTATCGTGTCCTCTTGCTATGACTAGAGCGTTTTATGCATTGAAGGGGTTTATTCTTTTGTGTGTTTTCTGGTTTATTTTTCAATGGAAACTTTAAACTATTTGGATTAGTTTTCTTGTATTATATTTAGCCGATAGCGATTTTGATCGCGTCAATAAAGATTTAGACATAATATAATACAAATCATAATATAATATAATATAAGACGTTTTTAATGTTTCATTTAATACATAGTTAAAAACATAGGTAGTTAAAAACTTTTCGGTTTCAGTTATAAATATTTAAAACTACGGACAGAACAACGAATTTTGATGTGGTTTTGAGATGGACAGTGATATTATTACTTATGTAACTTATTAGGGTAAAAAGAGCGTGTTAAAGTGAAAACAAGCCTAATTGCTATAAATAAAAGAAATAGATTTTACTTGTTTTGTAAACAACTAATGTATAAACATTATATTATTCTCATTTGTTTGGTACAGAAAATCTGCAGCCTTCGAGGATGGAAAGCTGGAGACCCCAAACACTCGGAAACGCACGAAATCATGATCAAGATTTGGGACGGACTGCGGAAGAGGGCTGATTCTAACAAGGACGGACAGGTAAGTGGACCTTTGTCAAAGTGGAGAATCCTTTATGCACACTATACATAGTAAAAAGGTTGTAACAGTGAATAAAATAAGAACTATTTTCATTGTTGTTCTCTACATCATATTTATGGTCGGTCTTAACCGATGCTCTACTTTTGGGGTGAAGAAAAATACCAAGAAAAATTATCTGCTTATTGAGTGTATTGACAAGTGGTTTCCTCTAGTCACGGCTGATTTTCCTGATTAATGGATCTGGTCTTAAAAAATAATGAATAAGGCTATTCAACACTCCAATACTTACTCTTTAACTGCTGTCGGTCGAAAGACTACCGGGTATTTGTAACTTGGGGTAACGAATCATTTCATTTCATCATTCTATCCATAGATCCTTGAAATATATAGCAAAGCCTTCCAATTTGAAGAGTTTTACTTTCCTATTTGTATTTGTTTGTTTTTAATATCCCGTACTCACTGGCATTAATGTCTATCTCCGAAATGGACCAAGTTGTATCGGATTAATTCATAATGACGCCATTATGATTTATTAAGGGTAGGGATGTATAACCCCAATGGAGGTTCCCTTTTACGGCGCGCCATCAAAACAGTACGAACTCGTACATTTCCCAAAAACAATGTCTTTTAAAGCGCAGGTACGGAAAAGTGCTTGAATAATGAATTACTAAAAATGGGTCATAAAGAGTCAATACCAGGAGTCACGCAGGGTCTAAAATAAATAAAATTATGTAAACGAGGGATGCTATAAAATTACTGCGTTGTATCAAATTAGTTTCTTTTCAGAAAATACCTTTTAATAAAGTTGTTTTCGTAAGGAGATACTCCTGCTTAAAAGTATTTTTGGGGTGTTTGGTAATTTTGTCTCTGTATATTTTCTTATATAAAAAGTTAAAATTTGTTCTGCTGGCTCACTTAAGAATATTATATAATGTAGCTTGTATTAACCACCCAATCGTTAATCAGTCATCTTCTACACCCTTGGCCTCATAACAAAGTACAGTTCCTTTACAAAACTTCCACGTACACCATAAAACAGACATAAGCAGAACAACCGGCCTTTATTAATTTCTGTATCACAACAGGCGGAAATTGCTCGGCATATAGCAATACGTTTGGTCTTGTTGTTTGTTCACTTTATTGCTTTTGTCTTGGAGATATTTATTAATGAACCAGCTTGTCTTTGTAAGGTCAGGAATGGAATTCGATTTTGGGAACGTACGGATATTGTTTTATATCTTGATCAAATGATTCTACGAGTTGGAATAAAACCAGATTTGAGAAAACTAAATTAAGGCTCATTTTTTCTTTTATTCACTCAGCAACTCTTTATTGTTAACTGAAAACCTTGTAATTTCTTACTTTTAAAAACAATCGAATGTGACCATTATATGACTTGGTGTTGTGACGCGGAGTTTTTTTTTCCCGTTTACTGTCTATGAAATGCGACCGTTCGTTACGAAGAGGTCACATATACCGCGTTTTTAATATCGCGCAAAATAACCGGTGTTCTCTTTCACGTTAATTATTCTTTCTCATAAATCCTGCGTAAAATAAAGGTCGCCCTTTATTAGATTTTTCTACATAACCAAGTTATTGTTGAAAATTTTTGCCTTTATTGTCTTTGTGGTTCACAGCCATTGTTTCGCTTTCATGTGGATGTGAATTTTTATTTTATTTGGAGACGTTGCTCAATTAGTGCGTATTATGCCTGAATTAGTGAGAATTTAATAAAGGAACAATAAATATTCATAAAAGGCCATTTAAACGTTCTCATTATTCCATTTGAAATTAGATGGTTTGCGTCTTCGTTATATATTTCAAATTCTTAGGTCGATTTTGTATCTTTTACAATCGATAACTTTTAAACAGTCTTGTACTTAAAATAGTGTGTTTATCTAAATATGCAATATGTAATTTTCCGTCTAAGTATATAGAGGTTTTAGCATTGTTTTTACCATTAAACATAATATCACATTTCTTACTAATATTGGTAATCTAACAAATACTCGTTGCCACTGACAAAATACATAAACATAAAATAAAGTCGTTGGTTGGATTGTGTCGTAAAATTGTATAGGCTATAGTTATGGAAGGGTTGTAAGGGTCTAAGCATTGACGTGGGCCAGTCGTTGTGATAAACACAGTTTATCGTCTCTAGGGCCTTGGACGACACAGACAAAGTAATTACTGCGTATAATATAAGACTAGGATTAAAGTTCGTGACAAAATGTAGCAAAAATGACTCTCTACTCCTGCTATGTAACGAAATTAATTTAAAAATAAATTTATAATTGGTCTTTTTAAGTATCTGTTGTATTGGCAAAGTGGATTTTTTTTTGAAATTTTGGCTTGAAAACTGTTTTGAGCACGTTATGGTGTTTTATGGACACGTGATTTTCACCAACCCGCTCTGACCAGCAGCGTGCTGAATTAAGGCCTAACCTTTAGAGTAAAGAGTCACTGTATCCCAGCTTATGTTTCTCAACTATCTATGTCTTATTTATCTACCCACCACTCAATACCCATAACTACTAATGATTTTACTGAGGCTATCTTCTGTAACAATTCAGTTCCAAGTAACAACACACATCAATAGTTCCTACTTTGTTTTAGTTTCTCGTTTGAAGTTCCCATCTCTTTATTGTTTCGTTACGCCTGGCTTAGACAGAGAATCACTAGCATTTCTATTTCTCGGAAACGCGACAATTTTACCCATTTGCTTTGACTGTGTTGCTTTGTGAAAAAGATTTGTCGAGGAATATTTAAACATGGGATTTATTTTATCGATTTTTAGCTAACCAAATTTTATTTGAGTAAATTGTATAAATTGAGACTATCTTAATGTATGCAAAGTATTGTGTTTTTCGAAACAAAATGTAAATGGTATTGCAATACTGATGAAAAAACATATTTGTAGCACTCAAACCGCGTTCGCATGAGCGATTTTCACCGCACATTGAGACAATAGGTACATTTCTATGTGTTCGTTCACATAGAAATGCAAAAAATATACGTTTTTAATAAAAACCGACGTTTAGATTTAATATCTCTCATGCATTATAAAGGTTTGAACCATTTTCATTCATTTCTCATTCAAATTAACAAGAGCAAAAGCCTCAAGTTTTCCAAATACCCCTTATCTATCGATAATAATACAGTACAATACAAAATCACTTAATTGTACACCAAAACAAACTAACAAAAATAACAAATACAACAAAAGAAACAAGTACAGTGGGCGGCCTTATCGCTAAAGAGTGATCTCTTCCAGGCAACCTTTGGATGGAAAGAGAGCAATTAAATAAAAAATTGACTCTTAAATAAATTACAATAAACTCCCCCAGGTGTCCGTTGAAGAATGGAACTCCATGTGGAACGACTACGCGTCCAACCCCTCGGCGGCGCTGAAGTGGCAGCAGCAGTACTGCCACTTCATGTTCCAGCTGGAGGACGCCAGCGCTGACGGCTCCATCGATTGCGACGAGTTCACCACCGTCTGCTCTTCTTACGGGATCGATCCTCAGGAGTGCAAGGTTGCTTTCGCTAAGATGGCCAAGGTAATATTTGTGTTTTATTAGCTATAATAGACTTTATCGTCATCATCATTTCAGCCTTCGGACGTTCATTGCTGGACATATGCCTTCCTTGTCTAGTTGTTTCGGTCGAATGCAGCTTGCATTCATTGTGAACTGGCAGCTTAACTACATCATCTTGTTGGTAGACGACCACGCTGCGGTTCCTGATCCGTAGTCTCTACTCGAGAACTTTTCGGCCCCATCGGCCATCTGTTCTCCGAGATATATGGCCTCCCCATTGCCACTTAAAAGAGCAAATCGTTGTCCCGGCTATGTCGTTGTCCCGCGTTACATTAAATTATTAATTTTAAATTAGTTATTAATATACATTCAATTACAAAGCCAAAATCGAATCCAAGAAAATCTAAAATCTAATCAAAATATTAACGTCTGTCTAGCCATTAATTACTTTTCCTCTCTTCATAACCAAGAATAATAAGTCCATAAGTAGCATGATTGATGAAACTAAGAAGGCGAGTTTCAGAAAAGTTTCATGAAGAGTAAGTCGGTCGGGAATAACCTCAGAAAATGTTTTACCATAACTTTTCTTTAATAGTTCACGTACGTTATTGTATATTTTACCATAAACTTAATAATAATTTATCGCAAAACCACACAGAAGTGAGGAATATTAACTTTTTTTACTTCAGAAGATTTTTTATAACTGACAATAAACAGTGGACATTTTCGCATTCACCGCTCATCCGTACCCCGGTTTATTTTATCCAGCAAAAAGGTTTTGTATCGAAAAGGTCAGGTGTTCCTAAAGCTTTTTCGTGTTCGTCCCTCACAACACATGATTGTCTATAAATGTGGAGGTAGGTATTACAAAGTTTCTTGCCTCTTAAGGGGATAAGTCCCGAAGACCGTGATATGGCAACTAGTCACGCACACATTCAGAGCGAAGTGCCGCAAAGTAACGACTTAGTTTAAGTACAAAGTCTGCTGGAGACAGTTCTAAGATGTTTCAAACTGATAGCGACGGGCGATTTGTCTTTTGTATCGACAGTCTCAATCTTGGTATTCGTAAGATATTTTATATGTAGAATATTGGTGATTTTATCTATTTTCATATAAGGCTGAGCTATGTTTAAAGACCACTCTGAATCTCGCGTAAATATAAAATGGAAACGTGAATACCACTAAAATTCTCTAGTGGATGTTGAATTTCAAGCTATCGAGTTCTCGCGTGAACAATTTTGTCAGTTTCGTATTCAATAAACAGGAAATCTGAACCCACGTCTCTCGCATGCCTGTCGAAAATTCTCAACTTACCACCAAAATCGAAATTCTGCTTATCATTACTATTCTCGGTTTGTAGCACCGATGACTTCACCTACAGATTGATCAATTTAATATTTATTTACCAGGGTAAGAGCAGCGTTGGCTGGGAAGAGTTCCAGGAACTATGGAAGGATTACTTCTCCACTGAAGATCCGAATGCAGCTGGCAATTTCATCTTCGGGAGGACCAACTTCTAAATAAATAACCTTATCACGTAACCCCGTGAGGCAAGACCATATTCCAATTGTCTAGTTGGCTATTCAAAACTCTTCGAGCAGGATGCTGAAGTTGCCCAAGCCACGAAGCGGTTACCCCGAATTTGTGTCAATAATGAAGTTTCCAAATTTTTGTGTATGTGTTCAGAATAGGAATAATTCTTGATCTCTCAAATTATTAAGAACATTATAGTAACACGTTAAGGCTCAAACTTTACTAGATTTCAAGTAGTTCTTATTCTTAAACAACGAAAATCTTAAATCTAGTCACAACTTTTCTTATTAGCATATCTTGTAGTCATATCTATAAAGTTTCGCTGAAATTTTCTAATCTACATTTCGAATATATAAAATATATATTATAAAATTTTATCGGTTACAACTTCCAAATAACTTAAAATGTTCTAACGCTAAATCATCCATTCAACAGGTCTATCACATTGCTCTTAGATTAATTCACAAAAAAAATGTCTTTAAATATAACATAGATTGTAAAATATCTATATTAAATTATATCTTAAACATAATACATAAATGAAACAAAGTTTATAAAGTAGCGCTTAAAATGCCTTTACAAATCAGTATTCTATCTAGTCATTTCTATTGTTATTATATTCTAAATATAATTTAAATATATATAATATTATGTATAATGTTGAGTGTTTTGTCTGTTTGTGTGACTGTGTGGAGATTGAGTTTAAATA
Source organism: Chloroclystis v-ata (assembly GCA_963691955.1). Classification (NCBI taxonomy): domain Eukaryota; kingdom Metazoa; phylum Arthropoda; class Insecta; order Lepidoptera; family Geometridae; genus Chloroclystis; species Chloroclystis v-ata. The sequence continues at coordinate 8,617,779 of OY829898.1, read as the reverse complement.
TCGTATCTTCGACTTCATCTTGTTACGCTATACTTTTTAGATAATAAATAGGCGAATTAAATGTATGTAAGTAAATTGGCCTTTTAATTCATCCCAGTAATTCTTATTTTAAGATACCATAAAGTTTTATGTTGGACTGAAGCATAAAGTTTATTCTAAAAGAACTTCATTAACTTTAATAGAGAAAGTTCCTGTAATATCTAAGTCATATAATAAAGGAAAAAGTTAAACTACAAATTTGCCAGTTCTATAAGTAACTATGTAGGATTAAAAACTCCAGTTGAAAAAAATACATAAAGCAGTAAATACTTTATAAGTACAATAAGTTTACTTCTAAGCAGTACCTGTGCGTATTGCCAAACGACTTTAATTATATACAGTTTAAAAACTAGCAAGCTAGAACTGATGATTTTAAACTAACTGAAAAAAACTGAATTCAAAAACGAAAGTTAGGTGTAAAATGCACTTATAAAATTGTCTAAACCCAGGACAGTTTCACAGGACATAAATATGAATACTTCTCGTGTAAAATGTTTCCCAATATGGCCACAGTTTCGCAATGAAAACTGATCCTATGTTATCCGAATCGGAAGTAAATTGGCCGTGCTCTGAACTGAAACTATTTTTTCAGTATTTTAAAACGTATTTCTAGTACCCACAGTGGTCGCAGTTTTACAATGAAAACCGATCGTATCGCATCCGAACCGGGTGTAGTATATTTTCCGTATTTTTAAATGTATTTCTAGTTCATCGGACAACAAAAGGTCGGCAGCCATCGACAAACTGAACGTTTTCAACCGAGAGACATACCGATATTAAAATGTGAGGTATGTATTTACGAACAAACTAGGTACTATTTCTGTATTGAAAACAGTAACTGTGGTTTGCTTTTGTGTTTTTTATGTTCTGCACCTTCTAACCAGACGTTTAATTTCTAATATGACATAGATTTACAGTTTTTGTATTTAAATAATTTATATAATAGATATCAATGCAAAATTTTAATAAAATCAGAAATATCAGTTCTATCCATCAACAACAACCACGATTTTAATAGCAGGAATGGAAGTTATTAATCACTAAACCAAATTACATAACTGAATTAATTTTGTTTGCACATTGTTGTTCGTGTACCAAAACAAACGTGGTTCCTGCTAGTTAATTGGTTATTGATTTACAAAATTATGAGTAAATATTAACAAACTAACATCACTTTGGCTTTAATAGAAAATATGCTTTGTTCCATTTAATGTTTTTAACTTTTTTGAGTACCAGCGTATGCCCACCTGGGTATGCCCAAATCTAAAATCCCATTTAATCCCTATTTCGCTACCTACCTGTTAAAACCGATCTGTGAAATTTTAAATTAATTTATAAATATTTTTAAAATTAATGTACCTAAAATTTAATAATAATAATAATAATAAAACTCTTTATTGTACACCAAATAAATAAAAAATACAAAAAACAACAAAAAGAATCAAGTACAATGTAAAAATTTATGAAATAATTTGAATTTATGCACCGCGTTATAATATTTCTTACTCGAAAATATATATTTTTCCCAACCCTTCAAATATCCACCTTAATATTTAAACTTTTAAAGCTTCGGCGACAACACATGAACTTTCACATCAATAATTTGCCTTTTATATTGCATAATGAATGGCAGATATTATACATACCCAACATACTAACTACAATGGAAGCCTGTGCACCGGTCAGGTACGCTTCATCTCGTTATATCAGAATGCGTTGACCGCAATGATTCGATAATGATAATTGATCCCTAATTACAATCTGACTGCGTAATTAGGTACCTATCCGTAACAATGTTTATTTATTTTATTGTCAAGAGCCGTGTTGGCTGGGAACAAACTCGACTTTCATTACGATGGTCGTGGGTTCAAACCCCGCGGCACTAACTGTATACGGTGTTCTAACTGTGAAGGCAAACATAGTGAGGAAACCGGCATGTTCTGAGAACTTTGAAAATTTTAAAGGACATGTGTCATTCACCAAATCTCACTTGGCCCGCGTGGTGAATTAATGCAGATTAAATGATTATAGAGGAGTTATTAATTATTTAATCTGTAAACATAGATTATTGCTAGGAAAAACAAAAATAAGACATAAAATAATCATCAGTTAGATAAGTAAACTAAAAACTTCCGTTTCGGATATAACCACTATTGTGTTAAAACGTTTCTTTCACGCAACTAATATATGGTTAGATACGGTAAGTATAGGATACCGATGCGTTAATACTTGCAGGCACGCAACTCCAATTTAACTATTTCCTTTATTAAAACACTGTTTCTCATGGTGCTATTCACTAGAGCTGTTCTATGCTTAAACACCGCTACGGAAAGTCTTCGGAGATCAGCGCCTCAGTGTGTATAAAAAAAACTCTGAATCCTGATATGGTCGAACACTAATGCCTTACTGTATCTATATACCAATCATTTTACCAGCGACAATATTTATTTTTAAAGCGTCCTAACTCCGTCCACTCTCGACATTTCAAGCGCTGAATAAAAGTCTCGAACCTCCGCTCAAATCCATAACTCGTTTGCATTCAGCATTCGCCGTTCAATTTGAGTGGGTCATGATTTATCTTTTGAACCACACTAGGGATGTGCCAATTGACAATGTTTATCGAACATCGATAATATTAATGTGCGTGTCGTTCGCCTTTCGAAATTCGAAAATTTGAGTGGTTTCGGTGATTTATCTTTTAGGCAATACGTAGAGATGTCATTCATTATGATTTATCGAACAACGTTATTGAACGCGAGTGCCATTTGCGATTAAAATGTGTTTAAGGATTTTTTGAGTAAGAGTAAGTAGTATTTTATTTAATGGAAAAATAAGGTTTGTCCAATTTAAACGCCAAGTATGTCATATATACAATATATCATCATCCCTATTTACGCTCTGTTGACGAGAGAGATAAGGCCTCAATTCACCACGCGGGCAAAGTGCGGGTTTGTGCTCAATGTCCTTACAACTTTTTAAAGTTCTCAGAATTACAACAACTCTTTAACACGACTCTTAAAGTATGCTTTACTCTTCGTTCATTATTATTAGTAACAACTAACCGAGAATGCTGCGTGAAACTAATTAATACAGTTCAGCGATATTTAGTCTCTGCCAGGTGTTTGTTATAAATATTCATAATAAATTACGACCACCTATTGTTCACTATCCACAATTTCCAACTAATTGATATTCCTACTATCATGCTAATTATTACAACCGAAACTGTGATTACAATACAAGCCTTTATTTAAATATTGCAATGGGTTTATGCTAATTCCTAATAGAGAATGATAAAATATGATGCTGAGGTCCATTTCGAAAGTAAAATACGTCTAACATCTAAACAGAAAGTTCTCGAATAGAGACGCCAACCAACAATATGGAAGGATGATTTACTGAAACTTGTAGGTTATTCAGTGGATACGTGTTCTAATCAAAATGAAAAAAAAAATTATATAAAGGAAGTTGTTTCTATGTTGAACAATGGACATCTTTCTGCTGAAATCGAAATCAAAATCGATACTTAAACGACAAAGTTATATACCTATAAAACCGAGAACCGAAATAAAAACCTCCTCCTTTTGAAGTCGGTTAAAAAAAATCTAATTCTCGGGAGATATTTCCCAACCCTATTTCCTTCGTGCGTGCTGTCGAAACATCATTTGTCAATTTTTATAGCACCTTCGAATCTTTTGTCGAGACTCAAATGTCTTTTACATTACGGTACAGTAATATATTTAAAACAAAATAAAACGGTAATGACATTTTAATGTTTCCCACCTCATGCAACAATTGTCGTCTGCTTAAGTGACTTCGGTGGTATTGTGAGCTGAATAAGAATATTAAATCGAAGCCTGTATAATATGTATATCCTGAAAAATATATTAATATTATTTCATTTCTTCGTAATTTATGTAACTGGTACCTAAGATGAACCGACTAAGAAAGAAAGACCTCTTCTTCTAAATTGATCACATTTTTTGCGAGACTAACGAACAATTAATTTTTATAAATTTTTATAGACAAACCAGCGTAGGTTTTTTTAACCAATTCTATTAACTGATTACCCTAGGTTGAGCTAGACAAAAGCAAAAAAAATGGACCGCCCTACATACTTTGGCGTTGCAGCGTTGGTAAAAAAGCCGACATTAACACGTATTTACCGAACACATACAAGGTAACACAAGCCTTTGGCAAGTTTAAGCTTAGCTTATAAAGTTTAAACCGAGTTCGCTTCTAAAGGATGCTGGCAAAATTCCGAGCACGCGCAAGATGTATGGTCGGTATAACTCCGACGCGACAACTCATCAATTGAAATGTTGTTGCCTACTGCCAAATGTATTTATATCGGGAATATATATCATCATTCACATACTGATATATCTAGGAAATAAGTATATATTTTTTATACTACCAAGTTGGCAGACAAGCATGCGGCCCACTTGGTGGAGAGCGGTTACCGCAGCCTATGGACCCCTGTAGCATCAGAGATATTAAGTACCAAGATCTAGAAAATCTAGATCTAGGAAATATATCAATAAAATATGTTGCGTTCTTATTGAAGTGTTGCCGTAGAGCTAACCTGCACTTCATGATAATAAATCTTTAAATATTAATATCAATGTACTATCCGAGCTATGCCGAAAGATGCATGCATCTGCGGCATCTCTGCGGCGTTTGCGTAATTTTCTGCCCACATCCACCAAGGTTTCTCTTGCCCAATCGCTTTTACTGCCTATCCTTGATTATGCTGATGTTTGCTATCCGGATCTCACAGAAAATCAATTAAATAAACTTGAGCGGCTCCAAAACTTCTGCATTAGGTTCATTTTTGGCCTACGCAAATTTGATCATGTTTCTGAGTACCGCAATAAGCTCAAGTGGTTACCTATCCGCCTTCGCAGGAATACTCATATTCTATCCCTCTTGTACAATATCTTATTCCATCCTTCTTCCCCTCATTATCTCAAAGATAACTTTGAGTTCCTGTCCGACTCTCACGCTCTATCACTTCGCTCTTCCAATACCCTTCTCCTAAAAACTCCCCATCACACTAAAACCTTTTATGAACATTCATATACTGTTCAAGCTATCCGCCTCTGGAATGCTCTCCCACTGGAAATTCGCAAAGCTGAATCTCTTCCTATTTTCAAAAAGAAACTTTATAATAATTATTATAAATCTTTATAAATATTTAATGTAAGTAAATAGTAACTAAAATTATAAAATTATTAGTGTTTAGTATATAAGTATATTATAATATATTATATTCATATTGTATTCTTCGTAATTTATGTATTTAGTATATCTAATATATATTATGTATTCTTATATATTTGTCTATGTTATATTATGTAATCTATTATTTAACACCACTGTCTATATATTTATAACTGTCCAGTCCATACATCGGTTGCCTGGAAGAAATCGCTCACAGCGATAAGGCCGCCCATTGTACTCCAAATGTTTAGTTTTAAGTTTGTTCTGTATATTTCTATTTATGTGGTGTGCAATAAAGTATATTCTATTCTATTCTATTCTATCAATGCCACTTTTCATTGTATAATAGTCGTAGTAGACCAGGGAAGGTTTAAAAGGTGAGAACACATGGGAGAAAAATGGGCGAAGCCTTGGGCGATTTATATATATTATTTTAAATATATATAGGTAGGTACATATATTATATAGATTATTCTCATCTCCACATGAAGGAATAAAAACGCCCAAGTAACAAACCCTTCCAGTTCATATTCGATAGAACAAGGGGAAATGTCACAAAGACAGCAATATTTCATGCCAACCTTCAATTCCCTTCGTAACTGGCCCAAAAGGAAAGGTCTACACTCAATATCGAACGCTGGGAACAGCCTCGAGGTCACGAGACTCGGCGACTGCACTAAAGTTTACACGTAACTTATCCTAGCTTCCCAGGAATTCCAGAACCATGTATTTTAAACTACAGGAGTCTGGCGGAAATTCAGGTTTGAAATGAACATTTTTGTGTGTTGAAAATCTGTATGTATGTATCTTATCTAACATTTTTATTGTATACAGCTTCGCGTGCGTTTTAATATTGTCCCGCAGTAAAAAGTATCCTACGTCCTACTTCTGGTTCTAAGCTACCTCTTCACCAGTTTTAGCCAAATCATTTCAGTCATTCTTGAGTTTTATATAGTGTAACGAACACGACTTTCTTATTTTCTACGTACCTATATTTAAAGCCACAATTTACTACCTATCAAATCCAATAGCCGCATGTAAAGCTTAACTCAGCCACTGAAGTTCCGTTTCTACCAAACTAGGTTAGATGCCCAAGGTTCAGATCCTGCTAATCAATGAATATGTTCGATTTGATCTAAGTTAATTTACAACCGGAGAAGGTTGCTAAGGACTTAGCATACTATCGGGTTTCGAGCGTCCTCAAATGGGAGCAAAAGCGCAGAGAATATAATTTTATTATTATTTCAGTAAATATTATTATCTATAGTAGCGTACCTACACGGTATTTAATGCCGCACAAAATGGCGTCAATGCACAGCTGTCACGTCAGTGTCTCTAGCAAACGCAAATACATGAAACTAATTATTTTTTCTGCAAACATGCGATGAAAATTTTGCACATTCGCCACACATTCAAATCGTCGCTTACAAGCCACGTAAACGTAACTCAGCCGCAGCCATGCGTTAACTGCAAGTGTGATAAGACCCTTGGGTTTCATCAAAAAGGGTCTTGATTACCGCCCTTAATCGAAGAAAGGAAGCCCAATTTTATCGTAAACCGTACTTGGAAGTTGATCCAACTTGTAACGCAGTACCAGATAGGCAGATAGTGTCAAGGGCTTAAGCGCCTCCAATTGATTTCGAGGCGTCCTTTGTAAGAAAAACTTTGGGCGCTCCTTATCTTCCTTTAATGTTGTGAGTTTACGCAGCTATCTATGAATTTTCTTTTGGAATTTCCCCTTTTTATCGCACAATTCTCTTGTCGACTTTTTCCTGGTATTATAAATATGTAAGGGTGAGCCAACAGGTTTCCATGGGTTCCGAAGATTTCGAAAGTTTTAGAAATTGTTATAAGTTCATTGCTTGAAAGTTTTTCGGGGTAAGGCTTGTATTCTCTATTTGTTTTTGTTTTAATTTGGTTAATCTATACTAATAATATATTATCCTTCGTGAATCTGCAGCCCAGTCCCACATAACTGTATAAAATATAAATCAGAATATCTTGCCCATTTCATGTTCTAAAACTACTTACATAGTTTTAATAACATATAACTATTCTTTTTATTCAAACACTAGTTGACACGCCCGCGGCTTTCCCGCTTTAAATTTTTTTCTCACCTTCTAAGCCTTTACTGGGCTACTACGACTACTAAAAACCAAAATCAGACAAACTTATTATATAATAAATTATTAAAATAATTAAGTTATATAATAAGTATTTCTTTGCAAAACTAAGGATTTTTATTCAAGTTACGCAACCCCACAGACCTTTAGGAGTAAAAAGTTAGGTTAGTTTTTGCACGGCCCTTGAGAGTTTACCGGCAGTTTGTTGATCCTACTACACTTCTGTTATTCCGTAATCGTACAGCCATAGGCTTTTTGGTGCTTTTACAAAATCTTTCAGTTTTTGTTAAAGTAAAACCTTAAACATCTGTGGAAAAAATGCCGCAAAGTTTTTCATTTTCTCGAAATCAACGGCTTCTGTAAGCCTATTCGAGACGCTGTAGTGCCTGCGACTTTATTTAATGGATCACTATCACTGCACCACGGCGCAGGTGGTCAGTGTTAGTACCCACACCACATAACCAACTAATTACAAGCGTATTACGTCACAGTACGGGTCTCCTCAACAGAACTCAACACACTTGGGAGATTTCGTAATGAGTCTCATTAACCAAACCCCACCTTAAATAGATTTTCTTGGTTTTTTACTTCTTAAATTATTTATTATAAGACCCGTTTTTAAAACCCCTCGTGGTAAGATTGAGCTTCAGCATAAAACTAAGCTATAGATCTCATATTAGGGTGGCCTTCTACCTAAAGGAACACTATTCCTTAAAGGCATGATATAGCGGGCGCTGTAATGAAAATGCAAACTCAATTTCCGCTGCGGCTGATCCCTGTGACACTGAAAAGATATTCATATGAATATATACAAAGCTTGACGACCTCTGTGGCGCAGCGGGCAAAGGTCTGCCTATAATGGTCTGGTTGCGGGTTCGTACCCCGCCTCGAAACAAAAATGTGTACGCTCTGCAGATATATTTTGTTCCAGCGTCTGGGTGTTCCATATAGTAGGGGAGCCGAAGAGGGGATTTCGGGATTTACTCGAGCGCGTCAGATTAAGATACTGGAGATAGCTAGTACCCAGATAAGTACCTCCACCAAATATAAAAAATCTATCTATGTTCGAACGTGAATTATAAGGGAACAAAATTTACTTTTGTCATATTAGGCGCATCACTTTAGATAATTGTCAGATTAAGATATGGTAGAATCAGAACATAGAGATGAACCATATACATCTAAATCTGACGCTCTAACACCTTTGGAAATGCCGATTTTTTTGTTCATATTTTTGAAAATGAGTCAAAAAAAATGAGTCGCGATTTTTATTTTTTTAACGTTTACGTACACTCACCCCAATCGTGTAAACAATCAGATTTACAAACGTATATTATCAATCATATTTCCTAAATAATTTTTAAGTATGTAAGTATGTTAAGCTGATTTTCAATTTATTGAATCTGATTCATAGAATCTATCACTAACTGACGCGCTTAAGTACGTCCATACAACAGTATTTTTTTAAATAAGCTTTTATTTATCTATGGTCGCTTCCCCCACTGATGAAACACATCGGTCTCATACAACTTTTTTCTTCTTATCATCTACCAAATGCAACCCAATAGGTCTCTTCGACGCTCGAGTAAATCCCCAAGTAGCATCGTCGCCTCCCGTACTAATATGTATATTTTAAATATCTATCTATGTTTGTATATTCTATTAAGTATATCAAATTATCTAGTGCTCAAATTATCATTTGCACAGCAATATTTATTTATTTATATGCTTTGTAAGATATGTATCATCATTTCAGCTGTCTGTTCACCTGATTGATAAATATATTTATTAGATCCAAAAAAATCTTTGACATAAGACACACAGCCCCATATATCTTCCTACGTAGAATTACTTTCAAGGTCGAAGTAGCGTTCAATGTCCCAACTTTTTCGACAAAACACAACCATTAGTATACCGTATTAGAATACCACAAGCTACGTTATTAATAAAAGGTTTTGGTGATAAAAGAAAAAGTAAGCAGCCCTATTCCAAAGTTCCCACTGTTGAGACACGGGAATTCTATATAAGGAGAATAGAATATAGAAAATAGAATCGACAAGAGCTTTAGTATCCTGCTTCTAAAAATAAATAAATAATATAAAACACCGTGAACTTTCGAAACAACTATATTAATTGTTTTATAGAATTTCAGACAACGATTAACCTTGTAGAGAAAGCTAATCCATACCCAAATTTTCATTCTTAACGCGTCATAATAGGTAGCTAATGAATTTTCGCCCTACACCATATCGTAGTACATCACCGTAATGAGACCTTGGGCTCAAACAGGCAAACATAATAATGTGACCTAATGTACCAACTTCAAATGGACGTCCTGGACTTTTCTTAAAGAAAACCGTCCCCACAAATAATTTACGTCATTCATTTGAGTAATTCCCGATTTTAAAAAAAGAATATTGTAACTCACGTTTGTTTCGAAAATTTATGTAATTACGAGGTGAACACCTTCTGTAGGTACAAAGTGAGCTATAGTGGTGCTAGCACTACGTAAGGCATGTTCCCCTTCCACACTTCTTTTCGGTAGGTGTCGTCAGAAAAAGCAGCAGCGTCGTTCTGAGTAACTAAATTGACTCACCTATTGCGATCGCCATGCCACCAGAATTCAGATATCAGAAATTTAAGAATATGATAATTGCGTTTAAAAATCCATTAAAGCTAAAATTAATAACTAACTTGGTAATTATTGTGTTTAAAAACAAAATAACGACAATTCAATGTTTTCTTTTCATTTATATAGGTATAGTAAAACCATTTCTAAAATGAACGCCCCTCCACCGAATTCTGTATTTTTTTTTTCTGTGTATTCTGTTTTTCTGTATTTCCTCTCACACGTTGAAATCATCACGGTTTTGTGGAGGCGAGTTCATTTTTAGAATGGTTTTACCGTCCGTCATCGACCTCAGAAATAAGGCTCTGGTCATGCAAGCGTGCGTGTGTTCCGCTATCGACTTCCCGTTCAAATACCTGACTGATTTGTTCACAAATATTCCCCAAATATTTACGTTCCCATTGCACGGAAACATTACTTGAAGTTTTACGACTGAAGGACTTTAAAAGCTGAATTAGAAAAATGTGAAGGAAGTTTCATAAAGTTTTTAAAATTAATATGCAGTATTTGTATATGAATCGGTCCGTTTAAACTTTTAGTAAGAATGGTAGGCAGGAAATAATGCACAATACTCAATCACAGTCCATATTTGTTCTGAGGTGCGGGCCTATAAAAATCGTAAATAACTATCATGGGTGTCATAGTATAGGTGTCGTCGCACTGACTAAAGGATTTTTGTATCAGATTGAAAGCTAAGCGGGAACACACTCGGTTTCCGCTTAGCCAACACAGCTGATCAATAAAATTGTATACTAGATCTCTATTAAGATTTATTTGAACAATTTTACCTTACATCGATTTATTAGATCAAAGTTGCCATGTTTCTTTCAAAGTAGTAGATCTTTGTGTTGTAGGGTCGAAAGCACCCCAATCAATAAAGGTTAACAAATGGCTCGACATCTTAAGAACAAGGGCAAAGGACAATAGTATGCCCGCTATAGATAACAGAAGGTACCGTAGTACAGTCAGTCACAAAAATAAGTCCTAAGCATATATTATACTAGCCGACCGCCAACAGCTTCGCTTGCTTTTTTTTAATAAAATATAGCCTATAACCTTCCTCGATGAATGGACTATCCAACACTGAAAGAATATTTTAAATCGGACCAGCGGTTCCTGAGATTAGCGCGTTCAAACAAACAAACAATCAAACTCTTCAGCTTTATAATATTAGTATAGATTATGTAAAGTCCTAAGCTGAATCCTATCGCGCGGCCGGTGCGATGTTTTTAAAATGAATATTGCACCTGGTTTAAAATTAAAATAATCATCTATACCTATAAGCATATTGTCGTACTCGTAAATGTTCTCTACTTATAACTAACTCTGTCACTCTTTCGTGCCGCTTTTTGTGGATCAGTTTTTGTTTATGTTATAAAAATTTTAATTAATTCACAACTGGCTGAACTTATTAGTTAAGAGCTTACTTCAAAAACATTGCATTACAAGACATCATATGGATAAATTGACAAAGAACCTGCTCCTAAAATCCAATCCAACTCCATTCGTATTTACTTAATAATAAGCAAAATAAGAAAATTGTTCAAAAAAGTTTCAAAGTCTGTTAAATTTTAATTTAATTGCGGACTGTACGGTTCCTTAAAAACCAATTTCAGCTTCAACGAAGGAAACAAGATTATGTAACTAATAACAATGATAGCGTTTTAATTAAAAGTTAGTCTTTTGTTACTTTTGCAAAATTATATTACTTTATTAATAATTATATTTTTGACTGCTCATAATAAAGATGTTTGCCAAGTTTTTTTGTAGTAAGTATTCTGAATACAGAATATTTTTCGAAAAAACTCGTAAATCAAACGAACTCTGTGAAGTTCGATGACAATTATGTGAGCGGCTTAATTCGATGCGTTTTACGTATCTATAAGTATTAAATCAATATGTACTTATTTATAAATGCTTGTGCTAAACACGTATGTAATTAACCAGTGACTAAAATATCTCTATAGATATTTAACCAGTTCCAAAATATCTAGGAACAGGAATTTTATGCAGTCCAAGTAAACTTTAGGCTTTTATGGAAATAAATTACATTAACTTGTATCTTGAACAGGTTTTAGTCTTGAAGTCTTTGTAACTATACTTCAAGACTAAAACACTCCTGTTTCAGTACTAAACTTAAACTGTATGGAATAGAAACGGCAGTTGCAAAACCTATTCTAAGCCAGGTTTAGTTTACAAACTACGAGCACTAGTAATCTAGTTTAGTCCGGTTAGTTCCGGTAACTTGTTGTAGCGATTTTAGACCATGGCCAGTTTGGTTGTAAGTTGAGCGAGTAATCGGCTTAGGACAGTCGATTACGGAACAAGGATGTTACAAGCTCCAGGGACAAAAACATGGATTAAAATGGTGTCAGAGACAGTGTGCAATTTTTATATTTTTCGAGCTGATTATGATTTCGTTCTAAACAACCTTTTTTATTGTTTATAAATTTTAAAATTTCCGTAATTCCCTTGTTCTATTTTTTTAAATTATAATGACAAAATGACCATGGTTCTATATTTTATTCTCGGAATTTCATTACAGATAAACTTATCCAAAAATGGAAAAGAAAAATGATTTAATACTTTATTCAAATTCGTTTATGCGTTCTCCGTGCAAATTGGGAAAACGTTGCCCAGGGACTAATTAGTAGTTTTATTCTCGTTATAAAGCGTGAAGCTCTGCTGATTTTGCAGTCTATTTAAATTTATTCGTCCCAATGGGCTTTTACTTAAAAGGGTATTTCTGGGCCGCCGCTCGCCTACAGTTTCCAATTTATTTCAACGTTTGGTCTTTTTTATTTCCTCTAATATATTTTTCCAAAAAATATTCTGTAGGTACAAACTAAAATAATGATGTTTGTTTTTTTAACGACCTCAATCAAATTTTCTCAGATAACTTTAAGATCTATTTAGGATAGCACAAAACCGTTGTGGATGGCACAAACTGAGAGAGGTTTATTATACCTAGCAGTGGGTGAAATCTCCTACAATATAGCTAGAACGTGTTTGTTATTTCTGTCTATATAATAAGATGGGAAAACATGGGAATTAAGCGGGCGAAGCCGCGGGCGGGTCAGCTAGTTATGTTTAAGAGAGAACGTTATCAATGGGCCAGCATAAATTATATCGGCTAGTTCTATAAAATACTGATCTCGGTATTTACAGTGTACATTCAATAACCCTGTATAAGCCAAGGGCCAGTCTAAATAGGATAGGGTGTTCAAGGATTACGTTAAAATTCCGCATTTGCAAGTCAATCGGCCACAGCCCTTTATAATGAAGTCGCAGTTAACACAGATGCTGTGCAGACATTTTTGTTCTACTTAGAATGCTTTTTCTTGTGCGCGGAATACATTAACTTCTGAATTCAAAAATTTCACCATAAAACCGCCGAACAACTTCTTATCAGACATAATTAAATTATCGTCATAATCATTACAATCGGTTTTCTAAATAGTCTATAATGCATACGAATAATATACAAACATACAGCGACAGCGACTTTGTCTTAAAGTGTATTAAACAATAATATAACACTATGTAGTGATGGAAACTAAATAAGAATGGGGAAGGGGAATTCACTGACACTTTCATTCGATATCTTAATCTTCTATACTAATATTATAAAGAGGAAATATTTGTTTGTTTGTTTGTAATGAATAGGCTCCGAAACTACTGGACCGATTTCAAAAATTCTTTCATCTTTGGAAAGCTATATTATCCCTGAGTAACATAGGCTATATTAAAGCAAAGAAAATTGCGGGAAACTGTAAAACGCGGGCGAAGCCGCAGGGTGGAAAGCTAGTACTAAATAAAGATTTAGTCGCGGAGTGCCGACATTCGTAGTAAAGTTTACATGCCTAGAAACACATATCAGAAAATCAATAGATACTTCTTCTGCATCACAATTTTAAAAGCCCATTAGGGAGGTGTCACAGTATGTCTCACTATGTGACAATCTGCCAAACGCCAACTTGGCGGAAGAAGAGAGAAGCCATTAGCTACTCGTCTGCATAAAGATGTTTACTCTAGAAAACAAATTCGTAAAAGTTGCAGTGTTTATGTAACAGACATGTCGTCTTTATGTGTTTTTGTTACTGTATTTTGTATGTTATTATACACAATACTTAGACTCAGAGTTTCTCTGCGGGATCGAAATGAGGAGATACGTAGAAAAACTCTTCGCATAAATTATCAATTGACAGACAAAACCCGGGAACATGGATAGAAAATCCTCCTTTGTTTGTATAAAATTCAAAGTGGGATAACAATTTTAAAAAATTGTGTTCGTTTTACAATCATTTCCTTTGGGCTACTAATAAAAACTATCATAGGATTCAATGCCAAATTCATGAATTCAATAGCTTCAGACCGTTATAATCTTGTCGTCCAATGATAGGTACCTGCGACGAGCGTTCGATTTTGGGGCAATCCTCCACTGAAGATTCAACACACGCGCGCATCAGTGGGGTATTCAACCCGTTTGCACGTTCCGTAAATATTTTTTCGGAAAGCCTTGTAACGTCTAGAAGGGTAAATGAAATGTGAGATAGGTAGGTAATTGAATTGTTGATGTATCACGAAATATGTGTGATTAGTCCACCGATATTATTTTATTTATCTTAGTAAAACAAAAAAACAAGTAAAAAGCAAAGAAAAGTTAAACTCTTTTGTGGCTGTAATTATTCAGAAACTACTTAACGTTCACAGTTTATCAAACTTCCATCCTACTTTCTCAGTTAGTGCTAACTTTACCTAGACCGGCTTGTCAGAAGTTCTAAGAAAAAGTGTATAAAACTAACCAGGTATTCGTAGCTCCTTAGATAAGTTTTTAATGGAATAGTAAGGGGAACTAATTGGTAAGTAAAAAGGTACTAAAAGTTTAGTAATTGGTGTCTTCCAACCATTATTTTTTATATAGGTAGAAAAATATTGAACTCTATTTTTACAGTGAATTCACGGTTAAAATTAAGCTAAAGCTATTAATAAAAGATTAACTTAAATAATTTTATCAAGGTATTAAAAACAGGGTACAGTCAACCGCATAAACATACGTGACGTGACTTTGTATATTTTTTATAACGTTTTTTTACTTTCATTTTGACCTGATAATATATTCATTTGAAATACAACATAAAATCTTTAAGGGATGCTTATATCTAGCAGAACTATCTTGAATACTCCTATCTTTAATCTTAATTTTCGCAGTTATATCTCAGTAAAATAAGAAAAAAGTTTATTAGAATTGCGATAAGCGTGGTGAAGTAAAAATAAGTATTCGCATTAACATCGGCAAGTTTGCAGACGTTTTGTAGTTCGGCGAAACAACTCGTTATTGCTAAAGTTAGCTAAGTCGGTACATTTGGGAAACGTTCAATGTTTTTGCCGTTCACGCACAAAACCAAGGGCAAAGTCATTTTTTCACTTAATCACGTGAATAATGAAAGTTACGGTTTCCGCTTCAATTTCCCTGATAGGATCTTCGAACTTTACCAAATAAATCCGTTAAGATTCTTTATTAAATTTCTTTATTATGGTTTCGGATATTACAGGCTATTATCACGATTTTTCCACATTCAGCGGTTAAGTGGGTTACGTGTGGTGATTTCAAAGAAAATGGTGTGTAGTTGTGTAGTTTATCGACTGTTCTTCAAGAGGGTAAAGTGACGACTTCTGTGGCGCAGCGGGCAAAGGTCCGCCTGCGAAGCAAGAGGTTGCGGGTTTGATTTCCCTTCTAATAAAAGTGAAATAATAATATAAAAATGTGTACAGTCTGCATGTATTGCAATAGTATGCACAGTGTACAAAACGAAGCTGTTTCCCGTAATCTGGTATCAAAACACTAAGGCAGTTTGAGGAAAGCCGACGACAGAAAACAGAAGGGGTAGTACTATTCTTAGGTACCGAAAGGCAAATAAAGTGAATAAACCAAGATAATACTTTCGTAACAAGAGAGAATGATAAAACGGTATGAACTGACACAGATGGCTCCATTTGTCTTTTCTCTGAAATTACATGTAGGAACAACACGTCGCTCTACTTTCGGCGTGTAATAAGAATTATTGTTGAGAAATTTACTTTTCTATAACGTTTAACTTTTGAAACTATCATGGTTTTTAACACATCAACGTCCAAACTCGCGCCGCTACACCGTTTCGTAGCGTATATGAGCGTGTGTCATGGGCGCTCATAGTGTTAATGTTAACAATATTTGAACATGAAACCCGTCATGTTCAAATATTGTTAACACTATGAGTTTCTCGATACTTTGATTATTTCCGTGAAGATGGCACTAGAAACAGTGTGGAAATATCAAAAACTCAAAAACATTTATTTATTTAATTAATACATTGTATGTTACCCGTTTCTTTACTGATTACTGACAAACTTAAACTTTCGTAGTATTGTGGCTTTGGCCTCATCTACAAACTGACATACAACACACGTAGGTACTCATTATTATAACTACCTAAATAAATCTTGTCGACAAAACATTAGACCTTTGGGGATAATTGAGAAACCTCGCTACGATAAGAAGATACGGTACTGTCTTACAAGAGGATTTTGAAGCCAATGCGAAGCGAAAATTTAAACTACACCTCCATAGCCACAAAAATATGATTATTGTCAAAATTTATATGTAGGTAATGGTGGTAACTGAATAATAAATTAACATAATAAATAATTTATTTTTTATACCTATTAATTTTATTTTTTACAAGTCTAACCTTTCACATAGTGTCGCCCTAATATTTTTTACCATAGTCATATTTACAATACTACTATATGGTACGTGCACAAATAAAATTACTACGGTACAGCCCTCAAACACATTCACTGCATGGTTTTCCGTTCCATGCTCTACTATTGTTGAGGCACCCGTTCAAAAGCTGGATCTGTTGGCCAACTAGTGCGTAAATCGGCCGGACGTGCTGCAGAGCACATGTCATACTCACAAAGCGCGTTTCCGCCATTCATTGTACCTGGACTGGTCTTTTAACCAGTTGACATCTCAATGCACGGATTCCATGTTTTCCGCATACGTACCTAATATATAACCAATCAATATTTGAAATCTCATTCGCAAATTAATTGAAATTACAGTGTTTTGGTGAGAAGCCATTGACATTAAATATTCTAAAATAGTAAATGTTAATATTGTGACGTTAAAATCAGTGCATAAGTTTCATAAACTAACAACCGATCACTGTGATTGTTATCTCAAAGAAAAAACAACGAATACTGCCTTTTTACGGTAAAATACTCTGGAGTGAAAATATAATTATTATTGTGATGAGTAATAAGGAAGAACACAAAATCTCGTAATACTGTCTTGTGAAGAACATAAAACAAACCAAACAGAAAGTAAACAGTGAGTTTCTTATTTCATATACTTACGTAGTAATTCAATATCACAAATAATACATTTTACTCAATGTTTTTGTTAAAAGTGACAGTTAAAAACCAAGTGTGGGTACACTGAGTAAAAGTAATAACGGAAATAAGTACACATTATTTAACACTATTAGATACTTATTTTCAAAAAGTTCAGTCAAGCACAGGTAGACGAGTGGCGCGTGGTAGAGAATACTTACCCATAGGACGCTAGCGGACCTGGTTCGCAACCCCGAATTGACTGATTCTTTTTGCACACTAAAATGGCTCAAACTCGTCGTACTACAGCATTAAGAGAAGCAGAGACTCGTATCGGTATACTTACCACGGAATTACAGAAATCTCAATCTCTTAATTTGAAATTATTAAAAGAACAAGATGACTGCTCGGACGACTATAAGGAACTACTTAGTCAGATTGCTGACCTCAAAGCTTTATTAGCCTCAAATGAAAATGAAATAAAATTATTATTGGAACAGAATACTGACCTAAATAAAAAAATAACGGAAAATTTCCAAGATGTTTCAGAGTATGAAAACGCTTTGAGTATTATAAGAATGCATGAAAAAAATGCTTCCTTGTTTGAAGAACTCCAACACACAATCCAAAAGGACAATGAAAATGCTATGGATATATTAAATATTGAATTAAAATCATTAAAAAGCCAGATAATAGACCTTCAGAAGCAAAATATTGACTTAACCCAGCAATTGTCCACCCAAAATATTATAAATAACAAGAAGAAAGACTTTAAAAATGTACAAATTGAAACCCAAACTACTTCTATTAAACACACAGATAAAATAAAACAATGCAAACCTAAAGCAAACAAAAAACATGTGACAAATTCAATAAATAGCATTTTAAAAACTTCTAAAATTAGCTCTATCAGAAAAAGTGACATATGCGAACCGGCGCAACCAATATCGAATGAAAATTGTATGGAGTTACTGAGCCAAGATACGGAATATAAAACTACGATTAATTATTTGAATAAATATGAAGATACCGACCAGATCACGGCGACCAGAAGTGCGTCTTTGTCAAAATGCAGATATAATAATGTTTCTTTTCAGGATAAAAAAAAGAAAATGTTAATTTTAGGTGATGAGTATGGTAAATCCATTGCGCATACCATAAGAAAAAACAACAATCAATATGACTCTATTCTTTCCATATGCAAGCCGGGCGCCCCATTAGAAGAAATTGTCAGCAATTTTGAGGCGAAGACAAAGGATCTATGCCGCGGAGACGATGTCATATTAATATCGACGGATTTTCAGCATTACAAACTGAATATCGTTAGGTACATTAAGCAGGTATGTGCTACTAAAATGTTAAAATTACAAATTATTACATTACCATACATCTTTGTTAAAAATACTTTTAGCGAGTCTTGTAATCAAAAAATTCAAAACATAAATAATGAATTGTATAAACTAGCTAATCATTCCTTAGGACTGACTGTAATTGACATAAATGTATATATAAATAATTTTTTTGGTTATGAATCTTCTAATAAAAATAAACTATGGAAATATATATGTAAAACAATTTTGCATAATTCAAATTTTGAGTTTACTCATACCTATAGAAATTTAATTGTTATAAAGGAAGATTCAATATTTGCGCCTGAAAAGAAAACTGAAATGAAAGACTGTTTTTTAGACAAAATAAAACTACCCCTAACTGTAACTTAAGTGAATTTAGAATTAAAATTATGCATCAAAATTGTAGAAGCGTTGGAAATAAATTATTATTATTAGAAAGCATTGTAGAAAATTACGCACCTCATGTTTTAATATTAAGTGAGACATGGCTTTCTACGGAAACTGTCAAAAATTTTATAATTAATGGATATATTCATGCAAATCACTATGTAAGAAAAAAAAGAATTCATGGAGGAGTTTCAATACTTATAAAAAATGATTTTAAATGTAAACCTATCTCAAGAATCGACAAGTTAGCTATAGAATATGAGTGTGAATTAGCTTCTTTAGAAATAATGACTCCATACGACTCGTTATTCGTGATAGGTTTATATAGAACAGGTTTAGGTAATTTTTTGACCATGATAGAGGTACTCAAAAAGCTCTTTGTATTGCTGTATAGCTTAGCTACTAATTCCAAAGTAATAATGATGGGAGATTGGAATGTTGATTTTTCTCTTGACTTACCACAAACAAATGCATTAATTGAATTATTGTTAATGAACGGTTTCCGTAATTTAGTTAACTTTCCCACAAGATATCAAAATGGTTCTTCTACCTCAATTGACTTCGCAGTAACGAATATGACTTCCTATGACATAAATGTAGCTCCTCTAGCTACAGCGTTGTCAGATCATGATGCTCAGCTGGCCTGTATCAGGTTTATAAAAAATCGAGCGGAAAAGGTTAGATACATCGAAACACGCTCTTTCAATGACCCAAAAATATATGAATTTTGTGCGGCTATGTTAACGTATGAGTGGGATAAATTATTACATGTATCTGATAATGATAGTTTCAGTAAATTCATGTCAAGAATCACATGGAATCTCGATGTGTTTTTTCCAATTAAGATGAAACAGATTAAAACACAACAAAAACGACCCTGGATTAGTGATCAAATAATTAAATTGCAAAATAACATCAATGATCTTTATATATTTAAAAGGCAATTTCCTGAAATGTTTAATAATGATGACTTAATTAATAAACTAATTTCAAATCGAAACTTATTAATTACTAATGAAAAAAAAACGTATGTAGCAAATCGTATCGAAAATTCAAAAAATCCTAAAAAAGAAGTGTGGAACATAATAAAAGAAAATACAAACAAAAGTATAAAAGAGTGTGAATGGAATCTCATAGATAATTTAAATTTACCAATAAAGTCGGAGAAAATTGCTGATTATATAAATGATTATTTTATTTCTATTGGTTCGGAACTTAAAAAATCAAATCCACCCCAAATACAAAATGCTGTATTATTTCTTAAAAATAATATTAATAATTGTGATAGTTTACAGTTTCGGGGCTTATCTTATGACTCGTTAATGAAACTGGCCAAGAATAAGATTAACAACTCAGACACTAAGGATTTATATGACATAAGTGGTTCATTTTTGTACAAAACAATGACATTTTTAGGTGAACATATATTATTTTTAATAAATAGTGTTATAATTTCAAATCATTATCCGACTTGTTTGAAAAAAGTACGGATAACGCCACTTTACAAAGGAAAAGGAGAGAAAAATAGCGTCCAAAACTACAGACCAATTGCAATTGTCCCCACTATTTCAAAAATTATAGAGTCTGTAATGTCGGACTCTATCATTAGGCATATCACAAATAATAAGTTGTTATCAAATAATCAGCATGCCTATCGGCCCGCAAAATCTACACTTACTGCTACATACTGTTTGGTGGAGAGCGTAATGAAGCACCTAGAGACTAAAAAACAGGTAGCAGGTGTATTTTTGGACTTGTCAAAAGCATTTGATTCCGTTAATCACGAGCTTTTGATTGAGAAACTTAGAATTTATGGCTTAACAGGGAATAGTATAGACCTTATAAAATCATTTCTGGAAAGAAGAGAGCAGATTGTTGAGATCAAAATAAAAGGACAACGTTTGAGATCAACACCAAAATACTCTACTATCGGTATTCCGCAGGGATCCTCGCTTGGAAATTCATTGTTTTTATTGTTTATAAATGATTTAGTGTATTTAAAACTAAAAGGGGAAATAATTCAATATGCAGATGACACCTCTATTATTTTAGTAGCGGATACTACAGAGGAATTAATAAGTAAAATAAATGATACGGTGGCATCTCTAAGTGCTTGGTTTGACATGAACGGTCTTAAATTGAATGAAAATAAAACTGACATTATATTTTTTTCCACGACATACAATAATATTAATAAAATACCCGTGACTTTATATAATGGACATACTTTAATAAGTTCTAATTTAGTGAAAATGTTAGGTTTTGAATTAGACTCCAGATTATCTTGGAAACAGCATATTGACACAACATGTAAAAAAATGGCAAGGGGGATTTATGCACTCAAACAAATAAGATCTTTCTCATCTCCAAAATCACTTAAAGAAATGTACTACGCATATATACATTCAATTATGTCATATGGAATTATATTATTTGGCAGCTCTACAGATTATGAAAGAATCCTAAAAATGCAAAAACGTGCTTTAAGGATCTTGACTAAAGCAGAATATAGGGAGTCATGCCGTGACCACTTTAAAAGTCTTCATATATTAACTTCAGTAGCAGTATATATATTTGAAGTGGTTAAATTTGTAAGATCTCACTTAGGAGAGTACTCAATCAGAGGTAACAATAGTATGCGCAGCACACGAAATAAAATGATGTTGGAGCCAGTAGTTCATAGATTAAAATTAATGCAACGTCTACCTAAAATTATTGGACAAAAACTTTATAATAAACTTCCATTATCCTTAAAACAAATTGAAAGTGACAATATATTTGAATTAAAACTAAAAGACTTATTGATTGACAAAACGCTATACAGCATCAAAGAGTTTTTGGAGAATGACTATAGTAACTTTGATATAAAATGTATAAGACATTAAATTATTTAATCAAACTAAATTCATATATTTTAAATATTGTTAATTATTATTAATTTTGACTTTTGTGTACCTATTATTATTATTTTTGAGCCCCTTTACAGCCACATTTGTAAATATTGTTATTATTTTAATAATAAAATTGAAATTAATTTAATATACATTACCTAATAATTATAATTGTAAAAAATTTTTTGACGAGTCATACTTGTACACTAAAATAAGTATTTTAAGAATGTTTGTATTTTATGTTTCTTGTATGACAATAAATCTATCTATCTATCTATCTATCATTCCCTACGCAATAGGCCAGCGTGGAATAAAGGATCAATTTATCTTATAGAGAATTCTATGTGTCCCAGCATACGCAAATACGCTTATGCCTTGTTAAGGTAAGATAATATAAAAATAAATAAATAAATAAATATTGCTGGACAATTTACACAACGACTTCTAGCCCCGTGGTAAGCTCGAAAAGCTTGTGTTACGGGTGCTAGATTTCTGATATACTTAATATAATATACATACATAGATAGATATTTTTATTATACATATAACATATAATATGAGAACAAAAACAAGATGTTTTAATATACAGCCCCATAAATACAAAATCCCATATAGTTTCACAACAAGGAGAACAGAACAAAACCTATCTAGCCTAGATATCCAAGATCAAAGAAACACCGCATTTGTCTAAGAAATGTCCTGATTATACAAATAGAGGCCGTTGTCAGGATAAGTACACATATAAATCAGAGAAAGTGCTTCGAAAAACAGGGCTATGTTTTATTTTATGTCTTTAAGGCTGACAAGTAATACTTAAAGTAACGTTTACAAGATTATTCAAATCAACATATGATAAAAAACTTATAACATCCGTATCGTAAAATGTATGGTTGTCAGGAAAAACCACTCATACATCAAGATGTCGCTTAAAAAAATTATAGCCTTATAGTTCAAGCAATAAGGCTATCATTTTTTTATTTTATTGATGTATCCTAGCCGATTTCGGTCATGGCAAATGTGTTACACAGGAATTTTAACACAGACTTTATCACTCGCCCTCTATCGTCTCTCTATCAACTAGAGTGGGGAATGACTTACCACTATATGCAGACAATAACTCAACTACACAATGTAACGTATACAGACAGGGTTGTTGGAAATACCCTCGTTGGAAATGAATTAATTCGGCAACATTACTGTGGATGCAACATATATAAACTCAATTTCAAAGAACAACAAAATAAGTTACGAGTAAAACTAGAACAGTTCCGAAATAGTTACATTTTAACAAGAGTAATAACAGTTCCTTGACTCTGCATAACCATTGCACCCCAACAAGCGTAACAGAGTTATAAAGTACAATACCGAAATGGTGTTTCAAAGTCCGAAACATGCTTTTACATTAAACGACACGACTACAACTATACACCTGTTTTCATCAACAAAAATATGTTCATCATCTCCTTATAATTATTTTATTGTTTCATTTGAAAGCGGCTTGCAAATGTAAAATAAATATTTAAGAAAATAGCCAACCCGAAGACAGTTTCGCAAGTGTCAAAAAAGTGTAACATAATTTTGTCGGTACAAATTAACTCACGATCGAGTTCGGTAAAAAATCTGACACACTGACAATCGTCATGGCTTCTGAAAGTCGTGTCGTATCGTGTGATACAGCCGCAAGCCTATCTACATTAGAGACTGCACAGCACAGTCTAATTTGTGGAGGAGAATGTATAAAAACTTTTTTAATCTCTGGGTTAAATTCCCATTTTCGATGTTACGATTAGGGCGTGCAAAACCGGAAACCGGTTTTCAGAAAAACCGGTTTCCGGACAAAAATTTACCATTTTTCAAAACCGGTTTTGGGAGACAAAACCGAAGTTGACTTCGGTTTTCCCGTCAATGAATTAAATTTGGATTTAAATCCAATTTTTTGAACTTACTCAAGAAATATACGAATTATACATGGAGATAATCACAAAAGTTCGAAATCTTTGTTGTTTTAAAATCTTTAAGGAAATCTCCCCTAAAAGCTGATGAATTTTATGTTTTTTCTGTGTTCCTTTAAAGACATACTTCCGAGAACTATGTTGTGGCTATTATGTCTTTAAAGGAACACGGAAAAGACATAAAATTGCAATTAGAATGACGCACACGATGGTCAAATATTATTTTTGATTTGATCGAGTTATTTAAAGTTTATATTATAAGTTCATGTTAACTAAACAATTAATTTGATCTACTTAATAGGCATAGGTTGATTAAAACAGATAATAAATAGGTTTTTACCTATGAAATTGCCGTTTTGCAGTACTGGTTTTTTAAATCATAATAATTATTTTTTGGCTTATAATTCTATAAATAATGGCATTCTTTTTCGAAAAGCAGATGCTTTTTGATTAATGGTAAATTTTCATCGAATTTCAATCTTTTTCGTTATCATGGATAAGTAAAAAATTCGAGTAATTACGGAATTTGAGTACTGTCGTGGCTGCAACGTGGCACAAGCGGCACCTAACATCAACAACGTTTACGCAGTTAACATTACAAACCAACAAACCACCTCCCATTGGTTTGCTTGCTTCCGTTCTGAAAATATCCACCTCAAAAATGTTCTCCTCGCGGTCGTCCGAAGACCTTTTGTTGCGATGATAAATTCAAGACGATTATGGAAGCTGATTACAATCTACGGCTGAATTAGCTGCAACTCTTGAAGTTAGCCTCGAAACAATCGTGGTTAATTTGCATCAAATCAGCAAGGTAAGAGAGGTTGACAAATATGTGCCCAATAAACTGAATAATCGCCAGCGTGAAATAGGCGTCAACACGTCCCTTGCACTGCTCAACAGACACACAAATGAAGGAATTTTGAATACCAAGTTGGTTGGATCCTGGTTCAACACCTGAACAATGCCCTAAACGTAAACATATGTACATACATAAAAATCACTGATTATTACTGTTTGGCCGCTACTAGCTACTACTACTACTACCGTCGGTGTGATTCATCACAGCTTCTTATCAAACGAGTTGAGCATTACTGCAATTATGTGTACTGAGAATTCTTTTTCTTCCTCGGTTCCTCACTGCTGAGGATCGTGACCACGTACAATCAGCCCCCACTGTGTACGGTCATATGCAGAGAGTAGAGCGCGGTGAAAGCTGCCTTCACCGGCCTGTTTGATGGTATCAGATCATCTCGTAGGAGCCCTGCCCTGTGCATGCTTTCCTTCCATCTTTCCCATGATGATCTGCTTCTCCAGACAATGCCCAGAACCGCATAATGTGTCCGAAGAAGCTAAGAGCTCTTTGTCGGCATGTTATAGAGCCGTGTGGTGATTTTGAGCTCTTCTAGGATCGAATCATTGGTTCTCATGGCCGTCCATGATATACGCAGCAGTTTACACCAGCACCACATTTCAAATGCTGCTATCTTGCTACTGTCACGGGATCTCACTGTCCATGTTTCGGCTAGTATATGTATATATGGTCATCCATGGCGGTGCACAGGTTCATACCTGTGCACGCACAAGGCGTACCTTCGTTTTCCGCCGAATGCCTCTACTGTGAATAACTGTACTGTACTGTGAATAACTGAACACAATGACGGGGAAACTGGCACATCACCAACCAGCATTGGCCAATCGCTCGTCTCTGTGGCTTCTGAACGTCAACGCACGACCTCATACTGCACAGCAGACGGTCTCCAAGTTGCAAGAACTGGGGGAACCTTCCGTCTTTCGTCTTACTCACCAGACCATGCGGCTACAGGTTACTACTTTTTCCAGAATTTGGATAACATCTTGGCGTGAAAAAATGTCGATACCTGAGAAGCAGTACAAAATGCCTTTAAAGAGTTTGTTACCTCCTATCCAGCTGAAGTCTTTTAAGAAGGGCATTAATATACTGCCATTACTTTGGCAAAGATGCATTGATTGCATGGGTGATAGCTTCGATTCATACAAATAATAATACATGAAAAAAAAAATGTTTCATATAAAACGGCAATTTCATAGGTAAAGACCTAATATATCATAAAAAAGTTTATTTGTAGATATAGTGGGTATCTAAGAATATTGTTTTCTTATTTAAAATCTACTTTTTAATTTTTTTTCCAAAACCGGTTTTAAAACCGGTTTCCGGTTTTGGGCCCTCAAAACCGAAATTAAAAACCGGTTTTGAAAACCTTCCGGTTTTGCACGCCCTAGTTACGATATGCTTTGAACCCGAGTTTTTGCCAAAGGTTAGTAATATTTCATTTCTGTTCGGATAAAGTTTTGAAATAATTTCATACATCACGAATTTGATTTACTTTGTTGAGTTTGTGATTAATGTTTAATTAATAAAACATTCTAACATTCGAACATGGCGGTGTTTCTTAACTTCTTCGTATTTGTCGCGGCCACACACAGCAGAAACATGCAACGGAACGCAATCTAGCGATTTTTTAAAAATGGCGTATATACGCACACACACACCTCTGTAACCGTTCAGCGCCAAGTCACGATTATCATTTTTATTAATACAAGTAATTCAAATTATCAAGATTTTTATTTTGAAACCCAAACAAGGCATCAGCGTCGCCATTTGGACCTTCAGAGCCGAAAACAATCGGACCTACGCACGCACAACCGCCGATGTCAACGGTCGTTTCACCAAGACAAAGGAACAAAGGAAGTCTGGATAACCACCACCGTATCCTCAGGATAACCGATCCTAGCGAAGACGGTACGGCCAGCCTTCTATCCTATCCAGAAACGCCTGTCCCTACTTGTTGTAATTTCCTGGAAAACTGTTTCAGTGTTAGAGCCGCAGCGAGTTTCCGTGTTTGCAAGTGTCTAGCAGTGTGTGCCGTTGCCAGCATCAGCTGCCGCTTAGACAAACGTGAGTACTCCACCTTTCACTAAACCTCCAGAATGTCCGTAACAAATAGGGCCCTTTCTCCTACTTGTAAAATTTCCGTTACAAGTGATGATGCTACCAACCTACTTATTAGCAATCTTGTCAAAAAGCGCTCTATTATTAAAAGTAGATTAACTCGTTTTGCCAATCACATAAACTCAATAAATACCAACGAAATTCTTAGCGATAAAACCCGCGCAGAGTTGACAATACGTGTCAAAGGCATCGAGTCTTTGTTCACCGAATTTAACGATATTCAATCACAGTTAGAAGACTCCGTTATAGTTGACGATCTCGAAGAACAATTAAATCAACGCGAGTTCTTCGAGAATACATATTATGAAACTTTAGCTAGGACAGAATGTATGCTTTGCAGTGGAAAGATTAACGCAAGTTCCAAATCGACACCAAACGAATTTTGTAATGTAAAATTGCCAACAATTACAATACCTTCATTTGACGGTTCATATGACCGTTGGTTAGAGTTCCGGGACACCTTTCAGTCACTTATACACAATTCTCCTCATATCACTGCAATCCAGAAATTTCACTACCTAAAGTCGTCACTAAAAGGCAGCGCAGCCTTAGTAATCGAGTCAATTGAGTTTTCGGCACTTAATTACGATGTAGCTTGGGAGTTACTGCTAGCAAGGTACGACAATAGCAGGTTGTTAGTTCATAACCACGTCAAATCACTATTCAACGTTCAATCATTGACAAAAGAGGCACCAGATTCATTACGATCACTCATCGACACAGTATTAAAAAATCTACGCGCATTAAAACTGTTAGGCGAACCTGTGGATCATTGGGACACTTTAATTATCTACATTATTGTCACAAAGTTGGACAAAACCACTGAACGCGAGTGGGAACAGCATAGATCACTATTTTTAAAACAATCTGGTGACTCCAAGTCTATTATGAAAGTTGAAGTATTGTTAGACTTCTTGAGAGACAGAGCGGATATGTTAGAAACGTTACTAGTATCACACACAAGCACTAGTCACTATAAACAGATCGCGCACAACAGTAGTAAAGTAAGCTGTAACGTTTCTACTTCAATTAGCGAACCGCCCGGTAAATCAAAGAAGTCACAATCACAATGTTCACTTTGCACGAAAACTCATCAACTTTACGCATGTCAAACATTTCTTAACTTAGATATTAGAGATAGGCTAAAACACATTAATAATAAACATCTTTGCAAGAACTGTCTGCGCGCAGGGCACGCGTTATCAGACTGTCGATTCGGCCCATGCAGGAAGTGCACCAATAAACACAACTCACTAATTTGCGACAGTGAAGTTAGTGCAATTGGCATTCCTGCGGCGGCGATCGGAACTGATAACGTGAAGTTGGGATCTATGCGTACCCCTCACCCCGCGCAGCCGGTATCTCCCTCCGCAGAGCCTGCGCTTACGCACATCGACGCGCTCTGTGCTAATTATCAATGTGTGCAGCCGATACTCTTATCTACTGCTATAATAGGTGTTAAAGATTATTACGGAAATTATCATAAGGCGCGCGCGCTTCTAGATTCAGGTTCAGAGCGTTGTATCATTTCACAATCATTTTGCGATAAATTAGGCATTCAATTAATACAGTCCACTCAAGAAATAAGGGGTGTAGGTAACTCGATTTCTCAATCAACAAAAATATGCGAAGTTGATATTAGATCGTATACTAGCACTTATAGCACACAAATACATTGTTTTGTACTAAACAATATTGCTTCTTTGTTGCCAGCGGTGCCCGAACAATGTGCGAAGTTCGGTATTCCTGGTAATATTCAATTAGCAGATCCCGATTTTCATAAATCTCGAACAATCGATATCCTAATAGGCGCGGATATATTTTGGGATTTATTATGCGAAGGGAATATACGTTTACCTAACGGCCCTTACCTACATAACACACAATTAGGTTGGGTCGTATCAGGTCCTTTAAATATTAAACAAAAAAAAGATTATACAATATGTAATTTTACACAATCAATCAATAAAGATTTCTATGTAGATGACTTAATTACGTGTTCGGATGACAGAAACGAACTTCTAAATTTATGCGAACAAACTTATAATGTCTGTTTGTTTATTTGTTTTGTCACTCGCGCGGTGCATTTGGAACTTGTCAGCGATTTATCCAGTGAAGCGTATATTCTGGCGCTTAAGAGATTCATTTCACGACGCGATAAACCACACACAATTCATTTAGATAACGGTAAGAATTTCGTTGGTACTAGTAATGAATTAAAACATTTTTTACAAGTATGCTCACCTGACTTAACTGAGTACGCAGTAAGTCAATCTATTAATTTTAAATTTATACCACCTTATTCACCACATTTTGGAGGTTTATGGGAAAGTGGAGTAAAGTCATGCAAACTTCACCTTACGCGCGTTGTAGGAAATGCACATTTGACTTTTGAGGAGTTTTCCACGGTCTTAGCTCAAGTCGAAGCCGTCCTCAACTCCCGTCCTTTATCCCCTCTCTCGTCTGATCCTGCCGACTTCCTCCCTCTCACTCCAGGACATTTCCTAGTTGGCCGACCACTCACTTCACCGGTGTACCAGGACATGCGAGGCGATCCTGGGAGACTTCTCAACCGGTTCCAGCGGGTGGAGCACATCCGACACAACTTCTGGACGAGATGGGCCAAGGAGTACATATCAGAAATGCAAACACGATGCAAATGGAGAGAAAACGTCGACAGCCTTGAACCTAACACTCTCGTGGTAATAAAGGACGACAATCTTCCTCCGCTGAAGTGGTCTCTCGGCAGAATCATCAACACCATTACAGGAAAGGACGGGGTATCGCGCGTGGCAGACATCCAGACGGCGTCGGGTGTCGTGAGACGCAGCTACCCAAAGATATGCCCACTTTTCAATGAAGGCGAGGATTCATCGATGCTGCGACGAGCTACATGAAACTACCTATCTATCTTCTTGGAACGGGAGCTTCCAAGGCCGGGGGCATGTCGCGGCCACACACAGCAGAAACATGCAACGGAACGCAATCTAGCGATTTTTTTAAAATGGCGTATATACGCACACACACACCTCTGTAACCGTTCAGCGCCAAGTCACGATTATCATTTTTATTAATACAAGTAATTCAAATTATCAAGATTTTTATTTTGAAACCCAAACAAGGCATCAGCGTCGCCAGTATTTAAAAACCTATTTAGGTACGTGAGCATTGTTGTTAAATTAATCTAAGACAACTGAAATAACTGAAAGCTGATGTTCTATAAAAATACTCAGTGACTAAAATACCTACTCAGTAATT
Organism: Chloroclystis v-ata; assembly: GCA_963691955.1. Classification (NCBI taxonomy): domain Eukaryota; kingdom Metazoa; phylum Arthropoda; class Insecta; order Lepidoptera; family Geometridae; genus Chloroclystis; species Chloroclystis v-ata. The sequence continues at coordinate 8,587,559 of OY829898.1, read as the reverse complement.
GTATTTGTATGTAGTAGTCCCACAGATAAAAACAGACAAAAGATGTCAGGAGAGCATACTTACCTAACCTAATCTCCTATTGTATGGCCAATATGGCTAACATAAGGGCCCTTTACAGAAAATGTTTCTATACACTTACTAGCTTCGCCCGCTTTATTCTCAAGTTTTCTTCCCTGAAACCTTCCATGGGTTACTTCGACTATTTTAAAATGCAAACACCTAAATTGGCCCAGCAGTTCAAAAAATGGCATTGATTTATAGAATATATTATTATTAATATACTTACGATTTAGAACACAGACACGGCCTGTGAAAAGGCCTTTAGAAGATCAAACCCACATATGCCTGGTTCGCATCGATTTTCATCCAACAATAGGCCCGGTACGACCACGACGAAATAGGCCCCGTTTTACATTGTTCATTGCAATTCATTTGATTAGGAATAAAATCTATGACGGTATTCGGTTTAAGTAGGGTTCTAAGCTATATGCCTCATGTCGTAGGTACTTACTTTCTTATTTTATTTAGGAATAGTGATGGGAAAGTTATAGAAAATTAAAATATATAAGGTATATTTTGGTGTATTAGATGTTTGCTCTGCTTTTGATCAATTATTTAAAAATACAGTTTTGTTTTATAACCTAGAAGGCCCTACCACATGCCACATCATGGCCGTCGGCTGAGACATCTTAAATCTAACTTAACTATAACTATTACTGTGCGACATCATTTGATACTTTATACATTTACTTTGGATAAATATTCAAAATACAGTAAAAATACCCAGGTTTGCCAATAGTGAAATGGAGGTCGATGAATGTATGAGGTTCAGTGATAATCCCGTTCTACAAGGACAATCACAACTTAATTTTCAAATCTATTCACCATACCCACTGAAATGCGCAATTTCATTGCTGTTTAGCATTTTATGAAAGCGTTGTTACATTAAGTATCGCAACCTCCTGTTTACGGCTTCTAGCGCTACAAAGTATCAAATTGCTCAAGGACGAGAAGTGACGAGAATAAACACTTTACGAGCATTCAAACGAAGCTTTTGGGAGAACTTTTGACTTCGTAAAAACTCCCTTTTAAAGGGTATCTCTGTTCTAGCACCCAGTTGTACAATATAAAAATTAGCTGTCACAACGAAATAAAAAAATTAAAGATGCAGCCATCATATTAAAACAAGTTGCATCCCACTACGGGTCTCCCGAAATTCCGGTCTAAGAATTTAAGAATATATTTTTTTTATAAAATATCTATCGATTGTGTTACAACCGCAGTATTTTTATATATTTTTACGTATTTTGTATACTGCGAAATGATATCAGATTCTGACGATTATCGACTCGTTAACAAATTCAGGTACAAAGGAAGAAACAAAACAACACATGAATAATTGACGTGGCGTCACATTACTCACGTTGTGGCAGTCACGAAGTTACGTGAGTTTTACTGGGAAACTTTCGTATATATTTACGTTTATATGCTTAAGAGCAGAAATTACTGGGGAACATAAACGGAAAACTTAGCGTCTTTATGGGCAATATACCGCAGATAACACACCAAAAAGCAGATTGTTTTTTGTTTTTGTCTTTTGTTTCCATAAAATCCTAAAGATGACTTGGACAAGTCAAAAAATACAGTACATAATATACACACAGACACGTGTACATAATATACACACAGACACGTAAATTTTATAATACCCAGTCGTTTTTGCGTCAGGGATTATAAATGTATTCAACTCCACACAAACTGCAGACAACATACCAACTTTATATTCAACTTCGGACCTGCAGTTGATAACACGGTAGCGCTCGTATTACCGGCAGCTTTAATATTTCCACAGAATCTTTAATATTGTATATTATTGTTATATATTATATGCATTCTCTTTTACCAAAAACTAAAATAGCAGATTTTTCTGACCTTGGGGTCTATAGCTGACTTTGTGGTTCAACGTAAAGCTTTCTTCGTGATATCTTACCTTAGTGATTGATATCTTACCCATTTATCTTCATAGAAGTTTCAAAAAATCACACGCAGCATTTTCTGTTGGCATTGTGAAATCCAGCATCCCATTAAAGTTTATTACGGTCTTAGACACAAATTTGAAGGGTCTTAGAATGGCCCTGTTTTGTAAGACGAGCTAATTCTTGGGATCCTTGCCCGATCTATTTGAGACTATCTAAAGCGTTTTGAAAATGTAAGATAATATTAATAATGTTAAAAATGGAATCAAAATTCTGACAACGTATCTGCTGGTGACATAATACGTTGTAATATTTAACCATGTATTATGTTATAAAAAACACCATGTTTATAAATGGGATTTTATTATACGCAACAAATAGTAAGGCCGTACACACAAAAACATCACCGTTTTAAATCTGTTTTCAAATAAAGTAGACTATTCAAAACAGATCCTAAGGGTAAAACCCGCGTGTTGGTTTGTGGCCCTTTGTACCTACGAGATTTAGGATACCCTTTTCTCTCGAACGATTTCGCTGCCACGTCAAATAACTTTTGAAGAAATACTACAATGGGTTTGTTAACAAGCTTTTTTGGGATGAAAATTCGCGGTTTCATAAATATTCGACGCTTATAATAACTTTGCGAGTTGTACAATATAGTATACTGTAGGGTACTTAATTACTTTTTTTGGATACAACTGTAATTTAATAACGCAAGAACGGCTGAGCCGATTTAGGTGCTTTTGGTTAAATAGACGTAGGTACTAGTCCAGGGAAGGTGTATCTAAAGGTGGTAAAAATATCATATCCGCATATACTTCGCATATTGCAGCTGTAGGTATATCCAAATTATTATTATTTTTTTATTTATTTATTTAATATTAGGAAAACTAACAGCACAATCCATATAATATATAAAATAACTAGATACACGAGGCTAATAAAAAGTTTTCACGATTAGTTACAGATTAAGTTATAAAAAGTGAGACCACATAACACATAAAACTAAGGAACATACAAGAGAAAAATTGAACAATAACACTGATTAACATATATAAACACAAAATACTCCTATATATAGTTTTTTTAGACTAAGATATAATATAATTTAATAAATAATACTTACTTAATTTAATCAATAAAGAAACTTTTGCTAAGTCGCCGCTTTACGGAATCCGCACTTGTATGGAATAGATCAAGGTCAAAGTCCTTAGTAATGGTACTTAGTTTTTTATTGATGATAAACCACAATCTCACCTGATGGAAAGTGTCGATGTGGCCGAAGATGGATTGCAAGGGTCTAGAAGGTACCTATTTGCGGATATAATACTTTAAAGTATATTAAGAACAATAAATTAATAAGAATAATATACTAAGAGTATTATACTGTCCCCTAGCAAACGTTTCCGCACCGCATACCGCAAATTTATTTGGTGATACTAAAATACCATAGCCGTAAAGTTAAAGTAAGCGACACTGACATTTAATGTTAGCATTTTATTTTTAATGGCACTCTAAAAATCTAATCTCAGTAAAAATTCTCTTAGGTATTCCCCGTTTCATTTTTATCCGGAACCCAGACTCGTGTGTAGGGTTGTATGATATCAGAAAAGACGGATAAGAATTTAAATAATCGGATATTTAAATGTTTAATTAGTTATCGGAATCATGAAGTTTATTTCAGAAAGTATTCCAAAGCATTTTATGAATTCTTTTCATCCATGATAAAGGAAAGATTATAAAAGTTAAGGAAACAGATTATATGTTTTATTTTTTCTGTGCCCCAGAAAGGATTTTATGCATTATCAATATTCGTTATTCATTCGCATTCGTTATTATTATAAATTGATATCTATAATTTTACATAGAAACACAGAAATTACATACATTTAAAAGTTTAATGTAAGCAAAAATGTTAAAGCTTAGGTTATCTTTGTGACACTGATGCTACACTATTTATTCACTCTTCATAAAAAACATGACTGTTGTTTCAAACTCCTGTATTGTCCTGATTTGATGAAATAGAAAGCCGGTCTAAATTGTGACAACCCTAGCCGGGATTGTCCAATCAGCCGGCAGCGGAAACGGACGTAGGTACTACGTAACTGGGGAAATTGCCTCATAGATCCGAACATGAATTCTTTTTGGGACTCAATGATTTATAATTCAAATTATTGTTTCTGGATGCCGGGTTACGCGTGATATATAGACGCACCTGCGTACTAAGCCCCTTTTACACATTCATGTCTCATAATCAGAACAAACTACATTACGTCCCACAACACGGTCTCCTCAATAGAACATATTCTTATTATCCGAATACGTATTTACAAAAGCGCCATATTTATGGTCCCACTACAGGGACGCAAGGACTTCTCTCTTGACTAGAGATTGGGCCTTAATGTGGCCAAGTGCGGGTCGGTAAATGTCGCATGTTCTTAAGACTCTTCAAAGTTCTCTGAACATGCCGGTTTCTTCAAGATGGTTGCCATCACTGTTACAGATTGTTTAAAAAAAAAGAGTTTGATCCCACGACCTTCGTAATTCAAGTCAAGTACTCTCACTTAGCCAACACGGCTTTACTCGAATTCTGAATTCTTCTATGATGAACCAAAATACAAAAATCTAACTTTTTAAGCTGTTAACCAACTATCCATTGGTTCTGTCCTAGGCCTGTCGTATGCACTCTGCAACTTTTGACCTGACATTCCGCAAAACCACTGAAATTCAATCCGAAAACAACTTTTGTTGCTTGTCTCTGCTTTTCACAACATTGAACTAATACTGCAGTATTCATTTTATAACAACGGGAACGTCAGAAGTCCATTATTAATACGATATATTTATTTAAATGCAATCATGAAGATTATTTTATGATTTGGTGATAACTAAACTAATTCACAATTGGTTACTTTTATCATATTTATTTTATCAAGTCGGTGTACAAAAAGTGAGATTTAAATGCAAAAAGCATTTCCTTTTACATTAAAATTCAGCGAAATTCGTAATGGCACAGGATAAAAACTGTAAGGGCAAGATGCCAAAAACTATACGGGACGGGCGCTGAATTTAATTATCGTAGGTTCATTACCCACGGAAAAGCACCCTTATCACATTTTGCAAATGTAAGACTCTCAATTAGTGCACTGATTTTATTTTATTTGTTTTTCTTTCTATTTAGGATTTTATGGAATAAAAAACGATGGCAATCAGACTTTTTTACAAAAGCTAAACCAGATGTTTGTGTTGGTTTAAATTTATACTATACTCGTATCAAATAGATTACAAAACTTATATCCAATTTCTGGTTGTCGAAGGTCGAATTTATTGTAGTCGTTTGAGTAATAAGCAAAAGTTTAATTTTTGATTGTTTGGTTGGACGCGTTTATCTCAGACACTATCTTTTATTTTATTTATTTTATTTTCACAATTTTAAGAAAACTTACAGCTAGACATAACGATATACAGTATTAATAATATGACAAACTTTGCCAATTATGGACGGCCAATTAAAAGTTTCCATTGATGGGTAAACTAACAATATTGTTAAAAACAAACTTAAACAGACGACGTACTATTTTAACATAAAAAAAAGAAAATTTTTACTCTTAAATAACTCATTAACCTATTATTATGGAGATGAAGCATCTACAATAAATACAGTAGAGTACGATTTCATTACGCATGATTCAAGTTAAACGTATCTAAATCTTTTATTCCGCACAATAATTCCGTATGACAAATGATCGCAATATGTTCGAAAGCGTACGGAAATGCATGCTCCATGCAAAACACCGTAAGATTAATACCACCTTTTCACCGAGGCAACCCTAATTTACGTGATGGATTATGCCTCACTAAAGTCGATTCTCATCGACGTGTTAAAGAACACCTTTTGAATTAAAGTAGTGGAATAGTATAAAAAATAACATAAATTATTTAAAAATATATTTATTTAAGACTTGAAATAAAGCTGTTGAACGGAGACAAGTAGTAAGTTTACTTTATTATATAAATAATAAGGTGTCTAATGTAATTTCGGAATTATTTTATGTTATATTTATTATGGAACGTATAAAATATTTTAAGAATAAGAATAATTTAAGAGTAAGAATAAATGTCATACGATATCCTTAAAATATCTATATTATGTATGTATATTATATTAAGTATATCAGAAATCTAGCACCCGTAACACAAGCTTCGAGCTTACCACGGGGCTAGATGTCGCTGTGTCAAATTGTCCAGTAATATTTATATTTATATTATTTATATTTATTAAATAACATGGTCAATAAATCCGACAGAAACTCCTTATATTATTCAGATCCCGTTAAGTAGGCAGCAAATATTATTTGATCATCATTAGGAATAACCCCATCCGAGAGATTGGGAAGCTTTTGCTCCCATCTGTGCTTTTCGTATATTTGAAGTCACAATTTGATTTATTTCAGCTTACCTTACAATAATAATTATAAAATGAAAAATGCTATCCATTGATTTTACGAAATCGATGTTAAAATAAGACGTTAGCAGAGAAAACATTATTGTACTTTAAGATATAAAGGGAAACGTACACTGTAGTATAGCTATTTGGATTTACAACATGAATATTATATGCAATGCAAATCTTTAAATGTCTGAATCGTGTAATGTCCGTGACTTACTAGGAAAGATGACTCTTGCTCCGCAAGCACCTACGCCTGAGGTTGCAGGCTCGATTCCTGTCTCGGGACAAAAATGTGTATGATCTGCAAACTGGGCTTGATGTTGATGTGTGAATTGCTCAGCAATGTTTATTTATTAAAAAACATAGGCAAATTACTATTTTAGTAAGCCATTTTCTTAGGTACTTTATTTAATAAATATTCGTGGATGCTGCATTCCATTTCCAGTCGGGCAGTTATGTTGATTGTACACTTATAGAAGTTTTGCCAATTCCCTCAAGAAAATGACATGCATTTTGTTGTATTAAAAAGCTGTCGTTTGTGAATCGTGCGTGAACTTCAATGGGCGCTCAACCTTAACCTATTATGCTAAGCGGCCTAGGTAAGCGGATAATCTTATTACAGAGGAAACTCCGAAAAAGCTGTTTTTTTCAGCGGAATCTACAAAAACAAAATACGTTTCTGTTTACAAATGATCGTGCCCTGTTTAAAAATAAGGGCGCGTTTGAGCCTCGTAACTGGGGTCATTATTTTCGCGAGTCGACAACTCGACACAGATGGGAGTAATTGCAAATGCGTCAGCTGTTCTACACCTGACTTAAATACTGACTCTGTCTGCTTATACTACTATTATTTACTTTCAAAATATATTTATAATTAAGACATTTTAATTAATAAATGTCAAGTTATGCTAAGAAATTAATGAGAGAATTCACACCACGCTAGCCAAGTGTGCTATTGGTAATTACGGTGCGGTGAATATTATTAAGACAAACTCAAAGTAAAAAAAATATTTCCATAAAAACACAAAGATTTACATGGACACGTTAGGAAAAAACTTATACTCTTGACTACTTATAAATGACTACTTGTAAATTTTAAATTTCATTAAGATAAAGGTCCTAACATTTAAATATTTTTCATAGAAATAAATTAGTGTTCACAGTTTGCTTTACTGTTTTCCTGTTGATGTTGTAAAACAATTAGAACAACATAGCATTTATCTTGTATAGTTTTACTAAGGCAAATTTTTCTCTTAGTATCCCCGTTTAAAACTTCCGCAATATTCTATTTATAATCTTATTTGAACGCAAATGTTCTAGATCTTAACTCTGATCTGGGCCAATGTTTGTCGTTCCCCCGATTCCACTAAATAGCGGTGGCACATTCCCTGGTTTCGTGAATGCCATCAATTCAAGTACCTATCTGATTAGATTAAAGTTGTAAGGCACTACGTTATCCGTTTAATTCAATATGATGATGATGAAACCACGACAGTTTTTATGGTTATTATATCTCAAAAAGGATCCCTTCTCAGCATTTGCATAAAGCAAAACAACGCTGATCTTCCGTAGGAAACCTTCCAAGTCACAGATGCAGATGCAGACAATATTAAGAAAAAAACTAACTAAAGTGACCACCGACCACTATGCATAAATGGACAACCATAACTTGAATATGTCCTTCACTAGGTATTTCCATCTTCTAGTCAAAATGAAAAGGTCACTTCATCGCTGTCGGATATGACATGTTTTATAACTTACGTAAGCATTTATTCATGACAGCTATAACCGACCGCCATTTGGCTAGGTGAGGGAAGAGCCACAGTACTATGTAACTTAAAATTTACAGGAATTCTTCTAAAATGCATGGCATCCTTTAATTAAACGAATAACATCATAGATTATTTGAAAATTCTTATATTTTATAAGAACTTTCACGATACACTGACCAAATCATTTTTTATTGTCAATATAGTTAATTAAGTAACAGTTAGACTATTTTCTTAAGAACATTAATATAAAAAATAGATAATACCTATTTTGTACATTTTCAAAATTTTGATGGGTTATTTTAAATTATCAAGAGTTTCATCCCAAAAAACCTAATAAAAATATACTGATTATATTTAAAGAACAAATACCATTCATTCAAGAAAATGCGAATTGTAAGAAAGTAACTTGGATATTTTCGTGTCTTTTATAAGATTCATCCCCAGATAAATAAAAATAAACGCATCGTAAGAATTTATGTTTATGGTCCGGATAGGTAACCATTTTCTGGAGAAATTCTACTTGTCTGGGGTCGCAGTAAGCTCCGAGTTAGATAACTTACTAAAATTTTGTTGGAAAAGGTACCTAGATACATAGAAAATGGCTATATATTCAGCTGTACTCATAAATTTACTCAAATTCAAATAGCAAACGTGAAAATAATATTCCTTCTCACTGTGGTATTAAAACATGTTCAAGAATAAAAGTTACACTAATAATAAAGTTAAAATAAAATAAAGTTGCACTCAAGAACGGTTGAATCGATTTAGCTGAAAATTGGTAGTAAGTGAAGTACCTTAAAACCAGAAATAGGCTACTTTACTTACCTACAGCGAGAAAAAAATAATCTTTTCGCTGGAAAATGTATAATAACACGGGTGAAGCCGCGCGACGTAAAGCTAGTATAGAATAAATGAAATGATGGTCAAATTGGTATGACCAATGTCTAAGAGATGAATATCCATTTAAATGTTGGTTTGCTCACAGTAATACCACGAATCGTTGTGAAATTATCTATGCCCAAAGTTCCACAGTTAGGTTTCTAGCTGAAACCAGTTTCGAAGTTTCTTGGGCTTTCCCAGGCGCAACTCAACTTGTAGTTCACCATTAGAAATTTAGTTAGAAGCTAGTTAGAAGCTGTGATTTATAATCACTTGTACAAATCAACTACGGTGTAGGTTGCATTTTTTAATAATAAATGAACCCAACGTAGTAGCAATACAGCGAAGTAGCAATCAAACAACAATACATGTTGACTCGAGCACGCTACGCAATTACACACATGCAAACTATCATTATCATGATTTGTAAACTCAGCTCTGGTACCTTTGCTGATTTAGGGTTGTATAGCGTTCTTAGAATTCCCAGAAATTGGTTATTATGATTTAATGCTGGCACCATATGTCATGTTTTACTATCAGGTGTTTAAAATTATTGAATTCTAACAATGGGTAATATTAAATAATGTGATTCATTAGATCCGAATATTAACTATATTATTAATGCAGCCATCATCATCCACCATCATGTTTTCCTAGCGCCTTTCATAGACAATGGTTCACACTAGGTACAATGGTCATAATTTATATTATTACTATAAAGTATTAAATATGACAGTCGAACTCTGCATCTGTGATCTTGAACCAGTAACGCGTGAACATTTAGCAGTGATTCGTTTCTTACAATGAACGCAATCAAATTTCTTACCTATTTAGTGTTTTGTGTGAAAATGATAGATGTTAGTTATTCTTCCACGTCAAGGTCTCGAAATTTCATCCACGAAGTTAACAGAAGCTTGGGTAAACGAGAAATCATGATCAAAGATGTCGAAATGTCTACCGAGAGTCTTACGAAACCACAAACTACTATACAAATAACAAAGGATACTCAAAAAAAAACTAGCAAGCCAAAGACAAAATCGAATACAGTTTCTTTCGATAAAAATACCACGCACATAGAAACTTCTAGTAGAATAACGAATCCAGCGACATTATCACTCAAAACAACGACAGATGGTGTCAAACACAGAAAAAATAATATTAAGAACAAATGTAAAAAGTTTCAACCAGTAAAAAAATTTGATAATCTGTTAATGGCGGATACTTGGCAGATTGCTTATTTTACATCTAAAGATAGATTTGCCTGTTTCAAAATTCGAATACAAATAGCAACTCAATTGGTACGTATATTATAGCAAAGGTAACTCTCTTGTTAGAATTTAACTGATCGTAATTTTGGCGTTGATACTCTTAATGATACCTTAAATAGTCTTACCTAGATTTTAATTAAATCTTTGCGATAGCCTCGTTTCGGTTATTATGTTTAAGTATTTGAACTTATGATATTCCATTAAATTAATTTTATTACGACGGCAAATACGTATTTATTTATGAATCTCTACATTTCGACCTCAAAAGGTAAATCTTCAATTACAGATTATCAGATTATAGAAGTAGATATATAAATTTGATATAAATGCGACAGTTTGGATGTTTTTTGGAATTTGCCGGCTTAACAGATTTGTATGTAATTCAGTATCTAAGTTTGAGTCCGGCATTCATTCAAGAAAAATTATAAAGGCCAATGCCGCGGGGCGCAGTTAGTTTTAAAATATGTTGACAATTACAGTAATATTTATATGATGTTCACTATTCAAAACAAAAATAAAATATACGAGTATTCCTTTTAAAAAATTTTTTATATGTTAATTATAATATATCTTGTTTAATTTCAGAAAAAAAAACTTTGGGCCGATCTGTACGGAAACTTCCGAGGAATCGTAAAGTGGGATCGTATTGAGTTCGAAATTTCCGGAACTAAGACATACTTAGGTTCAATGCCACAGAAGAACTATGATCGTAGACATTTTCTGCAGGGATCTACCGCAGGTAGAGGCGTGTTTGAAAACATCATCATTGAACGACGGCCTTATAAGGCAGGCCAATGTAAGTGAGATATTTCCTTATATAGAGTTATTTGATATTTACGTTTTGCTAGGACACAGGAACTTCTATCTAGGTAACAATTAGGACAGTATATTTGGCCCAATCGTGTCCCAACTGTCGCTTTCAATTTTTATTAGGTACTTACCTATATTTTTGCGGGATTTGGGCAGATAACAATGATCGCTGTTTTGTACAGTCAGCTAAAAATACTTAATATTGCCAAGACGAATCCAACTTGACTTTGAGACTAAATTACGTCACAGGTAATATCTAATAAACATCCATAGATAGATACTTCTATTATAAAATAAAAATACAATAGTTCTAGAAATAAGAACTTATATTAAAAATATGTTCCTATCCTACATATTACAGGCTAGCACAAAACTTGTAAAATGTATTAAGTACTTGACTATGATGCCTGTAGCACATCTCCGCCGCGAAACTCAAAGGGCGAAACCGCTGCGTGAGTTTCGCTGTGCAACAGTACTACACTTACGCAAAACAATAGCGAAACAGACGCGTCCGAGATACACGCGGAACCGCTCCAAAATGGCGGACAACGGGCGGAGATGTAGACGGCGCCTAAGCAAATGAGCGAAATCATGTTAGAAAGAGACAACATCATAGTCAGTTTTGTACGTTAGAGCAGGGAATTTCGCTATTGTTTCGCCGCCAAACAACTCACAACTCACAGCGAATCTATGGCGGTTTCGCCCTTTGAGTTTCGCGGCGGAGATGTGCTACAGGCATGACTTTCTTTTAATTAATGTTTCAGATAATGTTACGCTTCTTAAAGTAACACCAGATCAATGGCTGGTATTCGAAGAACTCCTTTTAATGAGAGATTGCGAGAACGGAGAAGTGCTTGTCTTTTCTAAGGCACATAATATAATAAAATCTGTTCCCAACGTCACCGAAATAGAAAAGGCCTTGAAACAGTTCCAGGAACCTTTGAATAAAGGAGTCTTCGCTTGCAAACTGTGGACGCACGACCATTTTCGGACACTGTCGTAAATTTGTTGAAATAAATAAAATAATAATAAAAATATTGCCTTATTTGTGCTCTTGATCTGTGTCCATCCCTATGTTGCCAGGCAGAGATCGCTGTCAGCGATAAGGCCGCCCATTGACCCAATTATTTAATAAACTCGAAGATTGTGTTATGGGTGGTAGATTTTTGGCAATCTTAATTAAATATACAAACATTGATATTTTTTGCATAGAAATCACCCGACACCCGGAACAAATATGCAGATCGTCTAGTTCAGTGAACATTCGTAGCTTTACGTTGAAAGATGAAATCGTAAAGATTCTATTAAAAAACCTCTATAGACATTCTCATTCAAAGCGACTTGATCACAGAAATTGTTTCCAAGTAAAGTTGTTAATCCGTTTTATTTAATTTTGTCAATTCAATTACAGTTTCAAACTTATAATGAAATTTTAATCCGTTTATTGAACAAACAGAATTCAATTTTTTTTCCCGCATTTTTATTATCTTTCCCGCTTTGTACTGGATTTCCCCGCTGTAAAAAATAGCATATATTTTATTTTATTAGCAACATTATTGTTAAGTTTCATCAAAATCCATTCAGCAGTTTTTGTGTGAAAGTGTAAAAACTTCCGCATTTATTAGATTCGCAGCTGCTTTCGTAATCGCAATCCAGGTTATAATGCTTTCATGACAAAGACTTCTGGAATGTCTTTATCTACTCAGCTATTGACGTGGAGTATGACGAGGGTTCAGAATTTCTATCAAATTTCAAAGGTAATGTGAATCGCGTTGGATACACGGACGTAATATTGGCAGTGACTTTTCAGTGAACATCATGACACATCACTATGGGACCGCCCACGTCAATCGGAAAATGATATTTACTGTAACTCATACTTTCCACTAGGTTGTGTTGGATAAATGGACGCACACTCGACTTTCATTGCGAAGGTCGTGCGTTCAAACCCCGCTGCGCAATGATTTAGTTAATTCCAAAGATTTAAATGAACAAGATCAGCTTATCTCTACGGTCTGTGGTGAAAGATACCTATCTATTTGATGAATAGTGAACTGAGGATTTTTCCTAACTAGGAAACTTAGGAACAAACATCCATTTAATTATACTAAAGCACAATAAATACGTCTAGGAACAATTTCCACAAACTAAGTTTGCGTCTTCAAAGCTTTAAGCAGGGAACACATTTGTAACACCCGACGCGACGCGACGTGTCGACACCCGACGTGCACCGTGCATATTACCAACACGCGACGCCACGACATACTAGCATTTCATCATCATTTCACTAAATAAATGCAAAAATTTAATATGAAATTGTCATAAAGTGACAGTTCTCGAACGAATGACGCGTGGCGTCGAGTGTTGTCTAGAAACATACTGCGCTCCCGCGTCGGATGGCGTGTTTACCCCCACCATGGGAACGCATGGTGGGGGTAAACACGCACACGCAGATCTGGCACGTCTGGATCAGGTGGCGTGTGCGCGCGTGGCGTCGGGTCGCGTGTTCAAAGTGTGTTTCTGGTCTATAGAAAACCATACATTTGATTCGACTCAACACGCATCACGTTTCATCGGGTGGCGTCGGGTGTTACAAATGTGTTTCTGCCTTTAATGTCCCTAGAGAACATATTTGCAGTCAGCAGGCCACCAGGGATTCCTAGTAACTGGGTAAATGAGAGTGAAGCCAGGCAGCTGAGTCAGAACTGTTCGGCTAACCCTCTCTGAGTCTAATTATTGATGTTATTAGCAACGCGCGAGGCAGGGCTTCCTGTATTGGATTTTTTTATAGGTTTAAAGGTAATATTTATTGTATTTTTATATACTATCGCTACCCAAGATTGGTGACCTAATCTATTATAGACTCAAACACAAAACTGATGACCTAATCGATGGTGATATTACTCTAAATTTTACATTTTATGTTCCCTCAATAAAATGCCACGTTTCCATCTTCCAGTATAATGCATGAAAGAGCTTCCAGTTGTTTCTGTCGAAAGCAGCCTGCATACACTCCACTCAACCCCTACTTATAAAAAAGTATTTTATTTTCGTTATTTTACTTCATAAGCCCGAAGATTTTGAAGCAATATTAATAAGTTATATTTCTTTAGGTACCGCTTTTAAATAAGCAAACGGTAGCAAGACGTTCAAAGGAAACTACTTTTAAAGGGATACCAGAAGGAAAATATTTGTATTGCAAGCAATCGAGATCGGTATATAGTTCCAATAGGATTCCAATTCATGGACTCAATCTAGTCAATATCGATATGGAAGGCTCTTGTAAAGTTGTTTTTGATTTTACAGAATCTTTCATCTTGTTACTCTCCCGAAATAGCAAATGTATATATTATTATAGTAAAAAAAAATATTTTAGCAATTGAAATAAAATTACATTTCACCAGATACATGTATTTTATGCTACTTTTTACTACGCATCAAAATCATCGCATCGCTACAGTTTATAATCTATATAATTATTTTCTATCAATATACCTACCTAAAAATTGTTTGACATTATACAGGGTGATTGGTAGGTGAGTGCAAAGCTGCTAGGGGATGGTAGTGTGGACTATTTGGAACCATTTAAGCCATAGTTGTCTTAACCGAAGTCGGACTATTTTTTTTTAATGAATTTTTTACGGGATACAAGGAAAATACCCAAAATTTTACAGTTAGTTGCTAATAACTGCCAGTTTAAAAGGCCAGTTAATTATTTTTTGTTTAATTTAAGTTAAGCTATGTGTAAGCAATCTACCAAAACTTGTTCTTAGGTATCTGAGTCATTAGCCATTTTTTTACAGACATTTCAAACTTACGAAAATGTTCTGCGATTTACGAAAACCATTTTTGACGTTGTTTAAAAAAAAAAGTAATGGTGCTATTTTTGTTCAAACCTTTTTAAAAACATGTGTGGTTATTACTCTTTCTTTTGAGGTACCAATTAAGCGAATATCTCAAAAAATATTGAAATGATGATCCAAAAACCAAATTGAGGGAGAAAATTCAAGGCAACTTCAATGAAAAAATAGGCAGATTATCGAATTGCTGAAAGTGACATACACCACGTGGAACTGGAGTCAACCCAGGCAGACACAATCCTAACGTCAGTTGGTCAGTTTTAAATATTAGGACACCTCTACGAGCATTGGAAGATCGTTTTGAAGAAATCCCAAATAATTATTACCATTTAAGGTATCTGGTAAGAAGTGGGGCCCAATCAAAGTTCTGCCAATTACTCCAGCCTACACACTGACAGAGAATTTCCTCTGTACTGACACCTGCTTTTTCCAGTATGGATTTCTGCCCTTGTTGGCCTGTTGGTGAAGGTTGTAAAAGTTTGTTATGCCCTCTCTGGAAAATTTACTTTTATTTGTCCACAAGATTGATTTTAAGAATCACGCATTGAAGATGCGTTGATGTCTCTGTTGAGGAGAAAACGGCAGAATTGGATTATTTTTCCGGTATCTTGCTCTTCCAAACCTGGCAGACCCGGGCCATGGAATAAATACTTATCATTTTTGTGCATACTCCACATACACATCTTCTATTGTGAAATGTTAAGATTTTGAGCTACTACGCTAGTGATGGTAGTAGGATCCGCTTAGAATTCTGCCAAAATCTCTTCCTCGACATTAGAATTGTGTCTGCTTGGGTTGAATCTGGAGTCATACACACATACACCGCGTGGTACCCAGGTATGACGCGGTGTATGCCATTTTCAGCAATTCGGTAATCTGCTTTTTATCGTTAAAGTTGCTCAAAATTTTCTGCCTCTATTTGGTTTTTGTATCATAATTTCAAAATTTTTTGAGATATCCTCTTGATTAATACCCCAAAAGAAAGAGTAATAACCACACATGTTTTTAAAAAGGTTTGAACAAAAATAGCACCATTACTTTTTTTTTTAAACAACGTCAAAAATGGTTTTCGTAAATCGCAGAACATTTTCGTAAGTTTGAAATGTCTGTAAAAAAATGGCTAATGACTCAGATACCTAAGAACAAGTTTTGGTAGATTGCTTACACATAGCTTAACTTAAATTAAACAAAAAATAATTAACTGGCCTTTTAAACTGGCAGTTATTAGCAACTAACTGTAAAATTTTGGGTATTTTCCTTGTATCCCGTAAAAAATTCATTAAAAAAAAATAGTCCGACTTCGGTTAAGACAACTATGGCTTAAATGGTTCCAAATAGTCTACACTACCATCCCCTAGAAGCTTTGCACCCATCTACCAATCACCCTGTATAAGTACATGACGAAACTAAGTGTACTCAGTGTTCCAAAAGTTTGAATAAATAAAAATTTAAATTTGAATTTGAAAATGTAATGAAAAAAAACAGTCTTATCTACTTATTTACTGCCTAAAAAATTCTGTAAGTAAACACAACTTGTGCCTATAGGAAATAGAGAGGCTAAAATAAAGAAAAGGAGTACCTACTAAGTTTAGCATACAACCATCCATTAAATACCTAAAAATATGTTTTGAACCCCCGAATGGGTTTATTTTCCGTACTCTGGAAACAAGATGAAGAAAACAAGCTTTGAGAGAAAGTTCCTGGAAAATCGAAGTTTAAAAAGGATCTTTATTCTCGGGTAGGAGAGGACGATATTCGATGGAAGCTTCTCTCGCCAAATCGCTTTGATGAACAAGATTGCATCGCTATTCAGGGAACATTAATTAGGTTTGTATTTGAAGTTCCCCTGTAAATGCGGTTGGAGGTTTTAGTTTAGAGTAAGTAAACTTTGTGTTGCACGAAAATATCCGCTTAAACTTTTGTAACGTATTTACGGCAATTAATATGGACGTGACAATCTATACGTGTACATGTTCTACTTACATGCGCATAATAAGTTAAGCTATATTACGCGAAAGTAGGCAATTACGTGTCTTATCTATGCATATTTTATGTAGGTATATTAAATATTTCAGAAATATTGCACCCGTAACACAAGCTTTAAGCTTACCACGGGGCTAGATGCAACATCTATGTGAATTTTCCAGCATTATTTATATATTTAAAAAAAAAATTATTTAAAAAAATTTGTACGATTCGCAGATATTTGTTCCGGATGGCTGGGTTGTATAAAAAAAAGTATTATTAAAATTTCAAATTAGATATTTTTTATTTGTACTGTAGTTTAAAAGTTTAGCTTGCTTTATTGAACTTTAAATGGCAAATTTTCCTCATAGATAAAGTTTTTACAAAGTTATTTCCGAACCAACGCGTCACCTTTCCGCAGAAAAGATCAAAATCCTATCAGCAAACTAATCAGAGACTTCCAGTATCTCATTTCAAACTCATTGTTCGACGCGCCGGCGACTGCCGAACTTAATTGACTCTCCGTTACTTTGCAATTTTCCGAATATCCAGAAAAAAACTCATTCCGTTATTCTGATTCTATTTTACAGGGTTCTTTGCATACATAGGGAAGTTAATATATTAGTTAATATCTTCAGAAAATGTTTCATATGTTAATGTATATCAAAGTCAAATCTCAATAATCTTCATCGGGATCATATTGCTCGACAACTCACTGTCCAGCAATTCATCAGGATCATGAGGTCTTTCAATGGAAACAATTCCGAAAACAACTTAAAGTTTATATAAAGGCAAAAATTAAAATACCTTTATTCTATATGTAGAGAAAAGTGTCCACTAGCATCGCTACATATATGAATCTATATTAAACTCTGTAGGTCTCACCGAAACCAGGCTATGTATGGATAAAACGATAAAAACGGTACCCTACCTCTATTATCATAAATTCAAACGCCTATTTGTTTAGGTATACTGTTTGGAAACAATCAATAACTTGCGGCACTCCTAAGCCATCCAGTACACATTGCAGAATAACTAACAGTAGGTACGAAGAACGTTTGTCTTTGTATGACGCTTGTGGACTTATTGGTTGAAAAAACGGACTATCATAAAATGCATTTATTTCAAGCTAATAAAAGCTTAATATATTTTAATATACCAAGAATTTGTTCGGAGGCATAAAAATGCAAAATAAAATTTAATTTGCGCAAAAAAGTAGGTAGATAGATTTAACTACAATAATTATGTATACCACACATACATATTATGTAGTTAAATTCAATTATTAGCTTCATTCTGTTTGAATTATTAAATTAAATTGTGTGGTTTCAAATCAACAATTTGTTTTTACATCAAACATTTTATATATTTAATTTAGCGTACATTAGCATAACATAATAGCATAAGGAATTAAAGGAATTTATTGGTCCACACTAGATTTTTAAGTTACAATTAACAAACTTAAATACGGATCAAAAGGCTCTGACTAATAATGTTGTACCATAAAAGGAGCAACGCTGGTTTTCAGTCATAAAAACTATCATTCGGTAGACATTCTTTAAAAGCCAATGAATAATCCTCCGTGAAGGAGAATAAAAATTCTTTATCTCTCGCGATGAAATTCTCAACGCAATTTCAGTCAGACGTTCAAATATCCCCTGGGAAATGGTGACGTCAAATACATGCATAGCAAAAGTTTCTGTGCGTATCAACTGAGTGGCGTCGCTGGTACAATGGAAAAACTTTAGGGACGGCTGTGGGTTCAAGTCCAGCTCAAATTGCCACTTAGTGTTAACCAGGTTCTTGTGAAAACTGTTTCATGTAGTTATTTTTAATTATTATTAGATGAAGTTCTCTCAGGAATTGATAAGCTAAAGTTTTTGTTAACAGATAAAGGTGAAGATACCGTAAGATCAAGATAGTCGAAAATAAAATGCTTAGTTCCCTCAGTAGATATTCTACACAAAAAACATCATGTCATATACGTATAGACACATTCGCCTAACCACGGCAATCTTTCCTCATTTTACTCCCACTGCCATTAAAAAAATATAACGATAAAAGTTGCATTTTGCCATGCCAAGTTTCATAATAACGGGCGTTATATATACAGTTCCAACATTCACAATCTGTAGCTTAGAGTAGGTACCTAATATATTTTCGTAAGGTACGAAAATATTGAATAATAATTAATTGAACATTGAATCGAGTTTATCAACTCCCAAGGGTCCTTTGCATAGACTAGATCAAGCTATCTAAATAATAAAGACAACCATGTGGTAACCTCTGTTGCAATGAATTTATATATATGGAATCAGCAATAGAGTAACATGGATTCAATTCTATTCATTTATTTATCTTTACACATAACATGTTCTTATACAGGTCAAACGTTTTACAAACATAATCTTACCACTTACATAACTAATACAATAGGTAAGTACATAAAGTCATAAAATAGAATACAGTCTCTTACAGATACTTCCCGTAAAGATCAAAATGTGAGGAAGATCACAACGTGGCACGATAGTTCCGACTCCGACTGATCCGACTTTGAAAGAGATTAAGGCTGAGCTGTTTTGAGTTTGAGTCACGCGTTGGCCACGTCGCCAGTACCTATATAAGTCAGATCGCGTCGGCATACTAATGTATCTACAACTTAAGTGCTGATGTTCCGGAATACATCAAATACATTAATATTGCCCGCTTACGGGTTTAAATACATTCCTACTTTAGATCTTGACAAGTACCTACTAACTTTTTATGTTTATTTTGCAAATTAAATTATTATTATGTTAAAATTTATGTTATATTATAGCTACTTACTCAGCAAACAGCGTTTGACCAATCACTAATTTTCTGATTTCTCATGGACTTGGGTTGAGTAAAAACTCCATGAAAGTATCTAGAATAGTCTGTAGCTATCGCAGAAGATTACAGTGGCCAGTAATTTACGTTATTCCCCATCCATTTAGTTGTAAAAGTACGTTAATACACATCGCCATTTTACTACCCCAAGGTCATAAATCATGTTGCGGTACAGGCTGGTTTCCCACACACCACCCTACAGGCGTCATAAATAATGGATGAGTAAGGATAAAACAAAAATGAAGAACCGCAAATAAAAATGTACGAAAATCCTCGTTAAGACCGATCTAAACACATCTCACTGAATTAAAATATTTTTTACGCTAACAGTTATACAGGGTGGGCCTTAACTGTATACCCGGTTTGTTTCGTCTATATCTCAAAATCCAGCGGGCGGACGGAGACGCGGGGGGTGTGGTAAGACGCGCCATTTCGTGGAAATTTTAGTCGCAATGGAGCCATTCACTGGAGCTCAGCGTGCGGTGTGCGTTCGCGCATATTATGAACGCGCATTTTCTATGAAATACGGCTCTATAATTCCTCTAGCTGATATTGCAGCCCACACAACGACTTTAGGGCTGTGCAGAGGATGTTGATGCATCTGTCGGGGATTAGTCTCCGCCCAAAACCTACAATTTTGTTTGTTGACGTGGCCATTGAGGTGGAAGTTGGCCTCGTCACTAAACAATATGTTAGAGAAATTGTTAAAACGTTCCAGCATTACATTGACAAAATTTAGTCGAAGACTAGCATCATTTGGCTTTAATTCTTGCGTTAACTGAGTTTTCTGAATTTTATAACCTTTAAGATGCAAATCATGATGCAAAATCCTCCTCAAAGTGGTCCTCTTGATATTCAAAGATTGCGCCTTGCAATTGTCACAGAATTATTGTTCCCATAATATGCGCGAACGCACACCGCACGCTGAGCTCCAGTGAATGGCTCCATTGCGACTAAAATTTCCACGAAATGGCGCGTCTTACCACACCCCCCGCGTCTCCGTCCGCCCGCTGGATTTTGAGATATAGACGAAACAAACCGGGTATACAGTTAAGGCCCACCCTGTATTTACCTTTTACACAGAACGATGTTGCTGCCCAGAAGAACGCGATAGCTACGGGAGCCACTAACCACTTAATCTATATATAAGTATTTCAGCTATGCACATTGAGATAAAATTACTTAATTCGCGCACCTCTACTTAGCCCTGAACAATAACCTTTCACTTTGCTTTATAAAGGAAAATGAGGGAACCCATCATTATCCCATTTTACAACGTCCAAAGCTGAGTAGGTAAAAACATTGCTATAATAGGGTTGATTCATAATTTACACCTTCAGTCTCGTAAATAACCAACAAACCTTGTACGAGTATAAGTTAATTTGTTACTTGTTAGTCTTATTCATTAGTTTACAGAACAAACTGCGTTCTGAAACTAGTTTAAAGCTCGCAGACTTTCGCTAACTTATTTACAAAGCAGCAAATTTCGTCAACGAATCGCCGCATCTCCCGACGAAATCGCATCTCAATAAGTACGTAAGTATGTAACTTCATTCCTGTGTATGTCAGGGGATCCTGAGGCGGTTCTATTTAAACAAAAATTGGGGATCAAGGATATTTGACAGGTTACATTTGGTAAAAATGTGTTAAAAGCTTCATAGTGACACAGCGATCGGACTTACTAATCAGAAAACAATAAAAATAAAGGGTTGTGAATACCTTATATGAGTGTAAATTTAAAGCTTACTATACTAAATCAAACACACAATGAGCTCTTAAACAAGTAGGTACATAATAGATATTAGTAAAGTCTACCTATATCAGTATCCTATACCTGGGAAACCTACCGAACGAGCGTCTCCAGAAAGCCAATTTAGTTTAGAGCAGTATGAGAAACTCGCTTGCTCACAGCATCTCACAAGACTAGATGCTGTAATTTAGCAATTAACTGTATTTCCTTGAACAAACTGGATATTTTTTTAATCATATCAAACATAACGTCAAAGAAGAAAATGCTTTTGTTCTAATATTTAATCATGGACTCTGCAGTAAATTAAGCGCAATTTGCAATCCAAACCCCGAAAATCTACTTAGCCTGCATCATTCCCACCACGGCTGCACTCTCCCCCAATCACCCCAATCTACTCACCCCACAGGAACATAATTAATTCTTGGAAAACTGGTACAATGACTACGCTTACCATGCAAACATATTATTATTGTAAATTCATCGACGATTATTATATGAACGCCGAACGATTTCGATATCGTTAAATTTTTCACGTGGTATTCGTAGCTTTCGTTGGAACGGAAATGATTCTGCTCATATAAAATGTTACGCCTGTCCGCTTGTTCCAATATTTACTTGGAATCCGATGTTGCCGTTGTATGAATAAATTGTGGAAAAATTGATCGAAAGGATTGCTCTCCCTTTGTATAGGTTCAATGTTTTTATGGGAATATTTTATTTGTTGAGGGCTCGGTTCTACAGAACAGATACAGTTGACAAAACACATAGATGTGGAAGGCCCTTTCTATCAGAATAAGGATATTTCGCGGCTTACGTTGTTTTATTTATTAATTAATAATAAATAAATATTGCTGGACAACTAGCCCCGTTATAACTTTTTAAACTATCATGGTTTTTACCTATATTTGAATGAGAAACGGGTAACATACCATGAATTAATTGTTTTTGAGTTTTCCGATATTTCGACACTGTTGCAAGCGCCATGTTCACGGACAAACTGATGACACCGGCGGGGCGGCGGGTAGGCATGATGATGATAAAACAATTAAATCATGGTATGTTACCCGTTTCTCATTCAAATATAACTAGCCCCGTGGTAACCTCGAAACTCATGTTACGGGTGCTAGTAGATTTCTGATATACCTAATAGAATATTATGAAAAACTCGGAACAGAATATTATTTTAATACGCTACTAAGAGAAAAGAGGTGCTCAGCCGGGTTTGAACTTACGTTAAGTTAGCCACAACGTTTAAATTATCACAAATTTTCACACCCGATTATGCCTATTCATTGGCAACTGCCGAACCAAAATATATATCCGAACTCTGCAGACATCATCGATTGAATTTTAGATTTATAGACATCCGCTTCGTCTAATGAATCGCGAATTTTCTTCTGAGAGAAAATTATATGTTCCGGAAACGTGATAGCAATGCTCTGCCAAGCTGTAAAAGGACTTAAAATAAAGACGATGCGGTTACTGCACCATATTCTTTTTAATGTAATCAGCCTTCTGACGTTCAACCATTTATTTATTTATTTAGTATAAAATCCAGAACATAACTAGTAGGTACATTTCCTTAAATATTTCCAGTTGTATCGGTCGGATGCGATAGATAAGAATGTCCTTGAATGTGTCGGTACCAAGATTTATAGCATAAAAGTAGTCCTTAGCATCACACATTAAGTTTTACTTTACAAGCTTTCATAAAATATATCTAACTCACACTACTTCGGTTGCATTTCGCATTTAAACGACCTAAGTATAACAGATTAAAATGGGTAACCGAGTTTCCCTACCTTTGAGCAAAAACGAACTTATGTAATCGCATCCTAAATTGAGCATCCATGCATTATTCATTAACCTTGTTTGGGGCTGACTTAATCCGCCCTTTTCAAGAACTTACGTTAAGTATCAAAAAATAATTTCTTGTTTTTTTAATTTTATTTTTTATCCGGTGATACGGGGTGTGGTGTCCCTTTGGATACCTGGGAGTACTGGTACCCCAGGTACTAGACATACATCTTGGCGATGAGGTTAATTCTCGAATAGTTGTAAATTAGATTATGCTATATTATAGAAATAAAAATTCAATCATTTATTGTTATTATTCCATTGTCCAAAAATGAAACATTTCAATGGACTTTAATCGACTTCTTCTTTAAATACTAACTTAATTGTGTAACAATAGGTAGGCACCTACTATAAAATAAAAGAACAATCGTGTTATAAAAGTAATCTAAACGACACAAGAGTGCAATCTCGGATTTAAAGCACACAAGGACACTAAAGCTTAAAACGTACCTAAGTAATGTAAGTCTCGATCCAATTGTAAATAACATTGCAGACTCTCTTCAAGAGTCTTATCCTCTGCAATAATTCGAGAACATGAAACGAGTGCGCCGATGGCCCTGAATGGACATTCCAATTTACTTGGTGAGTTCTCAACTTATAGAGGATTCTAAAAGTGCCCAGCGCCAAACTTTAGCGTTGGGTTGGTTTGGATTGGCGTAAAATAATTGGTAGCCTACGACCAACTCAGAACTAAGTAAGTACCTATACTTAGGTACAAAGTACTTATATTTATACAAAAACACATCGTGGAGAAGATTCTATGTAAACCGATGATTTTTGTTCCATAGCGCCATCTAGTTTAAAACGTATGAACTACTTAGCACAATAATGAAGTTATACAAGTAAATGTCACTGGGCATAAAGCAGTACAGAAATAATTTTGTAGATGGCCTTGTAATACATTTTTATTAAATGTTTCAATATAATATATTCGAAAAGCTAGAACTATTCGGATATTAAAACAAATAAAATAAAATGAACTAGGTATTCTTTTTTGGGGCTAGATGTTAGTTGCTGTGTGAATTTTCCAGCATTTTATTATTATGTGTAATAATGACTTTTATAACTCATATAACTTATATTAATACTCAACATACATTTTACTAAAATAGGTTTTATAAAAAAAATATTTGGGTAATTATTATATCATGTTTAAGCGCAGCGTTAATAGTATATACTTTACACACAAAGATACATATTTTTTATGAGACAAGAAAACCCAGAACACCCGGGACAAACATTTGCAGATGGAACAAATTTTTGTCCTTTTAAAAACTTTTTCTCTTTTAGTTGGCAGCACTTAAGCTGTCATTATCAATTCGTCGCAAAATTTGGTCTGTCAAACAAAAATTGTCAAACAAATACTCTCTCGATGCCAAATTATTTCGTTTGCTCTATTTTACCAAATTCTGGCCTTTTTACAACAATACGTCGAGATTGAGTTAAACGCGATCGCGTAAGCCTTTTCCCTTTCGTAATGGGTTGAAAAGCACCAGAGACGTGAATGTTTTCCTTGTAAAGTTTTGGTTGAAAAGTGACAAGATGTTTTGTTATGTTTTGCTTACGATTTCTTCTAATAAACTTCTATTACTTGAATCTACGTGGTGTAAAATTCATTATCTTGATCAGTGTTAAATTGTTGTTGTGATCAAATACCGGTTTTCCGTGGTAATATTGTTTGTGTTGTGATCTGGTGAGGTTAGTTTTTGTTCCCGCTATTTTGGGGCTTCAGGCCTTGTTTGCCCATAGCCCCAATGCTTTATACCTGTCTGCGGCTCGGTGAGTAATAGCTTATAAGTTTTCTATCACAGGACTTCCAAATTATCGTAGTTTTTTATGTAAATTATGTTGTTGTTTACCATTCTATCTCCAAGATTTTGTGTTGATCAATATTGCAAATAATCTTGTTTTACGAAATACTATACCATGTTTTATTAAAAAACAATACTCTAGATTATTTCTTTGCATAAAATTGATTTCATATTGTCTAAACTATATAAATGTTGTTTATTTTCTTTATGCCTAAATAGAGCTTTCATACATAAAATGGAAATTATACATAAGGTAAGTGTTTGCTTTTGGACTTTATATTATATAAGAGATAGAAATGGATTATGCTCAATTCATTCATATTGATTCTCAGGTTCAATTCCTGTAGTAAATTAAATGATAACTCTTCCAAATCGGAGTAAATATTCATAAATAACCTTGAGAAGGAGGTTTTACCTAATTAATAGTGTCTAAGTAGATATTTCAATTCAATAATGCCTAATATGACTGGTTCGATTCCTAGCTCATGTTGGCATATTTCACACAAGTTCGACTCTTGTCTGAAATTAATTTAAATGGTCAGTGGAGATTACCATTCCCATACATAAAATTAGAATATGGCAAGTAGTGCCTAGAGGTACTGTATACTTCTGTTAAGACGGGTTTGATTCTTAATTACAGTTGAAACGATAAAAATTAGTATGCCGATTGCATAGGTTCAAATCCTATACATGGTAAAACATGTTCTGTGTCATCCAAAGGAATCCTTCTTTTAGTGCAGGTTCAATTCCTGCCTGTCATTATTATTGACATGATTTTCTTATTACAGTTTCTTAGTTATTTAAGATGAGGCTTGTGACTGGCATTACTGTGAGTGCTGGTTAGAGTATTAATCATACATAAGGTGATTCCTAAAATGTGGGTTCGATTCCCGCTAACAATAATCATTTTAGTGCAGGTTCAATAATTTAATATTTCAAGATTATCAGGTTCGATTCCTGGGTCTTGAAAATGATAAGGTGGCTTTGAGTAATAATTTTGGGTAAGTGCCTATCAAATAAGGTTTGCTTACTTTATCATCACTATATTACTATCAATATATTATTAGTTCTAGGTTCGAATCCTAGCCAAACCAAGTTTTGTTTGTATAAAATAAAACTGGATTTTTTTTTTAATAAAAAAACACAAACTATAGATTTGAAAGGAATTACTTAGAAACTAAGTACTGTCATATATAATTGTTTGAAGTTGTTTCTCACAAACTGCTGTGAAACCAGAATGTCTAAGGTTCGAGTCCTAATGACGTATTATAAGTTTATGTATATATAATTATTTGGTAATCGATGTTCCATTCTTAGCTATACTAAGAATGGAACATCGATTACCAAATAATAAAGCACTGGGTTCGATTCCCATTCAAAACATCTGGAGTATGAAAACTTTGTTTATTAAAGTTGATTTAGCCTTAACCTACACATGCAAGTATTTCAAATTAAAACAGACTATTTGTTAGACAAATTTGGGAGCCCTAAGTCGTTTTAATTAACTTAGGTAGGGACTAACTTTTTATTTATTTAGTTATTATGGTGCTATTACATAAACTGTAGGACTATTATTTTTTTCAGTTATGAACTTTAGATGTTATTATATTGTTTTGTTATAAATAAAGTTTTAAAGTCAGTGAAAAAAGAGTGAAATAAAGATTGCGAATTGTTCTGTCTCATTATTTACCCATCCTGTCCCTATCATTCCCAAACTTAATTTGTAGTGTAACTAACACATTCAGTGCCCACACACACACACATACTTGTACATACAATTGTGTGTTATGAGCACTGATTGTGTTAAGTACTTTTTAAAAATTTATAAAGTTTTTAAAAAGTATTATCCATTCGGGTTAAACCTGGTATCATAACTGAAGATATAGCGAAATAAAATAATTTAGTCACAGTAGTTTTATTTCCCCTATCCCCAGGTAAAAGGTAATTAATTTTTGGTTTTTCCTCACAGTTCCAGCTCAGTTTATCCCAGGAAGGACGGGTGCTGGTTTGCTAATACTTAACGGATTCACGTTCTATATGAAGAATCACCAAGCTCATGGCAAGAAACAGTGGTACTGCTCCTCCAGGGACGTACACGGCTGTCGGGCTGACGTCATCACATACAAGGGCATTGACGGAAGAGATTATATATCCATATTCAGAGGAAGGCATATTCACACGCCACCCCGCTTAAGACAATGTCATGACGGTAGATTTATAAGAGAAAAAGATAGTAGACAATCACTATTGTGAAAATTACAATTTTATAAAAATGAATATTAATTATTGAAAGTAAAATATTATATGAAAAATCATGTACTTATTGAAGATTTTACTTCCAAGCATGTTTCTAGGGACCTGCTAGATTTTTAGGTACAGATGTAATTTTTGTGAATGTTTAGAATTATAGTATTGATATTAATAATAAGTTTTATTTTTTTTACAATGGTTTTATAGTTTTATTTTACCCCGTATACAATATACATAATAAAATTTCCTTTCCTCCTTAAAAGAATAATAAAACCATTTTGATTTATTTGAGCAACATCATTTATTTTCTGTTGAATAAAGAAATCTTAACAAAGTAACATAATTATGTATCTTACACATCCCACTATCTACGCATTAAACACAACCTTAATTAACATTACTTATGTACCTAATCTTTAAATGTGCTAATTTGGTTTATATTTTAGATATCTACTACCTCCCCTCTCACCGCACTGGCAGCATGGTAATGATATTCAAGGACAATAAGTTCTGGATCAACAACCGCTACCAGAACACCATTAACTGGACCTGCAGAGACCGCAAGAGATTGGGATGCAACAGCTGTGTCCAAACCACTTCTGAAGGAAGGTACCTCAAGCACAAAGGATACCATAATCATGATGATAACTACACTAAAGACAATTTCAATGATTGTTAAAATAACTTAAACAACAATACAATATTTCACTTTCAAAATTTTCGTGAGTTATACTATTCATTTTAAAAACGGGAATTACTCACGTATTTACACAGGAGTTAAACAACTCTCGACGTTTCGACCATAACAAGAGCAGTCTTTATCAGGAGGAGTGAGCGTCCCGCCGTGCACCGTCTCCTCTCAGGTCGCGCGCACGGTTCTCACAGTGACCTGAGAGAAGACGGGGCACGGCAATGGTCGAAACGTCGAGAGTTGTTTAAACTCCTGTGTAAATACGTGAGTAATTCCCGTTTTTTAAATGAATAACAATACAATAATTGTTAACACTACTTGTGCCCATGACACACGCCGTGCACTGTGTGGCGGTGCTTGGGCATTGAATGTGCTATAATATTAAAGCAATAATGTTTAATGAGGTGGTAATATAAATAAATAAAATAAATAAAATAAAATGTCTTTATTTCAGATCACGATCCATAGCAACTTAAATCTAATAAACAATAATACAATGTAAAGTAACTTAAAAATTAATTCAAATATACATAGGTATACATGTAGGTACTTTAGGTTGATGAACCTAAGTCAGGCGGCAATGTCTATCCAACATTTATACATATTGGTGTTTAGTAATCTTTCTGTCAGACTTCTAACGATGGTGTTATTACTCGAGTAAACCCTGGACAGGAAGCCTGCTATCCTTTTACGCTGTATAGCATTAAATGAGTCGATCCGAGCTTCCGTGTACATCTCAGAAGCGCTGCAGAAGCGCTTCAGGCCCATGAGGTGTCGGAAAATGTTGTTATAGGTCACTCGGAGACCATTATGCGACTTTTTGCTATACTCTGTCCAGAGCTGCATCGTATAGAATGTCTGACAGAAAGATCTAAACAACGTCAGTCTTACGTCCAATGCAGACTTATTAAATTTCCTAGCAACCATATTGCCCACTACACTGAGGGCTCGGCGCTGTCGTTCTATATCCAAGTCGTCTTTTAGAGTTGAAGTCACAATGTGACCAAGGTACTTGAAGCAATCAACAACCTTAACAGTTTGACCATTGATGCAAACCGCAGGGACATTGTCGGGTCCTTTACCATGCCTAAACACAACCATTTCCGTTTTTTTAACATTATAAATAAGGTCATGTTCTTTAGCGTAATGTTCGCATATTGCAGTGAGTTTTCTTAGACCTTTAATCGAGGGGCTGAGCAGCACCATGTCATCAGCATAGCTCAGGTTGTTGATATACCTATCATCCAACCTGAGCCCAACTGGAGTGCTGCTCAGCTCCACGATTAAGTCGTTTACGTATTTGTTAAAAAGATCAGGAGAAGTAACCCCCCCCTGTCTTACTCCGCAAGGCAGTCGGTAGCTGTCCGACAGTTCCGACCCCCACCTGACACTGTTGGTCTGCTCACGATACCAGAACGCAAGAAGATCAACAATCCCAGATGGAACACCATCTCCTGGGTCTCGTAGTTTCTTCCACAGTATGTCATGATTAAGCGTGTCAAATGCACGGCTTAGGTCTAAGAAACAGGCATACACTGTCGTCTGTCTCTGCTTGTAATAACCAACTACTTGCTTCAGCGAGTAGATGGCCATATCCGTCGACACATGCTGACGAAAACCGAACTGGCCGTCGTCACATTTTAAAGAGCTTAAGTGTGAATGAATGACGCGTTCAAGTACCTTGGCCACAATTGTGGCCAGAGAGATAGGCCTATAGTTAGCCATGCTCGAGATATCTCCCGTTTTGTTCTTTATTATGGGCACAACCAACGTTCTAATAAGGTCTACTGGTAGGTAACAATGCCTCACGCAGAGATTGAAAAATCGCGCTAATACCTCACAGATGTGATGCCCCGCATACTGAAGATGCTCTATACTTAGTCCATCATGACCCGGAGACTTACCACGCTTCATTCTTCTTAGAATTAGTTCTAGTTGTTTCGGTGTAATTGTAACTTGGTGAGTTCCCGAGTCATGATGATGATGATGACCCAATCCGTGGTTCACAGTAGTGCTTTGTCTTGCCTGATCAACTTTGAAATGCTTTGTAAAAAGGTTTGCAATTACTTTCTTGTCTACTTCACCTTCCACACTCACCGGTAAGCTATTTTTAGGATTAATTTTTTTTTGTTTCCTTCCAAAAATCCCTAAAGTTTCCTGAGCTATGATGACGGGCCATCACCTCCATTTTAATACGATCCTGATTGGTTTGGACATACTTAAGCGCGACTTTAAACTCTCTGCGAGATGCTGACATATTTTCATAGTAGTACCCCGAGCATGGCTTACCATATTGAACCCATACGGTAAAATGCTGTCTAGCCGCAGCATGTAAATCTTTAACGTGAAAATTCCATCCCGTTAATTGTCTATGTTTTAATTTAATTTTACTATAACAACTGGATTCAGCAGCTGATTGCAGAATTGTAACTATATCACAGTATAAATTATCTATATATTTCAAATGAGAATTATTATTACATAGTCTACTTATATGTAAACATTCCATTTTACAACTATTATCATTATTATATTTATTTATTAATATATTAAATTTATTATCACAGTCTAAAGAATATTTATCTATTTGGTCTTTCTCCCTATGTCCCCATATATATTTACTGGTACAATTAACATTATCTAATATAATTTCTTTCGGCCTTATACCGCTAAAATTACAATTAACTACTAATGGGAAATGGTCTGACCATAAACAATCATACTTTATATAAATGTTAGTCACCATGCTATCCGCGGCGGCGGTCGCCAGGCAGTGGTCTAGCCAGCGACAGGTCCCGTGGGCCTCACTCACAAACGTGTAGGTAGACGAATCGAGTCTCTGGGTATCTATACACTGTAAAAATTGATCATCGCAATAATCGTTCAGCTCTTTCCAAAAAAGAGTTCCCGGGTGCGCGTTAAAATCGCCTAACATTAAAACGCATTCTGTCTCCGAGTTTTCAACCATTGCACTTACACACGCAAGGCACTGAGTGAATTCCAAAAGATTATCCTCACAATTTGTAGGCATGTATAAACAAAACACAAGTAGACTCCGGTCACCACGCACTAATCGCACTGCTGCTATTCTATCGTTATCGCACGGTATCACTTCGACTTGTGTAAACAAGCTAGTACGCCATAGAAGCGCAATTCCCCCGTACGGGCGCCCGCGTATTATCCCAGCAGATGTGTCTATTGATGATTTTGCAAAGCAGCCAAATTCCTTATCAATACTGTTAACAAAGCATAAATCATGTGGCATAAGCCAGGTTTCCTGCAGGGCAATGACGTCATAGTTCTTACATAACTGTGTTACGTGCTGAATAGATCTCTTTAGAGATTTACAGTTAAATGACACAATATTTATATTTTCTTTTTGTTGTACTAACATCTTGGTTTATTAAGGGCAGCGGTGTCATTCTTATCAGATCGAGGTTGACGATATTTTCTAAAAACCAAATTTTGAGGCCAAAAATCTTTTTGAAGGTATTTACCCAATTTTGAAGCCAAAACAGTTATTTTAAACGAGTTAAAATTTGTTTCCCGGT
This sequence comes from Chloroclystis v-ata, assembly GCA_963691955.1. Lineage (NCBI taxonomy): Eukaryota > Metazoa > Arthropoda > Insecta > Lepidoptera > Geometridae > Chloroclystis > Chloroclystis v-ata. The sequence goes on along the minus strand of OY829898.1, from coordinate 8,555,801 downwards.
TTTGATTTAATAATTCGACGGCAAAGCATTCTTCATTCATCTCCTTTGTATATTCTACTATATCTTTTTCTGATATATGTTTTTTAGCACGAGACAGATATACATATGCATATGATTCTACAGCCTGAAGCCTGTTAGAACTTGGCAGGGTGCCTCGTTCATTTCTGTATCTATACACACGCTTCTTTCTATTGACAATTGTAAAACCGTCGTCGTCTTTCTTAAAACGTGACTCACGGGACTTGCTATGAATCGTGTCTGTTAAAATATTTCTAAAGCTAGGTTTATTCTGCACATCTTTTGTACAACTCGGCTGGTTTTGACATAACGTTAAGTGTTTATCCTCTCCGCTCTCCGAAGACATCCGATTAGCGAGAGTGCGGCCGCGCACTCGGGGCGCACGCGATGACGGCGTGCGCGCTAGGCCCGGCTCGGGTGGTACTCTCGATTTTATGTTCGCGCTGCGCTGGAATTTGTCAGATATTTCACTACCCACAACTTCTTGCGTAAAATTTGTGTTTACAATGTTTCTGGGGTTCTTATCCTCACGATAAGACTCGAGAAGCAGGTCTTTTTGCAGTTTACTGCTGACGTTGTAAGTCTGTCTAAACTCTGACAATATTTTCTTGACATCTTCCAGCTCGCACTTTATTAAATCCATATCTGAAGATTGTACAGAATTTGGACTATTTCGGGCGTTCGACTTTAGACAGGCCACATCCTTTTTTAGTAAGGCCATTTCTTTCAAAAAGCTTGTAATGTCGATATGGTCAAATGACACAGCGGGTAATTTGTTTAAGTTTTTTGCTACGAAAATCGGATGACTTTCGGGGTCAGTCTCTTTCAAAATTTTAATAATTTCTTGTATACTTTTCTGTTCTGTTCCTTCCTTTCTTCTCATATATTTTTTATTAGTCGCCAATACTTTATAGGTGATATATCTAGCCTTCTCGATTTCGTCATAGTTATAAGCACTAAGACAAATCTGCAATATACTTGTCTCCGGTAGGGTGTCGACTTTATTACTCAAAAAAGCCAACAGTTCATTTATTATCACTTTACATTCTTTACAACATGTTTCACAATTAATTTCACCGTTTCGATTAACGGCTTCGTCGGAGTTATTGTGACTAGGCGATCGTACCATCGGCATGGTGCGTGCGGTCAGAGAGACAGCGCGGAGCGGACTGAGACAGCGCGGAGCGGACTGCTCCGCGCTGTCTCAGTCCGTAACTGTGTATACTATGTGTGTAACTGTGTATACTATGTATTTTTTTTGCATCTTGAACAGATCTGAAGCAGCTGAATACTGCAATGCATTTTTTAATGGACTTATGATTTATTTCAACATTCCATTTTATATTTATTTATTTATTTTATAAACATTCCAATCGGATGTGAGTCATTTACTTTAGAATTAAGTTAGACAACATTCTCTAAAATATTGTTTTTTTATTTGTAATTCATTACTTATAAATTGCCAAATTCATGCCAAATACTCTGTAAAATCTGAAGCAAATAAATTTTGTATTTGTACTTAATATATAAATATTAAGCTATTATTTTAAGACTCGCTTTTTGACTAGCATGTAGCAATTTGTAATTTTTATAATAAACATAGAAAAATTATAATTTTATAATAGAAAAAGAGAAGAAGGAAGAAATGTATTTCCATACTCAATATAACTTAAGTTAATTGTAAGTAGGTACTTACTTCAATGTACTTAATATTATATATATGAAAGGAGTTACATTTTTATATTTTTACCGAATAGTACTCGTATTAATGTACCTAATATTAAGTATTTTATATTATTTTTCCTTTAAACTGTGATGTTTATTTGTTAAACTTAACCTAGTCAATTTTACTTAGTATCTTTCTTACAATTCTTGTGCCAAAATAAGTTATACTATGTTTAATTGTTTTAAAATGTATTAACATTACAAACTGCTAAACTGTATTGTTTTCGTGTTTGTATAGCTTTTTTTTTAATATCCCAAATCATACTTGTCTATTATAAAAATAAAACTATTTAATGTAAGTTGAATTAAGAATGGTGTGTTTTAATTAAAACTTAAGAATTCAAAAATATTAGTAACCCTAGTAGGCCTAGCTCACCATTGTCGCCTCGTAACGCATACGATAATAGTCGTCTCATTTCGCGACCGGACGCCCGTTTTTATCACACTACCGTTATTTATCTAACCACAGTATATTACTTGACTTAGGAGCTAAACTTATCATCATTTCTGTCATCGAACGTCCACTGCTGGACATAAGCCATTAAGGCAGCCTTGACTAGATCTTCTGTCCATCTTGTTGGTGGAAGTCCGACGCTCGCGATCCTTGGTGAACTTTTCGGCCCCATCAGACATCTTAATATACTAATTAAGTATTTAATTTTCGCATAGTCGGGAAATCCACGAACCTTTATATATGATTTTACAGTAAAACTTACTACAAGATACATATTTAACCACCAATAAAGCACCAATCAGGTATTAACACAGCATATGTTTCAGTTCTCATGGTGAAAGGTAGACACGGCAAGGATTTGCTGATGCTCAACGGTTATACGTACTACCAGCACAAGCTGCTCAGGGACGGTTTCCGCTGGAGCTGCACACAGATGGGGTCAAGGTCCTGCCGCGGGTTCCTCCACGTGACCAGTGAGATGCTGGTGATTAGAGCACAGACGGAGCATACGCATCCACCGTCCACTTATCTACTGGAGAGGTACAAATCTGGTGTCAAAATTGTGAGTATTTCTATTTTTAAATGATTGGTTTCAAGCTTACTGTGGACGATCACTGTAGCGCAGCAGGCGATGGTCTGTTGCGACGCAGGAGGTTGCGGGTTCGATTCCCGGTCTGCGACCTTTGTGGGGCAGCGGCTGAAGGTTGCCGGTTCGATTGCCGCTGAGATTATAAAATAAATAATAGATATCTGTTAAAAAAGTTGAATTGAATAGACACAATTTAATGAAGTAAATATTATTATGTACCAGCTTACAGCAACAACCAAACAGCCTGGTATGCACAGTGATTATACCCTCCCTCAAAACCTAAAATGGGTTCTACTGAAGAGACCCTTACCAACTATTCGGTTTTATATAGATTGTTATGATGATGATGATATAACAACAGCTGTTATTTTTGAAATATTAATAATATTGTTTTCTTGTTTTAGGAGAGACGAATCCAAGAAAATAGGCGCCACTCCGACAATAGACATGGGATAAACCCCTTAGCCCTTAAAATAGGAAATATTCAAGGACATGTAGGATTTTAGTGTGCCTTCCCTAACGAGTTCCTTTGTAAGTAGAATTATAATAAAAAAAACAAATAAATGTAAGTACAATAAGATATATAAAATACGCAATAATATAATAATTTAATTGAGTAATAAATTAAGTACATTTTTACACTTAGTAAGATGTCTTTTGACTACTGGCTGACTTAGAAACTGACTATACAAATAATAATGTAGCTGTTTACCTACTTTTAAATTTTCGTTTAAATTAAAAATTATTTATCTGTATATTTTCGATTAGAATAATAAATACGTTATGGTTTGATCTTAAAACAATTGTAGCATATTAGCTTGTAATGTCTAATGTATTCGTCTTTGACAGCTGCCGAGATATCACAGAACCACATTTACCACGATCAAGTGAAAATTGAATTTGTTACATCTCAGAGGGGTCGCCAAATATTGGTTCGCGATGGTGTCAAATATCAGCTTCAGAGGAAAACTAAATGTGGTTGGATGGTATGGAGATGCGCAAACAGAAGATTATGCCAATCCATTTTAATATTAACATGCGATTTGAAAGTAAGCCGACTCGACAGACATACTTGTCAGACTAATTTTGATGTACTTCCACCTAAATCGTTATAAGACTTTCTCGTCCCCTAAAGATGTTTGAAATTATATAGGTGGTTTTATATTAGAAATTAAATGTAATTTGATCTCACTGTTTTAAACTTAAATAAGTTGGCAGCTACTTATGGTCAATTCTTATCACTACCAAGATGGACATTTTGAATCAAGTGTTTTAATTCTAAGAAAATACTTCTAAGAAAATTGCGATAATTATGTAGTTTTGGTGATTATTTCTTTTGGTTTATGCTATATTACAAATTTATTAATGAAATAGGTAGGTACGTATCGTCCAATGGATTGATTGGCACATAGCGCATTTTTACTAGCAATTTACGTATGACTTCAAGCTATTATGTATATAACGGCAAGCTCTTATGTACATATTTTCTTAAAATTATGCTTGTTGGTATTAAGTATGCTTTACCTATTTTAAATATAGGTAATCGAATGCTTGATATAAATCAATAAAAATGGAACTTTGTAGAGTCGCGTACATATTTAACATCAAATTGTATTATAATATCCAATACAAACGTATTATATTGTACGTATGTTGTAACTATTATTCCTTGGCAATACCTTAGTAATAAAACATAGACATACATTTATTTTGTATATCATTGAATAAGTACTTAATAGTCTGTTGCGGTTTCCTGAAAACTTTCGTATCTATCATAAATTGTAAATATCTAGTGATTGTAAATAAGATGTTTCCAATGGAATATACGAATGCGTAGGTAACTATGTAGTACGAGGAGATATTTCTCCTCGTATTAATATTACATTATAATATTAACACAATTAAGGTATTTCACTTTCAAAATTTTCGTGAGTTATACTATTCATTTTAAAAACGGGAATTACTCACGTATTTACACAGGAGTTAAACAACTCTCGACGTTTCGACCACAACAATGAACGTGAGTAATTCCCGTTTTTAAAATGAATTAAGGTATTATTTAAATAAAATAGTCCGTTTTAGGTCAGCCGGTTTTATGAGTTAAGTTTAGATTTAAGGTTAAATACTTAGTTTATTTATTTTTAAATATGTAATAAAATTAAAATGTAGTGTGCAATATAATTTGATATTTTAAATGATATCAATGTCATAACAATCAGCAGCTTGTGAAAGGTTGTCATTAGGTTGGATTTAATTATTATTGAATAGATATTCTATTTTAACAATAGTCTGACTCATGTGTCGAATTTCCGTTTTATCTTAAATATTTTAAAACTCCGACACAAAAAGAGGTCGTTTAGTAAAAAAAAAATGTTGTGTACAGAATCAAAATGTGAAACAGCTAAATAGAATCGGTTTAACTAAATTTTTTAATTTGGCAACATAGTTTAAGAAAAGATCATGTCTAAAATATTTTGAAGGTGCAATTAGTTCTTGAAAAATTATATTAATTACTATATTTAATATTTACACTATTACATTGTATACTAAAACGCATAAATGTAACGCTTATATATTTTTTTTTTCACTACTAAAACCTTAACCATTAACTATACCGTTACTTTTTAAGTTATAAACCTTCAAGGAATTAAGCTTACCTAATTGAAATTGTTTTTTATTATAATTTCATATATATTTCCCAGTGGAATTCTACCTTAACAAGTCGGGCAGAGTGAACATTCGTTTGAACGGGTATATCTTCTACAAGCACTACAAACTGCGGGACAACGTCCACCATTGGAGCTGCACTTCCTACGCAGCCAAGAGTCGCTGCAAAGCCTTCCTTGTCATCACTGATAACCTGAAGATCGTGAAAGCTGATGTCAATCATACTCACGCGGCGAAAATCGAAAACAACAGTGGGAAACGCAAACATTTATGCTAAGTCGATTATCACACTGGCACACGCCTAGATGCGTGCATTATATTCTTCGCGGCTGCGACCAGACGATCAGGCGACCTGCTTATTATGAATTTCTCTGGAGCACTAACAGATGCCACGACCGCGTGCTCAGAGAACCGCATGTCACCATGGTCGCGTGGTTGTCTGGTCGCTACTATAAGAACGGAATACTACCTTTAGAACGTTTACAATGTTAGAACACGTTGAGACGGAGATCTGTTTAAATATATAAAATACACAGAAAATGCATCCACGCGCGTAAAAATTGCGTGATAATCGCTGCTTTAGTTAAGTAGGAAAATCAAATTTATGTATATACGCACTTATGTGGATTGTCGTGTCGTGACAATGGTCGACATCAGAATTCTCGATCTTTAGCTTATCCAAGTTCGTCCTGTTGTAATTTTCTGATGGAAATTATTAGATTTACTTGACTTGTAAGTAACAACTGTAAATTATATAATGTACGTACTCACGTGAGAAATGAGTAAACTATATATAAGGTTTGTTAACCCATTTCTGCATTGGCCATACCTATTGGTATGAGATTTCTTCAAGGAACTTGAAGTTTGATGTAACCCTTAGATTTTGAAATGTTTAACTACGCCATGTATGTACCCGATATGTCTAAGGATACCTATATATTATTATGTAACTTTTTCGGATTGCTGTTTTTTTTATTTGATGAGTGATTTTTACTGTAGATATCGTTTTTAATGTAAAATTCCGGATGAACCATGTAGGTATCTTTTGTTTTATACTAAGTCTATTTAAAACGTTATTTAAACACCTATGTAGTTACGATCTCAAGACTGTCTTGCGTCATAATCACAATAGCATTTTAAGTATTCGTTAATTAATTTTACGTACCATTTTACTAGCTATTTATTTTGGTCACGTAATCTATTTAATTAGGTAGGTACCTAACTTTAATTTATTTTAATCTAATTTCAACGATTCAACAGTTATGTAATCAATGAGTTAGTACCTGACTTAAAAAAAAATAACATGGTAGGTAGGTACCAGTGTTTTTTAATGTTTTTATTGAGTCTTAATCAGGTCTAAAGATTTTTTCACTACACAAGTTCATTGTTCATCTTGACTCTGTACTTGATGATTTTTTAAAATAAATAATCCAAAATAAAACTTTATTCTTTTAATTTAATATCTTATTCCAGTCCCCAATATTAATCCACCAAGAGAGAGTTGACTTGAGCACGAAAGGTTCCGTACCAATTTTTTTGTGTTCCGTGGTCTACACTCGAGAACTTTTCGGCCCCATCGGCCATCAGTTCTCCTCGCTATATGGCCAGTCCATTGTCACTTCAAAGAGCTAATCCGCCGGGATATGTCGGTGAACCGCGTATGTGACGACAATGGATATCTCCATATGAAATAGGTACCTACCCAATTCCAAACTTAGGTTAAAATAGTTTGTTTTTTCTTTTTATGTTACATTTCAACCATCTCGTTATAAGTGACTCATGATAGCACTATCTTATAAACCTCTGTGGTTTTCTTTGTGTTATTGTTATTTTTCTTTTGTAATTATGTTTTTATGTTGTGAAAGAAATAAATAAATAAAAATAAAATAAAAATATATAAAAAAATATATAATGGAGATGGAGGTTGGGCAGATTTAAGTGGCTTTAAATTAGTCTACTACGCCCAGGAAAGGTTTAAAAGGAGAGAAAACATGGGAAAGCGAAACACTTATGGTTTTTATCAATGGGTATAAGAATATATGACACGTAATAACCATGATTTATTTAAACGTTTAATTATTTCTACAGTTTAAAACTTGGTGCATGTTTTGATTGCAGGCCTAGATATGCAGTTCATAGAACAAGTCGATGGAAAACAATTACTGTTAATTAATGGGTTTCCCTTTTATAAAAAATCTACAAATTCGAAAGGAATCAGATGGAATTGCAATAAGAGTTACTGTAATGCGTTTGTACAAGTTACCTTAGACTTTGCTAGTGTTGTGAGATGTAAATGTGAGCACAATCATCCTCCGACAAGGTATACTAAGGCTTCTTGTGGAAAGTACGTGAAGCTATAGATTTGTATTGTATTTCTGTTTATTTTGTAACTTATATTTATTTTATAGTGATTGACTCTCTCTTAAGTTTTCTAAATAATTAGAAAATGGTATAGGAAACATTATTACGTTGTGGTCTTGTAATTTTTCTTTTACTATTTTCTAATTATTTCGTTTGTGTTGTTGTGAATGATTCGTATTTTTGAGCCTATGTACAAAGGCTGGTTTTAAACGATTTTCAATATTATTGCTGGTCTTTTCAAGCAGATTTGTTTGATATAACTTTTATATTAAATGTTATTGTTTTAAATGGATTTATTATTTATTTCATTAATACTTAAGTAATAAAAGTATTATAAATAAAATATTTATGGCCGATTCTGAAAAAAAATGTGGAATATATATAGCCATCAATGTTTTTTAACTCGTGATCGAATGTTTTGTTGCTCAAATCGAAAAAAATATTATAGTGGTCCCCAAGTTTTTCGTGTAAATACATCAATATAATACTAGTAGTAGAAAAATACCCAAATAAGTTATCTAGAACCAGTAACACAAGCTTCGAAATATGGATCCATAAATGGCACAGAGATTTTTATTTTTCGATTAATGAAATAGAGAAGAAGAATATTGAGTCTGAAGTCTATAGATTTCAAAGGCAAAGGCCTACAGTTGCTAACGTTGTATAAATGAATAAGCCTATAGAAATTTTAGCTGGTAAAACAAAGTTCTAACTGCTCTATGTTTCAGTGAATATATTCATGACATCACGTGGTAAAGAGAGGTTGGTGTATCACAACTTTACGTACTACAAGCAGAGCAAGTCACGCCACGGCTTCCGCTGGGGTTGTACCAAGAACAGGTGGCATAAGTGTAAGGCCTTCTTGCACCTTGCCGATGATATGACGATCGTCAGGTGCAATATGGAGCATACACACAGCCCTTTTGGCACTCCTGTGAAAAAGATGTAGTGAATTTCATTAAAAGTAGCCGATAGCTAGATAACGAGGTGTTATGGTGATTGCACGAATGCTAACGTGTAACGTAATAAAATAAAGAAAACAAGTAATTAATACCTACTAAGTACGGGACACTCCCAAACTTAGTGTGACCTGTGTTTGAGGATTCCTTCCAGTCGGAAGGCGTTGAATCCTCAAACACAGGTCACACTATCATGAGCTACATTTACAACATTATGGGTTCTAAACGATTCTCAATATTATTGCTGGTCTTTTCAAGCAGATTTGATTGATTTAACTTTTCTATTAATATTTTGGGACCCATTTAGCCATGTTTAATGTAACACGGTAGCATTCGTGGAGTCAATCGCAGTGTTAGTAGGAAACCAACAAGCGACGAGCCCCTCGCTGCTCACTTTAGTACCTTGGCTGTTTGTTTTTTTGGCATATCTTATATACTAGTTAGTTAAAAAACCTTGCTTTGACCAAGTTATGTAATGATCTTAACAAAATTATTGCATATGTTACTAGTCTAAATTTATATTATATAATAAGAGTTATTAATTAGTTTTTATTTTAAACGAAATTACTTTAAGTTAGCCCAATAGTCAAACGATATCGTTAATGCAATCAATGGTGGTTGATACAAGATTTAAGGAGTAAGGCACGGTAAAGAATAAGGACCAGTTGGTGTTAGATAGTAATACTTAGTTAATTTTGTATGTGAAATAAATTAACTTTACATGAAAAGACTGTAGCAAACTATAAAATCTTAAATGTTTTTTGGTGCTGATTCGTGTATTTTTGTGTAGAACGTGGAAATTTGAAATGTTCCCGTGGCGAGAGATAGCTTACACAAGAACGCTAAAAACTTTAGTAAACTCTTACCTAGGTCTTCTTTATGGCAGTCATTTACTCTCCATACTAACATGACAACCGTCCACATGTAGATCGTGGTCCCAAAGATTTTAGAAATAATAATTCTTAATAATAATACCATTCAATTGACCTGTATTAGGTCCTCTTCAACGTTTGACAACAAATTTATACATTTAATTAACATTTAACGCCCTTCATAAGTGGGGTGGTACCTAATAGTGTTTTAAAAGGTGAAACATCAATAGATCAACATAAAATATATTAATTTCTCAAGTTTGGTTAGAGAGGAAAGATGGTCCGTAATATTAGTTAATAATTAATTTGTAAATAATCAATCTACCATACGTGGTAAAAACACTTCTTGATAAATTCTGTACCTATATCGTCCTCAGGATAATGTTGTACTTGACAGAAACCTAGTCACTTAGTCATTAGACTTACTTAAATATTATAATTGCACGTCTAGCTTTTGTAAGGAATTATTAATGTTTATTCTATATACGTTTATATGTTTATTATTTATTTTTATTGAGCATTGATCTCGTTGCAATATTACTTTACATAAACTTACCTACTAGGTGCTTACATATAAGTAGATATTATGTAGTGTTAACAGAAATATTATCCTGTTAAAATTTATATTTTTCCTACGCATCGATCTAGATTTCTGTTTTAGCGTTTAAAATTGCTAGTATTATTTGATATTTTAAAACAATATACTATGCAAGAGAAGAAAATAAATCTAGCAATAATTATTATTAATAAGTTGAAAAATAAAACAAAAACGAACAAATTAGGGTTGATTGAAACCTCATTACTTATACAATATGTTTTGTTGTAACACCTAGGCATAATTTTAGTCTCATTAAGAGTAGGCTTATTTTAACACAATATTGTATGTAGTTCCTATGAAAAATATTATTTTAAATCTATTTCGTTTTCATGTTTAATAAAAGCCTTACAAAACAATGTACGTATATATTTATTTATATAAAAGCTCAGATTTATAATAACTATCTCATAACAGCTACAAAAAACAATAAGTATTCAATTTCAATTTTCACTTCAACAATATTCAGCAATATATGGGACATTTTTTTTGGTATTCTTAATTTTAAATTCTGGCTTTAAATATTTTTAATTATCTTAAAGCTTTTGGAAATTTTTACCATTTGATTAAAAACAAGTAAGTACTAAGATAGTTGCTTATTCAATATTGCTGTGTTAATTGTTCAGCATCAATTATTTATTTGTATTATTTCAGCGGAATACATCAAGGGATGTCGGGGCGCTATTCTTCTTGTGTACAAAGGTCATACTTACAGTGTCCATAATAGGAACAAGACTGGTGGTTGTCGCTTCAAATGTTCATATACCAGCCGACTCGGCTGCAAAGCGAATGTTCTAGTTTCAGACGATAACATCATTCTGCGATGCTATAATGTACATAACCATAACCCTCAATTAGAAACAGCAACACATCTATACTAGCAAAATAAAAAGGCCGAGTCAATATATTTATTTAAAATTTTAAAGTTTTTTTAATATTTATATCGTCACAATAAAATGTTTAGTTAGGTTATAAAATGCCCCTTTAGTACGCCCTTACGATGATAGACATTTTAAGGATATAATATATTTCTATATATTTTTTCAGCTAAATTTATCCAAACTTGTAGAGGTTCAACACTCCTTATGGTAAACGGGCATACATATAGCAAGCACACGAAAAACAGGAATGGAGGCTACCGTTACAAATGCTCTGGCCATAATATTGGGTGTAAAGCTTCTGTAATGATTTCAGCTGATGAGGTTATTTTACGAGTGTCTTCTAGTTATCAGCATAACCACGAACCGGCAAAGTACCGGCTGTTGTCTAATGGATTGTATATGAAGATTTAAACCCTATAACTTATTAATTTACCTACTAGAACTATTGACAAAGAAATGCTATTACTCCTTAAATGAATGAATGTTTAATTCTAATGTATTTTAAATTGACCTTATTTATTAATTATTATTTCATCTTCCGGACATCATTATCATTACATTATATTAACATTTTTTTTTATTTGATTTTTTGATACCTTAATTATTTAGATTCATTTGAAATGCATCAAATTATAATTACAACAGCTAAAAGGTTAGGTTAGGAACTGGTGATTCAAGTGTGTTGTCCCCAAGCTACTTACACGCTTTCCATTCCAGCAAAATTTATTCAAATTACAAGAGGCGCAACACTCCTTATGATAAATGGGCATACGTTTAGCAAGAACGGAAAGAACAAGTATGGCGGTTTCCGTTACAAATGCTCTAGTCATAATACTGGATGTAAGGCTACTGCGGCTCTCTCAGCCGATGATGTTATCTTGTCTTGTAATAATGAACATAACCACCACCCAGCACAGTACACACGGTTGCCCAATGGCCGGTATGTGAAGCTATAAAATAGGCAAATTTCAGTACTAGGATTACGATTGAACCTTTTGTACTCTACTTTTTGACATTAAATTTCGTTAGTAACAAACCTAAATTCGTTTTATTCTCTCCTTTTACACTGAAAATCCTTGGGTCTTGTTTTGGATCCTGAATCCGTTGTAATCATTGAGAGTTTTGAATATATTATAACTTGCGGATACGCTTATAAATATCGACCATATTTTCTTATAACCTGTTTAGGAAAATATGGTCGATATTAGTAAATCTGTACTGTAAAAATGAGACATTCCGATGTGGTGTATCTTTCCACAGCTGAGGTCAAAACTAGACTTAAGAAAGCATGTTACTTCTAAAATAGAATATAATTAAAAAAACTGCAAATACTTTACTAATACACCGCGGGTAATCTGTGAACATTAAACTGACTTAAGAATATTACAGGTCGCAGCAGAATTCGTGTCATCAAAAACGAAGGGGCAGACGGTAATCTGTGTCGCATTTGCTCCGAGGAAGAGGAGACGGTGGAACATGTAGTGCTTCACTGCAGAGCCACAGAAGAAGCCAGGAAGAAGACAGGATTGAGACGTCTCATCAATGCAACGACTCCGTATGCTACATTGGAAATGCTGAAACGACTCTGCAGATCACCACACCTTCTGCTCCGTTACTTCTATGAGTTGGGATTGGTAGAGCTTTGTTAAGCATTGATATAATGCAATATTCACCAGATGATCTCAAAGGAAATCTTAATTCCGCTTTTAGTAATAGGAAATTATAGAATAATCCACACATAATATACATTTATTCATTTCTAATATGGGTATTAAACACACTTACGAAATCTTTAGTAATGTACTGCACAGTAAAAATAATCATAACAATAATAATACCTAATTAATATTTATTTATATTGGTAGAAGAAATAGCACATACTCGTAGTCACTTGTAATGTAATTCACAATAAGAAAATTCACAATAAAATATACCTAGTTATTAATTCATAAATTTCATTAATCCATATTGGTAGAAAAAATAACACTAAGTCACTAGTAAGTAATATATTGCACAATAATAATAATCTCAAAAAGTTATAGATATTATTAATAAGCTTATCAAAAACATTAACTTTTATTAAAATTATATGTATGTTAGTTACACGATAATTACTTATATCATGTATGTAGCTAAGATCATATTTTTTTAATATATAAATGTTTAAATAATCCTTCTCTATAAAGTCTAACTGTATTAGGTTAAATTAATTGAATCCATATTTCACAACCCTTATTAAATAAATATGTAGTTAAGTATATTTGATGTCGCTGTATTTGGCATTTTTATCGTAATCAACTAAAATAAATAATCAATTATGTAATCACATTTAGCTAAAATGCAGTTAGCATTCTTTATTCCTTATCTTTCACATTGATAATTGTGTTGGTTAGAAAGTGACAGATATATACAATTTAAGTAGGTAGTTATTGTAACTAGAATGCCATATTTATGGTATATTACAAATTTCAGTATTTTCGATTTCTAGTCATTAGAGTACTATATTACTCATTAATTGATGTTTACTTATTAAAAGTTTCCAATTTCTAGTCATAAGGTTACAACATTTATTATAACTTATTAATTGATATTTACTTAATAAATGTTTCAGCTTTCATAAAGTGCATTCTTTTATAAAGAAATTATTTACATTACATTCTTAAAGTCCTAAAATTCTAATCCGTCACCAGATGGTAAAATGAATAGATGGTAAAGTGCCAAAGTGCTTTCGTACCGTGGTAAGCTCGAATCTTGTGTTATAGATACTAGTTGAGACATTTAATTAGGTATACATAGAAAACGTATCATAGAAAATCTTCAGAGCGTAAACATTTGTCCCAGAGCGGGAATCGAACCCGTTAACATTGGCGTCGCAGAAAACTCTTGTCTGCCGCGCCACAGAGTTCATCAAAGCTTATTTCCATAATTTTTATTTTATCTTTTACTGTATAAGAAAAAACATTTTGTCTTTTTCAGTGAAATTTATAAAAAGTACGCGAGGTAATACACTGCTGATGATTGGTGATTATTCGTTCACAAAGCAGAGACAATATAAGAATGGAGGGTACAGGTACCAGTGCTCCGGCCATGGTGGTGGCTGCAAGGCATCTGCAATTCTTTCAGCTCAGCACGTTGTCTTGTCCTCCAATAACATACATACACACAAACCGGCACAGTATCAACTGTTGGACAACGGATTGTATATTAGGATTTAGGAGTTGACCTGAGTGCCTAATCAAATTATGCGCCTACATGTAAGCTATTTTAAAATGAGCATTACGAATTGAATGTTTAGTATTATATGACTATTGGTCAAATAAAATTTATAAAAAGATATTACGGAATTAATTATCTATAATATTATTTATCCTTCTTGTAATTCATCTCCTTTACTAAACATCCATAATAAAATTAAAATTGCGTATCCGACCATACATACGATACTGTTTCTTCCATAAGTACCTACCCAAATGTTTAAACACATTGAACAGGTAATATCACTTTCATTTTATTATAGGGATATACTTCATAGAGCTCACGAATGGTACAATATTGCTGACAGTCAAAGGCTTTACCTTCAGTAAATCCGGCTGGATTGGTAAGGGAGGGGCGCGATACTCCTGCTCTAGCAAGCGGACTAAGTGCAAAGCGTACGCCCATTTATCCCCAGACAATGTACTCATGAAGCATTTTGGAGCTCATAACCATGGAACGCCGAAGATGCATAAAACATGTTCTGGAAAATATGTATTGATATAAATGCCGTATCATATATTTTACCATGGTTTATATTTTAATATTAAGTTTTTTTTTTGGGTTTAATAATTAATGGTGTACTATATATACTATAAGTACATAATTATATAGAATAGATATATCTGAACGACCTCTGTGGCGCAGCTGGCAAAAGTCCGCCTGCGACACAACAGGTTGCAGGTTTTTTTCCACTGAATACAAATAAAATAATTTCCTATAACATAATTTTGTTTATATTTCATAACAATTATTTAGTTAAACATTATATTATATTTTCTAAATAAATTAAAAATGAATTTCTCTTCGTTAGTCACGCTAAAACTCGAGAACAGCGGGGCCGATTTATTAGTTTCTGACTTCAAAAAGTTTTTAGTAGTTCAGGGGGTTTTAAAGGTGAGTAAACTATAGAAAGCGGGCAAGGCCGCGTGGTTGTCAAGTAGTATTAAATACTATAGATCTATGCAATTGTACGGTTAAACTTTTAGGTCGTTTCATCGAACTCTCATCTGGAACGACGCTGCTCTGCCTAGCTGGATACACGTTTAATAAGTCCGGCCCGATCCGCAACGGCGGGTCTCGGTACTCGTGTTCCAGTAGAACGGCTCGTGCGAAGTGCAAGTCACATGTACACATCACCGCTGACCACGTGGTCGTGAAGTATCATGAAGAACACAACCATACGCCACCACATTTGCTGAAGCTGTCCGATGGGAAATATATTTTCGCTTGAATGTACCTAATGGTGGTTTTATTTGATTCATCAAATCCACAAATTACACCTAATATTAACTATTAATTACTCTTATCGTAATCGTGCTATGAACGCAACAAACACGTAAAGCATTCCATAAATAGTTGTTCCATTTCTTACATAAAAAACATTTTTAAATATTTCGTGCTATTTTTATATAATTATCTACACTGAGCATAACTAAGACAAACATTTTTATTTAATATTAGATTTTGCCATTAAGCTAGTTAATTGTGATTTGTGGCTGGAATATTAATGACAAACACAAAATTAAACATTTAAATAACTTAATCAAATTTGAAAAAAAAAATATGTTGGTAGTAGAAATTTTAGAAATACATGAGTAAAGTAAAAAAATTGTTACTAAATGTGGAAAAATCCAAATCATTTTCCTCAGCAATATGTGCAAACTTAAAGTAGGATTATTGTTTTTAATTTTACAAAAAATCAAATACTTTATAATCTAAGCAATTATACGGTTAATCTTTTAGGTCAGTTCATCGAACTCTCCTCTGGAACGACGCTGCTCCGCCTAGCTGGATACACGTTCAGTAAGTCCGGCCCGATCCGCAACGGCGGGTCTCGGTACTCGTGTTCCAGTAGGTCGGCTCGTGTGAAGTGCAAGTCACATGTACACGTCACCGCGGACCGCGTGGTCGTGAAGTATCATGAAGAACACAACCATACACCACCTAATTTGCTGAAACTTTCCGATGGGAAATATATTTTCGCTTGAATATGTAATGGTTGTTTTTATTTGATTCGTCAAATCCACAAATTACACCTATTATTATTTATTAATTAACTCCTATCATGATCGTGCTATGAACACATCACAAAATAAATTGGTTACTAAATGTGGAAAACCAAATAATTTTCCTCAGCAATATATACAAACCGAAAGTAGGATATCTAAGGAAGTGTATTATAAAATGAAGTGGTTAAATTGGTGGTTTTAGTTTGATAAAAAATTAAATATATTATATCTAAGCAATTATACGGTTAATATTTTAGGTCAGTTTATCGAACTCTCCTCTGGAACGACGCTGCTCTATCTAGCTGGATATACGTTTAATAAGTCCGGCCCGATCCGCAACGGCGGGTCTCGATACTCATGTTCCAGTAGGTTGGGTCGTATGAAGTGCAAGTCACATGTACACATCACCGCTGACCACGTGGTCGTGAAGTATCATGAAGAACACAACCATACGCCACCAAATTTGCTGAAGCTTTGCGATGGGAAATATATTTTCGTTTGAATATCTAATGGTAGTTTTTATTTGATTCATCAAAGCCACAAATTACACCTAATAATTAATTACTCTTATCATGATCGTGCTATGATAGCATCAAACACGTAAAGCATTCCATAAATAGATGTTCCATTTTTTACATAAAAAAACCTCTTTAAATATTTCGTGCTATTTTTATATAATTATCTACACTAAGCATAACTAAGACACAAACATTTGTATTTAATATTATTTATTTTGCCATTAAGTATGTTACATTTTTTTTATTTATGTAATAAGTTGTTTATTGAAACAATGAATTGGTTGTTGCTCTGTAAAGATAAATTTTATTTTAAGGTTAAAAATACAAATCTTATAAATACAAACACTGCTTATTACTACTTGTATATTTGTAACTCACCTGTAAAGAGAAACAACATTAAAAGCTATTGCTTCAATTCTTCAATATCCGATTTTATTAATTAAAGATTCTTTACAATGTTTTATGGAATAAAGCCTGCGCAGAGACAATTTGACCAAAGATAATGCTTTGTAGAATAAACATAGTACAAGGTACTGTGGCACCACAGATAATGCTTAGATGGCTAGGCGGGAAACTTAAACTTAACGTAATATAAGCTTCATTTACATTTATTTATTTATTATTACAATTTTAATACAATTACATTTAAATATTGCATCTAAAAACCTACAAAGGTTTGTCCAGATGCTCACATTCGTCCTTAACACAATTAACAGTATTTCCAATTATCTATATCTATACTAATATTATAAAGAGGAAAGATTTGTTTGTTTGTTACGAATAGGCTCCGAAACTACTAGACCGATTTCAAAAATTCTTTCACCTTTGGAAAGCTACATTATCCCCGAGTAACATAGGCTATAATATAGCAAAGAAAATTGCGGGAAAGTGTAAAACGCGGGCGAAGCCGCAGGGCGGAAAGCTAGTTATTTAATAATTCTGTCTAGAATATTAATTACAAACACAAAATTAAACATTTAAATAATTAACTGAAGCAACTTTGAAAAAGGTAGAAGAAATACAAGTGTAAGTAAAAAAATTGGTTACTAAATGTGGAAAAACCAAATCATTTTCCTTAGCAATATATCCAAACTGAAAGTAGGATCTCTAAGGAAGTGTATTATTAAATGAAGTGGTTAAATTGGTGGTTTTAGTCTTACAAAAAATTAAATACATTATCTAAGCAATTATACGGTTAATCTTTTAGGTCAGTTCATCGAACTCTCATCTGGAACGACGCTGTACTGCGTAGCTGGATACACGTTCAGTAAGTCCGGCCGTATCCGCAACGGCGGGTCTCGGTACTCGTGTTCCAGTAGGTCGACTCGTGCGAAGTGCAAGTCACATGTACACCTCACCGCGGACCGCGTGGTCGTGAAGTATCATGAAGAACACAACCATACACCACCGAAACTGTTGAAGCTATCCGATGGAAAATATATATTCAACTGAATATGTAATGGTAGTTTTTATTTGATTCATTAAATCCACAAATTACACCATTTTTTTGCTAAACTTAACATGATTGTGCTATGGACGTATCAGACACGTTAAACAATTATAAAAATAACATTTTTCTATATATTTTCATTTTCTTGAATTAGCTTAAGACTGAAAAAACTAGTATTCAATACTAGGTTTTGCCATTGGCAAATGCATTGTGGACAAAAAAAAAACTTATAATTGAGTAAGAACTAGAACAAATTGTAATCGTAACTTTAATACGAGTATAGCTAATAGAAAATACTAAAGTTAAGTTAAAGTATATAAATAGTACAAAAGATGCATAATTCTAACAAAAAACAACATTATTGTTTGCGTGCGAATTACAATACGGGATGATTAAACATAAAATCTCCATTCCAGCAAAGTTTATAAACCTAGCATCTGGGGCAAAATTGCTCATGATTGGACGATACACTTACAAACGTCGCAACGTAATCAACATGAGGGATTGCTCCGGATACCGTTACATTTGTTCCCGCTGCGAAGCCAACCCGAAATGCAAGGCTTTTGCCTACGTCTCCCACGAGGGCATAGTGACTAAATGTGGAAACGAACATAACCATCTCCCTAACCAGTATGTGCGAACTGAAAGTGGGGTCTATATGAAAGTGTAGTGTTATATGAAGTGGTTTTGTGGTTGAATAAATTAGTTATGACATAATTGTACTAAATCTCGTTATCGATTAGAGGTAAAGGACCTGATATTTCGTTATTTATATCAGATGCAATGCAATTAAAATAGTAAATTATGTTAATTAGTTGGTATCTATGACTGTTACTAAGTAATTTTCTACTAGCTATAACAATAAGTTTTTCAATAAAGTCTTTATTTATTTATTAGATATTATTTATTTGTCTGATATCACCAACAGTACCTAGGACGTGGCACGACACAAATTCATGCTGAATTTTTGTTAAGTTGGCTCACTAACTCTTGCTATGGCAAAAAAGACCTTGTATGTTAAATGGATTCTTTGCATTTCGTGCGTCGAGTATGTATAATACGTCGACAAAATTATACCATAGACATAGCAAACAGAAATGGCAAATAAGATATCAGATAAAGATTTAAAATGTTAAAATACTAAATAATACTGATTATTTGCTATCCATTATCCTTAACCTAATTGTTTACATTTGTATATTACCTACCTGGATTAACCTTACGTGTTGCATAGTAAGCAGGCTGGCCGCTACTGGTCAAACAGCTATGAAACAATAGATAGGTATCTACTATTTCTTACTCACACTTTCTTTGTTTGCAAAATCTTTAGTGTGTTCGTTTGCTTTACCGCCCTTAACTTAAAAAGTGCTTCAATTAGTAATTTGCAATACAAGGAAGATAAGTAAGAATTCTTATTTATTAAGGCTGATTCCGAGCCTATTGTAGCCTAGTCATAAATAAAGCTATTTTTCCTTATTTTTAGTATTAATATTTCATTAGATATTATTTAAATTAAAGCAATCGGGTTACAGTTTTCAGAACCAAGCGAAATAAAGAGTGTATTTCTGTGGACAATCACAAATACCATTTCAAAATAAAAAATAAACATGGGACAAAGAGATGGACATGTGTTGATCGCAAGTGTAGTGGCTCTATTACAACAAATAGAGATAACAAGATTGTGAGAATTACTGGACACACGTGCACCTGCTCTATTGACAAGTGCTACATAGATATAAAAAAAATAACAACAGAGTAAGGAAAGAAGTTCTAATGATCTTGGATCTACTTTTTCGACGAAACTTTTCGACTTTACGATGACGGAACAAACCTGGTTTCTACTGTACCACAATACAAATAAAAAAGGAGCTTCTTGTATCGCCAACGCCAAAGAACTCTTACGGAAGAAGTGAGACTACCGGGCATGCTGGAAACTATCCCTAGTGGTGATGATGGCACTTAAGACAAATAAAAATATACATTTATATTTTTTTACACAAATTCTAGTTTGTATTGAATCCCTCAAAAGCACAACAAATTATCAAATGTACCTCTAATAATTAAAACGAGTCTTCTAATTCTTACGTAATTATTTTTCAATCAACGCACGAATACCGCTTAGCAAAACGCACGAAATACGACTCCATTTCTTCAGGAGTAAATAATAATAATAATAAATAATTATATATATATATATTGCCAGACAATTCACACAGCAACATTTATAAAAAGTCAATAGAGGAAACGTCCTGAAAAGGGTCCTCAAATATACTGTTTATGGACCAAGAGCCTGAGATGGCCAGACCTTCCTTTAATTCACAAGCGTGAAAATTCTTTCATGTATATGTCTAACATAGGTTAGAATAACCCCCAAACATGAAACCTGGATCGTGGTTCCTTTGGGAGATAACAGGTAAAAGGTTGTTATCTCCCAAAGGAACCGCGATCCAGGTTTCATGTTTGGGGGTTATTCTTACCTATGTTAGACATACACATGAAAGAATTTTCACGCTTGTGAATTAAAGGAAGGTCTGGCCAGACCGGGCTCTTAGTATAGACTAATAACCTGTGATGGCCAGACCTTCCTTTAATTCTGAAGCGTGAAAATTATTTTATGTGTATGTCTAACATAGGTAAGAATAACCCCCAAACATGAAACCTGGATCGTGGTTCCTTTGGGAGATAACAGGTAAAAGGTTGTTATCTCCCAAAGGAACCGCGATCCAGGTTTCATGTTTGGGGGTTATTCTTACCTATGTTAGACATACACATGAAAGAATTTTCACGCTTGTGAATTAAAGGAAGGTCTGGCCATCACGGGCTCTTAGGTTATTATACCTGTATATGCAAATTTATTTTATGTATCGCATTTACAGCTGCCTACATCACCCTAACGAACGGCGCGAGGTTATTGTACTACAACTATTACTCGTACTACAAACATTGTGCTCTCAACAAGGGTGGGTATAGATACAACTGCTCTTGTACTAAAAGGAAGAAGTGCAAGGCGTACGCTCACGTCATTAGCGGAAATGTCACTGTCAAAGGTGAACATGTCCACGCGCCCGTTCAATACGTCAAGACGTATCAAGGATATACGAAAGTTTAAACAGTTTAAAGATATAGGATTTTTTTTTAATGTTATTATTATATTGAAATTAGAAATATAGGTTAATTTATTTATAGATTTTAATGTTTTGTTAATTGTTATTATAATATTGAAATTGGAAATATAGGTTTACTTATTTATAGATAATTTATTTAGCAAAAGTTTGTTAGTCAAATTGACTCTCTCCATCATTAGCAGCCAGACTTACTGCTTAGGTATTTTAGGTATCACTCTCTCTAACACACTCCTTGACCCAGTGCCAACTACATCCACGTAAATATTTTAAAATTATGAATATAATATTAATTTATTATACGACAATAAATAAAATGGTGACAACAAAAATGCATTTCAATCATTTATTTGTAACTAACTGTAAAAAAAAAGTGGCCAAGTGCGAGTCGGACTCGCCCATGTAGGCTTCCGCAGCAATTGTTTATATGAAATAGTTTATGACGTATTATAAAAAAACTACTTGATAGATTTCGTTCAAACCAATTTTCGTTGTTAGTTTTTATGGTTATGTACAATATATATTTTTTCTAGATTTATCATCTTCTTAGTTTAGAAATTAGAGGGGGGGGGACACTCTGTTTTCCACTTTGGAAGAGTCTCACGTCCAAACTATTAAGTTTAGAATTAAATGGTTTTAGAAACATTGTTATGATTTTAGAAGACCTATTCATAGATACCCCACACGTATGGGTTGGATTAAAAAAAAGTTTTTAAATTTCAGTCCTATGTATGGGGACCCCCAAATTTTATGATTTTTTTTTCAATTATTTTCTGAAATCTTAGTGCGGTTAACAGAATACATCTACTCACCAAATTTCAACGTTATAGCTCTTATAGTTTCCGAGAAAAACGGCTATGACATACGGACGGACAGACGGACGGACGGACGGACGGACGGACGGACGGACGGACATGACGAATCTATAAGGGTTCCGTTTTTGCCATTTGGCTACGGAACCCTAAAAATAGAACCATATGATATTTAGTTAAGTAGGTAAGTAATTATTTTGTATATTAGAATATTTTGTTTACATTCTGTAAATTGAATTATTTATTATAAAATTTAATTTTACTTAGAACGATCTTACTTAGAATAATAATAAAATAAATAACGAGACATACTTACTTAGAATCTATTATTGAATAAAATTGTTACAGCCCAGTACATAACATTGACCAGCGGAGTGAGACTGCTTATGCTGAACGGATATTCGTTCGGCAGAAACGGTAGAATACGCAAAGGCGGCTCGCGGTACATGTGTTCGCAAGCCTTCCGGCGCCAGTGTCCGGCTATGGCGCATGTCACTGCGCAAGATATAGTCATCCGCGCGGTAATGGAGCATAACCATCCCCCAACCCCATATAGCCAAACGCCATCCGGCTTATATATTAAAATGCGTGATGACTGGCAACCTGAGAACTTGCCGGGCCGATGAGGTTTTTATTTTTATCCACTAGACTGTCCAGTGAATATCAATATGTTCTTCTTGGACAATTTCCAGTTTGTTTAAATGGTTAATAAATGATTTATTGGTGTTATTGGGTTGTGTGGTTTGATTTATTATGGCTTTAGTTTACTTGTTTATTAACTTATCGTATAAAGGACTAAGGTCCGCCTACGTAAGTGGTTGCGGATTCGATTCCCGCCTCCGGACAATATTTTTTACGATCTGCAAATAAATATAGGTACGTTTCGAGTGTCTAGGTGTTATAATATATTTATAAAAGTAGAGATAAACCATTCTTAAAATGAACGCCCCTCCACCACGGTTACACGTACATGCAAAAAGGTTTGTAGATACTTAACTGTCCTATATGTATGTACATTATATGATGTATATCAGATTATCTAATAACGGAAACACAAGCTTCTAGCTTTCCACGGGGCTAGATGTTGCTGTGTAAATTATATACATATATTTATTTATTATATTATTATATCTTATTTATTGAATTAATTTCCCATTTCAGCGGAATTCCTTCAATTACAGCGCGGAGGGTTAGTCTTGCTGTACAACGGCCACACGTACGGCAAGAACGGGAAAATCAGAGATGGTGGCTTTAGATACCGATGCTCAAATGCGATAAGTAAAAACTGCAATGCTCTTGTTTATATCAGTAGGGAAAATTACGTACTCGGGTCCTCTGGATATCACAATCATGAGCCTAATAAGTATATTAGAGTTTCGGATGGAACGTATACGAAAATATAATGTTGCGCGGATGGATGTAGGAACATACATACATTGCGCATTCTAAGAATTCGCAGATTATGACATTATCGAATTGCCTGGCAGAGATCGCTGTCACCGATAAAGCCGCCCAATGTTACTATAATATTACTTTGAATTTTATATTAATCTACTTGGTGTTCAATACAGAGAATGATGCTATGCTGGAATAGTTGTTGATAGTGATATAATAAATACATATAACGTAGTGAAGAAATTCGGACAACATAATCACCGGCCGCCTCAATACTGTAAAATTCGTGATAAGTATATAGCAGGGTGATAAATTTCATTGCATATTTATTTATTTATACTTGTTTGGATTAGTTATCCCAGGATCCTTTCTCATATTGACCGAATAAAGTTATGTTATACCACTTAAACCAAAATTTTCATTGAGTTAATAAGTACCTATGTGTATAATACACCCGAAAAAAAGGCCAAAGGGTTAAATCTTTTTGAACGACAATTGTCATGAAATCTCTTTTTTTCTTCTTCTAGGAATAATGAAAGTCCAGTTTATCCAATTAGATCGCGGGCGCGAGGCTAGATTGGCAATGCTTGATGGATTCAGTTTTTACATGCATAAAGGAAACAAGAAGCTAACGAATAAAACCGGCTTTGGAAGGTACAGATGCTCATCCGCACATAAAAAATGTAAAGCTGTTATTTTTGTGCATCAATCGGGTTTTGTAGGCAAGTGCATCGGAGAGCATAACCATGAGCGCCCAAAGTTCTACAAAATCGGTGAAAAATATATGAAAATAAAGTAATTCGAGCTTACCACGAAGCTAGATATTGCTGTTTTTGAATTGTCCAGCAATATTTTTTTTATGAGCCTATTGTGTCCCACTGCTGGGCAAAGGCCTCCGTTTTATTTAATTTTGTATGTCATATTAATAATTTAATTATTTTTTTGTCAATTTTATGGTGTCAATAGTAATGGTAGTCAAATTATATGAATGATAAAATGAATTGTTAATTTTCATGATAAATATTTTAAATGACTTTACAGGTCAAGTTGGAGAAAAAGTTGATTATATTGTTTTAGCGTCACAGCGCTACCTTCGCTTGGCCATGTTTAGGGGCTATAGTTACTTCCAGAATAGTAATAGGAATGGCAATAGGTACTACAGGTGTTCCAGCTACCACGCTTTCAAGTGTAAAGCCCATCTCAACGTTGATGCACAAGACTATATTGTTAGAGTAGTCGGTAAACATTACCATGACCCTATTAGATATTTCAGAACATCTGATGGACGTTATGTGAAGTATAAGTAATATGTAATGCCTGAGACTCTGGAGGTTCGTTCGTGTGTTCGCTCTGCAAATATTGTCTTTATTCCTGGTATTCTGGGTGTGTTCTATTGAAAATTTGCTTAGAGCCACTGGATGTCATTGTGTGAATAGTCCAGCAATAATTATTCATTTATTTATATGAAAATAAGACTTTTTCAACTTTCCGTATTTTGAGACTCTTCGTTTCGTTTTTTAATGTAAATTATTAAATAAAATAACTATATGTTCTATTACTATTGCTTTTGGATTACGTTGCCAGGTTGTTTGTTTCAAGAAAAACAGCAGCTGTTTTTCTGAAACAAACAATCTGGGTATTTTTAAGACTAGAGTGAAGGTACCTAACCTTCTAGTCTAGACCCTTGCGATCCTTCTTTGGCCACACGACACTTTCTATTAGTTGAGATTGTAGTCAAGCAAGAGTCTATGCTAGATTTTACACCGTATTCGTTTGTTGCTCAATTTATGTCACTAAAAGCTATATATAGCTTACATGACGAACGAGTTTGCTTAAAATACTTATCAGGTATACTGAGTCTTGAACTAACAACAATTCGAAAATAAACCTCAAAACTTTTTTGAACAGGCAAAAAGCTTAATTCATATCTCTTTTTAGATCTTCAATATATAACTTTAGCCGATCGCGGGACCGTTTTGGCTATGTACAAAGGCTTCAGCTTTTGTAAACACAATAAATCGAAGCGCGGGATCCGCCATAGATGCTCTCGGTTCTTCGGGACACAATGCAGAGCGTTCGTTTACTCGGACCATGAGAACAGGGTCATCGAGAGCTGCGATGAACATAACCACGAACCACCCCAACTCATGCTTGTACCTTCAAGCGGGAAATATATTAAACTTACGTAAATTAATCGTCTTGGATATGTTAGTTTTTAACCGACAAAAAAAGGGGTCTGTCGTCAGTATCGAGCTAACGCACTGAGGGCCTGTTTCAACTTACATATAAAGCTTCAGATAGTTGTCTGATAGATACCAAGATAAAACCAAGCTGAATTAATATTCTGTTTGGTTTTTAGTTTTATTTTAGTTTTCCTTAGTTCGTTTCTAATCAAAACCATTAATAAATTTGAATTTTTATTTGTAATTTTATCGGAAAAAGACACAACAAGGATATACCTAGCTAAGATAGTTTAAGTTGAATTTGTTTGTTAAACCTTAACAGAAAATAAACAATTTTACATTTTAATTTTTAAAAAAGATATAGTAACCAATCTTTGTAGTTTATCTGGCAGATATGTTACGCATATGCTATGTGGCGCTTTATTATGTAACTGGTGAAGCTTTAAATGTACTTTTTTAATCGTTTGTTTCTGTATTTACTTTAGTGTTTGTGTTTGATAGAAAGTGACAGTAGTTTTATGTAGTAATTGCATGTCACTACTTAGTTGAGTGGGTTAAATTGCACAGATATCACTTATCTATACTAAGATTTGTTTGTTTGTTTGTAATGAATAGGCTCCGAAACTACTGGACCGATTTCTAAAATTCTTTCACCTTTGGAAAGCTACATTATCCCCGAGTAACATAGGCTATATTATATTTAAAAAAAATTAGGGATCCTTACTAAAACTCCAATAATGTAACAAAAGGTGTAAAAAAAAGACCTGAAAAATTCCTTACGTCGCGTGCGCTGCGAAAACTATTGATGATAGAACAAAATCATGTACTACACTACGACTTTGCAGAACTCATCATTATCTACAAAAAGTGTCGCGACAGCATAATTATGTCTAAATATTATAGTTATTACACAGTAAGCAGTTTTTTATTCTTAAATCCGTACTATATATTAATATTATAAATGCGAAAGTAACTCTGTCTGTCTGTCTGTTACGCTTTCACGGCTAAACCTTTGAACCGATTTTGATGAAATTTGCTTTTTAATTTTTGAATTTTTTGATGAAACAGACAATATTTAGACCCTGAGAAAGAACATAGGCTACTTTTTATTTCTACGAGGGCGAAGCCGCTGGCGGAAGCTAGTATTAATTAATATATGCCGCCTCTTGAAAAGGCTCTTCATTTGTACCTTGGTATTAATCCTTATCAAAATAAATTACTTTATATTCAAGACAGCTTTAATACCTTTTTATAACTTTTTGAATGATTCAATTCGGACATTTCATTCGGAAGATATCACGAGTTTAAAAATGCAAGTATTAGAAAAAAGTCGCGAGGTTGTCGCTCACCGCGCTCAGCTAGCCAGCATGCGATGTAGGCTCCATGTAGGCGTCACTGGGGTACGGGGGGGAGTCAATGTAATGTAATAATCCTAACTAATGTTATAAATGCGAAAGTAACTCTGTCTGTATGTCCGTCTGTCTGTCTGTTACGCTTTCCCGCTTAAACCTCTCAACCGATTTTGATGAAATTTGGCTCATACAATCTTTAGTCCATGAGACAGAACATAGGCGGAAAAATACATGCTTCCGCGGGAAAATATATGCATACGCGGGAAAATTCGATTTGGATGAAATTTAGTATGGAAATAGTTGCAAATAAAAGTATATGGCGAGACGAAGTTCGCGGGGGCAGCTAGTAAATAATAAAGAAGTGGTTTTTGGATATATCTTTAATAATTATTCTTTTTTCTATTAGAATTAATAATCGACAAGCCGCTTGGTAAGCGTGATCATAGTACCTATTCAAAAATCGTATAGAAAAAATTACATGATTCAACGTAACCTTGGTCCTCGAGTGGGAGTAGAACCCGCACCCTCCAGTTATGTCTGGCTGCTCTAAACCGTTATCGTTATGAGCTCGAATTTATTTTAAGTGAATCAATCACCATAAAAATGCACACCAAACCTAATGAGTTCTTCTGAGGAGACCCGTATCTAGTAGACGATCACCTAGAATATAAGTTATTCAGTAGTAGATTTTGAGAGTACTTAAAGTTATAGTGTGAAGAAGTATCAAACACAACACGTATAATTTGGAGGAATTTGGAGAGTAAGTATAAATTATCATTGTCATTCACTACAATTGGGGAATAAACTTAAGAAAGGATTTTAGTACACAATTTCACTGTCTGGGTCTACCCGTTGCATAGGCTTCAAGCTTACCATAGACCTAATTGTTGTGTGATTTGAGAAACAAGTTGCAATGTTTACTTCCATTTTTTTTAGAAAAAGTTCATTAGGTAGGTACATTATATTGACCGTGATAATAACAACGTGTGAGAGGAAATACTTATTGCATCATTATACTTGTGTGCGTGCTACAACTTTACTGTAACATTGGCTCATCTGTCTGTCAAAGTGATACCGTTTGCTTATACGTTAATGAACATCCAATGACAAAGATCAATTTATGTGTGTTGTATCTTTACACCTTTTTGCATGTAAGTAGAGTACGTGTAACCGCGGTGGGGGGGCGTTCAATTTAAAAATGGTTTTTCTCTACCTATATAATACACCCGAAAAATAGGCCAAAGAGTTAAAGGCCCACAAAATATTTTTTTTTTAACGACAACTGTCATGAAATCTCTTTTTTTTCTAGGAATAATGAAAGTCCAGTTTATCCAATTAGATCGCGGGCGCGAGGCTAGATTGGCAATGCTTGATGGATTCAGTTTCTACATGCATAAAGGAAACAAGAAGCTAACGAATAAAACCGGCTTTGGAAGGTACAGATGCTCATCCGCGCATAAAAAATGTAAAGCTGTTATTTTTGTGCATCAATCGGGTTTTGTAGGCAAGTGCATCGGAGAGCATAACCATGAGCGCCCAAAGTTCTACAAAATCGGTGAAAAATATATGAAAATAAAGTAGGGTGAACTCATCTAATTCCGTGACTCGCCTAATTCAGTGGTATTTGGTTTGAGCTCTACCATAGGCCTGTACGAGCGAATTCAATGACTGGAAATACAACCTTATGCCTCTGTAATAATGTTCAAATTCGTCTGTAAAGTTTGGGGACGCTCGAGTGAGCGAAATAGTAACAACGAACGGTTTTGTCAGTGCGCGCAAATCTCGCCGGTTTCGGCAGTGTTTGTGAATTGGTGGCGAACTTTGCTCTATTTATGTACATAAGTATTTAACCGATTTCTTAGCTTCTTTCTATTATAATGAATTGTAAATGTTATTTCCTTGATGTGGCAGTAAAAAAATCGTCATAGTTCTGCGTCGTTTTACTGTTAGAGCTTTTTTTGTTCGTCAAAAATATTAGCGGTTGAGTGGTTTTTGTGCTATCACAGAATTAGAGTAGTTATATACAATTATTTGTGGTTTTCACTGAAAGTATTGACTTATTTTGAGTTTAGTAGACAAGTTTGATGTTATTTGATTAGTTTTATCTTGTCTCAATTAAAATGATGACTTTGAGCCAATATTATATATTTTGCTATCACGGAATTGAGTGAGACTTTTTTGCACTTGTCACGTAATTACGTGAGTAGTTTTATTGCCAAATTTCGCAGCATTTGTTTTATTCATACGAACTGCAAATTTAAATAGGCGCTAAAATCTAAACAGGTATGTAATTATTATTATAATTTGCTTGTTTACTTTCAGATTTCATGGAGGACAAAAAGAACCGAAAGTATTCGGAGTCTGATCTCAAAACCGCCGTCGAAAATGTTTTGAGTTCAACAATGACAGTATACAGAGCTTCTAAGGAGTTTAAGATTCCATGGACGACGTTAAAAAAGAATGTGGCTAAGTACAAAACTCTACGAGAGGATAATCAAGATGCACAGATCGTCATGTCTAAGATAGGAAGGCCGTTTGCGTTACCTCTTGAAATAGAACAAAAGTTACTGGCCTACATTATTGAGATGCAAGAACGTGGTTTTGGTCTTACAGTTACCAAAATAAAGCAAATTGCATTTTCTTTAGCAAAAGCTGCGAATATAAGCTGCACATTTAATGACGAAAAAGGATCTGCAGGTTGGAATTGGTGGGTGAAGTTTAAAGAACGCTACGGGTTGTCTTTGCGAACACCGGAAAATCTTTCAGCAGGTAGAGCGATTTGCTCAAACCCGGTTGTTTTGGAAGATTTTTATGAAAAATTAGAAAAAGAGATAATTGAAAATGACATTCCACCTGAAAGAATATGGAACTGCGATGAGACTGGTCTGATGTTTGTCAACAAACCCAACAAAATTGTGACAAGCATTGGAAAAAAGTATGTTTATAACAGAACATACGCAGAAAAGGGTACGACAACCACATTATTGGCGTGCATAGATGCGACAGGATGTTATATCCCTCCATTTATTATATTCAAAGGTGTAAGAATCATACCACAACTGACAAAAGGATTTATGCCAAACACCCAAGTACGATTTTCTCCAAAGGGATTGATCACGGGTGAACTTTTCCTAGATTGGATACAATTCTTTGTTCGATGTATCCCTCCAGCAAGACCCGTTCTATTGATAATGGACTCACACGCCAGTCACGTTATGCCACCTGTACTGGATTACGCTCGATCACAACATATAATATTGTTTACAATACCTTCACACACGAGTGCCATTCTTCAACCACTTGATGTCAGTGTTCATCGACCTCTGAAAGTAGCCTGGAGAACGATAATCGAAAGCCACAAAACGAAAAATCCTTGCGACACCCCAACCCGCTATGATTTTCATAAATTTTTTACCCCGGCGTTTGAAAAAAGCTTCACGCCATCAAATATACGAGCTGGGTTCAAAAAAGCGGGTATCTATCCATTAAACAGAACAGCTGTGAATCCACTGTTACCACGAAGCTAATTATTGCTGTGTGTGAATTGTTCGGCAATATTTATTTATATTTTTTATGAGCCTATTGTACCACTGCTGGGCAAAGGCCTCGTTTTATTTAATTTTGTATGTTATATTAATAATTTAATGATTTTTTTGTCAATTTTATGGTGTCAATAGTAATGGTAGTCATATTATATGAATGATAAAATAAATGGTTAATTTTCATGATAAATATTATAAATGACTTTACAGGTCAAGTTGGAGAAAAAGTTGATTATATTGTTTTAGCGTCACAGCGCTACCTTCGCTTGGCCATGTTTAGGGGCTATAGTTACTTCCAGAATAGTAATAGGAATGGCAATAGGTACTACAGGTGTTCCAGCTACCACGCCTACAAGTGTAAAGCCCGTCTCAACGTAGATGCACAAGACTATATTGTTAGAGTAGTCGGTAAACATTACCATGACCCTATTAGATATTTTAGAACATCTGATGGACGTTATGTGAAGTATAAGTAATGTGTAATGCCTAAGGGCTCTTTCAATTTATGCGTTTCGTGTCGGACCGCTGCAGTGCCGAAGCGGCACGAAACGCATAAATTGAAAGAGCCCTAAGACTCTGGAGGTTCGTGTGTGTTCGTTCTGCAAATATTTTCTTAATTCCTGGTATTCTGGGTGTGTTCTATTGAAAACTAGCTTAGAGCCACTGGATGTCATTGTGTGAATAGTCTAGCAATAATTATTCTTTTTAATTATATGAAAATAAGACTTTTTCAACTTTCCGTGTTTGAGACTCGTTTTTTAATGTAA
The DNA here is from genome assembly GCA_963691955.1 of Chloroclystis v-ata. Taxonomy (NCBI): domain Eukaryota; kingdom Metazoa; phylum Arthropoda; class Insecta; order Lepidoptera; family Geometridae; genus Chloroclystis; species Chloroclystis v-ata. The sequence continues at coordinate 8,524,275 of OY829898.1, read as the reverse complement.
ATTATTAAATAAAATAACTATATGTTCTATTTCTATTGTTTTTGGATTACGTTGCCAGGTCTGTTTTTCTGAAACAAACAATCTGGGTCTTTTTAAGACTAGAGTGAAGGTACCTAACCTTCTAGTCTAGACGCTTGCGATCCTTCTTTGGCCACATCGACACTTTCTATCAGTTGAGATTGTAGTCAAGCAAGAGTCTATGCTAGATATTACACCGTACTCGTTTGTTATAGCTCAATTTATGTCACTAAAAGCTATATATAGCTTACATGACGAACGAGTTTGCTTAAAATACTTATTAGGTATACTGAGTCTTGAACTAACAAAAACTCGAAAATAAACCTCAAAACATCTTTGAACAGGCAAAAAGCTTTTAATTCATATCTCTTTTTAGATCTTCAATATATAACTCTAGCCGATCGCGGGACCGTTTTGGCTATGTACAAAGGCTTCAGCTTTTGTAAACACAATAAATCGAAGCGCGGGATCCGCCATAGATGCTCTCGGTTCTTCGGGACAAAATGCAGAGCGTTCATTTACTCGGACCATGAGAACAGGGTCATCGAGAGCTGCGATGAACATAACCACGTACCACCCCAACTCATGCTTGTACCTTCAAGCGGGAAATATATTAAACTTACGTAAATTTATCATCTTGGAAATGTTAGTTTTTAACCGACAAAAAAAGGGGTCTGTCGTCAGTATCGAGCTAACGCACTGAGAGCCTGTTTCAACTGTTACAGATAAAGCTTCAGATAGTTATCTGGCAGATATGTTACGCATATGCTATGTGGCGCTTTATTATGTAACTGGTGAAGCCTTAAATGTACTTTTAAATCGTTTGTTTCTGTATTTACTTGAGTGTTTGTTTTTGATAGAAAGTGACAGTAGTTTTATGTAGTGTTTGCATGTCACTACTTAGTTGAGTGGGTTAAATTGTACAGATATCACTTATAAATAATAAAGAAGTGGTTTTTAGATATATATTTAATTTTTTTTTTTCTATTAGAATTAATAATCGACAAGCCGCTTGGTAAGCGTGATCATAGTACCTATTAAAATTCGTATAGAAAAAATTACATGATCTCAATGTAACCTTGGTCCTCGAGTGCGAGTAGAACCCGCACCTTCCAGTTATGTCTGGCTGCTCTAAACCGTTATCGTTATAAGCTCGAATTTATTTTAAGTGAATCAGTCACCATAAAAATGCACACTAAGCCTTATGAGTTCTTCTGAGGAGACCCGTATCTAGTAGAAGATCACCCAGAATATAAGTTATTCAGTAGTAGATTTTGAGAGTACTTAAAGTTATAGTGTGAAGAAGTATCAAACACAACACGTACAATTTGGAGGAATTTGGAGAGTAAGTATAAATTATCATTGTCATTCACTACAATTGGGGAATAAACTTAAGAAAGGATTTTAGAACACAATTTCACTGTCTGGGTCTACCCGTTGCATAGGCTTCAAGCTTACCATAGACCTAATTGTTGTGTGATTTGAGAAACAATTTGCAATGTTTACTTCCATTTTTTTCAGAAAAAGTTCATTACATTATATTATCATCCCGGGGGTCAAAACTCGCCATGTTTAGAGGATACAGTTTCTGCCTTAGACATGCGAATAAGCAGTACAACGCGTACCAATGCTCCAACTTCAAAAGTGCTAAGTGTAAAGCCTGTATATTTGTGAACGCAGATGACATCGTCATTAGTATACAGGGAGCACATAACCACGCTCCACATAGATATATGAAAGTGGCCACTGGAGATTATATACGTTTGTAAGATAAAATAATGTGGATGGCATTATGGCTTATCCAAGTAATCTTTTGGGTTTTTCGAAAAGAAATGACGTAAATCTTAAAATTATCGTTCATTCTATTGTCTTTGTGTAACTTATGTGAACATAGATAGATTATCACAATGAGCCGATATAGGCCTTGTCTAAAAGTACCTTTTGTTATTAAACTAAAATAAGGAGAACATTTAGGTTTAACAAATAATAAAATAAATATTGCTGGACAATTCACATAGCAACATCGTGGTAAAGAAGCTTGTGTTACGGGTGCTAGATATATTGATGTTTTGATGTAATAACTCTGTAGGTAGGTTAATGCATCTAATGCAAAAGAAATTTATAAACCAGTCAGAATATGTCACGTTACATTTTTAAGTGTCTGAATAAAAACATGTGCTTTATGGTCAGTAGCCTTTTTTTAAGAGAAGGAATCAAAATATTGTTTGTAATTAATATTCCTGAAAACTGATGCGATTCGCAGATTTACGGTCAGAAAATAGTAAAACTGGCAAGAGGAGCTCAAGACGCAAATCTATTGAACATGAAATTCAAGCAAAAAAACGGAGAGGAAATGCCAAAGACGTGCCTCCGAAAAAAATTCGACAAGACCAAATCGGACACTGGCCTATATTTGCGGGGAAAAGAATACGCTGTAAATTCCCGAAATGTAAACGACTCAGTCAAACTGTGTGTGAAAAGTGCGGCTTAGGTTTATGCTATAATGTGAAAAGAAATTGCTTCAGAAATTTTCACTTGTGGTAACTTTCAAACGTTAATGAAAAACGATCATGATGATTAAAAATAAATGTTGATAGAAAAATGCGCATTTAGTTTGTTTTCAGTTTGTTATATAGAAGATAATTATTATTGCTAACAGACACGTATTATTAAGATAAATGTAATTTTATAATGTTTGTCAAAATAAAGTATCTCGAAAAGTTCTTCATCGCCAAGGCAGATTTACAACCGTCGTTTTGATAATCGAATGCAATAACAATTTATTCAAATCAATTTAAAGAGTCCATAATATGAGTATTAGCACACAAAAACTAAATATACAAAATATCAATAATTTAGTCTCAGATCAATTTATTTAACATACATTTACTTCGACACCGATGGCCAAACCAGTCAGAATATGTCACGTTAGATTTCTAAGTCTTTTTCTGAATAAAAACATGTGCTCTATGGTCAGCCTTTTTACTAAAGAAGAAGGAATCAAAATAATGGTTGTAATATATATTCCTAAAAACTGATGCCATTCGCAGATTTACGGTCAGAAAATGGTAAAACTTACAAGAAGAGCTCAAGACGCAAATCTATTGAACATGAAATTCAAGCAAAAAAACGGAGAGGAAATGCCAAAGACGTGCCTCCGAAAAAAATTCGACAAGACCAAATCGGACACTGGCCTATATTTGCGGGGAAAAGAATACGCTGTAAATTCCCGAAATGTAATCAACGCAGTCAAACTGTGTGTGAAAAGTGCGGCTTAGGTTTATGCTATAATGCGAAAAGAAATTGCTTTAGAAATTTTCACTTGTGGTAACTTTCTAAGTAAACGCCGGCAAAAACACGATTGTAATGTTATGATCCTTATTTCGTCCCTATTGTGGGTATTTCTAAATATACAAAAAATCAATAATTTAGTCTCAGATCAATTTATTCAACATACATTTATTTCGACACCGATGGCCAAACCCCTAACGAATCTATAATATAACACAGGCTTCCATTTTATTTTGTGTACATTGTCCTGGAGTAATTATTTATTGTTTTCATAACGTACACTTCTCGTATAGTAATTAAATCATTAGTCACGTTAGCGATATCGATATTTAAATAAAAATCACTTACTTTAGGATCAAAATATATTCGCAGATTTACGTCAAATAAATGGAAAAGCCTACAATACGAGACGCACAAGACGCAGATCTATTGAAGATGACATTAAAGAGAAAAGACGCATCGGTCGTGCCAAAGCCGTTCCTTCGAAAAAAATCCGCCAAGACCAAGTCGGGCACTGGCCTGCACCAGCGGGGAAAAAAATACGGTGTAAATTCCCAAAATGTAAAGCGGTCTCTCGCACTATATGTGAAAAGTGCAATGTAGCTTTATGCCTTAATATGAGAAGAAATTGCTTCCGGAATTTTCACTTGTGGTAATTTTAATTTTTGTTGAAAAACATCAATCATAATATAAACCATCATTGAACAATATAATTGTATAAATTAATTTTCTAATTAATTTTTTTCTTAATCCTGAAGTACAACACAACAACAACGTTACCCCAGATTTTCTACTAGAAAATACATGAGATTACACTTTATTACTACTACATGCTTCTCGAATCGTGATTACCAGAGCCATCTTGTAAACTTTACTATCTCATATTTTGAACCAGTCGGATATTTTTTTGGGTTCCTACCCTACAGCCTCCCTTCGGATTATCCATCCATTCTAAGACATCCTTCATACAAAAATATACTTAATAAATATAAAATTCACAGCATTTTTCATCAAATTGCTGAGAGGCGCAGAACTGCTTATGTATAATGGGTACAGCTACAGCAAGCACGCGAAAGGACGCCGGGCTACCTGGTGCAGGTACAAGTGTTCGGCGCATCCCAAGAGCTCCTGCAGGGCACATGTCTACGTGCAAGATGGCGTCGTCGTCTCCACCAAAGAAGATCATAACCATGAACCGCCCGTTTACACTACAACTTCTGATGGGAAGTACGTTAAAATTTAATTAGTACGTTAAACTTTAATAAGCACGTTAACATTTAATAAGTATGTTAAAATTTAATAACTGAGATACGAATAAAATAACAATAAATTTAATTTGTCTGCATCAAAACTTTATGACAAGCTTAAAATACAGTTTAAATTGTTGATAAATAGGTATTTTTATTCTATCTTCTGAATACTATTTTAAGATTTGTCTAATATACTCAATAAAGCTCCATTGGAGTTTAATGTAATTAAATACAAAAAAAAATTAGTTATTATATAGATTGTAATATAATCTGCCGTATTTATTAACTAAATCGTGTTTTTTATAACGCGCGGTCTACACTATGCTTACCAAAACATCATCCGCCATGCCGCAAATAAAACTAAATAAAACAAAACATGAATTGTCTCATCTGATATATTTACGCCGAAGTTAAGCGGAGAGATGAAGGTAACAACAAATCGGATTAATTTTCTTTATCTCGTCCTTATCTCATCTCGCCTGCTTAGTGAAAACGAGACCAATTATAATAACTGCATAAAACGTACAATTTACAGCTCAAATGGTGGAAATGGCAAGTGGCAAGACCCATCTAATATTCAATGGACACTCATTCTTCTTCCGCTATCAGACCAAATTGGGTAACAAGTGGGTATGCACCAGGTTTCCTCGCTGCAAAGCCTCTCTGTATGTTGGTGACTTCAACATTATTACCAAGACTGTCAACCAACACAATCATGAAAAAAAAGACCTGTTTTTAAGACCTGATGGTCGGTATAGCCGATAAATTTAGTTCGAATAGAAAAGTCTTGAAGAAATATATAAAAAAATAACACAATTAAAAAAAAACCTCAAAACACAAAGACATTTAAAGAAATGAGCAAATTCAGCCTGTAATGTAAAATTATTTTCCTAATTTTCTAATAAATAAATAAAATGTGGCACTTTATAGTGAAGATTTTCATGTACTGTGGAGGTAAGTTTATTTAAATAAATTATATGTTCATGTTACGATTTCTACCTTTGATATATACGAGTACTTCGGCTCGTGGATGTTCTGGAGCAACTTTAAAATGTTAGAAAAAAAAAGAACAGTTATGTTCGTTATTTAGTTTAGTATTTACAATAGTAATTAGTAGTTACAACGAATTAACATAAGAGTTAGCTTGGAACTAGCACTAAACCAAATTTCTTCGCCTTACGAGCGGCACGGCAGCGCTCTTGCCAAGTCTTTTCCTTCTTAGCTTAGCCCGAATAATTCAATAAAGACAGATATTAACCGGTAGGTACATTTCTTTCAGGAGGTGACGGAGCTGGTCCGGAGCGGATCATGAACTTTGAAATAATTACATCCCAGCGAGGCAAATCTGTCTTATATCGTGCGGGATATAAATATAACAAAGACCGCACAAATAAAAAAGGTAGTTCGGTATGGAGATGTGCAAAAAGAACTACATGCAATGCATATCTGGTAATTAACAGCAATAACTGTATTGAAAGGGAAGACATTCACAAATGTAAAGACAAATATATTGGACGCGAAGTTCGACTAAAAAAAAAGTGAAGACCGATTTTACGGTTTCAATTACAGATGTGTTTCGAAATACAGTTTATACCCTTAAAAATAAAGGAATTGATCTTTTTTGAAAATTACCTGATTTTCAAAATGTACCGGTAATTTACGCTTTGCTTCCCAACAAAAGTAGAGCTAAGTATGAAATTGTTGAGTATGATTAAAAACAAAAATCCCCTGTTTAGGCCTAAAATGATTAACTAAAATTATTTATTTTGATTTAAAAAACCAACTACATTATGTAGGCAATCCAAAATGTTCTCCTGATTCTAAAATAAGCGGTTGTTATTTGCACTTTTTTGTAAAAAGTTTAACACAAAACGATGCACTATTTCGGCACATCTACCTAAAGGGAAAGTTGACTGTAGTTAGCTATATCTCAATGTCCAAATAGCACATGATTTCTAAATTTAACGATTACTTTGTAACAACAAATATGGTGGAGAGCTGGGATGCAACAATTAACAAAAAAGTTAATTGTCAACCAAAAACGAAACAGTAGGTAAACCAAAAAGCGTTGCTCATTTTTTTTTACCAGTTTTACAAAGGGAAGATAGTTACTATCAAACATTATATTTAAAAGGGTGTAATATTATTTGTAAACAAAAAAAAACTATAGAAATTAGGATAGAAATTTACAATTAAACAATGTTGGCCGACTTAATAATATTGTTTTTATAGACAGCTGTTATTATAACTAACTTTTCATAATCATAAATTCTTTATTTTACACACAAATACAGACATTTTGAACATAAAACAAATAAAATATTTCATTCACAATGAGTGTGCTTAACCCTTACTGAGTTTTCTAACAGCAAACCAGTCCTTCTCCCGGTTCTAAGCTGCCTCCCCACCAAGTTTCAGCGAAATCGGTTGGGCCGTTCTCGAGTTATAAGTGAAGTAACTAACACGACTTTCTTTTATATATATAGATATAGATTATACCTTATATTTTTACAGATAACACACAAGCCGGTTCCGATAGTTTTTCTGGAGCAGATATTGACGAAGACGAAGATTTCGTACCCGATAAAGGTCGTAAGAGGAAAGTAGTTCCATTAGAATGTGAATTTCAAAATACACCTGTTGCAACTAAAGCTAAAAAGAAGACCAAAAATTCCGCTGCCTGGAAGCGAAATAAACGTAAAGCTCTTAAAAATACGGGCCAAGAATATACTAGTTCTTCAGGAAAAAATATTCCGGCCAAACAAATGGGATCGCCTTGTAATGAAAAATGTTTATTCAGTTGTTCAAAAAATATTTCTGCTGAGTATCGCCAAAAACTTTTTGCAGAATATTGGAAACTGGGATGTCTGAGAAGACAGCGAGATTATGTTGCTTCGTGTATTACCACTCTCATATCTGAACACCGACGACTCAAAATCAACCCGAAATTTGCAAGAAAACCTAATAGCTGTTTTCATTTACTTATAAATGGTGATAAAGTTCGTGTGTGTAAAACATTTTTCTTGAGTACGTTGGCTATCACGCCTAGATTTTTACGCCACATCATTAACAATAAAACTGCAACAGGAACCGTTCCACCCGATAAGAGAGGTACACTGACCAAAAAGAGAATAAGCACTGAAATACATGAATCCGTTCGAGCTCACATTAACTCCATACCAAGAATAGAAAGCCACTATCTAAGAGCCCGAACAACTCGCCATTACACAGATGGACAGTATACCGTTGCTGAACTACATCGTTTATATTGCAAAGACCGAAAAGCAAATAACAAAACTTGTGCAAACTATGATTTTTATAACAGAGTCTTTAACCAAGAATTTAAAACTAGTACATTCTGTTGCAAACAGTCTAAAGGTAGCTTTACTATTTCAAATATAAATACTACATTTAAGTTTTTATTAAATATTAAGTTATTAAGAAAAATGTTACCTATATATTTATAAGGGCTGTAGTTTTGTTAAATAAATAAATAAATGATTATATTATTATTTTATTCATGGCCTACTTAATTTTATTTAAGATTTTTATCGTTTAAAATTCTTTTAATAAAAACGTTTTGTGTGTTTTTTCAGTTCCTTAAACTCGTATAAATAAAATTTTATTAATAATATTTCTGCAAATACGCCTTACTTGAATTGTTTAACAAGCTAACAGGTTAGACGTTGATGTGTGACGAAGGGGAATCTCTAAGGGGATTATTAGACCAAGCCGTGTGAATTATCCAGAAATATTTATTTATATTTTAATGAACGAAATGAATTTTAATACGGAATGTAAATAACATTGTAAATCTATAATCAATTTATTTCTCAATGTTTTAATCTCTTTTTATTTGTTAACAGATACGGATAACATACGAGTACATACTTCTGACGAAATACAAGTAATTTTTCGCAGAGGAGGAAAAACTATTCTATGGGACGGACACCAGTATACTCACCATAGAACCTATAAGAATGGGTCAGTGTTTTTGCGATGTTCAAAATATCGTTACCACAAATGTCCAGGATATATCACGACGACTGAAGACTATAAAGATGTTATAAAATCTAATCCACATAGATGCAAGCAAGATCACGTCGCTAATGAAATCGCCCTTAGAATTAACAATTGTATGAAACAAGTGTCCTCTTCAAATATACCAGTTCCGGCTATTTATAACAATGCACTGATGGAGTCTGGCCACATCATGCCGTCATTCGGTAGTGTCAAAACGGCGATGTATAGAGCTCGGAAACAGGCTGAGCAAAACAAAACTGCAACGTCGGATTGTACTATATCTGGAAATTTAGCCGTAGAGTAGTCATAATCGTCTGGGTCTTCTTATATATGTATAATAAAAAAATATATATCTATTAAGTATATCGAATTATACGATAGTGATGACATGTCCAAGTTAATCTTTGTGATTTTATGGACAAAATCTGTATCAATCGAAATGGTGTATTTAATTAACCATGTTATGCAAAACGCTTCAGCAAATAAAATCGATCATTTTTATGGGATTTTTTTTTATAGATGAGTCAAAAGATAATAAAGTAATTACAACCACGTCACTCGTAATAAAAGTGTGAAGTGAAGAAATATTGTTTAAGTTTAGTTGAATTTACTGAACTTGACTTGACTACAGAGTCGGGTTCATTTAATTCAACTTAGTTATTATTAATTAATAGATAACATTGAATACGACAAAGTTCAACAAAATTATTATCTTAAAGATTATACAGAACTTGCTTGTAAATTGCTCTTAAATACGTTATTATTTATTGTCAGATGCGCTGGCCTGCCATAACAATGTACAAGAAATTTGTCGCAAAGGTGGCGAAATATATATATTTATTATTATTCATATAAAATTTCTGCAAGTACGGCTTATTGAATTGTTTAACAAGCTACGAGCTTACCACGGGTTAGACGTTGCTTTGTGAATTATCCAGAAATATTTAATTATATTTGAATGAACTTTAATACGGAATGTAAATAACATTGTAAATCTGTAATCAATTTATTTCTCAACGTTTTAATCTCTTTTTATTTGTTAACAGATACGGATAACATACGAGTACATACTCTTGACGAAATACAAGTAATTTTTCGCGGAGGAGGAAAAATTATTCTATGGGACGGACACCAGTATACTCACCATAGAACCTATAAGAATAAGTCAGTGTTTTTGCGATGTTCAAAATATCGTTACCACAAATGTCCAGGATATATCACGACGACTGAAGACTATAAAGATGTTATAAAATCGAATGCACATAAATGCAAGCAAGATCACGTTGCTAATGAAATCGCCCTTAGAATCAACAATTGTATGAAACAAGTGGCCTCTACAAATATACCAATTCCGGCTATTTATAACAATGCACTGATGGAGTCTGGCCACATCATGCCGTCATTCGGTAGTGTCAAAACGGCGATGTATAGAGCTCGGAAACAGGCTGAGCAAAACAAAACTGCAACGTCGGATTGTACTATATCTGGAAATTTAGCCGTAGAGTAGTTATAATCGTCTGGGTCTTCTTATATATGTATAATAAAAAAATATATATCTATTAAGTACTAGTTGACCCGCCCGCGGCTTCGCCCGCTTTCTATAGTTTTCTCTAAAACCTTCCCTGGACTACTACGAACATTTCAAGACCAAAACCAGCTCAATCGGCCCGGCCGTTCTCGAGTTTTAGCGAGACTAACGAACGGCGATTCATTTTTATTATATAGATATCGGATTATACGATAGTGATGACATGTCCAAGTTAATCTTTGTGATTTTATGGACAAAATCTGAATTAATCGATATGGTGTATTTAACTAACCATGTTATGCAAAACGCTACAGCAAATAAAATCGATCATTTTTATGGGATTTTTTTTTATAGATGAGTCAAAAGATAATAAAGTCATTACAACCACGTCACTCGTATTAAAAGTGTGAAGTGTAGATTTATTGTTTAAGTTTAGTTGAATTTACTGAACTTGACTTGACTACAGAGTCGGGTTCAGTAAATTCAACTAAGTTATTATGAATTAATAGATAACATTGAATACGACAAAGTTCAACAAACGCCTTACATACTTGAATTGTTTAACAAGCTACGAGCTTACCACGGGTTAGACGTTGCTGTGTGAAACCATTTTTTCTTTGATCGTTCGTTGAGCAATAATAGTTTTTGTGAAAAGTGCACCGTTTTTTGTTAGTAATGGCGAATCAGAGGAAGGTGAGTCGTACAATTTTTTGATATGTTATAGAATTCGAGTTTTTCTAGCGATACGTCCATACATCGTACGTAAATACTTAAAAAATATCACGATATAACGAAATAAAACATGTGGGAAACCATATGACCTTAGCCTGTAAAGACCTAAATTATTGTGGGAGTCATATGCCCATTACCCGGTGAATAGAAATCTTAAATTTTTAACTAGCTTTTCGCCGCGGGTTTCATTTTTAGGGTTCCGTAGCCAAATGGTAAAAACGGAATCCTTATACTAGATTCGTCATGTCCGTCCGTCCGTATGTCACAGCCATTTTTCTCGGAAAGTACAAGAGCTATAAAGCTGAAATTTCGTAAGTAGATGTATTCCGTGAACCGCACTAGGGTTTCAAAAAAAAATCAATTACATTTGGGGGTCTTAGAACCGAAACCTTAAAAATGAAATTTCATCGAACCCATACGTGTAGAGTATCTATAAATAGGTCTTCAGAAATCATATTAAGGTTTCTATACCTAAGCATTTATTTCTAAACAAAATAGTTTCCACGAGAGACTCTTCCAAAGTGGAAAATAGAGTTTCCACCCCCACTCTCTAATTTAAAGCTAAAAAATATATATAATGTACCTACATTATCACAAAAACTACCAACGAAAATTGGTTTGAACGAAATCTATCTAGTAGTTTTTTTAATATACGTCATAAACCATTTCATATAAATTGTTAAGATAAAGTGTAGTAATTCGTTCTCGTGAGCCACAAGAGATGGCGCTGTAATAATTTTATGATTCGTTCCAATTGCTGCGGAAGCCTACATGGGCGAGTCCGACTCGCACTTGGCCACTTTTTAGTTTTGCTCACGGTCATTTTACATAACACGTAAAGAAAAAAATATGTTTTATTTAATCGAAATACAAATTGTGAGTAGGTTACATTTAATTAGTTAATTTAGTGGTAAACTTTTGTCGCCATTGATTTGTCCAACTATTAGCCGGGTTCTTCTACTTTCGCCCAGTGACTTGACCCATTAATGAGGACTGTAAACTTTTGTTCTACAAATACCCATTATCAAGTTTATTAGCACAGAATGCGGATTTCTGAATGAAAAGTTCGTGATCCCCCATTAGTGGGGCAAGTCAACGGGGGAAAGTGAAATAACCCTATTTATCTATTATAGTGTATTTTTTGTTACACAGGTAATAAAAGATCAAGTGATCGAAAACATGCTTCGAAAACAAGTTTGAAAGCGGCACATCTCTCAAACAAGAAACAAAATCCTGTAATATACAAGAAAAAAAGAGGAGGTGTTTTTGGGGTTCCAGACGAAATCCGATTGGGGCAAAAAGGCTGTCATTTTTTGGCATTGTCTACGTTCAGACGATGCAGGTTTTGTAGCACAGGGAAACAGGAAAAGCGGTCAAAATATCAATGCGAAATTTGTAAGGTACCATTGTGTGCCACCCCCTGCATGAAATTGTATCACCAAAGTCAAATTCCTTGAATATCTTAATTTTGTTCATTCCTAATTTTTTGTATAACTGAAATAAATAATAATAAAATAAAATCATTTTTTATATTTTTAATTTATAAGATACATTTTATGCATTTTAGGCGATGTAGGTATGGCGAACATGTTGTTTGATTTTTATATATAGATATACAAATCAACGTCTAGACAGGCAATGGGATTATGTTTTCCCATATGGTTTTTTAAGGTTTTTGCCTAATTTTCAAAATAAATTATTCATAATTTCTCAAACTAAACGTTATTACTCATATAAATCGATACAAAAATTACTATTACTATAAAATTTATCCGAGGCCTGGTAAAGAGATAAGCTTAGTTGAATTTTCGGAACCTGACTTGACTCCAGAATCGGGTTCAGTAAATTCAACTAATAAATTAGTTTATTAATTTATTTAGCTTAAAAGATAACATTGAATATACGTATACGGCAAAGGTCTACAAAATTATTATCTTAAAGATTAAAGCCTCCAGCACACCGGATGCGTATTCGTACACGTAAGCGTAGACGTGCATGTACCACTGAGTTGTAATGTATGGGAATGTATTAGACAGGACACACTGCACGCGCACGTCACGTTACGCAAGCAGTGTGTCCTGCCTCCCATACATTACAACTCAGTGGTACATGCACGTCTACGCTTACGTGTACGAATACGCATCCGGTGTGCTGGAGGCTTAATACAGAGTAAATTGCTCTTATGAACGTTATTATTTATTGTCAGATGCGCTGGCCTGCCATAACAAGGTACAAGAAATTTGTCGCAAAGGCGGCAACATATATTTATGGAACGGACCCAAATATATCTACTATAAAACATATAAAAACCGCTCAGTATATTTTCGATGCTTCAAGTATGGACGTTACAATTTCCCCGGAAAAATTACAACGGCTATGAACTATAACACTGTTTTAAAAACACGTGCGCATATATGCAAGCCAAATTACATCGCCATTGAAATTGCCCTTAAAATTTATTGTATGAAACAAGAAAAACCAGCTCCGGTCTTTAATAACAATAGTCTGGAAGAGATCAGACACGGTATTAAGCCGCAGTTGCGTGTTCTCAGAACGTATAGGGGTCGAAAAAAGACCACACAAAGCAGCAGTTCTGGACGTCTAGCCCCGTGGTAAGCTTGTGTTACATGATTTCTGATATACTTAATATAATATACATACGTAGATAGATATTTTTTATTATACATATATAACACCCAGACATATATAACACAGCTGTTTATTGTATAACAAAACTTTTATAATTTTTATAGGCGGTTAACAAGTAACAAACACTCAATTATGATGAGTATAAAAGTATGTTGCCATTGCATTCTGATTTAGTAAATTCAGACCATTTTAGTTCTTAATAACAGCATACTTTTAAGGTTGCTGATGACTAGAAGAATTAGTTATGCTTATGATCTTATACTTTATTATTTATTGTCAGATGCGCTGGCCTGCCACAAAGTACAAGTAATTTTGCGAGGAGGAGGTAAAGTTTATTTATGGAATGGATACAGCCATGTTAATGATAAAAAATATAAAAACGGCTCTGTATATTTACGATGTTCAAAATATCGACGTTACAAATGCCCGGGATCGATTACAACGACTGGAGACTATAAAAATGTTCTAAAATCACATAGACATATATGCGAGCCAGATTACGTCATAATGAAAACGAAAATTAAAATTGTATGATACAAGTTACCTCAAAAAATATACCAGTTCCGACTAATTATAACAATAACAATGCCATAGATAGAGTGTCAAATCGGCTTGTAAAAAAAATCTGCATCGTCGAATTGTTCTATAGCTGGCACTTGAGCCACAGAGAAGCCAATACTTCAGTTTAACTTTTTGTTTGTATCTTAGCTAACAAATATAGCCACTCATTTAATGACCAATTTGTTTTTTCTTCAAATTAGCTTACAAATATACCACTCTTTACATGACCAATGTTTTTTTTCTTCTAATTAACTAATAAATTTAGCCTCTCTTAAAATTACCAATGTTTTTTTATTCAATATCTAGTTACTTATATCTTATTAACATAAAAAGCTACTTATTTTCCAAAGGCTGAGACACGGGGACTTAGTGGGTTGATAAATGCCACATGAATGTAACACACACAGAACATGTCGTTTTTTAACGATCACCTTCACCATGTTTTCTTTTACCGTAAAGGCACGTGTTCAAAGTGCATTTAAACTTTTTAGAAAAATCCAGAGGCGTACTATATAGATCTATAATATTAGTAAAGATATCAGATATCCAGGACTGATATACTTAAGACAATTATTGTAATTCCCGTTGAGTTGCCAAGTCCACTATTTTTATTTTTATTTTATATTATCTTTATTTTATATTTTTTATGTAAATGTATTCTATGACTGTTCTAAGTGCACAATATGTTTGCCTCTGGAATAAATAAAATGAATTGAATTGAATTGACTAATTTACAACATGTTTTAATTGCTTACAGTAAATACTTGGGAAAGCTTACAAATAACAACCAGGCATGGAGGCAAAGTAATTTTATGGAAAGGACACCAATATAGTGTAATAAAAAGATATAAAAACGGCACTATATATTTGCGATGTTCTAAATATCGTCGTGCAAAATGTGTAGGCACCATTACTATGACTGGCGACTATAAAAATGTTTTGAAAAGTAACATACACTCGTGTAAGACAGATTTTACTTCGCACTTAAAAATGAAAATGAACTTTTAGACTTTTTTGTTTATGCATGGCGTGTGTTCATGTAAAAAACTAGCATAACTATGTAACATGTCTAATAAAATTTAACAATATGTAAAATATTGTTTTCATCAACTTGCACATTTATATTTTTACGATTTTCTGTCCGATCTTTGTTTTAACCGCATTAAATATTGATTGGCAGATAGCAGTGCTGCTGAGCTGCGCGTCATACCTCGCAAGGGAGGTAAATTATTCTTAAAGGACGGCCATCGGTACTATTTCAATAAATTATACAAAAACGGCAACATTCACTTGCGATGTCATAAATACCGCTCTGAAAAATGTTCAGGATCATTAACCTCTAGCGCTGATTATACAAAAATTGTAAAACGTAATATTCACTCCTGCAAACCCAATTTTGACGCCAATGTATTAGCTATCAAAATGCAAATGCTAAAAGAACAAGTCATTGCGACTGATATCCCTATTACTGCCATTTATAACAATGCATTAGTAGAAGTTGGCCCCGAAATTATGCCTCCGTTTTCCACAATCAAAAGTACATTGTATTTAGCAAGAAAAAAATCTAAAAGCATACCAGTGCAAAACTTTTGTTAGCCTACTCGTAGACAATACTTCAGATTAACTTTTTTGTTTGTATATTAGCTAACAAATATAGCCACTCATTTAATGACCAATTTGTTTTTTCTTCAAATTAGCTTACAAATATATCACTCTTTACATGACCAATGTTTTTTTTTCTAATTAACTAATAAATATAGCCTCTCTTAAAATTACCAATGTTTTTTTATTCAATATCTAGTTACTTATATCTTATTAACATAAAAAGCTACTTATTTTCCAAAGGGACACAGGGACTTAGTGGGTTGATAAATACCACATGAATGTAACACACACAGAACATGTCGTTTTTTAACGATCACCTTCACCATGTTTTCTTTCATTGTAAAGGCACGTGTTTAAAGTGCGTTTTAACTATTTAGATAAATCCATAGGCGTGTGGCGGGGTTAGAAGCCGCTACATTCGAAATGAAAGTCGAAACTAACAATCTCTTCAGATTTATAATATAAGTAAAGATATCAGATATCCAGGACTGTTATACTTAATACAATTATTGTAATTCCCGTTGCCAAGTCCATTAATTTACAACATGTTTTAATTGCTAACAGAAAATACTTGGAAAAGCTTTAACGAAGCAATACAAATAATAACCAGGCGTGGAGGCAAAGTAATTTTCACAGTCACTTCCACGGATGCTCCTATCGCAGCTATTCATAAGAAAATAGAGAGCGGCATAATGCCACCATTTAATAATATCAAAACTATACGATTCAAAAATGAACTTTTAGACAAACTTTGAATAACTCTTTTTTCAACTTTTTTATTTATGTATGGCGTGTGTTCATGTAATAAACTAGCATAATTAACATGTCCAATAAAATTTAACAATATGTAAAATATTGTTTTCATCATGTTTTCATCAACTTGCACAATTATATTTTCTCGATTTTCTGTCCGAACTTTGTTTTAATCGCATTAAATATTGATTGGCAGATAGCAGTGCTGCTGAGCTGCGCGTCATACCTCGCAAGGGAGGCAAATTATTCTTAAAGGACGGCCATCGGTACTATTTCCAAAAATTATACAAAAACGGCAACATTCACTTGCGATGTCATAAATACCGCACTGAAAAATGTTCAGGATCATTAACCTCTAGCGCTGATTATACAAAAATTTTAAAACGTAAAATTCACTCCTGCAAACCCAATTTTGACGCCAATGTATTAGCTATCAAAATGCAAATGCTAAAAGAACAAGTCATTGCGACTGATATCCCTATTACTGCCATTTATAACAATGCATTAGTAGAAGTTGGCCCCGAAATTATGCCTCCGTTTTCCACAATCAAAAGTGCTTTGTATTTAGCAAGAAAAAAATCTAAAAGCATACCAGTGCAAAACTTTTGTTAGCCTACTCGTAGACAATACTTCAGATTTTTTGTTTTTATATTTGCTAACAAATATAGCCACTCCTTAAATGACCAATGTTTTTTTTGTTCTATAGTAACTCATATCTTATGAACATAAAAAAGTTACTGACTTTCTAAATGCTGAGACAGGGACTTAATGAGTTGATAAATGCCAGATGAATGTAACACACACAGAACATGTCGTTTTTTACGATCACCTTCACCATGTTTTCTTTCATTGTAAAGGCACGTGTTTAAAGTGCGTTTAAACTATTTAGATAAATCCATAGGCGTGTGGCGGGGTTAGAAGCCGCTACATTCGAAATGAAAGTCGAAACTAACAATCTCTTCAGATTTATAATATAAGTAAAGATATCAGATATCCAGGACTGTTATCTATACTAATATTATAAAGAGGAAAGATTTGTTTGTTTGTTTGTAATGAATAGGCTCCGAAACTACTGGATCGATTTTAAAAATTCTTTCACCTTTGGAAAGCTACATTATCCCCGAGTAGCATAGGCTATTATATAGCAAAGAAAATTGTGGGAAAGTGTAAAACGCGCGCGAAGCCGCAGGGCGGAAAGCTAGTACTTAATACAATTAAGCTTACCACGGGGCTAGATGTCGCTGAGTAAAATTGTCCAGTAATATTTATTTATTTAAGTATTTTATTTATTTAATTATTGTAATTCCCGTTGAGTTGCCAAGTCCACTAATTTACAACATGTTTTAATTGCTAACAGAAAATACTTGGAAAAGCTTTAACGAAGCAATACAAATAATAACCAGGCATGGAGGCAAAGTAATTTTATGGAAAGGACACCAATATTTTGTAGTAAGAAGATATAAAAACGGCACTATATATATGCGATGTTCTAAATATCGTCGTGGAAATTGTGTAGGCGCTATTACTACGACTGGCGACTATAAAAAAGTTTTGAAAAGTAACTTACACTCGTGTAAGACAGATTTTAAGACGAATGAGGTCGCACTTCTATAAATAAATAAATAAATAAATATTACTGGACAATTTACACAGCGACATCTAGCCCCGTGGTAAGCTCGAAGCTTGTGTTACGAGTGCTAGATTTCTGATATACTTAATATAAATATAGGTACATACATATATAGATATTTTTATTATAACTAACTATTGCAAAAAGGCAGTCACTTCCACGGATGCTCCTATCGCAGCTAAGAACATGTTGGCACAAATAGAGAGCGGCATAATGTCACCATTTAATAATATCAAAACAAGTCGTTATAAAGCAAGAAATCAATCGAAGAAGAACTAAAATATTCCTGGCAAGAACAAAACCTATAAATATTCTTCTTCTTTGTCAATCATTCAGTTGTTAGTCGCGGGCACCAATAGTTTACAACCTAAGATCATAAGATTTGTGTTTTTTCGATCCAATTCAAAAATGAACTTTTAGACAAACTTTGAAAAAGTTGAAAAAAGTCAGGTTTTTTGTTTATGTATGGCGTGTGTTCGTGTAATAAACTAGCATAATTAACATGTCCAATAAAATTTAACAATATGTAAAATATTATTTTCATCATGTTTTCATCAACTTGCACAATTATATTTTCTCGATTTTCTGTCCGAACTTTGTTTTAACCGCATTAAATATTGATTGGCAGATAGCAGTGCTGCTGAGCTGCGCGTCATACATCGCAAGGGAGGCAAATTATTCTTAAAGGACGGCCATCGGTACTATTTCCAAAAATTATACAAAAACGGCAACATTCTCTTGCGATGTCATAAATACCGCACTGAAAAATGTTCAGGATCATTAACCTCTAGCGCTGATTATACAAAAATTGTAAAACGTAATATTCACTCCTGCAAACCCAATTTTGACGCCAATGTATTAGCTATCAAAATGCATATGCTAAAAGAACAAGTAATTGCGACTGATATCCCTATTACTGCAATTTATAACAATGCATTAGTAGAAGTTGGCCCCGAAATTATGCCTCCGTTTGCCACAGTCAAAAATGCTTTGTATTTAGCAAGAAAAAAATCTAAAAGCATACCAGTGCAAAACTTTTGTTAGCCTACTCGTAGACAATACTTCAGATTTTTTGTTTTTATATTTGCTAACAAATATAGCCACTCTTTAAATGACCAATGTTTTTTATCTAACTAATAAATATCCACTCTTTAAATTACCAATGTTTTTTTTGTTCCGTAGTTACTCATATCTTATTAACATAAAAAAATAACTGACTTTCCAAATGCTGAGACACAGGGACTTAATGAGTTGATAAATGCCACATGAATGTAACACACACAGAACATGTCGTTTTTTACGATCACCTTCACCGTGTTTTCTTTCATTGTAAAGGCACGTGTTTAAAGTGCGTTTAAACTATTTAGATTATTTTAGATAAATCCATAGGCGTGTGGCGGTGTTAGAAGCCGCTACATTCGAAATGAAAGTCGAAACTAACAATCTCTTCAGATTTATAATATAAGTAAAGATATCAGATATCCAGGACTGTAATACTTAATACAATTATTGTAACTCCCGTTGAGTTGCCAAGTCCACTAATTTACAACATGTTTTAATTGCTAACAGAAAATACTTGGAAAAGCTTTAACGAAGCAATACAAATAATAACCAGGCGTGGAGGCAAAGTAATTTTCACAGTCACTTCCACGGATGCTCCTATCGCAGCTATTCATAAGAACATGTTGGCACAAATAGAGAGCGGCATAATGCCACCATTTAATAATATCAAAACAAGTCTTTATAAAGCAAGAAATCAATCGAAGAAGAACTAAACCAAAATATTCCTGGCAAGAACAAAACCTATGAATATTTTTCTTCTTTGTCAATCATTTAGTTGTTGGTTAGTCGCGGGCACCGATAGTTTACAACCTAAGATCATAAGATTTGTGCTTTTGCGATCCAATTTAAAAATGAACTTTTAGACAAACTTTGAATAACTCTTTTTTCAACTTTTTTGTTTATGTATGGCGTGTGTTCATGTAATAAACTAGCATAATTAACATGTCCAATAAAATTTTACAATAATTAAAATATAACTTGCACAATTATATTTTCTCGATTTTCTGTCCGAACTTTGTTTTAACCGCATTAAATATTGATTGGCAGATAGCAGTGCTGCTGAGCTGCGCGTCATACATCGCAAGGGAGGCAAATTATTCTTAAAGGACGGCCATCGGTACTATATCCAAACATTATACAAAAACGGCAACATTCTCATGCGATGTCATAAATACCGCAATGAAAAATGTTCAGGATCATTAACCACTAACGCTGATTATACAAAAATTGTAAAACGTAAAATTCACTCCTGCAAACCCAATTTTGACGCCAATGTATTAGCTATCAAAATGCAAATGCTAAAAGAACAAGTCATTGCGACTGATATCCCTATTACTGCCATTTATAACAATGCATTAGTAGAAGTTGGCCCCGAAATTATGCCTCCGTTTTCCGCAGTCAAAAGTGCTTTGTATTTAGCAAGAAAAAAATCTAAAAGCATACCAGTGCAAAACTTATGTTAGTTTGATCGAATTTATAAGCATAATAGTCTTGCATTTAATAATTTTAATTTATAGGATATAATAAATTGCAATCCACGGGAACACTGTAGTTAACGTCATTAATAAATAGCTTGCATAATGCTGAGTAAGCACCTTTTTGCAGCGACAAACATACATAAAGTAATTACCCGTAACACAAGCTTCGAGCTTACCACGGGGCTAGATGTCGTTGTGTAAATTGTCCAGCAATATTTATTTTATTTTTATTTTAATTAAGTAGGATCTTTGTTAAATTAGTGTGTATTTAATTATAAGAATATGTTTGTTTTTGTTGCAAATAAATTTATTTTCTTCTTTCTTTCTTAAATTGTATTGGTTATTAACACACCAGAACAAATTATGATATCATCATCATCATCATCTCAGCCATTGGACGTCCACTGCTGGACATAGGCCAGTTTATGTTACACAGTACATGATCCGTGTCCCGTCCGGGCCGGTGTAATATAAACTGGTTCATATAAAATCCATGTAACGTTTCAAATCCGTGCCCCATCCGGGCCACGTACACGGCACGCCCCGGACACGGACCGGTCTAGTACCTATAATTCATCCCTTATACATAAACGTAAAAAGCAATTATAACCACCTTAACTATCTTATGTCTTATTATAACTAACACTTATTCAAGACAAGGTACACAGAAAATTTACAAGAAAATTAATTTCGTATGATATTATTAATTTTGTAAATAAATAAATATGTAATTATTTTATCAGTTTTCATTATTTAAAGACATGTTTTATGATTTTTTAAATTTATTTAAATTGTCCGAAGGGGGTTTTGATTTCGACTTTGTACAATTAGAAAACTCCGACCAGTACATTAATTTTTACGAACCTCTGTGTTAAAAATAAAATTTCCTATTTAGATAAGAATGAAAAACAAGTAAGAGCTAAAAGCTGCAAATATTGCGGTAAAACTCAGATCCAGAGAACAAGAAGAAGATACAGATCGATTTGTCTGAACCAACAAATATTTATTTGTCCCGACTGTCATAAAAAATATCACCGACTTCATTAAGTGCACTTAATACACGAATAAATTATGATATCTATTACATAATATTTTTACTACACCGTATCTATACTAATATTATAAAGCTGAAGAGTTTGATCGTTTATTTGTTTGAACGCGATAACTTCAAGAACCGCTGGTCCGGTCTAAAATTATTTAATTGTTGGATATATGTATTTATCGAGGTAGACTATACTATATACAAACTACCTTAAGATAAGGTAAAACGCAAGCGAAGCTTTCGGCGGGACGACTAGTATATAGTAGAGGTATGTAGATAACTTAAAAAAACGCAAGCTAGGCTGGCGACGCGACGGTTCGGCTAGTATTTTATAATATTTTCGTTAAATATATTTAAATTCTAACTTAGGAATAGATATTGGATATGTGCTGCATATAAATACCACATTAACTTTTCCCGTGGATGTCGTCGAAGCGACTTACTATAGTCATATAGTCGTCGATTTATACAGCAGTAAACGGGCAACCAGGAATGTTATCATTAAAATATCCCAAGAATAGGGTCCTATGAGGCCAAGTAGCTATAGCAACAACAGCTATTTATATCCATATATTAACGTACTTACTAAAATCATTGTGTCATTTCTTTGTTACAAAGGCGTCGGTGCGGTCGCTCCCAGAATCCGCGTTCATCAATTACAATATCTAATAAAACCGGAGAAAGAAGAACCGGAAGATTCCGACGATGATAATAACCATGAGAAACCACAACATACATTAACAAAGAAAGAAGGTCAAGTGAGACAATCCAGGCGATACTGTTTAGAATGCTACAAAAACTGTGTTTCAGCCCAAGGGAGCAAAGTTGCCAAGAACAGGGCCAAGAAAGTTGCCACGTATTGCCGGGAATGTCCCGGGAAACCGCACTATTGCCTGGAATGTTTCAACAAGTACCATCGGTATCTGTAATCGATGCAATCATTATCTGTTATTGTTTACTTCAACAACTTCTGAGCCTAAAAAGTTTTTAAATGTGTTTTTATATTTAAATGAAATAATGTTTATTAATAATGTATATGTATCATTACATAAATTTTAGCATTCGTCTTCACACTAGGCGGTGCGTTAAACTAGTTCTTACGCTTATTGTAAATAGTATAAATTATTTATTTGTATAAGATAGTTTCCAAATTGATCTCCTAGTTGTATTTTAGGTTTTGCATAGTCATAACCGTTCAATTCTCTAAAAGTGTGATAATTAATAATATTAGACGTTGTAAATTAAGTATTTATGAAACTCTCCGTGATTACTCCATATCTTATTATTTTATTCACCAAATTTGTATGAACATCATCATTCTAGTTTACCAAGTACAATTGACGAATATAAAACATCATAAATTCAAATACATCAAAAATTACTTTCTAGATTTCATCATATTTCCACAAAAACAATCAACAGCAAAAGTTGGTAGATGCTCGTATTGCGGTAGAGCTAGGGATAGAAGCACAAGAAAAAAATGCTGTTTGTGCTTTAAATGGATTTGCCCAGACCACCAGACACTCGTGTGCCCCGGATGCCATTGCACTTATAAATTTAACCGTAAGAAAAAAAATAAGAAGTAGCATTTTGTATGTTTTTAAAATGCAGTAAAAGATATCGATAAGATTGTTGTATCTATTCTATAACACCCATGCAAATCCCATAAATAGTTAACTAAACCAAAATAAAAATTATATTTTTGCTGTTAATCCCTAAATTGCTGATTTTAATGTACTGTATTATTTTCTTCCGTTATCTGACATTTCAGTATCTCAACTGTAATAACTAAACTAGTAACCCTCTAAATTATTTAAGTATCTCTTAATTAAGAAGCGATATCCATTACCAGTTTGCTTAGGCAAAGGCTTGCACGTTATTATAGCTTCTTCTGAAAGAGGAGGTTTCATTTTACTACGAGGAGGATATGCATTCAGATATTAATGTCTATACATTTATATATTTTTATTTATTATTTATGTTAGTATGTTGAAAGGTATCGCTAATTTGTTACCCAAAAATCAAGCCAGCATTCCACTCACCAATCTTTTTTGTTATTGGCTCTAACTATGAATTCCTTAACCCTTATTTCCTTAGTATTCACACACAAGCGATGAATCAAATACAAATAACAATTATAAAAATATCGTCTAAAGAAACGTTATGACTTATGACTTCCCAGAACATGTCCGCCGTCCTTAAACTGAATTACTCGTTCTAGAGCCGAGGCTGTTAAAGTTAGCCAATGGTAAGGAGTTGCTCTACTGCGATGAGTATACGTACTGCCTCCACACCAGTTCCAAGTTGAGCCAGCGGTGGCGATGCACTTCCACCTCGACTTGCCAGTCCTACCTGAAGATGGACAACTGCGGCCGGTTCCTAGGGAAGTATAGGGAACATTCGGGACATCAGAAACCCCGATATAAACGATGTTCTGATGGCACTTATTTAAAAATTGGGTATAAGTAAATCAATCGTCGTCACCACTAGTAACGTCTCCACTGCTTGGACTCAAGGACTTCTCTTTTGACGAGAAAAATAAATTTTAATTCACCACGTTGAACAAGTGATCGCGAAAGAGTTAATACAATTTGCATGGTATCAGAACAGTGCCTCTAGTGTCTAAAATAATAAATATAATTTGCAAGTACAAATTAAAGTTACTTACATATTTCACGATCGAGTCAGTAAAATTTGTATTGGGTGGGTGTTATTTATCGGAGTGTCTTTGATGTTCATTTTTATTATATCATGTTTTATTCAGGGAATATGGCCATCATGACTTAGGACTTATAATGTATGTGTAGCAATGTTCAATGCGGAAAGAACTAAGTACATATTTTATTTGAACATATAAATAGGATTCAATAATAAAGTTAGATTTTCTATAAATTATTTATTGACTATAATGAACTTTATTCTTTGTCTACGGATTAAAAGTTTAATAAATTGCTGAACAATATTAATTATTTATTTGCGATCTGAAGCAAAAAATGTGCTTAAGCTGTGTCTATATTTTTGTTATACACACTAAAAACAAAATTTCAACAATTAAATATAATATGATATTTCACTTTCAAAATTTTCGTGAGTTATACTATTCATTTTGTACAACGGGAATTACTCACGTATTTACATAGGAGTTAAACAACTCTCGACGTTTCGACCACATCAAGAGTAGTCTTCAACAGGAGGAGTGAGCGTCCCGCCGTGCTCCGTCTCCTCTCAGGTCGCGCGCACGGTTCTCACTGCGGGCAAGGTACCGGAGCGCGCGGCTGCTCAGGGGCGGTGGTGGGGGTAAGGGCGGTGCTTGTTGGTACGCCATACCAACAGATGTAGATGCTGGCACTGAATGAACGTTCGCCTCATCGTCACTACTGTCATCTTCTACATCTTGTGTAGCGTAACACACTGCACTGATCGTGTCACCAAACGAAGGCAACGGCCCTTTGTTGACGCGAAGACCATGAAGACACGGAAGCCAGGCAGGTGGTACAGCCCAGCCCTTGTCCCTATTAAAATTCGGAGTCCGGTTGATTTCAATAGCTTCGCGGATTTTTCGGGGCACGAAAAACCTCTCCCTGGCCAACACACGAGCCTTGTCGAAGCGAATGTAATGTGATGTACCCGCTGTCACCGCATGCTCTGCTATGGCTGACTTATCTACATCCGCATTCTTCATAGCACGTATATGCTCAGTCAGTCTGGTGGAGATGTTACGCTTCGTTTCACCCACATATGAACTACCACAATCACATGGAATTTCGTAAACACCCGGTGTAGACAAAGGATCTCTATCCTTCGGGGAGCGTAGTAGATCTCTTATCTTTGTGAGAGGACGGAAAATGGTGTTTATTTCCAGGCGTCTGCGCAACAAATGACCAATTTTATCCGTCACTCCCTTGACAAATGGTAGATACGCTACAGCTCTCTCTGCTGTAACCGGGCGTTTCCTTGAAGACGGCTGCGCTATGCGAAAACTTTGTTTCCATCCATAGCCATTTGCACTTAAAACATTTCTTACATGCGAGAGCTCCGTATCCAGGTATTGGTGGTCGCATAGCTTCAAAGCTCTGTTTATAAGTGTCCTGGGTATACTGGCAAGATGGGAGGGATGGTGATGAGAGTCAGCGCGTAAATACCTATCTGTGTGTGTTGGTTTACGGTATACAGTGTGTGATAAGTGACCCAAACCATCTCGTTTCACCAACACGTCCAGAAAAGGTAACTCTCCGTCAAGTTCTCTTTCCACGGTGAACGCAATATTCGGGTGCCTCGAGTTCAGGTGTTCTAATAACCCTTCAATTTGTTCCTCCTGTATAATTGCGAACACATCGTCTACATAACGCCACCAGTATCGCGGCCTTCCAGGTGCCGTCGTCAACGCGTCATTTTCGAACCATTCCATAAAGAGATTGGCTATTACCGGAGCCAATGGTGATCCCATAGCTACTCCATCCAGCTGTAGGTAGTACTCTCCATGCCAGGAAAAGTAACCACTTGTGAGAACAAACTCTATCACTGGCATATATTCACTAGGTACCGTCGAAGAAAAACATAAGTTACGGATGATGGAGATTGTCTCAGTAATCGGCACTTTAGTAAATAGAGATGTGACATCAAAACTAACCATTAACTCTCCGGCATCTAAAACCACATCCTCCAGCAGTTGTGTAAAGTGAGTGGAATTCTTTACAAAACTGGTTGATTGGCCTACAAATTCCTGTAGCACTCCGGCCATGAGTCCATGCCCGCAGTGAGAACCGTGCGCGCGACCTGAGAGGAGACGGAGCACGGCGGGACGCTCACTCCTCCTGTTGAAGACTACTCTTGATGTGGTCGAAACGTCGAGAGTTGTTTAACTCCTATGTAAATACGTGAGTAATTCCCGTTGTACAAAATGAATAATATGATATGTCCAGCAATATATTTGTAGTTTATTTTAATTTTATTATATACTGAATTAGGAATGTTAACCTTACCTGTGCCCATGACGCAAGCTCGTATCTACGGCACGGCGATGCAGCCCGAGAAGCTGCATATTTTGAATGTGCTATGTACACACATCATAGTAACTTACTACTTCTTTCAGAGAACTTGAAAGAAATAAAACTGTCGAGCGGTAAAACATTATTTATGTACCAAATGTACACGTACGGACGCTGGTTCCAAACAAACAAGGGATCGAGGCTCAGATGCAGCCACGGCCCCAGATGTAAGACCTTTCTGGTGGTGGACTTGAACGGACAGGTCACCTCGGTGAAGGGTGAACACACACATCCCCCTAATAAGTATTATCAGACTGTAACGGGAGAATATGTGAAACTGTAGATTTAGGATTGAGAATATTGTAAAAGGGTAACACAATAGCTGAGACTAAACCCATTTTGGCACATGCACACTGGAGTGCAAACAATTATAAAAAAAATGTTTTAAAGGTTAAGCTATTTTTTTGTTTTCTTTCATTTTTGTACCTTTTCGTTTGTTTTTTTTTATTTATAAGTATTTTTGTGGTTTTTTTTTATTGTCCTTGTGTTTGTACTGTTAGTGTGTTTTATGTCAAAATAAACGTCTTTTTATTTTATTTATTTATTTATAAAACTGTTAATGTATGTAGGTCAGGAGTAGGTAGGTTCAACAACAGTTATACTAACTACGGAATTATTGCCGCTCAGCCAAATTTGATAGCAAAACTGTTAATACATTTTGGATGGTATACTAATAAACACAATTGTTTCTGAAACAACTAAAATTCACGATTATTTTCTAAACAATATGCCAAATTATCAGGCCTGTAATGTAGTTGAGTTTACTATTTTTTTCAGCTAGTTACAATTACTAAAGCATTTCCTTAAAAATATTAAGTAACTAAAATAATTTTGTTTACATTCTGTCGTATTCGAATCAAAATCACGGCCCTAGGTACAAACCGCTGTCTATTTAGCACTGTTATTAAGTAGCTAGCAGTTATTATATTCATTGATTTACAAACTAATTTCAAACCAATGTTTCAGGCACATTTCTCTGGACTAACCGCGGCGGCAAGCATCCCTTACTGCTCCTCCACAACTATTCCTACAGCTATCAAAAACAGAACGCCGATGGGAGGATATCCTGGTACTGTTCTCGAAGGTTGAAAGGATGCAGGGCTTCTGCGATAAGCTTCGGCACAAGAGCCATTTCCTTGAAGCCTCATGACCACCCGCCGCCGAAGATACCCAGCGGGTACACTGACACTGTACCGCAAATGCATAGAGTTAACATTGAACCGTGTAATGCTAAGTTTGGTCGATAAAAGTAAGGAAGGAATCCGTAAGTACAAAACTCACCACCAGAAACTGATTATGTCCAGTGCATTTTGGTGCAAAACTCGCTACTCGTATTAGATATTAAGATTCCTTTTAATTTTTATCTGTCGTTTGTGGTTTGTTTTTTTTTAAGACTGATTATTATGCATATTGTTACAAGATGTAATGTAACATGTCAGCATACTAGGAACGTTACGGGAAAGCCAGCAAGCAAAGAACCGATTGCTGGTCTTCCCGTATAACACTTCGTAATGTAAAAAAACCATGTGCCAATATATCCATCAATCAGTCATTTATTGTTGACATAAAAGAGTAGGTAAAATATAAGTGAATACATGGGTTTCTGACTAGCAGGAGTCGATGCTTCTCCATTTATGCCAACTAAATTATTAAACTTAAATAAGGTCATTGAGTGTAATGTTTTATACACAGCAAAATATAGTCTTAACCAAACTCGGGTTCCTAATTTTTATAACAGCCTAGGGTGTGTTTATGTTTATCCACCAGAGTTACATTGCTATTGATAATAATCAGTGCACTTTACCACATAACATCAGGCATGCAGCTAGTTGGTGACACTTGGTGATTTGTGAACATAGTAACATATTTCAGATGGTAAAGAAAAAAAAATATCATGAATTAGCATGATATTTTCCTAAGTCAGACTGACTTTGGATTTTCTTTAAAAATAAATCCTGCTTGTGAAGTAGAATACACTAAATAATGCTAGGTAAGGATATTTATTAATTTATTATTTAATCATGAACATCGAAATGAAACTAATCTTTAAAATATTAACTGTCTAAAGAAGTTAAAGGAAACTATGAATTAGTACATAAGTCGCCATACGGTTATTACTATTTAGTCATTAGGTACATTAGATACCAACATGTAGAAAAAACAATTTTTCATAAGATTGTTATACTTATATAGTAGTAGGTACATAGGTTCTGCTGAATGCTGTGTGAATCGTCTAGCATTATGATTTTATTATTAAAAATAAAATCAATAATTTATTCCGATAAGTTGTCTATATATATTCGTTATCAACTCGATCTATAAATGCGAATGCTTGTACATACATAATTATATGCAATATGTAGCTGTAGGCACTATTTTATAATGCTATTAAGGAAATTATTACATGTCCTATACATACATAAATATTTAGAAAAGCTAGATAAATATATGTATTTGTATAACTGCTCTTCTTAAATTGTTGCCAATTTGTACCAAGGCAATAGCTGATTATATTTGAAACTTAATTTTATAAGTTGTGTACTACTAGCTATGACGACGTATGAATATTAAAGCTTGAGTATGTTTTGGTAGTATTATTAGATTTTGCCACTCATAAAAACTCAGAAATAAACATTTGATTTATATACAGGTATCTCGTGGTAACAATTTGAATCATTTTATATTTTAAAGTCCTAATTGTTTTCTATCACTAGGAAATATTCATCTTCCGGCGAACTTGCCCAAAAGAGAAGGGAAAACGATAAGGAAGAGGTGTCGAGTTTGCTATAACAAAGCGCAAAAAAGAGTGTGTGTAATATTTGGATGCCCCGATTGTCCAGGATTCCCAGGACTGTGCCTTGAATGTTTCAGGGAATTTCACAAATATTAAGTTGCAACTCAATATTTGTGAAATTCCCTAAAATTGGGAACGACGTTTGTTAATATTAAACTTATTTTAAGTGCCATATTTTGAAAGAAAAGATTAAAAAAATAAAATAACATTGTCGTGTCATAGAAAATTTGTTCACAGCCCTGGTGAACCCTGGTGAAAAGTTTTTCAAAATGGGTGCAGCAACGAATCGGTTAATGAATCGATACAACATGTTATGTTTCATTCTAATATTAACAAGAAATTATAAATTAGCACAGGCAGTTTCATAAATACCAAAACTTTTTATAAAAGCAACAAATGTTCAAAAGAACCATCGTTTTTATTCGGAAAATATTTACTAATAATATGGCAAATTATGCTAAAACCAAACGCGTATTTTATTTAAGAGCCATTCAATTTTTTAAGATAAAATATAAGAATTTATTTATTTTATTTAAGTTATATAAATCAATAAATGCATACTAATAAAGCAAAGAAAATATAGTGTAATCTTTTATTGCATTCATTTATGGCACTACGGGCCAACAACGCTCTAATAACCTTCTACTAACTATGCATAGATCGATGATATGATTCATTCCCTTTATGTCGAGCCCCGAGGTATATCGAGTCTGGAAGTCTATTGTTTTCCAAAATATTGATATTTATAATTTTAACGCAGAAGAAAGGCCTCAAGACGGTAGTAGCCAATTGATGCAAGAACCCGGCTGCAGCACATGGGGTAAATTTAACACAGAAGAAAGACCTCAAGACGGGAGTATTCAAGAGAATCAAGAATTTGGATGCAGTTCATGGAGATATACTGATAATAATTTAATTTTCGTCGAAAGTCAAAAAGGTGGTAAAATTTTATTGAAAGATGGCTACCGGTACCGCATTAATAGAAAAAATAAATGTGGCTCCTCAATTTGGTATTGCACAAAAAAAAATTGTAAAGCTTCCTTTACTTTAGATGAAAAGGAAGCAAACATTATAAGAACTGGGGCAACAGATCATGTTTGTTTGCCAGATTACAAAAAAGAAGAACTTGAAAAAAAGTTCAATCAAATGAAATGTAAAAATCGGAAAGACTTGAAACCCACACCCACTATGTAAGCTCGACATACCGGGACTCGATAGAAAGGGAATAAATCGATGATATTCATATATACTCTAAACACACTTCACAAACTGACTAAAGACACTAACAACTAACTTTAAATAATGGAAATAAAAATCAAAATGTTATGGCGATATTTTTTAATTCTGAAGTGATCATTATTAACTAATATTGCTTTAATACTAATTTTCATCATCTAATAAGATTCTATATAGTCTTATTAAATAAAAAAAACAATTTGTAACCACATTTGATAACTCGAGTCTCTATTCTAGCGGCACTCATACCATCAGGGAAAGGTAAACATCCACTACTAATGTACAAAAACAACTCGTACACATTCAAAGTGGTTTCAAGCAGCACTGTCCTCTGGCACTGCTCGAGAAGAACCAGGACCGGATGCAAGGCATTTATAAAGACTCTACGGGAGAAGATGGATCAAGTTCTCGCCGTACAAGATACGCATTGCCATGACACTAGGTTCAGTCCTACACCGCACCTAAGAAAACTAATACGTGCCCCTTTGCCTTAGTTAAAACATGATCATTGATAGTAAATAAATAAAATATAATCAAAAAGATTCCTTCGAGCCGGATTTGAACCAGCGACCTATGGATAACCATTATATTTACAACTACAGTCCACCGCTCTACCAACTGAGCTATCGAAGGTACAAGTGATGCGGCAAAATAAACAAAGTCACTCTTACTTTCACCTTGACGTATGTAGATTAGTGAATTGAGCAATACTTTTGCATCACGCGTACATGACTGGTATCCATAAACTTGTTTTCTTATACTGTTTAAAAGGTTTTACTATTAGTGAAATAAATAAATTTGTAATTAGATACGAGTATCATGTATTATGAATTAATAAACGATTTTCTGGATTTTATCAATAAAATATGATAACTTCTTACTTATATTTAGTTTTGAACTTAGATAAGATGCCTGAAGTTTCCAATTGTAGATAAACATTGTTGTAAAAAAAGTTGTTAATTAGTTTGGTAGATTCGTTATCGTGTTTGCGTAATTATTAACTGATTTATGTGGGATTTCACAGAACTAAAGGACGACAAAACAGATGGCTCAGAATCGCAGGAGAGTGTATTACATTTCGTGGTTGCTCAGGTTATAACTCAAGCACCGGAAGAAAACTCAGACGATGATGTCGTTGAAGTTATAATAGACGAAGCTCCCATAGAAATAATTTCTGATGACGAAGATCTGCCAACAACTCACCCAAGCGTCATCCAAAATTATCACCTTATCCCTATTGCACTTCCACAAGGAGAGACTAAAGAACCAGAGCGACCACTCTCTCAGGACCCGTTAGATCCCGATCCTAATAATGATTTCGATACAGCTTCCCAAAGTGCAGAAGAGCAAACCGATGAGCCCTCTGCTCCAGGTTCAGTAGACTGTGGCCCGGCTTCACCGAATGTAGAAGCGAATGGCACCGATGTTAACGAACCTGTACCAGCAAAAATGCCTATACTATTGACTGGTGCAGCTGACATGGACCTCAATGAACAAGTTCGAAACTTGGCACCGGAGGTGCCTGTAGGAACTGAAAGTGTCATAGACGCTGTATAAATAATTTAAATAAACTTTTCTTTCTTTTAAAGTTAAGACTTATCATACGAAAAATGATATTATATTCGTTTTTAAAAACATAAAAAAAGCATTTTCTTAAATAACTTATTATTTATCATAAGTAAACCTGTGTTATTATTGATTGATCCAAACTGAAGTGAGTTTATGTTTAAAATAATCTCTGATCTGATTCAAGGATATATGAATGAAATAAATGTTTGCGTAGCACAACCTGTTGTTTTTGAATTCGCTCGTTCAGTATAGGTAACAACACGATCATTTTGGTAAGTGGTTATGAATTACAAAGCGCAAACTGTCGTTGTTCAAATTTATATTTCAAGTTAATTAATTATAAGTAAGGTAACTTAAGTTTATAATTTCGAGATTCAATTCATAGTTTCAGCTCAAACAAACTGACGCAAAACGATTTTCAGATCTCAAAGCTATATTCTCGGAGGTAAACGGTCGGCCGGTTTTGATGGTGAACAAGTTTCGGTTCATGCGGCATTACACCAGTCGCCGAGGTCATACTCGCTGGCGCTGCTGCAAGGCATTCAACAAGTGCTTGGCCATCGTCATCACCACCGGCAACCACATCATCAAGATGAAGAATATCCATAACCATGAACCAACCGGTGGGGTTCCTATGTCCGTGCCTGCAACGGTACCGTTCTGCACTAGTCTTGATCTACAGCCAGCCCCTATTCTGGAGCTATTTCCTATATCTAGTTCATTGTCTTTCGGCTTAGCTGATGTTGAGTAAGTTCTACCTCTTTGTTGGATTCAAAATACATAGATGACTGTGTATATGAAGTATTCTACCTTTTTTTTGGTAAAACTTATAAAAACAGATCTGTTTATTTATATAACTTTTGTACTGCAAGGATCCACCTATCTAATCATATTTATAATATTGTTCTTAGATTCTTGTCTAACTTCGCTTCTTATTTTAACTAAAACTTTAAAGCGGTCTAATGTACTCTTAAAATAACAAAATATTACAAAAACATAGTTTTATGTCAGTCAACCTTGTTTCCATTGTATATTTTTATTTAATATAAATAATGTATTTATTTACTTGTCCAAGTGATCATTAAATTTGTGGAAATAAATGTTTTAAAAATTCTATGTATAATATAGTATTTAAGGGGAATACGAAGTCAAACCAGAGTCAAAGTGGCGCCGCTACTTATTTTATCTTACTGTTATTTTTAAAACAGTAAATTTAAAAACTCTTTATGGGATACCTATAACCCACAAACTCTATTTTCGCATCTCTGCATAAAACAAAATATTAACCAAAAAATTGTTTGCAATATTTAGATTTCTGTGGTTTACTTAAATTGTTATCAATTTTATTAAAATTATTTAAAATAGATGTTTAAGAGCGATTTTGTCGTTATTGTACCTACTTTTCAATCAAATATAGGTAGGTACAGTAATTATTTATGTCATTTTAATCAAGTAGCTTCCAAGAGAATGTGCATTTTTTTATTGATAGATCTTGTAGAATGTTATTAATAGTAGTAGGTATTTATTAAACGGAAAGGCATCTATCTACCTAGCATTTAATAGTTACGTTATATTTGATTTTGTATATCTATGTACTTAGATCACCTATTTATTCGACATTAAGATATTGTAGTTTTAATGCATTTATATTATATGATTTCTTATTTTACTGATTAAGGTCCGCTTGCGCGATAAATCTTAAATCGAGTTAAACGTTAACAATAGTCGTGCAATCGGGTCTTAAATATTGATATTTATACTCCGATGCAATACTTGTTTACTTAGTTTTAGCCATAAAGAGATGAATGTAAAATTATATAAAAGAAACTGTATTAAAATACTCTAAATACAGTGAAAGCCACAATTATTATTCAAACATTAAAATAGTAATTATTTAATCATCGATAGGACGAATCTCCAATTTAGATCTGATATTTGTTTATACAACTGGCCATCAAATTTATATTTTAAGTGTATTTGTGATAATTGTGTCATTGTAGTCAACATAAGTTATAATATAATTGTTATATTTACGAATAACTGAAGTTTTTATGATAAACCACATACTGTCATACTCGTATGTAATTACATGACAAAGAGTTTTTTTAACTATAGCAGGTACATTATTTGAAACATATCACCTACCCATATAAGATTAAATAGCAACATCGGTGGCGCAGAGGGCGAAGGTCTGCCTGCGCTGCAGGAGGTTGCGGGTTCGATTCCAGCCTCAGGACAAACATTTGTACGATCTGCAGTTACGGGTGTCTGGGTGTAAAAAAATATCGATCTGTGTATACCATAAAATAATATTGATTTATAGCAAACCATAGTACGTTTTCAAACAGATTATGTGTGTCCCAAATAGGTCATCTATGTAGTCTTGGTGTCTTGGCGCCTACCAAGCGGGGTAGTGATAGTTGGTACCATGTTTGTGTTCTGCAAGCATTCTCTGGATGCTTTTTATGCAGTAAAATATGTATATTTTTACGTATGTATGTTCTAATAAGTGTACCAGATACTTTACCTAGATGTTGCTGTGTTAATTGTAGAGCAATATTTATTGAACGATGACGATTTCTCAGGTTACGAATACCGGTTAATACAGGGAGAAAAGTACCACCAAATGTTATACAAAGGGTTCAAGTATAGTCCGCACAATGCGTACAGACAGACGCACACACAATTATGGTACTGTTCTTCACGAAGAAGCAAAAAGTGCAGAGCGAGGCTTAGAACCACGGGACAGAAGATTTCGTCACATATGTATGAACATACCTGTCTCAATACTGAACCATAATTTCTAACTCACGCACGACTTAGTACATTTTTCTGTGTGATGTTGGTCATTATTTACTTATTTAATTCAAAAGGTTGTAGTTTTGAAGAAAATTATATTTAATGTTATTGCAATTATCTTGATGAATATTGTTTATTATGCTCTAATTTGCTCGAGGCTTCCATACAAATTCTAAGTCACTAGATTATCTATGTAGACCTGTAGGTCATTGTAATGACCTGAAATGGCGACTAAAGTGAACCTGTATTCAATATAGTCGTCATTTCAGTCACCTTAGGGAAGAAATATTCTAGTCATAGTTCCGTTAGAGGTCGCCACTCGCCACACATTCGTTTATTTAGTGGACGTCCTACACTGCGCTCGATCTCATTCGAGAACAATAAGTTCCTCATATTTTCCAAACGTTAAAACGTAGTATAGTGCGTGTCAGAAATGGTTCTATTTCCTCATGTTACGTACCTCCTTTAAGGGCTCAAAACAAAATGGGGCTCACTTCAAATATTTAACTGTAGGTATTCAATATAAACTGTACAATTTTATATATATTTTTATTATATAGATTTTTGCGAGAGCCATATTTTGTTTTCGGTCGTATCTATTTTATCAACAAGCTGCGGTTTCTGGTCAAAATGTTTATGTATGTAATTTATGTGTGATTTTATTGTATGTCCAAGAAAACATGCAGAAGCATGAATAATATTAATATTAGAAGTCGTCTAGCACCCATCATTCAGAGTTATTATATTTATTTAATATTTTACGCCACACCTAATTGATTAATTTTTATTTTGTATTTATACCATTTTTGAGAAAACTAACAGTTAACAGTTAAAAAGGTGGGTAACAAGCTTCTAAATAAAAATTTCCAAAATGAATTGTGTCAAATTTTAGTAGGTATGTAATTATAAAGATAATCCAAGTAGTATCTAGTTTTATATTTTCCTAGTGGTTTTTTATAGAAATAAACTATGTCAAATTTAAAGTTCCAAAAATAATTGTGTCAAATTAAATTAATTAGTTAAGTATGTACTTTTATGGAAATAAACTAGGTACTTATTACTCTTTTATGTAGCTTCTGGTCTACAAAAGTCTTTGCTTCCTGTGGTCGTACCAAAAGCACAAAGAGGCACTACCAAAGTAGTATTTTGTTATTTCGAATTAAATTTAATATACCTGTCGTACAAGAACAGGCTCAGAATCGCTCAAAAGCTATGGAGAGGACTATGTTCGGGGTTTCTTTAGGACACTTTAGTTAGGTAATCGAATTAGAAATGAAGAGATACCTACGTAAGAGAACGCGGGTCTCGAACATAGCCTATCTATAGGGTTGTAAATGAAACACACTTTATATCATAATTCAATAAAAATCACAATAATTTATTATACAGAGGCACTTTCCAATAAGTTTTATTCGCATTAAATGCAATAGACAATTTAATTATTATATGGAAGGATTCGAAACTTCCTGAAGCTGAATCTAGGACGACTTATTTAGGGAGATATATAGATCGTTTAGGTAAGTAGGATTATAATTATTTATTGTATTATTTACCAATTCCTTAGCCAGGAGAATTACATACCCTGTTATTCCATTCTGGCGTTTTTTCTTGTTTTCACGAATTAACGGCACCGAAAAGTTGTATACGTTATATCTCCTTAATTATATTAACAAATCCCGAAAGTCACGAATCACAGGCGAAATTTGATGATATTTTAATATGCTTATTCATAGATTATAACAAATAACCTACTGCTAAAATAAAAAGGAATGCTAATCCTTAAATTAACTTATTATAACTAAAACAATTTCTTAATACAAAGATGTCAGAAGAAAGAAAGGCTATGAGGGAAAGGGTAGAAGAATTAAAGCAAAATCTAAAATTTATAAACAATATCCCTACTTATTTATACTATACATATAATAAAAGGGTAAAATAATATTAAACCTTATTTAAAGCTCATAAGATATTATTTTCGTAACACGCCCTGTAAGATTTGAGTCCCATATCTTCTCCCATATCTGAAATTAAAAAGGTGGCCTACCTTTTTAATTTAAGAATAAATACATTATTGGTTTTCGTCTTCAAAACATATGTAACATTTTAATTTATGCTAATTACCTTAAACATTTCGTTTATACATTGTAAAAATCCGTATTGGACCATGACCATCAGTAGGTTTGCAAATATATAACAGTATTAACAGTATAACAGTATTATTGTAATAGTGATTTTAAAACTAGTTAAACTAATCATGATTATGGTTTAAACTCGTCCTGACCACTACAGAGTTTTCCGTGGTGATGTTGGCTTTGCAGCCGTGAAGAAGGCGCTTACTGCAAGTCCATCTGGTTTTTTTCTTGTAGCATTCATGTTTGATGAATTTGTGCTGACCGATGTGGATCACGAGGTGTCCTCGGTTGGAGAGGCCGAAGCGAACTGAAAATATTAAGGACACTTAGATTGTAATTTAAATTTAACTGTGTCGTGTTTTGAACTTTGTAAATTGTTATCTTATCATCTATATTCGAAACAGATCACACTTTTCTGTACACTAACTGACTGCAAGAAATTACACGAAAGCAAAATAACAGGCGAGTTAGAAAAAGATGCAACGGATACCTACTTTACCATGAAAGAAGATTTACGAGTGTCAATACAACGCAAGTACACACAGAACATACATAAATGCGTTTCGTTAAGTGTCGTGAGAAGTTTAATAATTATTTTGATTGTACTTTACACAACAATAAAATATTATATGAGGCATTACTTTTCATTTACTAGTAAATTTTCTCCACACATTCCCTTTCCTTAGCCCGTTTCTACAATTTCTTAATTAGTTTCTTCATATAACTCTAAAAATACCACGATACCTAATATACGAGTACTTAGTATAAGTAGAACTTATTTTCCTATAAGCTAACACTTTAAATATTTCCAGTTGGCTTGATCGGAGGGATCGATTGCTTGGCGTCCTACTGCCTCAGCAAGCAAGGAAAGATGGGTATCAACGTTAGAGGATATAGATTCAGATTTAATGGTTGTGCGCGCAACGGGAAAATCAGGTGGCGCTGCTCGAGAGGTCCTTGGTGCAAAGCTGCCTTACACACGTACAGAGGCAGAGTGGTTTACATCCAGGATCAGCACAATTGTGGCCCAAAACCTCCCGTGACTTAGAATTGGACTCATTAACGTATTATCTTCACAGGGTCCGTAACGAAAGCCAAAATATACTTTTATACTTAGTATTTTATTTAGTGTATTGAATTATTAACATGTTCCTTAGGCTCACTCTGTCTTGGTGTGAAAATAAATACTTGCAGAAGATATTTTTAAACTACTTGGTCGATTTCAGTCCCATGTACTTACTCATAGAGATGTTTATTAACCTGGCCTAAATAACTGTCAATATATTTTGCCTATGAATTACAGAAATAAGGTTATAATTTTTCGAGATTTTTCTGGTAAAATAACTTTATCTTTTTAAAATAGTAACAAACGGTTTTTTGACCAAAAATTCAATAAAATTGTGGCAGTACAAAACTATTGTATAAGTATAAAATTAAGAAAAAAAAACTATTGTATATATAATATGATATATGTATACCATAATTTTTAATGTATACTTGTAGTTATTGTTTTATGTGTGGATGTATTTAGTAGTATTTTAATATTAGTTATGTCATTATTTTGTATGCGTGTTCTTTTTATTTAAGTAAGGGAAGAAGCTTGATATGTAAATAATGCCTACTTTATTTTGAAATATAACTGTATCATGTGATTACAATAAGAATAATATATAAATATAATGTGACATCCATTTCGTAGAGTCCATCTTTACAGAGATAAATAAATAAACACTCAAGGGTGATGTATCGTCATAGAACAATATGTACAGCTTATAATATTGATTTCCAGGTTATACTAAGCATTATAGGAAACACAGGGTAAATAAAAGCAATTTTAGAATTTCTCTAAAACGTAGTTTTAGTACAGAAGACATTATAGTAATATTCACGATAATTGTTAACGTTAAGGTGAAATTATTATATAAGTATATAAGGTTGTAATTACATTTATGATATGTTACCAAAGCTTCGAAATAAACCTACTGTCCTCGGTTGATAGTAAAATAATATCGACATTTTAAAAATAAATGTATAATAACAAAACAACACTACTTAAACTTACCTGCGTAGCTATTACATATGTGCCAAAATATTAAATAGATTGTTGTGTAACTAATTAAGCATATATTTATGCAAACCTACCTCGAAATGAAATACAATAATATATACAAATTTTTAACTTATCATCGTTGGTTGTGTATTCAAGGAAAATTATAAAATTAAATGCCAAAATTATAAGTGTTATAGTAGTTTAGTGTGTGATGTATATTTTGATGTACCTACGTATCATGTATGAAATAAACTAGTCATTTAATGTTTCTATGTTTTTTATTTATATCATTTATTAACAAGCCGACACGGCGCTGTGCTTGTATTTTTTACGTTATCTACATACCTAAAGTTTACATAATTCAGTCTGTAGCCTTCTACTTTTACAGCACATAACATAATATTGTTTGATATCGGACCAGAAGTTTCTGAGATTAGTACCTACGTTCAATGAAACAAAATTTGTATTAATAAGGATAGATTAGCTTTTTTCTTTCAAACAGCTGAACAGTCGCGTTTTCGAGTTACTGACGTTTCGGACAAAATTTCTTGGGACACATTGGCCCAACGTGGCGTTTCGGACACCATCAAATTATTGAAGCTGTTGAGTACAGTCAGATAAAAAGTTTTTAATCAAAGTATAATATGATGTGATAAAGCTATGCTTTGCGAACATGACTCTTACATTAATGTAAAAAAAACAACAAGTCTCTTTCATAATGAATATTTGGTATAAATCAACATCTTGTATATTTAGGTAACTATCTATATGTGATCTGATCTCATCTATCTATATTAAAAATATCTCAAATATGTTTTTTAATTACTTTATTATGAGTATGCATAAAAATCACAGATCAGCAAGGCCTATTATCTGCTGAAAAAAACGATAAAACTCTTAAACAAAATATAAAAATACTAAACCTAATATTCACAACAACCAATATCATCATATAATCAATCGATATAACAATCTATATATCAATCGATATATAATCAATCGATATAATCAATCACATCGACAAAATCAGGCTCACAGTTGTGCTTGTCTTCTTTCACGATGCTATTGTTGCTTGCTATCACTAACACAGCTTTGCATGTCCTTCTTTTGGTACACAGCCATTTGGTTGAATTATCTTTGTAAGTACGTCTTTTGTGATATTTGTAGCCTGCTCGCAGAACTACTGGTTTTCCGCGCCTTGACGTTTCTAGGTCATATCCAATTCGGTTGGGATTAGAAGCGCCTGCTGGTTCCTCATCTAAAAAAATACGTTCGTAGATAAATATGTTAACCGTTTTCTATTATTTTATAAGTGGTATTTAGATTGTAATACTGTGAGATTAAAAGCAAAATTTCAAAAAAATGTACCGCGTAATTTGTTGTACCTAATGATAACGAGGGAGAGACTGTAAACATCTAAAACAAGTGTTCTTTAATACCTAAAAGGTGTTTACTAATATAGCTAAGGCGCTTTAAACTTCCTTTAATGAATAAATGATTTATTATTATTACAATATCGCGCTTTTGTAATCATTTCTCACACTAGCCCAGGCAGAACATAAATATCAATTTTCGTGCATTTGCTTAGTTTCGGTTATTCCACGAAACTAATCTCGAATCATTTATTTACTGATTTCATGAATGCTATATTATAATATTTATTGTTTATGAAAAAACTTAATCAAATCCCACTCTAACAAAATGTCACGAGATAAAGCCATACTCTTTACTCTTAGTATTAAACAAGTACTTATAGTCCGGGATCCGTAGTACATTGGAATCAAGTGATTACTAACAAGCTAATTTTTCGTGAGTAGCTTAATTTTAATGAGACGCCCAAAAATATCCTATACTCAACTTTTGATTGTGGTAGCTAACAGAGATATCGAGGATTAAATATGTCGATTTGATGATCCAAAAAAATTGATAAGTAACCGGTTGTTTTTTAGTTATATCGTAAGATAATGATCTAAATTATATGAAAAAATATTTGTCCTACAAAACCTATGGTTTGATCAAAGAGTCCCCCATTTCCAAAATGTATCGAAAACGAGGTCAAAATAAATGATTACTAACCAGCTGATTTTTTGTTGTATACTTAATTAATATTTATAAAATCTAACGGACATATTGTCCGACAAATTTCGTGGTACGTTATCCCGGTCCTACGCCTAGACATTGTTAATACCACAAGACCAATTATCTCATTAGTAACTGTAGGACAAAAATATTACTGAATAGGTTAGTGTGTTCCTTGCCCAAATGTAACAATGTCCTACAAAAAAACAGGTAGGTATCGCTAGTCCGACAAGAATTGTAATTTTTAAGTTTGCCTATTTGTAACATAGAAAGTTAAGTCGGCGTCAGTGTAACAACACACCCGCAATAAAATATAATTTGTAATTATATCGAAGACATATTTCGTCTGTTATCGCATCTACTCAGTTGGCGTAATGGCAAGGATCGAACTCCTGTCACTGACTGGTGACTGTGCGTCACCGAGTTCGATCCTCCGAAAGAGAGTTCTTTTTGTGATTATGGATAAGATAGTGATTTTTTTAAATTTAAATAACTTTATTTTATAGTTATCTAGGTAAAAAAAGATTGTAATGTAATTGTAATATGGATTTTTTAAATATTTTATTTAAAATCTTA
Organism: Chloroclystis v-ata; assembly: GCA_963691955.1. Classification (NCBI taxonomy): domain Eukaryota; kingdom Metazoa; phylum Arthropoda; class Insecta; order Lepidoptera; family Geometridae; genus Chloroclystis; species Chloroclystis v-ata. The sequence continues at coordinate 8,482,370 of OY829898.1, read as the reverse complement.
GTGCGGTTCACACACTACATCTACGTAACAATTTGAACAGTTTAGCTTTTATAGTTTCGAAGTAAAATGGCTGTGACATACGGACGGACGGACAGACGGACGGATGGACAGACATGACGAATCTATAAAGGTTCCGTTTTTGCCATTTGGTTATGGGACCCTAAAAATAAGTTATTATGACTGGTTGGTAATAATCTATTGTGACCTCGTTTTCGATACATTTTGGAAATGGGGGACTCTTTGATCAAACCATAGGTTTTGTAGGACAAATATTTTTTCATATAATTTAGATCATTATCTTACGATATAACTAAAAAACAACCGGTTAGTAATCATTTTTTTTGGATCATCAAATCGACATATTTAATCCTTGATATCTCTGTTAGCTACCACAATCAAAAGTGGGGTATAGGATATTATTGGGCGTCTCATCGAAACGAAGCTATTCACGAAAATTCAGCTTGATAGTAATTATTTTTACATCGAGGATGTGTACTACAACTTTGGACCGTAGGACCGGGATAACGTACCACGAAATTTGTCGGACAATATGTCCGTTAGATTTTATAAATATTAATTAAGTATACAACAAAAAATCAGCTGGTTAGTAATCATTTATTTTGACCTCGTTTTCGATACATTTTGGAAATGGGGGACTCTTTGATCAAACCATAGGTTTTGTAGGACAAATATTTTTTCATATAATTTAGATCATTATCTTACGATATAACTAAAAAACAACCGGTTACTTATCAATTTTTTTGGATCATCAAATCGACATATTTAATCCTCGATATCTCTGTTAGCTACCACAATCAAAAGTTGAGTATAGGATATTTTTGGGCGTCTCATCAAAATTAAGCTACTCACGAAAAATTAGCTTGTTAGTAATCACATGATTCCAATGTACTACGGATCCCGGACTATTATTTTTACTAAAACTAGTTCAAAAATCTTACAGAAATAAACATAATTAACATCCATCAGGTAGAAAACATAATTATGTAGGTAAATCTAATTAAATTAGACGTAGGTACTACTTAATTATGTTTACTATACTCATATAATAAATTATAATAAAATTTAAACTAAGTTGCATTGCATTATTTAACTTACCCCTAAAAACATGAAGAACAATTTAAACATAATTTCTTTAACTTTCACAGTTTAAAGATACGCCATGGTCTGTGAAAAAAAACAAAATTATAAATCAAAACTATAAATCAAAGCAAAAATTATTATATTTGCAGGTTTTTAATATAGACCAAAAATAAGAATTTTTTTATTGGCTGAACTAGTTTTTGATAAAAAAAATTAAATGAGCTAGTCGCTAAAGGTAGGAAGGTTGATTAAAATAAAATGGATTGGTGCATTCATTACCTTTATTTAAAGTTATTTACAGTGATAAAAACACGATAAAAGCAATTCGTTAGTAAATAACAACGTGTGCGTGAAACCTTACCTAATTACCTAAATCTAGTATTTTTGCTAAAAAATACAAATCACTATTGCATTAGAATATGCACGATATGCATATATGATTGTATGATTACTATACCTACTACTTTCATTTAAAGTAAATTTAAATCTTCAATAATTGATTTATGGTTTTCCATTATACTCTGCCTCTCAAAAATTACAGCAGTTTCCTATTACCAACCCAAATTTATTTGAATAAACAATATTTAAAACATTAATTAGAGTCAGCGGCAAAACTGAAGACTTGCGACAAGAGCTGTAAACCACGATAGTAACATCGTTCATTTCTAAGAAAGCAGCGCCACGTCTGAAGACTTCAAGGGTGGCGCGGAGTCTGTTAACTTAATGTTAACTTCAGTAGTTCTCATATCAATATCAATTAATAATGTCACGTGTTCCATTCCAATAAGAGCACAAGGATACAGCACGCAGAAACAACCGCATAATTTATTATAGTCATAAGAGATTTACAAAAATTTTTGAAAGAAGCTTTTACTATTTCCTACTATCAAACAAGATTAATAATACACTTAGATTTTATCGAGATGTAAATAGTGTTTTTTTTTGCAAATTAACTATTCCCTACCCTCATAATTAAATTAAAACTTTATTCTACCAACACAAGTAAAAGTAAATTTAACTTATTAAAATAAACAAATATTTAAAATAAGCTATGGCTATATTAATACGAACATTTATTTATGCAGATGCAAGTAGAATTATTCACGGTATATTGTTTTATCGAGATCAAGTGATCATTCGCAGATAGAAATGATTGCTTAGCGCGCTGATGTCAGATAAACAACTTAATAGAAAACAAATGGTATAACATAATTATAGCATAACAAAGTTCCAATTTAATAAAGTAAATACGACCCCTTAATTTAAAAATCAATTTTTTAATTTTGGTATAATTCATCCACGACAAGAAAATCCGAAAAACTTAATGAACTATACGATAATTAATTCATTACACTTTAACTGGATTAATTGTAAAATAATATGAAGATTAAAAAAAAACTAATCCACTTTGATATAAAGACCGGTCTTAGTTCGAATCAAATGCGGTGGAGGGTGGTTATGCTCATTGAAAACATGTTTAACGTTCCATTGTTTGTCAAACCCTATCTTGGCTCCACATTTGGAAGATTTTTTAGAGCAATAATAATAATTCCCACTGCTCTGCTTCGAAAATGTGTGCTTCTTGTAAAGTAAGACATTTTTGCCACCCAGCTCAATATGTTCCATTTTATCTGGAAATTAACTAAGGCTTAGAACAGTTTTTTTAGTTTACATGATACAAGTTTGTACTAATAAAATATTTCGCGTGTTTTACAGGGATGGGATTAAAGTATTTACCGTAAAATGACCACATGTATAATACATTTAACTTATTAGCTATGTAGGTAACGTAAACATAGTACAAACTCGATTAGTCGAAGTCCATATTTTATTATTGTACCATTAATTTATGATGTCATATCCGGTGTATACTTTAATTAAGCTAGGAGTAAAGTAATAACGATTTGTCTAACGAAACAAAGGAGATTTACAACATTCATTTAACTAAAACAAAAACAATTTGCAATGGACATCTACATAATCTATTACATTTTACTTAACTATTCTTTACACACGAGTGTTATCAAAATTAAGGTTATTTATGATTGTCTTACAATTCGGGACTTATTAGACTTCTGCGTTCAGGATCGAAAAGCCTTAGCTATTAAATATCTAAATACCTTAGTTGTAACAACTGTGAATTTTATGCTAAGTTATGCTATTTCAACCTAGCCCAAGATTTATATACTAAATTAAATCTATATCGAGTACTAAGCCATTAAATACCTAAAAAGGCATAATTGCCAACTGTTGAATCCGAGCAGCATGCCAAAGACGCGGGTTTGAGTTCCGCCGCAATCGAAATTCTGCGTTGCATGTTTTTATTATTCACTGAACCTAATTCTAGCCTTGTTAAACACTAAATTAAACCTAAAAATGTCACCGAATTGGATTTGCCCATGACACATACGAGTCGGTTATGATGTGGTCTCCCAATCATATCAATCTCTTTGTGCCTTTAAAGTCCCTCAGACGAAACATAGACTAAACCAAAACTAAACTATGATAGAAAAAGACAAATAATGTGTCTATTCCTAACATAATTGAATGTTTCCGTCTAAGTTTCAGTTGAGTGACTTGTCAATTGTATAGAAATGTCAGTCTCTTGGTTGAGTGATTTATTTATATACAAATGACAATTCACTTGATTAAAACTGAGACGAACCAAAAACTAAACTACCAAGAATACACGTTTCAGCTGGTTGGTTGTTGTCCGATCTTGCAGGTTTAAGAGTCTTTCAATACCCAATTTGAGGGACCATTAACCTAACTAAGGGTGGTGTGATTAGAGATATATAATAAACGGTAAAGAAAGTCCAAGACACTCCTTGACCGTTAACCCATTCGTCATTCTGAAAAGGATGTGTGTGCGTCATGGACACTAATAATGTATGTTAGTATACATTTTATAACAACGGGAATTACTCACGTATTTACACAGGAGTTACACAACTCTCAACGTTTCGACCACAACAAGAGCAGTCGTATTGAATAGTATATAACTCACGAAAATGTTGAAAGTAAAATGTTAGTATAGCCTGGTCCTGAATACCTAATCTTTACTTAATGTATCTCTACTTTACTATTCAATCCGAGCGAAAACATCCTATTATTACCCTAGTCATAGAACTACAACGTAAACCTATTAGTCCAGTCAATTTATACTTAGACATAAAAATAGTGCTCAAATAAGGAAAATTAAAATAGACCTTATGATTATTTCAAGGAATAAATTGTCAAAAGTCCCCAGTCCCATGTGTGCTAAGGGAGATATTCGGGCCTAAATGTCAAGATTTTAGATAAACTTGCAGTTTCCGAGAAAAATCCAAAAAACCTAAAATTTTGACCTCGGGGCCCGATTATCTTTCTCCATTCGCGCACATGGGACTGATGGGGACTTTTGACACATTACCAAAATTCTCTATCAAGATTTGGATGTCTGAATTTTCCCTATTTCAAATGTCTAAATTGACTGGTATATCCGAGTCACCACTCAGTTGGCCTCGATACAATCGGAGCCGGTTATGATCTGGTCTCCGGACACCACCCCGTGCTCCTGCTTGAGATGGTAGAGGATGGAGATCATGTCCACCTCCGTGTCCTTGCGGGGCAGCGGCTGTTGGCAGATCTTGCAGGTGTACTCCGCTTCTTCTTTCTCAAACACCTTCCAAACCCACGTGTTATCATCTGTAATGATAATAAATAAATGTTTATTGCTAACTAGCTTTCCGCCCGCGACTTCGCCCGCATTATTCCGCAGTAAAAAGTACCCTATGTCCTTCTCCCGGTTCTAAGCTGCCTCCCCACCAAGTTTCAGCCAAGTCGGTTCGGCCGTTCTCGAGTTATAAGTGAAGTAACTAACACGACTTTCTTTTATATATAAGAGAAGAAGAAGATTACTTAAAGACTATACACATACAAGTTCTGGAGTCACCATTTAAGCTAAAATTGCTTTGTCGGGAGATACTAAAAGAAACAGACTTTAAACTGCCTGAATGTATAACTTGACACGGGAAGCATCGGCTTTCAAATAGAAAATATTCTATTAAATTAGTGAGTTATAATTTAGTGAATTGATAAAACGAAGGGTTTTGCCAATCAACCTAAGTTTTAGTTAAACTAGGTAGGACTTGTTGAGAAAAAGTAAACTTACTAGATGTTTTGTGATGTATCATTTTGAGATGACGGTTCATATTTCCGGTGGCGTTGCCGCCATGTTGGATCTGGCGTTTGCACAGCTTGCATTGAGCCTGGAAACAGATAATAATAGTAAACCAAAAAATAATCATCATTTCAGCCATCGGACGTCCACTGCTGGACATAGGCCTCCCTTAATGACCTCCAGGTAGTACGGTCGGATGCAGCCTGCATCCACCGTGAACCAGCAGCCTTAACAAGATCATCTGTCCATATTGTTGGTGGGCGTCCGACGCTGCGTTTCCCGATCCGTGGTCTCCACTCGAAAACTTTTCGGCCCCATCGGCCATCCGTTCATAATAATGAATATTACTTATTTTTTATAGTGTTTGATTCACTTAAGATAAGCTTAACTAATATATACATCTTTAACATATTTATTATTATTGGTTGGTTGCTTTATATTATAGACCAACCCTCACTTTATAAGCCTTATAAATAATGGCCCACTCCCTCGTTAAGAGACAAGTTCTGGCAGTGGGATCGTATGACGGCTTATGCTATGTATTTTTATGAATACCTGTGTAGCCGAAACATGTTCAAAGTAAGACCAAATCCAGCTGCGACGCATCTTCTGATTGGAGGGGGTCTCTGTAATACACAAATATACATATTATACTTAAATGTTGGATACTTCATTCATAGAGTAAGGCCAGCAAAGCAGTGGCTGTAAGGGTCATTTATCGGTGATTGGTTGACTTTATTCCCAAGTTTTCTCACCTATAAACTTTCCTAGCGCTAGTAGACCATTCAAAAGCACCTACTTAAATCTGCACAGCCGTTCTTGAGTTATAGTATTACGATAATTAGCATTGATATATTGATATTTATCCTATCTTATGATAGGAATGCAGATAACTTCAAAAACGCAAGCGACGCTGTCGGTGGGTCGGCTAGTAAGCTATGTTATAGTTTTGTTATAAAATTCCCTCCTCTAGAAGATAGAGATAGCGTGATAGAGCAACAAACAAACATCCTAACAATCTTCGCGTTAAAATATTTTAATATCTGTATACCTAAGGCGATAGTGGCGTCCCTGTTGCTAGCGTAGATCTCTTCGGTAATGACGGCGTGAGGCGTATCATCTGTAGATGTGATCAGTTCGCTGATATCCTGAAATGTAAGAATCTAAAGTTAAAACAAAGCATTGATCTTGAATCAAGAACTTTCATTGACAGTATTTTTTATTTATTAAAAAAAATCCACAGCCCTTAAAAATATATACAACATTGTTTCATATAACAGAACTTAAATTAACTTAACTTAAAAAAAGGATTGCCTCTGGATTGCACTTATAAGAATGCGAAAAGAACTGACTCTAAGTCTGTATTTCCCGATTTAATTCTAAGATCAACTAGAAAAATGAGATTAAATTACATATTATGTAGATATTAAAAACTATACGAGGTTGCGGGTTCGATTCCCGCCTCGGAACAACTATTTGTATGATCTGCAAATATTTGTTTCGGGTGTCTGGGTGTTGTTATGTATGTATAATAAAAAAATATCTATCTATGTATGTATATTATATTAAGTAAGTATATCAGAAATCTAGCACCCGTAACACAAGCTTCGAGCTTACCACGGGGCTAGATGTCGCTGTGTAAAATTGTCCAGCAATATTTATTTATTTATTTCCACATAAAATTTCACCTACGCTGTATATAGTAAGAGCAGATTTAGTATCACCATTTTCATAATCAAGCAATAGAACTGACCTGTTTGATAGAGATCTCGGCCAGTTTCTCGTTCAGGTAGCTCTCGTTGTGGCGGGAGCGCATGTGCCGGTTCAGGTTGTTGGTGTTGCAGCCCTTGATGGAGAGCACCACGTTGCAGATGTTGCAGCGGTAGATTATGTTGCTCAGCTTGTCGAAGTACTTCCAGATCCAACTGCGCTTGCGTTGTTCTGGAATTGATAGAAAACTTTATTGTACACTTAAAAAAAAACAATATATGTATATGAAAACAAACTTAACTAATTGTACAATTGGCGGCCTTATCGCTAAAAGTGATCTCTTCCAGGCAACCTATGGATGGAAACTTAAGTACCTACATCTGTTTTTTGGCCATAGAAATATGTACGAAGTAACCAAATTAAATGCGGTTTTATAGTTAATTCTTAATACGTGATGAAACTAAAAACTACTCAAAGTTTTATTAGAGAAAAATCTAAAAATAAGGATTTGATACGGTTTGAATTTATACCTTCCCTATTGTGTTATATTAATTTTATAGTGATTGACTCAAGTTTTCTAAATTATTGGTAAATGGTATGGGGAAAATTACAAGATCACTACGTAAAATTTGGTCCTCGGGTGGGAGTCGAACTTACGCCACCCAGTTTAGCCCTGGTTGCGCTAACCACTACGCTATCGAGGAGTTCCGTAAGAGCTTGAATTTATCCCATACCTCTATGAAAGTTGCGTGTGCACATAATGTAGCCAGCTGTTATTATGTGTTGTTACAATATCATGACGTACCTCCAGTGGCCGCGCCGCTCTTCCGTACGTATTTGCGTTTAGGTGTGTTACTGGTGTCCAGCATTACGTACTGCATGTTGATGACGTCATCCTCTACGGCGGTCGACGCGTCTTGAACCTGCGGACCATTACAACAATTTAGCACCAAATGTTTTATTGAAACTAAGTTACATTGGAAAGTGAGTATCACTATATAAAGTATTGATTACGACAATGTCTGATTGTACCTTCATTAGTTATCACTACATTACATAGTATAAAACAAAATAGCTGACTGTCCGTCCTAAAATAGGTATGTTTAAATCAGTAAACTGCGGAACAGATTTTGATGCGTTTTTTTGTGATTTAAGAGTAATTTTTGTATGTAAAATTAAATACCCTGATCGAAACGAAGGCTCGCTAGTAAAGATAAATAGTAAAATTACTAAATTCGACAATGTCGGTCCCTATAATATGCTTAAATTATTAAAACTACGCAACGGATTTTGATACGATCGGTAGAGAGAAGGTTTAAATATATAATTAAGTAGCCGAGGCGATTAGGGGGCGGATCGCTAGCTAATAATAATTGGCGACCTCTAGACCTCAGTGGGCGTAGGACCGGCTGCAACTGCAATTATACCAGTTCTCAAGACTTTTATTGGGTTCTATTGGGGAGACCGGTGCCTAGTAGCGATATGGTATACATATTATGTTTATGTATATGATTGGCTATTTTCAGTACGTAAATAATAAAATGAAACATTTTTCGTAGATGAAGCGTGGACATTTTTATTTTACGTTATTAATAGGTAGGTAAGATAAAATAGCTTTTATTTCACAAAACTTAAATAACACTATTTAAAATTAAATTAAAAAAATTAAATTGACAATAATTAGAAAATAAAATTGTAAGTTACTTACATAATTAAAGTTATTAATAATATTTTATTGGTTGTCCATTGACAAAGGCCTCCTTCATTTGTTTCCACAGTTAGATTGTTTAAGCTACCTTAAGAGCCCTCGCAAACTACAGACTTTCTATCGGCCGATAGTTTGGTCGGGCTTATAATCAGTTTGAAGATGTATGCAAGTCCGCATACTACACGATTTGGTATCGGTCGAAAAACGTACTAACAGCCCAACCCGACCAAACTATCGGCCGATAGAAAGTCTGTAGTTAGCGGGGGGTCTAATTGTTTTTAATAACAGATAATAAAAATAAACACTAACTATAATAAAAAAATTAAAACTAAGTAAGATAATAAAAGTTGTAAGATTATCTAACTATCTTTCTAGAATATTTTTTTTGTAAACTACAAATCAAGTCACATAATAGAACATATTTTAAATCGGTGCCCATCGTATCTTTATCGACTTGGTCTGCTTATTATTTCTTGAAATGGCTTCTTTGATAATGCGCGATCGACGTCTCCACTTCCTCATGGAGTTGCACACAGACGTGAACGCAATGTGCTGGGCGCCTTCTGGGTACCTGCAAAATAATATAGAGATAATAAATTAACCGGTTACAGGTAAAACTTTAGATAGTTATCTGACAGTCATTTGTTTTTTAGAAGAATACCCAGAAACCCCAAATAAATCTGCAGATCCTAAAAATGTTCCGAGCGGGAATCGAACCCGCACTTCCTGCGTCGCAGGCAGACATTTGCCCGCTGCACCACAAAAGATTTTTTAGCACATTTTAAGCTAGCACGGCTTTTATAAGCATATACGCTTACAATCGATAATCATCACTTTTAGTCTGGAATTTAATTTTTTTTTTCTTTAAATTAAATTAAATTTAGTACTTGATTTTTCTAAACCTAAATTGTTCTAAGCTAAGGTTTATCTCACGAGTGTTCTGTACTATGTAAGTAATATTTAAATGGTATACCTCGTAGCTTCTTCGATGTATATGGCCCTCAATGGAGTATCTTCTTTTGAAGCCCTTTTCTTGAGCGCTTGGAACATAGAGTTCCTACAAAGAAAATATATCTATTAAAGTAAACTCGCAAAACGGCTTCTCATATAGTATTATTCTCTTTTAGCTGTTTTAAAATATTATTTTATTAAGAACTTGTTAAAATTTCGCTATTTATTATCATAGATAAGGAGTTGTTACTTATGGTTCATAAAATTAAATTCCATAAATATTCGCGATAAAGGGAGTGTGGTGATTATACTGAATCGTTTTTTTTAATTTATTGTAGACAAAAACTCACCTTTTCGGTACCCAAGGAGTAGGCTCGTGGTTATGTTCCCCAATAACCGGTAATGGTATATTGTTTTTCACCATAAAGCGAGCTGGACAGTTCTCATCACAACATCTAACTGTCAGTTTCCCATCGCGAAGTCTTTCGGCGTAATAGAAGAAATCGCCTCGGGAGAACCAGCGACTACCCGCTTTGTACGGGACGATCTCTTCACAATCTGCAATCTAAAAAATTACATACATTTAATTTCTTGACCATAACGCAGATAGCGATAAATTAGGTAACTTTTGAGTTTTGATGTGAAACTACTCAGTGGTAATTTTAATATTTGTATTGTTAAGATATTTTATAAGCCTAAACCGATTTTGTTATAAGTACTTAAGGTGAAGCAATAAGAGAAGGTAGCAGTGAGTGTCAACGGGCCGAAATGATGATGAAAGATTCAAGTCATTTATTTCAATAATGTCTTAAAGATTACTTTGGAAAAATACAATCACCTAATAGTTTAATATTGGCCGCGCTTGCTTAGTACACTCTACTATTATTCTGAATATAGAATTAGCAGTTTACGGTAAGTATATTAAATACAGAAAACTAAAAAATTACTTACCGCATATGTTGGTCTCGAACGGTCTTCATACACAGTACGACACGCGATCCACTATCGGTAGTTTCACATCAACACTAAATAAAATGACGGGTCGGCGAAATGTATGAAGAAAACCGTATGAAATACATAAATATTCCTGTTCTTAAAGCAGCAGGGATTGTGGTATGGCACCTGATATACCGTATTTATATAATTTACATATATAATATATCATATAATATACATAGAAGATTAGATTTATATAGATTTAAAGCTATTTTAACGCCATTGTCGTACGGGCAAATGCAAAAAGTTAATTTAAATATAAGTACTTACTAAATTTATCAGAGCCATTCTGATGTTCAACACAAATGCTCAATGGAAGTTTTAAACTGCCTTTGCTTCTAAAAGGAACTTTTAGATGGATAAGCTTTTCATAAATCACTTTTTTACCAACTGGGCAGTATATTTAACATAAAAATGCTTATAATTTTTATTTTTTACCTATAAAGTTAGGAAATTTCAATGCATCTTGGAATAATTATGAACTCATACCTCTGTCTCCACGGCCGGCTCGGTGACGTCCGTCATGTACACAGGCTCCAGCTTGGTGTCTCCTTCCTTCAACACATTTATGTTCAGGAACTCCACACGGAATCCCACTGAAGTCTCCGTATTATCCTAGAACGAGACAAGTTAGGTTATTACAATGCTACATATAATTACCTCAGCACTGCATGTTTCGACAGTGCTTATCTCTGATAGAAAGCACATACACACTGAACTGTAGGTATCCACGCTCAATAGCATATCAAATTGTTTGAGATGCTGAGTGTGTGGCAGTTTGAGAATATATGTGTATTAATGTTTAATGTACACTACAAATTGATTTGTTTGAACTATCAGTGTCTAGGTATAAACAATTATAGGTTTGACGACCTATGGCGACACACGACTATGGCACAGCGGGCGAAGGTCCACCTGCGATGCTAGAGGTTGCGGGTTCGATTCAAGCCTCGCAATTACATATACTATTAAGAATATCAGAAATCTAGCACCCATAACACAAGCTTAAAGCTAATCACGGGTCTAGATATTGCTGTGTGAATTGTCCTGCAATATTTATTTATTATTAGAGTGTACGGTCAGCCAAAAATGTGGTCATGTTTGGAATGTTCATATGAATATTGACCTGTTGTCTTTGATTTAGCAGATTTAATTATTGAAGCAATTAAATTAATCCTATTACAATCTGGAATAGATAAATGCTTACATGATTATACCAAAACCCCATTTTAACAATGACAAATAGTGTCCCAAAAATTGGTTAAAGATTTACCTTATGAAGATCATGGATGTCCTTGTGATTTTCTTTTATATGATCCAAAAGGAGTGGGCATTTCAAGTCACCTTCAATCTCAATCTCACACAAATTGCATTTGACGTTCTTACTCTCCAGAGAAGACATGAAGTATATTGACACCCAGTCCGGAATCTCCTCTTCTGAAAAGGATTGAAAATCAATCAATTGTTCCATTAGGTCGTATTATAACTAGCTACTTAAAATAACTATATTTCTAAAATAATATAATCACTTACTGAGTTATACAAACCTTGATACATGGTGATAAGGAAAAATTAAACAAAAATGTCAGTCAAACTTTTATTACATTTGTTTGGGAGAATAAAAGGCAAGTTATTTCAAATAAATGTATTTTTTAATTTCATTTGTGAACTGCAGCTTACATGAATTATTGCAAGTATTATCTAAGACACAAGAACATTATACAGATTGATCAGACTACCTTACTGTACCTACCTGTACTAATCACCCAGAAAATCTTATACAAATCTGTTGATAGCCACACACAATAATAGTATGATGGTGGTCAAAACATGAATAATATAAAAGTAATAAATTGATTAATTGCTGTTAAAAATAATAGGTAATTAGTCATTGAATAGCGGTTTTTTATGGTTATGAAAATCTCTAACAACTTCAACACCAAAGGTTTGCATGTTGATCACAGATATACAACCAGTTTTCTGTCTGAAGGAACAAATCCACTGCTCTGCACCACACTGTAATTTACTCTTGAATACGTATGTATAACCTTTGTAGAGAATTTGGTGACCTTTTCTCGTTGGGACGCACTGTACGATATCAAACCCTGCAAGTTTACCAAAGTTTACAACTTTTGAAACTACTACAAAGTCTACAAACTGTAGCAAAAGAAATAAATGAGATAGAATAAAAGATAAAAATAGCTTTAACCGCAACCTAATTAGCATTCCATCCTACGACGCATGCAACCGAGGTTAACCAAAGAACCAGGCATCAAACTTTGGAAAATACATTACGTGAAAGTTCAAATGCAGCGAAACTTTATTGAAATCGAATTATCGTGGGAAAACTCCAAAATAATACACAGATCGAGAATGAACAAAATGAATGACGCACACAAAAAAGTCAGACCGCCATTCGGTGACGTTCACACGTGACCGATAAAGCGTCTTCTGTTTGCGAAGCAAGCTTGGAATAAAGTATGTGATGTGAAAATGTTTTTTTCTTTAGCTTTACAATTTCTTTAAAACAAGGTGCAAGTATTATTGTTGTTTTCAGTCAGACAATAAACTGATGATAGAAATACTTCATATTTTGAAAATGTTTGAATATGAGAAGCACTTGTCCAAGTAATCTTTAAGATTTTATGAAAATAAATGACATAAATCTTTAAATCTTCCTTGTGGATCTAGGAGATTGTATTAATAAAAGGCTTCAATTTTATTTCGAGTCCTTGTTTATAAAAACTAAAATTAAAAATCAAATAAATGATTCGAGAACAGCTATTACTACACATTTATAAACAAAACTGTCTTCATAACTGAACACGTTCGGATAAACTATAGTGCAAACATTAACTAAAAAACTGGGAATTAAACTTTAAGGTAGTAAAATCATAGATGGCGTTAACAGTAACTTTCAATGAGCATTTCTCTGTATCTAATCGATTCCGATTCCAGACTGTGAAAGCTCAGAAGAAGGAATTTAATGGAACGGGCATAACCACCAAAACAGATTGTGTATACCTACGATATCATAAATTAGTGTTGTACGAGGTAGGTATATTGTAATAATTTATCGATAGAGTTTGTTTTCAACTGAATTATGATAATGTATTTATTGTAAATTGAAGTCCGTAAATATTAAATTATAGAATTATAGAATTAATACAGTTATAAAACCAAGCAAAACAAAAAAACATTTTAACTAGAACAAAAAAAAATACTTAAGTAGAACTCAAACTCAAACATTCGTTTAGTTATATTCTGTGGGCATATTAATTTAGTGAAAATGAGTTTTTAACCTTATTTTAACTAGTTTGAGTTCTACTTAATGTTTAAAGTTCATTTTAACTAAATTAATATACCCACAGAATATAACTAAACGAATGAAAGACCTGAATAAGCCAAATGTTTTAGATAATTATAAAACACAATATACTTAATACAATATACTTACTTATATTTAGTGTATTATTATATATCAAAATAATTTATATTTCAAAATAATATAATATTGTATAAAAAACCTAAAATCTAATCCGTCATTTCATTCTACGATTCATGCTATTCTGCAAAAACACAATATATTATCAACATTTATTCAAATTAACATGGTCTATAATTTTTTACCTAAGTCTAAAATCAAAATATCGATAACTCGTGCAATATACAAGAACACCACTATCGATGTAAACAAAACCAAAAAGTGACAGTAATGATATCCAAAGTGACAGTAATGATATCACAATGATATCGAAGAAAGGCACGTGCATGACGTCACGATAAATATTGGCAACCAAGCGAAACTGTGGTGTATATAGTTAGGCTCCTTTTAATTGCATACATTAGACAGAGATGTCATCATTTTTATTTTAGTCATCTTATAAACTAATTCCATAGACAATTTTGAAACATATCTATTGGTGTATAATCTAAGTGTGAAAGGGAGTTGTATTTTTTTAATGATATTCCCACGCATTTTTATCCGACAAAAAGGAGGTTATCTTCAAACATGTACGCGTTACGCGATTTTTATTAATAAATATTGTGACACAAACACTAAATTTTTAATCAAATTAAAATACTTATATTTATTTCCTACCTTTAAACTTATAATCTAGCATTTATATAGTGTACCCAAGTAGAGAGGAATTGGACTAGGATTAAGTACCTACCTATATATTAAATTAATTACAATTCTTACTTCAATTTATTATTATTCAATTTATCGTTACGCGATTTTTATTAATAAATATTGTGACACAAACACTAAATTTTTAATCAAATTAAAATACTTATATTTATTTCCTACCTTTAAACTTATAATCTAGCATTTATATAGTGTACCCAAGTAGAGAGGAATTGGACTAGGATTAAGTACCTACCTATATATTAAATTAATTACAATTCTTACTTCAATTTAGGTACGTTTTGACACGCACGCCCCCTGATGTTGAAGATTAGATAGATTATATTTATCGAACCTGAACAGGTGATGTTCGTAATATTTGTAGTATTTATTTTAATAAAATGATTAACGAATCATCATGTGATTCGTTAATCTATGTTACAAAATCATTGTTGATATGATAACTTTAACACCTGTGTAATCCCATAACTTTATAATATATAACTTTGTGCATGTAGGATATGTTTAATAGAGAAAATACTTACCTACTTGGTGTTAAACATTAAGTTCTATTCCTGATATATTTTTTGTGTAATTGATGTGTAAGGTATCTACACTCTAATCTAACCTGTAGACTCCGAGCTTTGTGCAGGCAGCCTGTAAGGAATTAGGTACTTACCTAACTATACTAGGTTCATTACAATTATTACACTGTATTATCGGTGGGCCCTATTTTTACACCACAGCAAACATTCCCCTTTTGCTTCTTAAGGCTATTTTTTACGGCAAGAAAATACATGAGAACGCGGAGCAATCCGCGGTCGGAAAACTTGTGGTTACTCGTCTCTGCTACATACTAATGTATAGTAAAACCATTTCTAAAATGAACGCCCCTCTACCGAATTCTGTTTTTTTTTCTGTGTATTCTGTTTTTCTGTATTTCCTCTCGCACGTTGAAATCATCACGGTTTTGTGGAGGGGAGTTCATTTTTAGAATGGTTTTACTATACCTACATAAATGTAATCCCTTGTTCGCCTATGAGAGATTCCCTTTATGCCAGACACTCACCGTGTATGAAACATTCTCGATAATCATACTTATTAGATACGCTTATCTTTGGGGCAGAATCGCTGTTAGCTGAAGTACAGAAACCAATGACAAAATATCACTATCGTTAAATATGCTTTAATCTTTAAAACTACGCAACGGATTTTGATTTGTTTTTTAACTGCTAATTTAAATGGTTGTATTATTAAATTATTTGTCGTGTAAAAATATCTAAATAATAAATTGATTATTTGATTAAATATTAGAAGTGATCCAAGCGGAAGGCGAAGCGAGGGCGGATCGCTAGTACATAATAAACTAATGAACTCAACCTACCAACCACAACCAATGTTAGGAACATTGTTATCTTATATTTAAAGCCTAACTCAGCTTATGTAAGTCAATAACTATAAAATAAAAAATAAGGTATTAATAAATATTTATTTGATCTGCGATAGGCAAGAAGGTAAGTATGTATTCGAACTAGGTACCAAGTCCAAGTGTACGTTTTGTTTGACGTCATATAACGTGGAAAGTCAAGGACGTTTCGGGACCGAGTACCGAACGAGATAAACGTTATCATCATGTTTGTGTACGAAACACTCAACGAGTTACCTAACCTACTAAACTTAATTTCATATCACTTATCGCATGTTAGGTACACAACTTCTTCGGATGAAGACAGTTAAAAATATGTTTTTGTGAAAATGCAACATCTAGCCAAATAATCAATCAGTTAATTTATTGGTAATATATTTTACAAGTCAAATAATACACAATTCAAATTAAAAATAGTAATGAATAAATGTCAAACAGGTTACTCTAGGTCTGTGCTCTAGGTAAACTAAAGCTTGTGTTACCGGTACTAGCTATTTATTATTCTAGACATATTACGTTCCACCAATAAGCACTGATCTTCCCAGTAGAACACATTTATTTATTTATTATATGAAACACCTACAGGTTATATGTAACTTTTAACAATTTTTGTCTTACAGGCATGAATTATGTAACCATACCATAAACTGTCACGTTAAACTTTAAATAATATAGAACATAAATGAAATTAACAAAACTATATATTTGATATAATTTTTAAAGAGATCTATGAGATTGTTGATGTTTTATTAGAGCACGTGATATTTTTACAATAAATCTATGAACTATGAATTAACCAATAAGACTTTATTAAGTTTTAGGGGACTTGGTATAATCAAATTCCTAATTTAATATTAGTAGGGTTCTAAATATATGCGGATTAGCTCTTTGAAGTGGCAATGGGCAGGCCATATAGCACGGAGAACAGATGGCCGATGGGGCCGAAAGGTTCTCGAGTGGAGAACACGGATCGGCAAGCGCAGCGTCGGACGTCCACCAACAAGGTGGGCAGATGATTTGGTAAAAGCGGTTGACTCGCGGTGGATGCAGGTAGCGTCCGACCGCAATAAATGGGAGGCCTATGTCCAGCAGTGGGCGTCCAACGGCTGACGTGATGATGATGAGGGTTCTAAATCTGTACTCAAGAGCGTCAAATTTTAATATCATTAACCTTTTCGGATTCTACATTCGCTAGTTAAAAAGTAACAGAATGCGTGTTAAAATGTGTAAATATTCATTATCAAACAATCGAATCAAGTAAGTGATTATTATTAACGACCAAAGAATTTGTCTGCTGTACACTTACTAACTAATCAATTTGATCTTTGCACTTTAAGCGCAAGTCGTTGCACTTTCAATTAGGAATTTTACTTTGAATATATAAATATATTATCCTATCGACAAGATATTTATACATTTACATGTATTTATAATTATAATTTTTATTAAACATAAGGCTAGTGTTATTGGAGTAATCTGTACTAGTTCTCAATAAATAAATAAATGTACATAAATGTATGTATAATTTTATTTATTTCATTGTACGTATGAATATGAGTGAAATCATTATGATTATCATGGACTAAAGAATAGATAACTATGCAACATAAAAGTAAAATGTTGCCAATTTTCCTGAAGTATATGGGTAAAATAAAACAAATTATATTAAGGACAATGATACTCGTAGTATTATTCAATGGTATTTATTGTAACAAGGTTGGCAAAACGTTAATTCACATTTGGTGCACCACGTTACCACTTTAGACGCCTTTGCGCATGCATCTGTAGCATTTAGCCCCTCTGAAGTAAGCTTGTTATAGCATCCTATGCAGCGTTTTTTGGTTGTCAAGCGACCAGGTTCCCTTTCCATTTTCATAAAGACATGTTTGCCTTCTACTCGTAGTCGTTGCTGTAGGCGTTCAGTAGACGATCGGGGCTCTTCTCCTACCTCTAGCAAATGTTTGATTATTATTTCATGTGCCGACATCGGAATCTTTTGTAAACACGGGTTCATAACCATAAAAATCAATTCATATTTTTCGTCTTTACATCTCGAAAAAGAGTCCTATCTTATTCAACTCCTAAGTATTGACATGACTCTAAACGAAGTCTTTAAGACTCACATATTGTTAATACTTACATAAAAACTATATATAATAAATAAAGAAATAATAATATTTCATCGTCTCTTTGTTTCTACATTTATTCTGGACATTAGATAGATTTAATAACATTATTGTACACTATAAGCAATTAGTTTTAAATATTAATCGCGATCAAAGATAAATGTGTTTATTCAATATACTTAATTACATGGATAATATTATTTATGGATTCAGTTCGGCACAGAGCAGAATAGATTTTACTGTCGCTTGTTTATCTGTGACGCAGTAAAGTAGGCACTACTTAGTGATAACGCGATCTTAGTGATAACGGAGTAGGTACTTGGCAGGCCAATTTACATTTCTCACATAACACAAAGGATTTTTGAATCATGGATATGATAATCATTATATTTGCAATCTTATAAGAACAATTTACGCAAAACTCGACTTCAAAATGTAGAGACAGCTTGTAGTTTTTTTAGACTAAATAATTTGGATGGTTTTGGGACATAGGCCTCTATTAAAAAGTTACAAAAAACGGTCAAACGTAGCTTGTATCTACCGTGAACCACTAATATTAAGATGATATTATAATGATTAATTTCCAAAACCAAGGTCATCTTAATCTCCCTGGGTTTTCGGAGTGAGTTCTAAACTCAATAACTGAAATAGTACACTTACTTTTTTCAAGATTCGTAGTTCTCTTCCTTTTCTTTTTAGCGGCATGACTGTGCTTTTCATTGACAGACACGATTTCATTAAGATCATTCAAAACAATGAAGGCCTTGCAGCTGTCGAGGGAGCATTCCCAGCGGGTTTCACCCTCAGTGTCCTCGTCAGTCTTACTAAAGACGTATCCGTTCATTTCCAGCATATTTGAAATCACTGCTACGTCAACTTGCAGGTCTGGAATTAAACAGAATGTTCAGTTTTTTATGTAGAAAATAGGTATATTTAACGTTGCATTTCGAAATCTAAAACTTCATTCATGTGGGAAAACCTATTTTCACATTGATAAATACGAATACACATGCATATATTGCATGAATTTGATTTGAAACCAAGCCGGTTTCAAATCAAATTCATGCAATATATCAAAGAATATTTTAAATAAAAAGATTTTAGTAAAAGTCCTGTCGTTATTTTTCTGTGAAGATGGCGTTAAATAATTTTGTAAAAAATAATATTTTAACGAAAAAAACCGACTTCAAAAGGCCTCTCTACTATATAGGTACCTACGGCTTGAGAATCTCCTTATTTTTATGTCAGTTAAAAATGTCTTAATGATATTATTTATTTAGGTATTAAAAGAAACGCCAACAGTATAATTATGTTTATCATACATTTTAGAACATTTTATTTAGGTAAGTAACAATTCTAATATGGGTATTGTCGTGGTAAGCTTTAAGATAAGAATATTACAGAGAATTTAGTAAAAGATTTAATCAACAATTATATTCATCATTTCTTATAATTTAGATAAACTTGCTTGTGGTACCTACATTTTAACGTTTCAATTGTATCAAATGGCGATAATTTTCATCTAAGCAGTTATGTAGTTAGGTATATATTTGATTATAATTTTAACAACTCAAACACGCCTACAGCATTAATGATTAAGTCGGTACAAGTCAACAAGGCAAAGTCCGAGATTTAACAAGTTCCTAGTTCAACGATAAACAAAGCACGTAGTACTACGAAGATTATATCAGTAACATTTACATAATAATTATAACTGGCCGCGCCCCGTCGCGTTATAATTTTTTCCCAAATATCTTCAGGAAAATATATTTTCAATTAGTAGGTACCTTATTTCGGCACTCTATCTTCATACCACACTTCATCCAAATCGGTGCATTCGTTTTACTGTAAATGCCT
Organism: Chloroclystis v-ata; assembly: GCA_963691955.1. Lineage (NCBI taxonomy): Eukaryota > Metazoa > Arthropoda > Insecta > Lepidoptera > Geometridae > Chloroclystis > Chloroclystis v-ata. Next base: position 8,462,204 of record OY829898.1, on the reverse strand, counting down.
TATTCTATTTTTAAACCGCAATCTATTCACGTTTTGTATTTTTTACTACCTACATATAAGTTAAGAAAACCTTATGAAGGGTTTCCTTCAGTGTAGGTAATTTTATTTTGTCAACGTCCTATTATATTTATAGTACCTAGATCGTCACTGGCTAGCCTAGTCGCTAACCGCTAGAACTCGAGAGTCAATCATATAAAATAGTCTCGCTACATATAGTTCTTTACCCCGTTAAAATTCGTCATAATTAACATGCTGGTTAATATGTCCCCACCATTCAGGGCGCTCTACTGTGTCTTTCTTCTATCGCCTAAAACTTATCATCACTATGTACCAAATATATACCTATATCCATACTAGTATAATGCCACCATAACTATGATCGGTTTTGCGTTTTTTCAAAAAGAAAATCCAAAAACATGGCACTATATTAGGTTTTGTTTTATTTCTACTCAATTATAAATAGCCGATTCGACGAATCTGAAGGTTAACCGTCGGTTAGTTGTCATATCGTGCAGGATTGTACTTTGACCCTCACATGCCATAATATCTAAGGACGAACTTTGAACACTCAAGGATAACTCGTTTCGCATTTATTTTACCGCATACAATAATATTTATTTGGCTACTCATATTACCTAAAGTTAAAATGATTAGAGAAATTAGTGTAGGTACTTTTATGTATAGTTTGCTCAGTGAACGTACCTATAGCACTGATTACCCCATATCTGTGACCTATAGGCTCCGAATTGTTCAAAGAGTTATGGGAAGCGGTTCAGGGTTTCTTTACTAAGAACAGATAATATGTGGAACGAAGGTTACCGGCACAGCACAGCGGGTCAGCTCATTGAAGTGGCAATGTACATATTGTACATGCCAAATAGGGCGAAGAACAGATGGCCGATGGGGCTGAAAAGCTCTTAAATGAAGGCCACGGATAGTCAGACGTGGTATCAGACAGGTTTTCATTCACGATGGTTGAAAGCTGCACTGACCTTTAACTGGACGATATGAAGGTCTTCCTCCAGCAGTGGACGTCCGACGGATGATATTATTATAGGAAGTCTGGTTTGCTTAATTTGGAGTTACTCACGTGTCTCTAAATACAAAAGAGCCTTTGACATTGGATAAGTAATGTGAACGAATTGTGTTTGCGACCCCAGGAATATATACTTAAGTTGAGACAATATTTTTTCTTTTATCCAAGATGAAGGAGGATAAGAAGTAAAAACTGCAAAAGTGTGTAAGTTTCAATATAATTGTTCATTCAATATTTTAATACCATTTAGCAGTAGCTAGGTATAAAGTACATAGGCACACATTTTTTATTAAGGCCACACATAGTTTGCTGGTCACCACCCGCACAAACATTCTTTAAACTTTTAAGTCAAGACTTGTACCTGAACTTATTGTAAAACACTTTCAATAAATCCGTTTGCATGTAGACTATAAAATTTAAAGAATGTTGGTTCAACTCTTAAAGGCGATATATACTTAGTATTTTTTTAAACATTTATACTTATGGCATTTTATGAAATTAATGTTTCATGATTATAGACAGTCTGTAATCATTGCAATATCATTAATAAACTGTGTATGAGTCATGTATGGTATGTTAATCTGTGTAAGTATCATTACATTCCATCATACATACAGGTAGGCAGGAACTTATGTATTTTAAATACACTTTATCAAAAACATTATCTGATATTGTACTAAATCACATTGATACAAACATTACAAAGCAATAATTCTTGATAACTTAACAACAAATAATCTAAGTTTTGGTATTCCTTTAAAACAATTCTCTGTCAAGCAAGGAACATAAATTGGCTTGGAAATATTATTAATGAATTCTATAAACTCACTTAAAATTACTTAAAAACTATATTAAAATACTTGATTAATTATTTAAGTTTAATAAAATATATCAAAATAACAATAGATAGACACGATTTAAAAAAGAAATGCATAGCCATCAAGCAATACAACAGAGAATATTAGTAGTTAACATACAAATTCTGTTTTATTTGTTTTGTACAAAATTTATACACTATGATAACATTAACTAAACTATATTATAAAATACATTCACATTAAAACAAAGTCAATCAAATCTCATTTGGGAATTTAAGAGGCAGTTTGGTTTACAAGTCACAACATATAGTAAAGACAGCTTTGAAAGTATAAGCATTTCCATACATATAATTGAATGTATATTAAAAGTATACTTTAAGTACATAATAATATTTAATTTACATTCAAAAATATAGATAGCAGTTAGCAACATTCAGCTTCAGAAGTTTCAAACTTACTTAAAAATTGTATTTTAGTATATACAGTATTTTACTAAGCTTTACACAAAATATTGAAATGCCTCAATAGTCATAACATTAAGACATACCACTGGAAAATATTAAACAATAATAAAGCCTCCAGCACACCGGATGCGCGTGCAGTGTGTCCTGTCTAATACATTCCCATATATTACAACTCAGTGGTACGTGCATGTCTACGCTTACGTGTACGTATACGCATCCGGTGTGCTGGAGGCTTAATGTATATTGTGTCATTCACCAACTCGCACTTGACCAGGGTTGTGAATTAAGGCCTAATCTGTCTCGTCAATAGAGAAGTCCCTGTGTCCAGTAGTGGCAAAGTAAATAGGGGATGATGATGAATGTATATGTTGCTGTGAGTATTCTCCAGTAACATTAATCAAGGTTAAAAATTATATAAATGAGTCTTTTACATACCCATATTTTGGTAATGATAATATTCTGTAATAAGAATATTGAATTACGAAGAATTGTTATTTGGTGGTGGTAATGGTGGTAGGTTATATGATTTGCCATCAGGTGTCATCCAACACGTTGGAGGATCATGGTTATGTCTGCCGATGCTTTCCGTTACCCTTCCATTATTGTTGATCCGGAGTTTGGCTGGACAGCAGCGACTGAAGAAATACCAGCAATACCAAAGCTGGCTTCCATAAGCTTTCTTGTACATAAATCTGAAGGTATGATTTTGGTAAATAAACAGCTTCGAGTTGCCTCTCGTATTTATGAAGATACCTGAAATAAACTTCTAAATTTAAATAATTTCGGAACAAACACAACTATTATAAAATATCTAACCTACTTATATTTAGAGGAACGTAAAATAAAACAAATGACAAAATCAGTATTTTTTTAATATGATTTGATGAATTTACCAATACAGTAGTTAGGCCCTCATGTTGTTTTAAATCTTATTATCCAGAAAGACTACATTAGAATTCTTATTTGTAATAAATAATAACATAAAAGCACTGTAGTTTTGGTAATTTATGAACCCCGAATCATATTTTGTTTATAGAACTAAAATTATAAAAGTTTAACAACTTAGAAAACTTTTAGAAACCACAGTTAAACTTCCGTTGATTAGTACTTTGACCCCATTTGACTTTACTAAATATGACGCACACACGTGGACGCACTTGAAACTCAACACATTATTCTAAATTCGCTCAGATTTTAATTTTATCACAAATCACGAGCATCGAATAAACACAAATAACACAACATTGTTGTAGGTTGTCTTGTCACTCCACTTGGTCCCACACACACCAGCCCAACTGACAGATGTGAAAAAACTATACGTCAGACGTCAGTGTCACGCTGATGTAGTTCCCGTATACGTTCGGATATTTTTCAGTGAACATTGCTCTTTAGCAGTATTCATCCACAATATATTATTATAATAATAAAATATCTTTATTGCAGACACATGATCCATATTACAAACATACATCTAATCTAATCTAAAAGCAATTTACAAGGCATTATGAACGTCCACGCCACCACTGAAGTCTTACGGATTAAGCTGGTACCTACTACCATACCAGCAAGTCCAGCAACGTTTATTTCTAGCTATGTAGCAACACTGCGGACTTCAATGTCGACGTAATTTAACAAATAATTATGGATGAAAATTATTTCGTTATTTTTTATTTTTTGGTAAATAAAAAACGAAATTAGCGATGAATGAATTGATACCTACTTTATTATTCGCGTTTTTAATAATATTTACATGACATAGTAGATACTTGCATTTGTTTCTAAATACACTTATTAAATCCTACAAATATTAATAATAATAAATTAATTACAAATCAGTAAAAATCAAACACAGTTTGCGAACTGGATAATAAGTATCGAAACTATCGGATCCCTCATTTAAAAATGACTAAGCTTAGACTTTACCTACAGTGCGCGCCACCACTCAAGTCCGTTAGACGTGGCGCTGCTTGCCTAGATATTAACGTTTCTAATACTGTAGTTCCCGCATTAACCGTAAGACTTCAGTGGTGGCGCGCACTCTACATAATTATTTAAGCTCGCGTGCAATACTAGCGCCATTACGGTCGGATTCGAAAACAATATATTGAGAGGGTTTAAAAGTGCGTTGTGAAGTTGAATAGATTCAATTGATTTTTTTCTGAATGAACTCGGATGAAGTTGAATGATAATATTGTCGTGCAGTTGTTTGTTGTTGTCGGCGCTAATGCAAGCGTCCTGAGCGATTTTTATCTTATTTAACTAACTATGTGATGTGTTAAGTTTGTGATAATTATTGTGATGGTGTTATCAAGTTAATTACGAAATTAATAATGTACTTATTTAACCTCGTGAAAACGAAATAATTGATCATTTGTTCACATGTGATATTTTTTTTATTATGATGTTATAATGACCTAAATAACAATCTGTTCTTGATATAATAAAACAATAATGTTTATGTACCAAACTCTATATTTTTATTATCCCAATTAAATTGTAGGGTCTGTCATTTCAAGGGTATCTTTTATGTAAAAGCATTATTGTATTTTATATATTGTCAGCTATTGGTACCTCGTCGTACATTTAATCGTCATTAAAAAAAATTAAATAGTTGTTTATTGGTTATCTCTCAATAAAATAAACAAAAACAAGTTAATTGTCAATTTAAAATATTATTTATAATGAACTAATATTAGATACCTATATTTGTTAAATAAACAACCATAAATAAGATTAATGAGTAGAGATATATGTACGGTCTTAACGAAGCAATTTTAAGAATTTAATTTTCTCTATATCCATTACAACTAACAAACAATATATTTTCAGTGGCAAATTTCGTACCAACGTTAAAAGGAAGCATGCTGCTTGTACACGAAGGATATGCGTTTCGTTTGAAGAACAAGCTGGCTAATGGAAGAAAGCAGTGGTATTGCTGTGGAAGACTGAAGCTTGGCTGCACCGTAGACGTCACTACGGCCATAGACAAGCAAGGCAGCGTCATTCATAGAGTTCGAAATAAACATAACCATTCACCACCTGGGTTTTATCGCCGCAAAAACGGGTCTTTTAAAATTGTTTAGGATTTGCTCCCCATATGCCACGCTTGCTTTTCGTAAAGGTCTCTCTTTTGTGAGTTCATTTTATGAACACAATTGTTATCTGTTAGCAAAAACTGTGTTACATTGAATTTAATAACACCTTTTGTATGCATTGTACTACCTCTTGTACATTTTGTTAAAACATAGTTGTATTATTTCGTAACCTGTATACCTACCTACAATATTATTATTACGGAACATGTCATATTAACATGCTCCCATAGTAAGTTCAATCTTTTATTGTAACATAAATGTACTTATATTTAAACCATGAGGATAATTTATTTTGATTTTTAAGTGTTTAAGAGTATACATAGGTATAGTAAAACCATTTCTAAAATGAACGCCCCTCTACCGAATTCTGAATTTTTTTTCTGTGTATTCTGTTTTTCTGTATTTCCTCTCACACGTTGAAATCATCACGGTTTTGTGGAGGGGAGTTCATTTTTAGAATGGTTTTACTATAAATATGTATAAAGGGAGCGTTAGATTTATAGACTTATGAACCTAAATGAGATCGAATGCGTCATTTTAAGCCTTAGGTAGTTGTGATGTGACTGATTTACTTTATTAGTTAAGTTAGTAAGAACCGTTTCCATTTTATTTTTTAACTAGCCCCGACTGCCGACAGCTTATTTGCTTGTTTTTTTTTTTAAATAAAATCATTTCTAATTTTTTCTCTGACTATAGGTGTGTAATATTCACGTAGATCGTATGATAATAATACATAGTACAATGACCTGCCCGTTTTTCTGGAAATGTCCCCCTCTGACTCCTCACACTTATGGCAATGGCAATCCTAGTCTAAACGTATTATTTTAAGTGTATCTATATATTTTAATTTACCGTTAGCTTATGAACGGTATGACTGATTGTAATGTAAAATAAACAAAATGAAAGGCTGTTTCTCTGTAATGTACTATAAAGATAAATAAAACAAATTCAATTACTGAAGGGCATTTTAATCTATTTTATATTTATATAGATAAAATGTGATAAATTAGTAGTAGGTAAGTATGACTGAATTATAACAAGTAGGCATGCCAATAGTTTTCTTTAGTGGTAAAAAAACTAAAAAAAAAAAAAGAAAGTTCTTTAACTTTCTACAGTCTACACTGTTCATTGAGAAAGTAAGTAATTTAATGTTGATCCAGCTATCACTGAAATTTGCTCAAACCAAATTCGTATAGTTACTTTGTTCATGTGAATTCAAATAAATATAATAAATAAACATTGCTGGTTAATGTTACATATGCTTATTAAAGCAGAGAAACTAGTTATTAATAAATTATAATTCAAAATCATCTTGTTAATTTTATAGATAAACACCCAATTTAGCTTTTGGCTAAGGCGACAAGAAAATACAGTAGGTAAGTAAATTTTATATTATATTTTGGAATTATTATCTAATCTAAATCATACATATTGTTGGACAAATATTTAATTTATATAATATTATCTAAATCAGCTACTTTTGAATAAACCTTTAAATGTACCCAACTATGTCCAGATTATTGTAAATTTATTTTAAAACCTTAACACACTATGCGTTTTGTAAATTCTAGTTACTATAATATTTACAAATTACCTTATAAAAATTAGGCAAATAATTGTCTAAAATAGTCTTAACCCATAATACTTGATTACTTTAAATCATTAATTTCTTAACTATGAACTTATAGTGCTTGATTGTATTTTCTACAAAACATAATTTCACATGACAAGAAAATAAAGTTAGTTAGATTCTGTGTAAGTTATAATTAAACACTATCACTAAATAAGACAATACAGTTGCTCTTATTATTACGTTTCAATCAGGTATAGTTTAAAGAAATGTACTTTAGGTTACTCCTGATTAAGTATTTTAGGACAACGACAGGCAACGCATTTTGGTAAGTTGTCTCAGCACCTAGGCCTTCAGTTTCGTGGATATATTAGGAGAGGAATATAATAGGAGACAAGCTGAAAACAAATTCGTTAGAAAGAGAAGCTCTAAATTGCTTTATGAATCTTTATGCTTGTTATAATTATACTTCGGCGGAGCATGGCAATGTTCTTGGTACGCTTTCAGCACCAATAAATCTTCATTCGTGTGAAGACAAGCTCGGCAGTATTTCATTGTAGCACAAACCCATCTTATTTTGTCCCCTCTAGTATACTTCTTGCGGTATGCAAAGCGACGATACATTAAATTCTGGTTGCCGTTTCGTGATGTCACTAATTCTCCTTTTGCTGAAAAATTAAGATCAATTCAAAATCTACATAATAAATTAAGTAGATACGGTTTTAAATATAATTAGAATTATTATGTATCAAACAAATTCTTAAAGTTTAACTCAAAATTTTTAATTTGGAGGATAAGAAACAAGATTCTAGTTTTTCAGACACCTATTATGTCGATCTTATAGGCAAAATCTTCTCCCATGCTTATCCAATTTTTTTAATAGTACCTAAGATAAATATTGCGAATTAATATAATTCATGTCTAATTCTATTAATGCTTGGCCTACATCTTCATCTCCAGGGTTTTTATGATTGAAATTTGATACTTACTTTTTTCATGAATAGTAGTCATCTTCCATTTCTTCTTAGCGGCATGACTGTGCAGTTCTTTGGCCGAGACGATTTCATCATCATCATTCATAATGAGGAAGGCCTGGCAGCTGTCGAGGTTGCATTCCCAGCGGGTTCCATCGTCAGTGTACTCATCTGTCTTCCTGTAGACGTATCCGTTCAACTCCAGCATAGTCCCGAGGTTTGAGATCACTGCTACGTCAACTTTCGGGTCTGAAATGTAACTGAATTGTTAGTTTTATACTAGTTGTAGATAAAGTATGGCTGACTGACTCCCATCAAGTTTAAAAGTTATTACTATGTAAAAACAAAACAAAATATTACAGCAAAATCCTGGAAGAAAAATACGAAGTGGCTTCGTAGGCTTTTATAGCGACGATTAAAATGATGAAGGACTTGATAATATATAATGCGAAGACTTACGTAAATCACGTAAAGATCTTATGACATATTGCTAAAAAAATATATATATTTATATTTGGAAAAAATATATTTAACATCTAAATTGGTACATTGATTTCACATTTAATATTTCAGGTGTAACTATGATCAATGTAAAATATTGAATTATAAATTAATACACTTATTATACATCTATAACAACGGAAATTACTCAAAGTGATAAACTCTTTACGTTTCGACTACAAATGGAGCGTCTTACATACTCTTTACAATTGTCTTAAATTTATTATAACATTAAAATTAACCATTTAACCCTTTTCGAATGTCAAGTAAGTAACAAATCAATCTGAATCAATGCACTAATGCGTTTAAAACGTTAATCTGATTCAAGTAATACTTCGGTGGTTCGTGATTATGATCTTCAAAGCTTGACAGAACAACGTTATCTATATTTGTATTGATGAATGCTTTGCAATCCTTCTTGGAAGAACAGGCCCATCTTCCTTGTTTCGAACTATTGTGTTTACGGTATGTGTAGTTTCGGTGTAGTAATAACTGTTTCCCTTTGCGAGATTTTACTAGTCTAGCTTTTTCGCTGTACGGTAAGCCTGTAACAATTTTACAAAACATTAAACATTTATTATGCCATAATCATTTAAGCTGTCGGAAGTTCACTGGACATAGGCATCCATTAAAAAGTTACAATTAACGGTCAAACGTAGCTTGCATCTACCGTGAACCACTAATATTAAGATTATATATAATGTATTTCACTTTCAAAATTTTCGTGAGTTATACTGTTCATTTTAAAAACGGGAATTACTCACGTATTTACACAGGAGTTAAACAACTCTCGACGTTTCGACCACAACAAGAGCAGTCTTCATCAGGAGGAGTGAGCGTCCCGCCGTGCCCCGTCTCCTCTCAGGTCGCGCGCGCGGTTCTCACTGCGGGCGATATACCGGAGCGCGCGGCTGCTCAGGGGCGGTGGTGGGGGTTGAAGACTGCTCTTGTTGTGTTCGAAACGTCGAGAGTTGTTTAACTCCTGTGTAAATACGTGAGTAATTCCCGTTTTTAAAATGAAATTATATATAATGATTAATTACCAAAACGAAGGTCATCTTTATCTTCCTGGGTTTTCGGAGTTCTAAACTCAATAAATAAAATAGTACACTTACTTTTTTCAAGATTCGTAGTTCTCTTATATTTCCTTTTAGCAGCATGACTGTGCATTTCCTTGGCCAACACGATTTCATTATCATCATTCAGAACAATGAAGGCCCGGCAGCTGTCGAGGAAGCATTCCCAGCGGGTTCCACCCTCAGTGTCCTCGTCATTCTTTCTATAGACGTATCCATTCATTTTCAGCATATTTCCGAGTTTTGAAATCACTGCTACGTCATCTTTCAGGTCTGGAATTAAGCGGAATTTTTAGTGACACTAGATGAAGGCGCACCCCTCTGCCTCCTCCCTGCATTTCGAAATCAAAAACTTCCATTATGTAGGAAAACCTATTTTCACATTAATAAATACGCATACACTGCACGTAGGCAAGCTTGGTTATTTGATCGAAGTTGGTTACAATCAAATTCATGCAATATACCATAGAATATTTAAAATTAAAATTAGATTTGACTTAAAGTTGTCGTTATTCTGTCTATGATTGGATATTTTTTTAGAAAATAATCTGTTTACGAAATAAACCGACTTCGAAATGCCTCTACAACTATGTATATTTAAGACTTGACATGAAACATCTGTTTTGTGATTATGGTGTCCATCCAATTTTGCCACCATTGCCTTAAATGGCGCACACTTACCAGCCTGCTTCGATTTCTATACCTCGGTTCTTTGGTACAGAATTATGGTGAGATTGGGAGGCTTCTGAATAACAGAATAAATGCGGGATGGATAAAGATCTTATGACACGTCAATAAATAAAACACATTATTTTTACATTTAGTTATAACAAAATATATATTGAACTTTTATATTAGTGTATTGAGTCCATTTATAAGTGTATCCCTGTGTCCCAGCAGTGGGGAGCAAGATGCACTAATGGGCAGTGGGTGCATCAACACCCCTATATACGCTTTTATGGGGGTGTTGATGATGAAACTGACACCGAACCTCGCAACGAAGCTTTACATTTATCGAGTAAACATATTAAACTAAAAACTGAAATATAATATTATCTTATGACTACATTTAAACTGAAAGTATGAAAGTTGTTACTTAATTAATCCTAAGATAACACCAGGACAGAGCTATAAACTTATATTTAAACACAAGTTTCATAACTTACTAAGTTCTCATTGTAAACGGGATTGCCATTGGCAACCTGTTAATTATATATTAATTGCAGCAAAAATTCAATTTAGGCTCATAATAGTTTAGACTTGCTAAATAACCTTGTTGCAAATATACATTTTGTTATTTTATAAATTTTATTATAAAAAAAAACACCTAGCCTAACAGCTATTAAGATCAATAAACCCTATTCATTATAATAACAACGGAGATTATACACATTGAAAAACTAAGTTTCGACTACACATAAAGCGTTGCGCGTAGTTTCCGCACCGTTATAACTAAGTGATATCGCCACGCGTTATAACCGTTGTTATAAAATGATTAGCGTAACAAACAAACATTTGAAAGCCATTAAACGCTATTCGAATTTCAAGTTCTAAATCAATCAGTTTCAATGAAAACAGACTGGGCTAACGCGTTCAAAACGTTATCCCGTTTCAGGTAATACTTCGGCGGTTCATGAATGTGTCCGTTGAAGCTTAACACGGCATTGTTCAATTTATTAATATTGATATATGCCTTGCAGTTCTTTTTGGTAGAACAGACCCATCTTCTTCCGTTCGAGCTGATGTGACGTCGGTATGTGTAGTTTCGGTATAGTAACAACTTTTTCCCTTTGCGAGATGTTATTAATACAGCTTGTTCGCCTTCCAGGGAGCCTGAAATAATTATTCAAGACTTAATTAAGTATTATATTCAGTCTAATATTAAATATATATGAAGATGTCAAGATGGATAGATGATCTGGACAAAGCAAGACTGTTGGAAAGAGTTCGGATGGCTTTAACCCAGCTGTGGGATAGCTCAGGCCAAAGCTTTGTTCCAGTAAACCTGCATCTTCATCTAAATCATCCATCTGTTTTGTTGATTTAACCTTTAAATTGATTAACGATGATGTATCGTTTAATTTCACCACTGCTAGGTAATGCTATGTGGCGGTGGCGTCCCATGTTTCAATTCGAATTTGTAAAATACATCCTTACTACATATCTATCTATCTATATAAATTATAACCTAATCATTTTATCCGAATACTACATGCATAGTATGATCAGTAGTTTGTTAATATAAATAAAAAAAAGTCTTACAATCAGCCTCGAATTCTGCGGGATGATCGTGATCCTCTTGGATTTTAGTGATCGCATCTTCATTATCCAGAAACAGGGATCCTGGACAGTTTTTATCCTTACTGCATTTCCATCTGGAGCCATTTTTTGTAGTATAAGCTTTTCTATACGTAAATCCGTTCAGTTGTAAACACGGCCTGCCCTTAGTCGTGTTAGATATAACAGCGACGTAGCTTTGCTCTTCTGGATTATCAGAATTTTCGTTCAATTTATCGGGAGAGTCATCATATATGTCATCTAGATCCGGCTCGAAAAAATCTATTTCACTTGGCGTGAAATCGTTTGTCGTCATACTTTTTATGTCGAAATCTGAAATAAATTATTCAGGTTAACTGAGAACTTGGGGCGATTTCATTACTTTTAATTTAATATGTTGTTACCTTTCTAAATCAACTACGTATCTACTATATTAAGAACAGTAGAAAACTAAATATAGTTAAAAAAAATGACAATCGAATTTACTTAAATTTTATTCAGTAAAAAATACAACAGATGCCCTTAACAAGTCCTTAAAATTAACAAACTTAAACTAAACTTAAACAATTTTTGTAACCATCGAAAATAATGTGACTTACAAAAACTAGCATAATGGCATTAAAAAACAAAACAACGTTTTAATAAAAAAAAATGCAAAGCATGACTAAGCACTACCTAGTAAGTTACTTGTGGAAATCGATTCTAAACATTTAACAAACACGGTTTGTGCAGCTCAGAGAGCTGGGAGGCCCCCACACCGTAGCGTCATGGGCACTGATGTTAATAACTAGTTACTAATTCTGCGACAAAAAGCTCTGGATAGACTTCGCAGCATGCAATAAGTACCTACTTAATATTTAGTGTTTTTTCAATGCCATATTATACATATTATAAAAATAGACTATCATTTAGTCTTTAACTTAGCATAGTAGTTTAATAATTAACTTTTTTATTTCGCATATTCATTATGTTCATAAATTTATTAAAATATACTTGTCTTTATTTTGTTAAAATTAAACGGCATTCATGAAAATTTTAAGTATTTATGTGTAGGTAATACAATCATAAGAGCCTACCTACAGTAAGCTCGTGGATTAATAAACTTCTTAATACTTAATATAGCGAAGATAATTTGAGAGAATAATCAAAATATATATTTTATTTGAAAACAAAAATAAAATGTGGTCTCTGCAAGACATTGGCATTACTACGACTATATAGTAATTTTAGATGGTAACATAATATATGAATACCAAGGATCTCCATAGTTACGCTTAATACAAACACAATAATTCCTATATACTAAATTGCAAATATGTATTAGTAATTAAGACGAAACTGAAACTTTAGATGTTGGAAAACGCTAAAAGGTTTCAATCAAGAGCGGTCGCACAAATGAGATAAGACGTTATTCAACATGTAGTTTACACTTACAGTATACAGTTAAAATATGAAAATTATTTAGATAAATGATACTGATATTGTTCAATTCTACAAAATTCTGTCTTGAAACATACTGCAGAGGTTAGGCTCATGAGTATGCGTGTTCGCCATATACACGACTTCGAACTTTTCATTCACGTAAAGATACACATCGCATTTCTTTTTAGAAAGATCGTTGCAACCCCATCTTGTAGTCTTCCCTTCCGTCACGCATAACTCTTTTTTGAACGTGAATCCATTTACTATAAGTAGTGTCTGGCCATTGGAGAGAGTAACTACCGCAACTGAAAATATAGCAAAGTTATAGATAGGATAATAATAAAGAAAATAAAGATACTAATTGTAAAGACAACTTCGGAAGCTGGAGGAGAACGTTGTATTCTGGTCGCTGTGAACGTGGTGATAAATTTTCGTAAAGAAAGAACTTCTTATATATTAATTTAGAGTAGGTATAACATAGGTACATGTTTTTGCATACTTGGTAGAGGTCGGCGTAGATATTAAAAGGATTTTTAATAAAACCATTTAAGGCGATTACAATAAAATTATAAAATTCGTTTTATTAGGTATAAAAAATATAAGTTGGTAGCGTCGCAGTCAATACGATGCACTGCACACTGTACCTAAAGATTGAAAAATAATGTAAAACAGAAAAAAAACTTCTATAAATATTTACATAAACAAGTCTTAAACATTTAATTATAAAAGTCTAATAAATTATAACAGTCTTCAAATCATAGAAAATACAGAAAACATAGATGTTACAAATACAAATTGATACTTTTGGGTAAATTATTTACAAAAAGGATCAAGGTTGAGAGAAATGTAACACTTCTAACACGTAACAAGACACATTACAACGATTAACATTTAAGTTGGTTAAACATTAAAACCTTAAAATTACCTAGGTACTTAATGCAACTTTCTTATGCCTTACGACGATGTAAAATTAACTGTTACTTTAAAATGTTTGGAGTAACTTTGTCTCATGAGTACCTAAGGTAACTTACGACACAAAACAATCAACTAAGAAAATGAATAATAAGAGAGCTTAACTAGTAGATAGTCAGCCAGGTCTTTAAAATAGCCTGAATAAAAAGTAGTAGCAACATCACATAGATATTTACACACAACAATAAAACACAATGTACATTTTAGTAAGTCTATGAAGAAGATCCAAAGTCCCTAGATCCCCTGATATACCAAGAAGGATCCGAGCTAAAATCAAAAGATCCACTTTTAACTGGTGACACAGGAACCGATCTAAGCGAACTAGTTTTGCTTATGTTAGAGAATGCTTCAGATATCGCAGCTGACACGTTATAAGCTGGCAGCCCTTGTGATGACGTAGCTGTATGGGTATGATGTCCATCGTAAAATATCATATTGAGGTGATCGTCGAATCTGACTCTGGCTTTGCATTTGTAGGTCATACGTTTAGAGCAGTTCCAGTATCGGCCACTGCCGGTGGTTTGGTTGAACTTGCATCCTTCCACAACTAGGACATTGTGTTTACCGTGGCTTGATGGAACGAATTTGTAATTTGGTATTCGCCGATCTGCAACATAAATAATGTATTTGATCACATGTGATATCAATCAATTATTTTAAAACAATATAGATCGTTACAATCGATTGGATTATATGTCATAGAATTAAGCGTGAGAATAATTTTGATATAAAAAGGTTTGATATCTGATGAAGAGTAAAGCCTGAAGAAGGAAGAAAGATTTATTAGTTGGATAGGTTGGTGTGGTACAAACTATGATTTGGTAATTAAAGATTTTTATTAATATTCAGTATTTGTGCCTCAAATATTCACTTTTATATTTACTTTTATTATTATTTTTAATAACAAACTTCAACAGTTCAATAATTTTTTCTTTTTTTTTTAGTAAAACAGGTATGACACAAGTACACACAGTGCTCACAACATAGAAATTTACTACACGAAACGCAGGACTTTTTGGTTCGTCTATTCTTTTTTGAGGGACAAACAGAGCATTTTCCAGTTATTGGTTTAACTATACCTTAAAAAAATTATTTATTAGTCAAATGTACACAAATCAATTCAGGTCATTTCATTCATGTCAACTTGTTTTTGTAATAACTTTATTTATAGAATACTTAAATTTATTTTTGTAATAATAGGTTCTTATGTAGGCGTGTGTATGTGTATAAAATGTAGAAGGTAACAATGTACAAGTATTATTTGCTAAAAATAAGCAGTTAGGCAATATATGTAGGCGGTTACTTAGTAATATTTCGTAATTAGGTATACAAGAATTATTAATTCATATTAATAAATATATAAAAAAAATAGCTGAGTAAGACCAGTTGTAACCAAATTACTTAATTTGTAATTATTACTTTTAATCATTTAATATTATCATAAAATTAGGTACTTTAGTAATAATTATACTTAATATAAAGAATATAAGTATTCCACATAAAATATAATTTATTTAGCCCTAGTCTATTATGTTTCTTGTATAAAATCAGTATGTAAGTTCACATTAGAATTTACAATCGATGGGTTTGAGTATTGATTGATAAAATCAATCCCATCCCTTTCCAAATTAAATAACACTTTCTAATATTTATTTTAAACACTAAATAACAAATTTCAAACGTGAAACAAAACGTGGCCTAAAAACGTCAGTTCTGTTTCACTATGAAATACACCCAAGACATAGAAATCTTTCCATCGATTATACAATACAAAATTATTTACCATTACGGAGTTTAGATCATAATGATGTTCCACCTGTATAAACCATCGATGCCTTGAAATATAGACTAATCGAGTAAAATAGGACTCTCTTCAGCTATTCTCGGTTCAGTCAAGTTTCTTGGCACCTCAACATACAGCCCACCTGCTGTCTTCTCATAGACCGGCGGGCCGTGCGTATGTTCATTGGATATACAGACCAGTTCGTAATCATCGTTGACATGGAGGCATACCTGGCAGTTCCATCGCGTTCTACCTGAGCAGTACCACCTTTCTCCGTTGGGCATCGGCGAAGGATCTATGAAAGCGAAGCCGTTCAGCATCAGAAGAGTTGCTCCGTCGATGGCTGTCACAACTGTTACTGTAGATTGATAAGAGCATAGTTATTCTTATTAGCATCTTGTAGATCTGTAGCAACCCTACGTAGATAATTTTTCCCGATTTTTTTAAATTTAATTTTATATTATTTTTGTTGTTGCTTTTTCAATATAATATTTCACCTTCAAAATTTTCGTGAGTTACACTACTTATTCATTTTATAAAAACGGGAATTATTTACGTATTACGTGATACGCGTAAACGTGAGTAATTCCCGTTTTTATAAAAATGTATATAATAATAGCTAATATGTGCGTTATGCTTCATTCATTAATACAGCACCAATAAACTTTCTTTCTTAATACTTGTGCGTATTTTTTTTTATAAGTTGAAAAATATACAGCCAAATGTTTCCAAACGTGGTCCTACTCTAGTTGTTGGTTGTAGGTATTAAAATTAAAGACAATCTGTATGATATTAATATTTTTATTGAATTTTAAACAATAAAGAATAGAAAAACTTTTTAGGTACATATACATACATACTATACTATACTATACTATACATAAGTATAAACGTAAATTCTAACTTATATCTAAATAAGTAGGTATTGTAAAATAATCTATAAAATAATTATAGGCTTAAGTAAAAATATTTATTTTGAAATAAAATATAACTCTTCATAAAAATAAGTCACCATTATCTTAAAGTCTAGATTCATTATATCTACGAACTTCCCGGCCTGCTGAAGCTTCGCTTGCGTTTTTTACGTTATTTACTTAGTTATAGTTAATATAATATAGCATATAGCTTTCCTCGATTTATGTACTATCCAATACTGAAAGAACCTTTCAAATCAACCAACGGTTCCTGAGATTAGCGCGAACATATAAACAAACAAACTCATCAGCTTTATAATATTAGTACCTATAGAATAAAATGTACCAAAAAAGTTAGATTAAAATCGGTCAATGATTTTACCGAATATCAACTTTTCTATACGCACTTCTAATAAATTTAAAAAGCTTAACTTATAAGTTATGTTTCTTATGTTTTACTTGGGTACTAGTCATATAGTTAAAATTTATCATAATTTTACGGTAATTACTTACATTTACTTAAATATCTAATACAAAACTATAGTCTAGTTAAAATTAAATCAATATTGTAAAAAATATTATTTTAGGATTACATTCACATTGTGGTTGCACAATTTGAGGGATAAAATAATTGCAAATATAATTATCGGGTTGATAGTCGCTTGCTTGTGGATGCTTAGGGATCATGAGAAAAGATAGAACATTTTTTATATGTATAAAACACGTTAATATTATGTTTGTAAATGTTAGAGAGAGATTATAAAATGTATGTTTTATTGATTTACAATAGTCAACTAAAAAATAAAAAAGTATGTCAAATATAAATTTAAAGATTTATAATTATGCCTAAAGTTATATTGACGAGGTCCGACTGTCTGGGTGTTTACATGTATAATAAAAATATATCTATTTATACCTATCTAGTACCTACCCGTAAATCAAGCTGAAAATATATATTAATCGGCAGAAAAATAGACATGTTTAGGATTAGGATCCTCAGCATTTTTGCCATGAGAATGTGTCTGCTTTGTGACCACCACGTTCAAAATTTCATCAGTTACGATCATAGCCTTACATTCGTCGGTTTTGCTGCTAGTACATTTCCAACTTGTGCCTTTTTTTGTTTTGGCGCACTTTCTGTAGGTGTAATTCTTGTAGAGTAGTACATAAGATCCTTTTGTACCTCTCTTTCGTTTCAAAAGAACAGGACCTGAAATCAATCGATTGTTATTAACTTAATAATATTTATTGAGTGCAAATAATTGTTATACATATTTACTAAATACTATGTTAAAACCAAATATTGTTTGGATTGTTTAAGATATCATTATGAAATAGAAATTCACCTTAGATGTCTTTGTTTATGATTTTGGCGATATTGTTCTGTTGTGTATAATCTTTTAGTTTTTAGTTATCTTAGAATTCGTTATAAGCTATATTATTACAATTTACATTGTTTCGATTTATATTTTTGCATAACGTTATAACTTTAACCGTGTTTTTTACGCTTTCGTTAATTGAATTATTTATTTTTATTCTTAAGTTTCTCTGTAAGCGAATTTGTAAGCCAAACAAAAACCAACCGTTAGTGCAAAATAAATATTTTCAGGGTTAAAAATACTTAACAACATTAGAAGTGCTAAAAGAAATGAAGTCATTAAAAGAAACATTTTATAAAATCTATCAAAATGGATTTTTTTAAATAAAATTTATTCGCGAAATTAACCGATTCATTGCGGATCCGCAATGAATCGGTTACCTAATTAAGACGATATTTTTGAAAGTATGTAATACAACGAATAAACATTCAGATCAGACATAGAGAGCTAATTCCTTTGTATCAATGTAATTGAAATGATACAATTTGTATTTTTAACAGTCTATTTTTTTAATAATGCAAAATAATAAATAGGTTTGATTTGATTTGATTTGATAATAAATAGGTATCACAAATGGAATGATGTTTAAAATTAATAATTTACTACAATAATCGACTTAGACTTAGAACCTAGACAATCGGTCACTACAATTTAGTAAGCATTTATCTACATAACACCTAATAATTGGGCTAGATAGATTATGCTGAACATACTTGTATAATCATGGTTTTAACAATAAGTATTAAAACACGAAACGTATGTTTCCCGTAACTCGTTTCGTGTTTTAATAATGTTACACCTTATAAAATGCTATGCATGGAGCATATTGACTAGATAATTTACAATAACATTAAATATATTTACACAATTATTTATGGTGGCAAATATACCTGCTTAGTTTATTCAGTTATAAAGCTGAGTACCTACAGTTTGATGACATGATAAGGTCTGCTATCGGAGGGCAGAGTTATATAATATTGTAAGATATTAAACGGTGATCATTGACTTCGTTAGTAGTTACGGAGAAACCAGCAAGCGAACCGTTCGATTCTCTCGTCGAAAGCTTCCATTACACCCCCTAACTTTGGTCAGTTCCTACCCAGATTTAAAGGCAGAAAAAAACCCTTACTTTTCGCAAAACCATCACACTTAGATATTTTATATACACTTAGTTACAGAAAGTACCTATTAGGCACCGAGTTCTCTACAATAGGATTATCACGCTATGACTAACAACGGTTTCATCGACATCATCAATTCAGCTGGTGGGCGACTAGTGCTGGACTGCTACTTTGAATATTTTCAGTTTTTTTTCGTTTGGAAGCGGTTTTCATCTTAAAGCCAGCTATTAAAAAAAAGAGAGAGTGGTACTGATCAATTAATCAATAGTGTTTCTTCCTTTTCAACCCTGACGGTGTATCAGTAAACCTTTCTCCATGGGAATGGGCGCCAACCACTTGTATAGGTAAACCGTCTTCTCTCGTCACAATTCTCACTTTACATTTTCTCGAGTTCCTAGACGAACAATACCAATTTATGGTTCCATCCCTTTTCCCGACGTAACCGAAGTTATATGCAAACTTATCGTATACCAACATGTTTTCTCCTCGCGATGATTTCACAAGGCCTTAAAAATTCACATCATATAGGTAGGCAAGTATAACAAGTATACACAATATTATCAGATAAACCTTGGACGGGTTTATATAAATCAAACTCAATCGGTCTCATTACAAAACGCGGACTAACTAGTAAACCAGGTTTAAACAGCTTTAAAACCATGGTCTATACAAAAGTCATATTACAAAATCAGTTTTATCGCTAAACCATAGATTAAACTAGAGACTAAAGATAAACTTCTGTGCACCCTAGTTTAAAGGGATAGTCTCTGGTCTAAATCATATCTGTCAAATTGTACATTGTATCTTTGAGGTTATTGTATATTTTGTTGTGTTGATTTTACTTTAAAATGGATAACAACGTACACGTAGTCGATTTAATGGACATTGAGGATATTGAATTATTGGAGGGGTCACGCCGGTCCAGTAGAATTCGTGCTCGAATTAATCCTTTCACGGCATTAACTAACGAAGAGTTCAGGCAGAAATATCGGTTCACCAAACGTTTTGCAATGAAAATAGTGGATTTACTAAGAGAGCAACTTACTAAAGATGCTCGTGGATGTCCTGTGTCTCCCGAAATACAAGTGGTCTGTGCATTAAGATGCTGGGCTCGACATGAAGTAAGTAGACATGAAGCATAAAATTCATAACATTAGTTAGGTACTTACTACTAAATTTGGTTTTTTGGTAGGTACTACTAAAGTTGGTACTTACTAAATTATGTCCTAGTTTCTAAACCAATATTTTTTTATTTTTAGATCCAGGATGACACAGCCGATCTGCATGGGGTCTCACAACCATTAATTAGCAAAATCTGTGGGAAAATAGCGGAAGCTTTAGCTAGACTTTCTCACAGATTTATAAAAATGCCTGCTACATTGGTAGAACAGGAGGAGTCCATGGGTAAATTCAGAAGAATAGCAGATTTCCCTACAGTCATTGGTGCAATTGACTGTACTCACATAAGAATAAAAAAGTCAAATGATGATGGTGGTCTTCTATATATTAACCGGAAAGGATTTCCATCAATTAATGTCCAGGTATGTAGTGGTTGTACATTAAACTCTGTTCGTTGACTGCATCATGTTCTAGTGGTAACGGTGTTTGCCTGTCAAATGCAATGACATCATGACAAGGCAGGTTATAGTGATGAAGTTGTCTAACTTCCCAAAGGATTAAGGGGCTCACTGGGTATTGTAATTATTTAACAACAAATAATAATGACTCATCCTGTCTTTGTAATTGTTTCAGGTTGTCTGTGATGCAGATTTAAAAATAATGGACATTGTGTCTAGGTGGAGAGGCAGTGTACACGATTCTCGCATATACAGAGAGAGTCGTTTGAAGCAGCGATTTGAAGCTGGTGCATTCTCGGGCATATTGCTTGGAGATAGTGGCTATCCTTGCACACCATATTTGTTTACCCCGCTACTTCGTCCAACAACTCCTCAAGAAGAGCGCTATAATAGTGCTCACATTAGCACTAGAAACACAGTAGAAAGATGTTTTGGGTTGTGGAAGCAGAGGTTCCGCTGTTTATTAAGAGGCCTCTATTGCAATATAGAAACAGCAAAAAAAACTATTGTGGCATGTGCTGTTTTACATAATATTGCAATAGACATGAAGGAAGATGTTTTCCATAGTGGGCTGGATGACAACCCACCTGAAACATCTGAAATAAATCATGCCTTAATACCAGTACAGAACCATCTACGAGGGAATATTAGAAGGCGGCAATTTATTCAAAGACATTTTTAGTTAAAATATTATATTTTAGTACTTGTGTTTCTTGTCCATCATTTGTAACACTGTTTTTTTTGTATTTATGTAAATTTTTCTTTATTATTGTGTCTAATAAAGAATATTGTATTTTAGGAATATAACGTTTTGTTTTATTTTCAGTAAATAACATGGAAATAAGTAAGTAAATAATAAAATGGAAATAGTTATAGGTTACTTTCAACTATTCTGGAGTTTATGGTGAGGAGTTAAATTTACACTTACATTTTTATACTACAAACTAGAGTTGCTGTTTTTATTTTTTTCTAATAATTCTATTTCAAGTTCTAATTTCTTAATTTTTAATTGAGCTATTTTAACATTGTATTGATGCTCCACCTCAAGCATTTCCAGGTGTCTATTTTTATAATTTGTGTTGCTCTTCAATATTTCCTCCTGTATTGATTGTTTTCTGTAAAAGATAAACTTCATAATAGTTTGTACAAAGCACATAATAACAGTATATTCAAAGGTTATCTTGCTTACATATTTTGAGGAGTTTTTTTTTTATGAATCTTTTTTCTGGGAGCAGGAATAATAGCTGTAGGTGAAACATTTACATTTGAAGTTCCTGAAAGTATTGTAAAAAAGTAAGTAAGTTTGTAAAGAATAAACCCAAAAACTACTATGCTGTTTTCAAAAATTATTTCATTATTATTTTTACCTGGTTCCATCATAGGTTCTATCCCACTATTGGTATCAGGAGGTATGATCAATGTACAAAATTCAGTACTAGACCCAGCTGTCACATCTTCTGGAACCAATTCTACCTACAAATATTAAAATATAAATCATTATGTACTCAACAGTCAACTAAATCAGTTCTGTTTATATTAATGGGAATTGAGCGAATACACTTACAACATTTCTTACTGCATCACTATCATAGTCATTGTATTCAACAGCAAAATCATGTGGAGCAATAGCCATAATGGCCAGATCTTCTTGGGATGGTGACTTGGGCTTTTCACCACCTCCAGTCTGCATCTGGTGTTGTCTGTGGGTGGACAAGTTAGCCTTAGCTGCAAGCTTCATCCTTTTCCAAGCCAATTTAACTTCATTATCACACCTGTTCTTTCCCATAAGTTCATTAAGCCTGAAAATATTTTATTAATATTGTTAATAATAATGATGATAAAGAAAATAAAAATAGACGAAACACTTACTTTTTTGTAATATTTTTCCACTCTTGAGCCTTCTTATTATTTGCTGAAGCTTTTGTACTCTTATCCTCTATAATTTGGCGTGATTGCGCTATCATTTCGCATAGTATATTCTATAACATTTACAATTTTGGGTAACTTCAAATCCTTTTGAAAGATTTTCATTTATATAAATATTTTACGTATTTACGTTAAGTAAATGAAAAAAATGTGTTTTAGTAAGTTGTAGGTACGTTCACTTACTTTCTCCTCAGTACTCCAATTCTCAGAACGTTTTTTCTTTTGTTGATTCATTATAATAATATCTTTATTGAATGCCAATCTAAGTTTACTAAACTTGAAATAAAGTTTACTAATATGGTTTCAATTTTCATATAATGGCGCCTAATACGCTTCATTCTTCGTACCTGTTTAGATGTATTCCTAGCTAATAAATACTAATCATTATGTTAAACCAAACAAATCTACGATATATATAAATTATTTTAATAGCCAAGCAAAATAACTAAGTCTCCACATTTTTAATACTGCCAAACATTATTTAATCATTATTTGAATTAAAAACATCGAGTCATTTTCTGGAAATACGGAACGTGATGAATGAATGGCATCTCGATGCAAGAATTATATTTTATTAATCTGTGGTTGATACATAGACTATGGTTTAAATGACGGAACTATGAAATCCATGGTCTAAATAAGTTTTGTAATACCAAACAAATCAAACCATAGTTTAACAGTTTAGTCTGGACTAGTTAGATCATGGTTTAAACCCTGGTTTTTTGGGTTTTTTGTAATGAGACCGAATAAGTTTTCTAAACTTTTAATTAACTTAAATGTGTCTGCTTTAACCTAATATGAAATGTCAGTTACGATTACGAACTTAATACTAGAAATACGAAAAATAGCGTAGGTCATTAGACTTTCAAACAAAAATATCACACTTATTGGTTTGAAAATTATTAAATTCAAATATTCACGAAATTGCCTAGGTATTTCTTATATTACCGGGATTAACCATAAAATCTATCACGCTCACAAATTCGGAACACTCTTAATTAGCTAGAAGCTGAAGAAAGCATTCAATTTATTTCATTTAATTGATTTATATTTACTGTCAACATATTACAACTTTCTTGAAATCGGGGGCATTAAACCTCCAATGACCCTGCAAGTACTTATTTCATTACTGTCCCTATCATCTTCCTTCTTAATATTTGTGACGTCAATCTGTTGTTGGCTTTTATCTTGTGTACGAACGTATTCCCCCAACTCATTCACGTAAAAGACAGGCGGTGGGTGTGTGTGCTCGCCGTCCACCACAAAGAAATCTCCAGCATTCGTCAGAATGACCTGCGCATTACATTTCTTGGAGCATCTAGAAGAACAGGTCCACGATACTTTGTCTTTGCTTTGGCAGTTTTTGGCAAATGTAAACTTTTCGTGAACAAGCAACTCTTTTCCTTTCTTGGATATGATAAAGTGAATTTCTGGAACAATTAGCTAAGATATAAAGGAATTCATCTAAAAATATTCTGATACAAAGGAAGTTTTACTTATAAACCTAACTTATGATTGGCCTTACAATCTAGGCTTGAATAAAAATGAAATACTAAATTTTAACAATTTAAGCAAATAAACAAAAAGTAAAAAATAAATTCAATTATTTTTTTGTTTAATTATTTTATAACTAAAATATATAAATTTAGGTAGGTATTAACACCACAAAAATAATAATAACTCGGAGGAAACCCAAGTTTTCGAAGTCCTTTGTCTTAGTCCACGACTAAATTTAAAGAACTTCTAAGCAACTGGACATCAATAAAATACATTTTGTAAACTTAACAAATAAAATAACATAAATTAAACGCTTATTTGGTAATTTCTTGTTTAGGTTAACACTTTGCTTATAAATTCGTTTAAACTTATTTACATTTAAATGTAAAAAAAAAACAGTTCCGTAAGATCACGAGTAATTTATGAAGATACAAGTAGACAACAGTTTGGGACGAATGTAGATTTTGTAAAGCGGATAATCACGGGACTAATGTGGACGAAATCAAAATATATTATATGTCGTGGATACAAATCTCGCAAAGCACCTCTGGATTTTTCTTCTTGAAAAATGTAAACACGTGCTTTAACGGTGAAAAAGGCAAACATAAGAACATGATTGTGTCATTCACCAACCTGCACTTGGCCAGCGTTGTGAATTAAGGCCTTTTCTCTCTCATCATGAGAGAAGTCATTGTGTCCCAACAGTGGGAACGTAAAATAGGGGTGAAGAATAACATAGTCATGCAGTGTCCCACTTCAGATAGGATTTATTTTGGAAACTACTTAAGACTACTATTGAAACCATCAATATTTTGTTCGGGAACTTTTGTATTTACGTACTTTGTGATTATGCTTGTCATTATACTGAATGATCTTAAAGGGGTCTACTGTTTCGTCGGTTCTTATATACGCTTTGCACCCTTTTTTGTAATGACTTGAGCAAGTCCAGTAGTTTCCACGTACAAGCTTGTTACGCCAAGAATATGTGTATTTTTGGAACATTATGATACCATAACGGCTTCGAGATGGTAATATATAGGCATCTGTAATAAAAGTGCAAGCATAAATGTTTAACACAGTTTTATTATTGCCAATAATATAACTGTAATATACTATTAATAGTATAGAACTATAGACTATAGTAAGATAAATCAACACTAACGAAATAAGTTGACAATACCTTTGATTATATTTATTGAGGTTTACCTAATTTGAGGATAAATTATGAAATCATTACAAAAAAACTAAAAATTAAAAGTATTTATTCAGATGCTAAAAAAATCTTTTGTTAGTAATTTTAATACGAACTCTCGTAAAAATAACTGTCCCACACAATCATTATTAACCTAATATCATTATTAATATTGAATTTTTAGGAGATGCATTCTTTAAAACTATATGTTTAAGACTAGCAACATAGTAGGAATAAAACTTTATGATGCATGGGACGTTATTTCTAATAACATGCAATTAAAATTAAACATAAATCAATTATTAATTTTCTTTCTACTGAAGTGGATATAACATTCTTTGCCATACACAATGTCTTTCATTTATTCTTACACATTTTTATAATAACTATTTATGTTTGTCACATTGGAAAATAATTATTTAATGCAAATTAATGTTTATTACTAAAAGGAAAAATCTTTATTTATTTTATTTACAGAGACACATTTGTGATTCAGCCTTATATGCAGGTAATTCAGAAATATGATATTTTTTATCAGTTGTTTAATTATTATTAGGTTGTGTAATTTCTCACGAACTAGACTTTTAACTAAAAATTCCTTGCAAATTTTTCATGTGTTTTGTAAGGCGAATAAATAAATAAATTTCCTTCCAATAATAATAAGGAATACAGTCTTAACATTTAACAGCAATTATGCACAGGTTAAGTCAACTAAGGTAATATTTCAACAATATCATCATTAGTAATTGGTTTTATGAATTCAGTTTCCCCATCAGATAGTTTTTTCTTCTTTCTGCCTCGTTTGCCGCCTAGTACATGAATAACACCATCATCAGTAGTTGATGTTTTCGGTGCAGTATGGTTATGTGAACCCCTAATTGTTACAATGTGATGTTCACTGTTTGTAGTGAGAACTGAAGTGCAGTGCAGACTAGCATACCTAAGGCAATACCAGGTCTTGTAACCATCCTTATTAGGCTTGCATGGTTGACGGTAGAGAAAATTGCTGAACACCAGTATCTGGGCACCACGCTCCGATTTAACATATCGAGCTGTAACCATAATAACTTTTAAGTTTTGCTAGCAGGAATTTTATTTTAAAATCAAATGTTAATATGTATATCATAAAATGCTTAAGATGATTAGGTAATAATAATTTCGAAAAGTTTTCAACCGCAGCGTTGGACATCCACCAACAAGGTGGACAGATGATCTGGAAGGTTGGCTTGTGGTGGATACAGGCCATGTCCCAACCGCAATAACTCGAAATCAGAAGTGGCTTATGTCCAGCAGTGGGCGTCCAGCGGCTGACATATTATAATTTCAGGTTAACTTGTTACTTCAAATGTTATTTTAAATTAGACACACTCACACTCAGTTTTGAACACATTTAATCACACAATCAGTGTAAAGAGAGGTTTTAACAAACATTATGTCATGGTTGGTACCTATACAGTAAATTATTATAATTTATAAAGCAAACCAAGAAACTTTACAAATTAAAATTTATTTCTTTTATTTAAATATGGAGAAATAAATATAAATTTGTAAAATAATAAATGTAGTAAATTCCGAAATTAATGCTATTTTATTATTTTAGTTTCTAAACTTACAGCTTTGCCTAGAAGACCACTAAAAGTATTATAAGAACCTTCTTCAAGTTCTAAGCTAACTCCCCAACATTTTTTCAGACAATTTTTTTTTTTAAATCATTTATTTAATGGTTTGTTCAGGATTGAACATGTCACCCTGTTGGTACACAGAATTACAAAATACAATTACAAAATACAAATAAAATAAGATATTACAAATTAGATATTAACTAAAACTAAACTAATTATTCCGTATTTTGGCAAACTCTTTGTAGAGACTGCACAGTCTCCCAGTTTCCTCTGATTGAGGATTAACTAAGAAACTATTAATGCCTCCTCTTTCAGTTATAAATAATGTAAAAAAATATAATAATGCAGGGGTGTATTTTCCATTATTGTATCCCAATTCCCCGTGGATCACAACAGTGGGATGTCAGAGCAGATCATAGTTCCCCCACATAAATTCTAATTATTACCTATATTATGAATAAGATTTTTTTGACATACAGCTAGTACTTACCTAAACCACTGCTTAGTAAACATGAAATGCAGAATACCTAAAAAAAAAATAGTTTTAAATTAATTAAATAACTGTTACTATCTAATAATAAATCAATAAGGGTCAGTCATGAAGTAATTTACTTTGTATGTATATAACTTTTAAGCCAATGATCTAAATTTGATGAAATTTGGTAGGTAAACATTTAGAGGTCTGGGACACAGGCTATTTAAATTGCTCCAGTTATGATGAGATGTGGCCCCCATACAAACATAACTTAACGCGGACAGAGTAGTGGGCACCGCTAGTAATTAAATAGAAATGAATACTGTAATGATTTAGAATGTTTGTTGATTATCTCAGTTGATTATATTCTTCTTCTTTAGAAAAGACATCCAACGTCTTATGTAAATTATGTTTATAATATGCTAGGTGTTGTTGTAAGGCTTTACAGTCGTATAAACTACTGGAGAAAGGTAGATTAAAATTACCTGTTTGTTGTTTCTGAATTTCCTAGCCAGAAACAACTTAATCACAACACAAACAACGCCTATTGGCGCCAAACACAATGGTTAAGTATTATAACGCCACTGATGCTAATTATCACGAAATATCACTACACTTCACTATAAATTGAGTATCGTAACTCGAATACAGTAATTTATTGAATTGTACTAAATTTCTACCAAGATGAAGCCAAGATGGTAAAGTAATTTGGATAATATTCATAGTTGGCAAACTCAGTTTTATTGTCATATTACACAGTAGGCTTATTGGAGGACCTAACCTAAATTTCACTTAACTAAGTGTACGACAATCAAATAATTTATTCAACACCGAAATAAACTCTAAATAAACAAAACAATTTTGAGGTTATCAGAACAAGAGTTCGCGTCTCGGAAGTAAAACAGAGTTGACATTGTGTCAATGTCAAAGTATTGTATCAATTTTTTTTTTTTCATTCAAAATAACATTACCAATGATAACTGTCAAACATACATTGTTAGCTAATTTAATATAATTAAATAATTTACTTAATTTTAATACAACATAAATTTTAATACTGACGTTGAAAACAACAAAAAATGAAATCAATACTGACCAAATTAATTATGTTGGTAACTTAATCTAATTATAATGCATATATATATAATCATAAAGTGAATGCCTACGTTATATTAATATAGTATTGGTATGTAATAGATTTTTTTATTTGGAATATAAGTAACTTTGTGAACCCCTGTATGCAAAAGCCCAGGTACATAACTGGCAGTTTCCTGTTTCGTTGTTGTCGATATGACATATCGAGTTCCCTATACTATATTATGTGTAGATAGATATATCTAGCACCTGTTTCACAAGCTTTGAGCTAATGAGGCTAAATGTTATTTATATTCCAGTTTTGAATACAATATAAGTGAATTACTTTACATACTCTTAACTTAATATCACATAAATAATCAGCAAGAGCGTCCCCTAACCAAATGTTGCTTTGTGAATTTTCCCACATTAGGTATTTTATATCTATTTATAAACGATGTCGCAACATATCACAATTAACATGCTACATAATATATAATTAACGAACGAATAGTTAAAGTATCATGGAGTGCCGATCAGATATTTCGTATAGGTACACAATACACATATTTCCCTCCAGGAGTCGCTCAGACCATGCCATTTGTTTGACTGATTGATTGAAATCAATCGCTGTCGCTGTCGCTCAGTCAGTGTGTTCTAGGCCTTATTACTTGTAAACAGTTGTCAAAATATTATTTCGATGATATACCGAAATAATCGCGATTTCTATACTATGTCGCGTTTTCTGTACTGATATCGGTCTAGATTAGTACGTTTGTGTTGTTGTTGGTGATAAGTTGACGCGAGAATGGTGATCTATCGGTAAATAAGTCGTTCACAACAAAAGCATAACCTATAAAGTGTTTAGCTAAATTTGTGTGTTTTCGTTTATAATTATGTGCTAAAAGTGTTTGTAGTGGTTAGTGTGCAAGTGATAATGTGCTAGTGAATATGATTTAGTTTGGCGAAACGAGATATCGGTAAGTGCTCGACTATAAGACGTTGAAAACAAACCACAACAAACATTGATTTATTTTTGTTGTTATTGTAAGTTTGTTTCTTTCCTCTAGTTTATAGTTACTTTGGGCCCGTCGAAGTTGTTTTTACTGATATTTGACAAGTAAAAATTAATTAATTACAAACATACAAAAGTAATTGATGTTTTTATGAAGGATTTTGGCAAATATACTACGATGTTTTCCCGCGTTTTATTTGATTTTTGTTTCTGTAATCTGTGTAGAAATACTGCAATAACTGGTTTAATGATTTGTCATATGTGTGTGAAAAGTGGAAAATACATTATTTTGATGTTGGTTTAGTCTACGACTGATTAAATGTTTATCAGAACATATCACATAATGTTCTGAGAACATTCTTTTACAGCATTCTCTTACAGCCAAGTTATATCAACCATACTGAAAATAATGTTCATATGGTGTATCATCATTAAGGTTCTTCAATTTACTAATTACAAAGGTCCTCAATCATATTTCCAGTACTTTGATTTGTGTAACAATACATCATAATCACAAGGGCTTCAAATAAATAAAACAACATGGAAGAAATCAAGTAAGAAACAATTTATGAAGTTCATAAAGGATTATTTAGTTATGTTTCAGCAGTTTACTTTCTTCTCAAAAATATTGAGTATTTATTTATTATAATATTATCAGCCTGGGTCATCCCACTGCTAGAAGAAGGCCCAATTAGTAATATGATGAATACTAATTGGATATTTCCTAAAAGTTTCCATAAAATTTAATAAACTGATTTTTTACCCTCTCATTCTTTAAAGGTATACCTTTAAGCAAAGATATGCACAATCATCCGAAGCTCATAAAAATAGTAATAATTGCTATAAATTTCAGATATCAAAATAATACCAACTGAAAAAGGAGGTCATTTGTTAATGGTAAACAAGTACACTTACTCGAAAAATCATCAGTCAACTAACATGTGGTATTGCTCAAAACGACAGACCGAAAAGTGTAAAGCAAAATTGAAAGTTATTGATGACACTGTTGCAGTTGAAAAATCTAATTTAGCACATAATCATGAACCTCCAAGGTATGTTAAGGTTGGCGAAAAGTACTATAAAGTAGGAACAGATTGTAAGAATGTTAGATTGTAAGTATTGACAAACTGATTGCAAGCATACCAAATCAACGACAAACACATTAGCTACCCATAGACTAACGTTAATTCCTGCCGGAATGTACAATCCTTACGGAATGAACGCCAGTGTATATGCAATAGCGGAAAGAATGACGGTATTATAACACCGCGACCCTTCACGTCGTGTTTTATTTTATCCCGTCGCTTATCTGTACACGGGATAAGCCGGAAGGAATGAACGTTAGTCTATGGGCCGCTATTGGTGAAGATAAATCACAAGGATCTCAGAACTATGGTAGAACTCATAACGCTCTACAGCGAGATGTCAGTGCAGATCCTAGTTCCCCTACAACAAATTAGTATTAGTAGGAACATAATAGTGTTAGTGTTAGATATTAGAAAAAAAAGGTTTAGCTGTTATAACTTTGTAAATAATTACTATGATAAATAAAGATCTTTTAAAAACAGAAACAAACAAAATAGTGTTTATTCGCACTGCAATTCCTTTTATTATGTACTGTTAGTTGACAATTTCTATTATATCTTTTAATAAAAATCAACCAAAGTATTTTTGATGAAACATTAATCTTGACAAGATATAAAATATATGTATGTAATTATGCATGTAGAAAAATTTGCAATATTTAAATGTTAAGTATTATTTAAGTATGTAAGTACTTGAATATAGTTTATACAATAATGTAGGTACAATTTTATACAATGAAGACAATAGATTGATAGTGGAAGGTTTATAAGCTACTTAATAAAAACGATATTAATATCACCATATAATTTTTTAATGATACTTAAAACAATATTGATATTTGCCATAATTCGGTACTAATATCAAACATATTTGTCTATATTACGATATTATTTTCAAAACGGTACTAAAACAATTTAAATTTATCATTTTGAAATAAATGGAACAGGTGTAAAGTTACTGTATATGATACACGTCAGGTTAAGGTATGAATAATAAAAATATATATCTATGTATGTATATTATATTAAGTACTTTATCAGAAATCTAGCACCCGTCGTAACACAAGCTTCGAGCTTACCACGGGGCTAGATGTTGCTGTGGGAATTGTCCAGCAATATTTATTTATTTATTGAGAGTAAGGTAGGTAATATGTTACATTATATTTAATTTCAGAATATACATTCATTCCTACCGCCAGGGGAAAACACCTACTAATGTACAAAGGTTTCACATACACTCAGATAAACTTTTCCCGTCACTTTTACTGTTCAAAACGCCTGGCAGGGTGCACAGCTAAAATAAAATTGGCTACAGACGGCAAGATAGCTAGTTCTGACGAGAAACACTCTCATTCTGCACCACAGTATGTTAAAACAGCTACGGGACATTATTTTAAGATGTAAAAGACGTATACACCTTGTAATACTTATGAGCCGTGTTGGCTAAGTGGGAGCACACTCGACTTTCATTCCGAAGGCCGTGGGTTCAAATCCCTCCGCACAACTCTAGATTTTCTTAATAAATGTATGTGCGTTTTGTTAACACGTGCTGTGAAGGCAAAAATCGTGAGGAAACCGACATTTTCTGAGAACTCTGAAAAGAGAAGTCCCTGTGTTCCAGCTGTGGGAACGTTAAATAGGGGTGATGATAAATACCAATGTGTAAATTGGGCGTGCGGGAACTCTTCTGTTACAATTTTGTATGATTATTTTATCTTTATTTGACTTTTCTAAGTTTTGTGAAATAAAAATTTTGACTATCAATAACGACCTTTACATTTTCTGTGTTACGAAGTAATTATCCAACGAGTCCTGCAGTTTCATGTTTCTTTTTGGCTTTTGTTTGTGCTTTTTTGTAAGAATGCATACAACACGTTTTTCCAAACGAAAAGTCGACGTGACGATTACATACTGTAGGTTTTTAAATACCATTTTTGTCCATATATTTTGTTTTGTATTGAAACAAAGTTTGTTTTAGACATGGAGTATCACTTGATTCCGACCAACAGGGGCAAACATTTGTTGATGTTTAGAAACTACACATACTCCATAAAAGGAACGTTATATTACTGTTCCAAGATAGGCGACGGATGTAAGGCTCGTGTCAAGTTGACGAGCAGTGGAACGGTTAAATGTATCAATGTAAGCCATAATCATGAGCCACCACAATATTTGAAGACTCAAACTGGGAAATTTGTAAAAATAAATTAAAAACTAAAAAAATAGCGATGAAATCATCATGTTGCATTTGCATTTGTCCGAATGAAACATTCAAAAATTGTAAAATATGAAATAAATAATCTGTAGTGTTTACTAAATTATTAATTACTTAAGTACCTATTGGTTAGTTAGATTCAGTTATATTTTTTGAATTAAGTACTTATTATATATGTCGTGGTGAGAGATGTGTAGGATGTCGAGGAGTATGTGTTTATCAGGAGGGCTTCTAATTAGTTATGACGTCACCAGGTCTAACGTCACAGTCGTCTTCATGTTCATAATAAAACCACAACGAAACGTCCATTATTTATTCCAATAATTGGAATAAATAATCGTTTGACCGAAAAATTGATAATTATTATCAATGTTTCGGTCAAACGACTCTGAATTTACGACTACTCGAACAAGAATACATTTTCTACTAACAAAGCACTGTTCCAACCGACTACTCGAACAAGAATACATTTATTACTAACAAAGCACTGTTCCGTCCAACGGCTCAAACAAGAATGTAATTTTAGCTCGGACGACGGTCGTATTTATACGAAGCACAAAGCAGCCTGTCGAACGAACCAGTTTTTCAACTAATAGGCGCGTCGAAGCGCGTCAACCCGTAGCGCGATGCGGCCGGTACAAACCGGTTCTGAGTCATATTTCAACCGATGTTCTTGTCTGCCCCGACATATATTATTTTAATATAAATAATCTTGTAAGTCTCTAATAACTTACATACCTATTTAAATAAGGAATTTGTGTTTGTATGCATGTGCTTACAGTTTCAGCTTTGACCAAAAATTGTTGTACCGTGATTTGTTTTTAATTTAATTTCAATGTAGTTCATAGGGTTATATAGTAATTTTTATTTCATGTGCATTTTTATGTTTTATGTGGCGAATAAATAAATAAATAAATTAATTGTTTTATTGGGGACTTTCTGGAGAGCCTGCCGAATTGAATAATAAAAATATTTAAAAACCTTTACCTAGACGAAATAAGACCAGTAAAACGTATTTGATTCTCCGTGAAGTGGCCTATGGATTACCGTAAAATTATGAAATTTTATAGGAACCGTTTTTATGGTAATATTATGTAATTGTTTATTTAAATTGTCATACAGTGTAGTTTTAAAGCATATATTAGTACAGTACTTTAAAGTCTTACACCTATATTCTTAGTCGTTTCCTCATAATATTCCTCCACTCAAAAATAAACAAGCGTTGATCGTCGTGGTCTTGTAGGAGTTTCAAGGTTGGTTATGAGGTACCTTACGTTTGACAGTTCCCACCTTATCTCGAACTTGAGGTGAGCTGAATAAAAATCTCAAGGACGTTTTTGTCGTATTCTCAGATACGAATTTGCTCAGGTGAGGTTGAGTTGAGTGGAGAAAACTACTAAGAATATGGGTGTTACTCGTAGTACGTGGAGCGTGTGTCATAAGGCTAATTATGATCTGATTTCTCGTCGAGCTGTCTCTGTGTCTCAGCAGTCATCAGCAGTGGTTATGTAAATAAGGGCGATTATGATATATAGGTAAACAGAATACAATGTAACTTTTCAGACTACCATCTAATACCAACGGGTAAAGGGCACAATTTAATAATGTGGAGGAATTACACGTACTCAAGTATGAAAGGAATATACTACTGCTCGTCGAAACGCAGTCATAAATGTTCGGCTCGTGTGAAGGTCGGCCCAGAAGGCATCGTGCCGATAGAAGACACACATTCTCATGCACCACCACTTTAATTTGTGAAATCTTAGTTACCTAACTAATATAAGTAATTGAGAGAAATAAACATTTTTGTATTTGTATTTTGTATGTAGGTAATCTCAAGTTCTTGAGTTATAAAAAATAGTGTAAACTAACACTACTTTCTTTTTATCTGCAACAGGAAGGTTGATTTGATACGTATAATTTGGTAACGGCTAGTAACGTATAACTTCTGGGACAAGAGGAGATTGAATATAAAATATGATTGAATGGAATACTAACTTAACATAACGGTAACCAATTACTCAGCCTGTAAAAAATAAAGTTATCGAAATATATTTTTTTTACATATCGAAAAAGTTAGAATACAGGTACAGGCGTTTCAAAGAATTAATACAAAAACGGCTCGACAGCTTGGATATGGATATGTGTTACCTACTAATCTACAATATAATACAAAAACACTTTATTGGACACCAAAAACAAATTAAGTACTATCATCCTCTGCTGGGCAAAGGCCTAACTAACCCTATTTTCTACCTCTACCGTCTCGGTCCACTCAACTTACTATAAATTAATGTTATTATTTTTAGAATATCATCTCATACCAACTCCAAAAGGCAAACACCTAGTTATGTACAAAGGGTATACATATTCTAATATGAACGGGACCTACTATTGTTCATCTAAGTTGACAATGAAATGCACTGCGAAAATCAAGCTGATGGATTTTGGAATTATGGTTTTATCTGAATACCATTCACACGATCCTCCGACGTACATGCAGACAGCTGACGGGAAATTCTTGAAAATTAAATGAAATAAGAATTTACACTATAAAAAATGTTTTGGTTTGATAAATTCATAATATATAGATAAGTAAAAAGGTTAATTAATGGATTGATTGTTTGTCGCAATATGAAAGAAAAACTTATTAGATACTAGCTGACCCGGCCACAGCTTCATCCGCTTTATTCCCATATTTTCTCACACGTTTAACCTCACTACTTGTTTGGACTTTTTTATGTCGTAGTAGTCGTTGTACGACTACGACTACTACGACATGACCTTTAAAATAAGTTAAAATGTAAATATGGATTTGTTTCTAACATTATTAATAAAGTAATAAGTAAAGTTTTATGTAAACCTCTTTTTAAGAAACACAATTTTGTATCATTATGTAAGTACCTATTTCCTTTTGTAAAAGAGCATGCAAACAGTAATAAAAATACAGATCCCACTAGGCTTATTCTGTCCACACACAAAACAGCATTATGTCGAAAAAATTGTTCTACCATGTCCGTCTTAATATATAACAAAATTCCTAATATATTAAGAAAACTATGGAATAGAGATTAAGATCAATACATTTAAGATAAAACTTCGTAGTAGCTATTAGAAAAATGTGTTTATGACATAAAAGAAAATTACTAATACCTAAGTAGGTACTAAGTTATGTATAAAGTTTTTTGCGTGTAACTAAGTAATAAAAAAGCCCAGTAATTGGCATACTAATATATTCAGAAGTATATAAAAACAAATACAAACGTATTTTTTTACTATACCTACTTAAAAAATAAAAATTATTTTAAACATTGGACGTAATTTAAAACAAATAGCTATGAGACATTGTTTCAATAGTTATTTGTTTTGAAATTAATTGACTTGAAATGTAAGACTAATAAAACTTAAAGAGTAAGAAGCTTAAGTTAGTATACTCATTTACTTAAGTATCTCCAAGAAATAACAACGTTATACATTATTTTTTAGAATACCACCTTATACCAACTCGCAAGGGCAAGTACATTGTAATGTACAAAGGTTATACATACTCGGAGATTACGGGAATGTACTATTGCTCATCAAGAGCTTCAATGGGTTGTACTGCAAGAATAAAGTTGGATCACGAGAATAAAAAAGTTTCCGTTGTTTGCGAGAAACATCCGCACCCTCCTCCCAAGTATATGAAAACTACCAACGGGATGTATATTAAAGTCTGATGACGCAAGATCTGTAAAAGTGACACTTTGATGAAATTAGAAGATTCAAACTTTAAAAAGGTTTTTGGCACTATCACGGTCGTTTCTAATAAGGATCAAATGCTCCTGAATAAACGAACATTTATCATTTTCAGTGTTTAGTAACTACTTAATTCATTCATTCATTACTTCGTACATCCTTAACTAGTAATTATAATTTTACTCGTTGTATAGCTAGTTTTGAGACAATACAGAAAGGAGGACCTTTTCAATAATTGTTTAGATAAATAAGTTAATTGAGTACATAATAAAATTAAAGGAATAAATAATTTCAAGTACACTCTTTTATATAAATACTTAATTTTGTGAGTGTTCATATGTAGATCGACAGATAAGCCTGCAGTTATTTATTATAATTAATTGAGTCCAGGTACTTATTCAATTATAAACGTACTTATTTATAATATATATATATATTATATTGATGAGACACCCTTGCTTGACCACAATTTCTCCTGATGGAAAGTGTCGATGTGGCCGAAGATGGATAGTATAATTATTATTAAGCAATTAAATGATTTTAAGGGATGTTGTGTTCGCTTTTATAATAAAGTGCCCAAAGAATTTCACCAACTGTCAATGAATAAATTCAAGAAAATTGTAAAGGGTAATCTTTGTAAGAAGGGTTATTATAAAATTTCAGATTATTTAAATGATAATAATGCATGGGAACTTTCATTATTAAATTCAGGGGAAGAAAAAAAAAAAGGGGGGGTGATTGATAGTGATGACATGTCCAAGTTAATCTTTGTGATTTTACGGACAAAATCTGAATCAATCAATCAATCAATCAATGTAATTTCCTTCTGTGTAATTAAGGTACCTACTCAAAGCAATCATATTTTCATAGCATAGAATACTTAATTACTGCTGCGGGGCTGCGGCGCAAAGACTCGATGTGGATCTTGGCCTCCGACACCATAGACCGCCAGGCTGCTCTGTAGCAAAGACATTTTTTTTTATTTTATGATTTAGTAGAGTATTTTGTTTTATATTGTAGACTATGAGCTGATACCAACACGTAAAGGCAAGTACATGGTGATGTACAAAGGATATACATTTTCGCAAAACAAGCAACTGTACTACTGCTCTTCTAAATTGTCTACTGGATGTATGGCAAGGATAAAGCTACTGGAACGTGGAGGTGTCGTTGTGATTAATGAGGAACACTCTCACGAACCGCCTAAATATATGAAAACTTCCGATGGAAAATTAATTAAAATGTAAATAAAAACCATAATTTTAATACATTTTCCATGTTGACCGAAAAGTTCAGTTCAAACCCTACAAAAAATATTCAAAGTTAACATGATAATCTTCATATTAAATAAATATATATATTTTTTTTACATTTGTCCTTCTGTTCATGAGTACTCATTTTTGTTTGTGTGTCCACAAATCCTACTCATATTACATACGCGCATTCTGCAGGAAAAAATGAGGTTCTTACGTTTTAACGTAAAAACCAATTCAATGGATTTTGAGGTAACTTCACAGTAATATTGCTTTCATATCACAAAAACACTTTATATGGTCTAGCTAGATGTTATAGAACTTTAAAATGTAATAAAACAAAGATATTTTTAAAATTTATTAAATCATCAAAATAAATGATCTTTATTCGAGATATTATAGTGTTTCACTATGATTACATAATCATGTTAATTTCTCTTGTAAGTCTTAGCTACCAATTGTGCCCCAAAATATATTAACCTAAGTGTATTTTTAGAACGTAGTAGTTCTTCTACGTATTTTAAGGTATAGTGAAACCATTTCTAAAATGAACGCCCCTCTACCGAATTCTGAATTTTTTTTTTCTGTGTATTCTGTTTTTCTGTATTTCCTCTCACACGCTGAAATCATCACGGTTTTGTGGAGGGAAGTTCATTTTTAGAATGGTTTTACTATACTTACGTATTGTAATTATTGGCGTTGAACTATCCTTTATAGTTAAAAATTACTAGAAGTACGTAAGAAATAAATTAAGCTGTATAATGTATATATATGTATAAAAGAAAGTCGTGTTAGTGCCTTCACTTATAACTCGAGAACGGCCGAATCGATTTGGCTGAAAGTTGGCAGGGGGGTAGTTTAGAACCGGGAGAAGGACATAGGGTACTTTTGACCGCACCATAATGCGGGCGAAGCCGAGGGCGGAAAGCTAGTTCTTAATAACATTAGCCCAGTGTTAAGCTAGATCTTCGATACTAAATACAATTCACTACGTTTTTACAAATAAATTATACCTATTGTATTTGTTTTAGAGTATCACCTTATACCAACCAAAAGAGGCAAGAATTTAGTTTTATTTCAAAATTACACGTACTCCGAATGCCACGGCACATACTATTGTTCATCGAGGACAAAAAAATATTGTACAGCTCGTATTAAACTTACGGAAGATCGCATTCAAGTTATATCCGAGGATCATAATCATCAACCACCTGCGTACGTCAGAACTTCTGGAGGCCAATACTTAAAAGTCTAGGTATCAATATCGATTCTGATTTAGTAGGTATCTTAAAATTAAGTGATGTGATCAAAACACTACATGATTTTTTAATGCTTATTGTAAAAATATTCCTCGATATTCTTAAGTAATGACTTACTTACTAGCTTTTTTTCGACAAATTCTCTTGAGTACTTCTTATCTACTTAAGTAATATAATAAAAAACAGTTTTACCGCTAGTATCCTATTTCTTGTTAGATCAGGGCAAGGTTAACTAATGGTTATTTTGTTACAGACTATAAATTTATACCGACTAGGAAAGGAGGTAAGCTTGTCATGTGGAGGAAATACACTTATTCTGTGGTGTACGGTCAGTTGCACTACTGCTCATCGAAACGGTCAACAAAATGTAATGCGAGGATTAAAATGAAGGAATTTGGTGTAGAGCCCATATCCTGCATCCATAACCATCCTCCGCCTACATATTACCAACTGGGTGATGGGAATTATATCAAAATGTAAAAACGTACTGCTACTTTGAATAATTACAATTTAAGTACTTAAAAAACCGAGTTTTTCTAAGATAATGACTACGTTTCCACTGATCGAACACAGGGACTCTTTTGACGAGACAGATTAGGCCTTAATTCACCACCCTGTTCATTTACGTAACTCATTTATAAACCAAAACCAGTTGCAATTTAGCGACCGCGATTGCAAATTAGTACTCTTTTTGCAGAATATTATCTTGTATCAACTGGGAGATTGTGTGGCGGAGATATAGCTTCTCAAAAACTAAAGAAACTGTTCTAAAAAAAAAAATTTCTAAAGAAAAGTTTTGAAATGCAAAGCACGGTTTAAATTGGTAAATGCAGACAAATAATTCCGTTTGAGACCTTATGGCCTCTACACACCAAAGCCGGCGGCCCGCCGGCACAGCCCGCCGGCTTAATGCCGGCGGGTTAGCCCGCCGGCTTCAGAATGTCCAAGCCGCACGACTTTGCCGGCGGCAATGCCGGCGGCACGACAGCCCCGGCATGTGGTGTTCTAGTAATGAAGAATGTTACTAGGTATGCCAAATCGCTTGAAATGTTGTATCAGTAAAGCCTGTATGTATACAAATATACTAGTTTTTGTTTAGTTAAAAAGTACCTAGTAGTTTTGATTTTATAGGCATTCAAAGTTTCGAAAAATATCGAGTCTCGCTAACAGTCACGTGAGCGCTTGTGACGTAATACCACAACTTCGCGCGGCCTACGGCCCGCTTAGTATCGCCAGCAGATTATAGTAGTAGTGCAACAGCATGCGCAGTATTTTGATGTGTTTTCGTCCGCGTATTAAATTAATAGTTTAATAGTAGTACTTAAATATTATTCGATTGATAAAATGGATGAAGATAACTCAAATAGTAGAAGTACCTACCATTAAACTTTGACGTTAAAGACATTAAATATGTATTAAAGTTTTGTTGCTATTGGTAGGTACGTAAGTATTTATTTATATATAGGTAGGTACCGCTCTTCTTAGTAAATTTAAATGAACAATACATTGATTTATGGCAAACTAGCTTCTTAGTAAATTTAAATGAACAATATATTGATTTACTGCAAACTAGCTTCCTCCAGTCTTCGGCCCCGTTTTCCTCAAGAACTGTACATTTTCATAGGATTAAAAGTAGCCTATGTGTTATCGTCGTCGTACGGTTACAACTTGTTTTACTTCTAAATCGGAAACTAATTGATGTATCGAAGTAATTCTTTCACGCGTATTTTTTATATTAGACATAGAATATGGATTGCTAATAATCAAAATTAGGTAACATTCTTTATTGCCAAATACGTCACTACTCTATGAAAGCCGGCGGGCAACTGACTGAGTGAGTGGAGAGGGATGCCGGCGGCCTGACCCGCCGGCACAGCCCGGCGGCCCAACCCGCCGGCATGATTGTAAAAAATAAGGCCGGCGGGTTGGGCCGCCGGGCTGTGCCGGCGGGCGGTGTGTAGAGCGCTTTACATTCACATGATCCATGTCAAGGAAGACAGTTCCTTCCTGCCAGAAAATTGAAAACCAAACAATTGAAACAAATTATATACCGTAACTATTTACGTATTATATATTTTATTCATTGAGTAAGTATTGTTAATTAGGCATATTTTTGAATTTTCAGATTACGTACTAATACCGACAAGAAGGGGTGGAAACCTTCTAATGTGGAAAGGGTACACATACTCCGAAATGACTGGGAAATACGTATGTTCGGCTCACAAAAGTCGGGGCTGCAAAGCGAGGTTGAAACTGGACAATGCTAGGAGAATAAGCTTAGTTCAAGGAGATCATTATCATGAGCCGCCCAGCTATTTTAAAACAAAGGATGGGAAATACGTTAAAGTTAGTAATTAATCGACGACCTCTGTGGTGCAGCGGGCGAAGGTCTGCCTGCGACTCAGGAGGTTGCGCCTTGGAACATAAAACAGTACGATCTCCAGATATTTGTTCCGAGAGTCTGGGTGTTTTATTATATTAAGTATATCAGAAATCTATCACCCGTAATATAAGCTTACCGCGGGGCTTAGATTTTGCTGTGTGAATTGTCCAGCAATATTTATTATGAAAATAAAAAAGTTATAGCATTGTTGGCGACAGTCATTTATTTATAGTGAAGTGTTCCTTTTTGGACCAAAATTAGAAAATAAAATGAATAATTAATATTTTATGACCTGGTTTAGTGTGGCTTCAAATACTTTGGAGAGATCAAAATCAGGAATTAAAAAACTTCTATCTCTCCTCCATGTGACCTTTAATTAATACGTAATATGTATTTTCAAGTGGAAAGTATTGTTGTTTATCTCTCTCGTTCGTCTTTGGGTTTATTCGCGGAGTGCCGACATTCGTACTTTGCCAACTTTTATAATATTCAATGTAAGTATTAGCGGAGTGCCGACTTTTCAAAAATTCGGTGCAACTAATCGCATATGGACGACTTTCGCATTGTGCCGACCTTTATAATGTTCAAGCAATTAGTAGCGTTCTGTAGACTATTACATTTTGTCGTCTATATTTTCGCACTCTGCCATATTTATGTACAGTCAAGAAGATATAAAAAAAACAGAAAATCAAAATATTTTATTTATTTAACTTAAATTAATATACAATTTTGTGGTTTGAGACTCTCTTTTGAGTATGAATATACTTGTGATAGAGACTCACTCTGCAACTCTTTACAAGTGTAGTAGAGAATTTAGTAGAGTTA
This sequence comes from Chloroclystis v-ata, assembly GCA_963691955.1. Taxonomy (NCBI): domain Eukaryota; kingdom Metazoa; phylum Arthropoda; class Insecta; order Lepidoptera; family Geometridae; genus Chloroclystis; species Chloroclystis v-ata. The sequence goes on along the minus strand of OY829898.1, from coordinate 8,419,669 downwards.
AAAGAAAAAAATTACAAAAATCTGTACTGTACAAACACAAAAAATAAAAATTAAGGCAATAAAAATATGATAAAGAAAATGATATTCTATCTTAGTAGTTGAGTTAAGTTGTTTATTATGTTATTTTACAAATCGCACTTTGCTGAGTCTTATTAGACAAGTTTTTACATCTATCTTTTTTGATAAATAATCATCAGTGATCTTCTTTATACGGTCGTCTCTTAATTTAAACTTGTTTAATTGCTTTTTGGAAATTGGTAAATGCATGTTATTCATTCTTACATTGTAATCACAATGAACACTTTCATCTTTCAGGACTCTAATAATTGAGAAAAGATTAGGTTTTCTAGTGCCAACGATCTTATTTAATCGGGAATGCCAGCCTTCTACGACGTTCGTGGTTCTATGTGGTCTTCCGTGACAGCTCATGATAGCAACTGTGTCACATCTCATCCACTGTTTGACGAAGTAGCCGACGAAATCGTTCCAGGCAGAAGTGTTGCCAGCAGAAATTTCAAAATTGATCGAAATGAAGCCTTCAGGAATGTGTGCCGGTGGTAGATGTGCTAAAGCTGTAAATAATGATATTGTTTCCTTCTCTTCTTTAGTATTCAATAAATTTGCTTTCTTTGCATTTTTACGTAAAGCCTGAGCGTAATGAAAAAAACATCCGTGTACTGTTACACAAGGAAATACTTTCTGAAAGGCGTTCATTGCTGCCATTTCATAATCACTGTGGAAATGTATAGGGTTCATTTGTGGCAAGTGTTGACGAAGTAGTGTAAATAATCTCTCATATGTAGCTTCTTGCTTATTAGGTAACAGTGCAAATACTAAGGGCACGATAATCGGATTACCACCAACTTCCCCATGTAGGGAGTAGATTTGCATGAACGGTTTTGGGGCCACTTTAAATGTCCCGTCAGCATAGTAATCAGCCACTCTATTTATAGTGCCTTTGGCTTGAGAGCTACAGAAAACGACAATTTTGTCTGTAGTACCGTCTTCTATAAGTAAAAAGTTATCAGATAATTTTTTTGGTATGACAACTGAATCTAAAGTTTTGAAAATTGTGGTGTGGACTTCTAAATGTTTTTTTCTGGCTCTATATAAAGTATCTTTAATTGAATTAAAAGTTGGAATTAATCCGTCATTATCTGTATTTTTACGGAATTCTTTAACATTATTTTCAAAAATTTGTTGAATTGGACCATAATCGTCACATACAGCATTTTTTAATTTCTCTATTATTTTCGCCACTTTAAAAGCATCAAAATCGGGCATACAACTGTGATCAGATTCTCTGGAAACTGTTTTATCTTCTTCCACCAACGTCACAGAGCCAGGACACTTCCTATTAGAACATCGCCAAAGCGACGTAGATTTGTTCTGTTTTTCAAATGCGTGACTGTAGCCCATACGCCAAAGCGTTCGTCCACCCTAAAAACAAGAATAGTTCATTATTAGCATATTATATACCTACACCTTCACGCAATAACAAGTTCCTTTCAGCTTACAATTCATCTATCCTATTTACTGCTGGGACAATAGGACTTTTCTCTTGACGAGAGAGGTAAGGCCTTACTTCACCACGCTGCGCTGGCCAAGAGCAGGTTGCTGTATATCACATATTCTTAAAACTTTTCAGTTCTCTGTACATGCCTGTTTCCTCACGATGTTTACCTTCACAGTTAGAACACGTAGGTATTTTTAAAGAACACTAAAGATAACAAGTAAAAAATCCAGAGGTGCGCGGTGGGGTTTGAACACACTACCTTAGGATTGAAAGTCGAGAGTGTTAGCCAAAAACATTCAACGGCTTAGTCAATAAGTATTGTATATAAGTATGTAATATGCTTACTGGGTGGTTACATAAATACATCAAAGTTATGAATAAGTATTTTACATATTTACCAATCGATTCCTGAGAAAACACACTTCTTGACTCATTTTAAAGATCAAAGCCGTATACAAATGTTTATAAATGAAAATGAATGAAATTATTAGAATTAAACTAAGGACAGATATTATCGTAATCCAATAGTAATAAACTTTTTACTTTTTTTAAATTCCCGCCGTTTTTGGTTCCATAGATAATACTTTTTTTTTTGGCGCTCAGCACAGGCCATTTGCCATTTTCCGTGTTTTTTTTTAAACAAAATTAAAGAAGCGATTAAAATTAAAAATAATATATCCGAACGCGAAATGAAAATAAAAATGATCAGAAGTGGTTTTTATAACATATGTATCGTAAAACCATTTCTAAAATGAACGCCCCTCTACCAAATTGTGAATTTTTTTTCTGTGTATTCTGTTTTTCTGTATTTCCTCTCACACGTTGAAATCATCACGGTTATGTGGAGGGAAGTTCATTTTTAGAATGGTTTTACTATACATATTTATACTTACTTATTCAATTTCTAGATGTGACCGACATCAAAGGAGTTTGTATGAAGTAGGTATTCGTCAAAGGAGTTCATAATCACTAAAGATGAATGTATTCATTTTGTTGCGTTTTGATAATCTTCAATAATCTCAGAAATTTTATGTACCTATATTAATACAATTAAAAAATATATAATTTACCTATTGTAAAGGTTGGTACTTAATCTCTGTAAAATAATAGTTATATTATAATATTGTAACTCCACACATCTGATTTCAAATTCGTGGTCCTGCGTCCCTGACGCTCACATGAAATAGCCCTTAACATTTTTTAACTTAATTGTACTTTAGTCGGCATTGTGCTTTACTAAGTATCTAACTTTATAATAGTAGGCAAATTACTCATAAAATAAGCAAATTTATAAAAAGTCGTCGATATGCGATTAGTTGCACCGAATTTTTGAAAAGTCGGCACTCCGCTAATACTTACATTGAATATTATAAAAGTTGGCAAAGTACGAATGTCGGCACTCCGCGAATAAACCCGTCTTTGTATTACCAAAGAACATAATTTATAAAGTAAAAAAACAATTGATTAAGGCAGTTGTTTATTAATAATTCTTTGCCGTATTATTTGTTTAGAAATCGTAATATAGTTATTTTTTTTATTGAATTTAATTTATGGTTTCCATGTTGTTATTATTTATTTATTTCTACTTTTTGGTTACTTGTATCAATTTATATTTCTTTCTAAGGCTGTAAATAAATATACTTTTTAGTTTTGTTTTATGCAGTATCATTTCAGCCATCGTACGTTCAATGCTGGACATAGGTCTCTCTATATTACTTCTAGTTATTATAGTTGGATGCAGCTTGCATTCACCGTGATGCGGCAGATTTGACAAGATCATCTGTCCATCTTGTTGGTAGACGTCCGACGCTATCTTTTTCGTTCCGTGGCCTCTATTACTCGACAACCTTTCGACCCGTCGGCCATACGTTCTCCTCGCTATATCCGCGTGTTTTGTGCACGCATTATACTAATATTTACATAATTATGTTTCTTTTTCAGAACATCAAGGTGGTTTCAAAATTATAACATCAGAGCGCGGTAAGCCAGTACTTCTACGTGCTGGCTACCGTTACAATAAACGACGCATCCACAAGGACAACACAATAAAATGGCTTTGTTCAAGAAGAAGAACATGTAAAGCCACAATAATGACTGCGGGTAACCAAATCTTGAAAGAAGATAGTCACAACTGTGAGCCTGATTTTGTTTCTCCAAAAATTAAAGGAGAATTTCACAAGTGTATTTTAAAAGTGACGACCGACTCTACAGTGCATATCCCGGGTGTGGTCCGAGAAACTATGGGAAATTTAAAAGACCAAGGATTGGATCAAATTAAAAACTTACCAAATAAAAAAAGTTTAGAAAGAAGTCTGTATCGAAAAAGAAACAACTTATTGGGTGTAAAAAAGATGTAGTTTAACTCTATTGTAGAAATAATGATTCCCCATATATTTAAACATCTGAGTTAAATTAGTGTATTGTATATACGAGTATAAAATAAAGTTTTGTTAGTTACACTATTTATAACTTAAGAACATATGAATCTATTTGGTTAAAATTGGTGGAGAGTTAGCTTCACCAGGAGAAAGGGTAGTATTTAACACTATCTGTGTCCATGACACACGATCGTATCTACGGCACGGTCTGTCGGGCTGTAGCACCGATATTAGGCATTGAATGTGTTATGCAAATGATTATGATTAAAATATGAATTAGATACAAATTGATTTTATTTGTCATGAGTACTAGTATAGCACAGGCTAGTTAAATCTTTATGTAGTAAAATGGGTTGATGAACCTTCGATTGTAAAGTTATATACGATAGGTTAATTTAACTTAGTTCCGCCAATCTGACTTACCGCTGAAATACATTTTGATAAAGTGTATTAAATGTTTCAGATGATGTAATAGAAATCATAGTAAAACCAAAACTTATAGAATTAAGTGATGAGAGTGCTGATGAAGGGGTTCAAAATGATAATGATGATGATAAAGAGTTTAACGGTGATAGAATACGTGAACCGAAAGCTGATGAACGTAAAGTCGACGATACTGATGAAGACTTGGACGAAGAGGACTACATGAAGTCCATATCTATAATGATGACCCAGGCGGAAGAACAGTATGATGATGGTGAAATTGATAAATTTCAGTACAACGCTGTGATGAGCGAAGTTCTTAACTTGTATAAAAAATTGAAAAAACCGACGCCAGAAAGTTCTTTGGACTTTCAATTGTGATTTAACTTTTATTTTGGTATTTCGGCACTGTTTCAGTTAATATAGTTATAATTACACATCATCTTTTGATAATTTAAATTAAAGGTAAATAATCAAAAGTAAAGTATAAATATAAATAACATAAAAAATATAAATATTGCTGGACAAATCACACAGCAACACCTAGCCCCGTAATAAGCTCTAAGCTTGTGTTACGTGTATGTAGGTAGTCTATGTGAAACACTGTCACTTTTTAAGCTTCTATTTAATTACTAGAGTCGATTAATTTTACGAAAAATAAATGCATGTTTGAATGTAGATGGTTTTATTTTATTTAAAAATGCTACCTGCAAAATAATTGTTAAGTTTACTTGCGTTTTCACGACTTACATACACTGTGTTAGTTCTTGCTTTACTAACCATTTATTCACGTTCCCACTGCTGGGACACAATTATGCTTTAATTCACCACGTTGGCCACACTTCAAAGTTCTTAGAACATGCCGGATTTTTCACAGTGATTGCCTTCACCGTTCAAAGTACGTGTTTTGTTTACAAGCGAACATAATTTTTTTAAAGAAATTTCCAGTGGTTCACGGCAGTGTTCGAACGCTCGACCTTCGGAATGAAAGACGAGCAGGCTCTTACTTGGTCTACAGGGCCTAAGCAGTACCTAATTTTTGATCATAAACTTTATCTTATTACAATTTTTCAGAATACACCATTGTAAAGACCCGCAAAGGATTTCCTTTACTCTTGTGGAAAGGGTTTACGTATACTCAAACCAAAAATACATATTACTGCTCGTCTAGAACAACCCTGAACTGCAAAGCTCGAGTTAAAATTAATAAAGATACAGGTATTCTGGAACATGGCATTTCTGATCATTCCCATCAAGCACCGAAATACATTATCAACCAATCGGGCGATTATGTAAGGCTTTAGGGTCAATGTTCAATGTTACGGCATGAATCGGGAGCGGCCGAAGAAATCTGAACTTTTTAATTCAATGTCTCATTTAACCAGAATTAACTTGTTTTCTTCTTCTATATTATTCTTCGTTTTAATCTTTTGTAATCTTTGTAGTAAATCGAGTAGTTGTTTATCAATGAAAAATGATTAAAAATGATATCAAAATAAACGTATTTTATTTACCTATATCCTAAAATTATTAGCTATGACGCAAAAAGCCTTTTCAGATCAAAACAATGAAAAACTATAAAATAACAAAAAAAAAAAACGTTTTCGTGACGTTACAAGAATCGTGTTTTGTGATAAGTATTATTTACACTGGTGTCCTATAACAAAAGTGTTGTGACTTATATTACTTGTAGAAAGAAAAAACGAATCAAACTGGGACCGCGGTCCCAGCTTTGTCGCCTGTATCCTCGAAAATAAACATCAAATAAACATCGAGAGAACGACAGGTACTACTTACTATATATACCCAACAACAGAATGGATGCAAAGTACGTTTGAAACTTATCAACAATATTGTTGATATTATTCGTCAGTCCATGCTCATAAACCGCCTCAATTTAATAATTACTTCAGGATAACTGGGTGAAGTGGGTTCGACTCCCACTCGAGGGCCAAGGTTACGTTGTGATCTTGTAATTTTACTCATACCATTTTCTAATAATTTAGAAAACTTAAGTGAGAGTCAATCACTATACCAATAGTACTTCAGGATAATTCGAATGTTTTACTGTTAAAACTATTGGTTTAAATAATTATGTCTTCCAATACTTTGTTACCGTATATTTTATTTTAGACTACGAGTTTATCCCCACCAAAAGGGGCAGACACCTGTTGATGTGGCAAAAACACACATATTGTCAAGACCACAATCGCCAAAGATACTTCTGTACGCAATACTACACCGTCCGGTGCAAAGCATCCTTGAAACTAGGACCCGATGGTTATATATACCCAGTCAACATCGACCATATACATCCACCGCCGGTGTATATTAAATCGTCGACCGGAATATACGTTAAGATAGGATAACGCCACTGATTTACTTCTCTCCCAATATTTGTTCAGGTTGCCTGGATGAAAAAGCGTTTAGCGATAAGGCTGCCTATTGTTTTACTGTGTATTGTTGTGTATCTTTTTGTAATGTATTTTTGTAATGTAGCAATAAATAATTTTTATTATATTAAATTGTTTATTGTATACATTATTCTTTAATTTTGTAAAATATCTACTTTAAATTACTTTTTTTTAATATGGATCTCGTGTCTGGAAATATATAATTTATTTTTGTATTATTATTATTAAATGGCCTTAATTTACAATAGTGATTATCTCTGCTTTATGTATTATAATCTTATACGACTTACAACACTCCCAATCAGCTTTATTTTGTTTGCTTAATTAGATAGGACTTTTATTTATTTTTTCGTTTTCCATGAAGTGTTATGTATAAAATGGAAGATATAAAACAGTTTTTTAATTTTATAAAATATAATTTACCCAATTTGTCATATTTTTAAAAATACTTTACAATGCGGAGGATATGTATAAGGTAATTGTTGGGACATAATTCTAACTTTCAGTTTGGAACATAGAGTCGTTAATGTATAAATAGCAAATCTTTGAAAAGGTACACAGGCTGTTTCGGTGTCTTCTGGAGATTGCATTTATCAATGCAAATGTAATGCGTATATGCAACATAATAGACTTATTACGATGAAACGATTTTAGATGCTGTAACTCATAAATTTATGACAAAGAAGAAGAAAAGAAAGACTTCTACTCTTAGTACTAAAAAAGGCGGTCCTTACAAAAGGAGCAAATTGGAGTATTCTACTTTTATAGACGAACACTTGGATAACAGAGGTGTTCATTGGCCTACGTACGTAAAGACGAGGGGGAGGTGCCAGGTTTGTGTTTTGAAGAAGATTCAGTCGAAACCGCATAGTAAATGTTCCCATTGTAACGTGTTTTTGTGTTCAAATAAAAAGAAAAATTGTTTTGTTGAATATCACATGTAAATAAAAACCAATTCATTTGAATCTTATTAATTTTGTTGTTTTTTAAAAGTTTCCTAACATTGTGGTAACACGAAGTTCCTGATACGTACTTTTATGGCTAGGTCATAAAATATATAATATAAATCCATCCAAAGGTAGAAGAGATAGCTTTTAGCGATAATGCCGCCCATTGTACATTTAGTTAAGTTTGTTGTCCTGTACCTATGTTGTTTTTGTTTATTTGAGAGTTATTATAGTGTAAAATAGGATTAATACATTTGTATAGCTAACAGAAATGTTTATTTAGTTCTAGACAATCCAACCTATGAACTCATACCTACGAAGAAAGGGAGGCACTTGTTAATGTGGAAAAAATATACTTATTGCCAGGATCATAATGGTAGAAGATATTTCTGCTCAAAGTATTGCTCTATGGCATGTAAGGCTTCCTTACGGCTGAAGAACGATGGTCATATTGAGTATGTTAGGGGGGTACATAATCATCCACCACCGGTATATACCAAAACTGCCACTGGAGTATATATCAAATTAAGCTGAACTCCAAAGAAAAAGTCAAATGAGCCATATACGATATCAATATCTTTTTTATCATATTTTTATAACGGAGTGAAATGAAATTAAACTATTAACCGATTCCGTGTGGATGGTGCCGCAGAGACGCCATACGTTTCTTTTGTATATGGCGGGTGGCGCCCGAAAGGAGCCAAAATATTTACCTATAAAACAACGTTTTTCAGATGTTAGCCGTAAACAAATTCATTTTTATTTGTAACGCAGATTATTGTCACCATTCCAGTTTCTAGAAATTGCATGAAAACGCACACCTCAGGAGTTGTAAACCTTTTCAATAGAAACATCATTTATTATTCTTTATAGGCAAACAAGAGAATTTACTGCAACAACCAAATCTCCCAGAACACGCTAGGTCTGTCTCTGAAGAGAAAATATACTTGCCAACGATATTCCCAAAACGTGGTGGAAGGGTTATGCGAAAACGTTGCAGAATATGCTACAATAATACAAAAAAAAGAGTTCTCTCACTATACGGTTGTCCCGCCCGATTTCCCTAAATTCCCAGGGTTATGCATCACCCCATGCTTCTGAGAATATCACAAATATTAAGTGTTTATGATTGTAATTAATTTAATTTAAGTTATAATGTCAATTATCTCGCGCAATGCATTTATAACAAGACAAGTATGTATGTATAGTAAAACCATTCTAAAAATGAACTTCCCTCCACAAAACCGTGATGATTTCAACGTGTGAGAGGAAATACAGAAAAACAGAATACACAGAAAAAAAAAATTCAGAATTCGGTAGAGGGGCGTTCATTTTAAAAATGGTTTTACTATACTTGCCTTTGTTTGGCTATGATTTTATAATTATTTGATATTCTAAGGTGATTACGTTTTGGAATTATGATTGTGCGGACTGAAGTGATGCTAGAAGCTTTAAGCCTCGAGCACACCGGATGCGTATACGTACACGTAAGCGTAGACGTGCACGTGCCACTGAGTTGTAATCTATGGGAATGTATGTGACAGGACACACTGCACGCGCACGTCACGTTACGCAAGCGGTGTGTCCTGTCTAATACATTCCCATACATTACAACTCAGTGGTACGTGCACGTCTAGGCTTACGTGCATGTATACGCATCCGGTGTGCTGGAGGCTTTAAGCTTTCAATGATTACACATAAGAAATTAAGAAATTTTTATTTAAATAATTGTCACCGTGATATTTTTTTTTTTTTTATAGCTATGTATTAAGTAACGAAGACCCACATAGCTACATCATTACAAAATAAGTTTAAATATTTTCTAAAACAACCTTGTACGTTGGTGTGATTGGTACAATACTGTAATAAACGATTTAATAAATGTATATAAAAAGAATATATACTTTTATTTAACACAGCCCTTTGCATTGCACTCTCCTTTTTATCATTTTAAGTTAATTTAAAATACCTAATACGATAATTTGTATTCAAGCAGAAGGGATTTATTATGTTATAAACACAACTTTAATCGAATCGTTGCACAATCCCTTGATTTTTTCTTTGCTCATTACGATTTCTTGTAATGCTCCATCAATGTAATCTCCTGAAAAAGACTGCTCTTGTTGTGGTCGAAACGTCGTTGTTATAGTCATGAACATTGTTGCAGGCAACAAGCGCACACTGGTGAGAGGTGGAAAACGGTACTATTTGCGATATGTGTCTAAGAAGGATGACACTAAATTATGGTGTTGCACATTTAGCAAAACATGCCATGCTAAATTCAGAATACGTCATTCAACGATATTACAAGATGACATTCATACATGTACGAGGCTGTTACTGAATTGAAACAAGAAATTCTTGAACAAGCTGTGAAATCACAATTACCCTTAACAAAAATGTATAAATACGTAAAAAAATATGTTGACGCCGGGTTTCCTGTGAATGAAACGCCGAAATTTAGAAACATTAAAAGCGTAGCGTACAAAGCAAGAAATAAAAACCTACATGTTTCCAAGTCTACTAGCGAAAGTATGTTACATTGATATAATATGTATATGTATAATCATGAAAATGTAAATTGTTGATTGTGGAGCCGATAAGGTCACACGAAGTCGTGTCTTACTCTGTCGATTTTCAATGGTATATGGACCATCAAGGAGCCAGCTTCTATTATATGAGTTCACATGCTACGTCCGACCGCAATAACTTTTTTTTTAAATGTTATTCCGCTTTATTAACTTAAAATTAAAGAAAAAAACTATAATACATTCGTTTTTATATTTTGGTGGCAGTAGGTATATGTATACGGTAGGTATTCAATCTAGACAAAAAGGTCGGCGCCTGAAAACGGTGGGATGAAAAATTCATACGCATCACTGGCAACATAACAACCCGAAAAGGTTCGTAATAACTTGAAGTCGTTAAGGGAGACCTATGTCCAGCAGTGTACATCCAATGGCTGAAATGATGATGAGATGTTAAGAAATTATTTAAAGGTCAATGATCGTAACATGTTTTACGCAGACGCTTTGTATGCGTGTCTACTTGTCTATGTCGTAAAACTAAGAATTAATTTAATTTTAGATTATAAAAAGATTCTAACCGGAAAGGGTGATAGACATCTGTTGCTATTTAAAAAGCATACTTATCGTCAGATTAATAAACGCAGATATGCATGTTCCAAATACCAATCTTTAGGGTGCAATGCGTTCTTGAAGCTGAGACCGAACGGGAACATAGAGCATGCAGAAGGAGATCATTACCACATGCCACCTGAATATGTGAGGACTTGCAACGGAATGTATATTAAATTGTGAACAATCCAGCATTCATGGCACTGTCTGTACCATTATTTTGTGACGGATTAGAATTTAAAGATTTTTATAAATCTAATACAATAGAATCAAATTAAAATAAATAAAACTTTAAATTACAAAAGATAGTAGTAAGTAGATTTTAATTTAAAACCATATTTTTTTAATTATGGACATTTTTGTGTTCCGTTTAATTTGCCGGTGTGTATAGTTGTCATTCAATTTTATAAATAACTAGCTGTCCAGCCCGCGGCTTCGTCCGCCTTAGTCCTATGTTTTCTGACTTTTAAACCTTGCCTACTACGATATACGGCTACTACGATTATTTTAAAACCAAAAACACCTTAATAGCCCAGCCGTACTTGAGTATTTATATTAATTATTTCTATTAAGTATATTAAGAAATCGAACCCGTTACGCAAGCTTCGAGCTTACCGCGGGGCTAGATGTTGCTGACTAAAATGTCAGCAATATTTATTTAAGTATATGTATGTGAAATTGAATTTAAATCATTGTTTATTGATATAAGTTTAATTATAATATTAACAGTGTGATAATAATTTTCCAATTAAAGTATTTACATAAAGTATAGTCTAGTTTAGTTTAGATCTCAGTGAAAAAAAATTCAAACCTGCTTACGAGCCTTATCGTCACTGTAGATTAAATGTTTACAGATTACGAGTTCATTGATACCAGGCATGGAACTCGTGTGCATAATAAAACATTATTATGGATGAAGTATACTTATTCTAAGAATTATGGAAAACGGTACTACTGCTCCAAGCGAAACAGCGGTTGTCGAGCGCGACTGACGTTTGAGGACGGCCTCATAACGGATGTCGATGATAGCCATAACCACCCGCCACCGAATTATAAGAAGACTGCGAATGGGATGTGGTTTAAGTTGAGTGGGTAATCGCTTCTCAACATCAGTGACATAATGTTATTTCTTTGACAATTCATAGTCATTTATTATTCACTAACATTTTTTGCTGCTATCACACACTGTCTATACCCATGACACACGCACGTATCTACGGCCTGTCGTGCTGCAGTACCGAACTTAGGGATTGAATATTTTGACACAATAGTCCTTCTAGAGTTAAAGCTTGATTTCATAAAGTGAACCTAATCAATATAGAAACATAGACAACACTGAGACGGAACTTTGATGAAAATAGAGCTACTGTTCTTCAGAAGAAGCTTGCAGTGCTTTTCCACTTAGATAGAACAAGAGACTTCTCGAACTAATGGTTATTTTATTTAAAATATATAAATAAAAATAAAGTCAAAAAGAAGACTATCGTTGTACCCTAATATTATAAGGAAGAAATATTAGTATTTTTGTGTGTATGTTTGTAATGAGTCAACTCAAGAACTACTGCGACGATTTCAACAATTACATATTTCACCATTGAGAAGCTACTTTTACTCTGAATAACACAGACTCATTTAAATTCCTAGATAAAAATAGGGAGGGATCCTTACGAAAACTAAACAGTTTATATTTCGGAATACCATATAGACCTCATGACCGCGGAAAGCTAGTCATAAATATAACAGTATATCACTGTGGGCTACCATGAAAAAATGGCCTCTAACAGATATAAGAAGCGCGTTGAAGTCTTTTGCTTGCTACGTTAAACCTCGTAGCACCGTAGCACTCTGCGCTTGGGTCTACGCTCATGGTGGTTGATAGCCAATTTACAATACATAAACAATATTAGTGTTTGAACAATAATATAATATATAACCGTTGATATTGAAACTAAATTTTGATTACATACTAACCTATATTAATTGTATCTATCTAAAATGTAAATATTATATAATAGTTTTTATATATTAATTCATATTAAATTTTAAATCGTAGTAACGTTTAACTTGATGATGATGAAGTGTAAAATTACAAGCCCACTTTCAGATTACGAGATCATTAAAACTATACGAGGAAATAATCTTTTAATATGGATGAAGTACGCATATGGTAAGATGAAAGGGCAACGCTACTACTGCTCAAGTCGAGCTAGCGGTTGCAAGGCACGATTAACGCTTGCTGAAGATGGATACGTAACCCGCGTTCGCGATAGTCACAACCATCCGCCGCCGAAGTATAAGAAAACTGCGTTTGGGGTGTGGGTTAAGGTGAATTAAGTTAGATGTGAGCCGTGTTGGCTAAATAGGCGCATACTCGAATTCCGTGACAAGGGTTTAACCCCGCCGCGCACCACTAGATTTTTCTACTTGAAATATTTCATCATTATCAATCCTATGTAAATACGTAAGTATTTATTGAATACAGACTTAAAACTAGTATTATATTAATTGTTATAATATTAATAATCAAATTGAATAATTTGTATAAAATCTACGAATAAATATTGGTGCACACACGCGGTGATATAGCGAGGATAACGGATGGCCGATGGGGCCGAAAAGTTCTCAAGTGGAGACCACGGATCGGAAAACGCAGCGTCAGACGTCCACCAACAAGATGGACAGATGATCTTGTCAAGCCTGCTGGTTCAGGGTGGATGCAGGCTGCATCTGACCGTAATACCTGGAGGTTATTAAGGGAGGCCTATGTACAGCAGTTTAAGTCCGATGGCTGAAATAATGATGATGACACGCGGTGTATAAATCGGCTAAGTGGTACCATCACCAGTATATTTTTATTATATTAATAATAAAATAATCCTTCTACTTAAACTTATAATATGACTTTTGAATTCTTTATGTCTAAATTTTATATCATTTAGATAACATTGTTTGTTTAAAAACCAAATTGGCATTACGGAAGATCAGCTTTGCTGTAATGACACCATCTTTAAGTAGAGGAACTGAGTAGCCATACATTTTGTCAACAAATCATGGATTAACTCCTATTAAATTGTTCTGAATTTTGTTACTCAATTGTAAGTATTTCTTTTAATTTATACAATAATATAACCATTTCAGATTACGAGTTTATCCCGACTGGACGTGGAAAGAATCTTATCATGCTAAATAACTATACATTCAGCCAAAAGAACAACACCTACAATTATTATTGCTCGGCGAACCTATCTTCTGGTTGCAAATGCAAAGTCAGATTGAATAGTTATGGAACTGTTGTATTTTCTGATACAGAGCACAATCATCCAGCACCTTGTTATAAAAAATGTTCTAATGGGAAATACGTGAAGTTGTAAACATTTGGTAATTTTATTTAACTCCACTATCTTATATATTGTCTAGCAAGGACTCTACAGGCTCTATATTAGGTTAGATTTAATTTAATGATAAATGTATTGAATTTAGTCCAAGTGATCTTTAGCCCTAATTTCACCAAGCTTTGTTTGTTAGTTTAACATCCCATTAGGTAATTAACAGCCCATAAATATACGTAAACTGACAGTGATTAAACATGACGAGATGTTAAACTAACAAACAGAGCTTGGTGAAATTAGGGCTTAGGATTTCATAGAAATAAATGTCATCATATATTTTTAAAATCTTTAGATCTTTAGCAATATAATCGCTAAGCAACTAAGTAAGTTATGCTCGATAAGAAAACTTAAGGCCTATTTTGTTTCAGACTTCTCAATCATTCAAACTGACCGTGCGAAACCTTTTCTTATGATAAACAACTTCACTTTTCGGCAAGCAGGCAAGTCTACCAGTTACTATTGTTCTAATTATTGGAGCAATACAATCTGCAAAGCCAGGATTAAGATGGATTCGTATCATACAAAAATAGTATACCGCGACCTATGTCATAATCACGATCCTCCGAGGTACTACAAAACGGATTCAGGGACATTTGTGAAAATTTAAGTGTAGGTTTGTACATTATGTGTTAATATAATACGATGTTTAAACACACATATATACGATAACATGATAGGACTGTTATTAGTTAAAGATTTATTCTTAAATTGTTACATTTAAACTACTTACATTTAAATTTAAATTATGTCATAATCACGATCCTCCGAGGTACTACAAAACGGATTCAGGGACATTTGTGAAAATTTAAGTGTAGGTTTGTACATTATGTGTTAATATAATACGATGTTTAAACACACATATATACGATAACATGATAGGACTGTTATTAGTTAAAGATTTATTCTTAAATTGTAACATTTAAACTACCTACTACATTTATAATTATTTCCATAAAAAAATATTTAAATGTAAGACTTAATGGAATTAATGTTCTTAATAGAATTTAAAATTATTTATAAGTTTAAATTTACATGGATTTATTTTGTTATAAGATTTTTTGACGAGTTTATGTGAATCTTTGTGTTTCTGTGGAAATAATGTATTAGTGACTTATAGATGTAACCATACTAATAAGTAAATAATATATTTAATATTATTTACTTATTAGTATGGTATCTATTGTGATTTGTATGTTAATAAACTTTATTAGTTTCAAGGTTTTATTTTTTACCACAGATCCTATTATTAGCTATCATGTAATGTAAACCTTTATTACAAATAAGAATTAACACGTCATTAATATTATTATGTCAGCTGATCAGCTCCCTTCCCCCACTGTTGGGAGTGAGCCTCATTCATAATACGCCATTCGTTTGTATCCTAACCAATTCTAGCCTAGCCCTAACTTCTTAATATAACCAGAACAACATATTGTGAATGACTTGTGTTATTATTCCGTGAAAACCACACTTTTCAATGAAATAATTTTGAATCGAAATTTAATTGGTTTTATGTTCATCATCATCATCATCATCTAACGTCCACTGCTGGACATAGCCCTCCCTATATGACTTCCATTCATTCACGTCACTTCAGTCATTACGGTCGCTCGCGGCCTGCATCCACCGCGAGCCGCCAACCGCCTTCAGCAAATCGGATAATTGGATATGGACACCCACCAACACGCACTGGGCCGGCGTGGCGGGTTAGGGTCCAAAACCCCTTATGAACAGTTTTTTTTGTTGAGTTTTTTAATAAAATAAGTAATATTATTTTTATTTCTAATATTTGTTTTAGATTTCGAGTTTATTCCGACTAACAGAGGAACATTAATGTTAATGTTGAATAAGTACACATACTACCAAATTAATAAGACACAAATGTACTATTGCTCTAGTTACTGGTCTATTGGATGCAAAGCTAAAGTGAAATTGGATTCGAATAAAACTTTTTGTATTATGTATGAAAAACATTTACACCCTCCTCCCGTGTATAAGAAATTGGACAATGGAGAGTACATTAAAATTAGAAAATGATCTAAATATGTACATACCTATACATATGTATGTAGAAATACATTACGTATAAAAATAATACATTACGTTACTAAAAAATAATTATCCTTTTACGTAATTAAGCGGTGATTAATGATAACGCTATGTCTAAGTACGTAATTGTTTGCTAGTTTTTAATAAAAAAATAAAATAAGTTTATTAGAGAACTAGAAGTGTCTTGAGATAAACCTAACATAGGATTTAAGACGCTACTAACCATGTAATGTTTCACCAATAAATACTTTCTATCTATCTATTAAAATTAATTGTAATTCAATAAATACCTAGCGTTTATTTAAGTCCTTTTTTCCATCGAAAGAGTACGGACGACTTTCTAAATTCCATTTCATTTTTGTTATAAATTGGTTGGTTTTCCAATAAAATAAATAAAGCATTGTTATTCTGTATGAAAATACCCACGGGATGATATACCTAGGGTGGTACAATTACTAGGCAAAGATATTATGAACACAATGTATTCATTAATATCTAAGCGAGTTATATAAAGTATATAGTATAATCCGGGTGTCTGCTTAATTATGTGTAAAAATATCTATCTATGTAGGTAAGTACTAGTTAATCTTATAAATTAATATAATTTAGGTTTATAAGATTTACTAGTACCTAACCGTAACACAAGCTTCGGGCTTACCACGGGGCTCGAAGTTGCTATGTGAATTGCCCAGCAATATTCATTATTTTTTTATTTATTCCACAGAGTATGAGTTTATTCCATCAAAACGGGGCAAGAGTCTTCTAATGTGGAATAAATACACCTACTGGCAAATGAACCAAACCTTAAACTATTATTGCTCTAAAAGTTCAGCCAAATGTAAGGCTAAATTGAAACTTGATTCTTGTGGAAACATTGTTCGCGCATATTCGGTTCATAACCACAGTCCTCCGATATATCGTAAATGTTCATCTGGACTGTACGTAAAGTTACGTTAAGGTCTAATTTCACCAGTCTCTGTTTGTTAGTTTAACATCCCGTTATGTTTAATGACGGACTGTTTATGTATATTGACTGTTAATATACTTAATGGGATGTTAAACTAACATACAGAGAGTGGTGAAATTAGGTCTAACAGTTCAAAATTGTGAAAAACATTATTGAAAACATTATTTTTCTAATACTTATTTGATTACCTGTACTCACACCATTTGGGACAAGATTTTTTTTTGGAAACAGTTGCCACGGGAATACGGGACTTTTAAATATGGATGTTTTTTTTGGATAGTGGTAGGTACATATTATTTATCTCGATAATTGTTGCTGTATCTTCAATAACCTTGTGTAAATGTAGAAAAAAATATTTACACCAAGTTATTGGAGATATTTACGTATTACTTATATATGCCATAAGTAATATATGTACTCTGAAATCTACTGTTTATATCTATTTTATTTGATTATACATTTGTACTAGAGCAAAAGTGGTTTTACCATAATACTTAATTAAAGAAAAAAAATTATATGTCAAGTCGCTTCGGGGAAGTATATACCTAACCAGCACACACGAGAATTATATATATACGATTATATACTGTTTTACAGAATTATGGATTGAAATGGCCACAAAATACCAAGAGACTCGTATGCAGAAATACAGGCGGAAATTAAAAGAGAATCCTCAGCTTTATGCCGAACATCTCAGTCGAGAAAGAGATCGTGATTCTAAACGGAGAAGGGCAGCGAGGCAAAGGTGGAGAGAGATGTAGTATTATTTATAGTATTGCCTTGCATCCAATCCAAAAAAAGTGGCCAAGTGCGAGTCGAACTCGCCCATGTAGGCTTCCGCAGCAGTTGTTTATATTAAATAGTTTATGACGTATTATAAAAAAACTACTTGATAGATTTCGTTCAAACCAATTTTCGTTGGTAGTTAGTTAGTTTTTGTGCTAATGTACATTATATATTTTTTCTAGATTTATCATCCTCTTATTTTAGAAATTAGAGGGGGGGGGGGGACACTCTGTTTTCCACTTTGAAAGAGTCTCACGTCTAAACTATTAAGTTTAGAATTAAATTATGTTAGAAACATTGTTATGATTTTTAAAGACCTATTCATAGATACCCCACATGTATGGGTTCGATGAAATTTTATTTTAAAAGTTTCGGTTCTAAGTATGGGGACCCCCAAATGTAATTGTTTTTTTTTGAATATTTTTTTGAAATCTTAGTGCGGTTCACGGAATACATCTACTTACCAAGTTTCAGCTTTTTAGATCTTATAGTTTCGGAGAAAAACTGCTGTGACATACGGACGGACGGACGGACGGACGGACGGACGGACGGACGGACGGACGGACGGACATGACGAATCTATAAGGGTTCCGTTTTTGCCATTTGGCTACGGAACCCTAAAAAGAATAGCAAAAGATATTATATTTATTTTATTTATTTATTGAACAAAATCAACAGCCCTAAAATATTTTATTTCGTTTTGTTTTAATTGTTTATTTGTTATTTATACACCTTTTTAAACTGTCATGGTTTTAACTATATTAAAAAAAAAAGTTTCAACCTTGGTAAATAACCCGTTTCATGTTCAAATATGCTTAATAGATTTATGTTTTATTTTAACAATAAAATGTTTTTATGTTTATAAATTTTAGGTACTCAATTATAATAGATATGAGCCGGAAAGGCAAAATATGTTGCATCCTCGATGGCAATTTGAAACTTCTTCATAGTTTATAAAATATATTTTTTAAATCGTTGTTTTTTAAATTGATATGAAAGTTTTAAAATATGTTACAATTTGTTTTAGGTTAATATTATTCTTGAGTAATAATGGCACATTATTTATTTTAGAACAAATTTTATCAATTCTAAATATTTAAGTACGATCAAAAATAATCTCTTGGCTGTTGCACATAACATGACCAATTTAAAAACGATCAAACGATTCTCATTGTCGTTTTGTAAATAAAAAAGTATATGACTAATCAATATTTTTTTCGTGCAGAATATGAACGAATCCCTACACGAAAAGGCAAGACTCTTCTTATGTTGAACCAATACACTTACTGCCAACAGAACCAAAGCAGGAACTATTATTGTTCTAGGAACTTTAGTGGGTGTAAGGCAAAAGTGAAACTCGACGTCAATGGGAAAGTCATAGAACTAAATCAGGATCATGACCATACACCTCCGAGGTATTTCAAGACTGCTTCTGGCCAGTTTGTGAAGCTGTAAGCTAGTATAGCTATATCAGTTTCTTTATTTAGATTAGCATATTATAGGTAGGCCAAATGCTTGCTGTATAATCAATCACCTATAGTCTACTTCAAACCACATGTACACTTAGTCACTTATTCATGTATGCTTAGTGAATAAATTAATATAAGCTATAATAAAAATGTATGTATGAAGGAACTGTAAATAGTTAATTCTGTTTTGGAGAATAGAATGAAATATATGATATGTAAAATATGTATAAGTGTTTTATTGCTTAAGAAACACTCTAGGACCAAGGGTACGTTGTGGTTGTGATCTTGTAATTTTTCGTTTACTATATTCTAATTATTTATTTAATTGATTTATTTCAGAATGGTTTGACTATGAGTTCATTGACGGCCGGGTCAACAAGCTACTAATGTTCCGAGGCTATACGTACTCAAAACAAAGTACTTATGGATACTACTGCTCTAAGAAAGAAGTGGGCTGTAAGGTTCGCTTGAGGTTAGATAAGAGTGGTCGAATTTTGAATTCTGAGGATTGTATCCATGATCATCCACCGCCCCGATACATGAAGACTAAATCTGGGAAATATGTTAAGGTTTGTGGATGATGAGAAAAAGTCAATGACAAGTAGGTACACAAATCTAAGACAACTATTTCATAAGTTTTAGTGTATTTCATAAGTTTTAAGTTTCAAATAACATGAAAATGATTATGTCATCATCATCCTCCCTGCCCTTTTACATTATGTCAGCCGTCATATCTACACCCACTCCTTTCTTACACAAAATAAAATTATTTAGTATTAATGAGTATGAATTAAAATACAATATATTATTTTATAGTGAAGTTGTTAATTTTTATTCCAAAAACGATTCTTAAAGCGATGATGATTCGTTAACAGTAAGTATTAATTTTTATTTTCTGATTAAGCTTGTTAAAACCGTACTTGTTATATTCCATAGATTGGCCTTGGAATTTACACAAATGTTAAAAATAGTAAGACATATGACTTGATGAGGACACGTCTACAGCGTATAGTTGAGTAGAATCCACGGGAACCCTTACTTGCTCTGTTGTTTCAACAACCAAAGCCACAGTGAACATTAGTTCTTACTATATTTTTTGCTTACTATATCTTAACCACTTATTGCCATAGCTCTATGATACCCCCATATAACAACTTTTCCTTCATCGAACAAATGTTGAAGCTGCAATCACATTTCAGCGGTCGTGCCCTATGAGGTAGTGAAATCTCAAAAAGGCTGCGATGGCATTCTTGTCGAAGGACACATGTTTACAACATCCAGTAATGGCAAAGGTCTTAAGGGCAGGTATTGGGTCTGCTCTAGAAGGTATAAGGGCCAACACTGCAAGGCTAGGTTCATTCTAAACAATGGCCTTATTGAGAAATATAATGGGGAACATATTTATCATCCTCCTCCGAGATCTGGCAGGAAGAGTTCTGAAAATAACTAAATTCTGAGTTAAGAATGTTTTCCGAATTCGCTCTTCATAATTCTGACATAATTGAAACTAATAAGAGTAAATTTTTATCTTATAACTATAGGGGCTTGCCGACATTTCGGCCGATTTTCGTCCGAATTGTCACTTTCAATTTTTATTAATTAAGTTTTAAAAAGTTTAAATCCACTAGTAATGTGTAAAGTTGTTGAGATGATTCAGTTGAAGCGCAGCATTTCGGACGAAAATCGGCCGATTTTCGTCGCTGAGTTACGATATGCAATAAACCTTTATAAATTAAGGCTAAATCTATTAATTCTACTATACTACTATATATTGATTTATAAGTTTTTCAGTAACAAAATACAGCATATCTAAGAACTAAAAACGTGAAACGAAAATTATAATTATTATTTACATTTAAAAAATTAATTTCTTTACCCTTTTACAGGTTACGAATACAAAATCATGAAGTCACAGATGGGCAAAGACCTCATCGTTATCGATGGATATACATTCGCCCAGATGTCTCGGTACAACTGGCCGTGTTCCACAAGAAACCCTACTTGCAAAGCTAAACTTAGGCTGGATAGTAACAACAAAATTGTGTCCCTATGCAATGAGCACAGTCACCCAAGAAAGACCATGATGTATTTGCCCGCATCCGATACTTACATTCGCATATAACTGGCTCTGTTCTATAATTCTAATATTATACTATGTGTTTAATTTATAATTTTAGTTAATTTTACAATGTTATTAAAGATAGACATGAAAATTAATGTAAAAAAGTTTTAATTTCTTAGATATTATAAAGATTTAGTATAAATCTCTTAGATTCCATTTTTTTAACAGAATGCAAATGCTTATACATATAACCGTGCTCATACCTACTCATATAAACTAAAGCGGCAATTGGGCAGAAATGAAAACTCTCAGCGAACTCTAGGAGTTTTAATATATCGGAATAATTTTCCCTGTTTTGATAAGAAAACATCTCTATGTCTTTAGCATATTTCATATTTTTTGTCATGATTGTTTTTTATATTTCACCGTTGTGTGTTAGTGACACAGCGAATATTTGTTAGTTTTTTGATAGTAGGTTTCTTTTAGGGTGAATAGATGAAATATAATCTTATATGGAAAATATCCCAAAAGGAATATCAAGTAAAAAGGCGTATAGATTTTTCCAAATTTTATTAGGTAGGTTCTTACTACACAGCTCGTAGTAGGTAATAGAGGTCAAATCATTTATTCATTTGTAAATATACTGGTATGTAACTTTGTAATTCTCTACCTACCCTTTTAGGAGCGAAGCGTTTACGGCACATGTACACAAGATACCAGTTAATACAATTGGAGGAAGAGTTTCATCGGAGCCAATATCTTTCACACGACCGCAAAGTAGCGTTGGCATATTCACTTCGCCTTACAGAGAGACAAGTCCAGGTCTGGTTTCAGAATCGACGTTCGAAATATAAAGCAGAGTGGAAGAATCAGTGATCAAATCAAAGATCTAATCTCTATGGCAGTTTCTCTCTTATTATCTAAAGCTTGAAGAGTTTGTTTGTTTTTCTCAGGATTTTTTTTGTTTAATCGTGAGCCGCTGGTCTGAATTGAATAATAATTTAAGTATTGGAAAGTACATTTATGATATATAATATAAAACGAAGGCGAATCTGTCGGCGGGTTGGCTAGATTTTTATATAAGGCTGCTGTCTAGATTTAAGCTGGCAAAGGCGTGGATGTACAAACAGGCGTGCACCGATCGCTGCCGCCCCTGCTTCTTTGTGATACAATAAATAGTTCTGATGTGTGTTTTCTATAATATGCTTCCGGATAGTATTGTTTCAATAAGTATTTCAGCAAGCTGTGTAATAAAAATACCTCAATACTTAGTATAAAGCTTATATTAATATTACCGAAAGTGGCTTTCCATTTTTAAAGTGTATTGTCCTTTGATCATTGTAAATGATTACATTACATTGAGTGATAGTTATAAAAATATTTTCTATAGTGTCCTTCTCTTATTTCATTTACGCTGATAATTCTACCTTTCTGATTTAATTCTTTTATCAGGCGATGTTGCTGCGAGACGCTCGTAACTACAAAAATATCTAAATTTATTCTTAAATCATATAGGTATACATTTATAATTATTCAATTAATTATAAATACGTGTGGTTGAGTGGTGATGCTTTTGGAGTGGAATAAACAGTTATTACCACCCAATCTCTTCTTTTAGTACTTACTAAGGGAATTATGTAAGAAAAGACGGACAGCTTCTTTCTACTCGTATATACTGAGCCACCTTTCTTCATTAACCAAACATCTCGGAAGGTATGTGTGAAATTACAATGGTACCCCCAAGACATTTATATAGCCGTCGGACATCCACAGCCGAACATATACCTCCCTTAATGACATCCAGTTGTTTCGGTTGGATGCAATTTGCATCTACCGTGAAGCAACTCATTTTACCAACTCATCAATCAAACTTGTAGGTGAACGTCTGACGCTGCGTTTTCCGATCCTTGTTCTCCACTCGTGAATTTTTCGGCTTTATCGGCTATCTGTTCTCCAAGCTATATCGCTTGCCCATTGTCACTTCAAAGGGCTAATCCGCTGCCATAGTAGGAAATAATATTCGGTTGAATATTATTGATATGATGATGATATTAATGTTCTATAATTTCAGGTCTTGGATATCAAGTTATTAGATCGAGAAAGGGGAGAGATCTTATTGTGATTGACGGTTTTACATTCTGTAAGCAGAGTCGACATCGTTGGGTGTGTTCTACAAGAAACCCGCAATGTAAAGCGAAGTTGATGCTTGATAATGAAAACAGATGCGTTACCATAAACAATCTTCACTGTCACCCAAGAAAGGCAATGTACTGCGCTGCAACTGAATCATACGTATTGATTAATCATTGAATCTCTGTATTGTTGTTATTTCTAGGTTATTAATTTAATATAATATTTATAAAGTTTTATATAGGTGAATTTATCTTTGTAGCGTCCGATGTTATTCCGTAGTAAGTAATTACTTGAAACTAATTTCAATGATGTAGAACCCATATTATAGTGCTAATAATCTTTACCTATTATTAACATAATTTTATTTTATTATTTTAAAATAGACATGTATTTTTTTAGTTTTATTATAAAAGTATTCAATTAAAATAAACAAGAATATGTAAGCAAATTTATATAGTCAAGACCGTTGTTATCGATGTGAAATATATGTACATATAAATTAAGTAACTATATTAAGGACTCTAGGTGTGACCATCAAAACACAAAATGCATTCTCAGAACGAAAATCTTTCGCGTAATTATAGATAATAGGTTGACGTAGACTCAACCTTGCTTACTAAACGCGCAATATGTGGTCACGCCTTTAATTTAGCCACTGCATCTTGTGCTCAAATAAATTCGTATTTTATTAGAAAATGTGCATTTTTATTCAAATTACTATAAATATAAGAACGTCTTTTAAGTAATTTAAAATAGGTCATTGTATAATATAAAAAAAATATTTTATTAATGTTGCAACGGATAAAATTAGAAAAAAATATTTATCTTATCTACTAACGAATATTTCTTTTTAGGTATCAGATGCATAAAATTCGCACGGCCAGGACCTCCTGGCGATATTAATGAAAATCCTTTTATTAAAAAAGAACGATATGCCAGTATTCATTTTGTGAGACTACACATAAAAGAAGAACATCCAGAGTAAAGAAAAATGAATGCTAAGTAAAATGACACTATTTGCCTGAATTGTATATATATACTTTGTAGTATAGTATAGCTGTGATGGATAATATAGTGATTTTTTATTTTATTTATTTATTTGTTGAATGACATATAGTCCGGGATCCGTAGTACATTGGAATCAAGTGATTACTAACAAGCTAATTTTTTGTGAGTAGCTTAATTTTAATGAGACGCCCAAAAATATCCTATACTCAACTTTTGATTGTGGTAGCTAACAGAGATATCGAGGATTAAATATGTCGATTTGATGATCCAAAAAAATTGATAAGTAACCGGTTGTTTTTTAGTTATATCGTAAGATAATGATCTAAATTATACGAAAAAATATTTGTCCTACAAAACCTATGGTTTGATCAAAGAGTCCCCCATTTCCAAAATGTATCGAAAACGAGGTCAAAATAAATGATTACTAACCAGCTGATTTTTTGTTGTATACTTAATTAATATTTATAAAATCTAACGGACATATTGTCCGACAAATTTCGTGGTACGTTATCCCGGTCCTACGGTCCAAAGTTGTAGTACACATCCTCGATGTAAAAATAATTACTATCAAGCTGAATTTTCGTGAATAGCTTCGTTTCGATGAGACGCCCAATAATATCCTATACCCCACTTTTGATTGTGGTAGCTAACAGAGATATCAAGGATTAAATATGTCGATTTGATGATCCAAAAAAAATGATTACTAACCGGTTGTTTTTTAGTTATATCGTAAGATAATGATCTAAATTATATGAAAAAATATTTGTCCTACAAAACCTATGGTTTGATCAAAGAGTCCCCCATTTCCAAAATGTATCGAAAACGAGGTCACAATAGATTATTACCAACCAGTCATAATAACTTATTTTTAGGGTCCCATAGCCAAATGGCAAAAACGGAACCTTTATAGATTCGTCATGTCTGTCCATCCGTCCGTCTGTCCGTCCGTCCGTATGTCACAGCCATTTTACTTCGAAACTATAAAAGCTAAACTGTTCAAATTGTTACGTAGATGTAGTGTGTGAACCGCAATAAGATTTTAAATAAAATATTTAAAAAATCCATATAAAGAAAACTATATATCTTTGAAAAGGTCTTTAAAAATCATATTGAAGTTTCCAACAGCATTTATTTCTAAACTAAATGATTCGCACGAGAGACTCTGTGAAGGAAAAATGAGTGTGGGGGGTAGGTACACTAACTTCCAACTTCAAAAATACGAAAATGATAAAACTAAAATGAATATTTAATGCGTGCAATTCCTTATATATATATATATATAAATACTATAAATAAATATATAAATACTTAATACCTACAATATTTTTTTACCTAGATAACTATAAAATAAAGTTATTTAAATTTAAAAAAATCACTATCTTATCCATAATCACAAAAAGAACTCTCTTTCGGAGGATCGAACTCGGTGACGCACAGTCACCAGTCAGTGACAGGAGTTCGATCCTTGCCATTACGCCAACTGAGTAGATGCGATAACAGACGAAATATGTCTTCGATATAATTACAAATTATATTTTATTGCGGGTGTGTTGTTACACTGACGCCGACTTAACTTTCTATGTTACAAATAGGCAAACTTAAAAATTACAATTCTTGTCGGACTAGCGATACCTACCTGTTTTTTTGTAGGACATTGTTACATTTGGGCAAGGAACACACTAACCTATTCAGTAATATTTTTGTCCTACAGTTACTAATGAGATAATTGGTCTTGTGGTATTAACAATGTCTAGGCGTAGGACCGGGATAACGTACCACGAAATTTGTCGGACAATATGTCCGTTAGATTTTATAACTATTAATTAAGTATACAACAAAAAATCAGCTGGTTAGTAATCATTTATTTTGACCTCGTTTTCGATACATTTTGGAAATGGGGGACTCTTTGATCAAACCATAGGTTTTGTAGGACAAATATTTTTTCATATAATTTAGATCATTATCTTACGATATAACTAAAAAACAACCGGTTACTTATCAATTTTTTTGGATCATCAAATCGACATATTTAATCCTCGATATCTCTGTTAGCTACCACAATCAAAAGTTGAGTATAGGATATTTTTGGGCGTCTCATTAAAATTAAGCTACTCACGAAAAATTAGCTTGTTAGTAATCACTTGATTCCAATGTACTACGGATCCCGGACTAATACATATTGATTCCAAATCGTCAAAGATAGCTGTACACTTAGCAAGGGTAGATCCATTCGCGCGATCGAATGCACTTGGGCTCTACTTATAATTATTTTATAGTGATTGATTTTCACTTAAGTTTTCTAAATAACAAAAATGTTATATATTTGTAAGTGCTGTGGATTTTGTTTTTAGACTTATTTTGATTATTGTTGTTATGTACTATGATTAATTTTTTCATATCGTAATTAATAGTATTATTGGTGTATAATGTAACTGTTCTGCTACAAAGGGGGTAGGAAGTGAAACTTCTTACACCTTGCATTTTAATCTGGTAAAAATATTTTAGCTCTGAACTGTAAAAATCTTAAAAAAATATTTTGTATTTTTTCTAATCTAGTTGAGTAAATGTTATATTGTTATAAATGTTATATATCTAATTATTAATAAATATTGTGTAATAATCAATTATGAAACTATTTATTTATAACATTTTACATAAATAATCAAATGTGCTTAACAAACTGTGTGGTAGTTTCAATTCAACGCTTACTCCTTGGTTACTGAATAATGCAAAAAAAAAGAATATTAAAGTTTAATTTTTTTTGTAAGGTATTCGTTAGCCATCTAGCTTAGAGATAGCTTAGAAATCATGAGATAGAGCTGGCACTGGCACAGTAGCTAAGAAAGTAACTGGTAGTAACATCATAAAAATCTAGTCTAGGCTTTGATAACAAACTCTTATTTTCCAGATCAAATTAGTCCTAATTCCAGTCTGGGATATAATATAATGAAATCACAAAAAGGAAAAGATCTTATTGTTATAGAAGGGTACACATTTTGCAAACAACATCGTAATTTTTGGGTATGTTCCACAAAGCACCCGCTTTGTAAAGCTAAATTGAAGCTTGATGACCAACATCGAATTATCAGTTTGATCAACGAGCACACTCACTCCAAAAAGGCAAAGTATGTACCTGAAATTGACTCTTACGTGCGTATTTAGTATTAATTGGTGAATATAATCAGTAGAGATCGAAATTACATTAGCTAGATCATATACGCAACACCGAGACCAATGTAGAAGCTCAAAACACGTAGACTCGGCTGGTCTAGTCTTCAGAGTCGGGACACTTGGCTAGACGAGAAGACAACAGAAGGTTGTTACGGAATGGTGGCCAAAGATCACTATAGTACAGAGAGGCAGATAGTCCTATAACATCTGAAATATGATAAGGAATCGCAATTAATCTAAAAGACTGCCGTAGTATGGAGGAGGCCTCTACCCAGAAGTGTAAATATACACTATAAAATGTGTAAATATATATATATGTATAGGAGTAGGTAAAATGATATAGGATCATAAATGTTTTTTTTAAACGAATCGATCAGCGTTCAGAGAGTGCCTACTACACTTGTGCAATCAGCTTTGATTGAACTATTAATTGCTTATTTTATGTGTTGTATTTAGCTACGGTTTTATTGTTATAACTGGAGTGCTTAGTTTTCGTGTTACTTTGTTACTCATGTTTGAGATAACATCTTAAACACTTGTACCCAATATCTACTCGTACTTTTGTTTAAGTTCGTAAGCTTATAGAGTGAATTTAATTTTGTTTTCATAAAAATAAATGTTTTTAACACGCAGTTTATGAGTTTCTTACTTAAGTAAGTAACTATATTAATTAATTCAAACAACATACAGAATTTTCGTATCGTAAAGATCTACTAGTCTGAAAGATAATTCAAAAGATTTTTAGAAACAGTTAAAAAGATTGTATTTTTTGTTAGAGAGTAACAATCTTATAAATGTGAAATCTTTTGCGTGCAAGTTTGCATTTGCGTTTTTACTTATTTTCTGATTTCGAATAAGTAATTAAATAGATTTATCTACTTACTATTGCTTATTGACATGAATACTAATTGCGATATATTTCAGGCTACGAATACGGAACTATGAAGTCTCAAAGAGGTAAAGATTTAATTGTCGTTGATGGATACACATTCTCTAACAAAATCAGCAAATTTTGGGTTTGCTCGACAAGAAATACACGTAATAAATGTAAAGCAAAATTTCAACTCGATCGTCACAATAAAATCGTAAATTTGTTTAACGACCATACTCATCCAAGAAACACGGTTTACATACCAAAGATTGCTTCATTTATACGTCAATCATAATCATATCAATCATAACATCCCTATTCACGTTCCCACTGAGAGGAGAGATAAGGCCTTGAAAACTTTTCAAAGTTTTCAGAACATGCCGGTTTCCTCACTATGTTTTGCCTTCAACGTTAGAGCACGTGTTTTTTAAAGCACACATAATTTTCCAAGAAGAAAAATCAGAGGTGCGGTGTGGGGTTTGAACCCACGACCTTCGGAATGAAAGTCGAGTGTGCTCCCACTTAGCCAACACGGCTCTTTACGGCATTTATACGTAAATGTAATTAATTCTTTAGGTCAAACATTGCGATTGTATTGTGTTAAAAACAAAAAATCCCTATTAAATAAAATAAAGCAAATACATAAAAACACGTGCTCTAACTATTTTATTAAATTCTTAAATATAGTTGTTATTTCATTTTAAATCGTATTATTTCCTACAAACATTGTTTAATAATTATAAATAAAAACTTCTAAGTAGATTAGACATTTCTCAAAATTATAAAATTAAAATTGTCTGTTTGTGTGGTGAAGATAACATTAAAGAAAAATAATTAATGAGTTACTCGAAGAGTATAAATGCGAGGCCTACGGTAAATATTATAGTACATATAAAACATTATACATACATAAACATAACACCCCTATTCATATTCCCAGTGCTGGGACACAGGGACTTCTCTATTGACGAGAGATTAGGCCTTAATTCACCACGCTGGCCAAGTGCGGGTTGGTGAATGACACATGTCCTTCAAACTTTTCAAAGTTCTCAGAACATGCCGGTTTCCTCACGATGTTTGCCTTCACCGTTAGAGCAACAAGTTATAAAACATTATAATTTTTGTCATTACGTTCAAAGCATCTTTATTTCAGTTACAGATTATAAATTGATAAAGTCTAGGAAGGGAAAAGACTTGATTGTCGTTGATGGATATACGTTTACGAAATTGTCTAAATATTCTTGGTTTTGTTCCACGAGAAACCCGAAATGCAAAGCTAAATTGAAACTGGACAAAGAAGGCACCATCGTTAGATTGTTTAACGAACATTGTCATCCCAGAAATACAGTGTACTTGCCCGATTCAGATAGATACATTCGTATTTAGTTTAGTGGTACGAGAAAAAGAGAAATTCAGTCCTTGAATAAAATTTTGTTAGTACAAATATGTATGTATATAAACGAATCCGGATCCAATATTGTAGTCGATTATTTTATAAAACCAATTTTGAATCCAACTGATCCCGGTTAAATCAATGTCTCATTACAGTAACGAAGCAAAAGAAGAGAATTTTGTTGAAATATTTACCAGTGACTATTCATGGGCCGATGGGCAATGTTGAAACTTTCGCGATGTTTGATGACGGTGCCCAGTGCAGCCTTATTTCACCTGACTTAGCCAAAGCTGTTGGCTTGGAGGGATGTGAAAAGACGGTCAAAGCCAGAGGTGCCTGGACATCCAGCGAGTCCAGATGTGTCATTCAGAGCGTAAAATGTGCTATATCAAACAGAGACAGCAAGCGTTTTCTCCTCCGAGCGAAAGTGATGCAAGATATTAAGTTTCCACATCAGTTTTTGACCGAGTCTGAGATCAGTCGGTATCCATGGTTACGTGAGCTCAACTTTTCGGAATACAGCACTAAAGCGCAGTTGCTGATTGGTCATGACCATTATCATTTGATGCAACCGGTGGAGATCTGTGGAGGTGGGAAGACAATGCCGTACGCTACCAGAACTCCACTGGGTTGGTGTGTGCATGGCACTATTTTATCATTAAGTAATGATGAACCTATAAACAAAAATCTATAAAAAACGAAGCCTTTTATCAAAGTATCAGGATTCAAAAGAGAGTAAAACCATCAACAATCAAATTAATCAACTTTTCGAGAAAATTACCCGTCATGATGAAAAAGTCATGTTGATTCCTTGGTTTTTTTTATTTTGTTTGTAAATTTAAAGTAAATTCAATTATCGCTTGATTCGAATTACGGTTTTTATTTTTATCTATCAACCCTTAAAATAAAGATGTTAACTATTAATTTATTACTTAAATTAGTACTTCTTAAATATTAGCTTCAGGAGGAAAACAAACTATGATTTTTGTAAACATCTTGTCATATCTTAAGCTTGTTCTAATACTCGTTTAAAGGAATTATATACCTTCGTAAAATAACACAGATCTTTTAAATTTAATAACATTATTTTGGAATAAAATATACTTAAATACCTAATATTATTTAATTAAATCAATTAACCCTGAAATAATAAAAACTATTATTAGTATTAGTAGTCAAAAGGTAAGTACCTACCTATAACTAATAACTTATGAAATAAAAAAAAATACTTTTGTAAAGATGATTTTGTCTTGGATAGTATATAAAACTTAAAATTTTGTTCTATTACAGATCTAGATTATATAGAATGTGAAACCGAGTTGAACGAAGACGAGTACTATCCTAAAGAGGCTGTAAACTATGAAATGGTGAAGTCTGTTCGCGGTAAAGACCTGATTTTGATAGATGGATACACATTCAGCCTAGGAGGACGGTACTTCTGGCGATGTTCTACAAAACATCCACTGTGCAAAGCAAAACTACGATTAGAACGCAAGAAGATCACCTATTTAAATAATCAGCACTGTGGTCATGGTAAAAATGCTAGGGTTGTCAGAAAATGAACTAATTTGACCGTTAATATATGACAAGCGATTTGTGATCTCACATTTTTAACAATATCTTAAAATCCTGACGGTTCAAGTCTTCCCGCTCATTGCTGTTAGCTGTGTGTCGTCGATTCATCAGGATGTTATAATGTGAATAAATGTATGACAAACTATTTGTGATCTCACATTTGTACAATGTAAAAATCCTAAATATTCAAGTCTTCCCGCTCATTGCTGTTGGCTGTGTTGTCTATTCATCAGACATTAGACTCAAGTATATATATAAATACTTTTTTATAGTGACTCACTTGATTAACAAGCTTTCTAAATACTAGAAAACGGTATTGTACCATTATAAGATCACAACGAAACCTTGGACCTCGCGCTGGTTCAGTTTAGATCTTCCAGTTTAGTTCCGCTAGGGCTATTGATAAACTCCCACTCGAAGACCAAGGTTACGCTGTGATCTTGTAATTATTCCATACTATTTTCTAGTACAATATAGTATACTCGTATTAGAAGGAGTGTATAACTTTATCAACGTTGATTTAATTTACCCTTAGACCCAGTAAGTGATACTACTATAAAATTTTAATGTAGACAATTTCCTATTTGCATTATTACCTATATAACTATGGCTAAATATTAGCCTTACGTTGACAAAATAAAACATTTAAAATGTTTCTTGAATTGGATTAAAATTACATTGTTTTTGTGTTAAAACCAGTGTAAGTTAATGAAAAAACTTATAATGACTTAGTTTTATAACAATTGTTGTGAAATTATCTGGAATTGGAAGACTTCATATTCTTAAATTCTTAATAAAAAATTAAAATTTATTGATTTTATTTATTTTTATCGTTGTTAAAATACTTTAATTTTAGAAATAAAAATTCAAACAAAAAGACAAATATCTAACTCCATGTAAAAAAGTGTGAAACAATAGCTTAATGCTACAATGCCCTTTCTAATTTCTTTTATTTTAGGCGTTAGTTACTCTTGGATGACGTCACGGAAAGGTCAACCTCATATACTTGTCGACGGGCATACCTTCCGTAAAAATAATCCTTCTGTCTATGCGTGGAGGTGCTCGAGAGCTTCACCTAAAGTGAAATGCAAAGCAAAGTTGACACTCGACGATAATAACCAAATTGTGACCATAAATAACGAACATTGCCATCCAAGATCAAATATGTTCATTACTGCTTCGGGAGACTATATTCGCCTTTGAATACTCTAAAATTTTATAAATAAATATTGCTCAACAATTTGAATCCCTGGAAAATATCTGCATTTTGTAAGAATATAAAAGTCTAAGATCCCGCTATACGACCGTCACCGAGATGCTTATTTAATGAGACGTATTTTTTATGTTATTAAATATGCTAATAAATATATCCTATATAAGTTGCCTAACAAATTTCAGTCCAGAGTATTTTTAATTAATAATTAAAAACATTTTTTTTTCAGCAACGACATCAACAGCATCGACATCAACAGCAACGACATTAACAGCATCGACATCAAGCACAATTATTTGTCTTTTTTGTGACCACAGCCAAAAAAGATGTGGAAAGAAGCTGGTTAATCTTACTTTCCCAAAAGGTGACAAAGTACCACTACAGATCAAAAATATCGCCGAAAATTTAAGCGATTCGGAGATTCTCTCCAAACTTCAACATCAAACTATCGCGTACCATCAGCCTTGTTACGCACTGTATCAATCGAAAAATAAGCGGTCCACGAAAGAATCTACCGATTCCGCGTATAGTAAATATCGACAGTTACATCAGTTGGCTTTTCAATCCATATCAAATTTTATTGAGACAGAAATAATTGAAAACAACCAAGTTATGTACTTGGCTCAGTTATTTTTAAGATACCAAGCTTTATTGCTAGAGTTTGGAAATCATGAAATTGATTTCGATGATATTCAAGATTACCGATGTGAAACCTTGCAAAAAAAGTTAATGAAGAAATTTGGTAATCTTATTACGATTGAAGCGTCAATGGGAATACGTAACAAAAAAATTGTGTACAAAACAGACATGGACGTTTCTGTAATGGCTAACAATTTAAAATTTTTGGAGAAGAAATGATTATGAGTTTGAAAATGAAGATTGAGAGATGAAATTTGAGAAGTTGCATTAAAAATATAGATGTTCATCCGCTTTCTCGCAACGTAACTGCTGATGATGTCATTCGTGGAGAATGTGACATTCCTAAGCAATTCATAGATTTTATGCGAAACCTTATTGAAGGACCTAATCATTCTGATGAAGATTCGAACGGACTGAAAGCTAAAATAACGTCAATATGTAGTGACGTTATTTATGCTGTCACTAGGGGTGCATGTAAGCCCGCAAAAAGTTGAAAATTGGGATGGTTTGTCTGGGACCTCTCTCTCACACATTCACTCGCAGCGATATTTTATTATTTAAAATTCGACAACCGTAATTCGGGACCGATTTTTCGCAGGCAACCCTTTACCACCGTGTTCCTTATGAAATAATCTTTCATGTTATCGAAGTTTGATTCAATAATCAGACCGTTGCAAAATGCTAGTACAGATTTACCTAATTACTTTAGAAAGTGTTTTCTTATGTGTCTATACTAAGACCCTTAGTAAATTGATCTAAGTATGTTAAATAACGATTAAAATTGACAATAATACGGTGAGCGTTTACTTTTGAAAACAATAAGAAATAGATAATAATAGGTAAATTTTACGACGATTATTGGGTAAGTAAGTAAGTCAATTATTATGAGTAGGTATATATTAAAATAAAACAAACTAAATAGCTTCTGACAATGTTTATTTACCTATATATTCTTGATTGCAGGTGTAAGTTATTCGTGGATGAAGTCTCGGCTAGGTCATCCTCTAATTGTCATCGACGGACATACATTCACGAAAATTAATTCGAAAATTAATTCGAATAGTAAGGCATGGAGATGCTCACGCGCTTCAGCCAAATTAAAATGCAAGGCAAAGCTAAGACTTAACGATGATATGCAAATTGTGAGCATAAATAATGAACACTGTCATCCAAGATCAAAAATGTTTGTTACTCCTTCGGGAGAATATATTCGCCTTTGAATACTGTAAGATTATTTAAAGATATATTAATTAAATACATTACTTGTTCCCATTTCGGCAGCCCTGAACGCTCTTAAAAGGCACTCGTAAATAAATGCTAATATTAACCCTTACCTTTTTCTAAACAAACAAAACAAAAACCAGGCCAGCGTGGTGAATTAAGGCCTTATGTCTCTCGTCAAGAGAGAAGTCCCTGTGTCTCAGCAGTAGGAACGGGAATAGGGGTGTTATGAACCCTTAATCTGCCAAACTACGATCTTATGTAGATATAAATAAATAAATAAATAAATATTACTGGACAATTTTACACAGCGACATCTAGCCCCATGGTAAGCTCGAAGCTTGTGTTACGGGTGCTAGATTTCTGATATACTTAATATAATATACATACATAGATAGATATTTTTATTATACATATATAACACCCAGACACCCGGAACAAATATTTGCAGATCATACAATCATACAATTGATCATACATATTGCATTCTATATTAATTTATGGCTGTTTTTTTAGGTTTACAATACTCATGGATTAAATCTCGCAAAGGGAAAGATCTTATATTTGTAGATGGACACACGTTCCACCAGTACATACCATCTAACTCAAAACTGTGGAGGTGCTCGAGAATATCTCCTAGAGTTAAATGTAAAGCTCGATTGACACTGGATGATAACATGCATATATCGTCATTGAATAATTACCACTGTCACCCAAAGACTGCTGTAGTTCAAACGAAATCGGGTGATATCATTCGCCTATAAACCATTTTCAGTTCCGGGTTATCATTCTCATATCAGCCGTCGGACGTCCACTGTGCTGTGTTTCCCGATCCGTAGTCTTCACTCGAGAACTTTTCGGCCCTATCGGCCATCTGTTCTCCGAGCTATTTCCCTAACCATTGCCACTTCAAGGAACTAAATCCACTTTGCTATGTCGGTAGACCGCGCTGAGTCGTAAAATCTCGAGCCAAATAGCCATCTCCATTCCTCTTTGAGCGACTTTGGGCCTGTCCATGAGGCCGATGGTGAAGCACGTTTCGGATTCATACGTCATTCCGTATTATATTATATGGTATGGATATTTCCAATATAATAAACATGTTATATGGTATGGATATTTCCAATATAATAGTTGTCTAGACGACATTTTTATAAGCTATCGGATTCTGTATTTAGTTCTTAACTTTTCAATTGTAAAGTGTGATTTTGATATTAAATCATTGCCTCGAATCTTTTTTTTATTCATTAACAAATAGTTAGATCTCTGTCCGCCCGCAATATACTACGAGGTGTGGTTTTTATGTTTGTAACGTACTCTTAGTTTCTCACGCATAATGAGACTTTTGAAAAAAATTGCCTTAATTATGTAATCTTAGTAACTTAGTGCCTAGTTTTCAACATATTGGATGTACCCTTTAAATAATAAATAATAAATAAATAAATAAAATACGTTTGTCTTTAATATAAACTTATTTTATTTATTTATTTAAATACTTTTTTCATATCTTATTTAGGTTGGAGCTACTCTTGGATGAGGTCTCGTCAAGGTAATGCTCTCATAGTTGTCGAGGGACATACCTTCCGCAAAATATCTGCAACTCTATGGCGCTGCTCGAGGAGAAACTCTAGATCCAACTGTAAAGCTAAGTTGTCTATGAACGAGCATATGGAAATAGTCAGTCTGTTTAATGAACATTGCCATTCAAAAACAGGCATGGTTGAAATTGCTCCTGGAGAATTTATTCGAATTTGAATGGCTGTAGTTCTAAATTTCATATATTTTTATCCATGTTATCCCTATGGATTTATTTATTTAATACTAATGAAAATATCTGTCCCAATCAAACAACTAGAATTTTCCGCTGTAAAAAGAAGCGTAATTTTCAGCAGTTTTCCCGTAACGTTGCAAAAAACAT
Organism: Chloroclystis v-ata; assembly: GCA_963691955.1. Classification (NCBI taxonomy): domain Eukaryota; kingdom Metazoa; phylum Arthropoda; class Insecta; order Lepidoptera; family Geometridae; genus Chloroclystis; species Chloroclystis v-ata. Next base: position 8,382,990 of record OY829898.1, on the reverse strand, counting down.
CCAAACTTATTATTAATCTCTATTTATTAAATTTAACTTAAATGTATCTATCAAAGTAGTTTCATAGACAATTTTTTTGTGATATTAACCTTAATTAATTTAAGACATAAATTATTAAAAGTTGTTAAAAGTTGAGTTAATAGTATGATATACCTGATATTGATATACTTATTAAATATAATATATTTATATTCCACCAATACCGTTTGTCTATTAGTTTTCTATGCATGCTTTTCTCATGAAATACTTATTTATTTTATTAGATATTTGTAATTTAAAACTCATTACTTAATTAATTTTTAGGTGTTATTTATTGCGGACTAAATAAGAGGAGAAAACAAACTAGAGAAGAGGTTTTACAAAGAAAAAGGGAAAGTGAGCGAAAGAGATACGAGCGAATAAAGAATGACCCTAAAAGAAAAGAACCACTTAAAGAAAAAGATCGCCGCAAAAGACTTAAAAAGAAAGAAATGAGAACTCAAAAGCTTGTTGAAAACTTAATTATCTCTCGAGAACACGAGGCTTCAAAGTGGAAGGAACAATATCATAATTATGAAAAAGAAAATGTTACTGGCCCATTCATAAAAGAAAATACTCAAGATTTCGGATAATGTAGGGATTTTCGTAAAATATTTTTTACCAAAAAAATATTTTTAAGTAATGAATTATAATTTATTATTTTGCGTTGGATAAGTGGGAGACACTTGACATTTTATTCAGACAAATCATAGGTATAAATTTGCTTTTACGGTGAATGTTCTGAGAACTTTGAACAGTTTGCATTAAATGTGATATCCATCCCGCACTTCGCCAGCCCGGTGAATCTGAAGTGAAGATAAGTCCCCGTGTCTCAGCTGTGTGAATAAAAATAGGTGTGCATAAGCTTACGCTAAGTACTTGTTTTACCTTTTTGCGAACGCGTAGCCACGGAAAGTGTAAATCGGAAATGAATTAAATAAAAATAATGCTTTTTAATCTTGATATTTTATTCGATACATATAAAATTGTAGGTTTATATTATAAGTTGCTATGATGTCTGTTGAAATGTAAAAATCGAGTTCCAGCTTATTTAAAACATTTTATTTTTATTTTATTTTTAAACTTACTTACTGAATTTAACTTTTAACTTACTTTATTTTAAACATTTTAATTTAAAACTTCCGATTAATATTTTTCCACCTCAAATCCTTTTAACAGTCCCTTTATTATCCTACTTATTTTGAACGTATGGAACAAATACTAAAATAAAATGAAATTATTCCAGAAATATATTTCTCGGTAATGAGATCAAAGCATGGGAGGAATCTCGTCATAGTCGATGGCCATACCTATAGCCAACAGTCTCCAGTAAGCAGTATGTGGCGTTGTTCGAGAAGATCCCCTAAATTGAGATGTAAAGCGAAACTGACAATGAATAAAGATGGCCGAATAGTTAGGATGGATTACCAACATTGTCATGACAGAAGTAGTATGATAAGGCTTTCAAACGGAGAATATTATCGTGCATGAATGTATCATATTTTCCCGCTGTAAAACGTATCGGTACTCAGATATATCTTACCTATTTTCCGCTAATTGGTTGAGTTATAGATAGTGTAACTAACACGACTTTCTTTTATATAAATAGATAAGGTAGCTTATAAAATATTAAAATGTTTACAATTTTTTTATTTATTATTTAATAGTTAGTATTATTTTTCTCTGATTTTTCAATAAAATGTAATAAACTAATTCCTAACAAATTAATATTAAGTAGTATAAACTAAACAGGTCGTTTTAGCATAATTTTATATTAATCATTTTGTTTTTCGTAAAGAGAGAAGTCGCTGTGTCCCAACAGTTGCAACTTAAATGGGAGTGGTTATATTTTTGCTTGTTAGGAATAATATATTCGGTAATTAAGTCAAAGCAAGGTTAAAATCTTCTTCTAATACATTAGTATATAATAATAGAATAGTTGTCAGTTACTAATCGTGAAAACTTTTATTGGCCTTACGTAACTAGTTATTTTATATATTGTATGTATTGTTCTGTTAGCTGTTCGTTTACCTAGTATTAAATAACTTAAATAAATAATACAGTATTAAATAAAGATATATAGATTTTTTTTATTTGTATTCAAATATTGTTTTATATTGTTTATACAGATGTTTGTTGTTTGTTGATACAGATCTGATCTGATTTTTTCTATGCCACTTTCTAATATTTTGTCTTGGTCTATGTTTAAAGGTGTTCACTACTCTTGGACAAAGTCCCAAAGAGGTAAAGATCTCATAGTGGTCGACGGATTTACCTTCTCCGTATCCGACTTGAATAAGAAAAGTTGCAGCAGCTATTGGAAGTGTTCTTTGGCTTCCGGGAAGATCAGATGTAAAGCGAGACTGACGCTGGACAGGTACGCTAGGATCATAAGCTTGCACAACTACCATTGTCATCCAAAGAAGATGTACTTATGTTAGTCCAAGAACGTTTTTTATACAGCAGTCTCAGGATGGCAGAGTGTAGAAAAAGATGCTCGTAGCACCGCTCACGCTTCGGTGATAACTTTTTCTAGATTTGGAGTGGAAACGTACAGTATAGAAAGATATACGAGTGTTGTGCAGCTTATTATTGTGCGTTATTTCTATGAAAATATACCAACTGTTATAATGAAAGTTAATATATAGTGAACATATTATAATCATTTGATATTATGCGTAAACTGTCTCTATTGTAAAAAAGAATGAATTGATTTCGCAAGATTACGAGCTTGATAAATTGTAGCCGGTTAATATTAAATTATAATGGATGGAATAAGTCAGGTGTCTTCGATGTTTTGTTATGGAAATTATTTTTTTATGAATAATGTAGTTTTAATTATGTTAAAGTATACGTATGTAGTACATCAAATGTGCTGCAACACTAAAGTGTTTCAATTGGAATAAATCCTAGTAATACTCGATTCGTATTTTGCTGTATTTTTTTTTAATTAATACGTGCCTACGTTCGGTTAACGGTTAAACGATTTCGTTTATTTGAGAGGTCGCTTATTCCTGGATTAAGTCGCAAATTATAAAAGTAACGTCAGTAAATTTTAACATGTGTATTTATTTATTTTAGATATTTCATATTCTTGGATGAAATCTCGAAAAGGAAAGAATCTAATAGTAATAGACGGTTACACTTATCGAGCCAAAAACTCTCCGAAGACATGGATATGTTCAATGAATTCCTCAGTGAATTGTAAAGCAAAAGTGACACTAGATAACAACTACAGAATTGTCCAACTCTGCAACGACCACTCTCACCCGAGAAGAAATATTATTAGAACTAAAAAAGGGGAATATATTTTCGTTTGATGTATAAATTCATTTAATTTGAATATGATATAAAATATTAATTTTTTAACTTATACATAACCTTTCCTGATTTTTTTGCAACATTTACCATGCCTGCCAGTTCCGAAATCCGTAGATTTACCGGCCCATTATGGTAAAAGCCCAAAAAATCTTTCAATTCGCACTTTTTACCACCATCCTCTTAGAAGTCTTAGGATTTACTTTGAAACAAAAAAAAAGTATAACTTAGTAGAAACTAACTTATTAAATATTTCTTTTTAGGTACTTTTTATACGTGGATAAAATCACAAAAAGGGAAAGATCTTCTATTAATCGACGGTTATACTTTTCGCAAAACGATCTCCAACAGATGGGTTTGTTCTGTGGATTCCTCTGGAAAATGTAAAGCTAAAGTTATGACAGATAATAATAACAAGATTATCAACCTTTGTAACGATCACATCCATCCAAGACGCAAATTGATTCTAACTGCAACTGGAAAATATATTCGTTTATAAATTATTTTGTAGATATGATTATAACATAAGTATTATATAAGTATTATATAAGCAAGAGCACTTATAAAATATATAAAACTCTTCTACGTTGTTTCTTTTACTTCGAATTTGATTCCCATTCATCATCATCATTATTTCAGTCTAAGGAATTCCACCGCGGGATATCCTTTATAACATTTAATTTATTTAGGTCTTTGATATTACACCCCTAGACTTTTTCCAAAGTCGATTGAGCAACTGGAAGCCAATATACTCGCAGTCGCGTTATTTACCAAATACCGAAATGCTCGGACGCGTAATCGAAAATTTAAACGGTAGAATGTACTATGATAACCGTAGTTATTTATGGACAATTTTTGAATCAAATAATCTTTAAAACATAAATGTAAAGAATAGTTCTTTCGTGAAATAATAAAACTTATCCGATAAATTTGTTTTTATTTAAAAAATAATTCATTAATAAGTATATACCTCTCAATGAATCACCCTATACAAAGAAAACACAACGTAACTGACGAACTCATAAAGCAATGATTTTAAAGATTTATGTCATTTACGAGTATTTCCATAAAATCCTAAAAATTACTTGGATACACAATCAGGTCCATACCTCGATTTATAAATATCTTGTTACAGATATAGAATGTACATGGATGAAATCAAGACGTGGCAATGATCTTCTAGTAATCGACGGGTATACCTTTACCCGTAGAAAATTAAGCAATATATGGGTCTGTTCCGTGAATTCTAAAATCAAATGTAAAGCACGAGTGAAGTTGGATAATGATTACAAGATAGTTAAGATGTGTCACGACCACGTGCACCCAAGAAGGAAGCTATACCAAACAGCAACTGGGGAGTATATATGTTTGTAGTAAATTATCGAAACAAAATATGTGTGATCTTATAAAAATGGTTATAAAGAAACAATTCAACTTAATACATAAAAGAGAGTCTCACACCCGGAAATTGTTTAGCTTAATATAAGTAATTGAAAGAAATAAACATAAAAAAAATCGTATACTGAAACCCTGAAAGTTATTAGTATATGTGACTGAAACTAATTTGACGTGATGAATCGCTTATGAATCTTCATAGACGGGTACCTCTAATAAATAAATACTGTTAATATATTGCGTTTTTTAAGTAAGGTATGTTTGGTGATATTGCGTTGATATTACTCCAAGACGATCATTGGGATTGGAGAGCCTGAGGCCAATAGTGGGACATAATAATGGATAAACAGGATGATGACGTTAATAAATTGTGATATAACTGTAAAAAGTCTTGACTCGTATTATTAAATTTTTACAAATTCAACCAATTGTTTTAATTACTTGTACTTGTAATTACTATAATTACTTGACTGTATAAAAGTTCATAGCCGTATTATAAATCAGCGATGCACATTCTAGGAGCTGATTTACTACCAATATTTTATTTTGCTTTTGCATTGTCATGTAAAATATTATTTCAATATTATATTGCAGAAGTGTTTTATACGATGACGACTGAGAAAGGCGAGGATTATTTAGAAATAGAAGGATTTACTTTCTGCCGTAACAAGCCATCTCAGTTTACATGGAAGTGTGCCAAGCTGCGTTGTGCGGCCAAACTGATTCTGGACGAGAACAGCCAAATTGTCAGCTTGTACAACAACCACTCTCATTAACTTTTAGGCGTCTTCCTAATTCGCAGCGATCGTACGATGGTGCGATGCGTTTTTCATCGCACGATCAAAGTGGTTATGGTTATTTTATGTTTAAGTGCTCGCACGCTCACTTGCGAGGTTCAATTAGGATACTCTGATGAAATCTGTATGTTCAGAACTCGTCGCAGGACGAGAAAACATCGCACCATCGTACGATCGCTGCCAATTAGGACGACCCCTTATGCTTTCAGATAGAATTGATAGATCATAGTGTTTGTATTACTTTGGATAAAGAATACCCACCTTTTGTTACTAGTATAATAATATAAAAATAAGCCATACCAAAAGTAGATTTGTATTACGATTCTCCTCGTTTTCTATTAATATCATTGCATCACGAGCATAATTGATATTAGCTTATTAGTTTCTCTTAGAAGATCTCAAATCTAAAATAACAACAATTATATTGATGATATTTAACATAAGATTAAATGTTATCTAATTTAGTTTTGGATATTAATCTGTAATTTTTAAATGATTGAATTTCATCATGTATCATTTTTGTTGAGTTTATGTATACCTACCTAAAAATAAAACTATTTCTTCTAAAATTATCTTTTAAACTTATTTCATCATAAGTCGTCATAAGATAGCTTCTCTAAGAGGCCTTTGCCTTTTTTTATTTTTATTTTTATAAGTAAGATTGTGACTGTAAAACGAATTATGGTATCTGTATTATGGTTTCCATGAACTTTAAATTTTTACGAAAATCTAAAAAATAAAATATCTGTTACAGATAAGAGCTACGATATTATCAAATCAAGAAGAGGAGGTGACCTTATTTTACACCAAAACTTCACTTACAACCGCAACAGCGTGAATACTTGGCGATGTTCCACTCACTTTCCTGGGTGTAGAGTAGTCCTATATCTCGACAAGGCTGGTAATATCTCTAAAATCAACGGGCTGCATAGTCATCCACCGAAAAAACTAATAAAAACAGCCGATGGAACAGTAATTCGTTTTTAAGAACAGTGTTTGTAAGGAGAAAAACTATAACTTATTTGTTATCAATAAAAAATATGTATCTAATCTTTAACTTAACTTCATAGGTTAACCAAAAACAATCCAGAACTCCCATAGGTTAGGGACTTAGGGTTTAAAATTTCAATATATATTTTTTTTTAACACGCTTACTGCATTATGAGTTCTTACAAGTCACATGCATACGTTATCGCGATTTAGTCCGTATTCGTCCCGTGATAATCGGCCCGCATTAAAAAAATCTGAATTGATGTCCGTATTCGGCCCTAAATAATATTTTAATTTAAAAATCTGCTTTCGTCCCACTTTTTATATCGCAGGTGTGGCAGTCATAATCGCGTTCTTAGTATTAATGTACTATATAATTAGCGTTCTAGGTATGAGTCGTTAAATGCATATAGATAAAGCATGGATGTGGTTTAAAGCTTGAAAAATTACCTAGTCATATTTTTAAACTTTTTGTTAGTTCCAGATTCCTTTAGTTATGAAGACTTTCTTCTCTTTTGGAGAATTCGAGTTCATTTGTCCATTGGACTTAGCTGGTATACTCGTAGTTACTAAGTAACAGTAAAGTACTTTCTCTCACGTATCTACACACATACTCACCGACCACACAAATAAGTACATACACACGCACACATTCTACACATTAACACTTACTTTATAACTAAAAATGGCATTTATAGACACTTATCACACGTGTTTATTTCAGGGTTGTCTTATGGCAGATATGTTATACATTTGCTTCAAAAAGGTGATCACCGAAAGCGCTGCGTAGGTTGCTACAATAAATTAAGGCTTACACTAAATAGCGTTCAAGCCTCAATAAAAACTAAAAAAATTATAACTTTTTGTGTTCAGTGTGACAAATCCTACTGCTTGTCCTGTTTCAATGAAAATCACAGAACTTTAATAATACACAAAACGCAAACTGTTACTTAATTAGAAGTCAAGTTGACCATATCGATTGTCGAGCAATACAAATTAAATATATAATAAATAAATATAAATAAATAACTTGTTTATTTCCTCTTCACAATAGGTTTTTCTTATAATATAATTATAACTAACTAGTAGGTAAAACTATGATTAAACCTGTATTGTGAGAGGCTGGAGCTTGCTATGTATAATATAAGGCCATTGGTTTTTTTAATAAATTCATATATTTTACTGGGTGCATATGATCTACTGAATTTATTAAATTGATGTGGCAATGGGCTGGCCATATCAATTTATTAAAGCTAGGAGAACGGATGGCCGATGGGGTCGAAAAGTTCTCGAGTGGAGACCACGCATCGGCAAACGCAGCGTAGGACGTCCACCAACAAGATGGACAGATGATCTGATCTATGCTGTTCACGGTGGGTGCAAGCTGCATCCGACTGTAATAACTGGAAATCAAATAAAATGGAAATGAAATGGTATCAGCTGTGGCTCTAAATAAACTTTGAACTAAAATATCACCAAGCATATATAACAACTATAGATTTGTCTTAAGTTCACCAGAAAATTGTTTTTCCTGGTCAATTTTAAAACGAAATCAGTACGATTATTAGAAAATGGTATGTGAAAAATTACAAGATCACAACGTAACATTGGTCCTGTCGTAACTGATGATATTAGGTATGGGATAAATTCAAGCTCCTACGTAACTCCTGTATAGCGTAGTGGTTAGCGCAACCAGGGCTAAACTGGGTGGTGTGGGTTCGACTCCCACTCGAGGACTAAGGTTACGTTGTGATCTTGTCATTTTTCCTATACCATTTTCTAATAATTTTGAAAACTTAAGTGAGAGTCAATCACTATAAAATAATTATTAGTAGTAAATCAATATGATAGTAATATTGTTAAACATTTATATTCCCTCCAGATGTAAAGAAAAGATCATGGAAGCAATACACAAAACAAAACTTAGTTATGGCAATCCAATCAGTTAAGGGTAGTCCCCTCCAAAGCGCAGCTAGGATGTATGGTGTGCCTAGAACTACTCTTAGGTATAAAATTAATAATCCACATGCAAAATCAACTACAGGCCCAAGTCCGGTTCTAACTAAAGCTGAAGAATCTACTCTTGTTCATTTAATGAAACAAAAGTGGAGAACTGGATCGCCTATGACTCACGGGGACATGACTACGTGGGTAACGACTCCTGAAGGTGAAACCACGACCAAACAAAACAAACCCGGGAGAAAATGGATTAAAACGTTCACAGATCGTCATTCAGATGCACTGGAGTTCTTGAAGAAGATACGCGATAAATAGCAGCCGCTTTACAATCCTAGCATTTAGTTTAGTTTAGTTTGGGGACTCCTTTTCCGCAATTGGACTCAAATTTGGTCCTTTGTGCGTGGTTGGTCCGCTAGTGTAACCAGCCTAACTCCGACCAGAAGCACAGAATCGTCCTGGGGTCATCGCAGGCTTCACGAAGTGACCTCGGCAGTTGGATTTGAATTCGTTCCGCTGTTACTCCCTCGCATTCCAGGACTACGTGGGCAGCTGATTCTTCTTCCTAGCATTATAAAGATATGAAATGTGCCGTGTTGCCGAAGTGGGAGTAAACTCGAGTTTTATTCTGAAGGTCCTTCCGCACACTTCTGGATTTTTCTTCTTAAAAATTATGTGCGCTTTAAAAATACTTGATATAACGGTGAAGGCAAACATTGCGAGGAAACCAGCATGTTTTGTCTCAGAAAAAGTATGATTGACATTTGTTATTCACCAACCCGCACTTGGCCAGCGTGGTGAATTAAGGCCTAATCTTGATCATTAAGAGATCCCTATGTCCCTACAGTGGGAATGTAAATAGGGGTGATGATGATAAAATGATATCCGTAGCTTCAGTTCAAGTACTGCAGGGTAGAGCTTGAACAAGCAATGCAACTAACAATTTGTTTTTTAAATAAAATGTTTAAGAAACTTTGTGAAGCTAATTTATTTTATAAAATAAATCCCTGATAAAACTCTTAGAAGACTGCTGGTAAACTATCTTGTCAGAAATTCTTATAAAAAATTAAATGAGGCCTTTGTTTACAGTGGGAGCGTGTAAGCTGGCCCCCGAAACTTATTGCAAATTCTGATTACTGTACTTTACAAACACATTTTTTTATTCCAGTGCGCTTCATTTCTTCTCGGAGAGGAAAACGTCTCGTTTATCTGAACGGCTACACGTACAGCTTCCGGCATCATAACTCGTGGGTCTGTTCCATAAAACGAGCGAAGTGCAGGGCTAAGCTCTGGCTGAACAGCAACTTTCACATCGTAGAGCTGAACGACTCCCACAATCATCCACCGAAGTATTGCCCTTTTACTATTAAGAAGTGAATTGCAAGATAATTATTACAATTTTTTTTTTCATAATATTATTTTAACTACAAATACAAAATGTTTTTATTTTCAAAAAAGATTTACAAATTTCTTAACTAACTAAGAACTAACTAACTAAGAAATTTAATACCCAATCACTTGTCAAGGGTAAAATTTTATTTACTTTTAAGCCAGCACTAATTATTGTTATCTTGAATCAATTGAAATTATGTTCATCCAGTGTGAGACTTAAATACAATTTTGTTAAAATTATTAGATTACTTAAATAAAATAGAAGGTCAATAAATTTTCAATTTCATCATCATCATTTCGGCCCTTGAATAATTACTTTTGGCTATCAAGTCAAGTTATAATGAACTTGAAAATCTTAAGTACAAGTTATCTTACTTAATCTTTAAGATTGTATGGAAATTAATAAAAATTACTTAAATAAATAAAATACAGAAATTTTAACATCCGTCCATCTTGGCTTTGTTATCTGTAATATTTTTTAAGTACTTTGGAGGAATAATGTGGGTCCAAGTTAGGTATTGTGAAATGTTTAGGTATTTCAAGTAAAGACTATAATTTTGTTTAATTGAAATCACTTGAAAAGCAGTTATGTTTCTTGTACAAAAAATAATAAAATAATTACTTAATTTTTTTATGTTAAAACTTAAAATCAATGCAAGTTATTATTGTGTGAGAAGTTAGGTTTTAGTTTATTAATATTTTTATATAATACTCGAAGTAATTAGTTAAATGTTATTTAATTAACTCAGTGTATCCACACACAAGTTTTATATTATTTGAATTAAAATCAATAAATGTAATTAACATGAGTTTATTTATTAATGACTGAACTCGCGTTCCCTTCCATTTTTCATAAAAAAATTATACCTGGATCTATATGCTTAGGTACCTACCTATCTCGAGTTGGGGTAGGTACGTAACATCACAATCGTCAGATATCTATTTTTCATCCATATTTCTTTATCCGTCTATATTAAGCTTTCCAAAGTAAGTTCATCATCAAAAGTAAAAGCTTTTTACAATTCAAATAAATCAAAATATTTATTCCTAAAATAAAAAAGGGGCTTAAACCGAAATTTACCACAACAGGTGTATGAATATAATAAATCATTACCTTATTAAATTATGCTAAAATATAAATTCAATCTACAAAATTATAATTGTCATGTATCCATCACGTCGACTTGCGTTTTTATTGCAAATACAATTTTGACACAAACACAAGATCGTCTCGTCGCAACGTGGCCGGCAGCTTATCCTATTTGAAGGGGCTAGATGTTGCTGTGTGAATTGTCCGGCAATATTTTAATATTTAATATTTTCAACAGATATAAAGTTCATCAACATCAATGCCACCACAAGGCTTCTTATGGTGAACAACTTCACTTTCGCTCGAAGGAATAAGCGGAGGAACTTTTACTGTTCGCAGATCAGCAAAGGGTGTAAGGCGAAGATCTTCCTGACACAAGACGAAACTGAGGTGGAATTCGCGGAGACTAACCATAACCATGAACCGCCTCGTTATATAGTCTGCCCAAACGGATATTATATGAAAATTTAGCTTCTATGGTTGGTACAAAGTTGTTGATTGACTGTAAGGTTTTTTAATTACGGATAAATTATACAAAGTGATGCAAATTATGTATCATATGCTACACCTTGTATAAGGTCTGCAACTCTCAATCTCACACTCGGGATTCATAGATCATGACCAACCCGTTTTAGGCCATCGATTTATAATACATTTTTATTTTATTTTTAAATTTAATTTTTACCTACGTCAATAATTTTGCCAACGGGATATTTTAACGTTAACCTAAGGAAATACCTAAGTTGCATTTAAAAAGTATAAGTGTGTCGCATTATCACAAACCCGATCCAATTATTATATTGTTGTTTTTTATCACATTTTTTTAAGTCTTATAATTCTCATAATAAATAATAAATGGAGTGATCCGAGTTTGAAGTTAGATGACTTTTCAAACCTATATACTTAGTTAATACTTTTCTTGGTTTAAAAAGTATAGGCCCAAGTCTGTATGGCTTATCCAAATTATAAAGCAAAAATGGTTTTTGGCTATAAGTATTACTTTTGTACACTAGTGATTAATAGCCGTAATGTATTTTCAGGTGAATTTAAATTCATCAATCTGTCTGCTACAAAACGTCTCCTAATGTTTGACAAGTATACATTCTCACTGAAGCACCCGAGCCGGTACTACTGCTCAAAGATATCCAAAGGCTGTAAAGCAAAGGTGGTTTTGAACAAGGACGAAACCTTTGTCGAATATGCGTACACCTCACACAATCACAGCCCTCCTTTGTATACTATTACTCATGACGGATTTTATATCAAGATAAACTAATTTTTTTATTAAGTAAATAAATAAAATAATAAAAATATATTTATTTAGCTAAGGGTTTCTGTACATAGAATATTACAAATTACAAAGTTATTTGTAAAGTTATATTATAACCTATTTCACATTTTAGTTTCGACTACCCTCGTTCTAACATTATACGTTTCGCTTATGTGCTTCAGGCATTATGTTTTAAAGTAAGTTGTTTAAGTAAATTCTTCTCCTACAATTATTTTTGTTTTTTTTTATATACATATAAGATGTTTTCTAATAAATAGAAATTTTGCTTTTTTTAAAGTTTAAATTTTACTTACAGATGAAATAGTGTTTATAAGAGTGACGCCCACGAAACGGCTTTTAATGGCCAACAAATTCACGTTTTCTCCAACGTCACCAGGCCGGTACTACTGTTCCAAGAAAAAAAAAGGGTGTAAGGCCCGAGTATTCCTGAACAAAGACGATGTGGTTCAATTGGTGGATAATCAACATAATCACAAACCGCCCGAGTACAGAGTTACAAGTGGGGGATATTACACGAAATTATCAGGATAAGTGAGCTCTGTGGCTAGCCTGTGACGCAAAAGGTTTTTGGGTTCCATTTTTGTTCGATCTGTAAATATTAATTCAGAGTGTCAGAGGGTTATTATGTATAATAAAAAACATTAAATCCAAGTATAGTATTTAATATTCAAGTATATCAGCAATGGTACCGAGGTAAGCTCGAAGCTTGTGTTACGTGTGCTATACACAAGCTTCGAGCTTACCTCGGGGCTTATGACCACTGCTTCCAGAAAATCAAAGATATAAGGCGAAAATTGCTTTAGATAAGACTGAAACTTTTATTAACCTTAGTTGGCGGAGACTCTTTAATACATCTGGGGTCATTTGTGTACAAAACCTATAATTTTATTATTTTCCATTTCCAGTTGATATGAAGTTCATCAAAATATCAGACAAAAAGCGTCTCCTTATGGTCAATAAGTATACATTTTCTCCTACAAGTGCGGGTTATTACTACTGCTCTAAGAAGGCTGCGGGGTGTAAAGCGAGAATATATTTTGATAAAGATAAAACTAGTATTAAGTGTATAGATAATAATCACAATCATGAGCCCCCTGTGTATATCACTCAGAATGGGTATTTTATGAAGATAAAGTAATTTGTGTTGTGACATATATATAATGCGTCAAAAGTATGCGGGTTCGCTACCCGACAAACATTTGTACGCTCTGCAAAAATTTGTTTCGAGTGTCTGGGAGTTATGTGTGTAAAAAATATCTATCATTGCATGTAATTATATTATAATAAATATATCACATATCTAGCACCAGACTGCTTGTCTACCTATTTCTCATGCCTTTTTTATGGTTTGATTTAAGATAAATTAAAAATTAATTAAATAGGAATTTTCATTTCAATGATCATCGTACGTAAACCCTTTTAAGATGTTACTGAATTATAGTTTACTAACACCTTTTATAAAAATACACCTAATATGTAATAACATTTCAGCTTCTATGAAATTCATCAAGACAGCAGCCAATAAAAGTTTGTTAATGGTTAACAACTACACTTTCTCACCAACGGCCCCTGGTTTCTACTACTGCTCTAAGAGGCACAAGGGTTGTAAAGCTAGACTCACTCTAGATAAGACTAAAAGAATTATCAAATCCATAAATAAAACTCATACTCACGAGCCCCCAGTGTTTAAAGTTGCTAAAGATGGGTATTATATTAGACTCGTGTAGATTTGAAAAGTGTGATTTATATTCCTAGTTGTTATAAGCGTAGATTTACTGTAAAATTGTCGTGGTTCGATTAATTAATACATATTATAAAAAAACGGGAAATCAACGAACCTTATTTATACTTTCTTAATATTTTTATAATCCAACGTATAAAAAAGTTTTGTGGATTTCTCGTTAATTCTGATACTAGCCCCGCCGACAGCTTTGGTTGGGTTTTTTAGGTTAACTACGAATATTTTTTATAAAATAAAGCCTTCCTCGATAAGTGTAAGAATATATCAGCGCGATTAGCGCGCTCGATATATTCTTTAGCTTTATAGTATTGGTAGGTATATATGTGTTCAAGTTTAATTGAGGCCAAGCTTTTCATGCATGTATAAATAAGAATGATTATAGGCTTGCGAATTCCATTTTTATTCATTACAGATATATATACTCTTACGAAATAAACGTTCAAAATTAACTTACTGAGTTTTAATGGACAAAAATATACGTATAAGCATATATACTACATATACACTATAGAGAATATAAATTAACACGTTGCACGCTCTACGACCCACCGGTGAGCCCAGCTTACTTTTCCATTCGAGCCAAGCCGAAATCATGTAATCGGTAATTTTCATCAACCTAAAATTTTAATCCCAATGTTCATAAAATGAAGTAATTCGTATGATAAATTAAAATTATTAAAATTAGGGGGGCCGCGGGGTCACCACGCGGCTCACGCGCCGCAGCGACACTTCCGTGCGCTGCTTCGAGTAGTGAGCATCGGTTACGCTTTTTTCTTCAAAAATTGATGATTTTGATGAGTTCAAACTAACTAAATGATGAATCTTTGCCTAGAAAATCCTGTGCCGGAACCTAACCAAAGACCGAAGAGAGAAAAACACTACTTGGAAAAAAAAGACGGTTTCGCTAGAAAAGTCAGAAGGACATGTCGCCAATGTTATGCAGATAATGTACCAGTCATGGGTAGCAAACAGGCTAAAACAAAGTCGAAAAAGGTCTCCACTTATTGCCAAAGCTGCCCAACTAAACCATTCCTTTGTTTGCCTTGTTTTAACAAGACCCACTGATAATTTTTTTGTTCTAAATTTATAATAAAAGTGTCGAATTTTCATTATGTGTTTTATTTCAATAAATAATTGGTTATTATTATATGTTTTATTGTCTTAATTAAATCTAAATAATATTCTCTACCATATTGTTAAGAACAACCCTAGCATTCTTACAAAAACCCGCATAAAACTAGTTAGTTTCCATCGGATTTGGAAACCACGCAGTCCGTACCGGCTACTGGGCCTCGCGGGTCACTTCCATACGCATTTTGTTTGATAGCTGCAGTCTGTGGCTTGTGGGAAGCGTTTACGTTGGACCTGTCTCATGGCTCCGGTATAATAAGGTTCACCGATGAGCCTTGTGGCCTGAATGGAAATACTTGATTTTTCTTAAAGCTTTTAACGTGTTAACATTTCCAGCGGCATATTTCTCACATCCATATTACGTGCCATCCTAAAATATTTTGTGCATAGCTTATTTAATTAAGGGTTATTATCATTTCAGAAGAAGCTGACATAAAGTTCATAAAACTGTCTGAAAAGAAGCGACTGCTTATGGTGAATAAATACACATTTTCTCCAATTAAGCCCGGTAGATTCTACTGTTCGAAGAAAGCCAAGGGGTGCAAGGCCAAGATATTCCTGAGTTCTGATGAAACGACTGTTACTTTAGCGGATAACGACCATAACCATGAGCCTCCTCAGTACGCTGTGGTTGCTGGAGGATACTATGTTAAAGTGACTGCGTAGCTTTTTTTATTGTTGTACTGGCTGTTTTGAATTCCTTAGCTAAAGTAATTTATTAAATAACTGTTAGTTTAGATTGATCTCTGATTTTTAGGGTTCCGTAGCCAAATGGCAAAAACGGAACCCTTATAGATTCGTCATGTCCGTCCGTCCGTATGTCACAGCCGTTTTTGTCCGAAACTATAAGAGCTATAAAACTGAAATTTGGTAAGTAGATGTATTCCGTGAACCGCACTAGGATTTTATAAAAAATTTGAAAAAAAAATTAATTTAAAAACGGGAAATCAACGGACCTTATATATACGTTTGTTACCTTCTTAATATTTTTATAATCCAACGTATAAAAAAGGTTTGTGGATTTCATGTTGATTCTGATACTAGCCGACCCGCCGAAAGCTTTGGTTGCGTTTTTTACGTTAACTACGTAAACTTTATAAAATAAAGCCTTCCTCGATAAATGTAATATCAGCGCGATTAGCGCGCTCGATATATTCTTCAGCTTTATAGTATTGGTAGGTGTAACGTGTTCAATTTTAATTAAGGCCAAGCTTTTCATGCATTTATAAATAAGAAGGATTATGAGCTTGAGAATTCCATTTTTATTCATTACACCATTACACAGATTTACCCTTACGAAATAAACGTTCAAAATAAACTTATTGAGACTTATGCACATTAATATACGTATAAACATATAATTGAGAATTTAAATTAACATTACCAGCGGCATATTTCTCACCTATGGAGGTGAGCCATCCTAAAATATTTTGTGCATACACTGTTTATTTAAGGGTAATTATCATTTCAGAAGAAGCTGACATAAAGTTCATAAAACTGTCTGAAAACAAGCGACTGCTTATGGTGAATAAATACACATTTTCTCCAATGAATCCCGGTAGATTCTACTGTTCGAAGAAAGCCAAGGGATGCAAGGCCAAGATATTCCTGAGTTCTGATGAAACGACTGTTACTTTAGCGGATAACGACCATAACCATGAGCCTCCTCAGTACGCTGTGGTTGCTGGAGGATACTATGTTAAAGTGACTGCGTAGCTTTTTTTATTGTTGTACAAGGTGTTTTGAATTCCTTAGCTAAGGTAGTTTATTAAATAACTGTTAGTTTAGATTGATCTCTGATTTTTAGGGTTCCGTAGCCAAATGGCAAAAACGGAACCCTTATAGATTCGTCATGTCCGTCCGTCCGTATGTCACAGCCGTTTTTCTCCGAAACTATAAAACTGAAATTTGGTAAGTAGATGTATTCCGTGAACCGCACTAGGATTTTACAAAAAATTTGAAAAAAAAATTAATTTAAAAACGGGAAATCAACGGACCTTATATATACGTTTGTTACCTTCTTAATATTTTTATAATCCAACGTATAAAAAGGTTTGTGGATTTCATGTTGATTCTGATACTAGCCGACCCGCCGACAGCTTTGGTTGCGTTTTTTACGTGAACTACGTATACTTTATAAAATAAAGCCTTCCTCGATAAATGTAATATCAGCGCGATTAGCGCGCTCGATATATTCTTCAGCTTTATAGTATTGGTGGGTGTAACGTGTTCAATTTTAATTAAGGCCAAGCTTTTCATGCATTTATAAATAAGAAGGATTATGAGCTTGAGAATTACATTTTTATTCATTACACCATTACACAGATTTACCCTTACGAAATAAACGTTCAAAATAAACTTAATGAGGTTTATGCACATTAATATACGTATAAACATATAATTGAGAATTGAAATTAACATTACCAGCGGCATATTTCTCACCTATGGAGGTGAGCCATCCTAAAATATTTTGTGCATACATTGTTTATTTAAGGGTAATTATCATTTCAGAAGAAGCTGACATAAAGTTTATAAAACTGTCTGAAAACAAGCGACTGCTTATGGTGAATAATTACACATTTTCTCCAATGAAGCCCGGTAGATTCTACTGTTCGAAGAAAGCCAAGGGATGCAAGGCCAAGATATTCCTGAGTTCTGATGAAACGACTGTTACTTTAGCGGATAACGACCATAACCATGAGCCTCCTCAGTACGCTGTGGTTGCTGGAGGATACTATGTTAAAGTGACTGCGTAGCTTTTTTTATTGTTGTACTGGCTGTTTTGAATTCCTTAGCTAAGGTAGTTTATTAAATAACTATGGTTTAAAATCGAAGATTATTTATCTCTGAATTGTAATTGTAAAGATCGGGCCCGCGGGCCGGGTCAGCGATACAAAGTTTTTACAATTATGATCCTTTCTGAAA
The DNA here is from genome assembly GCA_963691955.1 of Chloroclystis v-ata. Lineage (NCBI taxonomy): Eukaryota > Metazoa > Arthropoda > Insecta > Lepidoptera > Geometridae > Chloroclystis > Chloroclystis v-ata. Next base: position 8,364,946 of record OY829898.1, on the reverse strand, counting down.
CGGACTATTGGATATTCTATAACAATCAGCCATAGTTTGTAAAATGTAATAACAACAGTTTTTACATTATGTTTGTATGGGTTTCATTCAGTTTTCTTGGAGAATTAGGAATTAGGTAGGTTAGGTACTAAATATAGCTTGTTTGTAAATCCAATAAATCAGGATATTCACCTCTAGCGTCAAAGGTTTAAAAAATAACCTATAAAAAATTACAAAAAGTATTATTTTCTTCAACAAAGAAAATTCATAGAACTTATTTATAACTTTTATTAACTCATACTAAACTTCTTACTTTCTCACCACCTACTCATTCTAACTTATTACTTGCATTGTCAATTAAACCCATTTTGTCTAAAACACAGCGTTTGCTTGTCCTTAACTTTCTTATCGACATTTGTGTTAGTTAGACAGTGACAGAGATATACTTTAATTAGTATAAAATAGTATTTTACTTTTATTTTGCCTTTTCTGTTCATTTTGTGTTTTTATATTAAGTATTTCATTGATGTTTTAGTTGCATATATATTTTACATTACAGGTATATCAGACCATTGCATAAAGTTTATTAAAATTTCTGACAAAAGACGTCTTCTGATGATCAACACCTTTACTTTTTCGCAAATGAGGCCTGGGAGATACTATTGTACCAATCGACCTAAATGTAAAGCTAAAGTATTTCTCAATGAGGAGCGCTCTGCTATCGAGTTAGACAATTTCGATCATAATCACGAGCCACCCGTTTACGTAGTATCATCAAATGGATATTATACAAAAATGAGTTAAACCTTTTACATAAAATAAAAAGTATAACATAAAACCTGATCTACAATTTAAAATATAATATAAACAAAAAGTTCATTCATATTTATGGTTTATGTGACTTAGTATCTAATAATTTATTATTTATAAACATCATAATCACCCCAATTATAAGTTCTAATAATTATAATACATTAGTAAAATTTATTTCTTTATATATACAATACAATACAATACATTACTCTTTATTGTACACAAAAACAAAAAAACACATAACAAAAAATAAAGTTACATAAAAAAGTGCAACAATGGGCGGCCTTATCACTTAGAGCGATCTCTTCCAGGCAACCTTTGGCATATATGTGCTTAAAAATACTGTAAAATTTGTTATATTATTATTTATTTGTGTGTATAATAAAATCATGATTTATTTTTATTTTTTGTGTTGTTTGAGGACTTGAGAAGTAGTCAAAGAAATGGATTTAAATGTGTAGGCAGTAACTTAAATTTTATTTAATTACCTAAGTAATAATTAACTATCATTAATCACATTGTTGCCAACTTGTACTTCGTCAGCGTGGTGAATTAGGGTCTAATCTCTCTAGTTAAGAGAGAAGTCCCTGTGTACTGTGTGCAGTGGGAACGTAAATAGTGGTTATTATGTAATCAAACTGTTTTCAGATGAAATGGACATAAAATTCATTAGAACTTCAGAGAAAATCCGTCTGCTAATGGTCAACAAATATACCTTCTATCAGATGAACCGCGGCAGATATTACTGTTCGAGAATAAAGAAGGGTTGCCGAGCGAAAATATACCTCAGTGCTGATGAGTCCACCGTGACCTTGGCTGAGAATGATCACAACCACGAGCCACCAACGTATACGTACTCCGCGTCTGGTTACTATGTTAAGATATAACAATCCACACATCTCATAACTAACTAACCGACCCGTCGATATCGTTGCGTTTTTTACGTTATCAATAAATAATTTTCTTAAATAATATGGAGATAAAAGTTAAAGTAATTATACGGAAGGAAAGCTTACTACTTAAAATGTAACTACGGAATTATTAATAAATCTATATTTTGTATTTCTTTAAAAATCTTTATTTATAAAATTACAAGTATTACAAGTATTTACGTTATGTCAATTTACCTATAACATGTAAGATATTCATTAAAAAATAGAGTATTTGTATCTTGTCGAGCTTATCAGTACTACGAATGCCATGTTGAATTATTCAGTAATATAAAGACATTATTTTCAGTAATCAATGAGATAAAGTTCATTTATATCTCCGACACAAAGCGTCTTCTCATGGTAAATAGGTTCACGTATTCGCCGACTAACCCCGGCAGGTACTACTGCTCGAAGAAGTCTAAGGGTTGCAAGTCAAGGGTGTTCCTTCGTGATGATCAAGAGTGCATTGTGAAATTTGCTGATATTAGACATAATCATACACCGCCTATATACAAAGTAACCGCTGATGGATATTATATCAAAATTTCATAGTTGGGCGCAGATTTTTTTTGAATTTTCTTCTCATTGCCTGGAATATATTATTTAAAAATAACTTGTACTTCTAGCTAGTTCGAGGCACATTTTGTAATTGTTGTGCATGTACAATAAAGTGTTAATTAAAATTATTAATATTATTTATGCGATATTATCTGGTGAATTATAGTTCAATCTCAATCTCGCCAGTGGCTACAAAGTGTTCGGCTGACTACTTAGTGTAAGTTTTTTATTAGCTATTGGTGTCCCACTCCTGGCTAAAGGAGTGTTAACGATTTATAATATCTTTATATCATTGATTGTTAATAAAGGTATTGGTTAATTAATTAAGCATTATCGGAGAATTATGCAATTTATTTAATTTATTCTTACTTTCTTTAAATACATTTCAGAATACCAATTTATACCGGGTCCTTATAAGAACAGACTTCTACTCTACCGCGGATTCACGTTTGCCCGCCAGCATTCAGATCGGAATTGGTACTGCTCCAAGAAAAAGACCGGATGCAAAGCGCGCATACGCATGGATGAGGGGACTATATTGTATGCGTTCACCGAGCACACGCATGAACCCACACATAGATATAAATCGTATGCGCTACCATTCCTAAGTCCTTTGGACGGTGGACAGGAATCTGGAAATACCACCAGCCCCGCCTCCGCTTTTCAAAAATGGAATTGATACCAATAAGTAGTCTTGTATGGGCTCATGATACAATCGTTTTAATCTAATATTGTATAGGTTTATATTTAATCTTATATTTTCACAAGCAAGAATACATTGGGACTATGAGGTAACCGCTATAACCTACAGCCTATATATCCTACACATTTTCAAATCGAACCAGCAGCGGTTCCTGAGATGAACTCTTTAGCTTTCTAATATTAGTATAGATAGATTATAAATAGTTAGGTATAATATTGATTGAACTAAGTTTTAAATATTAGTTAGTAAATAAATAGAAAACAATTTCCCAATATGCGTATTTTTGAGATATATATGATAAATAATTTATTTTTGTTATTAATATCAGTTGATTTAAATTTTAAAAGCTTAAATATATTTTAATCTGTTTGTACAAAACGTAGTCCTGCAAATACTTACAAATTTTTATCTGTTGTTTTAGGCACTCCTAAAAACACACGCATAAATAACGTTTTAAGAGAGAAGATTATTATGATGCACAAAAATCACAAGCCGATTAAAGAGATCGCGGATACTTTAGGTGTTGCTGTAAGTAATACAACATGGTTAAACAACTAACATTAACTTAACCTTAATCTTGCCGTAATAAAATGATAAATTTTGCTAATAAAAGAGATATTGACAACATCTGTGGCGCAGGGGTCAAAGGTCGTTTATGATGCTAGATGCGGGTTCGATTCCCGCCTAGGGATTCGCGAAACCTATTAACATAGTCCCACTTAAATATTGTTACCCGTTTCAAGTTCAAATATTGTTAAAATTATCTGTTACAGCGAAATACGGTTTACCTATGGATCCGTCGATGGAAAGAAGAGGGTAACCTGGACACTCGCAAAGCGGCCGGCAGACCCAGGAAAACGACTGCTTTTGAAGACCAGATAATCCTCCAATCGTATTGCCAAAACCTAAAAGTCACAGATATGGCTAAGGCCAATAACATATCCACAGCTAGTTTAAGGCGAAGGCTTAAGGAAGCTGGTTTGATGGTACATAAACCACTGCGGAAAAAAATTCGTAGTAAACAGTTTACGCATAATGTTTTCGATACACCTGACTCTATGTGTCAGCCAATGCAATCTAGTGCTTCTAATAATTTAGGACTTCCAGCAGAGTTAAACTCGCCGTTGGAAAATTTGGGATCTTCATAGATAAAATATGAATGCACAGAAATCTCGAGGGCTTATTATGTCATCACATTATTTAGGAAAAATCCTTGCTGTATAATATTTTAAATATTAGTAAAATTGTTCATTATTATCATTCCAATTTAAAGTAGTGTTTACTTACCTACACTTCTTTTGCGGCTATGTAGTAAATTGACTGTGGATTTTTGTAAATATACTTAGGTCATCCGTGTAATTTTATCTAACGAGCAATAAAGACCTTTTAAGATGTAGACTTTGAGTATCTTGAATACATTTCAGCAGCACTTGTTATGTGGAAGCACACTCGACTTTCATTCTTTCATTTTTAAGTAGCATGCTATTTTATATCGTCTTAATTATTTAATTACTATAAGGTTTATCTTATTACAGAGCCGTACTTCATACCCACGGGATACAAACACAAACTGTTGGTGCTCCATGGATATACTTTCTCCCAAAACCGTCAGAAGTACAAGAGACTTTGGTACTGTTCTCAGCGGAAGAACGGATGTAAAGCGAAGGTCATCATGGATAATAAAGGCGAATTCATACTGTCTATGGAAGGAAACCACTTTCATAGGAGACCTATTAAAAAAGGAAGTTCGCAATAATCTTAGTTTCAAAATTCTCGTTACAATTTTATAGCAACGAGAATTACTCATGTATTTACAAAGGAGTAAGGCCTCGGTCCCGAAACCAGCGGGCAGCGGGGCGGCGGCGGCGGCGGCGCGGGAGCGGCAGGATCTTATGCGTATTGTCAAATGGACCGGGTCTCGAAAACAGCGGCGCGGGGGCGGGCTACGAGCGGTGCACTCCAGTCGAGCGGTGACCGTACCGCGTTGCGCGTCTGCATTGTAGTATAGTGTTGTACTTTTTTTTGGACTGAATCTATTCGTACGGGTACTGTAAGAATAAATTATTTTTTATTCGTACGGGTACTGTATGAATAAATTATTTTTTATTCGTACGGGTACTTTATGAATAAATTATAATTATTAATACGGGTACCGGACAAACAATTTCTTATTATTCGTACATAAGTCGGACGAATTTCCTCGATCGATCATTTTAAACTTATAGATTTTTAATGAGGTTGAAAAACTACGTCGAATGCTGCCAACTGCGTGGAAATCGGTTCATTCATTCAATAGTTATTGCTCTTGATTATATTAAACTAGCTTTTTGCCCTTGGCTTTGCCTGCGTTTTATTAGATTTTCCCTTCTCCGGTTCTAAGCCGTTCTTGATTTATAAGTGGAGTAACTTACACGACTTTCTTTTATATACCTCTAAAACTTTTTGGATTAATTCCAGACACTAAATCACTCTTGATAGTTTCTAGAATATAGTCAAAAGTTTCTACACTCATTCTGGTGTAGTCGTAGAATTTATCGGGATTTTGTCTCTGTTCTTCATAATTTCGATAAAACTCGCCATTTAGTTTCCTTGCCCTATAGTAGGGATCCACTTCTTCTTTTCCCCACAATAAATCGAGCGTTAGGAATACATTTGAATCAAAAAGATGTTGTCGCCGAGACATTTCGTTTGCGAATGTCGACAACACAACCACGAACACAACACTACACCGCTACAGTGCCGCGCGATCTGCCCGCTGGTTTCGAGAACAGGTATGCGCTGCCCGCCCCTCTCCCGCGCCGCCGCCGCCGCCGCCCCGCTGCCCGCTGGTTTCGAGACTGAGGCCTTAAACACTCACGTTGAGAACCGCGCGCGATCGAAGAGACGGAGCATGGCAGAACGCTCACTCCTCCTGAGAAAGACTGAGACTGTTAACTTCATTGTAAAAACATGGATTATTCCCGTTGATATTAAATGATTCTTAGCTTAGTGTCAAACTTTTTTCTACTGATCATGTTTCATGTTAATGTTAACTTTCGCCATTGCAAAGTTCTAATATCGTTTGTAACTAATTATAAATACTGGCTGATTGCATCATTATCACATTCATATACTTAATGCATCTGAGCTTATACACTTTTACATTATTTTTAGTTAATTTAAAGTACCAATCTTTGCATAAAGTTCAAAAGGTTAAGTTAAGTAAAAACCTGAATGTACGAATATTCTACGTTCGGGTTTATTACTATTCTTAAACTATTCTCTAAATCTGCATCTGAACTGCGATGTTTACTTTATTTTATAGGAAAACTGTATTTACCATTATTACCATTTTAAATTGTGTAAAGTTTTATGCAACTCATCATTCAGCCATCGGATGTCCACTGCTGGACATAGTCCTCCCTTATTGATTTCCAGGTATTACGGCCGGATGCAACTTGCATCCACCGTGAACAGGCAGCTTTGACCAGATAGATCATCTGTAGGAACTATTTGTTGGTGGACGTCAACGCTACGTTCTTTCATTTAACCAAAAGAACGTAGCGTCGGTCTTTTAAAATAATGAAGTACAATAGTAAATTGCAAGTTTACCTTGAAACGAACACCTTAGTCTTATCAAATCTTTTCGATTATAACGTTGAAAAGGCAATCGAAATGTTGAGCGTTTGCTATGTACATATAATTATTTACACTCCGTAGTTTTTAAAACGAACACAGAATGCAATATTTTTATTAACAATGATTATTACTTGTTATCTTGGCGACCTTGGGTAAAACCACGATATATTTGTATATTTCCTGTAATCTTGCCATATTTGGTTTTGTGTTTTAAATACATTTGTTATGTTAACAATACGAACCACAATTCGAAGTAAATATGTTCCTCGGCAGTTGCATCTAAGGTCCATATTAGGCCTATGCACATTTTTGTGTATAAAGAAGTAGGTACGAGTATATTTATTTTATATAATAATTTAAGTTAAAGGTTCTATTATAAAAGTATTGAAGGGCCGGTGATTTCGTTTCATAAATACTAGCTAGATATTGAATCATACAGTTACTACAGTTGAAATATTATAGAAATATACACGTATTTTATGATATTATTTACATTATGGGGTTAAGTTTTAAACTGGTAAATGATAGAGCTTAATAGGACAAGTTTAAGTATTTAATAGTATTATTCTGAAAACAGGATTATGGATCTATACCTAATGTTGTTTATAGCAATATATAGTTGCATTATAAGCAACATTTACCATTAGTAAATGGTGTTTAAGAAGATGTCTGAATCATTTCGATAGTGCTTCAGTAAAGTTAATCTTTTTTAATGATAATGTTATGTTGTAGCTTACCTTTTTAATCCGATGAATACACTTTTGTGTACAAAAAGTTGTTTTATTTAACGTTGTCTCTTATCTTCTCATTACAAATGGTAAAATATGAAAAAATATACAATTTAGACAGATTTATATTTGCCTAGTGTGAAGCGAACTACACACTATAGTACTAGACTACTAGTCAAAGCCTGTATCATGGAAACCAGTTACGAATAACCCAACTAAATTGTTAATTCATACTCAAAAATATTTCTTCAAACATTTCGTATTAATTTTTGATATGATTAACTAAGTATTTTTTATTCAGATAACGTACCCGAATTCCTTCGTTACTATCGCCAATACAGAAGAGAATATCCTGAAAGATTTATCAGTCTTTCTCCAGATCCAGAAGTGCATGTGGATCCAGCTGAGAGAGTCAGTGATATTTTGAACAGTATTTTAAATACTAAGAAGTAAAAAAGACTCGATGCAGTAGATTTGGAGAGGAGAGAATGGAGAATTGGTTTTGTCCTTATGTTTAGAAGGATAGTTTTATAGTTCAGAGACAAATTGTAAACAATTGTATCATCTTTCGTCGTTATAATATTTCTGTAACTACTATGTTGCTATGTCACGATTCCCACAGCGATATATTGCTATGTAAAATTTTGTAAATAAGCTATGTAGCAACATAGCTTATTTACAAAACTTTGTTAAAACAGAAGAGGTCAGGTCAGACAAATAAACCTAACTGTTAGGCGATAGCGCCTATGCCCATAAAATATGTAATATAATGGAATAAAAAATAAAATGCCATTTTCTTTGTGTTTGTATTTTTTACAACCTGCATGAAATAAATATTTCTTTGGTCTTGTAAAAGATTATTTTATAAACTTTAGATTTATTTGATCACAGGAATAGAAGGCTTCAAAAAGTTAATTCTAAGCCAGTACCAAATAGAGCCTGAAAATCAAGATAAAAAGCCTAGAAAAAAAACACGGAAATCTCTTGAAAAACGCCACATAGAGGATGACGTGCACAAATTACAGCAAAAGGACGGAGACAAGAAATTGAAATATTGTAGTCGATGCTTCAAAGAAAATTTAGAAAAAAATGGCCTAGAATATGCTCAGTCCAAAACCGAACAAATTAACACTTGCTGCTATGTTTGTCCAAACCAACCGTATTTGTGCTCGAAATGTTTCAACTACATTCATTCTGATACTATAGTCATTAATTAGATTGATTTACTGTTCGTTGTTTCGTTTAATAAAAGATCTATGTATCTACCTCAATTAGGACACAAGTATAATTTAATTTATACGATTATTGAATAGCAACAACGTGGCTACACCCAGATATCTCCTAATTGTCATACATTGTCATAATTTCCTCAAGATTTCTTATAAAGTTATATATTTTTGGAACATTATACGTACTTAGTACTTTGCGTAATTTTCGTGTGATTTAGTGAGAGCTAAACACGTGTGTGAACGATTAGTTTTGAACTATTTTTTATGTGTATAAGTAAATACAAAGTATGTAAGTAAATACCTACTGACAGTGTTGGTTTTATTTGAAGTCTTCATTGTACTTTAGAACTTAATTAGGAACAATGCTAAGACTTTAAGTCTGTAGTATCTGCATTTTTTAAATAAATAAATAAATAATAATAAATAATTTATTAGTATTTCATTGTACTTACTATATAACTTAATTTTATTGGCAGTAATGTAGATAATGGCAGTAATAGTAGAAGTAGCCATTCAGTAGTCAAACGTTTCTACTATTATTTTAGTCAATTATTATTAACTGGGCACTGCATTACAATTTTAATTATATATAGATTTGAAAGAATCATTATTTAACAATATATGTAGTTGCGGAGTTCTGGTCTAACCTTCCATTATTTTCCCATAGGTTTCTCCCACGAAGATTTTAAAGAAATAACCATAACTGGAAATCGAAAGATCATCATGTATAAGAACCACACGTATTCTTTCCATGGGGCTGAACGACGTTATCTTGTATGTTCGAGAAGGAAGAGTGCTAATTGCCGAGCGAGTATGAAGTTCAATACTAGTGGAAAGATGACCTTCAGTAATACATACCATACACATCCGCCTCCTAAATATATTCTTACTTCTGATGGAACACATATTAAAGTGTTATAAATTTTAGATTTATCATTTTTATCTTCTTTTATGTACACATCGAACAATAATGATAAATACTATCGCTGTTGAATAGATAAATAAACCTGTAATAAATATCGACTGAACTAGATTTCCTATTGTATTTTATTAAAAACTATATGAATTAAATTAACTTCTGACGTGTAGTATTGAAGCCCACTATTCTGTTAAGGGTGATAACCGCAAGAGAAGAATTTTCTCACCCTGCAAATTCATACATTTTGAACTCACAAAATATACCAACGACATTAACCTACAAAGGAACAATGCTAAGACTTTAAACCTGTAGTACCTGTATTTATTAGTATTTCATTGTACTCCAGCGAAGCCAGATTGACTATCGATTTATCGAAGTGTTGAAGTGTTTCTATAGAAACGCCACCATATCCGTCTGAGTACAAGAACAGAGTTCGGGGCTTATACCCTTAAAAAGGGGCGTAAGACAGGGAGACGTTTTGTCTCCGAAAGTATTTACTGCCTCTTTGAAAGACTCCTTCAAACTTCTGGATTGGAAAGGATTGGGCATCAATATCAATACATCACTTACCTTCGATTCGCAGACGATATCGTAGTCATGGCATACTCGATGGAAGAACTCGGCACAATGCTCGAAGGCCTCAATCGAGTCTCCTAACGGGTTGGTCTCAAAATGAACATGGATAAGACGAAAGTCCTAAACGGATCTACGGATCCTAAACGTGGTGCTTCACTATCGGCCTCATCAACAGACTCAGAGTCGTTCAAAGGGCTATGGAGTAGGGGTGTAACGGAGCTTCGATTACGGTTCCGTTCATTTGGAACTTCCGATTATTATTACACTTTCAGTTCCGATTTCAGTTCTGATACTTTTATATAGGATGTTAATCGAAAATCGGACGACTTTTCTACTATTGTTTTAGTCATTTATTATTAACTGGGCAGCACTGTATTCCAATTTTTATTGTATTTTGATTTTTAAACAATATAGTTGCGGAGTTCTGGTCTAACCTTCCATTATTTGTCCATAGGTTTCTCCCACGAAGGTTTTAAAGAAATAACCATATCTCGAAATCGAAAGATCATCATGTATAAGAACCACACATATTCTTTCCTTGGGACTGAGGGACGTTATCTTGTATGTTCGAGGAAGAGGAGTGCTAATTGCCGAGCGAGTATGAGGTTCAACACTAGTGGAGAGATGACCTTCTGTGATACACACCATACACACCCGCCTCCTAAATATGTTCTTACTTCTGATGGAACACATATTAAAGTGTCATAAATTTTAGTTTTCTCATTTTTATCCTCTTTTAGACAAATTTTATGTACACATCGAACAATAATTATTATATACTATCGCTGTTGGATTACCAAATAGATAAATAAATCTTTAATAAATATCGACTGAACTAGATTTCCTAGTGTATTTTATTGAAAACTATATGAATTTAATTAAATTCCGACGTGTAGTAGTGAAGCCCACTGTTCTGTCAAGGGTGATAACCGCAAGAGAAGAATCTTCTCACCCTGCAAATTCATAAGTATATTTTAAACCCACAAAATATACCAACGACATGAACCTGCAAAGGAACAATGCCAAGATAAATCTTTAGTACCTAACCTAGTATTTAAATAAATAAATAAAATAAATATTGCTGGAAAATTCACACACTAAGATTTAGCTCCGTGGTAAGCTCGCATATTATAAGTATTTCATTGTACTTACGTTATAACTTAATTTTATTGGCAGTAATGAAGAAGTAGCTATTCAGTATTTAATTAGTAAAGACTTTTCTACTATTGTTTTAGTAATTTATGATTACATGTAATGGAAAGGAAAAGCAGTGAAATTTTAATTGAATTTAGATTTTTAAACATTCTTTTAAATAATATAGTTACGGAATTCTGGTCTAACCTTCGAATATTTGTCCAAAGGTTTCTCCCACGAAGATTTTAAAGAAATAACCATAACTGGAAATCGAAAGATCATCATGTATAAGAACCACACGTATTCTTTCGTTGGGACTGAGCGATGACGTTATCTTGTATGTTCGAGGAAGAAGAGTGCTAATTGCCGAGCGAGTATGAGGTTCAACACTAGTGGAGAGATGACCTTCTGTGATACACACCATACACATCCGCCTCCTAAATATGTTCTTACTTCTGATGGAAGACATATTAAAGTGTTTTAAATTTTAGTTTTATCATTTTTATCTTCTTTTATGTACACATCAAACAATAATGATATATATTATCGCAATTTTAATTGTATTTAGATTTTTAAACATTCTTTTAATAATATAGTTGCGGAATTCTGGTCTAACCTTCCATTATTTGTCAAAAGGTTTCTCTCACGAAGGTTTTGAAGAAATAACCTTATCTGGAAATCGAAAGATCATCATGTTTAAGAACCACACGTATTCTTTCCTTGGGGCTGAGCGACGTTATCTTGTATGTTCGAGGAAGAAGAGTGCTAATTGCCGAGCGAGTATGATGTTCAACACTAGTGGAAAGATGACCTTCAGTAATACATACCATACTCACCCGCCTCCTAAATATGTTCTAATTTCTGATGGAACACATATTAAAGTGTCATAAATTTTAGATTTAATCATTTTAATCCTCTTGTTTGTTGTGTTTTTTTTTTGTTTTTGTGGTGTGCAATAATGAATATTGTATTGTATTGAAGCCCACGACTATTCTGTCAAGGGTGATAAATGCCAGAGAAGAATCTTCTCACCCTGCAAATTTATATATTTTGAACCCACAAAATATACCAACAACATGAAACTGCAAAGAACAATGCTAAGACTTTAAGTCTTTAGTACCAGCTTACACAAAATTGTTTTAAATTTTGTCCTTGTATAGTTTTCCAATATTAGAAATAGGATCAACTCGCTGACTTTTTCCAAGTTCGAATCCTGTTTTTGAATTAATCTACGTCATGTACACAACAGGATTATTTTGAATTTATATTTTCAGACGCATTCCATATTCTTAAAATACGCGGCAGAGACGTGGGTTGGTACAAAAACCATACGTTTTCCTTCGTTGGTCCCAAGAACTCAAGAAGATATCTCTCCTGTTCCAAGAAAACTGCTTTAAAATGTCCCGCGAGGTTAAAACTGGATAAATTTGGGAACTTGGTAGAGGTTTATGGAGATCATAACCACCCACCAAAACAGCTCCTTTATTTGGGAAACGGAAATTATCATTATTAGGTCTAACCAATGTACTATCCAACACTGAACTAGTTTTTCAAATTGGACTAGCGGTTCCTGAGATAAGTGCGTTCAAACAAACAAACTCTTCAGCATTATAATAGTATTGATTAGGAAGTGTTTAAATTTTGTATATGTATTTTGTGTCCCCGTGTTAGTAAATTTATTCTTTTAAGAAATTACATAAATTATCGTTAACCTGAAACCGAAATTATTACTGCTAATGCATAGAGTTGTATTAAGATTATTTTATATTAAGATTCAAAACAAAAATCAAGCGACATAAAAATAACAATACTTGTGAAAATATAACAATACTTGTGTTACGAAGTGATATACGGTATTTTTTCTTAATGCATTACCTACTTTGTTACTAAATTTATTTAGTAGCTCATACTGTTATATTTTACTATTTGTTTCATTTTCGTGTGCATATTAAATAAATAAACTGTTAAGAAAATTTCTATCGCAACTAACTTTACCAATAATTTCAGTAATAGCAATTTTCAAACGGTTACTAGCATCGCTCGCCACCACATCAACCGTCACCACAGAATCCGACGATTTCTTAAACCTAGGATCTGTCAAAGAAGCTCTAGAGACCATACCTACACAGACAGACAGACATGCAGCCCTTGGAAATTTATATACGGATATAAGTAGAATGAACATTAACGACCAGTCTAACTTCAATCTTCCTGTCGTACAACAAAAAACACTGACGAGAAAAGTAAAAGAACTTTTTCCAGCTATGTACGAATCTGTTCTCAAGAAAAATGTTGAGAAGGCAGGGAAGTCTTTGAGTGAATCGGAGCTTATGAGGGTTACTTATGAAACTATCATTTACGTCGTTATGTCGCTGAGGCCTGAAGAATCTATCAATTTATAATTAACTAGCGACACGCCACGCTTCAACTCGGCCTTCGTCTACATATACTTTAAACTCTCTTTTGTATTAGATGTAGGTCTATGTATTTTATATAATAATTCCCATTTTAACACCACCGTCCAGTAAAATTCTGCAGTTTTTCTTTCCATCCTCAGGTTGTCTGGAAGAAATTGCTTTACCGCCCATTACGCATACTTTTTTTTTGTAGTTTTTAAGTTCTTATGTAAATATTTATTATTGGTGTGTGTAATAAAAAGTATAATAATATTTCATTTATTAAGTGGTATGGATAACTATTAATATCGTAGTTGGTAAATAATATTATTAACGTGATGTATATTTAATAACAAATAAGAATTTATTTCAGGCAGTTCGATTGAATTAATCAAAATGAACGGGCGAACAATGATCCTATATGAACAGTACACTTTTTCTAAATCCGGTGCTTCACAACACAAGTACTACACCTGCTCGAAGAAGTCGGTGCTTGGCTGTAAGGCGAGGATTAACTTTAATCAGGATTGGAGTATCAAAATGATGATGAATGAGCACATCCATGCGCCGCCAAAGTTGTTGAAGACCGCCGATGGCACGTATGTGTCGATTTAGGGCTTTAGCGCATTAAATACCTTCTCTCGGTGCAGCTCGCAGGGATGAGCCACCAGACTCCTATTTTTATTATACATATCAGAATACCCAGACACTCGGAACAAATATCTGCAGATCGTACAAACAGACGTCGCAAGCAGACCTTCGCCCGCTGCGCCACAGAGGTCGTCAAAGTATAAGTCAATATAATATTTTATATTTTACATATAAGTATTTTATGTACTTGTCAACACTACTGTTTTTATTTCAATATTCTTTGTCCCAGATGTTATACATCGAAAAAAGAATACCATCCGTGTTACGATAATGACCAATGAATCTGTGATAAGGGTTGATATTATGATAATGAGTATTGTTATTTCAGTGATCGGCGAAAATATGAAATTTATTACATTAGATGGACGGGCACATGGTACCATGCTATTAATTGGTAAATACACATTCTCAAAACAAGGTAATGGTCTTAATTATTACTGTTCCAAAAGAAAATCTTCTTGCAAAGCTAGAATAAGTTTTTATAAAGACTGGAAGGTTAAAAAATCATATTTTGAACATAATCATCGTCCACCATTTCTTTTTATTACCCCGTCTGGGGAATATTTCAATCGTAAATAATATTATCAATGAAAAGATATAAAGTTTGTGAGCGAGGTTTTGGGTTAAACTCTAGTGATTCGATTTTGTCTTTCTACTATTAATTATGACATTTTGAGGCCATTATCCTACCGATATTCACGGAAAGATGTGTTTTCATACTACGATGAAAATTTTCCAATATACTGACAATTGATTATTTAATCAATAATTTTTGTGAAAGTCGATTCCTTAGTTTGAGAAGCAAGTAATGCGTCTGTTTCTTAATAAATGTGTCGAATACTATTATTTGTTGGTCACTTTCCCATTTCATAACCGCGTTTTTGTTTCGGTAAGTTTCACCCAATGATTTTATCATACAAAATCCTCGTTGGTAACTGACGCTGTTTTCGGTTTTCAGGTTTCCATGTTTACTATTCGTTTAAGGGGAAACCAGTTATTATAAAAGATAATCAACGCTTTCATATACAAGGAGGTAGCAAAAATAAGTTTTATTGTTGTAAAAAAAGGTTCGGCTGTAAAGCGAAGTTGTATTACGATGGATCACGAGTTTTTATGGTGTGCAGGGATCATAACCATCAATATTCCATAAATGTGAATTGAAAGCTTTGGATACCACCCAATAAATATTAAGAAATACGGACTGACTAACTGTAAAACATTATACTGTAATTATAAAATTCACTGTAAAATGTTTTGTATTTTTATATGTATATGTATTTTTTATATTATATGTAAATTTATGAGGAATAAATTTACTTAACACTCAAAACCCTGGGTTTTTAGTAAAGCACTTTTACTTATTAAGTACCTACCTATTTATTTTGCATGTACATAAATAAATGTGTTCTCTTATTATTCTAAGCATTCGAAACAAAGCATAGCTTATTCATTTTTATTTTCAGATATCAGCTATGTCTTCGAGTTTATGGAAACCAAACGTGGTCGGCAACTAATTTTCCAAAATTACTCATACACCAGATTCAGCCTCACAAACATCTACGATTGCACCAGCAAAAAAATCAAACTATGCAGTGCTCAAGTTTTGCTCGACTACAACAAAGTAATTATGATATCCACCAAACATAATCACTTGCCGCCATTGCTATTTCGAAATGAAAAAGGATCCTTAGTAGAGGGTAATATAACAAAACACTATTCTAAACCTTTAAAAAGATGTAAACCTACATTAGGGCCTAAAGCCAGTCGTCAACAAGTGGATTCTTTAGTAGCAAGTATAATGCAAGAAATGGAATTTCGCAACCAACAATCGGTCAACCCTGACTTTGAGCTTAATGCTCCAGAAAACGATAACGATGCTACCGAAACAACAAATCAAACAGTGTTAGAACCATTGGCAAAACTTGTGTCAGAAACCACGACACCGACCCCGGAGTCGGCTCCGTCGTCACAGCCTCAGGAGCCCGGGACTTCTAGAGTTATTCCAGAGACTCAGACTCAAACGCCAGTTTTACTGCAAAATATAATCGAAACTAAATCATCCCAAGAACCCCAAACACATCAAAATGCATTCGCTTCATATGTCTATGAAAACGCTAAAAACAGAGATAAATATCTCTCTGAATTGATGAATAAATCCTCAGAAGTCAAACCACCTCTAGTAAGTTCTACAAAAGCATTAAAAAGCGAACTTCTTAATATTATGCCACTAACACCAAAGTCAACAAATCAGCTTACAAAAGCAAATCCTGTCACAGCGCCAATTGCAAAGGATATCACTGTAAAACAAGAACCTAACGTTTTCAGTCCCAATCCACTATTCTTAGTTATACCCCAAAGTGAAACTGGGCCTAACCAAATCATAATACACCCTCCCCAGACTACAAGTGGTATTATGTATAATAACAAAATTTTGTTTTCACCAGCTAAAATTGACAGTAACATAGAGGTTAATACAAGTAATCCTCTAATAGTACAACCAAAAAAGAGTGAACCGTATTTATTAGGTGGAAACATTATAAATAAAGATGGCAATATTGTCAAAACAAACAAGATGTTTCTAGTTGTGCGCAATAATCTGGCACCCGTTAAACAAAATGAATCAGGTGCACTTCCTCAATGTGAACCGGGTATTTTACATGATAAAACTCCAAATAAAATGTTTATACTAGTTCATAACAAAAGTGAAAATAATAATCCATTACTACCTAATACCGACAGTCACACTCGTGAAAACGTAATTTTACCTGTTTCAAGAAACAACGTGGCCATTACTGATGCTTCTAAAAACTCGCATAACACATATTTTACTACTACGAACGTTCTTAAAACACCGATTCCTATAGCAACTACAAATAGTGATTTTCTTCCGCAAAATGCCGAGAGTATGCAAATGTTTTTAAGCAAAAACAATATGGAAACGAAAAATTCGAATGTTGCCACCAGTGAAAGGTCAAATTCATACATTTCAAATATATCTGAACCTATGCACATGATAAGCAGCACTCCTATAAATATGAGCACGCCTATCCCATTCAAAGTTAAAGTTGAAAGAGGCACTATGACCACGTCTACTAGCTCACAGTTGCATTATCCGAAAAGAATTGATGTAGGTGTTTTACGTAAAAAAGCGCCATCGATCACGCTTGTGAACAACAATGGTATATGGGCCAGTAAAACTACTCAGACTCCGACCGAAAGAATGCCGTCGCAAACTGAGATGTCAGATTTCACCCAAATAACAGAGCCATCCAATATTAAATCAGAAATTTCCGAAGCTCTGCAATTACAAAATGCATTAGTGTCTGGCAACCTTCAAACAGGTATACCGAAAAAGGCCATGACAACTAATACAACGCGTAAAGGTAACCTGCAAAAACAGTTTGTCGATAGAGGTGTTGAAACAGACGATTTTCTAAATAATAACCCTTTTTCGAACACTGTAACTACAACTACTGATACAAATTCTAATCAAATAATACCAATTAAATCTGAAACATTTGTGTCAAGTAATGATACTACCGTACCATCTGATACTACAGAGCAGGAATCAGCGACCGGTGCTGAAATATTGTTTTCGGTTCCGCACAATAACCAACCATTTGTTGGTGAAAAAACATTCAACGAATTGTCATTCATAAAAAATGAACTTGATGAAACTTTTGATAATCAAGTAGAAGACACAGAAGAAAATCAACCTAAGATTTCTGGTCAAAGAAAGATACAAGATGAAATAGTTAAAGAAAGTAACATTTCACCCGCGGCACTTACCACTAATGAACTGTCTAATATGTGCTTTGACTGGGTTGTGCCCAAAAGCAAAGAAGAAACTCATACAAACGAGACAAAGGACTTAAAGCTGCCAACTGGGAACGTGTGTTATAATGAATGGGAAAATACACTTGAAGTTCCAATTTCAGTATCAATGATACCACTGCCCGATGAACAACCTCCACAAAAACCATCTACATCTAATGTAGCTAACACTATAAAGGTTGATGAAAGTGGTTCGATTCCAAAAGAAATGCAACCGTTGGTGATGATCGAAAGACTGACTATAAAACGAAAGGTTGGACCTTTTAAATTTAGTGTACCACCAAAGAAACGTCATTATCAACCTTAGAAGTGTACGTACTACTAAAAAACTTTAAGATATTTAATCTCTTAATGTAACTACTATCCAGTGTTTTAGTTTTCTAATATTAATAGTCACTTTCAGACAAAATGTCTGTTAATTTTTAATCATATTTCATTAAGGATAAAAGCAAAAATATTCTGACCTAGTTTTAACTTTACAATGCTTTATAAAATACTAGCTTCCGCCAGCGGCTTCGCCCGCGTGGAAATAAAAAGTAGCCTATGTTCTTTCTCAGGGTCTAAAGATTGTTTGTACCAAATTTCATCAAAATCGGTTGAGAGGTTTAGGCGGGAAAGCGTAACAGACAGACAGACAGACAGACATAGTTACTTTCGCATTTATAATATTAGTAAGGATAAAGCAAATATAATATTGGTATAATCTATAAGTACGACAATCGTCTAAATTATACGGCCTTTTACGGGGCTATGTGTTGTTCTTCCAACAATATATCTTATTCATTATAATAATTCAATTATTTTCAAAAGAAAATACATGATCTCAAAAATGTTTTCCACTATTCATACTATGAGTTTAGAGCTTAGATTTTACAGTTAGTGTGTGTCGATCGATACCATATTATTAAATTATTAGTCAAAGATACTACTTATGATTACGAATAATCTTTGTTTATTATGTTTCTAAATGTGAATTTGGCATTCCTTGTATTAGATTTAATCTATAATACTCGTAAGTTGGTGTTTTTTGTAGGAGTTTGTGATATTATAAACATTTTTCATTAACTGTATTCTTGCTAAATTAAGCATATATTTTTATACTATTGGAATTATATATTCTTCAAAATTTTGTATTACCTACTAGTCATTTAAAAATAATCGTAAGATTGTCAAATTAACTTAGTTAATAACATAATAATCAAAATGAGTCGAAGATAGTGCGTAGTGATATTACTAGTAAGTATAAGTTAGTTCAGTTTTTTTATTAAAAAAAATACTTATGACTGTTGTCGCTTAAATTATCCGCCTATTTGTATTTAATGCGAAATGAGTGACGTCATCATAAAGAAAAACTAAGGAACCTTATAAAAGATGGTTACTTCAAGGTTAGTTGACTAGCTTTCCGCCCTGCGGCTTCGCCCGTGTCTTACACTTTCCCGCAATTTTTTATTTGCTATAAACCTCACACAGCCTGAAACCTTTCCAACGAATGCAAAATTGTGGAAATCGGTTCGTGCGTTCTGGGGTTATAGCGTCAGGAAGGAAAACCTGACTTATTTTTATAAAGTAGAAGACTACAACATAAATTATTCGGAACTAAGAAATTAATTATTAATATATTTCGTTATGTAAATACAAATAATTTATTTTTGTTTTTTTACCTGGTTGAATAAGAATATGTCTGTAATGTATGGCGGATTAACACAGAATTCGGCAGCAAAATCTATGTATTCCCGCCCCGTCAACGTTAATCCATAGATAATGATTGTATCAGTAGTCTAGAACTTAATGGCTTCACACTTTTTATAAGCCTTTTTTATAAGCGTAAGTATCGATTTTGTAACTTATTTACTGCCGCCCTCAGAGATGACATTTCGCACTTAAACGTTTCCACTTTTGTCAAAATGTGAAAATAGAATTTAGTGGCTGATGGCACATGTCTCAGTGCGGCATTTATACTCAAAAATACATACCTATATAAGAAATTTTACTCTAGTTATAGCACTTTTCTTACTTAGTAAGCAGTTACCTAATGTGTAAAGTAACTGCAGTGTAATCACTGTAATCTGACTTTTAACCGCCTATTTTATATCTAAATAATTAAAGTAGATTACCATACAAGACACCGTGTGTTTCTCTTAGTTTTTCCTTTACAGGCTAACACAAATATATAATTTGTACATTTGACTTTAAATTAGGTACTTGTAGTTAGAAGGTAGAGGTTTAGGCCTGTTTTTCTTATTAAGAGAAAGCAAAATATTATGAAGGTACTTTCACAAAAAGTTACCTCTTAGTAAGAATAAAATCTTAAAGTATATTATGTATTAGTAGTTATTACTTCTTAATCTTAGTTTGTGATTTTAAGATACTACTAGCGCCATCTATCGAACTCTTTTGCAATCTTAAATTTGGTTGCCACATCTTACCTAAAACTTAAACAATTATGCAAATTATATGGAATAAAATAGAGCGGATAAAATAAGACATATATTATTTATAATCCTACAACTAACCAGGATAACTAACAAATAATTGTCAAAATTTTAATGTTTTTAGTGATCGCTATTTTGGCAATCCTTTCAAAAAGAATGGAACGTTAACTTGCGCATGGCCAATACTACAGTCACTGTCATTTCAAATGTCACTTTCAACTATCCCATTGTTTTTGTTTCATTGAACAAACTAAAAACAATACTGTGTTTCTGTGAAAACTCTCATAATTTTGTTCAAAGATATTTATTTAGAAATAATTTAAGTAAGAGAACAAAACCAAATGCCTTGTGGGTACAGTGTTAATCGTAATTTTCCCCAAGAAATTAAAGACATAACCTGAGTAAGTTTTATCAACAATAAACACAGGCATAATAAGTTGTTTTTACTTTCACAACTTCTTATAAGTAACTGTTAATTAGTGTAGACATGTAGAAATAAATACTTATGGTAAGTAAACCGATATTTAGTAGCAAAAGCTGAGTTAAGATTATGTACTTTTACACTGATATTAAGAATTTGTAAACACCTACACAAGTCATTTGTTTGTTTATGACCTAGTTTTGGAAAGGAAACGGGAGGTACTTAATATAAAGAATTTTCAGAGTAAATACTTTTTAGTTTCTCTATCAGACATGTAATCTAATGTTTTTATTTCAGTGAAGTTCATGACATCACAAGATGGTGATAAGTTGATAAAGCTGGGTGATTTTACATTTAAAAGATCGGGGAACAATGTTGATGATTGCTGTTGGACATGCTACACACACGGTGGAAATGGCTGCCCTGCTAAAGCATACACAGAGTTTGGTAGACTGGTGTATGCAAAGAATACACACAGTCATCCACCTACAGAGTTTTTTGTCTAATTAGTTTCAAGTTACTTATTTAAAATATTGCAGATTCTGAATTGAAACTGTAATATTTGCTGTCATGCTTCATCTATGAGGGGTTAAATTTATTTCCCCGTGCTCTTATAAACAGTAGATAAATAGTTTAAACACATTTAGATGATAACATTATAAGTTAAATTTTTTAAAATAAACTTGCTATGTAGGGTTTTCCAAAAAAAAATTAAACTTGAAATTAAACGAAATATTATAATACCATTAGAATTATTAAATAACACTCACTTCTCAAAAATCTCTGTTATTTTGGTACTTTTGCACTTATTTTGATGTTTTTTGTCTTTAAAATGTATCTTCAAGTGTTTTAAGTACATACTTAGTTACATACATCTAATTGAGAGTATAAAACTTTTTCTGGTAAGATTTGATTGTACTGTGTCTTTAGTCTTTTATGAAGGTATTATTTCATGATAGGTGCTAATGTTGTGATATTGAGTAAATCTTGATCTCTTATTGTGTCTTGCCAACTTTTTAAATTATAAGTACAAACATTTTATTGCACTTGTATTCAAATAAATTCTTGATTAAAAGAACAACAATGATTTATTAGAATATACACCATGTTTATCTAATGATATCAGATATCCCATAAGCCTCAAACTTACCGCAGTGCTACATGTGGCATAAGTAAATTTATTTGATAAATTTGATAAAATTTTGGTTGCAATTCTCATTAAAAGTTTTTGGTCTCAATACTTCTTATCCATTGCTATTCTTTAAAATATAATTATCTAAGACATTATCTTAATTTAATTTAATAATCGCATGCGATAAATAGTTTTGTATACTGGTAAAGCATAAGCCTAACCTACAATATATTTGCAGGATTTAAACCGAAACTGAAGCGAGCTGTGGGCCTTGACGGTGCATTTTTCACACAATCCATGCGCGGTAAACCCTTAATTGTATACAACCACTATTCTTACTGCAAGCATTCTGTTAGAAACGGCATTTCTCGCTGGACATGCTCCACACACTCGTATAAATGTTGCAAAGCAGTCGTGAAGACCAAGGGATCCCATATCATTGAGGTGAAAGGTCAGCACAATCACGACGCCTCAGATCTACTCATCAATAAGGGGAGACCGATGTACTACAAGTATAATAGCTCTCTGTCTGATATAATTTTGGATAAGACTTGTGACGTTATTTTGCCATAGATGTCTGCATTTATCTATAGTTATACTATCAGTACTATAACAGATTACTACACGAAATTAACCTTTAAAGTACCTACTTAGGTTCTGAACGCAACATATGGAACGAGTGATGTAAGGGGAAATTTAACCGATTATAATATAGGCTAGATTGCTAGTGAAAATAACATACATTATCAGGTTAGTTACAAGTTAGTAAGGATCTAGAAAAAATCTATGCGAAATTATGCAATAGAATCTCTTTAGTGTTAATGTATGCGTAACTGTGCCGTGCAATACGATTTTTAGTATTAATTAATCGATTTTCAAGAAGATTCTTCCTATGGTTCGTTAAGGTATACGCCTAGACTTGTATTTTATTTTATCTTCATAGTAAATTCGATTTTTTTACCTTTCTAGTCCAGCTAGTCTAGCTTATTACTTAATTCGTTCTATTAATGATTGCCTATGAGGTGTTCAAGCAATATACTTATTTTCTTAAGGCTGCCCAATCATATCATTTATGTTGGTTGTAGTTTTTATAATCTAAGTAGAAAAAACCTTTTGAAACTGCTTCGTGTTTCAATGTCATTAGATATTTGAATACAGAGGTACTTAATACATATGAATTGCTTTACATCATTTAGCAAGTTTTATTATACTTATTTATTTTTACAATTGAGGAGTTGTCATTTTCTTTAGTTAATGTGTAAAGGTGTTTTATATGTTTAATAGATTTTTTTAAATCTAGTCATTATAATAATAGGGACAAATAATTTATTTTTATAAACTGCCAAATGTATTTAAGTTACCAAATTATAGTTTTAATTATATATGTTTTCGTATTGTAGATGCTTTAAGTGAGTATCTAAGTCAATAAGTTAAGGAAATAATCATCCAAATCCTAGTCATCTACGTTTGTACCAAAATTTTTTTGTCTCAAATGGCTTGTTTTCACTATGTTCTCATGTAGTAGTATATGGGCGTAGAGTTGTTCAATAAATAACTAAAGAAAAATTCTGTTTATTTCTTATAAGAAGTATAAAATAACCAGTTTACCCCATACGATAACTGTTTTACTTAACTGCTAAAATACCTACTAAAAATCTGGAATCACTTACACTTTGAAAACTATACCTAATATTATTTTCTATGCAATGCATGAATAAGCAGCCAAGTGCGTGTCGGACGCCCATGAAGGCTTCCGCAGCAGTTATTTAGTAGTCGTGCGTGACATACGGACGGACGGACGGACAGACATGACGAATCTATAAGGGTCCCGTATTTTTGTCACGGAACTCTAAAAACGATGTAAAGACACGGGTTATCATACCTAGGTATAACCTATATCCTAACCTACACCCAAGACAGGCTTAAAGCTTACCACGTGGCTAGATATTGCTGTGTGAATTGTCAAGCAATATTTATTTATGACACCCTTTCTACGCTACATCTTCATTCATGATCGGCAGACACGGAGACTTTATTTAACTTCAAACCCTTGGTAGAGCCAGTGAGGCTATCAGCTACGATTGAAATCATAAAAACAGTGAAATTCGAAACTAATACGGAACTCTAATAGGATTAAAAACGACTCGAAATTGTTTTCGTATTTCATGCCCTTTTGTTTGTTACACAGACCTCGCCGAAGAAAAAATTGTAGCAAAAGCTGTAGCATGGTGTCCCGTGTGTGGCGACCAATCCAGCGGCATTCACTACGGGGTATACACATGTGAGTCCTGCAAATCCTTCTTCAAGAGATCCATCGTGTTGCAAAAGGCTCAGGAGTACAGGTGTGCGAAGGGGACGGGACGATGCTTGGTCAACTTGAAAAGGCGTACTATCTGCAGGTACTGCCGATACGCAAAGTGCTTGAAAGTCGGTATGCAAGCTGATAAAGTCAAGTGTTTAACTGAGCCTTGGTTAAGTATGTAATTATTTTTACCATGTAAAGTACCTACGAGTGCATACTTCGATGTGAAAGTATGTATTATAATCTTAAAGAATTTGCTAAGTTTGTTGGTTGAGGTTATTTTGGTTGTTTTTTTTTGTAATTAGTAAAGAAAGGAATTATGGTACTATATAATTTTCTAAAACGATCTATGTAAATAGTAAGTATTTAGAACATTTATGATGTTACTTAGTTTTAAATGAATAATTATAATTGTAATAATTATTATGTATGTTTTATAATATTTTTGAAGTATAATAAAAATGACTGCCAATATTTCTATAGTTATGTTGGAAGTTAGGAATCAAAATATATTACTTAGGTATAAGTTAGGTAGGTACTTATATGAATTTGCGCAATTATGAGTACATAATCAGCTGTATAATATAATAAGTTGACACAATAAATGCATTTTATTTAATAGTTCTTTCTTATTGTAAACCCATCTGTCATTATGTTTTAACTTAGAAACAAAACAGAAATAGCTATAAGGTAGTAGTTTTTATAGAGCTAGAACATATAACAATTATCTAGTTACAAAACTAACGCTGTTAACATACATAAATCAGCCGAATAAAATCTGCAGAACCATATTTATGTATTAATTTGCGTTTTTCTTTACTTTTATATACTTACATACTTTTATGCATTTAATGTTGTTGACAGGTGTGACCGGCGGGCTTGTGCCGCAGTATAGTTGGTCTCGCCTCGGAAACGCCATCATTATACTAGGAGACCATAGGTTCAAGAAGCGGTCGAACCGAGTCAACCAGAAACAGGAGGTGCACTGGGTGTGCAACAAAACTGATAAAGGGTGCAAAGCCAAACTGACCACAATTAACGATGCGATCATCAAAATGTATAACGTTCATCACCATGACAATTATTTGAAAAAGAAGAAATGAAAATGTAATGCTAAAATGTTTATTCAAGGGAAAAGGCTAGCGGCTAGACTAAAGATTCCCTAGCTCAACTACCTGCGGCGGTGTTACACCTCACACCACATAGTAGATACGTCTGCGTCGTGGATACTTATAGTACCTATTCATCATCATCCTAATTACATTCCCACGCACAATAGGTACTATTCCTTAATATACTATCAAGTTCATGTTCTGGGAACTTTGAAAAGGAAGGGAATAAGTAAAACACTCTTATTAAATCAAACTCTCTGTTTATTTACACAATCGACAATTACATTGAACATTAATATTATAAATAACATAGTAGAAGTGTATTTCATGGACATCTTGCTATACCAAAAACAATATTTTATTTATATTTGTTTTAATTTTATAATATAACAAGCACGTCTAGATTTCCTGAGTAATTAAATTAATTACTTTCACTGTAGTTTATAAGAAAATCTAAGTTTTTAGGACGGTTCTTCATTGTTTCGTTTAGTAATTTGAGCACAAAAACACATTCTTAATAACAATAATTTTATATAAAGATTTAATATAATAATACAATGAGATGATAATTTCATATTTTAAATCACATTATACTTGCACAAAGGAACATTTTTATATTATGAACAATTTACAATTACTCTCGTAGATTACCTAAAAATTATGACGAAAATGACTGCATGACTATCGTATTCAAAGTATGTTTTTTGTTAATTTCCGTGTATAATATAATTATAAACAAACAAAAAAAAACAAATAATATGAAAATTAAAACATTTATTAAGCATATGATGCAATAAATAATTATTAATACAATATATTTTGTTTTATTGTCAAAGGTGTGCAGAATAACGTATTATTACATACTGATACTTGTTTAAATTAGGTACCTAGTACAATTTTCTTATATATACTACCCTAATGCCAAAACAAAAAGCTTAGTAGGTACTAAGCTTTTCAATACAACCATCACCCTAAGTTAGCACTTTTGACTTTTCAACGATGAAATAAATAGGTATGAATTTCTTTATTTACAGACAAAAAGGCAGTTACAAAACAGCGGTTTATGAAACGTGGCAAAAGATATACAATGTTCGTATTTTTGGAAAATGGACAGAGAAAGCTCATATATGTGGAGCCGATAAAAGAGCAAAACTCATTAGAAGACATACTGAGAAAGGTATGTAGTATGATTATTCTATTTAAAATATTATCAAACTCCTTAATTTTTTAAAGATGCCAAAAAGCCCCAATTAAAAGTAAAGGTTCCTTTAGCAGTTTCAATAACAATAACTTACTTGCTTATTACTAGTTACTTAATTGCCTATTTGTTAAAAAATTGTTCACCACATGTTGCACTCCACACAACTACGTTCTCATTGCTCAGACAAAAGGACTTCTCACTTACAAGATAAAGCCTTTGTAAATGTCCTTCAAGCCAATGTCAATAAATTATTAGAAATTGGTATGGGAAAAATTACAAGATCACAACGTAACCTTGTGTTGTGATCTTGTAATTTTTACCATACCAATTTCTAATAATTTAGAAAACTTAAGTGAGAGTCAAATCACTATAAAATAACAAATAGTAATGTCAATAAAGTTTTAAAAACATGGCGGTTTCTTCAGTGTTTTATAAGCGCACTTAAATGCAAAAACAAACATCCAGAGGTGTGTGGCGTGGGTTTGAACTCACGAACTTCGGATGAAAGTCGATCGTGCTTCGAAAACGGCTTTTTTACATGATGTAATAAATTAATTGAGCTATATCTGTTTGTTGCAGGGTAACATACCGTTTTCTGAAAACTCCAATCTTCAGTGTGTGCTGAATACCAACAAAAATAGCATCATAGACTTCTTTGCTTCTGTCGGATCCACCGAGAGATTGGAAGACAAGATTGCAGAACTTCGTCATGATTCTATGTAAAAACAACGAACATACGTTGTTTTGTTTTAAGATAAAACATTTTATTTGAAATGTTTTGATTCAATTTAGGTGTTTTTATTTTTTCTTCTAGGTAGAGACTTAAAGTTGTTATTAAATATATCTACTGAATAACTAGTATTACGTACTAAATACACGAACCTACCTTCGAGTAGGTATTGGCTGTAAATATGTGTTCAAAAAATAGTGTAGTTATCTTCATAAGTTACTTTAATTCTGTTTTTGATTATATTCTAATAAAATTGTAGAATTTAACATTTGTTTCAGTTTTTTTTGTTTTTTATTTAATAGGTAGGTTTAAGTAAGTATATATTTTTGCGTGTACGTGCTAACTATATCAATTCCAAAGCAGGATATTGGATTCTATTGAATAGATTTTTCGGCGGTTCAAAGTTAGCCTTTGTGTTATCCTGATTTATAAGCCATACTATAAAGTTTCAATAAAATCCGATGTATAGTTTTCGCGTGACTTTCTTTCGCATTATACTAAGGATATAATAATGATATAGCAAGGATATCATTTATAGTATAGAATTAAATAAAAGAGTAGTCGTTTTTAGCAGTGTAGATGGCAAGTAAGATCTAATTAATTTATTGATAATGTTTACATTAGAATTGATACTTTTAATCATTTCGAACACACAATTATACATTACAATACTTAAATTCATATTTTTTCAGTTCGAAATAGAATATATATATACTTAGATATGAATGAATACACTTGGCATAAAATCAGAATTACTTATCTATCTAATTAAATTTTATATCTATACATAGGTAATAATAATAGGCTTATATAAACACTTTATATACAGAATAGAATGAAAATAACAGCATTATCGATCCCGAACTAAGCAGGCGTTGTCTTATAGGTTCTAGATGACTGATTTCAACTACACAAATGCTTTCAATCTATAGTTACAAAATTGTAACATTAAAATACATTCAGAATAGGTATTAGAAGGTTACATTGAATCTATAAATTATTCCTAGAATTCTTTCCGGCGGAAAACGACAATGACTGCGACTCAAGGTAATAGATATTTCAGATCTATCGCTTTCACTTTAAGCTGTTAAGCGCTCTACACACCAAAGCCGGCGGCCCAACCCGCCGGCCTTATTTTGTACCATGTTTGTACAAAATAAGGCCGGCGGGTTGGGCCGCCGGGCTGTGCCGGCGGGCCGCCGGCTTTGGTGTGTAGAGCGCATTACCAAAATGTAATGTACACACGAGCATTGATGCAGTCAGCACAAGTGGTATAAAAACCAGCGAGTTATGACCCGGTCAAAGCTAGCTTTTATTTGGTACCTACTTACACAAGGGCACTCTTGTTACACTTCTCAGACAGGCGTATATTCACACTGAACCCTTTCAAGTGGAACTGTGAGTTTGCCGGTGGTTATGCCTGTTCTGCTGTTGCACAATAGTACGGCCGATGGTGACCACGGTCGCCCTGCAGTCCATGACTCTGCTGTCAGCACACAGCCACTTCACTTTAGACGCGCAGACGGAGTGCCGCGTGTACCAATACCCCTTCAGCTTCATTACTCTTGCGCCAATCTTCGATGTGCAGAATATTGGACGGTCTGTGGAAGAAACACTTGTGTTCATATCTTGAGGGAAGAGTATTCATGCACTGCCCGAATTTGTAAGTTTTTTGTGGTTGAAACTGAGTTTAGCATTTATAGTATATACATATGTACATGTATAGCATAGGACATCCAGCGCCTGAAATGGCTGCCACTCAGCTAGCAGGCAGGCCTGCGGCGCCGCCTCAACGCGCCCTGATAGTGTTAGTGCAGTATTAAGGGTGTTTTACTATCAGATGCTTTGCTTTTCCACCAGATCGATGATAAGTTGCTATGTTTGCGTAGACCTAGCCGATCATTATTTGTGAGAATGTATTAAGATTGTAAACGCAGATAAATCTGTTGTAAAATCGTTCTTGTATTACGTTGTAATGGACGCCTTTGAACAATAACAGAACAGCTGCTGGTCACATATATTGTGTAAGAGCGAGATAGCTCTGATGAAATGTTGTGTTGATCATATGAGTTAATAGGTTAAAGAAATTATTATAAACAGATGCGCTATACTTCGTACCATAGAAAAATTAATTATATAATAGCTATAAAGGAAGGATAAGGTTAAATTGATGGATAGCTGGTATTCTCTAGTCTACAATTTATTTTAAAAATAAACGTTTATAATGGGTGATTTTTTAAGAGTTAAGAACTTTAAAAAAAAAAAAAAACGCATAAAATTTGCAAAATCTCATCGGTTCTTTATTTGAAACGTTAGATTGGTCCATGACATTTACTTTTTGAAGATAATTTCATTTAAATGTTGACCGCGGCTGCGTCTTAGGTGGTCCATTCGGAAAGTCCAATTTTTGGCAACTTTTTCGAGCATTTCGGCCGGAATAGCCCGAATTTCTTCGGAAACGTTGTCTTCCAAAGCTGGAATAGTTGCTGGCTTATTTCTGTAGACTTTAGACTTGACGTAGCCCCACAAAAAATAGTCTAAAGGCGTCAAATCGCATGATCTTGGTGGCCAACTTACCGGTCCATTTCTTGAGATTAATTGTTCTCCGAAGTTTTCCCTCAAAATGGCCATAGAATCGAGAGCTCTGTGGCATGTAGCGCCTTCTTGTTGAAACCACATGTCAACAAAGTTCAGTTCTTCCATTTTTGGCAACAAAAAGTATTCCGGCCGAATTGCTCGAAAGAGTTGCCAAAAATTGGACTTTCCGAATGGACCACCTAAGACGCAGCCGCGGTCAACATTTAAATGAAATTATCTTCAAAAAGTAAATGTCATGGACCAATCTAACGTTTCAAATAAAGAACCGATGAGATTTTGCAAATTTTATGCGTTTTTTTTTTAAAAAAAAGTTCTTAACTCTTAAAAAATCACCCGTTATTACTTAAACATATTGACTTTATTAAACACAATAGCAGCCAGCGCATTTAAATACATATTCTAGTTAGTTTAGACTAGTATAATGCAACTTGCAACGTAGCATAGCTCTGTAAAAGTACCTTAGGCTATTGCTTAACTAGTTATGTTCGATAGTAGTAATCTTAACAATCTATTAAACAATAAGCCCGAACTAAGGATAATTTCTAAATTTTTTAAGTAAATCCTATGATTTACCAAAACTGGTAGGTATGTGTTCAACATTGGTAAGAGCTCGAACAATAATTCGATTTGTACTTTAACCACCACTCACTTGGTAAGTTTAGATTATACCGGCACGGGAAATGTTTCGAAAATTTGGTTATGCATATGAAACTACGCACGAGGCGAGCAAGCGTAGCTAAAGCAGAGGTAGCCCAAACGCCAAAATCGTCCGTAAATCAAACAAGACCATGTGTTTAGGGTTTACCGTGGTTCGGGCTTTAGTTACATGTACGTACATACTCTCCGACTAGTTATTTATAATGAATAATATAGGTAAGTTGCTACCTATGTAGGTATAACCCGCGCAGATAGAAAATTGATTTGAAAATGGCGGCGGGTACGTATGGTACGATTGGCAAAACAAGGATAAAAGTATAGACAGCGATAGAGGGTGAGCGAGAACGCATGCGAGCGGACGCCATTTATAAATAAATTCTTTAAGTGCGCGGCTTATATACATAACTTACGGCCATCACAAGATACACTTTTATTTTTAAATTAAGTAAATATAATAGAAAGTCTTATGAGCTATAAATGCTAAGTGCTAAGAGATGTTTCTGTGTGGCCGAAAGTAACCCAAATTAGATGGAGGTAGCTCATTAAACTACCGATTATGTTATTATGCAAACTAAATAAACAAACATAATTGAATTATTGAAATAAACAAACTTAAAACAAACTCTTAAACACAAAAGCAAAATTGTATCAATCATTTAAGAAATAAGAAAAAGTGAATCGCTCCAGATATTACACCGTTTTATAATGTTTATAAAACAAATAAACTAAATTTACTCAATAGAACTTAAAGTAGACAAGAAAAAATAATTCATAACCTTTTTAAAGAAGATTTTAAAAATATATGTCCATGAAACGGGTTTATAATGATGTAACTAAATGTTTTTTAGTTTCGCTATTATCAGTCTCTCATAAAATAAAGTCGAAACATCGGAAAACTCAACATCAAAATTAAACATACCATGTTTCATGTTCAAATGATTGGTTCAAATGAGAAACTTATTTTTCCGTCGAGTAAATAAATAAGCTATTTGGTTAAACATTTAAGACATCAAGTTCTTCCCACATCCAGAAATTCGCCATAATCCAAAACCGGTAGTGTTACAATACACAAGCCTGAAAAATTAAAATAGTTTAGAATCGTATATTACTGAATTAATTTGAAACTACGTTATCTACGAAGCTAGCTAGTTACACTACATTTCAAAATCGGGAAATACGCTCTTTAACTATTACGTATGCGTAGGTATACGATGCGCTATACTGCCGCAAAACGGCAAAACCGGTGTGGTAAAATTTGGTTTCAGCATCACGTGATGATCCACAATAGGTACTTCTTATTTCCCTTCTGTTTGTGGCTGCGGGCAGTGCCGGGCGTCAGTTCCTGACCGTAACCCGAATATAAGATTAAGGGCTCCCACACAAACCTGCGATGCGATGCCGCATCCCTTGGCATTCACTAATTATACATAAGAGGACCCGTTTGAGTTTACATCGCATCGCAGTTTTGTGTGGGAGCCCTAAGGGCCAGTTTAACCGGTTATAGATGAAGCCTATATCCATAACTTATCTGCCTGAGAAACTACTAATTTTGGTACAAATATCTTTCGGTTAATTGAATTATGTAAATCTTTACCTGTACCGGTGAAACTGGCCTGAAGTACGTTTACTAAAGATGTACTACTATCTGTAATAAACGTACTTGAGGCCTGCAAGCATAATAGAAATAATAATTAAATAAAAATTGTGAAAGTGAAATTAAATATTTAAGTGGTAAATATATCTCTTTTATTAAATTAAATGAACGCAGCTATCACTTTTAAGAGAACCACCTTGTTAAAGAAAATAGTAGTTCACAGTTCTGAAGTGTGTGTTACAAGTAGCACCATCTATTAGGAGGTTCCTAAACAATTTTTGTTATTTTCTATTGCTTATTTAGATGGCGCTCCTAGTTCTATCAAACTTGTTGCGCTATCGTTTAAGAAATAAATAATACGTGTGCTTACAATGTGTCGTACACACAGCGTATTTAGTCTTTTGTACGACGAATGATAAAAATGATTCATAAATTCAAGATTATGGAAAAATAACATCACTCATTAATGTAGTTTGTAATAGTTGTGATATCTTGTGTGTTATAGTTAATTAAGATTTCTTTGTTTTTCAGTGATTATTTATTTGAAGACAAAAATTATAATATAGCTCATTTAGAGAAATTTATGTGTTTTTTCATAACATACAACCGTTTTCTTACTCGACATTTTAAATCTTCATCTACACAGATTCCTATTTTGAAATATTCGTCGAGAATTCTTTGTAGTGCATACCCAAAAGATGGTTCAACAGTCTTCGACATTTCCTTCATAACTTGATCAAATATTCGAGCCTTTTCGTTTTCTTCTTCATTTGGCTGACATACATGAGGCTTTAGAATTTTAAAAAATTGGTTATTTCTCGTGAACATGTTCCCGGGGCAAAATTTCTGGTGGATGCAACGCCATAGTTGATTGGACTTGATCAATTTTTTTTTGTGGTATCTATAACCTCTGTGTAACGCTGACTCACCTCCTCTCCGCGTTTTGATGATGTTTACTTCCTCATTTTCAATGGAACCTGTAAATTTCAACCACTTATTTTGTTTTAAAAAGCGAGTTTCTGTGAATTGGCCTATATACTGGCCTCAAGTACGTTTATTAAATATAGTAAATCTACTACTGCAAGCTTAATAGAAATAATAATTAAATACAAATTGTGAAAGTAAAATAAATATTGAAGTGGTCAATAACTCTCTTTTATTAAATTAAATGAACTCAGCTATCACTTTTCACAGAACCACCTTGTTAATGAAAATAGTAGTTCACAGTTCTGAAGTGTGAGTTACAAGTAGCGCCATCTATTAGGAGGTTCCTAAACAATTTTTGTTATTTTATATTGCTTCGTTAGGTGGCGCTCTTAGTTCTATCAAACTTGTTGCGCTATCGTTTAGAAAATAAATAAAACGTGTGCCTAAAATGTGTCGTACACACAACGTGTTTAGCGTTTTATACGACGAATGATAAAAATGATCTATAAATTAAAGATTACGGAAAAATAACATCACTAATGTAGTTAGTAATAGTTATAAACCTTGTGTGTTATATTAAGATTTATTTATTTTCTTATTTAAGATTTGTTTGTTTTTCAGTGATTATTTATTTGATAACAAAAATTATAATATCGCTCATTTAGAGAAATTTATGTGTTTTTTCATAACATACAACCGTTTTCTTACACGACATTTTAAATCTTCATCTACACAGATTCCTATTTTGAAATATTCGTCGAGAATTTTTTGTAGTGCATACCCAAAAGATGGTTCAACAGTCATCGACATTTCCTTCATGACCTGATCAAATATTCGAGCCTTTTCGTTTTCTTCTTTATTTGGCTGACATACATGTGTCTTTAGAATTTTAAAAAATTGGTTGTTTCTCGTGAACATGTTCCCGGGGCAAAATTTCTTGTGGATGCAACGCCATAGTTGATTGGACTTAATCAATTTTTGTTTGTGGTATCTATAACCTCTGTGTAACGCTGACTCGCCGCCCCTCCGTGTTCTGATAATGATTACTTCCTCATTCTCAATGGAATCTGTAAATTTAAACTTTTATTTTATTTTAAAACGCGAGTTTGTGCGAATTGATTGATAGAGGATTGATTTATTTTAAAGAAACTTTGCGATTACATAGAACAATAATCAGAACAATACATAGGCTACTTGTTACATTTTATTTTGTAGCTACATAATAAAAAAATCCTAATACATTTTTATGATAATCTTTTGCGAAAAAAACCGCCTTCTATCTGCCAATAAAGTTAAGAACCTATATGAATTTTTGATAAACTTGATGATTCATGTCAGAACTAAAGTTCTTTTTACCGACTTTAAAACTTTTTAAAGTCGGTTAAAATAAACTATTACTTACATACCTACATATACACACCATAAATTATTTCCTAGTTCCTATAAATGTAGCATATTACTTACAAGATAGAAGTGATTTATTTAGTTATAAGATATTTTGACTCGTCCAGTAAATTATAGTAGGTAGTCTTGATTTTCATTTTAAATCATAATTAATTGGTTTTCTGAGGAAAACTACGACCGATCAGCTAATACTTTTTAATACTGTTATGTTCTCTTATACTCTAACATATTAAATGGAAAATGATCTTTTATAATTATTTATCATTAAATACATGTTTAACCTACTTAATATTTTTCCGTTAGGCTGACATAGATTTACACCGTACGTGAAAAATAAGTAACTGTACTATCTAACCCATCAACGTTCAAATAAATTTACGACTAAAATTAATAAATATCTATGTTTTAAATTTGGTAAATAGATTAGAGAAATATAATTAACATTTAATTTAATCTTAATTTTAACAATTAGACATATATTAGAAAATTAACACTAATGGCACATACAATTTTTCTTAGGTTTTTTTAATTAAAATTAATCTTTGCTTAGAGGTTTTAATGGAAGTTTGAAGAGGCCGCATTTCTCGCACTTCGGGGGGGCGTGCATGATGGTGGCTCTGAGGATCTTGTTGTCCATGGTCCAGATCACAGACCGCTTCCCGCTCTTGAACAAGCTGACCCAGCGAATGGCCCCGCTGCTGCTGACTCTATGCTTGATGAAGTTGAACTTCGAAATAATCGTTATTGCGCTACCTCGGAACACAGTTCTGTATTCGGGTGTACTCGCTGAAAATAAGACATACGTTTTAGTGATTGATTATTTGAATACATTTTAAATGATAAAACAAATGTATACCAATAATAAATATTAAATAAGATATCGGATAAACGATCTTGCATAAGCATCTTCCCATCAGATCAGAAAAAAATGACATTTACATAATAAGTAAAATTTATTTTTATATTTTATTATTATTGAGTGGTGGAGGGTGATTATGAGTGGTGTTTCTCTTAAAGATCTCGTTGTTGCAAGTCAATACAGTCGCTCTACAGTTTTTACTAACTCTTGAGGCGCACCGCCATGTTGTTTTTGAACCGCTCGCGCTGCAGCCATATATCTTATTGAATCTATAGTTTGACAGTACTAATATTGGCATTCCTCTTTGAGAAACGGAGTAGTAGGGTTCTGAAAAAAAATATTTTTTGAAGTTTTTAAGTTCTTATGTAAATATTTATTATTGGTGTGTGTAATAAAGAATTATCTTATCTTATCTTAATTTAATACAAGTTTGAGTACCCACCTAATTTATATTTTTAGTTTTTATAAATGAAAAAAATAATTCGTGTATGTGCTTACTTAGGTGCTACTATTCTCATAGTCGTACCTATAGTAGTCATATTAATATATAATCGTCATATAATCATAATCTTAAATTTTCCGTAGAACGTACACTGTTGGACATAGGGCTCCCTAGGAATAAACACAATATCTCTGAAAACTGATTTATTATTAGCATAAATAATTAACAATGTGTCGTTTAAGAATCCCACCCATCTTTTACCGTGGGTGTCTCAAAGCGACTAGTGGACACAATTGTGGACACCAAAACACTTTTGAAGATTAAGTTTTATTAAGTTTTGATTTAAAATCGGCTTTCGGTTAAAAGTGATGGAAGTTTTTTTGCTATTCACATACCATCGAATAATAAACAAAATAATAATATAACAGAATAATACACTAACTCATAAAAAATAGATGACTAAAAAGAAAATAACATTAAAAAAAAATTATTGGGATGTAAAAGTGTTTTTTGTTGCATAACAGTATTGGCATACATACACCGTGTGCTCAAACAAACATATAGGTTTCTGACACGAGACACATCTGTGCCTTGTCTTGCGGTCTCTAGTGCTCTTCCTGTTCGAGCAATCTTTACAACGGATAAACTGCTTCTTGTTGAACCGACATTCCTTGACCCTTTCACACTTAATTGGTATTATACCTGAAAAGTATCAAAAAGTGTGATTAATTTTATGATACATTGTACCTACATGTTCTGTCTGGGTTTTATAATTCCCACAGTAAATGTTACCTTATCCTAACCTCACCGCTTTGCCTGTGTGCGTAACCGTATTTGTTTATAGCAATTTTTTACCACATGTGTGTTTATAATTGGAAGTTTATATTAGAGAACTAATGTCTAGATAAACCTAACTAGGATTTAAGACACTATTAAATTAACCATACAATGTCATATTTTTAACAATAGATGCTTCTATTCTAATCATCTTAGTAGGCTTTATGTTTATAAGTTTTGGGCTACATTAAATGCATATAGCCTTTAAGATTTATTTTATAAATCATAGACCACTCAGTGCGAGATCTCCGCGAGCTTCACCCCCGGGCAAACACGTAAAATATATTTAAAAAATCGAACAAGTGCCTGAGATTAGCGCTAAGAGCGCTATGATAGATGCACACATTGTGGTTGAATATGAACAGTGCGTGTTCAGCTTCTCTTTAACGTTCCGTCCGGCTACGTAACTGAGTTTTGTAACCAGCTACGTAATGGGAATATTTTTTATCGCTTGGAACCCAGTTACGAAGGAAGTATTGTTTGTCTTTATTTGTAACTCATTTGTAACTAGCTACATAGTAGGAATTATTTTTCTTAGTCGGAAATCCAGATACGTATAGAGAATACTTTGTCTCAACTTGTAACTGATTTGTAACTGGCTACAAAGTAGGAATGATTTTTCCCTGTTGGAAATCCAGATACGTGCACCCCAGGCCAAAAGCATGGAAACAAGCTTACATGTAAATACAAATCCGAGATTTTCAAACACAAAAAGCTAAATTAAGTAAAGAAATTATCGAAAATTTAAATAAATCGGAAATATTATAAATTAATGAATGCCTGAATGATTACAACTTACTAGTATTACAATATTATCTCTAGGCCCAGCCGTTTCGGACTTGTGACAGTTTGAAGTTTGACAGCTGTCATCGAAAATGTTGCTCTCTCTGACACCTGTCGATTGAGCTTTGTACGGCATCTCTAGGCCCAGCCGTTTCGGAGTTGTGGCAGTTTGAAACTTGACAGCTGTCATTTTGACAAATGTCATCGAGACCTATCAGTTTTAAAGTTAAATTGTTTCAAGGATAATCCTTGAATTCCATTATGTTGACTTATGTTAAATTAAAACTTAGGCAGTCCTTAGAGAAGTCCCTGTGTCCCAGCTGTGGAATCGTTATAGTACCAGCTTGAGTTAGTACCTACTTATTGATAGATGTATAAATAAGATATAAATTTCCTTTATCTCATAAGCATAATGCACCGTTGTAAGTTCCTAATTTATCTAACTGTACTTTTCAATTCCCGCGAGATGACGAACACAATACTATAAAAAATTGCAATGTGCCAACTCGCGGGAATCCATCTTTTGTTTTCCCGCGAGATGACGAACAACCCATTCTCCGCTGCGACGCTGCGGAATCCGAGGTCCACCATCAGGACCATGGTCCAAGATTTGACAAGTCTGAATTACCTATTTCAGTAGAGTGACTGGTTATAAACAGGGAAAAGTAGTTACAAACTAAGAAAATTAATCAATCACTCAATACGTAACTGGGTTTCAAAGCGATAAAAAACATTCCCATTTCGTAGCTGATTACAAACAGAGAAAAAGTAGTTACAAACTAAGATAATTAATTCTCAATACGTAATTGGGTTTCAAAGCGATAAAAAACATTCCCATTTCGTAGCTGGTTACAAACAGAGAAAAAGTAGTTACAAACTAAGATAATTAATTCTCAATACGTAACTGGGTTTCAAAGCGATAAAAAACATTCCCATTTCGTAGCTGGTTACAAAACTCAGTTACGTAGCCGGACGGAACGCTCTTTAAAGGACATTGATATAATTAGTACTAGCCGACCCTTCGACAGCTTCGCTTGCGTTTTTTTACGTTATATACATATTAGGCCGGGATCCGTAGTACATGGAAATCAAGTGATTACTAACAAGCTAATTTTTGGTGAGTAGCTTCGTTTCGATGAGACGACTAAAAATATCCTATACCCAAATCTCGATTGTGGTAGCTAACAGAGATATCAAGGATTAAAAAAATCAAGGATGTAAAACCGGGATAACGGACCACGAAATTTGTCGGACAATATGTCGGTTAGATTTTATATATATTAATTAAGTATACAACAAAAAATCAGCTGGTTAGTAATCATAGTAATCATTTAAATTGACCTCGTTTTCGATACATTTTCGAAATGGCGGACTCTTTGATCAAACCATAGGTTTTGTAGGACAAACATGTTTTTATATAATTTAGATAATTATCTTGAGATTATAACTTATTGTCCTACAAATTTCGTGGTCCGTTATCCCAGTTTTACATCCTTGATTTTTTTAATCCTTGATATCTCTGTTAGCTACCACAATCGAGAGTTGGGTATAGGATATCTTTGGACGTCTCATCGAAACGAAGCTACTCACCAAAAATTAGCTTGTTAGTAATCACTTGATTTCCATGTACTACGGATCCCTGACTATATACTTAGTTTATTTAGTGTTGGATAGTAAGTACATTTATCGATGGAGGCTTTAGGCTATATAAAGCCTTCGTCGATAAATGTACTTACTATCCAACACTGAAATAATTTTCGGACCAGCTAGCTATCCTGGGATTAACGCGTAGAATCAAACAAACTCTTCAGCTTTATAACATGTGTATATATACTTTGTCCAGATAAGATTATTTTAGAATGATCAGGAATCCAATTTCTTGACAAAATAAATATGATGAATAGCGTTTTATTTATTTATTGAAGCACAAGTAAAAGTAAGATACAATGAAAAAGCTTAATTACTAAACTAAAACATGAAAAGGGAATTGATACAATGTCTATTTCGATGCACCCACAACCGCACTTTTTGCAAAATGCATAATAACATTTAAAAACAACTATTTCATACAATTCGTGTTTTCAATTGATTTTTAACATTGGTTTGGGAATTATCTTAAGAGACACACATAAAACAAAAGCGAAGGTAAAAGCTAAACATTAAGTTGCAACTCGAAACGATAATTATTTATTTAATTAATACCCAATCCCAAGCTAAATCAAACTTATAATAATTTTAGACCAGTGTTTAGATAAATATTCGGACTTAGGTTGCTTTTACACTGAATCTAAGCTATATAGCTACGATTGATATCCATGAATAATGCATTTGAGAAAATAATGTTTATTTGTTTGTTCAAATAAAATGTACAATAGACACTACACTGTGTCATGCAGCTATTTTTTTATTGGTCAAACAATAGAACTTGAATTTAAGAATCGTAGCGTAATTTTATTGCATATAGCACCCTTCCACGTAAGTCACGAAAGTCCAAGTTTAGAAATCTAAACTCGTCTTTTATATACCAAATATGCGTTCGATACCGTGAGTCGTGATGTCCTCAATTTTCTTAACATCTGATATTCGGTTAAAGAACCGTTTACAACAAAAAAACAAAGCAAACAAATCCTAGTTTAATTATAACTATAGTATTATATTATAGTAATTGTGGACTATTGTAATAATCCTCGAAAGTTCTATAAACTTTTGCGTAATATCAGAATACAAGATCGTCAGTATATTGAGACTCAAAGTTAAAGAAGAAAAAAAGTGACATTGTTATTCATGGTAAAATATAGGTTCTAATAATTATATCTAAATAGGTAGGTAACAATAAACATGAATTAACAATAGTGTTTTGTATTACAAATAATAAAAGGCAAAAAGGCAAAGTCTATTTTAGTGTATTCTTCTGAATTAATTGGCCCAAAATCGCTTAAGTGCATAATTTACTTCGCTAGTAAATTCGCTAGTAAATAATATTCTGAACATAGTATGTAAAGTGTAACCTCTACAATCAAACATTAACATTAATTATGATAACCATTTATCATATTAATTAAGAATAATAAGTAAACCAAAACATCAACATTTTCGGGCATGTTAATTACCAAAAAAAGGCCTTGCATATAAAAAAAATAAAATAAAGAAAAGCAACACTAAAGACATATTTTTTGTTTTGGATTTTACACCAAATATTTAAATTTTCTTTAATTTCTTATCCTAAATTACAAAAATTTTATTTTCAACTATTTATATTTCTTCGACGTTGCAAACATTAGTATTGCCGAATGGGTGCAGGCCTAAAGCCTTAAAACCTTGCTCCAGTTTTTTTACACTGATGCAAGTTGATTCATTTTCGTACAATATTTCTTGTAACATCGGCGCAAAGTTTGACTTCTTTATCTTCTTAGCGTTGATATTGTTCGAAGCATTTCCTTGAATCCAAGCTGTTTTTACAGGACGGAAGAGTGCCATTTCCGAAACATTTATATAATTTTCATAGAGGGCTATAAGATGTATCTGTAATTTCCGGCAAAGCTCAAATACTTCCATAGTAACATGTGTTTTTTGGCCGTCAACAAACAATATAACGGGCAGTTCAATATCAGCTTCATTGACACTTGTTATGAAAACATCAGTTAAGTATTCGCACAATATCTGTGATGTCATGCGTCCATTTTCATTTCCCCCGAAGCACCAACCGACCGGGACGCTGTCGGCGATGTCAGTCGGGACGACTTTGTACGGGTACACGACCATCGGATTACAGTAGTTTCCATTCGCAGAAAATGAGAATAAGACGGTTACTTTCTCTTTGTTCTTCGTGACGCTTTTTGTTCTTGAACCTTCTACGCAGAGAACTCCATTGGTTAACTGCTCGAATACCGTCTCTTCAATAGTGAAGACTCTACTTGGATCTTCGATGACATCGGAAAGATTTTCCATAACCAAGTGGTCAGTTATTTGCTTGAACCACTGATCTGTTTTATCCTCGCCGCCAAAATCCTCTAAAATTTTAAGAGTTTCTTGGTGTCTTTGTAGAAATTTGGAGTACCATCCGTCTCCGGGGCGGTTGTTGACGAATTTATTTGCGCGCGGTTCTATTTCTAGAAAATTTTGGACGGAGGTCTTGATGTCTTCCTTCTTTAGAGGGAAGCCACGGTTGGCCAGCTCTATGATGAAATCTACGATGTCATTTTCCTCTGTCTCCGTCAGCACGGTGGCCGGGCCCGGGCCTGCCTTGGCGTCCTTGTGCTTCAACTTGAATTGTAGACTACTCCGCGGTATATTGAAGAGTTTCGCCGCATCCCTAATCGAACCTTCTTTATTTTTTATAAAATTTAGGGCAAGTTCGATGTCTTTACGGGTATATTTTCCTGAAACAAAATTAATATTAGTAAAAATGACAACGACAATTTCGGGAACATTTCTATAATCTAGTTAGATTAGTCTAGTCTAGCTAGACTTGGGAGGAATATTGGTTTAAAAAAGATATCAATATAAGTTCCATTTAAAAAGGCGTTTATTGATAGGTAAAAAAATATAAAATTTTATCCGTGATTATGAACGTCATGGTACTTGATGATGGTTAAATCCTTCAACGTATGTATAAGAGCTTTACAGCGCGTTCTATTTTTCATAGCGCAGTGAAAATGTATTTTATTACTGACTTCTTGAGACTTTAAGTATTTTCTGTTATTAAACAATAAGAGAGGATGACCTTTATACGTAGTCCCAATGATTAAACGCGCTGAAATAAGATACACTTGCTTTAAGAGGTACCATTTAGGAAATAATTAAATATTTCTTATATCTAATAAAAATAATTAATAAAAAAATGATAAAAATTTAATAAATAAATGTAAATATTTATTTATTTATTGAATTGTGATGATAACTTGTCCTAACTTTTGTTTGTTTGACAAACTTTACGTTTGTTCAACAACTTCTTTGAAATACAAATTAAAAATGCTGCTTTGAATGTTATTACAGATATTTTTGTGAGAATATACATGGATTCATTAAATAACAACAAATATTACATTTTCATTAAAGATTACAGTATAATATAAGCGTTACACTTTATTCGTGTGTGTGAACATCGTGACACTTGATAATGGTCATATCTGTCAAAGTGTGTATGATCGCCTTACATTTGCGACTCTGCTTGAAAGAGCAGTGAAAATGTATTTTTGAACCCCATACTGCACTTCTTAAGAACTTTCGTCCATTGAAATATATAGTTGGCAACCCCTTCGGAGAGGTTCCTACTATATAATCTGAAATCATTTTATTTCATTAAAACTTGTTTAATGAATTTTAAATTGTTTATTTAATAAAGGATTATGTTCAATAGAATATAAAAAAATATTTAAAAATATTTATTTTACAGTCATCATAATAAAAAGTATAATGAATTTGTATGCAAACCCACAGTTCGTAAATATTGTGCATTATATTCACAAACTATAACTTGTACTTCAATATGATATTTCTACATTACCTAGACATAATTTCGTATCATAATTATTATGGATACCATTCCATAATAATGATACTAAGTTATGTAAATAAAAACTGTCGTGGTTTGATACACATCAATTTATAGGCAGTTTCTATCCCTAAGCTGACAAATAACATTACCATTGAAAAAAGTTATACCAGTTAGAATATTTTAATAAAGAGCTGTTTAACAATATCCTGGTAAAGTTTTAAGCTATTTGTCTATTTGTAACATAGATTTATAAAAAGATAAAAAGTTAAAACGGGGCCTATAAATAAATGTTAAACACATTAACTAAATCAAATATATTTTTTACATAACCCGGTATTACCGGCTTTTTTATTATATTTATTTTTTACTAGCTGACACGCCCGCGGCTTCACCCGCTTTATTTCCTTGTTTCCTCACTTAAACCTTCCCTGGGCTACTATGACTTTTTAAAACCAAAAGCACCCAGCCGTTCTTGAGTTATAAAATAACATCGAAAAGTTGCATAGATTCAGATATTATTGGTCTCCCCAATGGAATCCATTTTACTCTTCTTTAAACTGTAACTGGTATAATGATCATAATCTTATATGTACTGGTAAAATGGATTCCACTGGGGAGACCAATAATATCTGAATCAGAGTCATTAAGTTGAGATTATTATTTATTCAATGGTTATGAACGTTATAACATTTCATAAGAATATCGTTATCTACAGTGTGCAGTTTGGCCCGACAGCCGACGTGCTTGTGAGTGGAACATTGCCAATACGTTTTGTTCCTCATCTGTTTATTAATACAGAATCTGTAACCGGAAAGTAAAATCACTCTTTTGCCCCGTGATGACTTTATAAATACAGCCTCTGAAATAAAAGTATCAATAAATAATATAGGTACCTAACTAAAATGGTTAAGATTCCGTGATGTTTTTATATTATCATTTTTAGAAGTTAATATATTAAACTGGTAGGTACCTATCCCATAATTTTAACATATCAACACGATACCATTAGGTTGATTATTATCAATAAATATAACGAAATTCTACTAAAAATTTATCTTACAATCTTTTCTTTGTACAATTTCTGGAAACTATTAAATACCACACGGTACCTACCTACCTCTGCACATTTCGCTAACTAGGGACATGGTACACAAATAAATACCTAGGTAAAACATACAATTTTAAAACAAACGATGAATACATAAAAATATATTGTAATTAAATAACTCATGAATTAGCAGATATGAAAAGCCTTAATCGGTTACCTTATATCAAAACCGCCACAGTAACTTTTTTATAGAACAAAATAAATCTGAATAGGCATTCAATTCAAAATATATGTATATGTATGTATACAGGTAAAAAGTTTGTTGGTGACGAACAGGACATGTCAAATTTATATACAACGTCACGAGATAAACTCCAAATATTCCTTACGTATACTGAGTTTTTAT
Organism: Chloroclystis v-ata; assembly: GCA_963691955.1. Classification (NCBI taxonomy): domain Eukaryota; kingdom Metazoa; phylum Arthropoda; class Insecta; order Lepidoptera; family Geometridae; genus Chloroclystis; species Chloroclystis v-ata. The sequence goes on along the minus strand of OY829898.1, from coordinate 8,320,494 downwards.
TCATGTGTGTGTACATCGTAAACTTTGATCACGGTTAAATCATTTAAAGTGTGAATGACAGATCTGCATTTATATTTCCTCTTCATCGAGCAGTGGAACGTGATTTTTGAACCATATGACATATTTTTAAGGAATTTCTGCCCTTTGTACGTGATTATTGGATGTCCTTTCTGTGATATAATATATTGAAAATCTGTAAAATAAATGTATTGTTAAGATAATATTTATGGATATTAATCGAAAGTAAGTAGGTATGCAATCAGTGCTTAACTTAGATTAAAAGAATTTAACAGAATATATTAGGTAATATATTCTCTTAAAACTGTATTTGAGCAAAGGAATATATTTGAGCAATTGAATTGAGCGTTGTAATATTGTAATATTTTCTATACCATTTTCTAATAAGTATTAAAATATGTGTTACTTAAAAAACACTTCCAAGTTTAAAATACTTAGAAATTCGGTTCGTTAAAATAGGCCTCTGAAAAATATGTGACGAACATTGAAAGTGCCTTGATCTCGAAATAATTTAAATAACATTTACTAATAGTGAGAAAATATTCCAAAGGTATACAAGAAATAGTTAAAAGAAGCGATGCTCGTATGTTTTATGTCTACTTCATATTTTATTAACTGCAATCGCACAAGGCTATTGAAAAACATTTTAGAAATATTTATTTATTGGTAGGCACAATGGCAACGTAAAAATATTATTATTCTAATTTTTATATAAGGTATAAATAGATGATAAACCCCGCAACCAAATAGGTTTCTTTGACGCTCAAGTAAATCCCCATTTAGCATCGTCGCCTCCCCTAAAAAGTAGGTAGGACACACATTTTTCAAGAAAAAAACCTAGAGTTCCGCGGCGTGGTTTGAATCCAGGACTATTCGAATACAAGACGAGCGTGCTCCTACTTAACCAACACGGCTCCTGTTAATATTTTTTTTTATGATTATGTTTATTGTAGCATTTTATAATTACGTCATCCACCGTCGTGTGTATGAGAGCTGGACAGTGGTATATAGCCCGTAACGTTCACTGCCAATATATCTTATGTCCTGATTTGCCTTTGATTCCAAATTTATACCCATCCACTACAAGATTGGGTTTTTGGCGAGTAGAATGTATAAACACAACATCTGAAATAACATTCAAAACAATATTTGAAGCAGAAAATAAAATGTAATTAAGTAGTTAAAACAAACACAAGGATAGCAATTTATCTAAAATTAGTAATAATTCATTAAATGTAAAATAGTTTTTATTCAGAATATAGTTATTCAACAATTAACAAAATACTTCTTATTAACGTGCCATAATGAGAATTGACCTAGTAGTAATAATAACTTTAATCCAGTCAACATTTCATTTTTCTATAAATAATCTTATAAGTAAATTATATAATGAAACATAACACTATTCAGATGATGACGAATTAGAAACGCGTTGCACGGTCGAATGATGTACTATATTAACAAAATATTATAGTACCTATACTAAGTTTACGGATAACATAGGTATATAATGTTTGTATAAAAATATGAGTAACTAAATAATAAACGTTTCTAAGAATTTACATGGGTCAGGTTATATTTGTATAAGTATGAACCACGCGAGAGGCGAGTATACGTAGAGAGCGTACCGCGGTATTACTCCAGGTACTTATACAATTTTATGTATAAATGATGTTATATAGACTTCATCGAAAACCTTACCAGTCATCAACTGTAAATCTTAGGATGTACCAAGTTATAATAATTAAATTACTGAAAATTCATTATATTTTCAGTTATATTGATAAATTCTAAACTTAATTGTAAATATTTACCGTGGTTCGGGCTTTTACTTCTATACAAATATCAAAATAACAATATGTACCATGCATCTTAAATTAATAAAGATACTTTTTTAATAATTTTCTTTTTCACGCACCGCAATATGCGCTAAATCTTTTTCCACATGGTCCTTATTTCAAGACAGAGATTTATAAAACATTTGATATCAGTACTAACCTTAATAGCGTTATTTTAAGTTAAGTATAAAAGTTTTGTCTGTTTAAATTGTACTTAAAAACAATCTTAGGCCCATTAAGTTCGTTGCAATCCAAATCGACACGTCTTTCACGCTATAAGTTAACATGAAAATCACCAGATAGGACAGAATGTCGTCACTAAATAGACGTCCGATAATATCAGAAAAGGGTTTGTACCCCAAACTCGTAAGATAACAACCAAAATGAACTTGTAAGTATGTCAAAATGTATCCTCCCATTCTAATAGCTCTATTAATATATTTTTTTATTAAATGAATTATTGTTCGGTTATCTCGCTTAAACTCGGAAAAGAATTAAATATCGAATACCCTACAAAATTTGTATTCCGTAAAAAATGTCGAGAATGGCACTCAATATTTTAGAGCGTGCGATGTCGCGGGGCTGGTCTGCTAGTTTATGTGACGAATCGATTTGAGCTGCGTGATTAGTGTTAGTTTATTCGTGATTATGAATATTACAACATTTAGTGATATCACTGTTGACAGTGTGCAGCACCGCGCGGCAGGCGGTGCGCTTGTGCTTCGAGCATCGCCAATAAGTTTTCGACCCTTTTTTCCCTTTAATACAGAACTTGTATCCAGATACAATGATATTCGGCTTCCCAAATCTTGATACTTTGTATAAAGCGACTGAAATAGTTATAATTGTTAAAAAATAGGTAAAAAATTTAATTCGCTATATGTTAGGGTTAAACGCCCATGCTAATTATATAAATTTAGATAATTAATAAAAGCTGTTATCTGACTAACGTATAAAAATTTAATATTAAATTAATTTAAGAAATAAAAATCATACCGTGTAAAATAGAAGTGAGTAAAAAATAATACACATCTACTAATATCAAAATATTTATAATTAAACATAATACTAATAATACTAATACACATTTTTTTAACCTGAATACCAGTTTTTAAGATATTAATTCATAAAGTATTATTTAGTCACACACATTTAGTCATAGTCATAGCAGTTTTCATTTTCAAAACATATCCAATAATCTAAACAAATACAAAAATTACATTTAAGTCTGAGTGACGTAACTATATACAATCTAAAAGCACTGATTTTCTGCGAAGGAGAAAACATAGTAAAGTAGTCTATAGTCACCGCGAACCAACCGCTTTCACAAGATCGTCTTTGTGAAGGAATTACTTATATGCGTTAAGGCCAAATTATATATATTAACATGTCTTCGGGTGGTTATGAACATTAACAAACTTCGTGACATTACCGTGCACCGTGTGTACCACAGCGCGGCACCCGGTACACTGCCTGATGCAGTACCAATGTGCTTTAACCCCATTTTGTCGCTTCATACTGAATCTGTACCCAGAAGAAATAAGGTACTGTTTTCCATTTATTAATACTAAATTGCATATTCCTGAAAAAAATACAAATATATTGTTAAAAGGTGGTAGTAGCCCCGAGGTTTAAAAGGTAAGAAAACTTGGGAATAAAGCGGGTGAAGCCGCGGGCCGGTCAGTTAGTACTTTATATAAAACACTACATAATATATTTATTTAACAAAGAAACACAACATTACTTTTATGATTTATTTATATAACGTGCGCAATTAGAAATGAGTTCTGTAAATGGCGTCCGCTCGCATGCGTTCTCGCTCACTCTCTATCGCTGTCTATACTTTTATCCTTGTTTTGCCAATCGTACCATACATACCCGCCGCCATTTACAGAATTCATTTTCAATTGCGCACGTTATACACTAAAGGATATACATAAATGTTAAATTTATTATACGTCCTCACTGTTAGGACACGCTGGCCAAGTGGGGGTTGATGAGTGTCACATGTCCTTCAAACTTGTCAAAGTTCTCAGAATATAAGAGCAGGCAATTTTGAAGCGCATATTTTTTTTAGAAGAAAAGTTCATAAGTGAGAAGCAGGGTTTTGAACTCACGACCTTCGGAATGAAAGCATTAGCAGGCGTATGGTTGCCGGATATTCTGACTAGGACTGTGGTTGTGTACATTATAACATCTGGTAATCGTGCCGTCTTCTAGCGTGTGTATGACTGCTCGACATCCCATGTGGCATTTGATGCAATTCCAATGCGTTTTAACACCTTTCACTTGCTTTTTGTGAAATCTTTCCCCTGATAGTAATATGATGGGCCTACCAAATCTAGACAGTCCAAAAGTCGCTGCAAAATAATATTTTTATCGTTATTTGAATAATTATTTACTAAGTAAAATAATAACAAGTATAACTAAAGGAGCCTTTAAGGAGGTAAGAAGGTATTATTTAATAACCTACACGTATGTGTACTTGCCAAACATGTTAAATGCCTCTGAATTGCGTTAATAAGCATTTATTACAATAGATAAAACGAAACATAATTAGTACCTACTACAATCCAGCGTAAAAGGTTATTTAAATAAGTTTATATTTAAAAACGAGATCAAATTTTAGGCACGTTACTCATTGCTCGTATGATATTTAAAATGAGAGATTGAATAGACATTAAAATTTAAGGCCTTCTTGATTCTTTGCACAAGTTCCTAAGTTTTAATGGGGATTAACATAAATACGAAACAGAATTCGTAAAACGATCGCAAAAGAGTTATACCGACTATAAGAGCATGTTTACTGTTAAAATATAGCATCATGATTATGTACATTGACGAACTTCGTGACAGTCATGTCTTCCAAAGTGTGGATGATGGCAGTACAGCCCCGCTGTCTCCTGTGGCTGCAGTTCCAATGGGTCTTCACTCCTCTCACTTGCTTCTTACTGAACCTAAAGCCCGACACCAACAGAATTTGCTTACCACTAGATGACCACGTGCTGATTATATCTAAAAATATATACGAATAAATGAATAATTTATAAAATGTATTAGGAATAATAGAAAGTATACGGCGATTGTAACTCGCGCACGAAGGGTTCCATTTGTTCCAAAATTAGCCGAGAAAAACTATTTTTTGTATAGGAGCCTCTTTAGATTTATATATGTATTTATTTTATTGTTGTATTTTATTGTTGTTATAGCGGCAAGCAATTATTAAAAAAACAGCTCTAGCTTATTATGGTGCACGAGATACAACAAGATACGGACTTAGGTAGGTAAGCTATTAGGTAGGTACCAGTATTCGACCGTGCTATTGTAATATCTGATTTTTTTTGGTCGGCCTTTCCTTCTAGTTAGTAATCATAATTGTACATTGTTATTAATATTTTCTCATGATAATATCGTTAAATACCTTCGAAGATCTGTTATCGGATCTCAGAATAAGGAATTAGAAGAAATATTAGAATCGGCATCAATGAAGCAGGATTGTAAAGCAAGCTACGAATACAAACTTAACAACCGTGACCACTTCTTCAAAGGGTATATAAAGAGTAAAAGGGTTTGCAACTTCAAACTAATTTATTAACGAAAACAATTACAAACTCTTTAATATACCTACACGCATTTCACAAGTAATGTAACAATTACGTATTTCAAAACTTAGTAAATTAACATAGTTATATGTTTCTCTTATTTTCGTTTTTCTTATGGTTATGAACATTGTAGCATTTAGTGATAGTCATGTCTTCCAAAGTGTGTACGACTGCAGGGCATTTCAGGATTCTTCTACGAGAGCAGTTCCAGTGAGTTTTGGCTCCAATTATTTGCTTCTTGGAGAACTTAAACCCCGACACCAGTAAGCTCCGCTTACCGGATTTTGACCATGTGACACATACATCTGAAATATACACCTTTTTTTTAAAAAATGTTTAATAAATTGACAAATTCGTTTAGTTTTTCGCATGCAAGAGTAGAACAGAATAGAGTTATAACTTTATTGTAGAAACAATTAAATCAAAACAATATACAAGACAACCCGTATCCTTATTCAACAACATTTGCACAGTCAGTCAATCATAGCACTCATTACTTTTCCACTGTTGGAATACAGGAACTTAATCTGTCAAGAAAGATTAGGCCTTATTTCACCACGATTCCAAGTGCGGGCTGTGAATGAATGTCACATGTCCTTCAAACTCATTAATTCATTATAGGCCGGGATCCGTAGTACATGGAAATCAAGTGATTACTAACAAGCTAATTTTTGGTGAGTAGCTTCGTTTCGATGAGACGACTAAAAATATCCTATACCCAAATCTCGATTGTGGTAGCTAACAGAGATATCAAGGATTAAAAAAATCAAGGATGTAAAACCGGGATAACGGACCACGAAATTTGTCGGACAATATGTCCGTTAGATTTTATATATATTAATTAAGTATACAACAAAAAATCAGCTGGTTAGTAATCATAGTAATCATTTAAATTGACCTCGTTTTCGATACATTTTCGAAATGGCGGACTCTTTGATCAAACCATAGGTTTTGTAGGACAAACATGTTTTTATATAATTTAGATAATTATCTTGAGATATAACATATTGTCCTACAAATTTCGTGGTCCGTTATCCCAGTTTTACATCCTTGATTTTTTTAATCCTTGATATCTCTGTTAGCTACCACAATCGAGAGTTGGGTATAGGATATCTTTGGACGTCTCATCGAAACGAAGCTACTCACCAAAAATTAGCTTGTTAGTAATCACTTGATTTCCATGTACTACGGATCCCTGACTATTAATTAAAGTTCCGAGATAATGCCGGTTTCTAAATATTATGATTTATGATCTAGAGGTGCTCGGCAAAGTTTGAACCACGATCTTTGGATTAAAAGTTGAGTGGGCTCTCACTAAGCCAACATGGCTTCCGTACCGCTTTTTATAATTATTATTTATTTCATTATTATTTACTTAAAGCTCAAGTGTAAGTGCACCTTAGTATTTAAGTGTTCAATGATTATGAACATTGTAACATTTAGTGACGGTGCCGTCGTCTAAAGTGTGAACAACGGCTCTGCAGTTGACTTTCGCTGAACATCGCCAATGAGTCTTTGCACCTCGGATTTGCTTCTTGCAGAAACTGTATCCTGCTAAAACTATAGATGGCTTACCATACTTCGATATAGAGAAAAATGCATCTGAAAAAACCAACGTTGAACCAAATTAATCTTCAAATCTGCCTTTTAGCATAAAGGCAACTGATAAATCTGATGATGACATTTAAAATTTTACATTGAAAAAAAAAACATACAACATTACCTACTGGGCATGTGTCTCAAATATGCATTGCTGGTCTTAAAGAAAATTGATATAATCACTACGATTACCAGAAAGTTTGTCTATAGCAGTAAGTTGACACGCTATATACATAACGATGCCAGTCTTCTGGTATGTTAATTCCTTAGTCGGTTTGATGACCCACGGAAAGTTTTCTGTCGGTTTGAAGACACGGAATCACAGGTTTTATGTAATATGCAATAATAATTCTACGGGTTTCGCCATAATAAAAACTGAACATAAACATGAAAATTATTGAAATAATTGAATTATTTTCAATAATTAGGTTTTTATTTCCTAAAATTTTAATACAATTCTATACCAATAGAAAATCTTAACTGTATCTTCGTCACCCAGCTTAAATCGTAGAATATCTTTGATCGGATTCATTAACTTACATTCTTAAACTAATTTAAATATAACACTTTTTGGTCCATCCAACTTTTATCATTAATTATAATAATATATAATATTAATCAATAACTAAGAATATTTTCTATTATTTTTGTAGCTTAGCTACTAAGGTAGGTACAAATAATCCGTGAGGTGAAATTAAATTAAATTATTTTATTTTAAAATATTTAGTCAAAAAATACGAACTCATACCCTGTAGACACTAATAAAGACACAAGTTTACCTAATTTCAATAGTATTTTAATTTAATAATTTAGTTTAAGAAATACAGTCACTTTGTTCTAATAAATAGATTGTTACGAATGCAATTGGAAATATTAATTGGAAGAACCTGCGAGCGAGTACAGTTTCACAACAAATCGCTAGATGGGTTAGTGTGAGAATCGCCTAAACAAAGTTAAAGGATATTTGAGATAGAGCCAACCACTTTTCAGGCCTTCTAAGGTTTTCAGCCCTAATCTCAGGGCTGGAGATCGTTGTTGCATAGTAGCGTGCCACAAATGTGCATTATATTACTGCCTAACTCGGCCCTAACCAGCCCAACTCCTTGATATAACGAAGGACTTTTGGTTTTCTACTAATCTGTATCAATTAATATGATTATGAACATTAAAGAATTTCAACACGACCATATCATCTGATGACGTGTGCAGCACTGCTCTACAGCCTGACCGTGTGCATTGCCAATGAATTTTCTGCCCTTGAATCCTTTTTTTGCAGAATGTTTGCTTGCCGATTATGATGTTAGGCTTGCCTGATTTCGACGTAGTAAATATTACAGGATCTGTAACAGAGAATTTTGTTTTGAACGAGTGTGGTAAGTTCTACTGACGAATATACATGCTACAAATCAGCCATGTGGTGCTGGCTTAAGAAAAGTACCGCCGCCTCTTTCCGAGTAACCCGATTAAGGGTTAGATATACCAGAAATAGCAGCAGCTTCGTTTTGTTTAGTGACCTTGCTGCGATCAGAGAGAGATTAATTTAACAATTATCAACTCTACCAACCCGCCCGATAAGCGTGGTGATTGCATCAAATACTACAAGACCTATAATGGGTTCTACTGGGTTCTACACGTGCTGATTAGTAGTATGGGTTGTTTGATCGTGATGACTCCAGACGCTCAATCGAACATTAAGCTTTAAACTCTTTCTATGTATAGATAAAAATAAAATAACCGGTAACTAAACTATAGCTACCTGTTATTTAATTTTATTTATTTGGTTATCCAACAGTGCTGCAGAGTAGGTAATTTATAATTCTAATTATTTGAGTACATAAAAAGGATTACACACAAATATAACTAAAATTTAAGACAGAGTTTAGTGTAAATTTCCAATTTACAAAAATAACTGATCTTAGAGGCCTTTATATTACAGGTTTTATCAGCTTCACTAATAAAGGTCTTATATACCTAATAAATTATGAACCTAACCTGAACCTACCTATTCTAAAGAATTTTAATTTTAAGAGAACCACTTTTCGATATAAATATCAACCTACTAAAGGTACAATTTACTAATAAAAACAGCGGTTTTGTAAAAGTGATTGTGGATTGATGTATTTAGTGATTATGGATATTGAAGTATTTAACCACAGTCAGGTCAGACAAAGTATGCAGTCTAGCTGGACAGTGCCTTTTGTTGCACGTCCAATGGGTTTTCTCTCCTGAAGTTCGTTTCATAAAATACGTGAACCCATCCAGAACGACGTTTACTTTTCCATGCTTCGATTTTACGAGACCAAGTTCAACACCTAGAAAATAACATCTTTTGTTATTATTCCTTCGAATGTATGTAATAATATTGTCTATGAATTATGAAAATGTAAAGTGGGTGATAGACGTGCGAGTAAGTTCGCGAACTTGTGGCTCGACGACATTTTTCGCTTGTAAAAGTACGCGTACTTACGGTGACACACCAGCGAAAAAGCTTGTCGAGCCATAAGTACGCGAACTTACTCGCACGTCTATCACCCACTTAATAGATTTACCTGATGTGTAAATATTAAAACACAAACGAAGTACAAAATATTTTTATTAATTGTTTTAAAATTCAAAAAGTATTATTTCTTAGCGCAATTCAAATCTATTGAATTGGAATAATTCAATTAATAATAATGCCGCGATATAAACTAATAAACACGTTTTATTTATATGTTTATTTGAGTATTGTGAAAACACCGCTAGTCAACAGTACCAGCCTTACACAGTACTAGCCTTTAATAACTTAAACTAAATAAGAGTATAATTATTATATTTACCTACAAACATTGTGTGGTAAATAAGGACCGGGCGTCAAACTTCCTACAACTTATATTACCAATGAAAATAAAAATAAAAACATGAATGAAATTAATATTTTTCATTTACAAAAAGCATTTTAAAACTCAACAATATTTCGCCTAGAAGAAAGTTTTTGATGAAATCTTGTAAGCTTTTCCATATTACCATATTATTTTTAAGTAGGTATTTTTAATTCCGTTTTATAGATTTCGCGTGAAATAGTAAGAACCATGCATTCATCCATTTCCATCCAATAATAATATTACTTTTTATGTTGGTACGTAATTAAATATTTATCGTATTATAAGTAGACAAGTCTGCCTAAAAGAGGTAGGTACCTAAGTAATAAGTAGTTAAATTATTCCAGTTACATACTTTAGTATGGAACGTTCACCGCGTGTCGCCGGCTCTTTAAAATTTTTCTTGGATATCTTTAACGTACATTTTTAATGATTGTGAATATTAAAACATTTCGTAACAGTCATATCCCGTAAAGTATGCAGTCTCGCGTGGCACTTCGCTCGTTTATTAGTACATTGCCAGTGAATTTTAGTACGTTTCATAGATTTCACACAAAATGGGTATCCGTCAACCACAATTTTAGGTTTTCCAAGTTTCGATTTTGTTACTAAAATATCTGTAAAAAAAATGTTAATTATAATATCGCCTGGAGAGTAAAATGATATAATAAATAATGGTATAATAATGTGATAGCATACACTAAATACGATAAATCGACACACGACGCGGCCAGATTGTGCTGTGATACATTAATGCCAGCTAAAAATAAAAAATCATTCAGTACCTACTAGAATTATTTTTACTCATATAAAATATATAAAAAACCTGTATTGAACATATAGAAACCGGTAACGGTCTCATACATTTTCTATCGCGATTTTTAATCACTCCACCATGGTAAATATCCCATAATTAATAATTATAATATTTTTTAATGATTATGTTCATTGTAACATTTAGTGAGCGTCAAGTCATCTAAGGTATGTAGCACAGCACGGCACCCCACCCAGGCTTTGTTACATCTCCAATGGGTCTTATTTCCAATCACCTGCTTCACATTGAAAGGAATACCCTGGAATATTAGTCGTGGCTTCCCCTTACTCGTTGTTGTCAAGATTAAGTTACCTGTAATCAAAAAATTAATATTGGACATAAAACCCGCTACCTTAGCCCGCTGCGCCAGAGCTTCTCAAGTTACGATATTATGATCAATTCTGGCGGCGGAAGTAGCGGATCAAAACTCTTTGCTCCACATACCAAAGCTTCGAACTGAACTACCTAGATTAAATCTTATAACAATGGTAGTTACTTTAGTATTTTAATTCACTGATAACGTCAGCGGGGAAAAAGACACAAAAACACTATTTCTCATTTATCCCTATATTATGACCACGAGTACTAATTCACAAGCTTGTAGTGAAGCTTTATCTGATGGACTATAGGACTTATGACTGATGGCGGTGTATAAATTCTAATAATGATCCCAAAGCTTTAATTTTCATGCCATCATCATTTCATGAGTCGGACGTCAGTTACTGTACAAAGTCTTCCCTTAAAAAATCCAGTTGTTTCGATCGTAACTTGAGCTGAACCGTACAGACTAGACAGACTAGCAGAGTCATTAATCCTTCTCCATAATGTCCAAAGTATTTCAATCAGCAGCCTTGCATCCACCGATTTATGTAGGTACTAATGCACATGTACATTGTAGCATTTAACCAACGTTTTGTCCTTCAAAGTGTGAAGTATTGCACGACAGCCCACATTTCTCTTGCTGCACTGCCAGTGTATCTTAAAGCCGACAACCCTCTTCATATTGAAGGTGTATCCACCAAGCATCAGGTTAGGGTAGCCACTTTTGGAGATAAAAATTTCCAACTCATCTGTAAAGTTATGGTTAAACGATTAAGACTTTAAGGAGCTTTTACCTAAATTAGGCTACTTGCCAAGTTTCTCGTACAAAAAATGTGATCAAATAAGTACTTAATTTTTAAAGTTTTTATTCATAATGAGGATTTATGCATATTTTAGGGATGTAAAGTAATAATATCGATAGTTTTAATTAAATTTTAATGTAGGTAAAAACTTTTACAATTTCATGTTTTTCATTAAAACAGTCCCTAGAAAGATTTTCTTACATGCAACGCATTATGTAATAACTTTTTTTACATTTCGGTCGGCTTCGCGACTTGTCAAAAAGGTTCGGAGCTTCTGATAGCATCCAACACAATTCTTCTTCTTTAAACCCTTCACCAGATGATGATGATGCTTTATTGACATTTGACAATTCTACTTAATACATTTTTCTATTATTCATAGAAAACAACTAGAACCATTACACCCCTATTCACGTTCCCACTGCTGGGACACAGGGACTTCTCTCTTGGCGAGAGAGATTAGGCCTTAATTCACCACGCTGGCCAAGTGCGGGTTGGTGAATGACACATGTTCTTCAAACTTTGAGAAGTTCTCAGAACATGCCGGTTTCCTCACGATGTTAGCCTTCACCGTTAGAGCACGTGTTTTTATAGCACACATAATTTTCCAAGAAGAAAAATCAGAGGTGCGCGGCGGGGTTTGAACCCACGACCTTCGGAATGAAAGTCGGGTGTGCTCCCACTTAGCCAACACGGCAAAACCGCAATAAATAAAATAAAATAAATAAAAATCTTTTATATACTTTATAAATTTATATATAATATAACTTTATAACAGTCAAACACATACTGTAATTACATATTTATCTATACAAAGGTCTTTTTAAAAAGGGTAAGAAACGCAAAGTTCATCTTTTTGCAAACAATTTTATTGTGTGAGAAGACACTTTTTAGTCATATTAATTATCTAATGATTGTGGACGTTGTTGCATTTAACCACTACCAAGTCACCCGATTTTTTCACTGTATGAAGAATTGCTCGACAACCAAGAGTTCGCTTGACGCACTGCCAGTGGATTTTGGGACCTACAGTTGCCTTCACACAGAATGAGTAACCTTGAAACATTATGTTAGGTTTCCCAGATTTCGAAGTTGTAATAATTAAGTTATCTGCAAAAAATACATATTATTTAACTGTTAGCATTACGAAAAAAAAATAATAATTAAGGTTAATTTTAAATAAATTTAAATTAAAGCTCAGATATTTGGTAAAATTACCTAATAACATAATGGTGACAGATAAACTTGCAAATATTGACAATACATAGGTTCAAATTAATAAGATAATTGTAATCATAAATCATTTATTGCCAGAAATATGGTTCACAAAATCTTATTTAGGCTCACATATTTCACCGAAACACAATGGCATGCAATATTATAAACTTATGTCAAACATAATTTTTTTATTATTTTTTTTATTTGGGAAACAAACAGTACATAATACTTAAATAATATATCTTAAAATAAATATAAACCAACAAAGTTTCCACTATTACATTACACATAAAGCAAAATGAACTGATCAATTTTGTCATTATAAAATTAAATTAAACAAACAAACAAAAATTAATTACCTAGGTCGTTAATATTTAACATGTCAATCTTTTCATTTACATTCCAAGTATTCCTATTGATCCGTTACTATTCGAATTCCTAAATAACAAAATAATATAAATTGTCAGTGATACAATGAGTCCAGAATGTGAATAAAAAATTAAACTAGCAAAATTTCTAAACATGATTTATCTTGGATATTGTTGAAGCGACGTGTTTTTATGATTTCCGATGTTAGATTGTATGAAACCCAGTTTCTAGTGATCATGTACATTGTAACATTTTATAAGTGTAAAGTCTTCTAAGGTCTGTAGCGCAGCGCGGCACCCGGCCCTTCCTGTGGTACATTTCCAATGGATTTTAGGTCCACTTACTCGCTTTACGCAGAAAGTGTACCCATATAGCCTTATATTTGGCTTTCCGTTTTTGGAGGTAGTTATGATAACGTCATCTGTAAAGTTATTTTTTATAACATTCTGAGTATTATTTATTCATTCATTCATTCTTAGTAAGAAACATACCATGATTATATAATGTTCAAATATTGTTAAATACCATGATAGTTTAAAAGTTATTCTGAGTATTGTTTTTTGATTGGACGGATTCAAGCCATACCCTTAAGAGATTTCTTATTCCTAGATAATGCATATATTAACGATATATTTATATGAAACTCCAGAACAATTATTGGATTTACAATGTAAACAGTTTTTATTAAAAATGTAAATTCTTATAGACAACAAGAATTTAAATAAAACGCCAGCAATGTATTTAGTAAATTTAATCCATCCTATCATAAGCGATTACGACACGGGGATTGGACCGTATACCGGTCCGAAGACTCTCGCAACCGATATATGCTAATGATTATGAACATTTGTGTATTTTATCAATGTCATGTCATGTAACGTATGAAGCAAGGCCCGACATCCACCCCTGGTGCAAGTCCAGTGAATCTTCGGTCCTCGAACTTGTTTCATGTAGAAAGAGTAACCATTAAGCTTTATGCAAGTCTTGCCTGTTTTAGATGTTGTGACAATGAGGTTGGCTGTAAAAGACAAAGTAAAAAAAAGTTAGTACGTTACAGAAACATAAAGTTGAGGATATTCGAGTTAATGTTTTGAGTTTACTTTGCTTGTATGTGGTATTTAATGCTGAAAATATCAAGGATTATATATATTTTACCTGAATTATAACATGTAATTATGTTATCATTCAGGTTAATAAAACAATTGTTAGAATACTCGTATTGTATTTATAAGTGTATTTGAAACAAAGGAAAGGCATTTTATGAATATTTTACGTATATTTTATATAATTTGTTTGATTTGTCTCACACACACAGACACTAGCTGTGCATTTAAAGTGTGTCACTTACACATCAATTTCACAAAATCAAATGTTAATGTAGTCTATACTTATACTCATAGTATTATTACTAATTCTCAGTATCGAGTTAAATATTTGACGGTAGTAATGTTTAACAAAAATTAAACGTGCGCACAAATTTTTGACGAAGCTGTCCCTATAATAAAGTTACTATGAAAAACATATCATTATAATTTAATATTAAAAGCTTATTAAGGAAACTTGTTAAAATAAATAAAATTCATCTCATGGATCAAGGATAGTTAGAACGTGTTAAACCATGGTTTATATGACCATGGTCATGTACATTGTACGTGTCATGGTCATGTACATTGTCCGTGTCATGGTCATGTACATTGTACACCTTTGTCAAGGTCATGTCTTTTAAGGTGTGTAACACAGCGCGGCAGATACGATGGCGCCGGTTCCGTCCTTTGGTGCACTGCCAGTGTATCTTCGGACCCAGTCTCTGCTTCACACAAAATGTGAATCCGTTAAGAATTAAGTTTGGCTTCCCAGTTTTAGATGTCGTAATAATGAGATCCGCTGTAAAAAATATATTTTTGTGATATTCAGATACGTAAGTTGAACACTAGTGGATGATAATAATCATAATCTCCTGCTTTCTTCCCACATTATGTCAACATGTCCTCCTTCCATTTTACCCTGTCAGCCGGCATACCAACACTCGCTCCTTTCTTACACCTCGTATCATCCCTCACACAGTCCATCCATCTTTTCTTCGGCCTACCTCTCGTTACATACCCATATACTCTCATACTTAACAGTCTTTTTAGTGGATGATAAAAATATCAGACAAATAAACAAAGGATTTACTAAGGTACTTAATTACAATAAAAAATTAAACTTTGAGGTTTTCAATTTAGAACCACATTTAATAAAAATTACAGATAATAAAAAAGTTTAATTTACAATTTCAATAATAGTTATTCAAAAATATATACAAATTATATCTTAAAATATAATTAGTGTTCAGGTACACATTGGGGCCATGGACATGTTTGAATATATTTTAATGGTTATGTACATCGACACATTTAAGCAATGTCAGGTCATCTAAAGTATGCAATAGAGCTCGGCAACGTGCTTTAGTGCATTGCCAGTGGATCTTAGAACCACTAGACTGTTTAAAGCAGAATGAATATCCGTTCAGACGTAAATTGGGCTTGCCGGATTTAGATGTGGCAAAAACTAATTTATCTGTAAAAAATAATATTATTTTAACTAGCTTATAGCGAATATTATTTATAAACTTCGTAAAATAATAACATTAAGCAATAAAAACAATTTAAATTTATAAGTTTTTTAATAACATGTCAATTCAAAATTTTTTAGAACATTAATCGAAAAAGAAATAATCGTCACTAAGAAATCAAAACAAAAAATTCTAACCACAGAGTTCTTCAAATTATAATAATGTGGAATGTTGCGGCCGGCTCAGACTTTACACAGTTTGCGAACACATTACACAGATAGACAGACACACACACAACTAGACGAATCACTAGCAAAGAAATAAGGGATCGCATCTCTGCCCTGCGTTGAACTGTGCCAAATATGGATTATTCGATTTAGTCCACATTCGTACCCGTGTTTAACGGCCCGCATAAAAAAAACAACAATCGTCCCGAATTATTGTGTGCCCTAACTATTATTTTTCTCACCTCCGTCAAAAGAATTGTTAATTCGTTGTAATTGAGTCTGGCAGGACGTTATCTTTCGCGAATGGTCATGAACATTGTAGCATTTAATCAATGTCATGTCCTTTAAGGTGTGTAGCACGGCGCGACACCCCGGCTTTACGCACCGCCAGTAGATCTTTGGTCCTTGTGTTCGCCTCAACCAGAAGGAATACCCCTCGAGGACCAATTGGGTTGTGCCAACTCTTGATGTTGTGATGATCAAATTAGCTGTAAAATAATCTAGAAATTTGTATCAACATTAACACGTTAGCTGCGGCACCAATTTTTGCATACTTTCCGTTCCTGCGGCACGAGGTATAATCGGCCCGTACCGTGACCAGACGTTAGGGCGACACGCGGTCTATTAGACCCCACCTCCTTTTACAGACTAAAATCCATTTTCTGGCGCGAAATCAAAGATAAATGAGAATTTTGGTCCTTATTGATATAGACAGTGAATTGATGAACCCTAATCCACCGTCGCCCCGGGATCTGATGGCTAGTTTAGGAATTATTAGCAAAACAAAATATGGGATCTTATACACCTCGTAACGCACTGAAATAGGGCAAATTTTCGCTGCGATTAGTGATGGGAAAAATAATATCGACGTTTTTAAACTACGCAACGACTTGACCGATTTTGATCAATTATATCTCATTAGATCGTTTTAAGGGCAAAACCTGGCAAAACAACACAAAGCTATCAAAGGATACATTTTTTTTAAATAATCTAAATTGTGCTTGAAGGCGCCATAAAGAAAAAAAAACCGGCCAAGTGCGAGTCGGACTCGCGCACGAAGCGTTCCATTCTATACCATTAAGAGGCACCTATTACAGACTTATTATTGGAAAATAATGGATTACGGTTTATGCATAAGGTTTATCTTTCTATTTGTATATGAAAATCTTAATGCGGTTCACAGAATAGAAAAAAAAGGCAACCAGAAGTAGAAAAGAAACTGTCCTATTTATTCTGCCTCGGGCTTTAAAAATACAATTATTAGAACTTGAATTAACATTAAAAAATCAGTATCAATATACTTTTTTTATAAAAATCTCAATATATATGTTGTACTTATTTATTAGTGTTTTTCATTGAAACAGGGTAGACAATAAGATTTTTTGCACTGAGTGCACTGAGTCAAAATCTTTTTGGATTTTTTATCAGCTTCACGAGATGGTAAAAATGTGCGTAGTTTTTGGTAACAACCAACACATCTTCTCCTTTTTTCACCCTTTTCGAGGTAATGGCGTGCGCTTTTAGGTGCTGAAAAATAACAAAAATGTAAAGATAACGTAATAAAACTGACATTGTTACTTAGGTTAGATCGTAGATGAGAATAACAATGATAATGTAGGTATAACTGCATCAAATGAATGTGTTTGTTTTATACTTAAAATGTTGAAAGAGTAGGTAGGTAAGGTAGCTTAAATTCAGAATAATTAAAAGGAAACAAGAATAAAAAACTTAATAATGACCAAATTAATAAAAACTTAATAATAAATAACTTAATAACAATAATAAATAACTTAATAACAATAATAAATAACTTAATAATGACCAAATTTAATATAAAAACGGTGTATTAGTTAGTGCAAAATTAATTCTCGTATCAAGCTTTTCACACAAGTAATCTTATAGATAAATGTTAGAAATATCATATCCACGCATGCTTATACAAAACGTACTTACAAACACTGTAATCCTTTATTTAAGATGGCTAAAAACAAAACATTTTATATTAAAATATTGAGTTTCTTAAATTACTAACACAATAATTTCTGTACTTTTACCATCGTACAATAATATACTCCGCCTGGTGCTCTCTTCCGACCACATGACATATATCGTAAAATTTACATAAGTCGAATCTAACACACTTAACAAACTTGGTGATTAAAAATATCCCTTTACATAGGTATTTTGTTGTTTTTAACTTTTTAGTATTATTGTAATAGCGGCCTACATAATTTGAGAAAACTTCAACTATCTATCTATCGCGACAAACGGACAGACAGCGAAGTCTTAGTAATAGAGGGTCCTGTTTTTATCCTTTCGATACGGAACCCTAAAAATCATTAATATTTATATACCTACTTTCAAAACCTAGACAAAGAACTACTGAAATATTAATTATATTACTTACCTGTTTTGTCAACGGCTGCTTTGCGTTTCTTGTGGAGTCACTACCTACAAAAATATCAATTAAGTGTTAAGTCCTAATAATAATAACATTATTATCACGATATAGAATAATAGGTAATTCTAGATATGTTGCAAAGTATTAGGTACGTCAATAATCGTTATTACCAATAATATCTTTAGGTATAATATACTTAAGTAATAATATCTTACACTTACTTTAGGTACATAGCTACCAAGATAAGAAAAAACTAGGTACTTACTGAAGATTTTTTCATTAAAAACTTACCTGTTTCGGCTCTGTTTCTGGGTTTTTTAAAATTAACTTCTTCCGACATCGTTTAGACATGTTCGGCGCTGTAAAAGGACGTGCTCTCCAATCGAAGTGATGCACAACACTGGTCGCGGGAAGCTCGCGTTGAGTGCGGTACGAGGTCAGGGGGGATATGGGACGTTTTAGCCTCGTTCCGCACTGCATTAAAATTATATTAATTCAGTGCGGCACGAGGCCTAAGACATCCGGTACCAAGGTAGGTACACCACCGAGTCCGGAACCATTAGTGATCTCAAATATATATTTATCTCTTTCCTACACTGGACCAAACCAAAGCTATGCCATTCGCACGACAGAGAAATTCACTTTTTTGCTTGCCGCACCACAGGGAAGTTGCATCAGGGGTGATTTAGGCCTCGCTTCGCACTTAACGTGTAAACTAACTTACTTTTCTGCTAGTTACTTAGATGTTTACTGAAACTAACGCTAAGCTAAAAGCTTTTACAGTATTGACAATTTTTAAATTAATAAATATATAAATTAATAAATATATTAATATATAAATTAATAAGTTAAAATAAGTAAATCTTAAAATTGAAATAAATAAGACTAGCTTTATTAAGTCGAAACTTACAAGAGCATCTAATGTGCGTTTTAAATAATATCACAATCACAATGTTATCTGTTATACCAACCAACCGACCAGCACGCGGCATCGCTTTATTCTCAGGTTTTCTCACCTTAAGACCTGGTTAACTACGTTTAAAACCAAAAGCACCTAAATAGGCCCAGCCGTTCGTGAGTTATAAAAGTGGCATTGATATAAAATAGAAAATATATATTTTGTATTCTTTTTTATTATAAGGTCATTAAGTCATTAATAAGCTGTACTAACTCATTAATTCGTTTTTAGAACGATATAAATATATGTATTTCAGACTCATATTTCATATTTTTAATGATCATGAACATTGTAGCACTTGATCAGCGTCATATCTTTCAATGTATGAAGCAGTGCTTTGCAAAGACGGGACTTCTCTTTTGTGCACCTCCAATAAATTTTTTCTCCGCGAATTTGTTTTAAGTAAAACGAGTATCCGTCGAGGTTTATATTGGGTTTGCCCGATCGAGAGGTTGTGACAAGCATTTTAGCTGAAAAACAATGGTAATTAATGTTTCAATCATGTGTCAATGAATGAAGAAAGGAATAATTATACTAAATCTCTGGTGAAATAAAAATTGTATGTATAAAAATAATATTTTTGGATACTGCAAAATACGAAGGATTTATTATAAAATAGAATTAGTTTTCAAAATCGATATTGATTAATATTGAATAACAAGAGTAACAGCCTTTTTGGGGTTCTGTAGTCAAATGGCAAAAAACGATTTGTTTTTATATTTATTTAACAACTGAAACTTTTACAAAACTATTAGTTGCAAATATATTAGCCGAAACAGGAGCTTGAGCTCTTTGTGCTGCAGCTCAGGAATTTAAACGCTCCGAAAGCACAGACAATTTAATTAATAAAACTGTCACTTATAATAACTATGGCCATATTATTGTTTCTATATTTAATCATGATCATGAACATTATAGCATTTTAACAAAGTAATATCTTGCAAGGTATGTATCACAGCTTTACAATAACGAGATTTGGAGCACCTCCAATGTAGTTTTGCACCCCTGACTTGATGTTTGTAGAAAACACGCCCGTTCAGAGTTAAATTGGGCTTGCCAAACTTGGATACGGTGAGTAGTAAACTTCCTAAAACATGATGGAAATTAAAAATATTATTGTATTTTAGTCTTTATATAAGTTCGTGAGAATATGGATTATTCAAAATACTACCCTTGTCTTGTAAGATTCAATTTATAAATAATATTTTCGTTTAAGAACATTAAAAATTTATGTATAACTAAGGATATGAATATTAAGTTAGACCGTAGTATCTATTTCTTTATTCTCCAATGATTTCTTTAATCCAGATAAGATTAAGAACCGCTTATGGGCAAAGGTTTCATCAGGACAGGGCAGACATACCATGGCTTCACTCATACATTGTATTCTTGTATGTTTCTACTTTTTGTTATTATTTTTGTTTGTCGTTGTGTCTGTCAAGCGCTTGTTCTGAAGATACCATATTAAGTGAAAACCTGGGCCAGCAGCCTTAGTGTACCTACTAATGATTATGAACATTAAAACATTTAATCAATGTCATGTCATGTAATGTATGTAAAACTGCTTTACAATTTGCAGATTTTGTGCACGGCCAGTGAATTTTTGGACCTCTGATTTGCTTTATGCAGAACACACTTCCGTTGAGATTTAGATTAGATTTGCCAGATTTAGAAGAAGTGTCAATTAGAAATAAAATAAGGTTATTAGTTTTATTTTTTTATTAGAAGTAACGAATTTTACCTCGCATTGGATACACAAAAAGAATAAAATAAATTATATGTTTTTTGGTACGGCCGATTATGCTGAGAGGGTCTAGCGTTGTGCAATCCCTATCCTCTTAGTCTTATAAAACATTTAATAAGGACGTACAATAATGAACTGTAAACGCAGTTGCAAACTTTACAATACTGTAACATCTATGATTTAACGATGAAAATAAGTTTATCATGGACCAAAGATACCTTCTTTTTCTGTACATAATCGTGATTATGGATATTATTAACTTTCAATATATTCATGTCGTCCGTTGTGTGAAGTTTGGCGTAGCAGCCCCTGTGTGTGCACTGCCAGTATGTCTTTTGGCCCACAACTTGTTTCATACAGAACTTGAAGCCCGACAACTCAATGTTTAGCTTGCCCTGCTTGGAGATTGTAAGAAGAGCCTCTGGAATAGCAAGACTATTATAATACTACTTCAAGCACAGGGTCAGACTTGGTATGTTATTGTACATTCAAGCTCAAAACATGTATCATGTGTCGAAAGCACTTAGCGCAATATTCGTGAAGGATTGATATTTTGAATGGTAATAAGGTCTTTTATAGAGTAGACAATAAATGTAAATTATAAAAATACATTATTTTTATCACTGCATGAAATTTTGCATGAAAATCAGACTCATTCATGTATAATTAAAACTTAATTGTATAGTTAAACTTGAGTATCAACTAGAATATTACCAACCTTAACAACTTATATACTCGTAATTATCGTTGTAAAAATATAAAAGTTATTAATATCCTGTAGGTATTAATTTCATACACCTGATAGGATTGAAAATAAAACATGTACTAAAATATATATATATATAAAACTATAAAACTCTTCTTTACCAACACAGTTAACAAGCTTAAAATATGGAAAGTATTTTAATTTTGCCTTTTTCATACTAATAATGTTGCAATTTAAATACACCTTGGAAAAACTTAGATTACTACAGGTAAAATTTACAGCAGAATTTCTGGTGAAATGGAACTCATCATAACATGATGTGATGGGAAACACTTAATTTTCTCGGTGTCTTTTCTTGTTTGTATGATTATGATGTTTTCCTCTATTGTCAGAACCTGTAACACCGTTCTTGTCAAGCTTCCTTTGCGCTGTACGAATGAACTGATCTGTTACGTCTAGCGTAGAACAAAACATTTTAAGGCACACCTTTATCGGTTCACACTTCGAATCTTCGTTTAATAAAGGTAAAAAGTATTCATGGGTAAAATTTCTTCTAGACGGGCCTTCTGTAGTTACTCGCTTTTTTTTTGTCTTTTTCGTAAATTTGTTAATGTATCTCCATCGCTTAGAATGATTGGGAAGGTTCCAAAATTGTTCGAAAATAAGTTTTCGTATTTCTTCCTTGATACGACTGTAGCACTTAAGCTTACAAGTCGTAGGACAAGAACTCTTCATTGCTTTGAACTGTTTGCCGATGAAACAACATTGTACCGGGAATTCTACGAAAAAAAATTGTTTATCAAAGTTTTATGAAACTATTAGATAATAATCGAATATTATCGAAAATTTGACGTAGAAATATCGTGTGATAGTGGTGATTAAATTTTAAAAACATCCGTTTAATAACATAATTTATTAAATTAAAATATTACTAAAAACAAAATAATTAAACGTACACAGAGCATTAAGAAATCGCTATGCCGAACATGTTACTTTACTATGTATTTTTTGTATAAAAAAGGTCATATCAGCATTATCCTTAGCCAGCATATTAAATGAGTTACTTGCTCCAATCGTACCTATATGCATTTTGCCGGTAAGTTGTGTGAAGTTTAGCGTAGCAGCCCCTGTGTACACCGCCAGTATATTTTTTGGCCCACAACTTCTTTCACAGACAACAGGTAAAATTTACTGTTGAATTTCTGGAACTCATCGGTTGGAATAACATGATGTGATGACTGTCTTTTCTTGTTTGTATGATTGAGATGTTTTCATCTATTGTCAGAACCTGTAACACCGTTCTTGTCAAGCTTTCCTGTGCGCTGTACGAATGAACTGATCTGTTACGTCTAGCGTAGAACAAAACATTTTAAGGCACACCTTTATCGGTTCAAACTTCGAATCTTCGTTTAATAAAGGTAAAAAGTATTGATTGGTAAAATTTCTTCTAGACGGGCCTTCTGTAGTTACTTGCTTTTTTTTTGTCTTTTTCGTAAATTTATTAATGTATCTCCATCGCTTAAAACGATTTGGAAGGTTCCAAAATTGTTCGAAAATAAGTTTTCGTATTTCTTCCTTGATACGACTGTAGCACTTAAGCTTACAAGTAGTAGGACATGAACTCTTCATTGCTTTGAACTTTTTGCCGATGAAACAACATTGTACCGGGAATTCTACGAAAAAAAAGTGTTTATCAAAGTTTTATGAAACTATTAGATAATAATAGAATAATATCGAAAATTTGACGTAGAAATATCGTGTGATAGTGGTGATAAAATTTTAAAAACATCCGTTTAATAACATAATTTATTAAATTAAAATATTACTAAAAATAATATACCTAATTAAACGTACACAGAGTCACAGAGCATTAAGAAATCTCTATGCCGAACATGTTATAGTAAAACCATTCTAAAAATGAACTCCCCTCCACAAAACCGTGATGATTTCAACGTGTGAGAGGAAATACAGAAAAACAGAATACACAGAAAAAAAAAATTCAGAATTCGGTAGAGGGGCGTTCAGTTTAAAAATGGTTTTACTATACTTTACTATGTATTTTTTGTATAAAAAAGGTCATATCAGCATTATCCTTAGGATATTAAATGAGTTACTTGCTCTAATCGTATATGCATTTTGCCGGTAAGTTGTGTGAAGCTTAGCGTAGCAGCCCCTGTGTACACCGCCAGAATATCTTTTGGCCCACAACTTCTTTCACAGAGAACAGGTAAAATTGACTGTTGAATTTCTGGTGACTGTCTTTTCTTGTTTGTATGATTGAGATGTTTTTATCTATTGTCAAAACATGTAACACCGCTCTCGTCAAGCTTTCCTGTGCGCTTTACGAATGAACTGATCTGTTACGTCTAGCGTAGAACAAAACATTTTAAGGCACACCTTTATCGGTTCAAACTTCGAATCTTCGTTTAATAAAGGTAAAAAGTATTGATTGGTAAAATTTCTTCTAGACGGGCCTTCTGTAGTTACTTGCTTTTTTTTTGTCTTTTTCGTAAATTTATTAATGTATCTCCATCGCTTAAAACGATTTGGAAGGTTCCAAAATTGTTCGAAAATAAGTTTTCGTATTTCTTCCTTGATACGACTGTAGCACTTAAGCTTACAAGTAGTAGGACATGAACTCTTCATTGCTTTGAACTTTTTGCCGATGAAACAACATTGTACCGGGAATTCTACGAAAAAAAAGTGTTTATCAAAGTTTTATGAAACTATTAGATAATAATAGAATAATATCGAAAATTTGACGTAGAAATATCGTGTGATAGTGGTGATAAAATTTTAAAAACATCCGTTTAATAACATAATTTATTAAATTAAAATATTACTAAAAATAATATACCTAATTAAACGTACACAGAGTCACAGAGCATTAAGAAATCTCTATGCCGAACATGTTATAGTAAAACCATTCTAAAAATGAACTCCCCTCCACAAAACCGTGATGATTTCAACGTGTGAGAGGAAATACAGAAAAACAGAATACACAGAAAAAAAAAATTCAGAATTCGGTAGAGGGGCGTTCAGTTTAAAAATGGTTTTACTATACTTTACTATGTATTTTTTGTATAAAAAAGGTCATATCAGCATTATCCTTAGGATATTAAATGAGTTACTTGCTCTAATCGTATATGCATTTTGCCGGTAAGTTGTGTGAAGCTTAGCGTAGCAGCCCCTGTGTACACCGCCAGAATATCTTTTGGCCCACAACTTCTTTCACAGAGAACAGGTAAAATTGACTGTTGAATTTCTGGTGACTGTCTTTTCTTGTTTGTATGATTGAGATGTTTTTATCTATTGTCAAAACATGTAACACCGCTCTCGTCAAGCTTTCCTGTGCGCTGTACGAATGAACTGATCTGTTACGTCTAGCGTAGAACAAAACATTTTAAGGCACACCTTTATCGGTTCAAACTTCGAATCTTCGTTTAATAAAGGTAAAAAGTATTGATTGGTAAATTTTCTTCTCGACGGGCCTTCAGTAGTTACTCGCCTTTTTATAATCTTATTTGTAAATTTGTTAATGTATCCCCATCGCTTAGAATCATTTGGAAGGTTCCAAAACTCTTCGAAAATAAGTTTTCGTATTTCTTCCTTGATACGACTGTAGCACTTAAGCTTACAAGTCGTAGGACATGAACTCTTCATAGCTTTGACTTGTTTGTCGATGAAATAACATTGTAGCGGGAAATCTACAAAAAAATGTTTCTCAAAGTTTTATAAAACTTTAAATAATCGATTCTTATTGAAAATTTGACGTAGATAGCGGTGATAAATTTTTAAAAGCTAATAGATAGCCGTTTAATAATAATTACAATTAAAACAATATAATTAAACGTACACATAGAATAAGACAAAAAATCGCTATGCCAAACATGTTTATTTACTACTTTCTGAACTTTCTGAATTAAAAAGGTCATATCAGCATTATCCTTAACCAACATATTAAATGAGTTAAGCAGGGAACACATTTGTAACACCCGACGCGACGCGACGTGTCGACACCCGACGTGCACCGTGCATATTACCAACACGCGACGCCACGACATACTAGCATTTCATCTTCTTCTTCTTCTTTTAATATGGCGAACGTGACTGGCAATTGTAATTATGCCGTCAACCGCCAATGTCCATCATTTCGCTAAATAAATGCAAAAATTTAATATGAAATTGTCATAAAGTGACAGTTCTCGAACGAATGACGCGTGGCGTCGAGTGTTGTCTAGAAACATACTGCGCTCCCGCGTCGGATGGCGTGTTTACCCCCACCATGGGAACGCATGGTGGGGGTAAACACGCACACGCAGATCTAGCACGTCTGGATCAGGTGGCGTGTGCGCGCGTGGCGTCGGGTCGCGTGTTCAAAGTGTGTTTCTGGTCTATAGAAAACCATACATTTGATTCGACTCAACACGCATCACGTTTCATCGGGTGGCGTCGGGTGTTACAAATGTGTTTCTGCCTTTACTTGCTCTTATCGTGTATGTCACGTATGTCAGGAGAGGTAGATAATATGTGTAATAAAAGAATGGAATAATATGACGGCTGACAGGAAAGTGGAGAGAAAGGACATGTCAAAAGGGTAGGAAGATGATGATGTCTTGCTCTTAACGTGTGTATGCATTTTGTAATTTGTTCTCACAACTTATGACTGTGAACATTATATATTTTCACTAAATTCTTGTCAGCTACGGTGTGAAGTCGCGCTCGACATCCCCTATGAGTGCACTGCCAGTGGGTCTTTTGACCCATGATTCGATTTATACAGAATCTGTATCCAGACATTATTATGTTCGGATTTCCTTTTTTTGAGATCGTGAAGTGCACAGGGGCCGCTGAAACAAACACATCATATATTAGAATCCTAGATTTCAGGATTCTATCAACTACTTTAACACACTAGAATAGAGAAGATATTTATATTTTTTTCATTTTTGCGTAATAATAAACTCACCTCTTTCCAGAAACTGTAAAGTTTCTGATGATGCGCTATTTATTTATATTTGGAAAAAATATTGAGACCAGTAAAATATGAGATCGAAAAATGCGAAAATTTGGCAGATTGGTTATTAAAACTCATAATTTCGGTTAAGTTCTTTCTTGGCTATTTTAATAATTAAAATATACACATGATACTTTAAAACAGTTATACCACAGGTTTAGGTTTAACATCGATTACAAGACGTTAATCTTATTTTATACACGTATGTGTCATCATCATCCCCATCATTTACGATCCCACTGCTGGGACACAGGAACTCTTGAAGAGAGAGATTTGGCCTTAGTTCACCACGCTGGCCAAGCGCGGGCGGGTGATTGTGTGTCATGTCCTTCAAAGTTCCGTTAGAGCACGTGCTTTTTTTAATAAGAAATACTCAGAAGTGCTAGGCGGGATTTTCAGAATGCAAGTCGAGTGTGCTACCACTTAGGTATACAAAACAGATTTTATGAGCACTATGCTAAGTGCACCAGTATGATACATGCTTATTAAACCATAGTAATAACTATATTTGACATAGAATAACTTACAAATCTAGCACTTACCTTTACAGGGACTACTGTATTACTTTTACCCAGGTCTTACCTGAAAAAAAAAAGAACTGTTAAATTTATCACAAATCACCAATCACATATAGTTAGAAATATTACCTATATATTTCTAACTATATGTGATTACAGAAACTTATTCTTATATCTTATCATACATCACATATATTTATGTATATTTATAATATATATATTTCTTCATATTCGTCCAATCAAAAATTTAATAAAATCAAAAATTTAAACAATTGAAATATTTTGTCTAATAAAAGGTATTTGACGACCTGTGTGGCACAGCGGGCGAAGGTCTGCCTGCGACTAGCAGTTGCCTTGCAAGCATGCAAAGCATGCGTGCGTTGCGGATTCGGTTCCCGCCTCGGAACAAAAATTTGTACGATCCACAGACATTTGTTTCGGGTGTTTGGGGGTTCTATATGTATAACGAAAATGTATTTTTGTTTATGAATATTACATTAATTATATCAGATTATATGGTAACCGTAACTCAAGCTTCGGACTTACCACCGGGCTAGATATTGCTGTGTGAACTGTCCAACAATATTTATTTTATTTTATTCATTTACTTATTATTATGTATTTTTGTTCCGTTCTCTTCAATAGTTGTGCGTGTTTCTGGCGAAGGACATTGTACGCTGGTAGTTCGGCGTCAGTAACCTGCTTTCGATATACCCCGTTTTATATCTTGAAGGTACCTATAATATGTACCTGAAAGTATAAAATGTCCGATTAAATCGATACATAATTTTGTCATGCTTTTGAGATCGTAATGTTGACTGTACCAAGTTTCTGAGATCATCATTCATTTCAACATAGATTCAGATATCATCAGATACATAAATCATAATTAAAAATAATATAGAAAATAACTATAGGAAAATAATTAAAACCCAAATAATATTGTCTTTACAAATTTAATTTGTCATAAGACATTATTGTAAGTATTTTAGCAAATTAGGCTCGGTTTCCACTAATGTAGAGATAATAGACCAGGGTTTTTAATTTTTTACAAGGAAAAAAATAGTAGTAGAATGAAACCTATTAGAAAAGGAGGGGAATATGATAAAAATGAAAGGAAAAATAAATTACGGTCGATCTGAGTTCGAGAAGTGGGAGGGGGTGGGCTTTTAAGGGGAGAAAATGGTTTATCTCGATTTGCGGTGAAACTACAAGTCCTATGAAAAAAAGTTATATGACAAAGTTGTAGGTAATAAAAAGATCTACAACTTTTAATTCACAAGTTTTTTACATAACGTCAAAATGTATGTGAAAAATTCAAATAACTAAGTTTTTGGTTTTTTGTATCTTTTTCAAAAACTTTTTATTTTCTACGAAATTTGGTGAAAACTTACCTTTTTATGCCCCAAACACACTATAATTTATTTGATTAAAAATATTAATTTTTTCACCTTATTTTGACTTAATTACTAAAAAAATAGACTAATTTTCAATCGAAAATTCACGTGTCAAAATATTAGCTTTTTTATAAAAATCGGTTTGCCTTTTGTCCATTGAAATCTTTATTTTCTGATGGTTAAGAAAAATATATACATAACCATAGTAAATTATCTCAGAAAATGCAAAACACCGAAACAAAATTTGTATCATTATGTACAATTGCATCATAAAAATGTGATTTTTGCAACTTTTATTTCATATAATTTCTTATAATCCGACTTATTGCACATTATACAAACAGATTATTATATTATTATTATTATTATATAGTCTGAAAAGACAAAATCACATTTTTATGATGCAGTTGTACCTAATGATACAAATTTTTGTTTCGGTTTTGTGCATTTTCTGAGAATATTTACTATGGTAATGTATATATTTTTTTAAACTATCAGAAAGTAGAGATTTCCACGAACAAAAAACACACCGACTTTTATAAAAAAGTTAATATTTTGACACGTGAATTTTCGATTGAAAAATAGTCTATTTTTTATTAAATTAAGTCAAAATAAGGTGAAAACAATAATATTTTCAATCAAGTAAATCACAGTGTATTA
Source organism: Chloroclystis v-ata (assembly GCA_963691955.1). Taxonomy (NCBI): domain Eukaryota; kingdom Metazoa; phylum Arthropoda; class Insecta; order Lepidoptera; family Geometridae; genus Chloroclystis; species Chloroclystis v-ata. The sequence goes on along the minus strand of OY829898.1, from coordinate 8,290,869 downwards.
AGGACATAAATAGGCGAGTTTTCACCAAATTTCGTAGAAAAATAATTATTTTTGAAAAAGATAAATAAAAAAAACGAAAAACTTGGTTATTTGAATTTTTCACATAAGTTTTGAGGTTATGTATAAAAGTTGTGAATTAAAAGTTGTAGATCGTTTTATTACCTACAACTTTGCCATATAACTTTTTTTCATAGGACTTGTAGTTTCACCGCAAATCGAGATAAACCATTTTCTCCCCTTAAAAGCCCACCCCCTCCCACTTCCCGAACTCAGATCGACCGTAATTTATTTTTCCTTTCATTTTTATCATATTCCCCTCCTTTTCTAATGGGTTTCATTCTACTACTATTTTTTTCCTTTTTTGACCATTTTTGAAGCTAACTGCACTGGTCTATAAGACGAGATAAGTGAACAAATCCGTTTTCGCTATTAACAAAAGAGTCTCTGACTTGATGGAAAACGGGCCTTAAGCTCTAACCAAAATAACACGATAATCAACATAGAAAGATCACAACTTAGTAGTCTATCAAATACACTATAATTTAACTGTGAGTACATACGGTATGTGAGATCTGAGCTTAACACAAGCTTCGAGCCTATCATAGGGAGCTTACTACGGACCACTGGGGATATTGCTGTGTAAATTGTTCAGCAATATTTATTTATTCATTTAATGGGTATGATCGTTGTTACAAAAAGTAATAGTTATAGAACCAAACTCTAGAATAGAGTGAATCCTAGCCGGACAAGAATACTTCTGTTTGTTACTACATTGCCAATGCGTTTTGACTCCCATGGTTCGTTTTCTGTGGAACTTGTATATTCCGAATTTAAGCATTGCTTTTCCACGACTTGACTGAATGAGCTGAATTCCTGAAAAAAAAATTATAACGATAAAGAATGCACTTAGAAATAAAACAAAAGCACGATTTCCTAATAATTAATTAAGAAATCGTGCTGATTTGCATGATATTCTGTGTTTTATGTACAACTGGCACATTCAACTCTAAACAAAAATAGAAATGAAAAAAAAATGTGCAACTGGCACATAAAACAGAAAAAAAATGTCATTCATTCTATTTATTTAATGCAAGCTTGACGCCTTCCTGACTTGAGAAAGCGCTATACCGTGGAAAGGGGAAAAGGGGAAATCTTTGCCCTGCAGTAAAGGAGTATGGCCATTAAAAAAAATGATCGCATGATTGCAGTCAATAGAATTGTGCGGTTTATTTTACAATCTTTTACAAAAATCAAAGTGGAAAATTATGGTGCCTGCATTAGTTGGAAAAAAGTATCAGTTTAATGATTGTGATTATTATTTATTTTTAAAATTGTCATATCTTGTAACGTGTGTATATTAGCTCTGCACCCAGTTAGGTACGACAGGCATCTCCAGTGAATCTTCATACCTCGGATTTGGTTCTTGTTGAACTTGTACCCACATACCACAAGTATAGGGTGCCCCCTTTGAGACGTGGAAATATAAATATCTGAAAACAAAATGTTATTGTTTTATTAAAAAGCTGACCCACCCGCGGCTTCCCCCACTTTATTCCCTTTTAAACTGATGTTCCATGTAAAGGCGTTACTGCTGTATTAAACACTAGCCAGAACGACTCACCTTTTTGTGGTAGAATTAAGCTTGAAGAACTTCCCTTGTCAAATTAAAACTTTAAGGGATTATCAAGTCCACTACAAAATCTACACTTTATAATACTTGATAGCGACAGGATTTATTTTAATAAAAAAACACTTATAAACACACCGGCAAATTTAGCGGAACACAAAAAAAATCAATAGTTATAAACGTATGGTTTTAATTTAAAATATACTTAATACACTTATTTTGTTATTTAAAGCTTCATTTGTTTTAATTAAAATTAGATCAGATTAAGAACAGATTTGCCAGTAAAGGATAAATGTGAAAAATGGAACATTTTTGAACTTTTCATGTAACCGGGAAAAGTAAAAATTAAGATTTAAATAATAATTAATTAAATTAGATAAATGATGAATGATATTGCGTATTTCCTCCACGTGCTCTTATTAAAGTTTCTACTCGTCTAGGCATACTGAGAATGACGGTCAAAATGTACCATTTTTTACAAATAGCCTTTACTCGCAAAATGTGGTCTTAATGTGATATAATTTTAATTAAAACGAATGAAACATGAAATAATAAATGAAATGTAGTAAGTAGATTTTAAATTAAAAGCATATTTTTCAAATTATGGTCATATTTTTTTGTTCCTCTAAATATGCCGGTGAGTGTATTTCCCATATTGTAAAATGAAAAGACCACATGACAATGTTTTTTTTTAAATCAGTTTTATTTTTGAGGGCTTTCATCTTTAAAAGACAGTCCCATAGTAACCTAATACAATACAATAATACAATACAAAACTATTTATTGTTACACCACATTACAAAACAGTGAAACAATGGGCGGCCTATTGCTAAGAGAGATTTCTTCCAGGCAGCCGTGGGATGGAACAAATATTAGAAGGAAATAAAGCAGTGGCGCAGTTTATATAAACATTAGAATAATATATAAACATTAAACAATATAATAATACTTGGAACTAAAATGTATTTTTTTATAGGTAAGTATGTATATTTATTAAAAAAGTAACATATATTTTTCTGTGTTTGTTAATAATGATTGTATGTATACTAAATTTTTGAATGTAAGTAACTAATCTTGATTAACAAAAAATAATCAAGTTAATAAGTAAAGACAAATATTAATGAATATGTTGAGAGAGAAACATTATGGATGATTATGGACGTTGTAACATTTCAGCATAGTGAGGTCGTCCAATGTGTGTATAACAGCGCGACACCCGATGCCCTTGTCCATACATCGCCAGTGTATCTTCTTCCCAGTTTTCTGGTTTTTGTTGAACCTATGGCCATCCACAATTATGATCGGGTGACCTCTATTAGACCATGAATACTGAATATCTGGAACAATCATTATAGGGGCTGATAATAAAAATCTTTATTTACAGAAAAGGTTTTACATACATGTTTAAAGAATACAATAGTGTTACAGAAAATTGTTGGATTTTTAGAACTAGGTCTCTAAACCTGGGTGCTTTTACATAGTGTCATCGCTCCAAGTATTAGACTTGTATTTAGACGCGATGGACTTTCAAGCGAAACGAACGGAAAAACTGAAACTAGACCACACTTAGAAAAGGTGTAACAGTTGTAATAACTCTTCTTTTTTTGGAACATAAAACATTATTTTCTTACAACATAAATATTTCGTAATATAATAACTGTTAAATTATATTTACAGTTTGTGAACTGTTGTATTATGATACTTTTCTATGAAACATAAAATCAACGGAACGTGCATGTTTTATTATGTTTTGGGCCTAAAGCACTTTACAAAATATGGTAACAATTTAAGTTACTTAGAGGTATTGCATATCTATTGCAACTACAGAAGCTATACATATTTTTTACACATACACTTTGTAAACACCCCCCCAAGCTAACCTAGCCTAAAATACCCAGATGCTTACCTAAATACTTACTTATCTATTTGGCTTACCTAAACATGTATGTACAACAAATACCTAGAGTTATAAATACCAATGTAATGGACATATCCGGATCCAACTCCTTCTCTGTCTCTCCGGACTCTCCTTCTGTTGATTTGATGATTGGCTGTGATGTGATCGTCTAGTAGAACTATAAGGACCCTTTTTGAAGTGAAACCGTAGAAACCTAGAATTCTTTTAGGCATTTTTGAAACATTTTGGCTTAGTAATTCCTACGGTCATATCTAGCTTAAATCCTCTAACATTAACCTGCTCCTCTGGAAGTGTAATGTCATGACCTAATATTCTATTACTAATCCCTAATGAAATATCTTACTAAACTCTTCCTGAAATCATAAATTAGATTAAAAGCACATTTCTGGGATCGAACCAGCAATTTGTAAATGATAAAGGAAGTTTATCATTCTGTAGACAATAGAACATTACTTAGATTCATTGAGAGTTACTCAGGCTGGAATCGAACCAACTCTATATTTGAAGAACTCATATTCATTATGCTAGTGAGATTATTAGGTACATATAACAAGACATAAAGAACTCAATTATCTGAAAACATTTATTAGTTAGAATTACACAACAACAGCACAGATAAGCAAAGCTCTCCCTGTCGGTCCGGGTTATACAAAGATTGTGATTTGAAGAGTAATAAAGTTCTCGAGTGGAGACCACGGATCGGCAAGTGTAGCGTCGGACGTCCGTCAACATGGTGGACAGATGATCTGCTGAGTGGTTGGCTCGCGGTGGATGCAGGTCGCGTACAACAGCATTATATGGAAATCATAAAGGGAGACCTATGTCCAGCAGAGAGCGTCCAATGGCTGACATGATGAATGATAGAAAATCGACTCATAATAAAAAAATATTTTGTTTTGGTTATAAGAAGGGCCCCAACTCCCGCCCTTCTTCATGTCTCCAGCCAGGCTTCCATGAGACCCTGGCTACACGCATAACCAAACACCCTACCTAATCAATTTCTGTCTTTCTAACACAAATATGAACGCGAGTCCATATTTGTAGGAATACAACTGAGCCACTTACTGAAACAAAGAAGTCGCTGCTCACCAGACTTTCCATGAATCCAGCCTCAATTCCTCCGTCCCACCACCTGCAACGACAGCTCCAAACCAAGTATCTCCATCCGCCATCTCGATATCGCTGGCTACAGGACCCCCCCACCACCGGATGGTGAAATGCAATCACACTTCCGGCTCATCCCTCTCTTTCTCTAGTTGAACTCACTCTAACACCAAATGTCTATTCTGACATTGACATTTTAAACTAAATAAGTACGTAATTTGTACCTATTATTAAATGGAATAAAATAAATATCCATTATGGACTGTTACAACTTTAGGAGTCCACGTATAATGCGGCATAAAGTTAGAATCTGTTCTGAGAGCTATTTGTAGTTTGTATCGACTAGTGGTTATGCACATTATAACACTTAATAACAGTCAAGTCATCTAAGGTGTGTAAGACCGCACGGCAGCCTTTTTTTTGCATATGGCATCTCCAGTTGATCTTCATCCCTATAACCTTGTTTTTACAAAACCTGTATCCGCCTACGACAATGACTGGCTGGCCCCGTTTCGAACGTGAAATTTCAAAGTCTGAAACAATTTTAAAATCATTGTGTATCTTGTGCTGAACCGCAAGAAGAGTGAGTACCGCGCGCGCAAGCAGAGAGGAGACGGAGCACGGCAGGACGCTAACTCCTCATGTAAAAGACAGCTCTTGTCGTGGTCGAAACGTCGAGAGTGTTTAAACTCCATTGTAAATACGTGAGTAATTCCCGTTGTTATAAAATAAATAGGTAACTCACGAAAATATTGAAAGTAAATAATTTTAAAGTTTTCCTACTATTTCATTTGTTATATTTGTAACCGATAATGCTGGTAATAAAGCAAACGTCAATTAGAATAAGTTCTTTTTTATTTATAGTTTGTGACTAATAATAATACCTTTCATCAGAAGTTACAACATCTGATTAAAAGTGATATAACTATGTTATTCTCTAATAACATAATATGTAAATAAATAATTAAAATAAAAAAACAACTCCTGAAAACGGTAATCAATTAACAATTTCAGAACATTATGATAGTTTAAATATTAAACATAATTAAAGTGTTGCCATAGTGATGATAATAACTATGGCAACACTGATAGAGTTTTGAACTACATTTGTTTTTGTTTGCAAGCCCGGCGAACTAAAGAAATTATGTTTTGATAGGCTATTTAAATTCTTGCTCCAGTTATGATAAGAAGTGGCCATAACATAATCATAATTTAACGCGGACGAAGTCTCGGGTTGTGCCCGCGACAAGTACAATATAAAAACCCACAAAACAACAGGTTTGTAACATGTTACATTACACCTTGTATCGTCAGCCGTTAAAAGACAGGCCTTAAGCCTAATGATTATGTTCGTTTTTATATTTTAGTAACGTAATTTTATCATCATATAAAGTGTGAAGGTTAGCTCGGCATCCATTCCTTTTGGCGCATTTCCAATAAACCTTAGGACCTCTTCTCAAATGCTTAGTAAAATTATGGTTATCCAATATTATAGTGGGTTGACCGCGTTTCGATTTGGTGATGATTATGTCTAGAAGAAAAATACAGATATATTAATAAAACCAATTTACGTACATAATAAAAGTGTATCTACTTATAATATTACTAAAGTTTGAAATTTTTGCATCGGAATTGTGATTAATTTATTACTCATAAACTAAAGTTTTGAATTTCCATAATACGAAAACTAAATCAAAGAAACATATTTTTATTAGCCTATGGTGCCCTATTGGTGAGGTAAAAAAGTACATTGTTTATAATACCAAGGTACCATGAGACATAAACTCGTAGTTTCATATTTGCGTTGGGCATTGTCCTTCAGATATATTTTGTGTGGCGCGCTTTTAAGCTCAAGTCAATGCATATCACTAGTATGTATGTTATTCATCTTCAGCACAGTCATATCAGCTAAGGTGTGAATTGTGGCCCGACACCCTCGCTTTACACATTGCCAGTAAATTTTATGCCCTTGAACACGTAGTTTGTTGAATCTGTATCCTTCTAGTGATAAAATAGGGTTACCACGTCGCGATGTTGTGAGTAGCATACCTGGAACTAATATATTTAAAGCGACATAAAAAGATTATATAGAAATAAGTAATAAAAAGTACCTACAAGACCTATTATTTTATTATATCGAAATAAGTAATAAAAGGTTCCTATAAATTTAAATATAAAGTTGAAAAAATAAAGCTGGTTTACGGTGGATACCCAGAAATAGGAGTTGGACGGCAGAAATGACAATGAAACTATATTTGTTTTAAATCATCAATGATTATGTTTATTGGTATATTTGAGGACTGTCATATCTTCTAATGTATGTATGATAGCTCGGCACCCATTCCGCTTGGCACACGCCCAATATATTTTGGGGCCAGCTGTCTGACTTTTATTGAACCTATATCCATCCATAAATTGCCTTGTCTTGATGTAGTTATTCTCATAGCTAGAACAAATAAATAATTTATTTCAACGAAAAAAGAAACTAAGGCTATTTTACTAGAAACTATTTTAACTCAGAATGCCAAAAGAAAAACTAATAGATCTGCAGGATCAGTGCACTCATCTGTATTTTGCTTAAAACAAAATTTCTTCGTTAATTTATAATTAGGATATATCTACCAGGTTGCCTATATAAATGCGGCCGATAGATTACATTATTATTGGTTTGAAGCCTCTTTTTGAATCTTACAATAACATTTTAAGGGTTAACCCTTCATTAGAGCTTAGACTAAATTTCATATCCTCTAGAATAACACGCTGTTAGGCACATGTTAATGATTATGATAGTTATAATGCTTAATTATCGTCTTATTATTATAATCTTCATTCAGCGTGTGCACGACCGCGCGACATCTCCTGCGTCTCTTGTAAGAACACTGCCAATGGATGTTGTTCTTTGTTGTGCGATGTCTTCGATACACATTTCCATGTAATATAATCATTTCACCACCCTGAACTGATTTAGTAACAAATACTTGACCTAAAACAATAATTATGATTATTAAAGCGATATTGTACCACTGAACTGAGCTGATATATGAAAATGTTATATTTTTACCAGGAATAGCGCAGAGGGTAAATACTATTAATCGTGGCAAACACCTAAATCCGCGGCAAACTTTTACTGGACGTGAGTAGAGCTGCAGTGCTAGAGTATGTATGTATAATTATAATGTCACCTTCAAACTATTTCATATTTTATTAGGTCACATCCTAAACTTTTATTCTTGTTTATTATTTGTGCGGTGCTAAGATAAAACAAAAAACTATTTTTTATGTAATACTCGTATAGACCAGTGCAGTTAGCTTCAAAAATGGTCAAATAAGGAAAAAAATAGTAGTAGAATGAAACCCATTAGAAAAGGAGGGGAATATGATAAAAATGAAAGGAAAAATAAATTACGGTCGATCTGAGTTCGGGAAGTGGGAGGGGGTGGGCTTTTAAGGGGAGAAAATGGTTTATCTCGATTTGCGGTGAAACTACAAGTCCTATGAAAAAAAGTTATATGGCAAAGTTGTAGGAAATATAAAGATCTACAACTTTTAATTCACAAGTTTTTTACATAACCTCAAAACTTATGTGAAAAATTCAAATAACCAAGTTTTTGGTTTTTTTTATTTATCTTTTTCAAAAATTGTTATTTTTCTACGAAATTTGATGAAAACTTACCTATTTATGTCCCAAATACACTGTGATTTATTTGATTGAAAATATTATTGTTTTCACCTTATTTTGACTTAATTTTCAAAAATATAGACTAATTTTCAATCGAAAATTCACGTGTCAAAATATTAGCTTTTTTATAAAAATCGGTGTGCTTTATGTTCATTGAAATCTCTGGATTTTCTGGGAAATCTGGGAAACCAGGATTTTACCGCGGGAAATCTAATATAACGCGGGCGAAGCCCCGCGAACAGCTAGTTGTAAATAATTAATCAATCTATCCAAGGCCCAAAGATTATTCTACCCTGTATGTAGGTATGTATATGTAAACAATCATAATGAGAAATATTTTTATTAGCATATTATTAAATTATAATATAATTGGTCCAGTAACTTCAAAGATTCCAAGTACTAGATATCACACTGTTGAAATAAAACCTCTAAAAAATCTTTAAAACTACGAACGAAACGGATTTAGATACCGTTTTTTTTAAATATGTAGTTTTTTAATATGTATTAAAGAGCATCATTTTCCCTCTTCAGTTTATTTGTATAATTAAGTACCTGAAGCGAAGCAAGGGCCGGACGCTAGTTATTCATAAAGTGCTTTAAATTTAACTCCATGATTATGTTGGTTATAATGCTTCACAACTGTCATATCATGTAATGTGTGTACAACAGCTCGGCATTGTCTATATTTTTGGCTACAATACCAATATATCTTGGGTCCATTCGTTCTATAATTGTTATATTTATAACCTTTAATGATAATCGTCGGTAGGCCGCGGTGAGATTTGGTAATGATCATTTTTTCTGAAACAATATTAGGAACTTTTACTTAATGCAAGGTGTCTGTGTGATTTTAAATTCACACGCTTTACAGAAAACATTACATTCAATCGCTTATACAGAAACATAAGACATGAACAAACAAACTAAATATTGCAATAATAAGAGGTTATAATTTGGTTGTAAGACGGCTTATTCCACTTTACCCCAAAAAAACTTCCACTTCAACCCCAAAACGTTTTTGAAAATCAAATTTAAAATTAATCTTTTGTTTTTAGTATAGTCAACAGAAAAAATCAAGATAATACTTGAGGACTGATAACTCATCAATTTGAAAAAAATACTTATCGAAAAATGCTGTTGCGAGCTGTTGTAGTAAAATCTATTGTAAGTAAAGTTATAAACATTTGTCAGCTGCGGCGTGTGGCTGGCCTTTCATGAACCACCAGACCTGAGTAAAACATTTTTTGTACCATTAGAAAAACTATAATCCCAACGTCCTAGGTTCGATCAACCTAGGGAATGAGAAATGAAGTAAGAAAACGGCGGGCCAATATCGACCTGAACCACTCTAAAAATTTGTTAAGTGCTGATATGACAGACAAACAGGCCATATTGAACATAAATAAAATAAATTAATAAATTTTGCTGGACAATTTACACATCTAGCCCCGTGGTAAGCTCGAAGCTTGTGTTACGTGTGCTAGATTTACTTAATATAATATTTACATATATAGATATATATTTTTTATTAGACATATAACACCCAGACACCCGGAACAAATATTTGCAGATCATACTAATTGTTGTTCCGAGGCGGGAATCGAACCCGCAACCTCTTTAAAAAAATAAAAACATAAAAAATTATCGTAAAGGTAACAAAAAGTTTTCAGTTTAATCATGCCTGTCTTGTAAGTATGCCACGCAAAGGTTTTGATTAGGTACATATTCTGAAAGAGAATAAAGTATCTTAAACCTGAATGATTATTTTGATAATGGTGGGGAAGAAGGCATAATTATGTAATAAAAAATATTACACTTTATCTAAAGAATGAGAATATAGTTTAAATTAATTTAATTAATAATAATGATTTGTTTACGACATATCGATAAAAATCTTGCAAGTAAGCAGGAAACACATTATTAACACACGACGCGACGCGACGTGTCGACACCCGACGTGCACCGTGCATATTACCAACACACGACGCCACGGCATACTAGCATTTCATTATCATTTCGCTAAATAAATGCAAAAAATTAAAATGAAATTGGCATAAAGTGACAATTCTTGATCGAATGACGCGTGGCGTCGAGTGTTGTCTAGAAACATACTGCGCGCCAGTGCGCGCCCGCGTCGGATGGAGTTTTTACCCCCACCATGGGCAACACGCAGATCTGGCACATCAGGGGGGCTAGCCAAGTGTAAAGTAAGGCGATCATCGCCATCGTTACAAAATGTATGGATTTGACATAAACCTTCGATTAGTCACGTGATCTTTTTCAAAAATTTACATACATTTCTATTACTTTTGACAATTAACTTCGCTATCTAGTCGTTTCTCTCGAGATTTTCTAGCGTTCGCTAAATAGCTGTAGATATCTATCGTATCGAATCAAAATGGCGATTTCATAAACAACAGCTGTAGGACATAGATGTAAATAAAGTGGTTTGCTTTGAGAATCTAAAAATAATTTTAATTTGTTAAAAATGTATACGATGCGTTTATTGTAGTCAGCCTAAAATAAAAATGTTTGGCTTAGACGCCAAACAAGATACTTACCTTTATCGGCAGAATATGGAAAGTATTGGCGAAATGCAAGAAACATTATTTATGGAGCATTTTAGACTCAGCAAAGCATTATTTAATAAGCTTCCAAGTGATATTCATAATTTCTTATTTATTTGTGTTGTTCGTGTCCTTTCTTTATTAAGTGTTTTGCTAGTGCTAGTCTATAATAGGCACACATTTCATAGTATAAGTCCTCATTCATAAAACCATTGTTTTTTTGTTATTTTAATGTTGACTGTGCCTAAATAAATAAATAAATCTTTAGGATTTTATGGAAATAAATGACTCTAATATTTAAATCTTTGCCGTGAGTAAAGCAACAGTAATCAACCTCATAAAAAGGATCTTATTAAAATGATTTGTCTAATCTATTAAATTATAAATAAAAGTACACGGTTAAAGTTAGAAACATATTTTATTTTTAAACAAAGTACAATTTACCTTTAGTCTTAAGAATAAATAGTCTTAGCAGTATCAAACTCACAAGGCGCTTTTTATTTGTACAAAGACGGCATGTTGTGGATGGTTGTTACGTTGGTTGGTATCACACAAAATCACTCGCTACCAAGCTGTACATAGCTGTATTATAATGCCGTCTCTAGCCCTAATATTGTTTAAGTAATATTTGGAAACGGCCGAGGACATTATTGCGGTCAGCTTTCACCTTCACCTTACGGGCTTCAGTCTGTGTCTGTCTCTCCTCCAACTGGTTGAGTTCTTGGTGGTGGAGTAGATTGCAGCAACTATTTTTATAGAAAATCAGCTATTTTAAGTAATTTTCGTTAGACACATGCGTTTCATTTCAATTTACAAATAGGTTTTACTGTAGTTAGAAAAATGAAACAATTTTTATTTCCCTTTCAACGTAATAACCATGCGGTAAAATATAAGAACTTTGCTTAAATTATCAAAAACAAAATATAATAAGCCTCCACACGCAATGAAAACATGATAACTTTTTCTTAAATTTAATTGAATATGTATTAGTTTTTCGTAGACCGGAACGTAATGTCTGAGCGTTGTCATTTGACCTATGACATCAAACATAGACAAAACGCCGCGGAGTTTAGCCTACATGCGTATCGAAAAAGCTTGAGGTTTGATTACCAACCGAAATTCGTCATGGTTTAAGCGATAGCAAAGTAAGTAAGTAAGTTGTCAGTTAGCGATGGCAACTTGTCTAAGGGCCCTGGATCAGGTGGCGTGTGCGCGCGTGGCGTCGGATCGCGTGTTCAAAGTGTGTTTCTGGTCTATTGAAAACCATACATTTGATTCGACTCAACACGCATCGCGTTTCATCGGGTGGCGTCGGGTGTTAACAATGTGTTTCTGCCTTTAATCAATAAATTAATAAATAAAATCATTTTTATTAAGACAATTTTAATTAATGATTGTGTTCGCCAAAATACATTAAAATGGTTAAAGGATCATTCAGAGTGTGGAGTTTAGCTCTACATTTCTTGTGTTTCTGGGAGCAATGCCAATGCGTCTTATATTCTGTAGTTCGTTTTTTATAAAACTTTTGGTCCCCAACCATCAATATGCCACTTTGTATTAATATTGCAGTTTCAATGCCTGAAACAATTAATTTTTTTGTTTTTTACAATAATATTAAACAAACCAGATGCCTTAATGTTAGTCTTAGATTCGGAGACACAGAAATAATTATGGAACATTGTTTCCCGGTTTATCATCATCGTCATCTTTTCAACAGTCTAATAAAAATAACCAAAAAAATAGTCAATTAAAACAAAAAGAGACATAAAATTTGTTTTAATTTTATTTAATAAATATCACCCTTAATAACCTAAGAGCCCGTGATGGCCAGACCTTCCTTTAATTCACAAGCGTGAAAATTATTTTATGTGTATGTCTAACATAGGTAAGAATAACCCCCAAACATGAAACCTGGATCGCGGTTCCTTTGGGAGATAACAGGTAAAAGGTTGTTATCTCCCAAAGGAACCGCGATCCAGGTTTCATGTTTGGGGGTTATTCTTACAAGTTAGACATACACATGAAAGAATTTTCACGCTTGTGAATTAAAGGAAGGTCTGGCCATCACAGGCTCTTGGTCTATAAGATTTTTACACCTAAATTTTACTGTGTAACTGCAATATTTCTTACAATTAACTGCAATATTTCTGTGTAATCATATTCTGCAACCACCATTTCGCCTGGTATTCATAATTCTTCATAGCCGATATCGGCTACAGATTTAGCCAAGCTGGCCTTTTAACCAAGTGCACACTTCTCAATAAGCACCCCTATTACGTTCCCACGGCTGGGACACAGGGATATTTCCTCCAGTGGGCAATGTGCCAACTCGCGTGAATCTATCCTTTGTTTTCACGCGAGTTGACGAACAAACCAACTTTAATAACTAACCTGGCCAAAAGCGGTTGGTGAATGCCACATGACCTTTTCAAACTCGTCAGAGTTCTAACTTTTTAAACTATCATGGTTTTTAACTATATTTGAACATGAAACATGCCATGTTCACGGACAAAACTGTTTTGTCCGTGAACATGGCGCTTGCAACAGTGTCGAAATATCGGAAAACTCAAAAACAATTAAATCATGGTATGTTACCCGTTTCATGTTCAAATATCGTCAGAGTTCTCAGACCATACCAGTTTCCTCACGATGTTTGCCAACACCTAAAGCACGTGTTTAAGAGCGCACATAGTTTTAAAGAGGAAAAATCCAGAGGTGCTTGGTGAGGTTTGATACACCACCCCCGAGTCGGAATTAAAGTCTTTGATTGAAATGACTTTCATTCCGGCTAATTGTCAACCCGGTAGTGATTATGCTCATTGCAAATTTTCGTGATGGTCATATCATCCAAAGTGTGTATGACGGCTCGACACCCGCGTCCGTAATGAGTGGAGCAGTTCCAATACGTCTTGCATCCTTGGGCACGCATCTTGTAGAACCTGTATCCTGACACTATCATTATGGGTTTCCCTTTGATTGACATTGTGAAGGAAATGTCTGAAACATGTAAAGTTTATAAGTGCACTTTAGTGAGTAGAGTGTACAGTTTTAGTACATTTATAACTTAGATGATTAGCTCTTTTAAGTGGCAATGGGCAGGCCATATAGCGCAGAAAACAGATGGCCGATGGGGACTAAAAGTTATCGAAAGAGACCAGACTTAGCAAGCGCAGCGTCGGACGTCCACCAACAAGGTATGGACAGATGATCTGGTGAAAGCGGTTGGCTCGCGGTGGAAGCAGGCCGCGTCCGACTGGAAATAATTAAGGGAGGCTTATGTCCAGCAGTGGGCGTCTAACAGCTGACATGATGATGATGATAAAATAGATGACAATTAATAATGTTTGTCAACCTATCCATGATATAACGTTGTACAGTTATTTAGGGCCGATAAAAATATCCAGGATTTTTAATATAAAAATATAATTAATGATTATGAATATTCAAACATTTGACCACAGTCATATCTTGTAGAGTGTGGATAACAGCGCGGCAGCCTTTTTGTAAATGCGTTGAGCATTTCCAGTATATCTTAGTCCCTGTGTTCCTATGCTTGTTGAACCTGTACCCTGCCACCAAGAGTATCGGGTAACCTCGCACTGAGGTTGTCAGTGTCATCACTGAAACAGAATAAGTGTTAAGTATAGCACATTAAATGCCCACTCTCCCGCTACACATACGTGTACTGTACATACAAGCTTGTGTCATGGCTGTTAGTGTTAAGTATTCATATTAAGTTAATGTTAATGACATTAATAACATGAGTTATATAACGCATAGCTAAATAGTCCTGAATGTTTCAAGATTATACAACAATGGTTTGTACTTGTATTCGTTTCATGAATTTAAATGGCATTAAAAATTGCAAGTAGGTATAAGGAAGTAAACAAAAACGTATTTTATTTTCACATTTGTTGTTATATTTTATATGCAAGATTAAGATTTCCTGACTAATGACTAATAATTACGGTGTATGATTTTTTTAATTACTTGCAAAATTCTTATTTTGCAGGGGTTGTTAAAAAACCTTCATTTTCAAGGTCCGTCGTGTTTTTCTGTCTGTCGCGCTGGTCTTCTTTGTGGGTATAAAAGCCTAGAATTAAAGTTGGAGTTAACTATTTCGCGATACTGGCGTTCTTTTGTAGCTTTAGTGGTATATTTCTGGGGATCAAACCATTCTAGATACTGTTTGAACATTTTGGAAATATTGAAGTCTTCTTGTAGATTGAGATTTTGGCTATTTTTGTGCGATTTAACGGGGATGAATGTCCGAAAATGGTCACAAACACTTTTTTTCATGATGTCATCTATAACAATCTTATGATTGTCATGGCGGCCCCGTCTGTCCTCTAAAACCGCACTTCCATCGTGTTTCTTCCATGCAGTGCTCAAGACACGAGTAGAAACGGCAAGTGTATTAACAAACATAGTTTGACATACCTCAGTCTTGTTACAGTGAGTTTCGCTCGAACCAAAAATCAACGGCAGATAATACTTATAAGTATAGTTCCTAATAGTAGGAGCACCATAATTAGTACATCTTTTTTTCTTCATTTGATCAGAATATTTAATAATGAAATTCCACTGCATGGCTCGATCTCCTAATTGCCAAAACTTTTCGAAACAGTTCAACCGCTGTTGGTAAGATATTTTATCAGAACATTTGTAACGGCATTTGCATGATGATCCCATGGTTTTTTCGTCCACTGACTTTCCTCTTTTTGACACATGTTTCTTACCTAAGTTTTTAAGGCATTTGCGTTTAGCATCGGCACATTCTTTTCGGCGCTTTTGACTTTTTCTAGTCGTTTTAGGAGACAGTTCCGAATTAACCGGGATAGATCGATCGCGAGAAGCTTCTAACTCTTCAAGCTGGATTAATGTCGAGTTTTCGTTGCTAGAACGCATATTCAAAGAAGATATATTAGGTTGATTACTATAGACGTCTAGAGCCAACGGATCAGACAAAAGTTTTGGTGTTGGGCTGACACAGGTAATTTCCTTGGCCTCAGTAACTTCTTCAGTTTCACTGTCTACAATTTCTTCCCATATGTCAGCTAGTTCCTGACTGATTGCTTCAGCACCAGGAGACGATTGTATCGACGTGTGACGGTCGTCATAAACATTTATATCTGAAATAAAAAATAACTGTTACAAAAATTTAATACAAATACAAAAACTTAACTCTTAATTAGAATATAGCATAATGTTGAAGTTTACAGATGATAAATAATTTAAAATACTCTGGCCGCCAATTTTAATAAAAAGCTTATTCTAATAAGATCAATTGATATATTACAAATTCGTCCCGGACGTTTATCACGAATATATAGATAGTCACTGTTCGTCCCGCATTCCAACTGTTGGCCGCTTCGCCCTGCATACCGATTGCATTCTAGTGATTGTGAACATTGTAGCATTCTAGTGATTGTGAACATTGTAGCATTTTACTACAGTTTTACTGTCGTCGAGTGTGTGAATGGTAGCACGACATCCAGAATCACGAAATTTCGACGAGCATTTCCAATAGATTTTATTCCCAGCACAGCCTTGTTTGCCAAATCTATACCCATCGACCACCAGCTGCGGATGACCACGCTGTGACTTGGTGCGGATAATTTCTGAAATAGGGAAATATTTTGTTGCATACTTGTAAGTTTCTAAGGAACCTTGAGCTGTAGACATCCTTTTCTTAGAATAAGATCAAAAGCTTTAAAGGCGATAAACACCCAATAATAAACATTCATATCTCTTAAATTATTTTTATTTTAACATAACATTCAAAATTCCATGATATTTTTTTACCTACTTTTTCTATCAAAATCATCACCGTAACATCCTAAGAAATTTAAATTGATTGACAAATCGCCGCCGGCGTCTAGAAATTCTTTTAAAATTGATTGAGAGCGGTCAGGTTATCGCCAGCTCACGTTAATTATAAACGTAAGCTTGAATTGTTATTGTATTGACTTACTTGACATGTAAGGTGAGATAGATAGGCCGGGATCCGTAGTACATGGAAATCAAGTGATTACTAACAAGCTAATTTTTGGTGAGTAGCTTCGTTTCGATGAGACGACCAAAAATATCCTATACCCAAATCTCGATTGTGGTAGCTAACAGAGATATCAAGGATTAAAAAAATCAAGGATGTAAAACCGGGATAACGGACCACGAAATTTGTCGGACAATATGTTATATCTCAAGATAAAATCCACTTCGATGTTTGACTCATTAGATTGTTGAGTTTGCGTGGTGCACGGGACAATAATTAACTTTAAATATTTTTTTAACTGAATAATTCCTCCTCCTTGCATCGTTTTCCTTAGTGCTGAGGGACTGTGGAAACGAGAGCGGTGCGGATCTAATCGGACCAACAACGTATGGGGGCGTCCTCGAGACCTTTTCCCATCTACTTTTCCGGTGACGATACTGAATGGTTGTGGACATTAAAGCTCTTAACAATAGTCATATTATCATTAAGGGTGTGTAAAAGAGCTCGGCACCTTTGCTGAAAATAGCGAACACACCTCCAGTGAACCTTACTGCCCACAGTCTTGTGTCTGTGGAATGCAAACTCGCCTAGAACCAGTATCGGATTGCCTCGTTTCGACTTCACTAACGTTGTATTATAAGAGTAACCTGAAATAAAAAAAACAGACCATTTATCACATTCTTGGTACAGCTTAGTAACTTGTAGCCTAAAGTAAGACTGAAGTGCTGATATTGTAACTCTATCCAAAGTTTCGTCCTTATTTAGATTAGGAGAACAATATTTTTCATCTCGCCCAAACTTTACGGTTGATTGCCATTAACTCTTTAGCGGAAGCATTACCATTTTGCGCACCGATTTCAAGAGCACCAAAAAGTGCTTATCTGCAGTTGATCCTTTGTTTAATACAAACACAGATTTATTTACAAAAATTATTTGTTATACCTAAAGAGAATTAAAAAAGAGATAAATTAAACAGCTTTTTTATTAGTACAAAATATAATAATCTACTCGTATTAAAATTGCAATGAAAATGTTGACTCCGACAAGACTCGAGCCCGTGTATCTTATTTAGAATTATTTTATATATTGAAGCCAATAGATATCAAAATTTTATAGTTATCAAGCTTAAAATTTATCGGATGTTTTTTTTATTGATATAGACGCATGCTTAACCACAATCTCTCTTAATGGAAAGTGTCGATCACACTTTTTGATTAACATAAGATATACACAAGCTTCGAGCCAACCACGGGACTGGATGTTAGTGAATGAATAATGCCAGCAATATTTAATGATTATGACTATGAACGAATTTCAAGATCGTGTAATCTTCAAGAGTGTGAATCTTAGCGCGACATTTTTTATAATAACGGATGCATCTCCAATGTATCTTTTTTCCAGAAACTTGAAACTTGTGGAATCTATGTCCTCCGATTTCAATTATTGGAAATCCACGAGCAGATACGGTGAACACCATCCCTGAAAGTAAATTGATATTAGGCCTCCATTCGCACTACAATAAAAAGCCATGTTTTAACCCAGCGTTCAAAATCACGCTTTTGTGTGTGTCGTCCTAAAAACGCTGTCGTGTTAATATACTAGTATATTCTGCAAGGAATGCGTTTGTTGTACCTACAGTTAGAAAAGCCCTAGTGAGAATGATGGTCAACGAGTAAAAAAAACGCGGTATTAAGCCGTTAGAGGTCGATTAATAAAACTTCAATATTTTACGCGCCTGATTTTATTTCAACCAAAACGATTACATCAATGGTCTATTAATTTAATACTTAATTACAGTGATTATGTATGTTATACATTTTTAAAACAGTTAATTTATCTTCAAGGGTGTGGATAACTGCCCTGCATCCATGTTGCACATGCGTTGAGCATTTCCAATGAATTTTGAAACCAACTTTTCTAACTTTTTTAAATCTATATCCTCCAACAGACAGGACGGGATTACCCCGGCTCGATGACGTTATCATCACTTCGGATAAATCTATAACGAACAATGATATGAATTAGAATAACGTATACATAAATAACCAACCAACATATTAAATGAACGATGAGCCGTGTTGGCTAAGTGGGAGCACACTCGACTTTCATTCCGAGGGTCATGGGTTCATACCCCGCCGCGCACCTTTCTTCTTGGAAAATTATGTGTGCTTTAAAAAAACACGTGCTCTTACGGTGAAGGCAAACTTCGTGAGGAATCCGGCATGTTCTGAGAACTTTAAAATGTTTGAAGGACATGTGTCATTCACCAACCCGCAATTGGCCAGCGTGGTGAATTAAGGCCTAATCTCTCTCGTCAAGAGAGAAGTCCCTGTGTCCCAGCAGTGGGAACGTGAATAGGGGTGTTATGTTATGTACTTATATAAAATACTTTTGCAATAAATATAAAAAAGTTAATGGGTTTCGAAATTTAGTAAAACGTGGATTTACTAGATATAAACGAATTTATTTGTTCTGTCTTAAAATAGTATGTGATTCTACATAAATTTGATAATTTGATTTGATTTATTATTATTGAAATAAAAATTATTAGTTCTTGTAAACTTTCCTGATATAAATTGTGTAATTATACTTACGTCTACTTAAAGGTTTATAAACTAATAGTAGTTTCGTGTGAATAAATTTTACTACCTACATATATTTAGTATCAACCCAAATTGTTATTGCCTAAAATGCATGAATTTTGTTGTTAGATTAATGCAATCTAATGCTACTCTTATTTTTAACTACATTTGTTCTTAACTAGATCACCAATAAGCATAATTACAAAAAACATTCATTGGAAAAGCCTATGTAATACAGCTTCGGCTAGTCAGGAACCCATGGATTTAAATAAACTGTATTTTGTATTATGTTAATAAATGATTGAAAAAATGATTGAAATTTTACATCTATTAATAACAAAATAGGCATAGATGAAGTTCCTTTTCCATTAAAATTCAATTAAAGCATGATAAATAACGATGTTATTACTTTTCACGGTTTGCACTTAGATAAGTACTTTTTAATTGAATAAATGTATAATTTTTCGCGGTGCGAACCGTAATGCTTTATTTTATTTATTTTTTGCCTCATCAAAACGTCTGATTGTTTGCAGAATGTTTAATAAGTTCACTTCTCTGGTACTATTCGAAATTCCTTTTTTAAACGCTACCATAAAACAACATTATACATTTTCCTACATTATGTTTAGTAATAAGTTAAAATGTATTCCATTTACATTACACTGTCAGCCATTTCTACATTTACTCTTTTTTACACAGTTCTAGGAGATTTCGATAAAATTATATACATTTATGTTAGTTAATACAACTAAGATGGCCGATAAGCAATACCGAAAGAAGCTGCCGCAGCCAATGGACGCCTGTAACATCAGATGTCAACTGAACGCTGGCGAATCCGTAAATGCACTCAAATACGAGTATGTACCCTTTTTGAACAAACCCAGGCGATAGTCTTTTGGGAAAACATCCGCAGGATTATTTCACTACCTGAGTTTCCGCGTTCGAATGTTTTTCCCGAACAACGAAAACTAACCTCTTCCATTATTATTTAGCAATCACAAAAAATATCCTAGTATAGTTCGATAAGTGTCGTTAAACGTGCATTGCAATTGTTTAGTGATTGTGCACATTTATGCATTTCACGATTGTCAAGTTCGGTAGTGTGTGTATAACAGCACGGCAGCCCTTCTGTGTGTGGGTAGAGCATTTCCAGTAGAGCTTCCCCCCGCTCCCCCCCTGTCGGTTGAACCTGTAGCCTGAAGCCAGTAGCAACTGCTTGCCCTTCTGTGACACAGACAGCCGAATTTCTGAAAAAAATAAAACTGTTTTGTAGAGAAACTAAGTTAGATATCCAAGATGCTTACAATTTTTCAATTGAATTTTTGATAAGAAAAAATAAAAACATTGAATATTGATAGTATAATCATTTCACATAATTATTATAGTACTTAATCGAGGATAGCATTCATATAGAGGTTACTTTAAACTTTCATCATAAAACTATTCATATAAATACCATAAAACAACTTTTAACAAGTGTGACCCAACAGATTTTGTATTCTTAGTCTTTGTTTTTTATGTTATACATTATGATTGTAGGTATTATAGATTTCGATTATTTTTTATTGTTTTGATGTAAATGAATATTTAATTCCATATACAAATTAATTTGATAATAATTTATATAATTAATTTATAATATAATAACAATAAAACTATTCACACAAGTCAAGCATTATTCACACCAATAAAATTAATGATTATGAATATTATTGCACTTAGTAACAACGCCTTCGACACTATGAACGATAGCTCGGCATCCTTTATAAAAGTTGACACAGAACCAGTGTGTCTTGTTCCTTATGACCCTTTTCTTGTAGAACTGGTAGCCTGATACAAGGAGGGCCATGCTTCCACTCCTAGTTGTTGTGTACGAAACTGAAATATAATTAAACATTGTAATACAAAAAAATATTGCTGGACAATTCACACAGCAACACCTATCCAGTGGTAAGCACGAAGCTTGTGTTACGGGTTATTAGATTTCTGATAATTCATTGATCTGAATCTGATAATTTCTAATAATATACATACATAGATAGATATTTTTATTATAGATATATAACACCCAGACACTAAGAACAAATATTTAATATTTGTTTTAATATTTTTATTTGTAATCATTACTACCAAAATTAAGACACGTCACACATAATTTGACAATTCCATAACAAACTATAAACACTTTTCACAATTCCACACAGTTTGTAAAGCTACAACATAAATTATATTGGGTTTTTCTAGCTGTAATTAACTATTAATTATTATCCATTTAATGATTATGAACATTATAGTATTTACTGTAATTAATACATGGCTGCCCAGATGATTTATCTTCATATGTGTGGATAATAGCGCGGCAGCCCGCACCTTTTTGCGTACAATACCAATGAGTTTTTAGACCAAAAGTTCTGGCCTTGTAGAATCTGTGGTTAAACAACATCAATGTAGGTTTTCCATGTCGTGTCTCGGTTATATAACAACCTGAAAATATGACAAATTATCTTAAATTACATTTTAGAATAAATAGCAAAGTACAGCCATAAGCTAAATGGGAGTTGAATTTTTTTAAGGTCGTAGGTTACATGTAGTTTTTTTTTACAATACAAAATTTCTTACTACAATTTATATATAAGAAAACTTGATGGCTGCAGTAGTGTCGCAGACACCAACACCCTCCTCCTGTTTAACAATTTAACAATTTGGTAACCTAAATAAAACATTTATATGTAAAACCCCGCCACACACCTCTAATTTTTCGCCTTGAAAATTTATGTGTGCTTTATAAACACGTCCTCTAACGATGAAGGCATAAAACGTGAGGAAACTGTTGTTCTGAGTGGGTACTGTAAAAAAGTTTGCAGGACAAGTGACATTCACAAACCCGCACTTAGCCAGCGTGATGGCCTAATCTCTCTCATTAAGATAAGAAGTGCCTGTCTCTGTGATGCTGATTCAAGAATGATACAAATACCTATATGTAATTAAATATAATGTTTATTAAGAACACAAATGATTACTTATCACGATTTTGTCCTAGTACTCGCTTTCGTGTAGAAAAAAATATCTCAAAGATAAAGCAAGTTAACATTTTCTTTGCTTGGATACTATTTTTTTAATAATTAAAATCTTAATTATTATACAATGGAATAGTATGTTAGTTACACCATTTATAACTCAAGAACGGCTGAATTGATTTAGCGGAAATTGGTGGAGAAGGTAGCTTAGAACCAGGATAACGACAGTAGTAAAACGCGAGCGAAGACGCGGGGCGGAACGATATAAATATAAAGTTCTAATGCATCTTCATTTTGTGTCCCTTATGTTTAACGACTAGTGTTATAAGATGTTAGGCCGGCCCACAAAGTCTCAACACTACGCCCTTCGTATGACGAATTCAAACAATGTTTTTTCTATGATGCGTGCAATGAAGTCTCAATTCGATATGAATCAAGCATGTTATTTGTACACAAATAAAATTTTTCTTTCTTTCTTTCATTCCTATTCCTCCATTCCATGTCTCTTGCGCCTTTCCTATACCTCAAGTACCAGTTGCCGTATCATTAATGATTATGAAAATTATCACATTTTACCATTTTCAATTTATCATTCAAAGTGTGTATTTTTGCATAACATCCATTCTTTTTATTGATACAGTACCAATGAGTCTTTGGGCCAATTTCTTTATATTTATAGAACTTATATTTGGATATCACTATCATAGGTTTACCGAAGCGTGACGTAGTTATATACCATCCTGAAAAAGTACAAGTAACAAATAAATCCAATGTTCTTCATTTATTTAAAACGTTAACAATAAGGACGAAAATCGGATACAAGAACGGGTTTACTAAATGATGTAAACAAACGGAAGCCTGAAAAATATATAAAAATATTCGTTTAAATTACCTTTACTATAGTTTACAAAGACTATTTTTATTTTGAACAGAATAGTAATAATACCACTTTGCTTCCTGCTACTAGATTTATTTACTAAAAAACTACAATTGAGACAATTGTTATATTAGAACAATCAATTACCAATGCAATTAAAATACAGCATGAAATAAAAACGAATAATAAAAATTCGATTATTTAAAATTCATAAATACCGTCCGATATAGAAAATATAATTCAAATCCTAATCATAGTCGATAATCGAAATCCTAATCATAGATTTTATAAGAGTATTTAATGTTTATACTATTGTATTTTTATTATAATTAAATAATTATTACTATTATAACTAAACAAACTGGTCACCAGTTCAGCATAAAAGCTATACCAGACCAGCAGGTTGCTGTTGGCACAGCACTGGTATTCATCAGTGCTTAAATAGTATTGACAATTCACAATTAATTAGTAAAATAATTTAAATACTCTGGTGGATGATCATGAACATTGTAGCATTTTAGAACCGTCATGTCCGACAGCGTGTGTATGATAGCGCGGCAACGTTTCGTCTTGTACGACGTACAGTACCAATGGATCTTTTTGTTATGCTCTCGATGTTTGGTGAATCTGTAGCCAGCTAGCTCGATCATTGCGGCCCCTCTTTTTGTTGTAGTTATTCGCAAACCTAAAACAGATTAAGCTTAATTAATATATTTCATCACATATTGTTTAGAATGTAAACTAGGCGGGAAATATTTAAACTATCTTTAGAATATTAATTATCCTGCGCAGACGAGCCTTGCTCCAACCGAGTATTTGTGTCTGAGTGTACGTTATACATTCATCTTGTTGGTAATGTTGTAAACTACGCAAATCTGAAGTTTCTTAAACTTTCTGGTCCTACATGCGTCATTTTTAAAAATAAGGCTTACGAGCCAATTACTTGACTGTTGTTTGCCCTTGTTTCAATTATTTATAACTACGAGTAATTGACCCGCCTGCGGCGTCGTCCGCTTTCTATAGTTCCGTCACCCTTTAAATCTTCTACTAAGAATATTTCAAAACCAACATCAGCTAAATCGACCCAGTCGTTCTTTCTCGAGTTTTAGCGAACGAGACTACCAAACAGTAATTGATTTTTACATAAAAAAAAGATTTTATATATTTAGTTTTCATTTAAAAACCATCAATGAGCCTTATAAAATAGCTAAATGATCAACTCTGCTTTCATATTACGAGTAGTTAAAATAATAATCATTGAATACATATTCAATGATTATGTTTATTGTTTATTTTGAGCAGGGTGTAGTCCCTTAATGTGCTAACAGATGCTCTACACCCTTTGCTGTGGTGAGTAGAACAAGACCAGGTTATTAGTTCCCCTGCAGTTCGAATCTTGAAGAAGTTATATCCACCAATATGAAGAAGTGGCCTTCCACGTTGAGATTTTTTGATATCTGAAAAATATTATAACTATATCCAGGGTTGCGGTGTGATGCAGGCCTAAGATTAGATTCACCATATTATTTTTCAAAGGAGTCGTTAAACCGATTTCGTTAGGCATACTGTGCTGTTTTTGATTATTATTTAGCACGACTCCGTCCGCGTTAAATTATGTTTGTATGGGGGCCACGTCGTTTAAATAGCCTATCCTGTATCCGAGACGTCTAAATGTATTATAAAATTCATCGAATTCGGATCATTGGTTTAAGCGGTAAGGAACATACATCTAAAATTCGTCTAGTTTCAGTATCATATATTGAGCCTACTCGTATAAACACAACATCTCTGAAACCAACTAACTCCATAACCGATTTACCCTTACATATTTATTATAAGTATAGTGCCTAGTAGTGGAACGTATGTACTTATAATGTATGTAGACATCGAAGGTTGATGAAATACTTTAATCGAAATTGTTCTAAAAGTCGTAGTGGATTAATGGGATAAAAAATACAAAATCAATTATAAGTATATAATATGACTTTTTAAGTGATCAATTAGGATATTTTGAATTTTTGCTATTTATTTAAGTACATAAGTACAAGGAAGTATTATAAAATTCAGTCAATAACTCACTACATAAGGAGTTTAAAATATGTAAATTTACCGTATCGTATATCTATTACGTTATAAAATAAATAAAAATAAATAAATAATAATAAATATATATATATACATATAGTAGATAAATATTGTATTACACTTTTACATAGCTAATGGTTATGTACATTACAATATTTAGTAACAGTACTAAGATCTTGTAAAGTGTGAATAACAGCTTGACAACCTTTTTTACTATGTGTCGCACATACCCAATAGATCTTCACACTATTTGTTCTTAATTTACTAAATCTATAGCCCCCCACAACGAGGATAGTTCCACCTTTGTGCGATGTAGTAAACGTAATTAAATCTGAAACGAAATAAGGACTTTGAACATAGGCTAAGGTTAAGGCTAGTGTTATTGGAGAAATCTGTACTAGTTTTCAATAAATAAATAGGGAAATTGCTTGATTTTTCAAAAAGATCATATTCAGCCAATATCGACCAACAGCTGTTCAGCCAATTTTTGGTTGAGCGACATGCCATTTGATCAGAAATGTCAATCCTAAGGTCCTTCTCCTTCTCTAAGGTTTAGTAGACATTCGTATAACGTTACAATAATAATAACTATAACAATAAATACGAATAGCCCCACAGGAATTCATATTAATTTCATGGGACATAAGTTAATTAGGTTGGGAACTTGACTTGCCCAAGTGATCTTTAGGATTTTATGGAAATAAATTAAATAAATCTTTAAATATTTAAACTCTATTGACTTAAAGTTTTTCCTTTGTGGTCGTGGCTAGTGCAACTAGCCTAACTCCGACCAGAAGCTCAGAATCTTCCTGAGGTGATCACAGGCTTCGCGGAGTGATCGGCAGTTGGACGATTTAAATTCGTTGCGCTGCTACTCCCTCGCGTCGTGGTCGTGGTCGTGGTAGGTAAATGGTTAATTGAAAGAGAAAAATACTAAAAGTTTAGTTCAAAACTTATATTTTTTAGGTACCCAGATTGCTTATAACTACAGCATGCTATCAAAAATATATTACATTATGTTATGAAATCATGCGAGTATGTAGATCAGGCGACGCGTGATATTTTAATACGACTAATAAGAAATATAACATGATAAAAATAATATGGAATTCTAAGAAATTTGCCACTGCCTTGTACTCGTAGTTCATGCGTCGCGTTTCCCTTATAGGTGAAGAGGTACTAATACATACAGAGCTACTTCCCCATTTATCATATAAGGAGGAGTCATTCAACATATTTTATACATAGAGACATTAAAAAATAAATATTGCTGGACAACTCACATAGCAACATCTAGATAACAACAAGCTTCGAGCCGAAGCTTACCCGTGGCCTCGGTCCCGAAACCAGCGGGCAGCGGGGCGGCGGCGGCGGCGGCGCGGGAGCGGCAGGATCTTATGCGTATTGTCAAATGGACCGAATCTCGAAAACAGCGGCGCGGGAGCGGCGCGGGGGCGGGCTACGAGCGGTGCACTCCAGTCGAGCGGTGACCGTACCGCGTTGCGCGTCTGCATTGTAGTATAGTGTTGTACTTTTTTTTGGACTGAATCTATTCGTACGGGTACTGTACGAATAAATTATTTTTTATTCGTACGGGTACTGTATGAATAAATTATTTTTTATTCGTACGGGTACTTTATGAATAAATTATAATTATTAATACGGGTACCGGACAAACAATTTCTTATTATTCGTACATAAGTTGGACGAATTTCCTCGATCGATCATTTTAAACTTATAGATTTTTAATGAGGTTGAAAAACTACGTCGAATGCTGCCAACCGCGTGGAAATCGGTTCATTCATTCAATAGTTATTGCTCTTGATTATATTAAACTAGCTTTTTGCCCTTGGCTTTGCCTGCGTTTTATTAGATTTTTTTTTATTTAGATATACCTCTAAAACTTTTTGGATTAATTCCAGACACTAAATCACTCTTGATAGTTTCTAGAATATAGTCAAAAGTTTCTACACTCATTCTGGTGTAGTCGTAGAATTTATCGGGATTTTGTCTCTGTTCTTCATAATTTCGATAAAACTCGCCATTTAGTTTCCTTGCCCTATAGTAGGGATCCACTTCTTCTTTTCCCCACAATAAATCGAGCGTTAGGAATACATTTGAATCAAAAAGATGTTGTCGCCGAGACATTTCGTTTGCGAATGTCGACAACACAACCACGAACACAACACTACACCGCTACAGTGCCGCGCGATCTGCCCGCTGGTTTCGAGAACAGGTATGCGCTGCCCGCCCCTCTCCCGCGCCGCCGCCGCCGCCGCCCCGCTGCCCGCTGGTTTCGAGACTGAGGCCTAATAAGCTCGGAGCGTATTGTTACGTAGGTACCTTGTTAATGATTATGAACATTATGGCATTTTAGCACGGTTTCCATATCATCCAAGGTATGGATGATCGCGCGACATCCCTTACTGTTGTGTGTGGAGCAGATCCAGTAGATCTTGACGCCTGAAGTTGTCTTGGTGCAGAACCGGTACCCGCCTACCTTGAGAATCGGCCGGCCGCGCTGCGAGGTTATAAGCGTTATATCTGAAATACAGTGAACGCTCAGTAATTCTATCAATACAAAAATCAGACATTATGAGAAAATATAATTAAAAGAAATGCTATTACTCCTTATGAATTTATGATTCACAAATTATTGTAAAAAATGACATAATTATATCTATTTTTTAAATGGACCTTATTTATTAATTATTATTGACTGAATCTATTAATACGAGTTCTGTACGAATAAATTATTATTTATTCGTAAATTATTATTTATTCGTACGGGTACTGTATGAATAAACTATAATTATTAATACTGGACAAACAATTTATTATTATTCGTACATAAGTCGGACGAATTTCCTCGATCGATCATTTTAAACTTATAGATTTTTAATGAGGTTTAAAAAACTACGTCGAATGCTGCCAACCGCGTGGAAATCGGTTCATTCATTCAATAGTTATTGCTCTTGATTATATTAAACTAGCTTTTCGCCCGCGGCTTTGCCTGCGTTTTATTCAATTTTCCCGCGGTACCCTATGTCCTTCTCCGGTTCTAAAGCTGCCTCCCCACCAAGTTTCAGCCAAATCGAATCAGCCGTTCTTGATTTATAAGTGGAGTAACTAACACGGCTTTCCTTTATTTATAAGACTAGCTTTCCGCCCGCGGCTTTGCCCGCATTATATTAGATTTGAAAAAAAGAAGTAAAATGTATCCTATGTCCTTCTCCTGGCTCTTAGACTAAGCTCCCTATCCACCAATTTTCAGCCAAATCTATTCAGCCGTTCTCGAGTTATAAGTGAAGTAACTAACACGACTTTCTTTTATATATAAGATAAGAAGAAGAATATATAAATTTAATTTACTTATTTTTAGTCAAGTTTAATTCTATAAATTTTTTAATTGTTTCTTACATTTTCATAACATCAAAATTAATTAAATTATACTAAAACATACTAATTTTCTTCATAAAGATCAATATTTTTCAGTTTTCTAACAGCAAATATATGCCTGAAAACACTAATAAAATGATAAGAATTTGTGTAATTTTTTTGACAATCGTTTTGAAAACAGATTCTAATCCTAACAAAGTAAAAAAATAATTCAAAAATAAAATAATTAATAATTTTTTGTAGAGCTTTTTGTCATAGTCCGGGATCCGTAGAACATGGAAATCACTTGATTACTAACAAGCTAATTTTTGGTGAGTAGCTTCGTTTCGATGAGACGCCCAAGAATATCCTATACCCAACTCTCGATTGTGGTAGCTAACAGAGATATCAAGGATTAAAAAAATCAAGGATGTAAAACCGGGATAACGGACCACGAAATTTGTAGGACAATTTCCTATCTTCAGAGACCAAAATGCATTAATTGATTCCCTATCTTCAGAGACCAAAATGCAAACTCCAGCGACTTCAGAACAACCGTTTGGATCCTCAACCACCATTAAATAGACTGGAGCGCGAATATTTAAAAGTTTGAAGGTTGCATCGATTGCCATTAACTCGGGATATGAATCCGTTGCTGACTTCATGGATTCTGTTGCAAAAAACAGCCCAGCAAACGTATTTTCTTTTTCATACAATACCCATTGTGCTTTAAATTTATTTTCTAGCTTCTGAAGGGTGGGAATTAACAATTTTTTTTTAATTTGCAGTTGTCAATGTCTTTTTGCAATATCATTTTATCAGTTTAACTTTTCATCATATCTTTAACCTTCACTCGGTTAGCTTCAAGATCTAATAACTCCGCAATTTTTTCCTTTTGATCCTCAGTTAATCTTCTGCTCCGTGGATAGTGTTGAAAAAGATTTTCATTTCTATCGTGATTGTGATTCATGTTAATTGAATTGATGATAAGATAGTGGCCAGTATTATCCACTCCGACGCTGAAAGTTGCTGGACAGTTTTTCTGAAACGAGAATGCTTTTCTTGTTCCTTTCGACGTAGATACAACATTTTTCCCTCCATGAATACAATAGTATCGGATCCTGTAATATATCAAGGACGCTTCAACATGCCTCTTGATTCCTTTTGTGCGACATCGTTCAATTGTCATAGCATCTCGATGATAAAAAAATGCGTACTCTTTTTCTTCGAAATCTTTCACTTTCTTCTCTAACTTTTCATAAGAATCAAATTTGTCACCTTCCTTCAACAAATTTCCACCCATGACTTTATCATTCTCAACAGCAGCTTCATCTGAATTAACAACTTCATTCTCCTGTTCTCTGTTTTGGTCTTCCTCTTTGCCTTCATCGTTTTCATATTTTTCTTCTGAATCTGAAGAATATATCATCAATATTAAAATTAAAAAAACAATTTTATGTTAAGAAATCTATAAAAAGAAAGTCGTGTTAGTTACTCCACTTATAACTCAAGAACGGCTGAACCGATTTAGCTGAAAATTAGCAGGGAGGTAGCTTAGAACCGGGAGAAGATTAATAATTGCGTTTAAAACTACAAATACAAAATATAGTTTACTTTATTAAGTATTTTACTCTCCATTTTCATAAGATCGAGACAACATAGATGCAACTGGAAAAGATACTTATAATCTTATTGTAACAGGGAGTTATAAAAGATAGACTTAACATATTTTATAATTAATTTAAGAAATACATTTACTATACATACCTACATAATAACACTCAGTCACTTAAAAAAAATGCAGATCTTACAAATGTTTGCCCAGAGGCGTTAAATAATAGAAAGATAACTACTAATGATTATGAACATTATGGCATTTAAGCACGGTCAAGGTGTTATCATCTAAGGTATGGATGTTCGCGCGACATCCCTTACTGTTGTGTGTGGAGCAGATCCAGTAGATCTTGACGCCTGAAGTTTGCTGCTTGCAGAACCGGTACCCGCCTACCGTGAGCATCGGCCGGCCTCGCTGCGACGTTGTAAGCGTTATATCTGAAATACAGTGAACGCTCAGTAATTCTATCAATAATTGCGTTTACGACTCGTTAACAAAATATAGTATAGTTTACTTTATTATGTATTTCCCTTTCCATTTTCTTAAGATATCTATACTAATATTATAAAGCGGAAGAGTTTGGTTGTTTGTTTGATTGTTTGTTTGTTTGTTTGAACGCGCTAATCTTAGGAACCACTGGTCCGATTAAAAAAATTCTTTCAGTGTTGAATAGTCCATTTATCGAGGAAGGCTATAGACTATATTACATTTTCAAAAAAATTAGGGATCCGTACGGAAAACCCGAATATGTAACCCAAGATGTAAAAAAAAATCCTTATATCGCATGCGCTGCGAAAAGTATTCATTTTAGAAATATACAATGTACTACAATTTTGTAGAAAACATTAATACCTACAAAAAATGTCGCGACAGCATATATCTAACTATTATAGTTATGTCACAATAAGTGTTTTTATTTTCAATATAATTAATTTAAATGCCGCCGCTAGGAAAAGCTCTATATTTGTATTTTCCAATAAAACATTATCAAAATAAATTACATTGTAATTAGGAATATTTCAATATCTCTATAAAACTTTTTAAATGATTCAATTCGGACATTCCATTCGAAAGATATCAGAGTTTAAAAATGTAAGTACCGAAATAAACCAGCCCGTTCGGTAAGGTATCATGCTTTGTACGGGGACTCCGTCAGTACCTACTAAAACAAAGTCTTTAAACGAAAGTTTCATTGATTCACTTTTATGATAGTAAAAAAAGAGGCCAAGTGCGAGTCGGACTCGCCCATGTAGGCTTCCGCAGCAATTATTTATATGAAATAGTTTATGACTTCGTTCAAACCAATTTTCGTTGGTAGTAATCTATACTAATATTATAAAGCTGAAGAGTTTGATTGTTTGTTTGTTTGAACGTGCTAATCTCAGGAACCGCTGGTCCGATTTAAAAAAATCTTTCAGTGTTGGATAGTCCATTTATCGAGAAGGTTATAGGCTATTTTTTATAAAAACTATACGAGATAACTTAAAGAAACGCAAGCGAAGCTGTCGGCAGGTCAGCTAGTATTCTATAGAGCGAGACAACATAACGGCAACTGGAAAAGATATTTATAATCTTAATGTAACAGGGAGTTATAAAAGATAGACTGAACATATTTTATAATTAATTTAAGAAATACATTTACTATACATACCTACATAATAACACCCAGTCACTTCGAAAGAATGCAGATCCTACAAATGTTTGCCCAGAGGCGTAATATAATAGAAAGATAACTACTAATGATTATGAACATTATGGCATTTAAGCACGGTCAAAGTGTTATCATCTAAGGTATGGATGTTCGCTCGACATCCTTTATTGTTGTGTGTGGAGCAGATCCAGTAGATCTTGACGCCTGAAGTTTGCTGCTTGCAGAACCGGTACCCGCCTACCGTGAGCATCGGCCGGCCGCGCTGCGACGTTGTAAGCATTATATCTAAATAGAATAGAAAATACTTTAATGCACACCAGAACAACAGAGAACACAAAACAATACACACTTAAAACTAAAACATTTGGAGTACAATGCGGCCTTCTCGCTGGGAGCGATTTCTTCCAGGCAAACTATGTATGGACCGGACACAGGACTGAAATACAGTGAACAATCAGTACGACAGTACTCCTATCAATAATGGCATTAAAATGTATATGTACGAGTATATCTAGAAACCGTAAACAAAATATTGATCATTCAAATTTCAATAATCATAAAATTTAACAATAACATAAGCTGATATAAGTAAGATAAGGTAATTTAATTTCAAATATATTTATTAAAGAACTCCAGTTAACTAACAAACAGTAACTCTAACTTAGGATTTAAGACAGTACTCACCATGTAATGAACCAGGTTTTCACCAATATATATATCTACTATCTATCTAATTAAATCGTATTGTAACAGGAAAAGGCACAATATGTTTTAATGAAGGGTATTCTGGGTGTATCTACTTATATGTATATATTTTATATATAGTATTTTAAATTCTGTATATCAGAAATCTAGGACCTGTAACAAAAGCATCGAGCATACAACGGAGTTGTGTGAATTTTCCAGCAACATTTATTTATATATTATTATTTATATGAATGATTGTGAACATTGTAATATTTAACAATCGTCATGTTGTCTTCTAACGTGTGTATATTAGCTCGGCATCCGTGTTTTTGGTGCCGTGTTGAGCAAACCCAATATACTTTTGGTCCAACAGCTCTAAGTTTTCTGAATCGGTGCCCATCAATGTTAAGTATGTGTCTTCCTTGTTTTGATCTTGTGATATAAAAAACTAAAAAAAAATATTGTGATCATGATTAGGTAGGTTTGTTTAATTTAATACCTAATAAAATATTTGATTTATATACAGAAAGCGATTTGATCATAAACCGTCCAGCTTATGATCAAAGTTTCTGGACATAGTTTTTGGATTATTAATTTGGATTATTTTTCTACACATTATGTTCTTTCTTTTACTCTAATCATAGGTATTTTTGATTAGCCTACCTATTAAGGTACTTACAAAAAATATATTATGATTAGGCACACACTTTAAATTGAACAAAAAACATCAATCAAAATGATTATTACGATAATGAATTAATGACGAGGGCGGTTCGCTATTATAATAATAAACTGCATAAAATGTATTTCATGATTTGTTAATATTTTATTAAAAAAAAAAACTCAAAAATATTATTGTCAAAATTATCACTAAAATATATAACACAGATTATAAAACAGACAAGCAGATAAAGTGCTTTTTTTGCTTTAATCGCGCGTTAACACTGTGAGCGCCCATGACACATGCTTGTGTATCTACAGCACGCGGCTTGGGCACTAAATGTGTTCAGTTCATTTATCTGTCGTCAATTCATTTATCACGGGGCTAGATGTTGCTGTGTGAATTGTCCAGCAACATTTATTTATTTTATTTATTCGATTATATTAGAGTTATACAAAAACTCAAAAACAAAATTTATTATACCTATGTGTTATGAGAGTTCAAATACATTTATTTAGGTAATAAACCCTGTTATTCAAATAGAATATATATTATATATTCCAATAACAATTTTATGTAGGTAAAACAAAAATAAACCTTTATTGTATATAAGGTAATTTAAATAACACTAAAACTAAGTAATACAGGCCTTCCGAAGACGATTCAAGTTTTTGTGTGGATCTTCCAGTAAAATGTATTTATTAAAATACATTATAGTTTCCTTTGTAGTAGGAAATACTTTAAGCAATTTACCAACTATAAGATCTTTGTTTCACCACAATCTAATCAAATATTTTCCATATTTCGATAGGCACAAATACTTTTTATACCTACTATCATTTATAATCCTAAATAAAACTTTAGTTGAACAAGCATTTTTTAAATGTTAATGCGAGTTTAAGGCGCATACTTACTTGGTTTTAATTTATTTATTTATTTATTTCAAAAACACTTGTGCAGTGATGTATGAAACTAATGACTATGAACATTGTAACACTTTACAAGAGTCATATCAAGAAGAGTGTGTATGATGGCGCGGCAGCCATTGCTGTAATGCCTCGTAGAACAAACCCAGTAGATCTTCTGGCCGACAATCTTATGCTTGCGGAATCTATAACCTCCTACAATAATGATTGGTTTTCCTTGCAGAGATGTAGAGTAATGAATTTCTGAAAAATAATATGCATATGGAATATTTCTGATGAAAGTAGTTCTTAATTAATCGGTATCAACAGCTAACTCCCTGAATAAAAATTACCTACCTAAATACTTAACTATTTATGTGATTTTTCATACGTTCTTTAGATAGTCACATGTATGTACGAGTATGTATATCTAAAACGGTAGATATAATAAATAAATAATAAAATCATTTTTATTAGGACAACTCAGATCCACATAGGTACATACGAAAATACAGGATACAATTAAGACAATTTAGACACTAACACCAATTGAGGTGCAAATTAAGGAGCGTATGACTGGTAAGTCATACTTGTCAGCTATGACCTGCAAGATGCTGTTGGTACTGCAACGCACTCTGCGTAGTAGTGATGATGTGTTTTTGCGGATATCAGCATGAAACCCATCCACCCTGGATGGATCCGCGAACATGGTGGATGCGCTGCAAAAGCGGGATAGGTATGTGAAAAAATATATTTAAAAAAATATATTTATTAAACAAAACCACAGCCCTTATAAATATACAACATTTTTCATATACCTGAGCTTACGGCCACAAAACATTGATTATAAAAAAATATGATAATATCTAGTTATTTCTCCATGGTGGGTATCACTGATAACTATATATTTACCAATTTACTGCGATCGCCATCCCGCCTAATCGTGGATTCTTCAGATTCCCAAAGACTGCTGTGGTTTCCTATAGGAGACCTGTGCATGATGATATTCCTCAAACTTAGTGGTTACTATGGACGTTATAACATTTAACAACATTGTATAAATTGTCTGCTCTTGTGTGGAGTACCGCTCGGCAACCCGAATGTCTGTGAGAACACATCCAATGCACTTTGGCGCCACAATAACGATGTAGGCGGAAGCGGTAACCATTAAGGTTAATAATCGGCCGACCTCTCTCCGATGTAGATATAGATATACCTGAAATAACAGTAATCATTAAACAACTATGATAGGATATGTTAAGTTGACCTACCCTGTTTTATTGGCTTTTTATTATTATTCAAAACTGAATTAAAAAGTTATATTATTTATGATTTCCGATTTTCCGAAAATATTTAAGTATAGGTAATTTAGTATCTCGTAATTTAAAAAAAAGATTATACCTATTTTAGCGTCAAAAATAAATTTTACTTTAAAAAATTCAAATCCTCGCAAAGAATCCAACATAATCAGTGGTTATGAGTATTATGACACTTGATAACAGTCAAATCATCAATCGTGTGTATGGTGGCATGGCAGCCCTTGGCGCTGTGGGTAGAGCAGATCCAATGCGTCTTCACGCCGGACTCCCGATGTTTTCGGAACCGGTAACCCGCCACGAGCAGCAGCGGCCGGCCTTGTTGTGACTTTATCAACATTAATTCTGAAATAAAATAATTCAATTTATGATCTAAGTTTATTAAAAAAATTATGTTTTATCTATATCTACTAAAAATAAATCTGTAAGAGTCGGTCATAGATTAAGTTGTTTTTTTTCGGAGATATTGTGATATTGCGTTTAAAGGATATTGTGTAGGTTAAATTATCAAAGTTTGTATTGGTTTCATATTAATTTATCAAAGTTTATAATATTCAACATTTATCATATACAAGCTTATATAAAGCTTTCATATATAAAACGTGTGTTACGGGTGCTAGATTTCTGATATACTTAATATAAAATACATACATAGACATACATTTATTTAATACATTATAGAACACCCAGATACCCGCAACAAATATGTATTCAAACAAATATTAATATAAAACCGTGGACAGTTCACAATATACGTTATGTGCTACATACAGATATAACCTCTTTAGATTAAAAAAAACACGTAGGTATAGAATGATCTTAATAATAATAGGAGTGTTCGGTATTCAAATCTCCGTTATGATTATGAACATTGTGACATTTAATGATGGTCACGTTATCATCTAAGGTGTACAGCATGCCCCTGCATCCTTTCGCGTGCCGCGCGCATTGCCATCGGGTTTTACCCAGACTCTGGATGTGTTTTGTGTAACGATGTCCTTGGAAGTATATCAATGGTCTACCTTGTCTGGTCATCATGTGGATTGGACCTGTTATAGGATACGAACGTAGAATTATATTTCAAGTTTAAAAAACAATACTTATATTTATTTACATTTTTTACCTATTTATATAGAACACCCAGAACCCGCAACAAATATGTATTCAAACAAATATTATTATAAAACCGTGGACAATTCACAAAATACGTTATGTGCTACATACAGATATAACCTCTTTAGATTTAAAAAAACACGTAGTTATAGAATGATCTTAATAATAATACGAGTGTTCAGTATTATAATCTCCGTCATGATTATGAACATTGTGACATTTAATGATGGTCACGTTATCATCTAAGGTGTACAGCATGCCTCTGCATCCTTTCGCGTGCCGCGCGCATCGCCATCGGGTTTTACCCAGTCTTTGGATGTGTTTTGTGTACCGATGTCCTTGGAAGTATATCAATGGTCTACCTTGTCTGGTCATCATGTGGATTGGACCTGTTATAGGATACGAACGTAGAATTATATTTCAAGTTTAAACAACAAAATGGCGCAATAATATAGGGCTTTGTACAAAATTCTCGCTATACATTTTGTATTAAGTATGTAAGAGTATTTATCAGAAATATTAGATTAAAATTGTGAAAATAAAATAGAATATAGGTAACAAAAGGTCTTTATTTGTTTTTCATATAAAATATGCGACTTTTCACCAAAACAATAAATAATTCATTCAATTAATCAGATGCAAATATTCTTGCGTACAATAGATGTTACAAGATTTGAAATAAATATTACAAGTTTTATACGGTTGTCACTAGGTGATACTGTGTGATCGTATAATCGAGTGACAAAATTTTCTTACACAAAACGAAATATTCAATTATTAAAAATGATTGTGTATATTCTTATGTCGAAGAATTTCGATGCCTCTCTCGGAATCTTGGTTGAGCGTGAATAACGCCGCGCGACAGCCGCGCGGGGTGAGCGCGCACCGCCAGCGCGTCTTACACCCGTGTGACTCCTGTTTCATGTACCTATGCCCACCTAGCATTATCACCAAGTGTCCTTGTTTAGAACGTGTGTAGTATGCTCCTGAAAATATACTTTTATAGTGATACCAATACCACAAAGTAAACAAAAGTTAACTCATTCAATGAGTTTAAAACTACATTATTTTAACATGGGGAAGCTTTTACTTTACATATAGGACAATTGCCGTGTTGGCTAAGTGGGAGCACACTCGACTTTCATTCCAAAGGTCGTGGGTTAAAACCCCGCCGCACATTATGGGTGCTAAAAAACACGTGCTCTAACGGTGAAGGCAAAACATCGTGAGGAAACCGGCATGTTCTGAGGACTTTGAAAAAAGTTTGAAGGACATTGTGTCATTCACCATCCCGCACTTGGCCAGAGTGGTGAATCAAGGCCTAATCTCTCTCGTCAAGAGAGAAGTCCCTGTGTCCCAGCAGTGGGAACGTAAATAGGGGTATTATGATGATGATAGGATAATTTAACAGAATATTTTTATATATATTATAGAATATATTAATTTATACATAGAAAGAAACAAGAAAATAATAAATAACCATTCTAGTATTATATTGAAAATAAGCATGTTAGATGATGATTTAAATATGAAATAAATAGCGAAGTATTACTTACAATTCCGAATTAATGTAACATCGAGATTTTTATATTTAATAATTTATATTGTTTGAAAAAACCACTAACTTAATATTAGACAAAATTTACAAACATGTTATCTTTGGAAGACATCAACATTTAAAGAATCGTATTTCACACTTTTAGCTGATACTGATTTATAAAACGACTTTTGACTATTTTATATAATCCTATTTTAAAACCTATAACAGTAGCTAAAACCATTAGCGGTTTTATGCCTGCACCGCATGAAGGGTTATTGTACAATTGCCACAAAGTTAATTCGTCATGAAGAAAAGGATGTGTAAATTCGTCACATAGGTCTTTCCGTAGAGACAGCAGGAAAATCATTTTATAAGTAGAATATAACAAAACTGATGTTTTCAAACTAATAGATAGGATTAAATAAAATTCCATATAATATGATATTCATTTTTAATGATCAGGATTATGAAAATTTTACCTTTTTGACAAACATCTTCAAAAAGTAAAAATCTATAAATAACTAGCTGACCCGGCAAACGTTGTTTTGCCATATAAATAATTTATAAAAAAAAAATTTAGGGGTACCCCTGACATTTAGGGGGATGAAAAATAGATGTTGGCCGATTCTCATAGATACCGGATACGCACAAAAAATTTCATCAAAATCGGTCAAGCCGTTTCGGAGGAGTATGGCAACGAAAACTGTGATACGAGAATTTTATATATTAGATAAATGCCACGGAATCAACGCAATTAATAAATAATAATTAATAATCAATGTTTTGCGCTACATTGCATTGGTTTAAAATTAAATATAAAATTTCTAAAGTTTGAAACCTAAAAGCGATGCCACACGAAAAATGCTTATGTACTTCGTAAACCCATCAACAAGTACGAATAAAATAGCGATTAAATAAATAAATAATCATTGCGAGCGCTAAACACCATTCACCTTCTTACCTGCGAACCCTACTTTATGATGTAATTTACCTACCTATGACGAATTTACTTTCAATAGGAGTTTTCAAAAACGTGACGAATTAACTTTGTGGCAAATGTACAATAACCCCGCATGAATAACAATAATACAACCTTGGGATTGGTACACTAGTTACGCATCAGTGTCGTCAAAACGATTAAGAGATTAAATACCAGAAAATAGACAGTAAGAACGTTCTGTGTTCCTTCCAAGTCACCATAAACTACAATGCGTTTCATTGGGAAGTTTCGTGCCCCGTGGGACGTACTATGGGTAGTAACGGTGAATGGTTATGTGTATTAACATGGCGAATAACGTTAATTTCTCCAGCGTTCCCACGGTCCAGCGTGCAAAGAAACGCGCGACAACCGATCATCTTTCGGGCGCATCTCCAGCGACTTTTCCGACCGC
This sequence comes from Chloroclystis v-ata, assembly GCA_963691955.1. NCBI lineage: Eukaryota > Metazoa > Arthropoda > Insecta > Lepidoptera > Geometridae > Chloroclystis > Chloroclystis v-ata. The sequence continues at coordinate 8,251,161 of OY829898.1, read as the reverse complement.
GTGTTTCCTGTTTCGTATACTTGTTTCCGGAGAATAGTATCACCAGTCTACCTCGCTTTGAAGTGCCGTAACAGGGATCTGAAATATCAAATACATAAAACAAGAAAAATACTTTTACAATTTAATCATTACTTAACTGCTTTAAACAATAAAGAAAAATCATATTTATAATTTTTTTTATTAATGATGACCATGGACATAATGCAAATAGACATTTAATTTTTGTACAAATAACATGTTTAAATCAAGTAATTCCAGATTTTTCATACGCAACAATCTAGGTAAGTTTTCAAGATCATCAATCATGAAATTCCTAATCATATTGCACTTTACAGTACTGGTAAAACTACAGTATTTGATGACTCTTACCTTTTCTGTATTAACATAATTTTAAGGGGTATAGAACTATAGATACAAGACGACGTCTACAACATCGTTGTGTGCGCAGTGCCGCCTCGTTAGCGTGAGGAAAGACGCGACTTTGACTTTCTGATTGTGTATATTAGTTATTTTATTTTATTTGTGTGTATATTTATAAGCCAAACATTTTTGAATAAACATATTTTCTTTATTTTCTTTTCTTTCTTTCTTACTTTGAGTTCAGTGCTGTACAACGCGATTAGCTCGATTACAAGCGGCGATCAATTATCAATTCAAAAAAAACGGTGATCTACGTCCACAATGAACGAGGATTCTCAAATAAGATTGGATATTCTTCATATAAACACTCATTCCCTTTTTACAAATATCATCCTTCACACAGTTCATCCATTTTTTCTATGGCCTTCTTACCTCTCCTCACACCCATTTGCTCTCATACCCCACGCTCTTCTCGTCCCATCACTTTGATTCCCTTTTATTATAGCAATCAATATAACTTTTTGCTCCTCACCTTATCCGTCGCTGGCGCTACTTTTACTCCTCTATTAAGACTTTTTGTGATTATGATTACTATTATGGGTGATAACAGTGATGTTGTGTTGACTGTCCAGGGTGTACAATGAAGCTCGACACCCCTGTTTGATGCACCTCCAGCGAAGCTGCTGTCCGTGTTTCTGATGCCTTAAGTATTTATATCCATTGAGAGCGATCAGCTTTTGTCGTTTTTTAAACTCGAACTTTGGAACTAAAACGAGAAATAACTTTTAATGAACCACTTTAAATCAAGTTAAACAATATAATGAGAAAAAAGCATTTAACCTTAGTTGCTTAATATCTAGAAGGTTGTTTTATTGAAAGGTTTATCTTCGAATCATATACATAATGTTGAATATTTTTGATATTAATTTCTAATTTTTCATAATTATTTCTGAACCAAAACGGATTATTGAGTTAACGGTAACCTAAATATTTTTAATTATTATTCTGATTTACTAATGTACATTTAGGTTACAAGCTCTATAATTGTATAATAGAATTAAATACATAATTATAATGTTTTGTAGCAACGTCGTATAGTTTTGAACCTTAAAAATAACAAAGATTTGTTAAATACATACATAATTTTTTGGGGAACCTGTGCCAAAAATATGGCGTGATGTACCTACATCGCAATGATGTTATGATCTTATGATAAGTATAAGTTTTGTTAATAATTGTAAAATGTGTCTTAAAAGACTAAAATATAAATAAAAATGCAACATTATATATAAAAATTAACACTAGCGAGATTCTACTCGCAAATGTGTGAAAACTCAAGAGACTAGCTAGATCATAGATTAATATTTTTATACCTACATCAAACATTTTATATTATATATATGCACATAGTATTTCACACCCATACACTTTGGTGAATTATTGAAACCGTTCAAAACATATTTCACACTTAGTATACTTTTTAGAGGAGTATTAAATCTTTTTTTTTTATATCTATCTATACATGATTGTTATGCTGATTGTTGATTCGTATAACTCTAAGGTTAATCAAATCGTTCGTTGTATGAACGTTCGCGCGACAGCCCCTGGTCGAGGCCTTTGAGCATTGCCAACGAATTTTTGTCTCACAAACCTGATGTCGTACAAAGGAATATTGTGATATGCCTATTCTTGTTTTTCCTCTCATCTGATAGAAGAAAGGTATATCTGAAAAATAATAAATATTACTCGATAATACACCCAGCAACAAGACTAAATAAAAAATTGTGTACTAAGCCGAAACACAGATTTTTTTCTTTTCCTTCTTAATCATTTATTAGTAAAATAATAAACTAATTACAATAGTCTCCGAATTTAATGCTGATAATAACTTAGGTAACTTTATTATATGGTGGGGTGAAAAATATATTATGTATCTCGATAAAAGCCCTGTCATTTTATTGAATACAGTAGTAACATGTGTATAGTCAAAAAAACTAAAATACAAAACGGTATAATAAAAAAATGTGAACATGAATTTATGGCCCGTTAGTTCAGGAACAAGATGTTTAGGTTTTCCGCACATAAGGGATACATTTACCCTTTATCTCACCACATATTAAATAGAATATTACTACACAACGTATTTTGATGCGGTTTTTAAATAGGTTGAGTAATTTAAGAGGAAGCTTAAAATTAGATATAATTAGGTACCCGAAGCGAAGTGAGGGCGTGTGACTAGTTTTAGTAAGACCCAAATCTTTAATATAATATTCGAATTGGTTAATTGCTCTATTCTCCTTTACTCTCTGCTCTAATGGAAACCGGGCCTTACGTTGTTTTGAAGGATCCTAGTGATTATGATTCTTCCTCTCCTTAATCACGGTTATAATATCGTCTTCCTCTAAAGTGTGAAGATAAGCGTAACAGGTTCGAGAAGATTTCTTTGCGCACTGCCATCGGGTTTTGCAGCCCATTTTGATATGTTTTACATATTTGTATCCAGAGAAAATAATGGCAGGTCTACCAGTTCTCGTAAAAACAAATCTTGGTGCTTAAATCAGAAACATACATAATCATTAGGGTGTCGAAGGAACGTATCGTTAGATAAACAATTACTTAGACAAGAAAATGGAAATTAAAGGTGAGTAAAATATTCGTTTTATTAACAAAATAAGATAGCACCTTTATTTTGTATTCAACAGGGAATTTCCTGTACAATTATAATTATTTTGATACCTATTCGTATTTTTCATGGTATATTAGGTGAATGGTTGTGAACATCATGCATCTTGACAAGCACGGGAGGCATATCATCATCCATGGTATACATGTGCGCTTTACACCCGGTTCTTGACGCGCCACATCGCCATCTTGATCTGAAGCCACGTGCAGATCGCTTAAAATACTTATTTCCTGAATATATAATCGCCAACGTGCCCTTTTTGGTTCGCACAAATGATAATCCTAGAAAAAATAGACCCAGGTTTACAAAATAATGTTGTTATTTTATAGTGATTGGCTCTCACTTAAGTTTTCTAAATTATTAGAAATTGGTATGGGAAAAATTACAAGATCACAACGTAACCTCGGAGCCTTGAACTTCCCACTCGAGGGCCAAGGTTACGTTGTGATCTTGTAATTTTTCCCATAATAATTTCTAATAATCTTTAACTATGTTTAATATTGTTAAGACTTTGTTAAGAAAGAGCGAGATTGACGCGATTGCTATGCGTAAATCAATTCACAGTATAGCAAATTGATAAAACTACTATTAATTAATTACTTTTAAACGCTAAAACTACAGATAAATCTATTACAAAACATGTTTACTAAAAACGTAAAAATTGCTTGAGCAGTATTTTTTATTCCGTAGCTTTTTAATTAGGTAACAAAGAAAACACAGTATGAAACACATTATCATAAAATATGAGTGTGATCGCTTTTGTAACGAAGAATAGTATTTGTTTCGTCGCTAAGCGTGCAAATTCTGACTCGACATCCATGCGAACCAGCTTTAGCACATCGCCAATGCGTTTTTACTTCATTTTCTGTGTGCTTTAGGAATCTATGTCCTCGATATAGGAGGGCCGTTGTTCCTTGTCGTGTTTTTATAATTTGAGGCACTAAAAGACGACCAAAAATATATAAGTTATGAATTTTTAATGCAAAACATAAAAAAAAAAAAAAAAAAAGTTCAGAAAAATTTCGGCTTAAGAACGCATTATCTTCCCAGGATAGAGAAAAGAATAGAATAGAATATAATTTATTCTACACCACAAAAACACACAATACAAACTTAGAACTAAAACATTTGGAGTACAATAGCCGGCCTTATTTCTTCCAGGCAACCTATGTATTGACTGGGCAGTTATAAATAGATATACAGTGATATTAAATATTGAATTACATTATAGAACATAGACAAATAATATAAATTATGAATACTAAAAACATAATTATGAAGAAAACAGAGTTTTTTTTTTTATTATTTTCTTAAAATTCTTTGATCAAGAACGAAGAATCAAAGTATGCACATGCAATTTTTATTATAATAAAGGTTTTCTTATAAATAACATTAAATAAGCTGATTATGATTAGGTACAATAATTAAGTGCGTTTCTCGATCAACCAATTTTAGCTCGGCGCCACACCGTGCTGCGGATACGAGCGTGTGTCATGAGCTATGATAAAGTTAATGAGAATGATCGTATTTTTGGCTGATGACAGTGTTCTGGCTGTCATTTAGAGTGCAGATCGTCGCCCGACATTTATGCGAATTGAATCGAGCGCATCGCCAGCGTATTTTAGACTCCATTTCAATGTGCTTGACATATTTTCCCCCGCGAAATATGAGCGCCATTTTACCTGCTCGAGTTTTTGACAAGCGTGGTACTGAAACATAATAATATAAATATTAATAAATAATAAACTTAAATAGTTAGGTTGCATTTTTCATTTAAAATATAGATAGCTATTATTTAATTTGAGTAGTGCCCAACAAATTAATAAGTAATCATTCATTTATTTCAGATAAATAAATCCATACAAAATTTTATTACATCATTATAAAATAAGAAAATGTCATAAGAATTAGATTATGTTACTACTGGACTACCTTAATTATAAGTACACGAAACAGGTAACATGATTCAAATGTTTTTGAGTTTATGTTTTTGATAGTAACGAACATAATGTTTTTATGTTTTTGAGTTCTTCTGTGAAGATCGCGCTTGTAACAGTGCCGAAATTTCGGAAAATTCAAAAACATTTGAATCATGGTATGTTACCCGTTTCGTGTTCTAATATTGTTAAAAACCATGATTGTTTAAAAAACTACCTGAATTATTTATAAAGAAATAAAAATAAAATTGTATAAGCGTCCTAGACTAATTACTTTATTAGACTACATAGTTACCTAATAAAAGCAAATTTGGTTTTATAAGGTCGCGTTATCGTATCTATAATGGGCACCGGTCTCAGCTGAGTAGGTACCACCCTCCTAAAAGCTAAGACAGCCATGTTAAATAAAACAATGTTTTTAATAAACCATTATTTCTAACTACATACTAAAAATATAAACCTTAATCTACTCACAATTTTTTAATACGTAACAAAAGAGCTCTTTACGTACCTACCTTAAACAAGATCGTAAAATGTACTATGTCAACTAATCTCTAATAAAGAAACAATCTATTAAATTTTTCTATTGGTTCTTTTTCGTTCCTTTTAGAATACCACTTGGATTATTTAGAAATATATGACTATTTAGAAATATTTAAATCAAATAAACAAGTCGGTGAAGTCCAAGATATAGCGGATTAATTAGAACAGCAGACTTACGCTTTACAGTGACTTTATAAGATTTACACTAACCATGTTGTAATGTTATTCTTTACAATAATCCTATTGCGCCATAGATTAATCATCAGGCAGTGTCATAGGCGAATGGTTATGGTTGTTATTATGTTTGACGATAGTGATGCTGGATTCTTGTTCCATAGTGTAAAGGTTGCCATGGCAACCGCGCCCAGTGTGGGTCGCGCATTGCCAGCGAGCTCTCATGTCATACTGGTACTGCTTGCAGTATTTATAGCCTGACACGTAGATATTCAGCTTTCCACGCCGAGAATATACAAATTTGAGTGCTGAAATTATAATATAGCAGTGTTACAAAAAATCTGTTGCTAGCCCCAGTTCGTAGAATTAAAGGCAAATTTAACGCTTCCAATAAATAAACAAAATCGTAAAATGTACAACTAGGTCTGCCAGCTGATTACAAATTTACAAATCAGCTAAGCGAGCTGATTACAAATAATAACTCATTTTCACAAAAAATGTCACCAATGCTGTGTTTGTCGTAAAAAGGGCAGAATATCAATTGGACTTATGAGAAGGGTTATTCCCAAAAAAATCCCCCTAAGAGGGATTGTTAGAACACCAGGGTTACGCTGTACGATAACATTCTAACATTTGCTTACAGTGTTGCAATGTTCGTTTTAAATCGAATCTTTTGCTCTACAATAATCCTATTGTGGCATAGATTCATAAATCAGTTTCATAGGCATATGGTTATGGTTCCTATTATGTTTGACTATAATAAAGTTGGATTCTTTTTCCATAGTGTAAAGGCTTGCGTGGCAGCCGCGGCCCGTGTGCGTCGCGCATTGCCAGCGAGCTTTCATTCTTCTCTCGTACTGCTTGCAGTATTTATATCCTGACACGAAGATATTCAGCTTTCCACGCCGAGAATATACAAATTTGTATCCTGAAATCATAATAAAGTAGGATTATTATTACTTAATTTATACTTTAGAATAAAATAACATGCTTTTATACCTTTACTACAAATAAAATGTTTTTATTTTTATTTATTTATTATTGAAAGACTCAAAGACTCATTTTATTTGGGTATAAATAAAAATAATATTTTCCTCGGGTTTCTAGCAACAATGTTGGCTAAAGTTGTTTCAGCTGTTTGCATGTTAAATGCAAAAGTGTAAATTACAAAACAAAACCACAATAAAAACATTGTCTTATTTAATAAAGTTAGCAACTTAAGCATAACTTAGACAAATTAAGCAAAGAAATGTTAATAGAAATAAGACACATCCGAAATCTTTTCGACACAGACGATATAATATTCGTATCTTTATTTGTTTTATATTCATATTCATTTATTTACACCTATATAAACATCACAGAACACTTAGTCATGTCAACAAATTACAAAAAATATAATAGAAATAATTATGTATTATGTGTTAACAATAATCAAAATTTAAAATTTATTGACATTTACAATATTACATAAAGCAGAATACATTCAATTAAAGTAAATATATGTCTAGGATTTATGTCAATATTTGTCATGTCAATAAGATACAAAAATGGTACTTAATTAAATAATGATGCTGTAAATGGGCATTGTCAAATTAAAAGCTAGGTATTGTTTTGACATCAAAAGGAATGTCAAAAAATTTAATTTATTAAATAATGTAATTATGCTGCTGTAAAGAGGCATTGTGTACCTACCAGATTCCCAATTCAATATAGCTATTTAACGCATTTAAATGAGTTTTTTGAGCGAGACACCATCTACTGATTTTTCGAATTAAAAAATTATATAAAAATGATATACATATGTATAAATATTAATTTCTGTAACAAATTTACAATAATGTGATTCAGTTGAGAGTTTTTTTGTCCAGATACCAATCACGTCGCGTCCTCCCTACAGCTCAACACCGGGTCATGATTATGATTTAACTTGCGCTTTTTCAGTAATTGAATACTATTCGTTCCTTCAAGCGTATAAATAAAAGCAATGCAGCCTTTGCAAGTATGTGTCGAACATTGCCAACGGGCTTTCGGCCCGCGCGCTCTGTGTTTGCTAAATGTATACCCGGCAATTTCAATATTCAAATTACCCCGCCTCGAGTAAACCAAATTAAAATCTGCAACAAAAAATACAAACATTGTAGTAGCGTTGTAGCGTTGTAGGTCGATAAAAGCCTGCCGTTATGTTTTGATGGGGAATAACTACAATTTTGACCGCAAGATGAATTATATATTTGTCTCTGTCGATTTTTTACAAACACCTGAGATAATCGTTTTGCACAAGCGAAAGGGACATAGTTTTCTTCGTCCGCACCAGCTGCAGTATCGCGGCAGGCCGATATTGGCCTGTTACGCAGTTAACGCTCTAACCGATATTCCTTGGAAGAACTACGTTCTTCTCAATAAGTCAGATAACAATGTAAGAAAACGTACTTAAACGTAATAGATGACACTATATTTAGTGGACACTTCCTCATGAGGTATATAAATTAGAAATAAAAATTATGGGATCAGCATAAAACTAATACATTACCTACTTAATACATTTATTCGAAAGTGCGCGTCGAACAACAGCATGCAAAACCAATATTTTAAAGTAAAATTAAACGTTATTGTGTCAAATTCTGGTAAATTCTTAAATGTTTGAAAGTGTTTTATCGTGTTTATGATTTAGTCTTTGGTTAATAATCTGCATTTTCGCGTCAACATCTATGGTGTAGACAAACGCGTTACATCCCCGACTAGCGTAGGTGCATTGCCACCTAGTTTTGAGCCCTTTTTTGTACTGCTTGCAGAATTTGAAACCAGATATCACAATATTCAGGAAACCACGTTGAGAGTAGACAAGTTGTAGATCTGAAAATACATACAAAAATATCAACGGTTACTTCGATTTACCAGGATGTCTACTCAAAAGAACAAATTATGTACCTACTTCCAAATTATGTAACTATCCTAAAATTACCGTGATTCATTAAATACTTTAGGTGGACTACAGGAGTAGGTATAATTTCACTCAGACTTATAATGACAGACAATAACCATTTCTGTACGTGATGAATATTCTACATGTTTTCAAAATATTCCTTTATTATACGAGAAAATGCATCTTATCACAAATCTAATGCTTCTCATAAGTACATAAGTTCAACAGAAATCGAAAACAGATATTACACGAACCCAATTAGTAACTTTTTTTTCTATCACGATAGACGAAGTACAAGAAACTGTTTTACATTACCTAAGTATAACAAGTTAACGAAATAATCAGCCGTTTTAATATAATTAGTAATAAAATATTACATAATTAATAACAAGTATGTTTATTTTATAACAAATATCTTATGCCACACGTACAACATAAAGCAATGTTGCAGCGATTGTCTAATGATTATGTACATTGTAACACTTAGTCATTAACCAGTTATCCCCGTCCTTGATAGTGTGAAGGGAGGCTAAGCAACCTCTATGTGCGAACGAATTACACTTCCATCTAGTCTTAGCACCTCTACAGTAATCTTGCCGGTACTTTACTCCGTCTAAAATAATTAAAGGCTTACCAAGAGCAGACTGACTGAATGATAGACCTGTAAAATTAAATGATATGTACCGTGGTTTTTAAATAATTTAATCTTAAACTTATAATGTGAAAGTTGCTTGTTCTTGACGGTTATAACCAAATCAAATGGAAAATAAGTGATTAAATACAAAATAATTTTGTAACTATTTGTTTATTATCTTGCACAATAAGTCACGCACTTAATAGATGCTGTGTCATGTGGTAGGTAGGTTTTTGTGCTTGAATAGTTTATTAGGTTAGTCGTGTTACTAGGGGTAGATAAAAAAGATCTCAATTACATACAAAAATAATTTTTTCGACCATTTAATGGTGTTTTAACTAAAACTACTAAAAATGTTGGTTGTAGGCAATATCTCTCGTCAAGAGGAAAGTCGTAAGGGGTGATCATGATTGGAAGAGATGGCGACGAGAACCTACTATTCTAAGGCACCGTATGACAATTTCCCATAATATAGACCTAATGATTGTGTACATTATACCACTTGTTGATATGATTATCTTCGATATGGGTGTGAACAATCGCTCGGCAGCCCGAATTTTTCCTGCAGCAATGCCATCTTCTATTAATACTAGACTCGGCGTTCACGTGGAACCTGTACTTCCCAACACTGAGCTTCGGCTTTCCAGTTGACGAGTACGTGAAGACCAATGTATCTGAAATATGTACAAAGCACATTTATACCGATACCAATGATATATAAAAATTTAAATTTCGATTACGATAAGCCTGTAGTGTCTACTCGTACCTGCTGGCCTCCCAAAGAATCGAGTGACCGTGTTGTTTAAGTTGGAGCACACTGAAATTTCATTCCGAAGGTCGATGGTTCAAAGTACCTAAAGTACCTACGGAGCTGCGTTTGAAGTTCAAACTAATACTTCAGAATATTTTTCTTGAAAAATGTGCGCTTATTCAAGCAGTTGGAGATACCAGCATGTTCTGAGAACTTCGAAGACTTATATGTATAACTTATTACTTCCTATACTTACCAATTTCCTAAGTATCTTTTAACTATGTACTTAAATCTCTTATAGCATAATAATAAAAGAGCATTCTTAATTCTGAATTATTTACTAACACTATATTAGTATCTTACGTAATGAAAGAAAGCAAAAAATATAAAAGAAATGACAACACAATTTATGAATGTCTCGAAAATAAAAAAGCCACATAATCTAAGGGCGATTCAAATTGTAAAATAACTACTTCTGATATTCGATGGTAAAACTATAACCGCTCTCGTTGAGTTCCAGGACGTTGTACATCTCGCTCTGGTCAATCTCGAAGATATCATTGTCCACGGTTTCCAGGATCACATTCTCCTCATCTTGATTCTCAGTTTCAACCTCCTCATCGTTGGGTTCGACTGCTATTTGCTTCGGCTTCTTGACCTTCTTGATGGTGTACTGAGGTTCCTTCTCCTCGGGTTCTTCGTTCACTTTTCCCTTGTGCATGTGGTTCTGGTTGACGGAGGTGATGAGGTCATCGACCGTGAGGATGGCCGCTCGGCACCCGAAGCGGTGATGCGTGGAGCAGGCCCACCGAGCGCGGTTATGCGGGGACTGACGGGCCAAGTAGAATTTGTACCCGTTCAATTGAATCATGCGCTTTCCGCGGCGTGACGTCACAAACCGAGCTGTTATTTCTGAAAATATATCTAAGTTAGTAATGGTTCTAGAGAATTCTAGGTACTAAATGCTAGATTATAGTAATAGGTATAGTAAGGTTCAACTGCTAGGTACATTTATCAGCAAGAAAAATATCGTAATGATGGTTTGGAGTTGGTAACAATAAAAGTCTACAATTGCTAAACAATTTATTTTGTTGTATTTATGTATATTCATATAAATAAGGGATACATTTTATTTTTTACTTAAAACTTTATATAATCACTTATTAAACCTACTAAATCAAATACTAGATATAAGAATAACTGAGATCTCAAAAATTATACGTGTGAAAATAAATTCTATTTGATCTGAAATTTTAGCAGAAAATAAATGATTTGTTTGTTTGTTTACATACGTAATTGATAGCAGCTTTGGAAAAACGAGTATTACATGTTTAATCTCAGAGAAAATAATAATTATATCGCACCTTTGGAAGAACAAGGGCCGAATTGCCATGTTTGTGATTTTACAGGAGAGGCATTCTGGCGAAATTAGATGGAATTGAACGAGTGTCTTTGTTTCTCCGGGTGAAAATACGTTTTAAAAGCACTTTGGCATACTTAAGTCATTTTTCGAAAATTCGTTAGTTCGGCCCTTGTTCTTCCAAAGGTGCGATATATTACAGATTTGAACCTACAAATCATACATAAATTTGTACGTTTGGTTTTTGCCGCTTATAATTTTCTTACATATATTAAATACTAGATGCCACCCACGGCTTCGCCAGTTTTTCATAGTTTTCTCTTCATTTAAGTCTTATCTGGTCCACTACGAACATGTCAAGAGCAAAACCAGCTTAATCGACCCAGCTCTTCATGACAAGATAAATTGATTCTTAATTTATAGAGAAAGATTGCAGCTTTTAACATTTTAATTTGTATAGATTCTAATTCGCCATCATTTCAAGCTCGTGATGTTTGGAGGATTATGGTTATGATTATGATTACATTTGACAATTTCGTCTTGTATAGTATGTACGGCGGCACGGCACCCTTTAGCGTGGTGTGTCGAACAAAACCACCTGGTCTTAAACCCATTAGAGTATTGTCTGGAAAACGTGTAGCCATTTATATTTATGAGTGTTGTAGTTCTATAGCCTCCTCGCTTTACTGTTATGAATGGTGTTACTGAAAAATATTAAATAATATTAGTGACGAAACATTATGTTGGTATTAAGTTGTATGGAATATCGCACGTTTCCTCACCATCAACTTGATATCATGAATAAATTGTTCATAGAAGTTTAATTTCATGATTCATATAAATATTATTAATTAATATCTTGTTAGGGTTGGAAAAAAATACACAAGTACTTATCGTACAATGATGTATACAGTTTTAGAGTATGTTTATTTGTTTTGGTTTTTTACTGTGATTACGACTAATATTTCAGACATTGAGGCAAGAACGAGCAAAATAAACTTTAAAATTCACAAACATTGCGTGTAAATATAACATCATAAATTCTTATGCGTTAATACATATTTCTACTCTAATACATTTTCTTGGATATTGGATGTGAAAAAACTTTTGTAAATGTCAGAAATCCCTAAACCTACAGTTATATTTACACTAGCGGAACCTTCCACGGAGTCTCCACACTAAACTAAATCAAAAAGTCAAATAAATACCTATGGACCAAGAGCCTGTGATGGCCAGACCTTCCTTTAATTCACAAGCGTGAAAATTATTTCATGTGTATGTCTAACATAGGTAAGAATAACCCCCAAACATGAAACCTGGATCGCGGTTCCTTTGGGAGATAACAACCTTTTACCTGTTATCTCCCAAAGGAACCACGATCCAGGTTTCATGTTTGGGGGTTATTCTTACCTATGTTAGACATACACATGAAAGAATTCTCACGCTTGTGAATTAAAGGAAGGTCTGGCCAGACCGGGCTCTTAGTATAGACTAATAACCTGTGATGGCCAGACCTTCCTTATAACAGAGATAACAGGTAAAAGGTTGTTATCTCCCAAAGGAACCGCGATCCAGGTTTCATGTTTGGGGGTTATTCTTACCTATGTTAGACATACACATGAAAGAATTTTCACGCTTGTTAATTAAAGGAAGGTCTGGCCATCACGGGCTCTTAGGTTACTACGGATAAGTCAGAGATAATTTTTAATTCACTTAGGTATGCCCTATGCCCTATATTATTTATACTTGGTTTTTCAAAAATGGTGGATGATTGTGGTGTAAAACTTGACGGATAATTTGGTTTTCTATTATAGTTATGTATGCTTTACATCCCTTGGCATGGTGTGACGAACATGTCCATCGTATTTTGGATCCTTGCTCAACTTTCTTGTAGTATGTAAATGGACCATATTTTAACAGCATACTACCGCGTTTCGTAGGCACATATGAAAATCCTGCAATTTTTATAGATTAGTTGAACGGGTCATATTATTCGGTAATAGACGTAGAAGTGAAATGAAATGAAATAATATTTTAATAATAACATGCAGTTAGGCGAAATCGTGGATTTAATTCTGCTGCAATAATACTAAAATTTTACTGTATATAATTTTGTAAATAATATACAATGTGTTGGTATAAGTTGTTAGAAATAATCTGACAAACGCAGTACCTACCTTAGTAGTAATAATCAAGAAAAAGATGGAAAATATGTAACTATTCATTCAGTAGATTATGAAATAGGAATTGATAGTTTAAAATAATATATGTTCAACAAACTTCGGATAAATTATGTAAGTATATACACCACACCCTAACACTATCACATTTATTTGTTTTAGTACTATATTTTTTTAATCAATAGTATGAGCACTCGAATTTATTATCTTTCAAAGTCGGGGGATGATTATGATCCACATTTAACCTAACGATTGTGTTTTCATACGTATAAATACAAGCCTTACAACCCTTAGCGTGACTGGTCGAACAGACCCATCGTAACTTAACACCAGAGTGAAGTTTCCTGTAGTATGTATATTGGCCATATTTCAACAGCTTGGTTCCACGGGTAGAAGTTATAAATGAAATTTCTGAAAAGGGTAACAGTTTAGTTTAGAAAGTAAAAATTAATATAAATTACGGACAACCGTTACTTTATATTATAGCCCGCTTTTCTAAAGTAAAGTAACGGTGGGATCCTCAAGACTATAAAATTACGGAACAAGTAGGAACGAAAAGTTATTTTATTAACGCACATTTTATCATCTACAATCTTATAATAATAATATATAACCGTATATTATGGATTAAATACAGATAGCCTCGTGACATTATTAATAACTAATTTTAATTTTTAATTTAAACATTCAACATCAATTATAGCTTAGTAAAGTTAATATATACCTAAAAAGGTCAAACACATCATAGATATAATATAAATAAAGCGCATTTATCACAATAGGGACTTTTAGTCAATAAAAGAACAGGATCGATGAATAATGTGAATAGAGATAAAGTGAATCTTGATTTGATTTGATTAAATTAAAACGAATAAGCAGCGAAATTATGGCAGAAAATGCATATTTGAGAATGGTTTATGGATTATTTTATATAATCGTTATTACATTTATTATTTACACTGAGCATCTACAGTAAAATTCACGAGTTTTGTTAACCTATCCTAACTTAACAATTAATTTAAAATGCAATGAGATCTATCGAAAGAAAAATCCTATTGTATTGACTAGATATTGTAGGTACTTAATACATATTTTAAATAACTTACTTATTTAAGTCAGTGACATCATAAGTCATATATTATTCTACTGAAGTTTCTACTTTATAATAATGCAAATTTGCATAATAATATTTATCTTGAACTACTGAACACCTAGATATACATGCACGGTACCTATATGTAGTTATATGTATTAATTATTTAAAAAATGCAATGAGAGCTATCGAACTACAAACATCAATTATTTAGGGCCGAATACAGACATTAATTCAGGACGAATGCGGATTTTTTTAATGCGGGACCGATTATCACGGGACGAATACGGACTAAATCCAATTTTATTGAATAATAAAAATATCAATAATACTTTATCATTACAACCCATATCACATCCCACTTTATACTGGGTACGAGTTTCCCAAAAAGAACCATTATAGGTCTCATTTGGTATAATCATCACGCCAGTAATCATTACCAGGCGGGTTGGTGATCGCAGTAAGTTGGTGCTTCATGGATTCCTTTAGTTGGCTTAAAGGGTGTTTTCAAAGATCTGGATTATGAGAAGTACTAATTTTTTATGATTAGGACATAACAGTTTTTTTTTCTCATACATTTACTGCGATCTAGGTTTCTTCATACTTGAATTCAGAAAGCATATGAATTAATTTATAATTTTATAAATTTGATGACTATTACAGCCCTTATAGGTCAGTCACAACAATTGACTTAATTTCTAAAAGACGGTCTTTCAAGTTTCATAATATTACTTCATACTAAGTAAAATACATGGATTTTCATGTCAAAAGTCATGGGAAGTTTAGAGTATTTTCTAATACCGTATTTGAGCAAAAACTTTAAAAGCTCCCGAATTTCTACAGGTATTAACATTCTATCGCAAAATATTGACCAATTTACAAGCTGGAAAATTTAATTTTATAATCGTTTTTAGAAACGATTTTTTAGTCGACCCCCTAATCCAATAATAGTCTGCACTCTTTTGCACTTTCAACATTTTCCAGTCTCCACTCTCGCCATCACAAACCTATAAATTATTTGGTCTCTCTACATTCCAGGACTTAAAATTCGTAGTAACTAAAATCGCTTTAAACGATAGGACATAAAGTAGGTACATAATATATATTTTTACATCATCTAGTCTTACTATTAGGACTACGGTATACTTAACGACGATAATATGCATTGCATAATATTTACATACTAATGTGTTTAATAAAAACATTGTGTTTCAAGCAGATGACTTTTAGTTGTTGCCGTATTTTTTTGTAATTTGTATTAAAATGATTAAACAAATTGTTATCTAATACAATAAGTATTACATACCTACACCAAAGCCCATAATATTATCAGATAGGCAATTAAGTTTGTACACATTTATTTTAAGAAATTGCACTTAAAAATATAAAATACCATACTGAACTTAAAGAAACAAGTAATTTCAACTTTTGCTTTCTCTCGGTGTTACAATATTGTTGTGTATTTATTTCGTTACATTAAACTTTGATATTTTTGGTACTGAACTCATCTGAGATGAACCTGCCAATGGCCCCGGAATTCTAGACAGCAGTACGTTTTGCAGAACCAAAACCTTCGCAGAAGACGTATTTCCTGAATTTTGCGGAGTTGATACACCAGGCATTACATTTCCAAGTGATGTACTCGGGGTTGATATAACGGGCATTGTCCCAAGTGAAGTGTCACTAGAAGCTGATATACGGGGCATTAAAGATCCGAGTGATAATCTCGGAGTTGTTATAATAGGCATCATAGTACCTAGTGGTGTTACATTAGTTATTAGTTGATTTTTAAATATTATACCAGGAATCGGTGTTGGAGTGTTCGGAGTAAACGTTTGAATCTGAGAATCAGGATGAGGACGTTTTAGTATACCTTTTCTTACCGGGTGGCCTTCAGAGCTTTGTAATATAGTAACGTTAGAAGCAAGTAAAGGCTTGGAAACGAAAACCTCAGAAATGCGAGGATTTTCCAAAATATCAGATGGTCTAGTGCCAATTGATGCATATGTTCCAAGTAAAGCCTCGTTTGTTGATTGATTTTTAGAAGTTTCATTAATTGATTTTGATCTACTTGGCTGAATCAATGAGTCGGTGTTACTTTTGAATGTTTTTTTGTTGTTTGGATTTTGTGTTAACTTTCCATCGATATAAAGTTGTGGTTCAGATGTTTCTGGTGAAGAAGACAAAGTAACTGACACTTTAACATCCTCGGGAGTAGGCATATAACTATTACACTTTTTTCGTGATTGGCAAGAGTTACAGTTGTTTGAGTCATAACTTGTGACACAATAAGCCATTGGGTCGGGGAGAATTTGTTCAGTATCCTCTGAAGGTTCACTATTATGGACTTTTTTAGGATGAGATTTAACAGATATTTCAAGGCTGGGATCATGACGGATAATGGTGTTTCCGGAGATCACGAAATGTTTTAGTCTGTGGAAGTCATTAACAAATTTATTATTAGGAGGTAGTTTTGATGGAGATGAAGAATCCTCGGAATTTAAATTTATATCGGCCACTTTAGATAATACTTTTGTGTTCACATTCACCTCTTGAGCACTCAGTTCAGTGCCTGTATCACATTTAGGTTTATGTACTTCGGTAATAGTAGTATCTTTAGTTTGCGCTTGGACGTTAGACGTTATTAGAGGATTTGGTTCAATTTCATTATTAGCAGTACTTGAATCAGATGTGTTTAAAGTAGGACCGACCTCGGTATTTACGCAATCTTCAGATTGAAAAGATACGGACATAGTATTTGTGTCAACATCGTTTAAATTAGAGTTGTACTCAAATGTTTCGGGATTATTATTGAGTTCTGGTGATTCTGTGTCATTAGGAACAGTCATAGCGTTGGTGTTAATATCATTGATATTTGAGTTGTACTCAGATATTTCTGGATTATTTTCAGCATTAACATTTGCTTCTGGCGATTCTGTGTTATCAGAAACAATCGTAGCATCGGTATTAATCTCATTTAAATCAGAGTGTAAGTCATTATATTCAAATGTTTCTGGATTGTTTTCAGCACCATTGGTTACTTTTGCTGATTCTGTGTTGTTTGAATTGGGACTTATAGATAATATACCGTTGTGATTATGAAGAGTATGAACCATTGTTATTGTGTTGTCAGATGAGTAAAGAAACGCTCGACATTTGCGATCCACGCACTGCCACCTAATTTTCAGACTTTCAGAATAACAGCGACGATAATGGCGACCTTCGTAAATTATTATCAGCGTAGCGTAACTGAGTGTAACCATCAACTGGGCATCTGCAAGAAAAAATGAAGTAAGGAATAAATCAATATTCTTATATTCTATAATATTGCGTGTATCAAATCGTAATACTAACCCACATGACGCGGTTCTAACAGAAAAGTTTGCCCTGTTTGCGTGTTTTCAATTATTTTGGGCCCCGGTTCATTTATAGCAGTTATAGTCATGTTTGGCAAAACAGGTTCTGGTTTCTGGTAATCATAGTCGTCTGGAGTGGCGATGATACTGATACCCGAGTATACTGGCGGAATTGCATCACCTTCATAGATTCCAGGACGAAATGTTACCTGTTGAGGTTCTGTAGAGTTCGGAGCAGTGTATAATGGCACTGAAATTGTTGGAACACCTTGTTCACCATTAATCCTTATGTTGTGGTTGTTTTCATTTGAAACTAATGGATACAGGTTGTTATCTACGTTGTCCATTTCATTGTGGTCTGTGGAAAATTTTCGGATAAGTTAAATCATTCTTACATAAAATTTTAACAACAAAAAATAAATAACCAACCAGAAACATCTTCAAATAATGGTGTAAGTTCATGTGGATATTGGCCAACAGCTTCTGGTAAAACCATTGTCTGATCATTGACAGTAGTGTCTGAAGCATAAGGTAATATAGACAGATCTAATTGGTTCAACGAGTTATTGGAGAAGAACTGTGTCGTATTATCGTTAGGGAGTGCTGCAAATGTTGACACAGTCTCTGTTTGTGCTTCCGACGTCTGCTCTGATGGTTTATGTAGTGTCGCCAATTCGGTTTCATAAATCACGGGAGCGATGGTTGTTGAATCTACTTCATGTTCATGATGTAGTTCTGATGGTTGGTTTATATAAATTGAGGAATCAAGAGACTTGGATCCAGGCACCATACTTGGATTATCTTGAATAATCTCCGATGCTTGTGTCGTGTCCAATGATCCTTAAATAAATAAATGTAAATAAAAAAGTGTTTAAGTGGCGGCAAGCGTATTATTTCTACTTTATATTAATCTACTAACATAAATAACAATTAGTATTAAGTAAGTAGGTACTTAAAAATACTAGTAGGTACTGCTACTCGGGAGGGTAGTTAATATTTAAAATAAATTAAAAAAACATTTTTGCTTAATTTTATTGCTTATTTGATTTAGAAAATTAAATTTAAATGTTTTCACTATATTAGCTATACACTATTTACTATAAAGTGGCTTCGCCCGCTTTATTCCATATTTTCTCACTTAAACTATCCTTTGGCTACTGAATATAATTATAGTGATTGACTCTCAATTAAGATGATACAGTAATTTTACGATTAAAAAAATTGTATATTTTGTTTATATTGCCAATTACTTAACACCTACATAATATAAATAAAAGTCTTTCTTTATACTTATTAGTATTGAATGTTAGTATAATTATTTAAGCAAATACAACAAGGAGAGATATATTTAAAAATATATATCTATTTTGCCTACTTACGTACCTTTCTATGAAAAGTCAAGAAAAACTAACATAGATAGTTATCTTAATGATTATGATTGTTATCGATATAACATATTTCATTTTGGATGGTGTACAGTTTAGCTTTGCAACCGGACGGCTGGTGGGTCGAGCACTTCCAGTGTTTCTTCACCCGATGCTTCTGGTAATTGACCCGCTCGCTGAATGTGTAGTGGCCGATCCCAATAAGGTCTTTACCTCTTTTCGATTTTAACCATCGATGGTGAATTTTATCTGAAATCATAATGAGTTGAATATACTGGTATTTACACAAAGGTGTAGTTAGGAAAATATTGATATTCTCCTATTTTTTTTAAAAGCAAGTAGGTACTACCTACTAATGTTTACGTAATACGTCAACTGACAAATGATAACAAAAAAATCTGTATTTAAATTCCTAATGACAATATTGGTTGTTAACAAATTACAAACACTAAATAAAAATACTCACCAAAAAGAATATTACTACTATCTCATCTTTATTTAGCAATCTGAAGGCAGTCGTAAGTAGCTCTCCCATTGGCTGGAATAGGCCAATCAATTAGTAGGCGCCGCCTACACACGTCAGTAAGAAAATTAACGATTCTGTCCACTTGCTTGAGACTTGAAATATAATGAATTTTTTTAGTTTGAAATATGGTTTTCAAATTATTTATTAAAAAATACATTAATATACTCCCTACTGTTCACTTGCCGTATGCTGGTCTTAGAAAAGTAACACGACAGCAAATATCGACATCCAACTGCTGGTATTATGATGATATCTACACGGAGAAATAAAATAATTAAGAAAAAACAACGACAAACGTATTCAGTTTTAATTTAATCAAACCTTCATAATGTCTCAATATCTTTCCAGCATTCCTTTAGAAGTTTATGGAAACAGTCTTCGATCAAGAATAGTAACATCAAATTATCTTCCATCTCAAAATCGGGAACAAAACCCTCGTCACAGCCAAATAACAGTCTAATCTTTATCTAGGAACATATCGAATAACAACACAGATAGGTACTTGAAAATAGTAAATGATGCGTAGGTTACACAATAAACGAAGACCCTGAAAATTAATCAGCTCGTGAAATCCAATATTATGCACATAGTGTCACAATACTATAGAAGAGTGTTCTTCTTTACAGTAAAATCATCATTCATACAGGAGCTGAGGACACTAAATGTGGCTTTACTCAAGCGCACTAGATCATTCCCTTATAACTAACTATTTTCCAAGGATATGAATGGGAAAGCTTTCCAGTCTTAATAGCTTATTGACAGCTTGATCTTAGGCTACCTACTCTTATCCATGGCTTAAATGTATGTTTTTATTTTCTCACCTTATGCATCATATTCACAACATAAATTATCTTGCAGCAGTCGCTTAGTACAATCAATTCAACAATCTATGTATATACTTAACACTTAACTTATGTATAACCGTTTTAACGAATTTGTTGGATGGATTAAATGCCTTATACATATTTATGTACGAGTATATTATGTCACATCTGATTCAGAAAAGCTTCGGCGAATCGCAACATTCTTTCTACCAAAATACCCAGGTCGTCCAGTAAAAGATAATCTCCTTCATACCTCTTCAGTGATTATGGATATTGGATATCTTGGTGATTTCATTGCAGTGAGTCAGAACTCGAGCCTTGCAGCCCCTGCTGCGGTGGCTAGAACAAGTCCATCGAATTCGGTCAGCCGACACCGTTTTCTTGTAGAAATTGTAGCCTCCGACACACAGCAAGGTTTTCCCCTTCTTTGATGCTGTAAATGACACTGAAAAAGAACAAACCATCTATGAAAATATATTAAATGCAGTTAAATTGTTATATAGATTAGGACTTTATATCGACAGTGTCGATCGTCCACCAATAAAATAACCCTGAAGGTTAGGTTTGACGGTTACAAGCGACTGCCAGGTCAATTGGTTCAAATCCTTTGTAGCCATCTAACCGATGAAACGTAATACAGCACATACTATCTGTATGAATGTACATACATCTCCATTACATGGATCAAGGTATATTTTAATATAACCACAAATGTACATACAGGTCTTTAATTAAAACAATGTTTGGTGACTAAAACTATCCACACTGTGATCTAATTATCTTTATAATGCTTATAACTGTATATTATAATATTAATTAGTGACTGGGCATAAGAGATCCATATTTTCGTGAAAAAAGTACTTGCCTTATAGACTACATAGTGAAATTTTATAGACTAGAAATAAGAGTACACTCCTATTAGAATTCCTATCAATGTGACTAATGAGCCAAATTAAATTATTATTTTTTTGTACATTACAACTTAGTTTAAAAAGTTATAAATAACTTATTAAAATAATAAAGCTTAAAATCAATATAAGGTGCTAAACGTGTACCTAAAATATATGGTAACAAATTAAATTGTTCATCAACTTTAAACTGAAATATATTATTTATATATTATTTTTAGAACATGGTATCATATGGACTAAAAATTGTTTTGAACAATAATTATTGCTAAACATTTTACGTATTATTTGGAATAAATATTTAGTCTTAAGCCTACAAAAGAAAGTTAATTTCAGTACCTTGATAAAGGGCAGTTCCAATTTTACTTGTATTATTGCACTATTCTCTCTATATCATTACTCTGGTCTTTCAATAATACATTCAGCCACCATTTATACCAATCTAAATACTAGATACCATTCCAACACTATCTATTATTATATAAATTAAAATAGTAGGTATATTTGAGATCTTAGGAGCTAATGAGAGAGAGAATGTTTTGAACGTAAACCTTGAACGTTTGGTTAAAAGGTTAAAAAGTGACTTAACATATCATAATTTTCTAGGTGGATTGCACCATTATATTTTTCCTATAGGTATATTATTCAAATAAATTTATTTTACTACACTATTTCTTGTGAATGAACCTGCTAACCGCTACTCAAGCATGGTACGAGTATCATAGTATTACTTTTACTTTGTTGCCTATTGTTTCCATATATTCCTTTATTACCTACTTATTTACTGACCAACAAGCGCTATTGATAATGGAATGGATTGGCAAGCATAGCTTCGGAATTCCACAAATATGATGGATTTATTTATTTCTTTAACAAAATCCACAGCCCTTATAAATATTTATATGGATTGGTAAATGAAGTGGTTTGCCGAAAACTGCACGTCCTAAACTATAACTATATACCTACTCTAGTAGGGATCAGATAGTGACGTCATAAGTGGCCTACTAGTAAGGCAGAACTAAAGTATAGATACTCTTGAGATCATTTCAGCTTTTTCTTTTCTTAACTTCAGCTTCATCTTCAGTGATTATGATTATCACTCATCCTAAACAGTTTATCATTGTCAGTCCAAGCAAAGCCAGGACATTTTCGCCGCTTATGAAACATGCAGCGCCATCGGACTTTGGAGCCAATGGTAGAATGCACACAAAACGTGTAGCTGTTGATACATAGCATCTTCTTGCCTCTGATCGTCAGCCCATAGTGGCAGTTAAACTCTGAAATATACAAACGAGATTAAAAGATGTTCTATAAACTATTTTCAAAAACAACACAATCTAGCAACAATTAATTATATTCACGATAGCTAGTTATGACAATACTTTAGGTCAAAGAAGACATGGTAGCCTTCTTAGTCGACATGTTTGAAATTTGACTTGTATCCATCTTCGGCCTCACGTGTATATGGCGATTGGCGACGTCGGAATCCAGTTCATAACATTATCATCAATACAATTTATTCATATCAAAATATTTTTATATCATTAATACAATATTCAGTGATTTAGGAACTTAATTTTTTGTGTTATAGGTCGAAAGTTATACAACGATTGTAAAAAGGAGTTTGATGGTTATGACAATTAAACAGTTTGACTACTTTATTGGCAACGGTGTGCACTTTCGCCGTGCATCCCTGATTGTTGTGTGTGGAGCATTTCCATCGCTTCTTCACTCCTGTGTCGGCCTTCACGCAGAACGTGAAGCCATTGATCACGAGTAACTGCGCGCCGCGTCTCGTCCTTAAAAACTGACAGTCAACTGAAATTTAAGTAGTATATTAAATAATGAATTAGATTAAATTAAGATTAGATTAAAAAATATATAGGATAAAACAATAATAACTAGGAAAATGTACAAAAAGCTAAAAAAAGAGGTTACAATTTACGAGAATACACACATTACCGAAAATTACGAATGAATCAATAATATAAAACAATAAAATACTTTATTTCATTCAACATTACGTAGCCATTGCTATACGAAGTGTCTCGACAAGGCATGCACATGGTGGTTCTTTATCTTTATGAGTTGTCCTTCGACAGTGCAGACCATCGCTCGGCATCCCTTGTTGTTATGGGACGAACAGACCCAGGTTATTTTGGGGCCAACAGATCTCTTGACGCAAAAATTGTATCCGCCCACGCATAGCTGGACCTTCCCGTAGCGGGATTTGGTGAACCATACTAAAATAACATAAGAATATAATATAGTTGTAAGTTCTTGAAATAGAAAAGTGTGTGCTACGGGGAAATCAGCAAGCAAAGAGAGGGGCATCTATTGCATTGATTTTGTAAAGACACGAGTAATTTTCTTTACTTAAATTAGACATTAAAGACATCCACTTAAGATACAATACACCCAACATAATATAACGACGTACCATATTTTACATAAATCACAGTTGAATGCATTATACGATATTATAACTTTTTTATACATAGCAGAACGCCAGCAGCACACAACGACTGGCTCTTTTCTTGGCGAGACACAGTTTAGTCTATAAAAAAAAATCTTTAGACGGACAACGTTGATATTTTAGACTATCAAGTTCAGTACTAATTAAATAAATCCGGTTTACCTATAGTTGGATTTAGCTATTACTTCACTATAGATACTCTATATAAGTTAGACTTAAGTATTAGACATGTCATAACGTATTGGATACACTGTAATGCTATATTTTGGATTGTATAGTAAATAAATAAATAATAAATAAAAAATATAAATAATTCTCAAACTTGATTACGTTTTTACATTACGATGACTATGGTTATGTTCATTATTGATTCTGCAAAGGATCTGATGAACAGTTTGGGCGGTCGCCTTGCACCCGTACCTATTATGGGTGGAGCATACCCAACGGACTTTGGGCCCAACAGCCTTCTTGTAGCAGAAGGTATACCCATCTACAGACAGCAAAGTTGTGCCACGGCGAGATACCGTGTACTGTGCTGAAACAATGTTTGTAACCTTTTGAAACATTTTGAATAAATAAAAACAGAATGCAAGTTTCACAGGACCAAGCCAGTGTTGGTTAATGAGCTGAAATGACAATGATGGTGAATTCACCACACTAGACACAAGATAAAAGACGTTCGCTAACAAATAAAATAAAAATATCACGTTTATTATAAAAAATAATATCTTACACAAACCAAATTTGTATAAAATTACTCTTATATTTCATTTATTTCCAATGTGCTCTAGCGTCTATAAATTTTATAAATTAATGATCTCGGTTTTCAGTGATTGTGGAAATTATTTATTTTGATAAGTAGGCTATCAATTGTCATAGCGGCTGCTCGGCAGCCTCTGTGATTGTGGGTAGAACACACCCATCTAGTCTTAGACGACACAGTTCTTTTCTTACAAAACGTATACCCATTAACATATAGCAACGTGTGGCCTCGGCGGGATAATACGAAATGGTAAGTATCTGGAATAAAACGTACATGAAACTCACATTAAAACACAGAATAATCTTATCAGAATCTATCGGAGGAAAATCTATTTCCTATTTATTCTTGTCTCCTATTTCCTAGATACGGAAAAATACAGACCAAATCGAAATCAAAAACAACATTTAACTTTGTTTTAATCAATTTATTAATATAAGGCGTTTACAATACGTACATGAGTAGGTTTCGATCGTCAGATGCCAATGCGACTGGGGGAACCTACCAACTTCAACAACATATTTTAGCACTAACTATTGATATAAAATAACAAATAAATATAAAAACATATAAATAATTGGAAACCTAGACGATTAACCACTTAAACCTTTGACCCCATAGAATAATTTTAGAAGATACCAAAAAAATAATAAAACCTACAATAATCCACTTGCCTATCGTCTGCCACGTCTGAGGTACAGTAGGAATAATAGCGAATAGCGCCATTTCTTCCCGCGAGTGTCCTCGAACCAACTTAAGGTTTTATTTTTACTATAAGACAGGCAGCTAAGAAAGAGTGGTAATGACAAGCCCGAATAATCCATAAACTCAGTACGAAAGCTGATGTGAGTTGTCTCAAATGCTACATTGTTTTCAGTACTTTTCGCTTACTGATATCATGATTGTGAAGATTGCTAATTTTAACAATTTCATGTTCTATCGTATGGACATGCGCTCGGCAGTTTTTATGGTTGTGGGTGGAACATACCCATCTTTTTTTTAATCCATTGTCAACGTGGCATCTGAAAGTGATTCCATCGATACTCAGCATTGTCTTTCCCTTTCTCGACATAACATATGTAACTAAAACGAAAAAATATATATGCCAGTCATCTTATAAAAAATAAAAAATATATAAAAAATATTTTAAATGAATAGTTAACAAGTTATTTACTAACAGCGTTATTCATAAACACTGTTTAATTTTAAGTAAGCCTTTAAGTAATGCTTAACGTAATTTTGTATTCATAAATGTTGTTTAAACCAAATCAACTGTTTAAACTGGTACTTAAATAGTTGTCAAATTAAACAACCTATATAGGTAGTTTAACTTGACAGCTATTGAAGGTAAGGAGGTGTTACACCTCTCCTAACTCCTTATACAAGAAAATGGATGCTAATAAACAGCTGATTTGCTTGTTTGTTTACAATATTTTATAATGGAACTGGATTATTTTGATTACCTACGGTGACTATTCAAATAATTTTGAGCAAGATATAGCAGATATAAACGAATTTTGGCAATCTAGTACTAAAGTTTATCAAACCAGGTTAGATCCGATGGTGGAAAATGATGAAGTGGAATTTAGAAAAAAGTGCAGGTTTTCTAAGGAGAACATGAACAAAATAATAAATATTGTTAAAGAAGACGACTCGGTTGATACAAAAGGTGGCGGCATACCTGTTCACATTCAAGTAATGGCTGTGATCAGGCACTGGGGTCGACATGAGGTTAGTGTTCATTGTATACAAAGGTTTTCTACTTTACTATATTGCAGGAAGTAAGTCTTGCAATATAGCCCTTTGTGGGTCTTGGTCTCCTTGATGGTTTCTCTCCATTAGGTACCTACGTCAGGAGCTAGATATTAGGAAACTACTTGCCTAGCATTGATATTATGTCTGAAAATCTATGAAATTACCAATTTACCTATCCATAGTTATTTGTTTAATTTCCTTTTGCAGGTTGTGTGTGGCCCTAATATATCTATTTGTGATGTGGTATGTCGTTGGAGGTGAAGCACTCATGATGTTCACATCTTTCGTGAGAGTCAGCTTAAAAGAAGGTTTGAAGAAAGTGAATTTAGAGGAAGAAAACTTTTAGGAGACAGTGGATATCCTTCCACACCATATTTGCGTACTGCAGTGCAGTAACTAGAGTCTGACAGTGAAGATGATGATGAAGGGAAAACAAACACAATTCACCAATGAATTAACTCGCAACATATTTATTAGTACCTAACCATTTTCAATAAATTACAATTATTATTATTTTTTCTAGTTTTTCTCCCAATATTCCAACTCTTCTTCCAATATTTGAAGTATTTTTTATGTTCCTCTTTTATCATTTGCATAAGTACGTAACTTATGTTCTTTTTCTGGATATTGTGAAGTAATAAGTAGTTGTAGTCTAAAACTGAACAAAAACACGAGCTAACCAAACTTCGTCACAACACCATGAATATTTTGGTACAATAACAACAAAACACAGCTGACAACAGAACTGTTCTGTCAAATTTCGTTTTTTTTTTTAGCATACGGCCCACAGATTATCCCTAATATCTATGATAAGGCTAGATTCTACTATTTCTACCAAAAAGTTACCAGTTCTAAAAAAAATAAGTATTGTTTAGATAAGTAATTTTTAAGTTAGGTTTATGAATACAAAACTTTTAAACACTTCTTAGGGCTTAATTCGTTGATTAGTTAAGTCGTGCTTAAGACGTGGATTAAGAGCTTTTTATGAATAAGGCTGTTAATGATTACCAAAAAATGTTATGCATAACCAGATATTATTATCTATACCTCGTTTAGTAACGTCATGTTCAGAAATTAAATAAAGAAGTGGAATTAATTGTTATTAAAATAACCTTTTAAATCTACCAAAAGACTTTATTATTAAAATTATAATTATGTAGATAACGTAAAAACCCAGAAAGTCGGCGGGTCGGTTAGTAATTTATACACACAAACCGAGGCAGTCTTAAAACAAACAAATAATACAATATATTATCATCCCAATTTACGTTCCCACAGCTGGAACACAGGGAGTTCTCCTTAGAGCTTAGAGCACCAACCAAGTGCGGCTTGGTGGTCTAAGCTTGTGTTACGTGTGCTAGATAACTAATATACTCAAAAGAACAAAGTTCACCCAGACACTCGATTTTTTTACAAATCATACAAATTGTTGTCCTGGGGCGGGAACCAAACCCGCAACCTCATGCGTCGCGGGCAGATCTTTGCCCGCTGCGCCACATAGGTCGTCAATATCTTTTCATGCTACTTATATCATGGTTATGTTCATTAATAATCATGATGATTTGATCTTGGAATGTATAGACTTTCGCCCGACATTTCTTGCTGTGATGCGTTGAACATATCCATCGCTTTTTGACTCCCGAAGACATTGCGTTAGAGTCGAAAAATGTGTAACCATCAACGCTTAACAGCTTTTTCCCTTTATTTGAAGTGAGATATCTCATTTCTAAAAAAAACTTAAGTTATAAGCTATAAAATCACGTGATATATATGTACATTATAAAAAAACGACTGGTTAGATATCATTCAAACTAAATGAGTCTCTCGTGCAAACTATTTAGTTTAGAAATAAATGGTGTTAGACACTTCTTATGATTTTAACGACCTATCCATAGATACACATATGGCTGACATACGGACGGACAGACATGCAACTCTATGTGGGTTCCGTTTTTTGCCATTTGGCTACGGAATCCTAAAAAGTACAAATACAACATACAAGTCATTAATTTCTATATATTCTTTAATCAAGAGATTATCAATCCAATATAGAAAATAACAAGATTAAATATATTTGTAAAGATCACACCTGTCCTCACACTCGATCACGGATCGGAAAACGCAGCGTTGGGCGTCCACCAACAAGGTGGACTGATAATTTGGTGAAGGCGGTCGGCTCGCGGTGGATGCAGGCTGCAAGCGACCGCAATGACTGGAAGTCATATGTCCAGCAGTGGACGTCCAATGGCTGAGATGATGATGATCTCCCAATTATCACTGAATATAATTTCTCGCGATGTTCAACATTTATATTATTACTTTCCTTTATCACCTCCAAGACCATGATTATGTTTATTATTAACCTTAATGAGTTGATTGTTGTAGGTATAAGCCAGCGCCCGGCATTGCTTGTGGTAGTGGGTGGAACACGCCCATCTTATTTTCATGCCACTTTTGCTATGATTATAGAGGGTATAGCCGTCAATGCTTAGCAAGGTCCGTCCTTTTAAAGATTTCACATATTTTACTGGAAAAGGGTTTGTTTTATCAGTTATTTTACACCTTTTGGACATACATTTAGGCCTATAGACAACCTTTAAGTATTCATTTTGTACAACGGGAATTACTCACGTATTTACATAGGAGTTAAACAACTCTCGACGTTTCGACCACAACAAGAGCAGTCTTTATCAGGAGGAGTGAGCGTCCCGCCGTGCCCCGTCTCCTCTCAGGTCGCGCGCGCGGTTCTCACTGCGGGCGAGGTACCGCAGCGCGCGGCTGCTCAGGGGCGGTGGTGGGGGTAATTCCCGTTGTACAAAATGAATAGTATAACTCACGAAAATTTTGAAACCTTTAAGTAGGCTATAGATTTAATTAACAAGGTTATTTGAGTATCATTGAGTTGCAATTAAAATCTAGAGCATTAAATTAATAAAACTTATTTTATAGATATTATTAGAAGGTATGATGGTTATGCTTTAATAATTGATAACGTTCTTAAAATAATGTTAATGTTATTTTTATTAGTTATTAGAAATACATTACGACAAATCACCGCAAATTTCGTCGAATCCAGATTCTATGCACAAACGACAAATTTTCCTTGTCGTTATAATACAGTACGGCTCTCACGGTTATGCAATTATATTGATTATCATTATAAGTATGGATAATTGTTCGGTATCGCTTATAGTTGTGGGTTGAACAAGGTTGTTCAAAATTAGGAGAAGAGAGAATAAGAGACAGAGAGTGAATATAAGAAACAAATGTAATTACAATTTTCACTGAAAACCACTCTTGTATCATTACATACACAGTCTTTCTTGCAATATTGGCTAATATTAAATTCAAGAAGCTTTTATTATTACATCACAACTTATACAATTTTATTTAATTATGCTACAGTCGCTTCTGAGTACAGGTTTAATGATTATGCTCATTATTAATCTTGAGAACTTCATGGTCATATGTAGTTATGGTCGCACGACAATGTCTGTGTTTATGGGTTGAGCAGTGCCATCTTATTCTCTGGCCATTCCTATAATGAACGCTAAATGTGTAGTTGTTAACGCTCAACATAGGCCTCCCTTTATTAGATGTCACAATTTTTACTAGAACAAACACAATTATAATTAATATTATAAAACGTTCTGTGTCAATATAACTATTTGTTTATAAACTGATAATAATCAGATAATTATAAAATCCATTATATAGAGAAAAAAGACCTTAGATCTTAGATCTATTATTTTCGTTACTACTGGCTTCATGATTATGATGATTATTCATCTTGATGATTTCATTGTCGTACGTAGTTACGATTGCTCGGCAAAATTTATGAGAATGCGTTGAACATCGCCATCTAATTTTCAGGTCTCTCTTAACATGAACACTAAATGTATAATTATCAACGCTTAGCAATGTTCTTCCTGTCTTCTTGGATGTTATATATTTAACTAAAACAAAAATAATTATGGTAAGTTAAATCGGAACAGACCATTTGTGCAGTTGTGGACGGGAATGGGAATTCAGAGATATAATTGATATTTAATTGTGTAAGTGAGTTGTAAAGCCGCGGGGCGGAAAACTAGTTATAATATAAAAATACTACACAATTGTATTCTTAGTAGTAAAAATATTTTAATCTTTATTTATGTTCGTCTCTGAATTTCATGATTGTGATAATTGTTTATTTTGATGATTTCATTGTCGAACGTTGTTACAGCAGCCCGACATTGCTTCGGTCTATGTGTTGAACATTGCCATCTAGTTTTCAGACCACTCCTATAATGAACATTAAAAGTATAGTCGTCAACGCTCAACAAAGTCCGTCCTTTTTTAGATTTCACGTATTCCACTAAAACTAAAAAAAAAACCAAATATTTATTTTAATAATTATCAGAGCAACAAGGTACATAAAACATTTTATTAAAATATAATTATTTAGCATTTTTCATTTGATTTTACACTTTAGTATTAACTAATAACCAGATGAAAACAATTCCATTTCGAGATGAATTTATTGATATACATAGATTATTTATAATTAACACACAAATACACGTCAAACTTTTAATACCCCGTCGATTTTACGTCACGGGTTTAAAATGAGATCGCTGTTGCTGTCTATACGCCAAGTTTTCGGCTAATTATAGGGATCAAGAAAAATAGATATGTACACCTACACAACATTGTTCTAATACATTTGACGGAATAATAATTTTACTTGCAGCATTAGGAATTACTAACATCTTTTGTTTTCATTTTCGTTTGTGATTAACTTCATGATTGTGATAATTATTTATCTTAATGATGACATTCTCGTACGTAGTAGCGGACGCTCGACACAGCGGGTGCGTGGAACATTGCCATCTAGTTTTCAGACCATTTTTTATATGAACACAAAAAGTGTAGTCGCCAATGCTCAACAAGACACTTCCTCGAAGAGATCTCACAAACTTTACTAAAACAAATATAATTACTTTTTAATAAATCAGATGTTCGACTATTATTTATAATTCTATATAATAAAAT
Source organism: Chloroclystis v-ata (assembly GCA_963691955.1). NCBI lineage: Eukaryota > Metazoa > Arthropoda > Insecta > Lepidoptera > Geometridae > Chloroclystis > Chloroclystis v-ata. Next base: position 8,219,496 of record OY829898.1, on the reverse strand, counting down.
TGAACTAACATTATAATCATTATTGATTGTAAAAGAATTTCGTTAATTTGCCGCATCAACATTTTGCATCATTTTGCAACATAATATTTCATAATTCTCGATATCCTGTAAATTTTTACATTAAGCATGCACAGTGATTTAACACAAGCTTCAATTTACAACGGGGCTAGATATTGCTGTGTAAATAGTCCAATAACATATTGCAAGTTGCGGTATTAAAATACCCCCATAATAAACAAAGGAACATCGTATCGTCACTATTAGGTATACTCGTATTAATGATACAGACCGCTCCAGATCGAAAATAAATCGGTTAAGAAAAACACAAAGCACATTACCTTATATTTTTTTATATTAATAACAGACGAGGCATTGAATAAGCTCAATTAAGACGCAAGTATAAATACAAAATTACATAGAAAAAAGTTATTTAAGCTGAGGACGCGGCGACGCTATTCTTCGGGGCTTACGTTTTTCATTTGTCATTCCTTGGCAGACGGTTACCGTCTGTTGCTTACTCCGTGATTATGTAGATTTATCATCTTAACAATTTCTCTTTCGTACATGTGTACTCTGGCACGACAATGCTTGTGGTTGTGTGTAGAGCACACCCATCTCGACTTGATGCCATTTGTACTTTGATGGCAAAAAGTATATCCATCGACACTTATCAATGTCTTCCCTCTTTTAGATATGACGAAATTTACTAAAACAAAACAAGCTGGTTAACAATTTCTGACTTACTAACTAAAAAAAAAATACTTGACAACATGAAGTTGCGGGTTCGATTCCCGTCTAGGGACAAACATTTGTATGATCTGCAAATATTTGGTCCGTGTGTTCTGGGTGTAATACATAATATGAAAAACAAAAAATAGCTTTGTATGTTTATTCTATTAAATACCTTTATCACTAACGACTTAAAAGCTTAAAATTAGCTTTAAGCTTACCATGGGGCTAGATGCTGTGTAAATTGTCCAGCAATATTTATTTATTGACAGTAAAACATAAGCATAATATAGACTTATGCATAATATACACATGCAATGAACAGCATTTTTAAAGGGTTATTGTACATTTGCCACAAAGTTACCCGTTATATAATAATAATACATGTCATAATAATAATTTGTTATTATTCAAAATAAACATCTAAAAATTATAACTTATTTTAAGATATAGGCCGGGATCCGTAGTACATGGAAATCAAGTGATTACTAACAAGCTAATTTTTGGTGAGTAGCTTCGTTTCGATGAGACGTCCAAAGATATCCTATACCCAACTCTCGATTGTGGTAGCTAACAGAGATATCAAGGATTAAAAAATTCAAGGATGTAAAACCGGGATAACGGACCACGAAATTTGTCGGACAATATGTCCGTTAGATTTTATAAATATTAATTAAGTATACAACAAAAAATCAGCTGGTTAGTAATCATAGTAATCATTTAAATTGACCTCGTTTTCGACACATTTTGGAAATGGCGGACTCTTTGATCAAACCATAGGTTTTGTAGGACAAACATGTTTTTATATAATTTAGATAATTATCTTGAGATATAACATATTGTCCTACAAATTTCGTGGTCCGTTATCCCGGTTTTACATCCTTGAATTTTTTAATCCTTGATATCTCTGTTAGCTACCACAATCGAGAGTTGGGTATAGGATATCTTTGGACGTCTCATCGAAACGAAGCTACTCACCAAAAATTAGCTTGTTAGTAATCACTTGATTGCCATGTACTACGGATCCCTGACTAATAGTAAAACCGATCAAGACGACAATTAATATTAACAACATAGTTTACGATTGTACTAAAGCATGGTTATGTTCATTTTTGATCCTAACAATAACATCTTCCAAAGTGTGGATTACCGCCCGGCATTGTTTACTCTTGTGCGTAGAACACTTCCACGATCGTCTTGGCCCACTCTCCCAGTGGATACAGAACCTGAACCCGTTAACGGACAACAAAGTATTGCCACGCCGGGAGGTTGTGTAGAAAATGTCTAAAACAGAACGTGAAAAAAACGTAAAACGCAACGTGTAAGGGGTTTACGTTCCCACTGCTGGGACACACTTCTATGTTGACGAGATTGATGAGGATTAGGATTACCTTACAGGGCGGGTTGATAAATTATGACACGATGTCCTTCAAACTTTTCAGAACATACGATTTCCTGTTGATGTTTGTTTAGACATCGATAGGAAATCGTTTAATCTATATATGCACTACGCCTTCACTGTTAGTACACGTGTTAAGGAAGCGCACATAAAACTTTCAAAAAAAATTCATGGATTCGCGGTCGGGTTTTAACCCACGGAATCCCATCCCACAGAACTCCTTCGCAATAAAAGTCCAATATACAGATTTATGTCAAGCAGATGTTTTACTTACATTATGTATAACAAAATAATTATAACAATTCAAAAAATAAGTATGAAAGATTCTGATAAGTACAGATAACATACAAATAATTGAAATTTCACATATTTATTTATTCGCCACACTAAACACATATGAACATGAAACTAAAAAGAACTTTGAAAAAAGAAAAAAACTATAAAAAAATAACACATGAAAAAGTTTCATACGGAATCATAAGACGTGAACATGACAAAAATCGTGAATTTGAATCCACTACATTCGGCATAAAAGTCGTTTTACTTTATGTGATTTTGTGTTAGCATGATTATGAGTATTATTGACCTTGATAATGTGGTCGTCAAAGGTGAGCGCCATGGCCAGGCAACGTCTGTTGCTATGCGTGGAGCAGATCCATCTTCTTTTAGGCCCGTTTTTAAACTTAACACAAAACGTAAACCCATCAACACTAAGCAATGTGCTGCCTCTATTTGAAGTGACGTATTTTACTAAAACAAAAATAATAAATAATTAAATGGTCCAAAGCAAAACAGGACTAAATATTGCTTGACAATTCACACAGCAACATCTAGCCCCGTGGTAAGTTCGAAGCTTGTATTACGGCTAGTATTAGTTGTGACTAGTAGGTATTAAACTTTAAAAAATTAAAGGTAAAACTTAAGGAAAATCACACACAAAGATATAAGAAATCAAGATAAGGAAGCTTTGATTTAACGCTTTTATTGAATGCTATATTTATACAGAATAGTACACATGCGTTAAAAATTACAACTTTTTTGTCGAAAAACGCTTCGATTCTGACGAGTCATACCTTGTACACTATAATTAGGTAATTTTAGTAATTTTACATTTTATATGTGTTTCATGTATGACAATAAATGATATGAATATGATTCTATTGCATTTAGGTATGTGGTTGTTATCTATCAAAACATTTAGGTCTTAACTTTATCAATTATACCATAACCATTTATGTACCAAGGGTACATAAAATTTAGACGTGTTTAGAGGTAACATGTAAGGTATGAGGATATCCGCTTTGCTTTTAATTTTTTTCTTCGAGGGTGATTATGATCGTTTTTGATATTGATGGTAGGTTTAATCTACCTTCACCTTCACTACCTTCGCTATAAAAGTCATTTGACTTTATATGATTTTGTGTTAGCATGATTATGAGTATTATTGACCTTGATAATGTGGTCGTCAAAGGTGAGCGCCATGGCCAGGCAACGTCTGTTGCTATGCGTGGAGCAGACCCATCTTCTTTTAGGCCCGTTTTTAAGCTGAACACAAAAAGTAAACCCATCAACACTAAGCAAGGTGCTGCCTCTACTTGAAGTGACGTATTTTACTAAAACAAAAATAATGAATGATTAAATGGTCCATAACAAAACAGAGCTAGTATTAAATTGAAAAATTAAGTAGGTATACTAATTCATATTGAGATCAATTTATCAAACCACGACAGTTTTTATAAGTATACTAACTGTACTTTTCAATTCCCGCGAGTTGACGAACACAATACCATGAAAATATGCAATGTGCCAAATTGCGTGAATCCATATTTTGTTTTCCCGCGAGATAACGAATAACCTAAACGTTTAAATATGAAAGACAAAACTAAAGAAAAATCACACACAAAGATATACGAAATCATGATAAGGAAGCTTTGATCTTATAACGCTTTTATTGAATGCTATATTTATACAGGATACATGCGTTAAAAATTACAACTTTTTTGTCGAAAACGCTTCGATTCTATTGCATTTAGGTATTTGGGTATGAGGTTTGTAACTATCATTAAAGTCTATACATTTAAGTCTTAACATTATCAATTATACCCAAGGGTACATCAAATTTAGACGTGTTTAGACGTAATAATGTAACTTGTGAGGATATCCGCTTTGCTTTTTACTTTTTTCTTCGCGGGTGATTATGATCGTTTTTGATCTCGATGATTTTGTTTTCATACGTGATCAGCATAGCACGGCAACTCTTATTGGTATGCGTGGAGCAGGCCCATCTTATTCTGCTCCCGTTTCCACCACGAGCACAAAATGTATATCCATCAACGCTGATCAACGATGCGCCTCTTTGCGAGTTTACATATTTCACTAAAATATTTAAAAAATATACTTTAAGCATAAAGGTAGATTCCGAGTTAACTTTTAGTTTAACTTAAATTAATTAAGTATACGTTAGAGCGGGTCTAGTTACAATTAATGTGCTCATAAACCTTTATTCAAAGTTTATTTCGTAATCGTCACCGCCATATTTCTTCGGAGCCATTTGCGTAACGCACATAAATTTAAATCTATGAACACCACATTTAGTAATACTTTTAATGCATAACAAGAACCACTCGGTTATATTTTAATATGATCTTATACAAGAATAAAGAATCTAGTGTACTTCTGTATGGAACATTATATTCTTTATTATTTCATTAACTTAAAATAATATTTCGCTGAATCTTAGCGGTGTCGGAGAGGGAAAGCTTTATCATGGTATCTCGACCGATCCGCGTCAATAAAAAATGAGTCAAAAAGGATAGAGAGCAAAATAATATTACGGAAATAATATACATATTACAAATTAAAGTTATCAAAGCTACCATCAAATTTATCCTAAATTAAGAAACAAACGCTTGATAAATCAATGTTCCTTAGTGGCGTGATTATGACTATTATTGATCTTGATGATTTGGTCTTCATATGTGTGCACGAGTGCCCGACATTGCTTAGCGTTATGCGTTGAGCACACCCATCTAATTTTGTGCTTACTCTTGCTTTGGACACAAAACGTAAAACCATTGACACTCAGCAATGTGCTACCCCTTTGCGAGGTGACGTATTTTACTGAAACAGATTTTTTTACTTTATTAATTCAACTAATGCAATTGGACTACATAAACAACTTATCTAAGACCTAAAATATACAAAATAATGTATTATGACGCAAATTGATAATATTCATATGTCGAGATAATAATTAGGTAGGTACTTACTAATCAATTTTTTTTTCTATTCACTACTATAGATCTTAACATTGCAGTAACTCATTTAAATACTAGAAAATGTTACCACTACACGTTCACTACACTTAATAATTATAATAATGAAATTTATTTAGTTGTTAGTTTAATTAAATCATGGTTGTGTTTGCCATTAATTTTGACAATTTGTACATCTAAATAAAGTAAATCCTGTGAGTAAATCTAAACCATTTGCTTGGCAATCATCAAAACTGTACAAGTGGTTATGAGTGAAGAGGGGTGTGCTTGGATCCAATTGCACTATGAAGACAATACGTACTCGTAAACCCACTATAAATCACATATAAAGAAATAATAAAAATATTATGAACACTCTACAATACATCAAGTCAATAAATTATTATATCATTATGTTTCCTTCCGTGAATGGAAATAAAACATTATATATTATTTATTGGTAGTTTATTTGTTGTATCACATTATCCCTGATCGACTAATATACAAACTTATTAGAGTGTTTTTCCTTTCAGAGCTACATTATTGTATACTGCATTACTGTGGAAGCGTTTATTAAAAAAAAAGAATAAACCATTACTGATGTAAGTTACATACGTATAAACAATCGAGGTGAAAATGACCTTTATACATACAGCATACCTACATAATGAAAAAAAAAATATTATATTAGATTATAATTGTTTTATTACACATCACTTCATCAAAATTTTGGAAATGGAATGGTAATCGAAATAGGTTGTAATAGATTTATTCCATATCTCAATAGTCGTCAATCGTATGGTGTGTATACGACACGACTGTCCCCTCCACCGTGACGACGCGCGCTTTACACCGGTACTTGGCGTGCGTGGTACAACGCCACCGAATTTTATGTCCACCTTCGTAGTTCACTCTATACCTGATTCCGTTCCAAATCATAACCTTGTTGCCTTTATCAGAGATTACAAATTTGGGATCTGAAAATAAAATATTTTGTATAAATACGTTTTAAAACTGACCTGTGTGGAACTGTAAGGTGCTGATATCACCGATGATGAGGGTTTCGATGCATGTCAGATTTTGTTTCCTTAATTTAAATTAAAAATTATAATAACATAATGTTTAATCATTATATTTCGAACACTTCTGACATAAATAAAATAACTAAGGTATCGTAAATCTGTTGGAAAAAAAGATTTTGGTATTATTCTCTAAGTTTCGCTATAAAATTCTAAACAATTCATAAGTTTTTTCTAATTGGGGCATTGAGGTATTTTACCTATTGGAGAATATAAGTATGGTAATCTGTATTTGAGACAATTTGCTCGCCAATGGTCACCACTCGAGCTTTACAACTGGACTCGTGGTGTGTATAACACCGCCAAGTTATTTTGCTTTGATCCGTACAGTTTAGCCTGTACCAGATTACTCTCCAAAACATTTTTTTTACACAGCCTTTTTCAGAGTCAAATAAACATGGAGGGTGATCTGTAAAATTTAAAAATAATAACTTAGTAAACCAATTTGTAACATTTTATTTCGTAAGACTTTTTGTTCAGTGTTGTGATCGCGTTAATTGTTAACATGTAAAGAAATATTAAAATTATTTATTAATTAAAATTATTATTCTCTGTATCTGCATTTGCGTCAAGATTTTGTAATCATGGCGAAGCTACGGCGGATCGCTAGTATACATTTAACGGAATATAGATGCGAGATCGACATATTATTGACGAAGGCATTTCATTTCATTCAATGACGATAAACTGGGGACAGGGATTTGTTACTAAATTTACTTTAAAGAAAACTCATCTCATTATGAAAACATAAATTTACTGTTCCTTTTGTGAATACTCATTTACAATTGATATGAAACAATGTGATCATCTGTAAAAGTCAATATTTCCTCGTCTATGGTTACAACCTTTGCTCTACAACTGTATTTAGCGTGAGAGGTACATCTCCATGTGATTTTCTCTCTAGAATCCATGGTTTTGGCACAGCAGTTTTTCCTATATCTGATTCCTTTCCAAAATAATACTTTCCTGCGATTTTCAGAGCAACAGAAATATGGACGAATATCTGTAAATTATAAAATATTTTACAGATTGTATTCTGGGAAGTCAAGTCGAATGATTACATCAGAGAGTTGAGTAACTGAATCCTTTTTCTACTAATTATACAACATTATTCATAAATGTTACTTTAATCATCAATACATATTGTCATCTAATGCTTGGTAAAAGCTCCTGTCAGCTCAGCACACCTATTTGTGTGAATCGCATCCACTGTCTTCATTATTTCACTATGTATACAGGTAGGTAATTACTTAAATAGAAATACATTTTGTTCCAGATAAGGTAAAGAAATTGTTTAAAATATAAGATAAAATTTGAAACATTTATAATTTACTATAATAATGATCTTAATTTCAAATAATTAACTATAATTAAGTAAAGTATGGTCTGTTGTCCTGACATGATTATGTTCTTCAGAAGCGTTTGTAATCGTATTATTAGCCGTGTGTAAGAACGCCCGGCATTTTCGTATAGTGCAGCGCCATCGTCCATTATATTGTTTACCACCTCTCGAATATTCTTTGTAGAACTTGTGGCCGTTGTATAGAATTTGAATGTTGCCTTTCGAAGTCGTAATGAATATAGCTGAAAGTGATATTAAACATAAGAATTTGATTCATTAATCTAAATTATAATTTAAATTTATGGAAGGAATAACAAGAGATTTAACTTTTTAATTCGTTTATTCATGAAATGGTAATAAATTATCTCACTGGTTTAAAAATAAACGTCGACTCAGTAATTGAAATGCGTTAGTAAATCAAATTTAATATAACAAACAGAATGTTATAGAAAATAAAATATTCAACATATTAAAATGAAAAGATAAATAAATTAATGAATACTACCGGGACTCGAGCATAGCGGAACCAACCCTATTGCTGAAAAATTCACAGAGCAAATTCACTAGCCCCGTGGTAAGCTCGACGCCTACGACTGTTACGGAAGATGATCGTTAAATACTGTATAGCCTAAGTCTGCTAGCGTTTCCTTAAGCTATATCTAATATTAGGTCCTTTAATTGTGTAGGATCTATATCTTACACATTTTGTTATCTGCAATAGTGCCGCGGGCGGGAACCTAGTATATTTTCAAGTTAACAAGTAAGTAATTAAATCATAAAGGGAGCTTTTTTACACAACATCGACATCCCTATTACGTACACAACGTAGTTCGATTAACGATTCCTCAGACCATAGTATACAACAACTTTATACTTCAATAAGTACTACGTAAGAGAAGGTAATTTCACAGCTTCAGTTTTATAATATTCTAAATACATATAGCTTAAAACGAACTCGGGGAAATAATCACCTCATCAAGAAATACAATAATAAGAAAATTTAAAAATACATTAAAAAATATTAGAAATACAAGATCACAACGTAGAGAAGCTTTAGTAGTTAAGGCAATCACTTTAAAAATTAAAATAAAAGAAACAATAATTATGTCGTTCCCAAATAAGCGAATCATAAAGATAAGCGTAGGTTCCTAGTAGTAATATTAACCTTAAATGTATCAGACTAGTAACAATACTAATCTACAAGGGATAAAATATTAGCTGAGACAACACTACATAGCGAAGAAAAATACATTACAAACCTACAATACATGGGGAGTAATACATACTCCACCAAAACAGTCGTATGGGTCTATTTCAGCAATGATTCCGATACCGTTGCCGTAAGCTGTGTTATAGGTGGGAACGCCGTTGTTTTTGATATTGCCAATAGGTATGCCGTGGTTGTGTTGGTTGTGCACCATGAGCAGCCTGTTGCCCTCCGACACGGCATAGGCACTGCAGCCTTTGGGCCTCGCTGTCGAACAGTACCAACGCTTCCTTATACTAGCACGGTAATGCTTCGGCAAGAAAAACTTGAATCCATTTACGTACAATAATGTGTTTCCTTTCTGTGATTTTATGAATCTGAAATCTGTGATTAATTGTTAGTAAGCATTAAAGACATTAGCATTGTCGTTAAATATAGAATTGGAAAAAGATAGAATTGGAAAACCTATGCAAAATGTCCAAGTATGTTTAGATTTAATTTAGTCGGTCTTACAGGTCTGCAAAAAAACCGGTTTTAGAAAACTGTACTATTTTTTTATTTCCAGTCTCAGTGACTTCTAGGTGTGGTTGCAAATTATTTGCACAATTCTAATTCAAAATAAGTAGACATAAGTAATATGAAACAAACGGATTTATGTTTCAAATAACGAAATAAATCGGATAATTTCCAGCGGAAACAAATTTCGGAAACTAGTAATCTCCATATACTGATAACCCGATGATATTATTGTATTCTAGCAAATTTACCATAAAAAAATATAAATGATCTTATACAAAATAAAAAAATATAAATGATCTTAGAAATTCAGTCGCGGTGACATAAGTTTGTTTCTAAATGATTTTCACAATTTCAACAAAAAAGAACACGTCAACAGAAAAATGTAGTTTAACAAAATAATAATGCTGTACAAAATCGAAAACTAGAAATCTTTATGATGTACTGATAACCAGAAAATACACCTGTAATCTAGCAATTAACATTTCCTATCATTTAAATATAAAATCAGCTTAGTAATCCAGTCAATGTTCCCTCTATTTGCCAGTAGCTGTTCCAGCATACTCTAATAATGCAAAATAGTGTGGTAGCTCCTGAAGCAAGCAGTACAGAGCACGACATTGCATTCAGAGCACATGTATTTGGTAAGTTTGTTTCTTTTTTTTTGTCTCGAAGTGGTGGCACAGACATGGCACCAACGCAGCTTCTCTCGTATGGATCGGGGAATGGGACTGGGGAAGTGCCTTCCGATCAGGCGAGAGGGATAGTCCGTGTCCGCACAAGTGTCTGTTCCGATGTGCCGGGTGGTCACCTCATCAGGTAGGTCAGAGTATTGCTCTTGTTCTGGAAGAAACGCTTTAGCAATTTAGATTAATTGTATCGTTAGTTATTCTTATCTAATGTATCAGTGACTAAGGTATACGTTTTCTAAGTCTAAGATAGTAAACGTTTAAAGGTAAAAAATAGTTTTTTGCTATGCAAATATGTTCAAAAATCGACGAACAAATCTGTTTTAATTTTAATGGTAGGATTGACTAGAAATAGGTTTATTTATAATTATGACTTTTTTTCTTTGAATCATACAAAGACACTAACAAAGATCCTCAAGGCGCCATTCAATGATTATGCACGTTTTTGATCCATAGAACTGAGCCCCCGAAGGTTTTCACTGAGACAGGACACCGTCGGCTTTTTCGTTTAGAGCAATACCAACGACATTGTCTGTCCTTGTCATATTTCCCAGTCGCGCACCAGAATGTGTTTGACTTTATTCGAAGTATATTGTTGCCAGAACTTGAGTATAGGAAATAACACGGTTCTGAAATTTATAAAAAATTAACTTTTGACGTCATCTTATTAATAAGGTAACAAAGCTATTCAAAATTTTGCTGAATGTTCATCAAATGTATTTAATCTAATTGTCAACATTATTGAATACATGTAACCTACCAAGAGTTCAATAGAACCCAACAGAGGTCTTAAGGAGATTGATTTAAGCACTACGCTTACCATAGATTGACACAGTACATTATTATGAACAGTCAACGACGCGTTGCAATATAATAAGATGTTATAATAAGTGAATGATTTTTATTATTGAATAACTACTATTACGTGATTACAATTTGAGGCAGTTAATTTTACTACTGTAAAAAATATTTATATTTTTTACAGTAGTAAAAAATATTTATATTTTTTAATAAGTGGAGGTAACAACGTGGTTCGATATTAAGACTACATTTTACTCATTTACAAATTTATTAGATAAAAGCCTTATTTTTAAAACAATATAAAACAATCTTACTGTTAACTTCTGGGATTTTGTTGCAAAAACAGTACATTTGTAATAATTTTTCAGAAATAATGTATAAGTATAGGTATCTACTAAATATTTGCATAAATGTGTCAACGTCTCTAAATATTGTCTTGTGTAAAGAGCTCAGTGAGTATTAGAAACTTATGAATGTTTTTGCATGCAGACTTAAAAATTAATTAAAATCATATAATCAAAAGAGATAGTATTTTACCCATCATCACTGGCAAACTTTTATAACAGAGTTTCATTATATTTTACGGGAGAAATAACATACCTAATAAATGATTATTTTTCAATTTTATTTGCATCAATTAGGTACATTGGAAAACCCATTACAGACTAAAGTATCAAAAACTAAACTCTATTTTCTTATTTTCTACACAACATAATTTCCGTACATATTTTTCTAGCTTAGGGATGTTTTGTTTTAGAACAAAACCATGCGCAAACAAGGCGCGAGTGATTCTTGTGTTGATGGATTGATATTGGGGTGTACTCCAGTTTTATCTTGTGTGTCCAGTCTGCTTCTGAAATAAATGTTGCAATATGAAGAGTTTTTTTTAAGAAATAATTAAAACTTTGTGAGACTCATGCCCCTTAACGGGACGTAATATTAGTTGTTGTTAAGAGTACCTATCTATAAAATGTACTTCATAAGAGTAAAGCACCAGATTTATGAAAATACAAGCAAGGAGCATTATTTCATAAATCCAAAAATATTTTCATAAAAGTTCCATAATTTTTTAAGGGAAGTAAGCTTCCCTTAAAATATTAAAAAAATAACTAGGTAGGTATGTTTTTGAAACAAGACGTAAGTATTTATTTCAATTTCACTTTGTGATTTTGTAAGATTTTTTATCAAAAAATAATAATTAACTAATTCACACAGCAACATCTAGCCCCGTGGTAAGCTCGAAGCTTGTGTTTAGGTGCTAGATTTCTGATATACTTAATATAATATACATACCTGCATACATAGATAGACATTTTTACATCAATGATTATGAATAGCATTCAATTTTAAAATATATCTAGAGTTTTCGTCAAGAGTTATTCGTGCCCTACACGATTTAAATTTGGAGCACCTCCAGTGGCTATGGACGTTGGTCACAGTCTGTCGGCTGAACGTGTGGTCATCATACACTAGCTGAAGATTACCTCGTTGAGACCTTATGAATATGATTTCTGAAAAAAATACATTTATTGAATACCCTTATTTTTATTGACATAAGGTTAACAGAAATTATTATCCCACTTTTTATCTGAGCACGATTCATGATTTCATTTGATCATGTTCATCATAATATGTTAAACAAGCATATGTAATCTTGATAGAAAGCTTATATCTATTTCAAAGATTTTATCATCATCAAATTTAGATGCGTTATCTGTCTTACCTACATGTACCTTCAAGTTCATTAACACACATTTAAAATCTACACTTCATATACACCGTGGTCGTGAACAACCCGAAAGATTTAAACCACGTATTTTTGACGACATTACGAGTAAATAATGTTATATCAACATGGGTCAAATTATGTGTCTTAATTAAATTACAATTTCGGTACAAACTAAATCTTATTAATTGCCCGCTTCTTTGTGAACAAGCCGTTAGGTAAGAAACTCAAGTTGAACAAAGAGCGAGCATGACACTTCACGAATCGCTCCGAAATCACACGACGAACAAGAAGTGTCAAGTTATGTCTAGCACGAAAGCACGATGTTTGTATTGAAATTATTTTTATTTATTGGCATCACAAAATACCACAAATACCATGTATCTAAACTTTATTAGGTGTTACGACATTAAAGTGCACTTACATTATTATTGAAACTTTGTGTCTTAGGTATCTTTTTTTGACTGACAATGACAACAAACAAAATTTTCAATGTTGTTTATCTTGCGTGAAAATTAGTAGATAATCATTTTTTTTTCGCCCATTAGGCAGGCAATAGTCTTAGACCTTACAGCCTTGTCTTTAGTTTCTTCATATCTTTTATTTAATATTTATTGTACCAATGTACATTGGTACACCTAAAAAACGGAAAAATCTTCTAGCTACGCGCAGCTCCTGCTCATTTTAGGGACAATCGATCTTTTTATCACGTAATGAAAATATTTTCGGTAGTAAAAACTTTTTGTAGATAGATACCAAACTTCTTTATGAAACTGGCTAACAACCATGCAGTTAGTAGTCTACGTGTAAAAGAAGTAATTGACTACGATATGCTCAGGCCCTTAGGGTGTGTTAGACTGGAGATTTTTTAACATTTGATTTGTTGTAAATAATTAATATCTCCTTAATTATGAGTTTTTGGCCTATATGTTACATAACTTTATATACTCTAATTAGGCTCTAGTATTGATAGCTTAAATCTTTCGGGTTGTTCACGACCACGGTGTATATTTAGCAATAAATATACTTTCACTTTATTTTTAAATAAACAATCATACCAGGCATTGGCCCAATAATTTATCATATATCCGACTATCGGTAATAAGGATTCATCTATGACATGATTACAAACGTTTTATGATATTATTTATTATTAAACTTTATTAGAACAAATATTATTTTACAACGAGAGTGAATAAATTTATTGTTCATACCATTTGCAATAACAACATAAAATTATACATTTTAAACACAAAAACTTAGAACATAACCAAACAGGGTCACACGTGTCTGTATTACAAGTTTAGACTTAGAATTAGATAATACTGTTCAACTACTACTTCTATGAAAATGTTTATTTTTATTATCTTTATAAAGATAAATTGCAGAGCGGTAACATTAATTTACAATTAAATTAGTTTAAGTAGAACTCTGCTAAAACGAAACAGAAACAATAATGTTTATTATTTATATTTTAAAATCTAATTCGAATGATAGCAATATCAAAAGACTATTTAACTTATTTGTGGTCTAGTCAGTGCATGGTCATAACTTTATACATTTAATTTACAAATCCAAATTTAACGACACATGATTTGATTTGAACTGAAAAGATACATTTCAATGGTTGTGTTCGGAAACCGTTTTTAAGATTCGTTGGTGGTTATCTACCATTACAAGTCTAGCTTTACAATTTTTATGAGTAGAACATCGCCAGTAAGACCTGCCATTCTTTCGTTCAGTTGTGCACCTAAACCTCAAACCTCTGTATTCTACCAGCATCCTTGAAGTTCTCTTAGACCTGACAAAGGTAAATTCTATATTTCCAGATTCCATCCTTGTTACTCTGAAGAAATCTATAAAAAGTAGATAGGTCAGAACCAGTAACCATGTTAACATATCTGTTATCAGTTGTAATTCATCATAAGCACCCCTTATTACGTTACGACTGCTGCACACCCATGCAGGGGATTCTCTCTTTTACGAGAGATATTAGGTCGTATCATATCCATAGATATCCTACAAACTTCACCGTTAAAGCACGTGTTTTTAAGCGTATATATATATGTATTCACGACCTTTTAATTACTGGTAGATTTTTGAAGGCGAAAACGAATGTTCATGTTGTATGTATGTATGCTGCCCTTTTAAATTCCACGAGCTATACGAGGCTCAAAAATAAAATGGATGAATCGATCTCAAATTATAACACTGAACAAAGTAAAACTCTTGACGAATGTATAATAAAAATGTATTATTTAAAGTTACGTTATGTAACGTTATTTATTTATTTTTATTTTATTTTCACAATGTTAAGGAAACTTACAGCTAGACACCACAATAGTATGGTAATAAAAGAAGGACAAACATTGCCATTTATGGAAGGCCAATTATAAAGTTTCTATGTATGGAAACAATATGTAAAAACAAACTTCAAACAAACAACGTAATAATATAGTTATGGCTTATGTATTGAAGACAGAAAATAGCTATACAACTAGGTGCATATACATAACAATATACCTTGCATGTAAAGACGAACAGTCTGCGTACAATAAAAACAAGTGGTATGCTTCGAAAATGTGAAGCATTTATTAAATCTATAATGACGATTCATACAAGGTCAGCATCCTATCATCATCTACTTAAATAGTTTAGAGGGATGCTGTAGTATTAACCGGGTGGATAAGGTTTGCATATGATCCGAAACATCAGTTAAATACGGGCGTTAGACTAATAGTACGGGAGGCGACGATGCTGAATGGGGATTTACTCGAGCGTCAAAGAGACCTATTGGGTTGCATTTGGTAGATGATAAGAAGAAAAAAATTGTATGAGACATGTTGTTTCATCATTGTATGTTTCATCAGTGGGGGAAGCGACCAAAGATAATTATAAACTTATTTAAAAAAATACTAAATATGAAATATGGAAATATGATTGATAATATACGTTTGTAAATCTGATTGTTTACACGATTGGGGTGGAAGTACGAAAAACTTAAAAAAATAAAAATCGCGACTCATTTTTTTTTAAAAAAAAGAACAAAAAAACTGGCATTTCTAAAGGTGTTAGAGCGTCAGACTTAGATGTATATGGTTCATCTCTATGTTCTGATTCTACCATATCTTAATCTGACAATTATCTAAAGTGATGCGCCTAATATGACAAAAGTAAATTTTGTTCCCTTATAATTCACGTTCGAACATAGATAGATTTTTTATATTTTGTGGAGGTACTTATCTGGGTACTAGCTATCTCCAGTATCTTAATCTGACGCGCTCGAGTAAATCCCGAAATCCCCTCTTCGGCTCCCCTACTATAATGTAGCATTCTGTGTCACAAATGTAACTGGCAATAAAATCAACTTGTAACAGTTGTATTAGTTTTAGTATTTAGTTACCAAATATTGTATTTGTGAGTGGTCCAGGTCCGTCTGGTTCGTTTTTTGTTAATAAAGCGCTAAGAATCGCTTAGTTTTACATACTGCCCTTCGTAAATACAGTACTTAGCTGGTGGGTGAGTGTGGATGTTCTCCAAGCCAATGATGCCGAATTTCTCGTCCAATTTCAGCTTGGCATTGCATCCCCTACAGTTGTGTGTAGAACAATACCAGTGGAAGAACTTGGTCTTTTTACACTGCTTCTTGCAGTAGTATGTATAATCGTTGTACATTACAAGGTGTTTGCCGGAATATCGAGACTTAGCAAGTAGTATCACTGAAATATTTCCAATGTGTTAGTTTCGCTTAATTTTTCTTGACCTTTGTTTTTGAGTAAGAAAGCTAAATCAATCGCACCATACTTGTTTTTTTTTAAACATTATTGACATACAACTTGTCATGATTAAGATACGTTAGGTACATCAACTTACTGCCCTACAAGGTATCCTCTTGTAAATCACAATAGGATACCTCTAGGTCACACAAGAGGGCAGTGCTGTGATTAGCATGAAAGGCTAAATAATACTTGTAGTTCAACTCAATCAAATTTAATAAATCATAGTTTACTCAGACAATAAACAAATCAAATTAAGTTATCGTGTTGCGTTCCTATAAATAGGATCAAGTGACACATCAAATATTTAATAATTGAAATACAGAAACGTTTTATGTACTGAGTATAACAACATAAATTAAGAATGCTACGCATTATCGGGAAACAGAAAATATAATGTAAAGGTGCTGCAGCACGTCGTAGAAGAAAGGTATGACGCACAAATGTGTAGTATCTTGGTGAAGTACTGAGAAACTAGAAATCCAATCAGAAAGTACCAATCCAATACTGCGACTAATTATGATGAGCACAAGGAGTTCAACTCTACATGTTTTATAATTAAGATATTCATTTATATATGTATAAATGGTTTTTCATATTTGTAGTAATAGACCAAGAGCCTGTGATGGCCAGACCTTCCTTTAATTCACAAGCGTGAAAATTCTTTCATGTGTATGTCTAACATAGGTAAGAATAACCCCCAAACATGAAACCTGGATCGCGGTTCCTTTGGGAGATAACAACCTTTTACCTGTTATCTCCCAAAGGAACCGCGATCCAGGTTTCATGTTTGGGGGTTATTCTTACCTATGTTAGACATACACATGAAAGAATTTTCACGCTTGTGAATTAAAGGAAGGTCTGGCCAGACCGGGCTCTTAGTATAGACTAATAACCTGTGATGGCCAGACCTTCCTTTAATTCACAAGCGTGAAAATTCTTTCATGTGTATGTCTAACATAGGTAAGAATAACCCCCAAACATGAAACCTGGATCGTGGTTCCTTTGGGAGATAACAGGTAAAAGGTTGTTATCTCCCAAAGGAACCGCGATCCAGGTTTCATGTTTGGGGGTTATTCTTACCTATGTTAGACATACACATGAAAGAATTTTCACGCTTGTGAATTAAAGGAAGGTCTGGCCATCACGGGCTCTTAGGTTATAATTTAAACATACGCTGCAGCAAAGGCATTATTAATGTCAGCGTTGTTATTTACAATATCACCAAAACCATTATTGTTGTTTTGATCATCTGCATCGTCATTTACATCGTTATTATATTCATTATTAACAACATAACCATCATTATTATTAATGTTACGCTCATCATTGGCGTTGCCAGCATCCTCGTCTTCTGAGTCGTACTGTTCAATATCTTGATTGTTATAAATATGTTGATCGTATTCATTACCCTGATCATTGCCAATACCTTCTACGATGCCATTATTACCTGCATTATCATCTTCCTCGTCGTCGGTATTATTGTCTACATCAATAAAGTGCCATCTGGCCTGATTGGGATATCTAACGCAATCATCAAAAAAATCAATTGGAAAATCATACATGTGTCGTGGTCTATCAAATTGTATCTGAATTTGAGAGCCCTGAGATTCTACAGAAGTTTCTTTATCATATTGGTTTCTTCGTAACCAAGGAGGACCTGGAACCACTTTAGTGTTAGTATTTACCTGTGTTTTATCTATCATTATTAAGAATAAGGAATATCAATAAAAAAATAATAATTTCTAACATTCTAAACGTAGCTTTTACTATAAATATAGATCTACACCGTACGTATAAACAAATAAATTTTAATCAGTATGTTCTCAAGTAGGTACCTTGTACACTATCGGTTCTTAAATTAATGTTTTACAACCAGAACACATCATAATCATAAATGTTTTACAACCAGAACACATCATAATCATAAATAAGCATACATTTGCTAGATAGCATGTGGACATTTTTTTCTCAAAGAAATGAAACATATTTTTTCAAAAACTTAATAATTATACATAAGAATATTGGAACCTACGTGCTTAGTAACCTATCATCATCATCGCCCTTTTTTCATTCCTACTGCTGGGTAACAGGGACTTATGGTTTACAAGAAAAGAGATTGATATTTAAAATGTTTTTATTTATTATTTATTTTCCAAATCGTCAAAATCGTCGCGTATGTTTTCAAAATCCAGCGAGCAGTATAATACCAGTCAAATTTTGACATAAAAGCCATCCAGGATGACATAACTCGGCCTTGTGTGGCAGTGCTCCGTCTTAGCATGCACCAGCTCCCTATGTTCCACTCCATCAGCGTTGGTGATCTTCAAGCGCGCCTTGCAGGAGTGCGAACCAGTACAAGACCAGATAGAAGTCCTCGTGGATTTTTTGTGCTCGTAAAATGTGAAACCGTCTAGCATTACTACTTCTTTGCCGTTTTCCTTTTTATACCATTTTACTGAAAATAATGGAGAGGAATAATATTCGATCAGGATTTTTAAGAGTGTTTAGTGATAAAGAAGATACTACTAATGTATTTTATAATAATTCTGGTTTTATTTTGATGTGTTATTATGATCAATGAGCTATATTATTGTAAAGTCTCACTGAATTTCGTGTAGTTTTCACGTGAAAGCGTAACAATAATAGGTATTGTAAACTTTCGTGTAAATAATGTCAATAAGAATACTAACACAATGTTTGTTCTGCAGCTACGGAAGCCTAAACTACGTATGGCCCGACGCGAATTGGTAAATTATTAATAAATAACCATTTAGCGTTTTGATGTTTTATTAAAACAAAACAACGTGAATAAAAGTTAGGAAAGTCAAAAAATAAATACCTACGATCATCTACCTACAGTGATGTGTAATGATCGTAGGTATTTTATAAAATCTGGTTATTGAAAGCCTATGATTATTTTGCACAAATTAAAGCATTTTCTAATAAGAAAACATTTTAAGTAGATACAATCTAATAAATATTTTATATAAGGTAAAATTTAAAAATATGTAAAAACAAATTCAAACAATAACAATTTTAAAATAATCAGATAAAATTATGTACAATTAGTTATAATATATGTAAGTTAATCATATTTTAATTATATGCAAGGGGTTTTTGAGATTTATTTATTAGTTTAGGGGACAGACACAGACAGAGGACTACGGTATTTTTACACCCAAGCTAATGGAACCATATTCAGATACTTACCTACTTAATTAGTTTATGATCTCACTAAACGATTAAACAACGGACGAAGGTTTCCTTCGTTCTTGAAGGATCTAGAAAAAAGGCCATTCCTCGCGCAAAACTTGCTCGGTGGGTGATCGTGCATCCCGCTCAGACGTGTCAGCCTCCGGCTCGCCTTGTCTATGGTTGCGTACGCGCCGCACCGATTGCAGCACCTGTAGTTCTCAGTCGTCAACGTCGTTAGATTCTTGAAGTAAGGATAACCGTTTACGATCAACACTAAGCTGCTGCTTCGAGTATTTTTAAGCCATTGAACTGAAATGGTATAACGAGTTAGTAATGTAGAATAGAAAAAGTTGTTGTGTAGACTAATGAAGTGCAGGTAGAGCCCTTTTTCCAAGAGAGTGATATTAACGGCTTTTAAAAATAAACAATAATCATGAGACCGGTTTTGATTTAAAATGTGCTTAATATTAAACAACACTTACCACTGTCACAGAGAGTTCTTTACTGTTCTTTGAAACAAGTGAGCAACTGCCCCTCAATCGGCATTTATAAAAACTGTCCTTGTGAGAGAACAAAATTATTTAGAAACATATTCCAAATAAAGTAATAATCTGAGCTAAAAAAAACTGAAATAAAAGGACTTAAATAAATAAATATATCAAACAGCGCAAAATCAATTTAAATTATAGAATTTGCTGTGACATAAGGAAATATAACAAAAAACAGAAAAACAGCATTAATACAGAAATTATTATCAAATTCCCGAAAAATATGGGATAAGGATATAAAGGTATAACGGATAAGGATATAGGACGTAATTCAAGATGGTGAACAAGTGACGACGCGGACCCCTCACACAAGACATCTGCTTCTACCTGCTTATTGTATTGCCAGGGGTTGTCCACAATAGGACTACGACACCCTTGTAGATAAACCATAAGCACGCATAGGCCCGTGTAAAAACAAATGTAATATTTGCAACTTTCATGCAAATATTACATTTTAGTGGAATAGCTATAATCTAGTACTCACTGCCGACGTCTTCTTTATGTATTTATTTTATTTTCGACTCGATGCAACTTTAAGGATTTTCATTGCACTTGCGCACTACACAAAATTTTGCTTCATTTACTTTATATGATATGAACATAAAAATACGGCAATAACACATCACATTATGAATATCACTTTAACGAAACTCTTAGAAACGAAACTTATTACTTTTCTGCGTTATAGATTTCGTTCTTAAAACAAATCACGAATAAATCGTAGAAACGTCCATTGCGCGCGATGTTTCGAGAGTAACTGTAGTTTTATACCCAAGTCCGTTTAGCGCAGTAGAGCGGGTAGGTGGAACTTTAAATTCATTTACTAAAAAGTTTTGAATAATTTATCCATATTTATTTTTACAAAACATATTTTATGTAATGATTGAGTATTTTACAAAAGTGCTGGTATGAGTATTATAAGAATTCGTAAACAGAATTTGTGTTTTAAGGTCGTAATTGTTCTAATTATATATGTAAGGAATACAAGATTCAATGTAAAATATAAAGTGACAGTATGATACTACAAAGTCTTTTAATTATAATAGGTATTAAAATTGATACTATATTTATTGATAGTGAAAGTTCGAGTATTTTTTATTTACATTTTTAAGAAGAAAGGTCCGGAGAACGGCGCGGCGGGCTTAGAACCTTGAACTCCGGCATTAAAGTCAAGTGTGTTCCCACTTTGCTAACACGGCTCACATTATTTATTGTTTTCGAATATTATTTAAACTTTAATTAACAACCCGTTCCTTACAATAAATTTGGGAGGTTTATGAGCATGTGTGACATATACGTTTCTGAGTTGTCCATCCAGCGACTGTATGAAGCGAGCCTTGCACACGCCCGTGTTGGTACATTGCCACCTCAGAGCTGTTTTGGTCGTTTTATGCACGTAGAAAGTGTATCCGAGTAGTATAGCCAAGTTCTTGCCTAGTTTGTTTTGAACAAATTTCACTATAAATAGAAGTAATTAAAAGTTAGTAAAAAATATTTTTTAAGACGAAATGTAAATAAGTTATGCTGGCCTTGTAACACACATAGCATTATCTTACCCAAAACTAAGCAAAGCTCCATAGCTTTGCTGTAATTATTTCACATGCAAGTGAATGTGTATTTTACTTTTTTTAGCTTGATTGGTAAATTATGATAATCGCACCTATACTCTACGCCTACGCCCCATGTATTAAAATACATTTATAATTTAACTAAAAAATTTTTATTAAAATGAAACAATCATTTACGCTGTAGGTACTTTAGTTATAACATATATTTTTTTTTAAAACCACTCTATATCATATTTTAAGTTATTCTTCCTTGGGTCACAGTGGTGATAAAACGAAACGATTTTAGTTGGGCATATTTGTACAGACAAATAGATATGCCGAACCAAAATCGATTCGTTTTTTAGGGTTCCGTAGCCAAATGGCAAAAACGGAATCCTTATAGATTCGTCATGTCCGTCCATCCGTCCGTCCGTATGTCACAGCCGTTTTTCTCCGAAACTATAGGTAAGTAGATGTATTCCGTGAACCGCACTAAGATTTCATAAAAAAATTGAAAAAAAATAAAATCTCCTCCCATTCTTATTTCTAAAATAAGAGGATGATAAATCTAGAAAAAATATATATTGTAGGTACATAACTATAAAAACTAACAACGAAAATTGGTTTGAACGAAATCTATCAAGTGGTTTTTTTATAATACGTCATAAACTATTTCATATAAATAATTGCTGCGGAAGCCTACATGGGCGAGTCCGACTCGCACTTGGCCACTTTTTTAACAAACAGTTGATGTATTGCGGAGAGATCATGTAGGAAGAGACATGAAGTTACTTTCTCTTCACAAACATTTGCTCATAAGATAGACAATTTAAAAAAATATGGTCTCTATACATTTAGTATTTTATATATACCCCGTTCAAAATTGTATAATGAGGGGGTTCGTGATGGTGCTCCGATATAGTCTTCAGAAGGGTCCCCTCTTCAGACACCACAAGTCGAGCCTTACACTTGCCCCATTTTGTACAGTTCCATGATTCCATTTTAGTTTTAGTTCTTCGGTAAAAGAAGTAAGTATAGCCTTGATATATTGCAAGTTTCTTGCCAGACGTCTTTGGAACAAATGTTACTGAAAAAAACATAAAACTCTAAAAACAATGACGTTAGAATTTAAGAAAACGTTAGAAAGAAATACATCTATAATAAAAACCATTTCAAATAAACAAACATGTAATTTTTTAGATTGTAATTATTAGAAGAGAGATCTAGCATAATCTAGCATTTTATATATACTCCTTGCACAATCCTATAATTAGGAGGGTTGTGATTGTGCTCCGATATAGTCCCCAGAAGGGCACCCTCTTCAGACAGTGTGAGTCGAGCCCTACACTTGCCCCATTTTGTACAGTTCCATGATTCCATTTTAGTTTTAGTTCTTCGGTAAAAGAAGTAAGTATAGCCTTGATATATTGCAAGTTTCTTGCCAGACGTCTTTGGAACAAATGTCACTGAAAAAAACAAAAACTCAACTTAAAAACAATGACGTTAGAATTTAAGAAAATGTTAGAAAGAAATACATCTATAATAAAAACCATTTCAAATAAACAAACATGTAATTTTTTTATTGTAATTATTAGAAGCGAGATCTAGCATAATCTAGCATTTTATATATACTCCTTGCACAATCCTATAATTAGGAGGGTTGTGATTGTGCTCCGATATAGTCCCCAGAAGGGCACCCTCTTCAGACAGTGTGAGTCGAGCCCTACACTTGCTCCATGATGTACAGTTCCACGTCCATTTTGTTTTTGTGTTTCGCACAAAGTAGTATGTAAACCCTTCGTATATTAAAAGTTTCTTGCCATTTAACTTAGTGACATACCCCACTGAAACAAAGTAATACTTAAATAAGCAGCAATAACATCAGAAAATCGCGGAATAATTTAAATTCGGTTAAGATGTTTTAATTGTGTTACCAGCTATTTCATATTTTATAATAAATATTACTGGAAAATTTCGCAAAAATGAATTTCGGGGAAAATGCGTCTTTTTGAATTTACGTACGTTGAACATGAAACGGGTAACATACCATGATTTAATTGTTTTTGAGTTTTCCGATATTTCGACACTGTTGCAAGCGCCATGTTCACGGACAAACTGATGACACCGGCGGGGCGGCGGGTAGGCAGACCGTTATTATTGACAAACGAAACGATCTACCCTCTTCCTGAGTCTTTTATTGCGAGTTTGATTGTCACTGTCACTACCACCTGTTTCATTCACGAATGCAAGTCGATCGCGACATACTACACTCACCGTGTCTGGCCGGGCGGCCGGCAATACATTTTTATGATTTTTGCATAACTCCACCACAGGTTTCCACGTTCCAGACAACTGGAAGCCATCTTCTCGATTAAAATTTCTGTGTTTGGTAATCTCAATGGCCTCCTGAACCAATCTTGGTATATAGAATCTCTCCGTTGAGATTACTTGGGGGTTATGCAATTCGATCCAGTGATTTGAGCCAGACTCTAATAGGTGTTGAGCGATAGCTGACTTGTTGACATCTGCGTTTTTTACCGCTCTTATATGTTCCCCTATCCGACAGGCAATAGTTCGTTTTGTTTGACCTATATACGAACTTCCACAACTGCAGTCAACTTTATATACACCCGGTTTATCCATCCGCCGGTGTCATCAGTTTGTCCGTGAACATGGCGCTTGCAACAGTGTCGAAATATCGGAAAACTCAAAAACAATTAAATCATGGTATGTTACCCGTTTCATGTTCAAATATAGTTAAAAACCATGATAGTTTAAAAAGTTATATTACGTACGTTGGCTTCTGTAATCTAGTTACATTTGTTTGAACTAAATACTGAATATGTAGTTCGTGCTGATGTCGTGGCGAACTGCCATCTCGAATAAATTCAAAAAGACGCATTTTTCCCCATAGACGCATTTAGACTGGTTGACCTTACATAGATAAATATTTTTTTATTATACATATAGGTACATATACGAGAGACACCTGGAACAAATATTTGCATATCATACAAATTATTGTTCCGAGGCGGGGAATCGAACTATTATTGTAACTATTATTATTATAACTATTTACTTGTATTATTCTCAGGTTGTCTGGAAGAAATTGCTTTAAGCAATAAGACCGCCTATTACGCATACGTTTTTGTAGTTTTTATATAAATATTTTTTATTGGTGTGTGTAGTAAAGAATTATCATAACTTATCTTATCTTGTAAGGTCAACCAGTCTAAATGCGTCTATGGGGCAAATGCGTTTTTTTGAATTTATTCGAGAACTATTCAACATACGTTGACTTCTGTCATCTAGTTGCATTTGTTTGAACTAAATGCAGAACATGCAGTTCGTGCGGATGGCGTGGCAGTTCAGATATTCGAGTAATTGGCCATTTGAAAATTGCACGTTTCTGAACAAATTTTGATTGTGTGAGGCGAGTTACTAAATCCATGTTAGTCATTAGTTTTCTTCAATTAACTGATTTTATTCAATAATCATTGTATGGAATAAACTATGGGCTACCTACACAGACAGTTATTTTTAGTGAAAAAGCTTTATTTAAAGAAATAATAATGTTTCCATTTATAAGGTTTGGATTAATTTCTTGGGGTAAATGCATCTGCTGTTATGGGGCAATTGCGACGGTGGGACGCATTTACCCCCAAAACATATATCGTCAACCTTTTTATGTCGGAAAATTTTAATATGAAAATTAAATGCAAAAAAAAACTGGTTTCATGGAGGTTTTTATATCGTTTTTGTCAAATTATTATTTGAAAATATACAAAAGACAGAATATACTTAACTTTAATTTAAAAAAATGCGGTGTAGCCTTCAAATTTGTGTGTTTTATTATAATCTGTCTGTATTGTTCTACGGTTCTATTAAAATCTCACGCGTAGAAATTTGTCTACTATCGTTCCATCGTATTACTTACATTTGTTATTTTTAGACTTTTGTTGAGTTTTGATAGTTTGTCCATACCCAAATAAAATGTTGACAGCATCTGGATTTGACAAGGGGCTAATGCGTCTATCAAAATATAGACGCATTTCCCCAATTTTTACTAAATTGTCTCTAAATGCATCAATTATTATTTTTTACTAGTTTAACTATCATACTATTGCAAAGAAATTTGAACCTAAAAGTTATATCTAGTTATTATCACGAAAAGCTTATCATTAAAGTTTTTATTCAATAAAGACGCATTTTCCCAAAGCGGGGCAAATGCATCTAAAATTCCCATTTAAAATAAATAGTCAATTTGAAACATCTGTAAAGCTCCAGGGAAGATATCGCTGATTGAACTTTGTGCAGAAATAGCCATAATATTGGACTACAGTTTCAAAAAGTGGATAATGCCATACATTTGATCACAATGAGGCTCTAACTTGAAGTGATCGAGAAATACCACGCATTTGCCCCGGTTGACCTTATACAAAAAACATTACCCACATAATATATTTCAAGAATGATTTCAAACAAACATTATGCATATTTTTTTTGTTTTTTTTTTATTAGTAAACTTATTTAGCAATTATGGTCTAAAAAATAAAAAATCCTAATTTTCGGAAAGGAACTAAAGTAAATCACTATTTTAAATTTTTTAAATATACCCCATTAATAATTTTATAACTTGGAGGGAGATGTGTGTGGTAGAAGTAAGTTTTATGGAGATATCCGCTGTCAATCGCGTTCGGCGCTATGAACTCCTCATTCGGCGCAATAAACCTCGCCTTACATTTGCTACCGAAAGTACAGCGCCAAGCCTTCGTTTTTCCACGGATTTTGTCACAGTAAAACGTGTACCCATCATAAAGTGCCAATTCCTTGCCAGTTATTTTTTTTACGAAAGTCACTGAAAGAAATTGAAGAATTAGTCATCATTTCATTATATACCTAATATTACCTACACGTTTTTTATTATACGTTATCATACGATTATTAATAAATACATGAGATATTTTATAAAAGACACGTGATAGTTCCAAAGCTAAAAAAGTAAAAAGTAAAAAATCTGTGTAGATGAGATCAGAACAATAATAAATAATTTTACAAATAAACGCCATTTTCGACGATAAACTTAGGCGGCCGGTGATTATGACTGAAGGCTGGATAGTTGACCACGGTCCCGTTGACGTGCGTGATCAGACGCGCCCTGCACTTGCTGCCGTTGGTGCATCTCCACACGTTCGTATGCCGGTTTACTTTGTCGGAGTAAAATGTGTAGCCATCCAGAATTGCCACCTGCTTTCCGGTTTTTTGTCGCGTTGTTATGGTTACTGTGAGGGAAATATAGCTTGTAGAACAAAATAGATTGACTAGCAATGTATTTTCCCACGGAACAATTAGTTGTGTGTGTTTTATTTAAATGATTATGCTACGTTATTTTAAATTTCCATTAGATCCATTCGATAGTTTATGCGTGACAACAACGAAACAAAAATATAGATAGGTTTATAAATGCTCACCTTTTTAGCTAGTCTTCACAATAATGGCTTAATAACAACTCAAATACGTACAAGCTTGTATTTTAATTTGATTCACACTTTATTAATGTAAAACTAAACAATAATTATACTTTACATAATTGGATATTTAATACTTATTGAGATCTAAAATTACGTATTCAGCTAACAAACAAGCGTCATAATCTACCTATATATTATGTAAAAGAAAATCCTGTTAGTTTCACTATTTATAACATAAGAAAGTCTGAATCGATTTGTCTGAAAATTGGTGTAGAGGTAGCTTTTACAGCGGGAAAATAATATTGCGTGGGCGAAGCCAGGTAAGAGGTAGAAGGTAAGCTAGTTATTTTCTAATAGTTCATTTCATTTTCACTGCGCGTAAGAGACGCAGCGAACGCTCGACAGTTCACTGCGTAATCTTCACACGTAGTGAAAACACTCACAAAAGAGGTTACATTGTAAACTAAGCGTATCATACTTAAAGATCTAATTTAAGCCAATGATATTACAATCTTAGGAAATATCCACCAATGATATTACAATCTTAGAAAATATCCACCAATGATATTACAATCTTAGGAAATATCCATCAATGATATTAAAATCATAGGAAATACCCACCAATGATATTACAATCTTAGGAAATATCCACCAATGATTTTGAAATGAGGTCGAGGATGGTTGTGTTCGTCCGCTCGCTTCTTCATCACACCCGCTGAGTTGAGGATGAACCTGGCCTTGCAGCGAGAGTTGCCCAGAGTGCACTGCCATATCACACTGTTCTTGCTCTGTGTCTGCCGGTAGTAGGTGTACCCATCTAGGATCGCCAACACTTTACCGTCTTGTCTCTTACGAACGAATTTCACTGAAACAATATATTGTTTTAATTCTGTATCGAAGGCGAGAAATGTAAATAGTAGTGATTTTCTCAATTCGCGTGGTGTCTGTTAGACTGACATAATGTAGGTCTGATTTCATTGACAATAGTTTAGCCATAGGTCGCCCATTACATGGATGGTCATAATTCTCCTACCTATTCTCTCCTATTTCATGTTGTCGTCTGACTTATATGGAATGGGATTAAAAAAGTACACAATGTTTTGTTTTATCTATTATTAGGGAATTTTATTTCTCTATCCATAAAAGATACAATACGTATTTAAAAGAACTTTGAAGCGTATTTTTATAACTGAATGCTTACAATATCCATAATTCTATAAACATGAGAAACATTTCCTAAATCTATTGAGAATATTTCACATAATGTCTGATATGTGCATGGATTTCAGAAAGCCTTTATTAGATACTAAGAAGACCTTAATATGATTAAGTTGAAACTTAATTTTAACGCATGATTTTGAATGATATAGTCTACACTTGTTGGTGGTTATGTACAGTGTTCCGCTCGTGGATCCCATACTTGGTGAGTCGAAGGCTGGCGCGGCACTTGCGCGAGGATCGCTTCACGCAGTACCACATCTCGGAGGCGCTGAACGTACTGTGTCGGTAGTACTTGAAGTCCTTGAACTCTATCAGCGTCGAGCCTTTCTGAGATGTCACCCATTTCACTTTAAAACAAAAAATATTCGTGTTAACAACTTGAGTGCCGACTCCGCATATTCGCGGGGTGCGGGTCGAGCGCGGGGTGCCAGCTCCGCAAATTAGCGGAGTAGCAACGCTCAGTTTGTATGTAAAAAAAAATATCGGCATTCCTCAAGCCACCTTCTTAATCAGGCCGGCAGTGAAGTTGTTAAACAAATAATGTTGTTTATAAAAAGGTTTTAATTTTTAGAATTTATTTGGTATTAAATTATAACTTTTGTATGGTATTATTAAGGTTGCAATAACGTTTGTTTAATTACAGTGAAAATCAATTGTCTAGTATTAGTTGACAACTATCATGAGAAAAAGATAAATACCAAACTTATATCAAAAAATTGTATCCTTACCAACACGTTAAAATAAACCTACCTTATAAAAACCATCTCAATTTGTAAAATAACTATTGTTCGCACTATTTAATAAAAATACATTAACTCCTAAACTATATTAGGTACAAATTTAATCAAAGCTATAAGAAATTATGTTATGGTGTGGACATAATTAGGGGGCTAAATACTGCCGAATTCCTCCTCTTCGCATAATCGGCCGTATCCAAAGAAAAGAACCGTCAAATGCTTCAGTGGTTTAATAATCATTACTATATATTCTGTGGTTTAATCATTATAGTCTGTAATAAACTCCGTCGCGTACTAAATACTTCTCCGCGATATGATTATGTTCGGGGGATCTTTCGATGATTCCATCTTGACTTAACCTTAGGCAGGCTTTACACTTGCTGGCGGTACGTTTCACGCAGTACCAATCCTCAGAATACTTGTACGTGTTGTGGCGGTAGAACAAGAACCCGTTGTAAATGAGCATGTGGGAACCGTGCTTCGATTTCACCCATTCCACTTAAAAAAAACATAAAATTTTAATCCTCTTCAAATTACAACGTTGATATCGTTTGACTTTTTCATCACAATTATTTTGAATCACGGAAATTAAACATACTTACTTTACCTATAGCTACAAAAATATTATATAAACATGTTTTATACAAATCAATAAAATGTATATGGGTATCAAAAATATACTCATATTCACGAGTTTGATAAGCACTCCATGCTGTTTAATTGATATGAAATTGATAATACATCATACTAACTTACGTACACATACACAAAATAGTTACTATGTGATGTTTTAACACTTGAAAACATAATTATCACAGAGCACTTAACAAATTTTAATATAATTTCACAAAATAAAATTTACGTGGAAGTTTCAACACCATTATTTGTAATAAGCTGCGTGATATATTATATTTATTTGATAGTTATGATGTATAGATATTATACGTCATGACTATGTTCCCCCGATATATGGACTATTGTATTGTAAACTGTTTTGACTCGCACTTTGCAGCGGTGTCTCTTCTTGACACAGAGCCAACTCCGCTTGGGGCCTGACTGGTAGACTAACCGGAACGAGATTCCTTTAATCTTTAACACTTCATTTCCTTGGGCACTGATCACGAATCTTGCGTCTGAAACATAGTCAAAGTTACAAATTTAATTTGCAAATACAGGTGATAAGAATGCTAACTTCTATTTAGGTCAACGAATTAGCATTAAAACGTGGGAATGCCGACAGCAATCTGGGCACTTTACCATCTGGTGACGGATTAGAATTTACTTTTATAATGCACACATAAATTATTTCTCTAAATACTTGTAATTTTGTGAACAAACTAGCCGACAAGTTCGCTTACGTTTTACTTTTTACGTTATCAGAACATATATTGTTTTTTAATTTATATAATACAGCCTTCTTCGGTAAATACAATCCTAAAATATTTATTAAAATCAGACCAGCGGTTCCCAATTCTTATTAGAGGGCGAAAACTCAATTTTGATATAAAAATATATTTAGTAAAACATTTAAATAAAATAACTAGTATATCAAACAACTATTCTAAATTTAAGATGGTCATAAACTTTACAAATTCTATAAAATTTTGTTAATGTACAGTATATGTAAATAAATAATATAAATACTATGCCACTATGATCTAAGCTATTAATTCCCAATTTTAGACACTTTTTTATCACTCTCATTTTTATACATATTTTAAATATTAGTAATAAAACAATCAAATTAGCGTATCATCATTAACGGAATGTTATAAAATATTTTATATAAAATTATCAACTTGTAAAACCTAACACAACACAACACTAACTTTTAACGTTACAATAAATAATATAACAATTTCAAAAATAAAATAAGTTACTAATAATTACTTATAGTTTTAGTAGTTATACATATAATTACTTAAGTATAATTGAATATAAATTGTATTAGTTTGGTACATCATTTAATTTAATTAATAATATTATTCTAATACAGATAAACAAATAATGGAGGCCAAAGAGCGGACGTCCACCAACAAGATGGACGGATAACTACATATATCAATCCGAAATAACGGGATATCTATCAGGGTAAGCCTAGTGGACGCCCTAAGCCTAAAATGACGATGATGACGAGATTCATAAAAATAATTATATACTCGTGGTACACATAACAAATTTACAAGTCATGCTCGCATAAAACGAAAGTTTAAAATATTGAATAATAAAAAAATATGCACAAAATATGATAAAGGTTACCAAATTTATTTTTGATTATAGAATTGGTATCACGTATTTAAAATTCACTGCTTCATAGTCACTCTAAGACCTAATTTCACCACTCTCTGTTAGTTTAACA
This sequence comes from Chloroclystis v-ata, assembly GCA_963691955.1. Taxonomy (NCBI): domain Eukaryota; kingdom Metazoa; phylum Arthropoda; class Insecta; order Lepidoptera; family Geometridae; genus Chloroclystis; species Chloroclystis v-ata. The sequence continues at coordinate 8,187,897 of OY829898.1, read as the reverse complement.
TACCATTATGTAATTAACAGTCCATAAATATACGTAAACGTACGTATATCGTGAAATTAGGTCTTAAGGGGTCGGTGAGATGAGGTTAAGAGTGACAATGAAGCCCGGAAGTGGATACCACAACGCCGTCTATGGTCACAGCTGAAACCTTACACTTTAGCTTATGTTTTTTAGAGCAGGTCCACCGGATCCTGTTGCCCACGAGAGAGCGCGAATGCCTGAAGAACTTGAAGCCTCCGATCACAATGCTGGTGCTCTGACGCTCTCTTGAGAACTGCGCTCGAATCAGAGATGCCATGAACGCTGCAGCTGAAAGATTATAGAAGTAAGTAAAAATTTAAAAATATAATATCATAATTTTTGGCCCTAAGTTACCAGAACAATAAATAATAATAAGTTTATGATATTAAAATTATATTATTACTATGTAGGATTTTTTGAAATCTTATTGTAGGTAATATATAATTAAGATTACATTGATTAATTCCATATTCGTCCCGAAATAAACATTAATTCATTTCATAACAGAAGACTGTACTGTATGAACGAAGAAGTGCGTTACTAGTATCTACCGCTGCATTCTACCACCATTATAGTTTATTCCAATCACAGTTAATCGTGATTATGATCATTATTAAATCTTATAAACTTCGAGTCCACGGTCACGATGCTCGCTTTACATTGCGAAGTAGTTCGTTTGCTACATCTCCAAATAACCTTTTTGGTTTTAACACTTGGATTAAAATAATTATCCTTGTGAAATTTGTTGTTATTCAATATAAGAACTTTTTGACCACGGCATGACCTTTCAAAGTATGCTTCTGAAAAATATTTACATATATTAAATTTATTATTAACCATAACCATTTTCCATGTCCATAACCACCTCTCACCTTTAAATACTATCATTATTTTAGGTTTTTCTGTAATAAAGAAACATAAACTTTTCATAACTTTTAATCAAATCATACAATTAAACTATATTTCCTACAAACTAGGATTAAACAAACATGGATATCAGATAATGATATGAAAAAACAGGGAAAATCTCTTTTATTCAAGCGTAACTTTTAATCCTACGACAAAAAAATCATTTAAAAACTCACACAAGTACTGTTTTTTTCACATGACTTTATTAAACTTAAATAAATAAAAGGGCAGTATAATTAAAACCGTATCAAATTTCAAATATCAAAAGTATAAATAGGTAACAAGTGATCTAAAGAGGTTTGCTTTTCAGTTAGGAACCATAACTTAACAAAAACAAAAGGATAAAAGCTAACACTATCGATGATGGAGATGTATAAATAATACTATAATTAATACAATAATCAGCTTCAAAAATGTTGGTTCATAATTTACGCATGATTATGTTCGTTATTAAAACAAATTAGCTTAGTCTCCAAAGTGACGATATTTGCTTTGCACTTGAGAGGTTTTCGCTTGCTACATCTCCATATCACCTTCTGTGGCCTCAGGGGATTAACATTGTCCCGGTGGAACTTGTGGTTCTGCACCATCAGGACTTGTTGCCCTCGGGCTGAGGTCACGAAATATGCTCCTGTAATATAGTAGAAAAAATTACATAATTAGACATTCATTTTGACTGGTGGTCTCCGCCTTAGAATAGTAACACCATCCATCCTGAGGGTATGCGTCTGGCATTAAAATACCAGAACATTAACTGCTTCATTCTCTGTAATGTACCAACTTACTGTTATCACCAACGAGCCTAAAAGCGTTTTCATGTTCTATTTTCGACACGGCATAGAAGTTGAAATGTATTTACAACGTATGTGAAATAACAAATTATTTTATTCCTCCTCATTGAGTTACAAACTGTCTTCAGAAACCCGTAATGTTTCGTTGAGGTAAGAAATCGAGAGTCCAACAATAACAATAAAACAACAAAGAATAAAATCAAAACATAAAACACAACAGCCTTTTGCACTACAAGTTTTTACGCTCTGCACGTGCATAAAACGCAATCAACTCTTTCAATTTTAAATTTTGAACTCAAAACTAAAAATATTGGAAAAACTTATGATCAAGAGCACGCGCTAGAAATTTCAGCACATAATGTACTCGCAGCACGCGCAAAAAAAGCGCTAATAAAACGATTTAGTCCGTATTCGTCTGGGACGCTTTTCTATTAACTTTCGGAGAGTTATGCAAAGGTTCTATCACAAACGTCCAATCAGGAATGATTATGATTTTCCTTCATCCTAATGATAACGTTATCTATGGTAAGTGCAAAAGCGTTACATCCGGCAGCTTTTCTCACACAGCGCCATCTGATCTTCATACCCTCGTTCTGATGGATGGTGAAACGATGCATGCCGATGTCTAGACAACGTTTACCATGCCGTGTCACACCGAATAATGCTGAAAATAAACGGATTATTTAAAATTATGTTAATATCGCAGTCATGTTCTTGGCTAAAGTCGCCCGCGCAACGCATATTGCATCCATATCCTTAATGACCGTAAGAAGAAACATTTATTTTGAAACATTAAATTACCATAGGTCAAAGATGTATTATTATTAAAACTACGTGACATATATATAGGTACATCATAAAATCCTTTAAATTAAATAGTAATAAATAACAAACGGCATTCGTTTCATTAGAAACCAAAACGTGTGAACATTCGTTTTAAATAAAACAATGTAATTCAATATGTATTTAAACAGGTTTATTAAAGGAAACTTAATAAATACCTTAATATTTTATTGGCAAGCATAAACAGTGTGTCTGCATCTGATAGAACAGCTGAATAATGATCTCTATTTTAAATCATCTTTTCGCCTTCTTGTTCATCTTCGGCATATGATAATGTTCCCCGTTTATTTTAAGTACATCTTCCTTATGTGTGAGTGCGGTGACCTTACAGCCGACTTTTCGTTTCTGATTGCAGACCCAATGTACATGTTGGCCGTCTCCCCAAATCTTATTTCGGATGAAGGTGTATCCGTCTATGATCAGCTGAGAAGCGCCACGTTTAGTTTTCACCATCAATGCTTCTAAAAAATTAAGAAAGTTCAAAGTAATATTAAAAAAGCCCCTTACATTATAATATCAAATCCATCGTCTCATCAAGATCGTGTCCAGAGGAGAGAACTAGTCAATACTACTTAAGCCAATTGGCACACATGTTGAGAGCGTAAATAGGTGTGCCAACTCGCGGGAATCCATCTTTTGTTTTCCCGCGAGATGACGAACAACCCAAGGAACATAAGGGTTATTAATAGGTGCTACACGATGCCGCATTATTTTCATGAGGTTTGGAATATGGAGCCAGATAATTTTACTAAGGACTCGTTATACAGTATCTTATAAAAAAAGCCATAAGTCTACACAGTACCTATGCATTATTTGGTGCCCGTAACAGAAGCTTCGTGCTTACCACGAGGCCTAAATATTGCTGTGTAAATTGTCCAGCAATGTTTATTTGTTTATTAATAAAAACATATTTGAATTGAAACAAGTCTATTTCATCTTAAACAAAATAAGAAAATTATTAGTATGTATAACGCATCACAATCTCTTTAGAATTATAAAATTACAAAAGATAAAAATCACATGACACAGAAACAATGTAAATTACTTGTACAGATAACGTGATTGTTACTATCACGTTGTGATCGCGTCATCAATGACCAATAGGATCGCTTAACAATCACGTGCTCTGTGATTGCTTGTTTTCACACTCTCGTTCCATATATAGGTACGATATAATTTTATTTTAATATACATTCGCAATTTTGTGCTGCTAAGTTTGACTTCTTATTTCTAAGGTTCTGTTTCACCACTTTTTGATATGGTGACATATAGCCTATCCGTAACTTTTCTGTCAGATAAACTACAAATCTAAATAATTAAAATCAAAATAACCTACTGTTCTCAAACATACTATTTTATGCTTAACAATAGCAAATTCTGTTTTCCTTTTTCACTAGACTAACACATGTAACACATGTTTCCTACATTATAAATAACTAGCAGCCCCCGCGAACTTCGTCTCGCCACATACTTTTATTTGCAACTATCTACATTTTAAATTTCATCGAAATCGAATTTTCCCACGTAAGCATATATTTTCCCGTGGAAGCATGTATTTTCCGCGGTGAAAATTCTCTCGCCATATACTTTTATTTGCAACTATCTTCTGCATACTAAATTTTATCTAAATCGATTGTTTCCGCCAAAGTATGTATTTTTCCGCGGTAAAAAGTACATTATATTGACTCCCCCCCCCCCCCCTCCGTCCCCGTACCCCAGTGACGCTTACATGGAGCCTGCCTACATCGCATGCTGGCTAGCTGAGCGAGGTGAGCGACAACCTCGCGACTTTTTTCTAATACTTGCATTTTTAAACTCGTGATATCTTCCGAATGAAATGTCCGAATTGAATAATTCAAAAAGTTATAAAAAGGTATTAAAGCCGTCTTGAATATAAAGTAGTTTATTTTGATAAGGATTAATACCAAGTTACAAATGAAGACCCTTTCAAGAGGCGGCATATATAAATTAATATTTTTGAATAAAAAACTGCTTACTGTGACATAACTATAATATTTAGACATATGCTGTCGCGACATTTTTTATAGATAATGATGAGTTCTGCAAAGTCGTAGTACATGATTTTGTTCTATCATCAATAGTTTTCGCAGCGCACGCGACGTAAGGAATTTTTCAGGTCATTTTTTTACACCTTATGTTACATTATTGGAGTTTTAGTAAGGATCCCTAATTTTTTTAAAAATATAATATAGCCTATGTTACTCGGGGATAATGTAGCTTTCCAAAGGTGAAAGAATTTTTTAAATCGGTCCAGTAGTTTCGGAGCCTATTCGTTACAAACAAACAAACAAACATACAAACAAATCTTTCCTCTTTATAATATTAGTATAGATAAACTAAATCCATTATAAATCTAGAGACAGACAAAAAACCTATAATGGTTATTAAGTACAACAAAATGCATTAATTTTATAATAAGCTAAAGTAGATTTATACATATAAAATTAATATAAGATTATCCTGTAATTTATTGATTACATATCCGTAATTAAGAATAATTTTCACACAAAATGTATATGTCAATTTCCGAATTCTCTTAATAAAAGTTGTGTATGTAGATAAGCTTCATCATTATCATCATGTCAGTTTAATAAAATCAAAATAATGTACTACTCCTAAAGTCAACCATTAAAAATAACTTAGTTTTTCAATACCTATCATTAATAATAACAGAACAAACATTTCGTCTATAGGTTTCTGATTTAAGAGTTCTTTTAATCAATGGTTATGACAGTTTTTTATCTGCAAAACCTCGTCTTCTAGAGTTATGAGCTGCGCATTGCACCTCTTAGCTCTTCGTTGAGAACACCTCCAGTATTCCTTAGGCCCCGGGCGCTCCACGCGCTTGTTGTATCTGTATCCTCCTAATTCCACGGCCGGGAACCCACGCATAGAGTTCAGGAACCGCGGCTTAAGCTCCGACATCGCTGTAACATATACGATTATTAGTTATTTGTTTATTATTATTACTCGATTTTTTTATCGGTATTGTACCTAATTACGCCTTAGAGCTCTGTCCCACTAGGACGCCATGGCGACAACGTAGCCGGCTACGTCTCCAAGCAGTTAAATTTGCCACTTGGCGACGTTGCCACACCGTCGTCAAATGAGTTAGGTAACATACATTTCAATATTAACTGCTTGGAGACGTAGCCGGCTACGTCGCCATGGCATCCATGTGAGGCAGAGCTCTTAGACCTAACTGTCAGAAAAAGTAAACTAAAAATAAAGTAGGATATACAACAAATAACAATTCAACTGCATTAAAAAATATCTTTATTATAAATAAGATGCATCGCCGTTCTTTAGTCTGGCTAAAACTCCAGAACGGCTGGGCCGATTGAGCTGGTTTTGGTCTTGAAATGTTCCTAGTAGTCCAGGGAAGGTTTAAAAGGTGAAAAAAAAAACAATAAAAAACGGGCGAAGCCGAGCGGGGTCAACTAGTTTTTAATAATAACGATGATTCTAGTGCATATGACTGCCTTTTATATCAACAATTCTCCTCTGAAGGGTGACTATTTTGGCGTTACATTTCTTGCCTCTTCTTTTTGAACACCTCCAGTATTCACGTGGACCTTTGCGGTCTAGTCTGCAGTTGTACTTGTAATTTCCGAGTATAACGGCCGGATAACCACGTTGATTAGTTACAAATATAGGAACTAGTTTCCGTAAACCTGGAATTATATAAAAATTGTAGTATCAGTAAGAAAGACCAACAATAGTTATGACATCGTATGTCGCCTGGTACGCGTCGTGATTATGCCAATTCCTTCATGACCTATAATGGATTCAATTAGGGGAAACCTGTTTCTTAAAGTGGGTCGTGGACGAATAATATGTAGATATGATGTTGATGCCATAGGTTTTTGATTTTAAATTATATACTAAGTATATCATTGAAAACTACAAACATAAATTTACTAGTTTATTTTTAAGCACTTCCTTATTTAAATCACACACTTAAAAACTACACACAATTAAAAATAAAATACAATATATGAAGTAAAGTTTGGAATTAAACCGGGTGATTATGGCGGCCGCCTGTACTTATGACTTCATTCCCACGCGTGGTGACATTCCCTTTGCAGTTCCTGTATTTGAAATGACAGCAACGCCAGAAATATATATCTCCTAGAGGAGCCATAAGTCCATCTTTGTATCTGATGCCATCGTATAGCAAGTACCTCATGCCGCGCTTATTCCTCATAAAAAGAAGCTGTGGCTCTGGAATAAATATAAAAAAAAATTTGTTGGATAATTCACAGCTACATATAGCCCCGTGGTAAGCTCACAATCACAACTTGTCTTACGGGTGCTACATCTCTGTTTAACTTAATATAACACATACACCCAGAACACCAATACCTAAAAAATATTTAAAGATTCTAACTAAAATGTCCCAAAGCGGGAATAGAACCTCTTGCGTCGCAGAACCTTCGCCCGCTGCGCCAGAGGTCGTCGGAATTATGTACAGGGGTCAGTAGTAGGTATACTGTTTAACCGCGGTTTATCATTCCGACTCTTAGAATGAAACTGACACGAAACAGAGACAGGACTCTGATAGGAATAAAGTATTTGTATTTATTTATTTTTATCCAAAAAGTAGGTAGATACATTAAAACTGCAAATGTTTGTCGGCAGTAGTTCTCGTAGACTATACGTTTTAATGGACCTCATTACATTTTCTACTCATTGTTATCTTAATTTATCATTTTTAATAGCCTCAATTACTTAGTGCTAAAAATTACTCAAATGAAACAAATACACTACGTACATTGTTATAGTTTGATGTTTCACTGATTATTTATAATTCACAGACTGTTTTGTACCATTCATACATAAAATCTACGTAACGTTTATTTATATTCCAAAGAGACTAGATAAATATAGACTTTTATTCCTATATGTATTGACTAATTTATTGCAATGAATACATAGATACCTTACTTTTATAATTAATTATTAATAAGTACATCTGTAAAATATTTTTAATCATAAATATTTGTAGCACATTGAGTTAGACAACTGTGGGTATGGCAATGATTAGCTTTGATAATTTTATTGAGATGTGTGACCACAGTGGCGCGGCAGTAGGCCTTTTTCACACAAACCCAGTTAACTATGGGAAACTTGCTGTCACTCCTTCGATTGAATCTGTAGTTTCCAATAATCATACACGGGTTCCCAAATCTAGTTGTAAAGAAAGTTGGCTCATCATCTGAAAATATACTATTGTAAATTACGAGTATATTCATCTACGTTACAATATTGCACTGTCATACTCTGAGTCGTTTATTTATTTATAACAAGGGCCACCATGTTAATATGGACCTTTATTTATAATTTCTGAAATAAACATGTTGATATAGTACAATCTTAACATGACAATCTTCTTCAATATTAGCACATTACATTACATAATTAAGGTATATGTTTGTATAGATAAAATAGCTTTTCAATACTCGACTTAAAAGAAAATAATACTTTTTTGCCACAATAAATAATTAACAAATATTTCTGGACAATTCACACAGCAACACTTAACAATGAATTATTACAATGAATAAAATTTTATTAACATTAACATACCTAATCCTACTTACCTACATGATAAAGACTAGAAGGTTTATTATTAGCAAGTAGTAATATAACTCACGTTTTATTTAATACATTACAAACTAGATTTGATATGTATTAAATCACACCCATCAAAATTGGCCATTAGCACCAAAAGAACAAAAAGTTATCAAAAAAGGATATTTCGCTTAGCGAGTTTCTCCTTAAACATGATAAAAAGCAAAAACACTCCTTGCTTATTAATTTTAAAACTACTTAGTAAGACTTTTAACTGGGAAGTATAATTACGATAATTTAGTAGACACTGTTAATATTGTTAATAAGTATGAATTACAATAAGCATACTTCAAAAGCGGAGAAATCTTACCTAAATAGTAAGTAATTTTTAATACGATAAAAAGTATATTTAATTACCTATTAAATTAAACAATTAAATGAAGACTATTCTGGACGATTCAAGACATAATAAAATAGAAAATCTGAGATTAATAATTCTTATGATTATGCTTAGAGTTGAGCTTGATGACTTCCTGGTCGAAGGTAATCATGGAGGCGGGGCACCTCATCGCGTGGTGGCGCGTGCAGAGCCACCAGACCCGGGCTCCCGAGCACTGGTTCCTCGAGTAGCGGTAGCCGTGGTACCAAAAAAACATCGAATCTTCTGGAAACAAACCACACCATTGAAATATTCCTCTGTCACTCTCTTTCTTCGATCCTTACAGCATTGGTAGACAACCATGCGCACAATTGTTAGCGGCCTGCTATAAAATAATGTAATTCAAATCAAATCAAATCAAATTTATTTATTTAACAATATTACAAACATGCTTAGGAATAATTAAGATTAACCTTATATCTACTTATATACTAATCTAATTATGTAAAGAATCTACTGAATAAGGAAACCGACTACATTGGTATTGAAAATAAAAATACTATATGTTAATTTCTACGTTTATATTTATTAATGAGTATGAAAATAAACAAATAAACTTATATCTATTACCTTTATACCTTTAAGCTTTTTTATATAATATGTAGGTTAGGTACATCATACTTTTTAATATTTTCCGTAGCTTTTCTCCACGTGACTCTGGATCCGTAATACTTCAATTAACATAACGTATTCGTTTCCGTTAATTACCAAAAAAACTCTTTTTCTGATGGTAATAATCCCTTCTTTTTCTTTTATACTCCTCAAATCTAATAGGATCATTTCTTCTCATATACTCATAATAGTTTATTTTGCCTCTTATTTTCTTTTTCTGATATTTTTTCGGACGTGGTTTCTTAAAAACGGGCTCCTCACAATGAAATTCCAATTTTATATCTGGTAATATTTCCTCGACTAAAACAAAATATAGGTCATAGTGAATTTATTAAAGTACTTGGCAATACAAAATATTACAGTCTATCTCGTACACTCGAGATAGGCTGTAATATTTTCTATTATAATATTCTGACTGTAATATTATGAAAAAATCAGGCATTACTTAGCAGAAAACCAATCTAAACATTTAAAACACACATAATTTCTGAGTGTTTATTTAAGTACTTACTAAAATTTAGTAAGAATTTATACTTAATAGATTATATTTAATATAATGCGTGTTTTTATGTTTATCTTGAGTATATAATACTTCATTTAGTAATCAAATAAAATGCAATAAGACTTATTCATTTATTTAAATTGAATTATCATAAAGTTACACAACGTTTACACTATCTTTCTAAGTATTTTTGCGTTAGGTAAGTAAATATCTAAAGATTATGACAAAGACGCTATAACGTTTTAACTTATACCTATACAAGATTTTACTGATTTACATAAGTATATCGCAAATATTATTATATCTACTATATAGTAAAATAGTAATTTAAGCATTCCATTATTTACTACTTTACTACATTCCCCAAGTAAACTAACGAAACCTGAAAACCCATACACTTACTAATATTTTAAGCTTATTAAGCAATTGTATTATTACGTTATAGACTATATTATTTATTTATTATATTTTAATTATTTTTTTAATATTGATCAGGAAGTAAACAATATTTCTTGGTCAATAAATTGGTCGGGTGATTCGTTTTTTCCAGTTTGTGTTTTTGAAAGGATGTTTTGTTCTACTGCTTAAACATAATGTACTTTTTATTGCTATGTCAAATATTTTAATGATAGTAAAAGAACCATCTACAATATATTTAAGACACCTTACAAAATATTTCTGTATTTATTTTAAAGATATACCTTAGCCTAATCACGAAATAATAAGCAAGATGATATGAATCTCTTCTGAGCTAGACTTTTAGCCATAATACCTATGTCAATAAAGTCTAAGACAGGTTTTAACTTAAACAGTTATCTAAAGTAAACTGAGCAACTAAGTGAATGTTAAGCATTCATAACATTTACTTATTACGATTAGTTTAACTAACACAAACACCTTGTTCTGTATAGAAATTAAGTTGCGTAGGTACCTAGAGGCTTAGAGGTTATTATAGTAAGTATATACTTCTAAGTTTTTTAAGAAAATAAATCTTTAACATAAAAAGTAATTTAAGCTAAGAAAAGAGCAGCATTCCCATACACCCCTAATGATAAGGTCTAATAATACTAAAATAAAAAATGTTTGATTCATTTAGTGGAGTAATTGAACATACAATGTTGAGGCCAAACATGCGAGTCGGTGAGTCATAGAAGCCCACAATGGACAGGCTATTAGGCCTCTGTCTCGAATTCATGAAAGCGACAGGATTTTATGAGCTCATGTTCGAATAAAAGATACAAATTCTTTAACATCATCATCAAATCCCCTATTTACGTTCCCACAGCTGGGACATAGGGTCTTCTCTCATGACGTTCATCTCATATTAGGCCTTGATTCACAACGCTGGCGAAGTGCGGGTTGGTAAATGACAATTACACATGTCCTTCAAACTTTCCAAGGAAATCAGAACATGCCGTTTTCCCCAAGATGTTTGCCTTTACCTTTAGTCACGTGTTTAAAAGTCCAGATTTGAGCGGCTAGGTATGAACCCACGACTAAGGACTTTTTTTTATTTAAAAACATTTATATTTTATTTATTTGATTTGAAAATAGCGAGCGCTTCAGCAGGCTCCTGTAAAACAGTGTCATTGCCGCAACCGCTCCGCAACCTGCAGAGTTCGAGGCAGAAGCCTTATGACTATTCCAACTACATATGTTTACTCCTTCATGCTTAACAACTTATGCCGCAGGTTTGAGCGGCATCTCGGTCCGGTTATGGTTATGCTCGGACCGCATCTTCAGCACAGTGGTTCCAACGGTGACCAGCGACGCCTTGCAATTGAATGCAAACCGGTTGCAACAGATCCACCAAGACTTATCGTTCCTCGTCCGATTGCGCGTGTATTTGTACCCTTTATACCACACGTGGTAAGTGCCTCTGGAATCACGAAATGCTGAAACAATTGTCCAGAGTTAATTTGATGACCTATTTTTCTTACTAGCTATCTATAATAAAATCATTGAAACAGTGGTAATAGTTTCGATAGGTAGGTACCTAATCTTGCTATATTAATAATAATATTCTTTTATTTCAGACACAATTTGATCCATATTAAATAAGTTATATATATTTTTTTATTTTTTTATTTATTTATTATTACAAAAATGACATTTATTTTAAACTAAGGCTTAAACTAAAAACCAATTATTGGTTTGTCCGTTAAGCTCTTCTCTAATTTTTTTTTAGCTTTATTTTTTATATTAATTATAACTACCTTATGCTAACTTATGACTAACTAAAACCATAGACTAAATATTATTTAGTCTATGCTAAAACTAACTAAGATTATGAGTGTCATCAAACTAGTGCATATGTTGCCCTCTTATTTTAAAGATTTGATCGTCGATAGTACCAACAGAGACTTTGCATCCCTTAGGGGCTTGGTTGCAGAACCAATAGCCTCTGCCATTGCGGAGACGGATGCAGTTGTATGTGTAGCCCGCCAGGTGTAGTGCACGCTTGCCTGTCTTCGTGTATGAGAACTCGGCATTTCTATAACCTAAAATAGAACGGTAATACAATCAATAGGTGAACCCACAAAGTGAAACTATTTTGATGTAAACCGCGTATTAAAGCCAAATCTAAATACAATTACAATCAATTTACATCTTTTTTTCCTTCGTCTAATATCCGAGCTTTAGAACATTTAATTATAAAGTTATATATTTAATTGTTAACAACAAAAACACTTCCCATTTACCTACGTTATAAACCCGAATGAAGTCAAATTTGTGCCTGGCACGAGTATGTGGGAAACCCAAGGTTTTACAATGAATTATAAACTTTTTATAAGTACATCGTATAATTCATAGTCTTGTACTAAGAAGTCTCGACACTATCATGATTATGAAAGCCAGATAGCTTCACTAATTGATCTTCTCTTGTAAGAGCATGTGCTCTGCATCCCCTATACGCCTGGTTGCAATTCCAATAGTCTCCCAGTGAGCTGTGACGCTTCAAGTTGAACTTATTCCTGCCCAAATGTAGAACCTGCTTACCGCGTTTCGAGTACGAAAACTTCAGGTCTTGAACTGAAACAGTACAGTAAAAGTGTAGCATTAATAGATACAAATTAGAAAAACGAAGGAATGTTTCATATATAAAATTAAATACTTAAATTTCCTTTTTAGAAAATACCATTTCATTTTTATAACAGTGGTCAACCTTAGTTAAATGTAAACGAGTAAATAAAATACATCTTACGTATCTACATTTAATACCGATTAGATACAATAAAACCTTACAGCTATTTGTACCGATATTGGTATCATATAATAAATACTGATAATAAATATTAAATTCACACATAATAATTCACATTTATGATAAATTGTGACGACTAAGACTATAACACATAATACCCTAAAATATTTTAGTTTAATAATTCTAGATTATAGTTACTATGTAGATTAAACAGTATAAATGCATCCGTGGAAAATAAGACGCGATATTATTTTATGCATTTCTAAAGGAGCATTTCGACAAAATGGTTATATGCAACTTAATCGAATAACCCATCATACAGTGAAGTCTATTTTTGATAAATTTACCACCCTACTTCGGATAAAAATCGGTAGCCAAATTAGATTAATACCTACGTAGCTTAAAACTAGTCATATACTAAGAGATCATAATTTATAATTATCACATATCAACTAGATTTGATACACATTGGGTGAATATTTGAATTAAAAAACAGGTACAATATACAGGTAGACTGGTATTACTAAGTTCGAATAAGTGATACAATTATTTTATATTAAACGGCAAGAATTAGAGGAAGCTCTAAGAAGATGGAAGTTTAAAGGAAGACAGTTTTTTAACGGAATTACATTAAGAATAAGGTTCATGTTTTGTCAACGTTAGCGAATTTTATTTAGGTCGCGTTATTTAGGCTAAGTGTAGTGTGTTTACTTCATACTAAGCCTAAAAAACGCGACCCGAAATTTCACGGTTTAATATTATGTTGTACTAATTGTATAGTTACATCGTGTTATTGTTGTTGATTTAACCATCAGTTACGTATCAGCATTTTACATTTGCAATAAATAAAAGAAGCTGAGATTACAATTGGAATTCTGATTATTTTTTTATTCTTATTAAGTTTACAAATAATGAAAGGACACTGCTGATAAGATAAATTTGAAGAACCATATTTAATAATAATTTTGTGATATAGAAGGAAACAATAACTTTCTTCATATGTAATCAATGTAACCAATTTAAATACCGGAAAATTTGCATTATATCAGAGGTAGAAAGGTTACATTCAAATAAGCTAAATAGATATACATAATATATGTATACAACCTAAATTATTATTATGCACTAGCACGAATACGATAAGTAGTCATATTTTGTTATAATAATGTTATTATTTTCACTTGAGTAGTTATATTATATAAATACCAGTATAAAATAGCTTCTTATTTCAAACTTTTAAAAATTACTAATACGTATGTATAGTGAAACCATTTTTAAAATGAACGCCCCTCTACCGAATTCTGAATTTTTTTTTTCTGTGTATTCTGTTTTTCTGTATTTCTTCTCACACTTTGAAATCATTACGGTTTTGTGGAGGGAAGTTCATTTTTAGAATGGTTTTACTATACCTACGTAATTGTTGGTACTATAATGAATGACACAATATCTTAATACTTTTCTCTTATAAATAAAACAAAATTATTTTAATACATAAAACCAGGAATAAATTGCGTAAGTAATAATTCCTATTTCAAAGTGTTTTTTATTCTTGTTCCTTCATAATTAGCTTACTCAGAACATTGTGCTCAAAATTGATTGAGTATAAAAAACAATCTTATTCGTGCTCTGTGTCCAAACAAAAATTTCCTGACAGCAATCGCTGTTAGTGATGAGGCCGCCCATTGGCTCAAAGTAAGTAACTAAACCAACTAAAAGTTCAATTATGCTGTTAAAAAAACAGGTTAGAATCAGAATCTGGTTTTATTTTGTATCCCAATTCGGTTGGTCCGTTGCTTGCTAGATTACTGGTAACCAACTCAATGCTGAGTCAGTGTTCTTTTCATGATGTTCGGTTTACAAGCTGACTGTATTATTTCATTTGAATGTATAACTTACTGTAAGCCAAACATTATGAATGAAGTTATTTTCTTTCTTTCTTTCTTAATTCCTTGGATATAAAGTAAGCCCTTAACCTAAAATAAATAAGTAGGAATGTTTTTACATAATCTCTTTAAATACTAAGATTGTAATAGTTATTGGCCCTTTAAGTATGGTTGTGCTCTCCGTTCTGCTTCACGACGGTATTGTCCCACGTGGTGACCCCCATGTTACAGCCAATGTCGTATTTACTGCAAGTCCAGTAACGTCTAGAACCTCGGTCGTTCTTCAGAAAAAAGTTGTGTCCATCTAACGTGAGCAAGGGTTTCACGAATTTGCTGGAAGAACCTGAAAAAAATTAATTTTCTGTAGAAAATAATAGATGAGAAGTACGAAGTAAAGCGTTATGATAAGTATTTATATAAACATGTTTAACTAAAATAACAGAAGTTATATTTGTAAGCATATTCGGTTTCGTCAAGGATAGTGGAATAAAAAACTAGGTATTAAGTAAATTTTAATATTACCAAAATAATAATGTTGAAAAACATGCGATATCAGTTAAAAATTATCATTATCAACTATCTTTAGTACATATAGAGTTCATTGATTAATGTTCATTTACTGGCCCTAGAAAGTGTCACTCATGCAATTATCTCATTATGATTAAATTAGGTTTGCAGAAAAATTGCCATACATAATATAAATTATATAAAAACACCAAAATTATTAATTTAAGAGAACTTAATACATATAAATTTTAACTGTTGAAGTTAATTTTTTATACCCAGAACAAAACCACAAATTAATCTAATACATACATATTCAGCTTAAACTATAAAGTTTCGTAGAATCTCTACGCCGCCGTAGAGCACTGTACTACGGGATGCTACGAAAACATGTAGCGATATCAAAATCGGAAACTTAATTTTACATAAACACAACATAACAGAATCGTACCAAACGAATATGAGCCTGGGGGTGAATAAATACTGACAACTGTTAACAGCGCAGTTGATAGCTGGTGCATCCTGGTTGCAGTAATTGGTACTTCAATGGTTATGTTCAGTTTTCTCCTTGACGATGATGTCGTCGATGGTAGTGATTGAAGCTCTGCAGCCTGAGCTTACTCGGCAGCAAGTCCACAGGCTCTTCGGCCCGTTTGTCCGGTTGTTCTTATTGAAGCGGTATATACCCTTCTGTATAGCTGGTTTACCGTATCTCGTTATTGTGAACGTCGGCGCTGCAAACGTAATGCGAGATTAGTATTTATTAATATTACCAGACGATTCACACAGCAACAAATAATTGTCACTATTTTTCAGGCAAGTTGAGCCAGGAGGATGGCGATATTTTATTAGAACCTGTACCTGTCTGTAGATACACATTTATTTCCGGTTTAGCAACAGTTATAATCGGAGAAAACTTGGGTATATTTGATTTATTGCACTTAATAAACTGAATAATCAGCGGTGCCTTGTTGTTTAAGATACAATTTGCATCAAGTTTTCGAAATCACCATAAACAAATTAAATTTCTGATTAAAACAGAAAAAAGGTTAATACTTAACTGGAACCTTCCGCTTAATATCCTTCCTTGTCATCCAAAAGAAATTCGCTGACTACAAGACCACTAACAAGAGGAAAACAAACATGTAACTATTTACTTTACGCTTCACACTACGCGGCCTACAAAGAAGAGTGGTACCAAACACATCTCACAAGACGGCACTGAAACACAAGCACACAAAACAGTCAAACGCATATCTGTCTACCAAGGCTGCACTGGTACCCTCAAGGACACGTCAGAACTTGCCCGACCTGTTGCTATGCCGCGGGGTGCAACGGGACGAGACCGGGACGCGTCCGGCCCGGGCGGCCCCCCGAGCCTCTCTACCCGGGTTATCGATTGCTCTGCATTTTCCAGGAATTTCTCTATGCAAACGCACTGTAACTATGTTGTTTACGAATTTGTTACAGCAAAGTTATGAAGTCTGATTAATTTATTCATAGGTCTCTCTGTAGGCAAAACAATCATTTTCCTATTTAAACGTTTATTATGACAGTCATTTAACAGTTATGGATATAATTAGGTTTCTATAGATATCGAACTCAGTTTTATTAGCAGCATTTTTTCCTTTCGAATCAATCAAACCTAAATGTTTAATTTTCTTACGTATGGTTTACGTTTAGGTCTACGACCTACTTGTTTATGTCTACGGACTATATAAGTATTTGACGATTAAATATATGATTTTAATTCAATTGACTATCACACTAGTATAAAAATATCATGATTAGAATATACTATATTTTTTTATAATTATTCATAGTTTTAGTTTACGAAAACTTAGGTTATATTATATAAACACCATTTAAATGACTAGAGAAGTATACCATAGATTACAAAAAAAATCACAAAGATTTTTAAATTAACTGACTAGACAAATAACCCGTGGTACATTCTTAGACTAATTGATATTGACACAGATAAATTGATACAGGAAGATTAAATACATAGATTTTTGCAATTTATATCATAAAAAAATCCACGTCAACATAGGCAAAACATGAATTGTTTAAATTTATCATCACCCAGAAATTATTTTGCAAGATGTCTACCACACGTGGCATCCATTACTCGCACGAAATTACACTTATTTTAATTAGTTAATTTTCTAGTTTAAATAAAATATACAGATAATAAAATTCAGACTGAGATATTCTAGGCAAGAAACATATTATTAGCCTGAGAAGTTGGCTGCACTATCACAGATCCCGGTAACGGCTGACTTGAGAGATACATGGACTGTGAACTGACCCAATTCCTCCTAGGGGGAGAACTGTACATAGGAAAAGGTGGAGGAGATCTCTCACATGCTCGAAGATATTCGCATCTAAAAGAATTTGAAAAAGGAACTTGAACTTCTAAGGAAGGTGAATCTTGTGTTGTCTGGGTCGGTCGTGAGCTGCATGCGTTAGATCGAGCAAGTGCATGTGTGTGTTTATTATATAAAGCCACGATTTTATTGTCGATGGTTGTGACGTAAGCTTTGCACACTCTCGCGCCGTTCCGCGAGCAAGTCCAGCGTCGTTTCGAGCCCATTGTCCTGTTGTTCAAGTTGAATCTGTAGCCGCCTAGAAGCATGACTGGCTTTCCGAATTTCGTCACCGTGAAGTATGGTTCTGAAACATCATAAAATTAGTTTTGTTTCCATGAATATTTGTAAAATTTTGCTTACATTCACAGATACAAGATATAAATGTAGGTATAATAGAATGCATTAGCATCACTATTTAAGTTCATAACGAAAGATATTAAGCATTAATTTACCACGCTGGTCAAGTACAGGTTGGATAAGTATATATTTATATAAAAAATAACAAACTGAATTCTATGGTTTAATGGTTGTGTATTGGGTTTTGCTTAATAATGATATTATCGAACGTAGTCACCGTCGCTTTACAGTTCTTCAATCTTTTGGAGCAAGTCCAGAATCTTCTTAAACCTTTGCTTTTTGAATTCAAGAAGAATTTGTACTGGCCCAGCAGGAGCCTTACCGATCCAAATCGGGTTTCCTCGTATCTCGGTACTGGAAAAAGGTAAGAACTGATATTGCGAAAATACTCAAATTAATAAAACTGCTAACTAATAATAAAACTTTTAGTATTACTTTTAAACCTTAAAAGTCTATTAAGAATTAAGAATAATTTATTTAACCAAAATACATACAAAAAAAAAATCCATAGTGCTAAAAACTAGGTACATTTTAGTATTACTTTTAAACCTTAAAAGTCTATTAAGAATTAAGAATAATTTATTTAACCAAAATACATACAAAAAAAAATCCATAGTGCTAAAAACTAGGTACATATATTGAGTAAGATATTACAATCCATATTTAAGAGTAGGTACACTATGGGGTTTGAGACGTACTTCCTGCGCTAGTTTAGAACTGTGTTACGGCTATTAAAAATAATATACCAAGTTAGTGATTATGTTTATTGCGTATTTGAACAATAACATCATCGCATGTTGACACTGATGTCTTACAGCCTTTCCGTCTTTGGGAGCACCTCCATAGCTTCTTCGGACCTGGTGTCGTTTTATTCAGGTGGAATTTGTACCCTCCGATAATAAGCATCCTATTGCCTCGTAGAGTGCTTTTAAATGCTGCTAAAGCTTCATCTGAAAGATAATATAATCAAAAGTTATAGTTTATGTCTCAAACCAATCAATGGTGCTTATTTTTCGAAATGCTGTCTGTATTCAATATTATTTATTTTTATTGAAATTTTAACTTAGGTACAATTCAATTGTAAACAGAAAACTAAAACCCAAAAATAACAAATATACAATACAATACAATACAAAACACTTTATTGCACACCATAACAAACATATAAAAATAACATAAACAACAAAAGAAACAAGTACAATGGGCGGCCTTATCGCTAAAGAGCGATCTCTTCCAGGCAACCTTTGGATGGAAAGATAGCAAAGAAATGAAAAATTGACGGGGTACGAATACATAGACAAATATAATATAATACATATTATATGAGATAGAATACAAAAAATACAATACACTAATGAATACTTATGTTGAATATACTACGTAAACATATATGTATTTATTATATATTATTATGTTTAGAAGACCAGATTAGATTTAGGAAACATTCCTTTGTTAAGTAGGTCCTATATAAAAGAAAAATTAAAAATTTTGTACATCACAATTATTAAATTAAATACATTAAACATTTATGACATTTCATATTAAACAGATTGTAGAGTTTCTACTCTACGATCTACAAATACATCGATATTTCCAGTTTATACTTTATAATTACATTCTAA
This sequence comes from Chloroclystis v-ata, assembly GCA_963691955.1. NCBI lineage: Eukaryota > Metazoa > Arthropoda > Insecta > Lepidoptera > Geometridae > Chloroclystis > Chloroclystis v-ata. The sequence goes on along the minus strand of OY829898.1, from coordinate 8,168,242 downwards.
AAAGCGCAGTTATTTTCTCAGAACTGTAAATAACTCATTGAGAGGTCTATGTCTATGGTCGTTGACGATCCTCACGATCTTCCTCTCGACAGTGACTACGGTGGAGCGGCAGTGGTGCGAGCTCCACTTGTTGCACCGCCAGCGCCGGACCTCCTGGCTGGATGTCTTCGGGCTCTGCATGTTGTGTCGGTGGCCGTTGAGGATCAACACAGGCTTGCCGAACTTGGACACCGTGAAGATAGCTTCTCTGACTGAAGAATAATGTTCGTCTGTTAATTAACCTACCTGTATAAGCTATTTCTGTTACACATCAGATTACATCAATTTAAATGAGCTGTGTTGTATTGCTTTTCAATATTGACGATTAAAATTTACAGAATATTATTTCAAGGCAAAATTATTCCCATTTTTATTATTATTATTTTATTTTATTCTAGTTAAGCATATTTACTGATTTTTTCCATGATTTCATAAAATAAAAGTATGAGATCTTTTAAAACAGTAAACAAATATTACTGGGTAACTCACTAAGCAACATCTAGCCCAGTAGAAAGCCCACAAGAGCTTGCGTTAAGCATCTTATATACTTTATATAATAAAGTATACTCTATTTTATTACTTACTACATAGATTATCTATTTTTTATACATAGATAGAAAATTCCTACAGCAAGTTTTTGAGCTGTTTAGTGCTACAGGTGCGGCGGAATAACTGACAGTTTTCTTTAGATGTTATACTTCAAACAGGATGTAAAGAGTATGTCAAAAAAAAATTATGAGATAAATTAGTCGATCTTTAGTGAGTGGAGTACTCTAGCAAACCAGTTGTCATCTTGCATTCTGTATTCTGAAACGGTCAAAAAACTTTAGTTAATAACTTAAATTGTACCTATGTGATCTGTTAGTTTAATTTTAAACGCATTGAGTTTACATTTTTCATTTGTTATGGTAGGCTGTTATAAAACCTGTGGTCCTTTGTAGAGAAATGTTTTTTCACCGTATCGTCTGCTACGTTTTCTTTTAATTTACCGTTCGGTTTGATTTAGTGAACTTCGTAGTTTAATACATATTTATCAAACTAGCAGACATGGTTATACATTTATAAAATGGCTGGATGTTCACAATAACTTTTGTATTATTTTTAATTTTTAAACAGTTATATTGGCGTCAGGTACTGAATATTAAAAATTAACTTATTAAGTTTTGTAAGATTTATAATTTGGCTAGTTTTGTTTTCACTGCACTTCTAGAATAACGTAATTCTCGTTGTAATAAAATGTATACCTCAATGATTATGAGTTCCTCTGACTTGCACGACGACGTCGTCGTACGTGATGACGACGGCGCGGCAGCCGCGGCGGTGCACGCACACCCAGCGGCAGCGCGCCTGCTCGAAGCCCCGGGAGCCCACGCCGCGGTTATACCGATACCGCCCCTGCTGCAGCAACTTCTGCCCCCGCTGGGACGTTGTGTACGTGAACCCTGGGAATTATCCATGTACTTAGCCCCTTTATACTAATACCAACACCATACCATCATGCATATCACTTTACCTTGATTATTCAAATTAGATGTTTTTTTTTCTTTTTACACAAGATGATTGTTGACAGTGTTGACTACTATCGCTAAATAAGAAAAGAAGTCAGATAATAAATGATTTAATTTTAACATTAATTTACAACGGATTCCCTATTTACCCTTATTGTATAAATACACAGTGAATAATTTAGTTCATACATTCAATGCTCTAAACTCGGAAGAACTCGGTGACGAAGATAATAATAATTTAATTTAATGACACAGATAATGTTTGAATGTTCTAGGAATGGTTGTGGATATCGTCGTTATATATAATATCATTTTCGTAGGTGACAACAGTGGCTCTGCAGCCGTAGGTGTAGTAGCGAGCGCAGCGCCACCTCTTTTTAGGTCCAGCTTTGTAACCTTTGTGCTGAGTAAATCTATATTTTCCCTGCTCAAGAGCCACTTGACCTCGTCGAGATTTTGAGTATGTAAAACCTGAAAAATATTGTCATTTTAATTAAGATAAACTTATAATAGTTATTTCTAAGTCTTAAACACAACGAAATTACTGTATTCTTACAGCTTTCAGTAATGAATGGGCACTTTAGTCTTTCTAACTTACTTTCATAGAACTACGAGTATGATATGTATAAATTCACTTTTGTAGTCTGGATTCCTACTAATACGGCTCAATTGTTAGCCATGTTAGCGTAATCTTTAAGTTGTGTTTAAATAAAAAAATGCATCTGGTAAATTTAAATAATGCTTTAACTACAAAAATCAAAACCTGAAGATACCTGAAATTAGTGTGAATGAACAGAATTGATATTTATGACTTCAGAATCGACGGTGGTGACATAGGCGCGGCAGCCCCTGCTCAAGCGGACGCACACCCAGCGGCACTTGAGCGTGCCTTCCTTGAACGAACTGGGCCTGTAGAACCGGTATCCGCCGCAACGCAGGATGTCGCGGCCGCGCTTCGATCGCTCTAAAGTGAACACTGAAACAATTACATGTAATCGGTACTTATAATAATATGTTCTTTAATTTAAAACTATGAAAATATTCAAGCCAAGCCAATAGACTACAGCTCACTGGTGTAGGCTGGCTCTGTTTTAGACGTGTTTATGCAACTTAGGCGGCAATTAGGACAGTTTATTTGGCTCACGCGTGTCCCAATTGTCGCTTTCATTTATAATTAATTTTCTTAATATTTTTTTCAGAAGTTCAGACAAGTGTAATTTCGACGTTGATGTAACTATAAAATATGATTTCGATGATACATTTCTTAACATATCCACGCGTTAAGCCGATGGTTTTCAAATAAATAAAATAGTAATTTGTTACATAAACTTTAATGACAATGCACAGGATTCATATGTATGATCTCATCCTGGAAAGTGGTGACGTAAGCGCGACAGCCCCGACTCGTGTGTATGCAGACCCACCGACATCGCGGACTACCCTCCTTGTAGGAACTCGGTCGGTTGTACCGGAAGCCGCCCCATTGCAGGATGTTGCGGCCGCGCTGTGAAAGTGTCATTGTGAATGCTGGAACAATTTACTATTTTATTCATTGTCAAAACGAAAATACAGCAGTGTCAATATTCGCAATCTTGAATAATTCATACAAAAAAATTGCACCGTGGTAGGCTCGAATATTTTGTTACGGGTATTGAAAAAAAAATGAAAAAATGAAAAAATATTTATTAACTTAAAATACAATTAAATCAAATAGAAATATCATTAATATGTGTGACATAATATATTTCGGACTTATACTAGCACAATACAGTAAATAATAACCTAAGTACTACATGGTAGAATATTATTTTTTGGTAAAGAAAACTTTACAGTATTTGTTACCTTATTAATATACATATAATGTGAGCTTTGAAAGAGTCTTCTGCTTAACCCAAAAATTATTTAACTATGTAGTAATAATGTAGGTAGTAAGTATATAGGTTTAAACTAATTTAAGTATGTAGTAATAATGTAGGTAGTAAGTATGAGGTTTAAACTAATATAACTAATCTAAATTTAAGTACAATGTAGGTTTAAACTAATTTAACTAATCTAAATTTTATTAGATATATAGATATTACATACTTAATACAATGGGCTAAACAGGGTAGTCAAATCACTGTGGCCTTTAAAATATCTCCAATGTTGTAAAAATGGTACAAGTATAAAAAATAAAAATAAATAACGTTTATTGAACAAAAGGTGAGAGTTACAACACAGTGCGGCTCTGACTCCCAAACTAGGTGTAAGTAACCTGTGTGTCAGGAGTCAGCTCCTTCCAATCGTGTGCTACATTTGTTACATAATCTGAGCAAAAAAATATTATAGAAAAGAAACTTAAATCCATGAACACTAAAAGTGTACACAGAGTGTAGAGCTTCTTTTATAAACATGCTAATTACAATTAATTATTAATATCTAGGTAAAATTTTCAGACTTGGTAAGAATAACAAATTGTTCTAAAATCAAGAGGAAAAGTATGTTTAGGGAAAAATTTTGATTTTTCTTATTGCAAGATCAATCTTTCTGTCTCATCGTAGTCTTTGTCAGTTAACCAAGATACTATCTTTTCTTTTATTTAGTATGAAAATAAACATCAAAGTGAACAATTTAATTATGTAAAAATACAGTAAGTACCTACTTCTAGTAAAGACGTAATTTTGCTTTTCTAACCCACCTCTCAGGATTTTTTATATAGAAAAAAGTGGCCAAGTGCGAGTCGGACTCGCCCATGTAGGCTTCCGCAGCAATTGTTTATATGAAATAGTTTATGACGTATTATAAAAAAACTACTTGATAGATTTCGTTCAAACCAATTTTCGTTGTTAGTTTTTATGGTTATGTACAATATATATTTTTTCTAGATTTATCATCCTTTTAGTTTAGAAATTAGAGATTTTAGAGATTTTATTAGGACGTACGGACGGACGGACATGACGAATCTATAAGGGTTCCTTTTTTGCCATTTGGCTACGGAACCCTAAAAATGAATGTGCACATTAAAACACGTGCTCTAACGGTGAAAGTAAACATCGTGAGGAAACCGGCATGTTCTAAGAATCAATAGTCTACCTAAAAAAGGTTCGTGTATTGCCCGTTTATCTCAATATGAATTTATCAAACCACGACAGTTTTTATAGTAAAATGTTCTAAGAACTTGAAAAGTACATTCACCAACCCGCACTTGGTTAGCGTGAATTGAGGCCAAATCTCCGTCGTCGAGAGAGAAGTCCCTGTGACTCTTCTGTTTAATAGTGTGATAATAAAAGTGAGTGTAACTTAGTGTTTATGAGCAGATAGTATACAATTTCGGTGTCGACAGTGGTAAAAAGGTAAGAACTGATATTGCGAAAATACTCAAATTAATAAAACTGCTAACTAATAATATAACTTTTAGTATTACTTTTAAACCTTAAAAGTCTATTAAAAATAATATACCAAGTTAGTGCTTATGTTTATTGCGTATTTGAACAATAACATCATCGAATGTTGACACTGATACCTTACAGCCATTCCGTCTTTGGGAGCACCTCCATTGCTTATTCCGACTTTGTGTCGTTTTATTCAGGTGGAATTTGTACCCTTCGATAATAAGCATCCTATTGCCTCGTTTAGTGTATTTGAATGCTGCTAAAGCTTCATCTGAAAAATAATATAATCAAAAGTTACAGTTTATGACTCAAACCAATCAACACTTATTTTTCGAAATGCTGTCTGTATTCAATATTATTTATTTTTATTGAAATGTTTTATTGAACTTAGTGTTTATGAGCAGGGTTATGGTATACAATTTCGGTGTCGACAGTGGTGACAAACGCGCGACAACCCCGGCCCGTGTGGATGCACACCCAGCGACACCGCGAATGCCATGCCCTGTACGAACTGGGCCGACAGTACCGGAAACTACCATATAGAAGGAGATCGCGTCCACGTCGAGATTTAGATATTGTAAAACCTGCAACAATTCAAAATCAAACTCTTTCACCAGTTATTTTATAACATCGGGAATTACTCAATTATTTACTCAGTTATCTTTCACCTGTTTTGCTAGAGAGAATAAGGAAACTAATAAGGAATTTAACATATAATGTAAAAATAGTAGGTGTGTTAACATTGAAATCATTAAATTATTATAATGTTTATTTTATAAAGAAGAATTAGTAAATTGTGATATAATTAATTAAATAATTAACCTCTCGTATGTTAACTGTCTAAATGACAATATTTGCCCATCTGTGGATCCCAATACAGGACCTTCCACAGATACGGATTTGAGCACTGATGTTTGAGACCTAGATTTGGAAAATCTTGATTTTCTCTAAATTTAGTTGGAATCGTGTAAAACTACAGTTAATTATATAATTAAGATATAATTTGCAATTTCTTATACTTACCACTTACACTTTAAGTTTGATTTACATATAAACAAATTGCAAATGAGTAGAATCACCACTAAAAATATATGCAGTTGATTAAAAAACACCTTATACTTATACATTTTAAACCAAAATTAAATCATGCGATTATGGTAGGGCTCATAGCAAGTGAAAACACACATTGCCACATTGCAATCTTTACAGTAAGTTATAGTTCTCTTTTTGCAGACAGCACATTTGCGCTTAAGCCGGTCTGGCTTTCCAGGCCTGATAAAATCATACTGTGCAGGAATGTGTACTGGTGCTGTTGGGATTGGTGCATTGGGTGCAAGCGTTTTGAATGCTGCCAACAAATCTGTTACTAGCGCCCTCCGGAATTGCCGATGTGACAATGGCTGATTTTTTTTAAGCAAAATGTATGAGTTCAAGACACTAGCATTCAACAGCTTGAAAAAAAAGTTTTTGTACCAAACTTTAGTCCGCCTTCTTTGGATGGGGTACATTGCTAGTCGCTGATCCTTGCGATCAACTCCGCCCATACATATGCTGTAGTCTTGCACGACAGTCGGCTTTAGAGTATCGCCACACCTGGCAGTTGCGAGACCATGGTATGTTGTAATAAAAGCCACGCGGTTTTTATCCCTCCACACCATAAGATCCACATCTCCCGAGGTGCACCCGAGCACTTGACCGAGAGTCATGTCTTTTTTACTAATACCTGCCAATTCCGATGGTACGAATTGGCGGTTTGTACGGAGCGTTCCCACGCAGTCAAACCCTCGGACCTTTAACTCTCGCGCTAATGCGGGAGAGTTATAGAAGCTGTCCATCCATATGGTGTGCCCTTTATGCTCAAGACCATTTAAAAGTCTGAACACGAGAGCTGGTATTCCAGAAACTGGATCATCATCTACTGTTAAGGAGTCATGGCCTGTGTGTACTTCAAAACGCCACAAATAACCTGTCTCGGATTCGCATACTTCGTATGTTTTGATACCGACTGACGCGGCTTTGTTCCGGATGACCCCCTTCCACATGGTCAGACTTTCATCAAGCGCCACATTCTGGGACAAATTATACAGCCGTGAAAATTGGGCATTAAGGTGGTCTAGTATGGGTTGAAGTTTAAACAGTTTAGCCTGGGGTCGTGTCAACAATGCAGGATTACAGTTATTATTATTATTGAAATGGAGGCATTTTGACAGCAGCTGGAACCTATCACATGTCATCTTGGTGGAAAAGCCAGGAGTATTAAATATGTCTTTAGAAGTATTCCAGTACTCCTCTAATCTACTTTTAACCACCACTCCCATAGCCAGAACTATGGCAAGATACGTGAAGATTTCGTTTATATTCGTATCTTGCCAACGAGTTATCCGACTATTAGGACAGATGGTCCCATCCTCCAACATGGACGTTGCCAATTGCTGTGCATAAATGTTGGTTTCTCTAACAATCACTTCCATTATTTCACGGTCCCATATGGCGGTAAATGCATCGTATGGATTCGTGAAAGAAACAGTAGGACCACTACTGTTTGGCAAGAACGGTTCTCGCCTCAAATGAGGTTCAATTTGAGGAATGGAAAACTCTCGCCATTCAAATTTAAATTTGTCGCTCGGTTCAAAGGCGCAGGAACGATGCGATGATGAGGCGGGTGCCACAACGGGTGTTAGGTTACAAACGGAGGGACTAGGCGGTTGCGGAGACCACTCTAAGTTAATGTTGAAACATCCTTCTTCAACTTCCTCATCCTCTTCGTCTATGAACATCCTTATCACTCGGGGCACCACTATCGACTGATAAATTCCTTCTTCCTCTTCATCTGACTCTTCCTCGCTACCTGAAAGGATATATAATATAATACATAAAGCTATAGTTGGGGTATAGGTCCATACAATTTAGGTGTTTTAATAGTATCACTAAAAACTTAAGAAATGTAAATTTGTAAACATTGTTGTTTAATCAATCCGTTAATAAAAATTACATAATAAATTAACCAATGTTAAATACATCCTGTACGATTGAATAATCGTCTGAATTGAAGTTGTTCCATAAACGGGCGTTTTTAACATGACAAAAAAATTACCTTTATGTAATTAATTCGATTAAAATGACAGTTGTGCCAGTAATAGAACTTAATAGCGAACATCATCATAATACAGAATACAGACTCCATTAATGGTAAGGGTCCCTCCCCCCAATAGGTATCAAGTTTTTGCTATACCTCTATGACTGGGGATGATACCAAGCGTGTTAGTGATTGCAGTAAGTTGGTTAAATGGCCTTGTAGTACCTTTGGTCGGTTGGACGACTCCCACGTAATGAGAGTAGTATTTTTCAGGCAGCACACGGCCTAGTGATAATGAATCCCGTTAATGCGAACGATCTGGTTCTCGACGGTGGTGACAGAGGCGCGGCAGCCCTGGCTCCACTTGAAGCAGACCCAGCGAGAGCGCGCGCTGCCCTCCTTGTACGCGCTGTACCGATTGTACCGGTGACCGCCGAGCAACAGCAGTGGACGGCCTTGCTGGGATGTCGAGAAACAAAGCTCTGAAAAGATAATAAAAACCATAACATCATTCATTTTACTGTAGAACATTTTGTGAGTTACACTACTTTATAACAACGGAAATTACTCACGTATTTAAACATTCTCGACGTTTTGACCACAACAAGACTATATATAAACCTTAGCGGTTTAGATGCAATCTTATTACACTTAGTTATAAATCACAAAACAATCAATCTATTAATGATATGATATTTATTTACTAACTAATCTTCATGCATTGTGCCCTCTGTAATGCCCTGAATCAGGCTCAGATTACTGTTACTCTGCCCTCTACAGACCGCCCCTTTTTGGACAACAAGTCATAGGCAGGCTTCAAACTAAACATAGTTTTAGCTAGTAACATTCTTCATTCCGCAATACCGTTTAATAAATTCAACTTCAATGTTTTTTTTTCTTAAATAACTTTACTTTAAACTTTTATTCAACGGCATGCAATTAATTAAATATAAATAAAGAACATAAATCGAAGTACCGATCAATGGCTGTGGTTTCCGTTTATTTTGACGATTACGTTATCAAGTGTAATAACAAAAACATGGCAGCTTTTGTCCATTTGCAGCAAACCCACCGACAACGTTGTCTGCCCTCTTTATATGCGGCATGTCTGTTGTACCGGTAAATAATACTTCTAACTAAACATAAAAAAATACTAACAATCAAAGTTAAATAAGTGAAACTCGCAGCATACCTAGTCAAAAAGAATCGTGAAGGTATGTGATAAATCACACAAGTATGTGTGATAAATTATTTTACAATTTTAGTGATTATGAGTCAGCTTTTCTTTAATAACTACGTCCTCGAAGGTAGTAACTGAGGCTCGGCACCCCCTACTGGAATACATACAGACCCAGATACACTTCGGCCGACCGTCCTTGTACAAGGAGTGCTTTGTGTAGCGATATCTGCCGTATTGGAGATGCATACGCCCTTTATCAGATTGAATGAACGTATAGCCTGGAAGAATGTCAATATAATCAACATGGGCTCTGTCACCGCGCGTGTGTTGCAGTCCTATGAATCGTATGATTTATCAAAATCAACGCACACTGAATATTTACGTAATTCCCGGGATAAAAACCATATCTGGATAGATTCTGCAGTAGGTATGTGTTATGGACATGTCGTCACGAACCAACCCAAATGAAGAAACTAACCACGCACGTCTACTAGTTTCGTTTCTTCACGACGCATCATCACAGAGAGGAGGAAATTATTTAAAAACTATGTTAACAAAACTTTATTTTATATTTCAGTTTTATTGATCATCAGCTCATAATTTAAGCACAAAATCTTGAAATCCTTTAAAAAGTATTCATCATTCAAGTATGGTGTAAAATTGTAAACAAATAAAATTGCTATTTATTTCCGCCATGAGTCATGATTATGAATCCCTTTAGTCTTGATAATTTCGTTTTGGAAGGTGGTGATGGAGGCGCGGCAGCCCTGGCTCCAGTGCACGCACACCCACAGGCACCGGGGGCGGCCGGCCACGAACGAGCTGTGTCGGGAGTACCGGTAACCGTAGCACTGCAGGAGCGTCCTTCCACGGTTCGATGTTATGAAACTTACTGCAAAATATTCATATAAAAAGCATTTTTTTATGCTACAAGTTACGATCTGCCTGCCCGCGTTATCGTCTTTTTTACAGTCGAAAAGCTACCCGGGAATGGTATTTTCTATCGGTAAAAGCATAATGCATGATAGAGATAAGCTCTAGTTAGGCAACGTTATAGTAAGTAAGTACGTAATTTATTTCTAATACTGATAGTATTTAATGTATTTAAAGCAATGGGAACATACAATACATACAGAGGGGTGCTTATTACTCTAATTTAATGATTATGAATTCCATTGGTCTTGACGATTTGATCGTGGAAAGTAATGAGCGAGGCTCGGCACCCCTGGGACCAGGTGACGCAGACCCAGCGGCATCGCGGCCCGGCGTTCTGGTAATGCTTATTGTAACGGTATTTGCCACACTGAAGAAGAGTTTTTCCTCTACGAGATTGCGTAAAGGTGAATCCTGGAAGATATCATGCACTGTGTAATACATTTTGCCATTGGAATAGTAATGGAAATACATGTACAAGAATACTGAAAACATTATTTAGCACTTATTTATTTATTAATATTTTATTCATTGGAAATTGCAGACCAACTCGTGGACATTCATTAAAATTAATAAAAAAAACTTCATTAAATTAGGTACTCTTCATTATTGTAGTACCTATAGGTATAGGTCATATTTCACTTCCATGCAACAAAATAAGCACTAACATTATAATAATTTAAAACCCTATAGTAAAACTTACTTATATAATACTTATTTTTGAGAACATAGCGACCCTTTGCTAATCGGGGCTAGCGGGGTCTTGATCTAATCTCATATATGCCTAGTTTATACACAAGTTTGCATGAATAAGAGTATTAATGGTTATGCGTATTTTCTACTCTTAATAGTTCATTTTGGAAAGTGTAGACGGAGGCACGACAGCCGCGGCACCACCGCACGCAGATCCAGCGGCACTTGGGGCTCCCGGTCTTGTACCGGTGTCGGGAATAGCGGTACTGCCCACACTGGATGATCGTACACCCTCTCTGTGACGTCACAAACGTATATCCTGGAATTAAAAAATATATTTATCTATCGAAAAAAATCGAAGCGTTAACGGGATTGAAGCTTCAGTACTACTATACTACTACTAGGTACATAGTGATACCTACTTGCAGTAGATTTTATTAATTTTATTTTTTATTAAATCTTTATTATGTATTTATTCCACCTCCATTAGGTATAGTCCATTAATAATTATTTGGTTAAATGCAATGATAGAGATAGTACTTACGTAATTAATTATTTTTATTGAATTATTTATTTAAAAATGTCTTTGTTGTAAAATTTACATGACGTAAACGTTAACTAGGTCTCTGTGTTCTTAATTAGCATGTTATTACCACAGATGGCCTCTTCTAGCAGCATCAAGTATAAGGTATATACGGTGGCATCAATGGCAGTCAAATATCCATGTGGTCAACAATTTACCGTGTAACGGACGGGCTGACTTTTATATATTTTAGATGGAAGGATCCCATGGTTATGCACATCGTTCAGCCTCGTCAGTTGGTTTTCAACCGTGTAGATGCTGGCGCGACAGCCCATAGAGTTCCTCACACACACCCAACGACATTTGGGGTGAGTTTTGGCGTAGCTACTATGGCGTTGAAAACGTTGATGCCTATATAGGAGAATAGGCCGCCCTTGTACAGACAGGGTATATTGTATTTCGTCTGAAAAAACTAAAACATAAGTGTATGCATATATTGAAATTTCGCATATAAAATTATGGAATCTGTTGAATCCGTTAACAAGTCTGTAATAATAGAGTGTTTTATTGTCACCATGAATTTATATACATATAGACGATATAATTTACGATATAAGGGCCGCTTTGAAAACCCCAATCCGTCTTAATCTAAGCTACTAAAGAAATTATAATGGTAATCATTGATAATGTCTCTTTACTATCATTAATTTGCAGTTTTCAAAATCAATACCATTTCTTCCAAGGACTTTAAAAAAAATCAAAAGAAAAGAGTCTTTTTACCGTTGAGATTGTATATTTTATGAAAACCGCCACCGTTGTTCTCCATGCTACGTGTACATTTTCGATTCAATCGTGGTTGTGTGTGTCATTGACCTTGAGCAGTTTGTCTAGGTATGTGTGTACGCAGGCCCGACACCCGCGGTACGTCTTCACACATGTCCAGCGGCACTTGGGACTGCCGTTGACGTAGCTGCTGTGTCTCTGGTATCTGTTGCTCCCGTAGTGGAGGATCGGGTGACCCTTCTGAGATAGAGTGAAACTTAATTGAGCCGCTGCAATGATAATTTAACATGAATTTACGAGTCAGATATTTATGTGAGTAATTATATTTTTATTTATAAGTCAAGGAACGGATGGCCGTTGGGGACGAAAAGTTCTTGAGTGAAGACCACGGATCGGTAAACGCAGCGTCGGACGTTCACCAACAAGGTGGACAGATCTGATGCAAGTTGCATCCGACCGTAATAACTGGAAGTCATATGATATAGGGAGGCCTATGTCCAGCAGTGGACATCCAATGGCTGAAATGATGATGATAGTGATAAAGTAATGGAACACACACAACTGTAAAAACCAATTACATGAATGTTAAATAACTTCTTTGGGTTTTGACGTAAAGACGCATTTACCACCAGGAATATATATAGGACAGATACGTATTATACGGTTATTATTAAAAACAACTAACTCAATTTAAGTTCAACATCTTGTTCAACTTTATTTATTTCCTCATTGTTAATGTTGAATGACTTTCAATTATTTATTTTTGGCCTCTAAAATTACAAGTTAATGATTATTGTGTACATCATTAATTTTAAACACGACATTATTGCGCGTGTGAACGGAGGCGCGACAGCCGCGGTGCGTCCTTACGCACACCCAGCGACACTTGACACTGCCGTCGACGTAGCTGCTGTGCCTCATGTAGCGATGACCCCCGTGAAGGAGTATAGGCCGACCCGTCCGAGAATGGCCGAAAGTTGTTTGAGCTGCTGGAAATATAGTTTTAGTTAAACCACAAATATATAGTATTGTTATATACCTTATTAGCTTTCAGCCCCGCGGCGCGGGCGCGGCTTCACCCGCGATATAATGCATTTTATGGGGAAAGATATATTTTTTTCTCGCTGTATAAATTATACTTCTTCTGGTTCTAAGTACACCAATTTTAGCCAAACTAGTTCAGACGTTCTTGAGTTATTAACAATGGAACAAACACGACTTTCTTTTATAGTATAGGTAAATACTTTTTAAAGCACAATTTAAACTAGTGTTAATCCAATTTTGTATTTTGAATTTATTCACATATTACAATTGCAACTTTATACAAAAATTATTCACAATTCATTTAGCAACACCTATTAAAAATTACACAGCGTATTTTGGGAAAGCGTCAATTTAATATATTTTTAGTAGGTAATACTTGACACTCACAATTCAATTTAAGCGAAAATAAGATAATTATTTACAGAAATTTGTATAAGTCACACAATACTTTCCAATACATCCAAATTTATAAAAACAAAATTTTCTACAGAAAATATATATACTATACTTAAAAATTGATTAAAATATTTAAGAAAATAACAATAGTCTAAATACATAATTTAAAAAAAAACTCACAAGATCATAACATTACACAACTTTGTATTAAGAGGACACATTTACTTCCCTACGCGACATAAACATTAACACAAGTACATTTATCTATTTTAAAACCTATGTTATAAAACTATCATAAATAGTATAAATAAAAAGATACCTCTGAAAACGTATCATATTGTATTTACCTCCTAAGAGGAAATATCGTATTGTTTTGAGCAACCAAAACCCATCTCCGGTTCTACAATACCCCTTGTCTAATACGTGCCGATTTCTTCAGGAGGATTACAATACAACCACGATCTTCGGAATCAAAGTCGCGTGTGCTCCCGCTTGGCAAACAGGTTCTCTGTATTTTATTTAGTTTAGAGTTACAAATAATGTTTTACTACTAGCTGACCCACCCGCGCTTACTTTATTCCCATGGTTTTTTTTTTCACCTTTTGACCTTCCCTGCTACTACGACTATTTTCACCAAATCGGCTTAGCCGTTCTGGATTACAACGAAAAGTGGCATTAATTTATATTTAAATATAGATTATTTTATAATATTAATTTAATTGCTGACGTTTTATATACATTATGTGGAAGGCCTTGCTAACAGATTTACATATTATTTATGATTATGTGTATCATTTAGTTTGAATAGTATGTTGTTGTAGGTGTGGACCGAAGCGCGGCAGCCATGGTGTGTTTTCACACAAATCCAGCGACATTTCGGTTTTCCCATAACGTAACTGCTGTGCCGCTGGTACCGATTTGAACCATAGAGTAGAATCGGCCGACCCTTCTGAGATTGAGTAAAAGTTAAGGGGATCACTGCAAGATATCACTATTTTTAGAATATAATAGAATAGAAAAGAAAATACTTTATTGCACACCACAAAAACAGAAACACAATACACACTTAAAACTAAAACATTTGGAGTACAATGGGCGGCCTTATCGCTTATTATTAGTAGAATCGTAAAGTAATATTTAATAGTTGATAAGCTTTTTCTGGTGAAAACGGTAGATGCAGGTCGCGTCCGACCACAATACATGGAAATCATAAAGGAAAGCCTATGTCCAGCAGTGGGCGTCCAACGGCTGACATGATTATGATGCTTTTAAAAACTGTATTATGTATAATTTTTATGATTAGAAATAATAATTTAAGTAGGTGCTTTTAAGAGAGGCAGACCTCCAGAAAAGATGGGCGTTGATAAGATTGCGTTTAAAAATCATCAATTAGCCGCATGACTTGTGTCTAAGCCCGTGGTCTAAGCGCTATGTTTGAAGACTTTGAAGCATATGAACATTAACATTATAATAAACATAGCTATTGTACAAAAGCACCATTAACATCATATTGAAGTAAAGATAATCAAAGAGATTGTTAGTTATACATATTATGTAATAGGTAATTAAAAAATATTTATAAGAGCTTAAATTATACTTGTATTTTTCACAATTTGTTTTTTACTAATACAAATATTTTAACAATTAAACAATAAAGTCTTGCAAATAGTCCGTACATGGGTAGTGGTTATGATCGGTGTTTTCACGAACCACCATTTGTTCGAGAGTGTAGACTGAAGCTCGGCATCCTTTATATAGTTGGAGACAGTTCCATCGGATCTTCGAAGAATCCCTTCTTTTAAAGTCACTATGCCTTCGAAATTTATTGCCTTTGTACTTAAGGATGAGTGTACCTCTACGATTTGTGATGAATTCCATTTCTGAAACATTTGAACCAGATCTGTTACGGTTTACCTAACTAGAATAGCCGGTGACATGAATAACAATTACCTTAATTCAAATGAACAACAAAACTCAAACAAATAAAAGCTTTTTGTATAGAAACAACGCGTCTATATTTTTTACCCCACTTAAATATCACGTTTTAATACTATTTTAATAGTAAACATACGTTATTTGCATCAGTTTTTAATGATTATGATAATTATAAACTCTTACGACGTTGTTATCGACAGTGAGTATGTTGGCCCGGCAACCATATACAGCCCGACACACCCATCTACACCTAGATCCAGACTTCCTGTGACTGCTTGTCCTTGAAAACCTTTGGCCGTCGTACTGTATAATAGGATTGCCTCTCTGAGAAACTGTGAAAACGAAATCTGCAAGAAACATAATGTATGGACTTACAAGGTACTTAACTGAGCCATTACGAACGTAGCATGCTAGCATGCGTTGTAAAGGTGGTTTTTAAAAATTTGTGTACTTTTAATATTTTTGAGTATCTTTTTTGTTTAAATCACTAAAAAATTGTCCGTCCAAATAATATTTATATTAATCGTAAAGTGTTCCATGTCGACATAATTACAAATGCAACGCTTTGATGACGTCTTGCTGCCCAACATAAAAAAACATTGATCAACATGGTCAGTGATTATGTACATTTTTGGCCCTGATGACCTGATTCTCCAGGGTATAAATGGAGGCACGGCATCCGGCGTAGGTGCGAACACAGTTCCACAAGCACTTTGCATTTTCCTTCTTGTAGGAGCTGTGGCGAGAGAACCGGTAATCACCTAGCTGTATTATCGGCGCCCCTCGTTGAGAAACTGTGAACCAGTACCCTGGAAAGGATGACGTCATCATCATTCAGACAAATTAGATCCACTAAAAATAATTCATTAATTTTTTTATTTTGGTTTTTGAAGCGTTATCGCTGAAAAAATGAATCGACCCCCCAATAATATTTCAAATTTAGAGTGCCCTATGTTAAAGGGCCTATGGTTATACATAATAATATACGTAAATGCAACGTTTTGTTGATGCCTTGCTGTCCAACGTACCATTGATCAACATGATCAGTGTTTATGTACATTCGTTGCCTGATGCCCTGGACCAGGGTACACGTGGCACGGCAGCTGGCGCCGGCGTGGTTGCGAACACAGTTACAAGCACTTTACACGTTCATTTTTGTGCTGGAGTTGTGGCGATAGAACCGATATTATTTATCTATTATATAGTATTTTAGGCCTCCTCGGTGAGAAACTGTATACCAGTACCCTGAAAAGGATGACATCATTATCTTCGAAAGGAATGTAGGGAATATTTTACAATCATTCTTTTTTGGAAATACTCGTAATACATTATACTGGTATTCCTCCATTAAATTCGCCTTATTTATATTTTAGTTAGTTTTATATTTTTATTTAGTCAAGAAAGAAGTCCCTGTTTCCCAGCAGTGGGAACGTGAATAGGGGTGTTATGTTATGTTATATTTTTAGATAATTTCAGATTTTTAAGACAAAGGAAACATACACGACACTAAAATCCGCTCCTCTGTATCCAATTTTATTCGGATATATAAAGAAAGAAAATCTAGAATGGATTACTAACCCACAGCTTTACCCGCGTTAAAATGGATTATTTTTTTATAGTTACGTTAATATGAAATAATAAAAAAAATAGAACGACAAGAATAAAACAAACAATTTACTGTCAAAGAATATATCAAATATTAACAATAGTATATAAAACGCTATATAATAGATATGTATATCTACATAATTCAAAAATATTCTAACAGCACTATGTGCCATAATAATGAACAATTTATAAAATAACAATTATATATTAACCCAGGTGCCATGGTGTAAAGCAGGTTTTGCAAAAGCATTTTTTGCAAGCCAGGCACATGGTGGACGAACGTGTTTCTTTCTTGGCCTTCGTGCATGAGACGCATCTTCTTCGTTTGGAGATTTGGACAGGTAAGTGATCCCCGACGACGCCCTCGAACTTCCTCCCTGTAGACCGGTCAGACGATTTATCCAGCTCAATTCTTGCTAGGAAATGAAACTGATGGAGTCCTGAAGGCAAAACTTTAAATTAATCTCTATCAACTCACGTGCCTAATGAGACTTAAATTGTGATTTATTAGACTTATTACATATTAGACGAATTTTTGTCCGAATATTAATAATATTCATTAATTAAGTTATTTCTCGTCCATAGGAGTCCCTGTGTCTCAGTAGTGGAGGCGTTAATAGAGGTGCCTATAAAAATATTATTTCGAAACTTGATCACTCGTCACACACTAAGATGAAAATGTGAAATTACACATGACATGTGGAAAACCCATCTAAGTTTAAGAAAACGAATGCAAATAATTTACTCTTTTAATGACTAGATTGCTTGATATTAAATACTAATTATATCTACATATAATCACAACAAAAATTCAGTACATTTTTTTCTTGAGTTTTACAATACAATATTAAAAATTAAAAATAAAATCAATATTAAATATTACTGGACAATTTACACAGCGACATCTAGCCCCGTGGTAATATTAATTATATACTCGTGCATAAAATATAACGTGGCGTAATATTTTCAGATATAACCGAAAATATATCAAAATAGTTTTAAATTGAATTGTTTATTTATTTCATAATTAAATTGTCAGACTAGCTTTACTTGTGCCACAGCCCACTGATCGAGTAAATGCATTTTTCAAAAAAATTATATTTAGGACCGTTTTCATTTCATTTACTTTAATACCGCCTCCATTTTATATTATTATCTAAGGACGGCGGCATTACTTAGGTACTCTCAAGAGACTTGCGCAATGTGTTCATTTATAAATGATATTTTATCATTATATTATTTAATATAAATATTGTTTGAATTAAATACTCGTAATATAATGTTGAATATAAATTTGTTGATAACTTTGATAAAATAAGATGAAACCAATCGTGAAGCTTTGTTGTAAAATGATGAGCTTATCATTAGGCTCTTACACTAACGAGGTATTTTAATAATAGATGAAAACACGCTACATATCTTAAAGTCTAAGTACTATCACTTATCTCTATGTACTTGTAACTTTATTTAGAACTTTTACTAACCAAACAACTTAACGTAATCAAGCGAAATGGCGAAGAGGACAAAGTACTCGCCAGTGACTAGTTTAAGAACGGCCCCTTTGCCTACCTATGTCTTCTCTAATGGTAGTTATTTTCCTTATAATAATCTTTACTATTATTATAAAATGAACGCATGTGTCTGTTTGACCGTCTTTGACAGCAAAACAGGGCGACGCCAGCTAATTCCAAGTTAAGAGGTAGTTATTGTCAATGGTTGTGAACCTTGGTGCTTAGTCTCACGATGAAGTCGTTCACGGTGGTGATGCTGGAGCGACAGTGGCCGTCCCTCCACCGCCAACACCTCCAAACCCGTTTGGGACCGATCGAGGAGTGTAACAGAAATCTATAGTTGTCTAAAACAACCGTCGGTCGGCCCGAACGCGATGTTGAAAACACAGCGCCTAAAAAGAAAACATGATTAAGATAACGAATATATTTTTAATTCATCCTGAATTAATTCATGAAATGAAAATGAGGAGAATATTATGATTGAAGATCAGAAGTAGTGACAAGAAAGAATAAAAGACTATAATTATGGTAAGTTTTTTTTTAAAGTCAAGTGTGATTATGGTGTAACATCATATGATAAATCTGATTGTTGATGGTGCGTATGCAGGCGCGGCACTGCCGCCGCCATTTCGTGCACACATACAGGCCACGACACCCGCGGCTACTGCTGTGCTGGTTGTATCTACGTCCATCGTATATTATCACAGGGTTGCCATGTTTTGTTACTGAGAACATTGGCCCTGAAAATTATTAGGGTTTGAAATGAAAATCAAGGGTCAGTAGGGTAGTTTCGGAGCTACACATATTCACACACAGACATGTCAAACTTATTACACTCCAAATTATTATAAAATGGTATGAGAAAAATTACAAGATCACAACGTAACGTAACGTTATTACACTCCCTTGTACAACATTTAAAAATGTAAAGATTTAAAATTAAGTATTAGAAGTCTCTGTGCACCAGCAGTGGGAACGAAAATAGGGGTGATTATGATGATTAAAATTTAAAGTCGATAGGAAGCAAGTAGGTACTTATCCAATGTCTTAAAGTTATGTTTCAACTTTAAGTATAGAAGAGATACATAGTAAATCCATTTTAACTGTTTTGGTACAGATAATCTAAGAATCCTTGGTATTGGAATAAAACATAGGTAACAATTGAGTTAATAATTATATTGCTTTTTCTTCTAAGACAATTATTGCTACTAATAATTCTAAGTCTACAACTATTAATAGGTAAGATTCAATAAGCTGTTCAACATTTCTATAATTTAAATATCAATTAATTATCTTTGTAAAATATAGTATTTTAATCTTATTCTACAAATATTTTTCATAGTGTGCATTGTGTAGCTACATTGTTTAATTGACTAGTTTCTCAACTTACTAACCTATAAATTAAGTCTAGTTACCGAAATCTAATACAAAAAACAGTTTGAACATCTAACACATAATATTGAAACAATTAATTGTTAGACCCATTAGTTAGTTTATGCGTTAATAGTAAAAACATTATAGACTACGAAAACATCTATTCACATCTGGTTCAGATCTTTGGTTTAGATTAAATTGATAAATTACTGTTAATATGTAAATTTAAACTTTGGTAAATGCTTTTAATACCTTGATAATATTTAATTCTATTAGTACAAGTCTCTAACTCGCGATTTAGCTTTTAAATATGACTGGCACTATAAATAATAAAGTGACCTGAGGAACTACTGTGTGTGTCGCAGGTAAAACTTAGACTTAGTAAGTGGGTCTACTAAGTCTAAGTTTTACCTGCGACACAAGTATTTAAAGCTGGGTTCATAAAGTGTGACGGGAATTCTCAAAGCAAGCGTCGAGCAGTACATAACAAACGTACGAGGACCGTTACCGTAACTTACTGACTGCATTAAGGTGGACCTTATTAAAACGTTATGGTGACCCGATGCAACACAACGCGTGTTGTGTCAAATCAATTTTTATTGTTTTACCTAAATTCTCTTCGTGACATAATTATTACATTAAGATTTATGCCATTTACATAATTCCATAAAATTCTAAATATTGCTTGGACCTTAATTAACTAAAGTTGAACTATGATAAGCTAAAGAATTGTAAAACAAATTATTTTATTTGGTAGTGTTAGCCTAATAAGAATAGTAACCGACATAGTCTTTAATATACTCGTATTATTTATTTATGTAACTTAAAGCTAACACAAACAAATAATAAATTTAAGGCAAATTCAAATAATATTTTTCCTAAAACTTATATGGAAATGAAATTATTTTGTGTTGACCCGTGCCCAGTACGAACGCAATATATAATTATTATTGGTGATTATTTTATTTAAAGCTGAAGTTCGGTTCCTTATGCGTGTGATTTTCCTGGACCTCTATGATCTGCTCCTTCCGCGCGCGTAAGAATGCCTTGCAGCCTGTAGACCATTTCTCGCAGACGTATCGCGCTTCGGGGCGTGACTTGACGGTGGCCTGCCTGTACCGGTGCCGTCGGTACATCACTATGAGCCGCCCGGTCCGGCACTTTGTGAACACCGGCCCTTCTTCGGCTAGGACTAACTGGTCACTGCTCTGTGCAATTCGCTGGTATACTTGACCCTTGCATGTAAAGAATTTGGAACTGGTAGGAACTTTGCGTTTCCGTCGCCTAACTGAAACAAGTGAGTTTTCATTTTACACGAATACATATAAATTAAAAAAATTGTACAAGACTACATATTAATTTAAAACTTAATTTATTTAAATGAGTATTAAAAACCTTTAAAATATTCAATATTAATAAATATGACAATTTATTAGGTTTCAGTTTATTTTTATTCTATGTTAATTTAGACTTTTTAATCGGACACAAAGTATTTAATCGTTTTAATAATTAAAAAATCATCTCCCATCAGCCTTTTATGGCATATAGTTTTTAATTAAATTACATTTTGTCAAAAACAAAGCTTAATATTCCAATTTGCGCGTTACATAAAATTGGGTCTAATTTTGATTTATTGTCTGGATTTTTATACGTATTTTAAATAAAAGCAAAAGTCCGAAATTCAAAAAAAAATATTGATATAAAACAAATAGTTTATCCAAATTGAAATAATAAACAAAATATATATAAAGTTTATTCCCTCTTTTTAATTCCATGCACATGTTCAACATGCATATGTACAATCTCATCGTCATAAGTCTTGATGCAGGCTCGACAGCCCAAAGACCATTTATTACACACATAGAATCCTCTGGAGCCCTTACTAGAGCTGTGTTGGTTAAACCGGTGTCCGTTGTACAAAATTAAAGGCTTCCCAAATCGGCTCTGTGAAAAAATAGGACCTACAAAGACCAGAAACAATAAGAAATAATTAATTACAGTTTGTATGAACCTACAACGGATTCCTGGAATAAAACAAACGAAATAAGTTTACATGGTACATTTTATTTCGAATCAACCGAAACGAAGCGTAAGATAAGATAAGATAAGATAACTCTTTATTACCCATAACACCCCTATTCACGTTCCCACTGCTGGGACACAGGGACTTCTCTCTTGGCGAGAGAGATTAGGCCTTAATTCACCACGCTGGCCAAGTGCGGGTTGGTTTCTCTTTATTACACACCAATAAAAAATATTTACAAAAAACTTAAAACTACAAAAATGTATGTGTAATGGGCGGTCTTATTGCTCAAAGCAATTTCTTCCAGACAACCTGAGGATGGAAAGAAAAACTGCAGAATATAACTGGACGGTGGTGTTAGAATTAGAATTAATATATAAAATACATAAACCTACAACTAATACAAAATAGAATAAAATAAAGAAACTTAAACACGCTAAATATATAATATAAAATATTAATCAAAAATAGTAACAATCTATACATGTATAACACAATACATAGGAGGTAAATAAAATTATACATAAATAAAATTATCAAATAATTATTATCATAAACAAATTAAGCTATAGAATTTAGAAAGAAAGTTCTCACCTGACTTTTGAAAGTGTTAAGCGAAGGAGCACGTCTAATTTCGGCTGGCAATTGGTTCCATAACCTAATTGCCTGCACTGTGAACGATTTCGTATAAAACGTTGAACTGTGTACAGGGACGTCGAGTGCGAGATTTTCCGATGAGCGAAGAGAATGAAGATGAGACTGGTGAAGGAAAGTGAAGCGATCTTTAAGATATGAAGGAGCGAGAGGGTTAAATAGAATATTATATAGGAGAGTAAGTATGTGAGTATCCCGGCGAAGGCGAATAGGCAGCCACTTGAGCTTAGTGCGAAAGGAAGAAACATGATCATACTTGCGTAGACCAAATACGTATCTAATTGAAAAATTTTGCGTATCCAATATTGAGATCATCATTGTCAATTAACTCAGTTTTACTGATTATATTATTTACACATTGTTTCAAAATCCATTTTGACGTGCTATTAGGTAGGTACACCGCAAGTTTATAATTATTTCTGTAAGTAATTATGAACTAAGCTTCATATTACTCACGCTTCAACGTTAATTATCGTTTTATAACCAAAATATCCCAATCTGTGCATTATCTTCTTTTCATATATATAAAAGAAAGTCGTGTTAGTTACTTCACTTATAACTCAAGAACGGCTGAACCGATTTGCCTGAAAGTTGGCAGGGGGGTAGTCTAGAACCGGGAGAAGGACATAGGGTACTTTTTACTCAAATATAATACGGGCGAAGCCGCTG
This sequence comes from Chloroclystis v-ata, assembly GCA_963691955.1. Lineage (NCBI taxonomy): Eukaryota > Metazoa > Arthropoda > Insecta > Lepidoptera > Geometridae > Chloroclystis > Chloroclystis v-ata. Next base: position 8,144,922 of record OY829898.1, on the reverse strand, counting down.
GCGGAAAGCTAGCAGTATATAAAATGCATTGATCAAAGTATCCAAACAGGGTCTGTAAGCCTCCGATGATTGTCCTTGGGCCGATGCGTGTGGACGACTTTAGAGCTGATGACGGTATCTTCAACGATGGAGATGAGGGCGCGGCAGCCGCGGTCCCAGTGATTGCAGCGGAAGGTTTTCCGTACCTTGTTCTTGTCCTTCAAGCAGAACCTGTAGCCCTGGTATATGAGCATCTGGTTGCCGTATCGCGATTCCACGTAAACCATTTCTGTAAGTTCACATTCTTCTTGCATTCCATTTTAAAGTTTTATTGAATCTAACTCAATTCTTATGTGTTTTTTCAATTATTATGTTTATGCTGACACATAGGTTATTTATTCATACAAATAAATAATACAACTATGACAGTGGGTAGGTCTAATCTAAAAGCTAATATTTATCGTCGTAATTAAATGTACATGTATTATCAATTCTTCTCTTCGACATAAACACTGTCATTTTACAATTTAGAATTAAACATTTTTTTTCTTTTTTTTCTTCTTTTGGTGGTTTAATACACGTTTCGCCACATCAATGGGTTCATGACAATGAGATATTTCGGCCAGTATAGTCATCGCATCGTTTTTGGTTTTAATCGTTGCATTGCAATTTTTTTTTCTCGCACATCGCCACAATTTCGAACCATCTTTGTTTATTCTTTTAACAGTATATTTATAGCCAGCTCTACACAAAAGTTCACGTCCCCTTTGTGTCACACCAATGTAAAACGATTCCTGACCATGAGAATTTGAAGCGATTTCCTTATCCATTATTAATGGTTCTAAAATAAAAAAACGTATAAGCGTATTAGTAATGTTAATTATTAAAAAGTGAATCCACTAAAAGTATTATATCTGTGTTTGCTTTAATGAAATGGAATGAAATAATAATTTATTCGGCAAGTAGATTTAAACTTAAATTCTTTTGCACGTCAATATTTTTTAACCTACCGGTTAGTCGTAAATGCCATAAGGGTAATATTTGTTTATATATTTATTGATAAGGATAGCATACACATAAAAACATTTATAAAAGACTACATAAATGGCCTCAATCTTACAATTATATGCCGATTACAGGTTAACACAGTATTCATAGTATCTATTATTATTATTCATATTTAGATCATTTACAATACAAAACGGTCAATTTTACGTGCTGTTACGTGGTCCGAGGATGGTTTAACTTGTTTTGTTTGCAAATAAGTCAACATTTGTATTACTTACCATAAGAATATCTTAAGTAATATTCCGGCCACTGCATTAAATAATTGTCACATCACATTTCACAACAAACATTCAGCGCTGTGTTGAATTAGCCGTAACTGGGTTAACTAATATTGCACTGTCCTGTCAATGCAAAACATTACTGTTCCAACTTTAAAGAACTTCTTGCCTATGATTGGTCGAGCGAGTCATCTATTGATAATCCTGTTTTCTAACAAAAGCGCTGCTGGAACAAAGGGGTCACTTAGGGTGAGAGAGATAGCAATACTTACTTACCTGCAAGTTTGAGTTACGTAAATACAGCATAATTTATTACTAAGGGACAAAATAATGTAAATAAATAAACATTTTTTCGTTGGACTGTACTATTTTTTGGCATGAACTACAAATTTTCTTATCATTTTTAAGTGGTTCCAGTTGCCGGAAGAAAATATTAAAATTAAATGTATCCGTCAACTGGAACCGCGGTTCCAGTACATTGTGGTTCCAGTCGCCGGAACCCTCTTCGTTTCGAACGTAAAGAACACAGTTAATTTTGACATAATCGCACAAAAAAAGCAAATACTTGCAACTTTATGGACCGATTAACTTTAAGACCCACAAATTTGATTGTGTTGGAAAAATATTTTTTCAAAATAGAAGTTATATAGTGTTAATTATATTAAAAAGTTAATTCAATGGTTATGCGTGTTTTTCATCATGACAATTTGACCGCCATAAGTAGTTACATTGGCTTTGCACCCCACAGATTTCCTCGTGCAGACCCAACGTCCTTTCTCCCCGAGTTGCGAGGCGTTGTTGAACTTGTATTGTCCTAACTGAAGCACTGGCTTTCCGAAACGTGAAGATGTCAGTACAGGTAAAACTGAAATTATATTTATGTTAGGTGTAGGGATAGAAACATAAAAATAAATCTTGCTTTGGTCGAGGGAACACCAAGGATTGAGTTTTTTGACAGCAATTCTAACGTTGCAATGGACCAAGACGCTTTCGCAGTGGTGCGTTCCCTTTTTCATTCTCAAACTTGATAACATGAGTTGAAGCTTAGCTATGAGCTGTTCTCTAGTCGCTCCGCTAAACACAAACATACTTTAGCTTCTAGCCACTCTGGCTTCCATTAAGTAAACAATGTTAAGTAACTTACTATACTTTCATTAAATTATCTTATCCGTATTAAAAGTTGAAAACTGGAGGGAAAATTTAGGCGATATGATTAAATAGCAAACAACTAAATTACTTATGCAATCGTCACAACCGTATACATAAATTACAATACTTATTTACAACTCACATACGACACATACGTCTACTTTTACGAGCTAATGTAAATTATTCGAAAAGAAATAATAGTAAATATATAAATTAATTCTTAATAAATAAATCTTCTCATAAACATTGTCACTCTTACGATATTATCGAATTCTCTAGAGTGGTCATCCTAATATATTGTGAATAATCCTTACAGCTGTAATGTGTTTAATGACTGTGACCATTGAGGACCATGAGGAGTTTGCCGTCGAAGGTGACGGCCTTGGCATTGCAACCCATGGTCCTCCTGGTGCAACACCAGTTCTTTCTCCTAAGCCAAGGTCTTGTCGTCAGGTTATAGCTGTGCACCCCCAGGCGTAGCACTGGGTTACCGAACCTTGACTTAGTTATTACAGGTAACATTTGAGTATCTGTAAATAGAAATATTGTATTACTTAGATGTTTATAATTCTGAGACATACAAATTATTGATTCGGTTTGTTTCCAGCATATATATTGTATTAGTACTATTCAAAAATCAAACACTGGAAGCACATTCTTCATCACACTTCATTCAGCAGAACAATAAGAAAATACCCATCAGTTAAATCATTTAATCAATGATAAATTACACAATTTGACCTCTCTTCTTTGAATGGTCATGTTCGGTAACTTTAACGATTCTTTTAGAAACTGTGACAATGATGGCCTTGCAGCCGTCACCAGTCTTTGTGCAGACCCAGCGCTTCCGAAGAGAGGCCTCGCTGTAGGGCCTCATGTTGTACCTGTGCTCTCCGTACAATAACACAGGTTTCCCGAACCGGGAAGTGGTGAACAATGGACTCAGGCCTGAAAATAACGTGGCCAAACTATATAACCATATGGAACAGAACAAAAGTTTTGTACCATTATATAGTGTTTCAGGGATAATCAAAAACAGGAAGCCGACTGATCATGTATTTTATTATTTAAATATTATTACGTGTTGTGAAAATAAAGCGGGAAAATGGCGGGGATTTTGTAAATTTACGAATAGTTTTACGCATATAAACTACAACTTCTACTAAATCAAGAAAATAAGTTGTGGTTCAGATGCTTTTTTACAAATAATATTCTATATAGTACGTACGTGGCTTTTCACAAAATCGTGCTTTTACTACATATAACATAACACGGCTCTTAAAATAGGACTTAATATGATTAAGATAAGAATAATTATATTCTCCAATAATATTAACCTACATACGAGTATATCCACATATTATGTTAATGCGAGTGTTCATTCGTAATCTTCACGATTTGATCGCGGAACGTCATGACAGTAGCCCTACAATTTCTGGACGCAACCTTGGTGCAGACCCACCGGGCCTTGTCTCCGTGGCAATAGGTGTTCCTGTTGTAGCGGTACTCTCCCATTTGGAGCACGGGTTTGCCGAATCGAGACGTGGTGAATATTGGACCTAGGAAACAACAGATAAAAACAATGTTTAAACTGTAAACTAAGATAAGGTCAACCAGTCTAAATGCGTCTATGGGGCAAATGCGTTTTTTTGAATTTATTCGAGAACTATTCAACATACGTTGACTTCTGTCATCTAGTTGCATTTGTTTGAACTAAATACAGAACATGCAGTTCGTGCGGATGGCGTGGCAGTTCAGATATTCGAGTAATTGGCCATTTTGAAAATTGCACGTTTTTGAACAAATTTTGACTGCGTGAGGCGAGTTACTAAATCCATGTTAGTCATTAGTTTTCTTCAATTAACTGATTTTATTCAATAATCATTGTAAGGAATAAACTATGGGCTACCTACACAGACAGTTATTTTTAGTGAAAAAGCTTTATTTAAAGAAATAATAATGTTTCCATTTATAAGGTTTGGATTAATTTATTGGGGTAAATGCGTCTGCTGTTATGGGGCAATTGCGACTGTGGGACGCATTTACCCCCAAAACATATATCGTCAACCTTTTTATGTCGGCAAATTTTAATATGAAAATTAAATGTAAATAAAATCTAGTCTCATGGAAGTTTTTATATCGTTTTTGTCAAATTATTATTTGAAAATATACAAAAGTCAGAATATACTTAACTTTTATTTTAAAAAGATGCGGTGTAGCCTTCAAATTTGTGTTTTGTTATAATCTGTATTGTTCTACGGTTCTATCAAAATCTCACGCGTAGAAATTTGTCTACTATCGTCCCATCGTATTACTTACATTTGTTATTTTTAGACTTTTGTTGAGTTTTGATAGTTTGTCCGTACCCAAATAAAATGTTGACAACATCTGGATTTAACAGGGGGCTAATGCGTCTATCAAAATATATACGCATTTCCCCATTTTTTACTAAATTGTCTCTAAATGCGTCAATTATTATTTTTGACTTGTTTAACTATCATACTATTGCAAAGAAATTTGAACCAAAAAGTTATATCTAGTTATTATCACGAAAAACTTACCAATAAAGTTTTTATTCAATAAAGACGCATTTTCCCAAAGCGGGGCAAATGCATCTAAAATTCCCATTTAAAATAAAAAGTCAATTTGAAACATCTGTAAAGCTCCAGGGAAGATATCGCTGATTGAACTTTGTGCAGAAAAAGCCATAATATTGGACTACAGTTTCAATAAGTGGATAATGCCATACATTTGATCACAATGTGGCTCTAACTTGAAGTGATCGAGAAATACCACGCATTTGCCCCGGTTGACCTTAATTTGTTAAAAAAACAATGTAAAGCGTGGCGATTACACTATCGCATCATAATCGTTGCAATGAACTTATTTATTTTAACAGAGTTAACAAGAATATACAACATTATTTTACTTAAAACATTTATTATATAATATATATTAATCGATAATTATACAAAAATATACATCCTTATCAGGAAGTCAACTCTGACATGCGATATTGCATGTATAATCAATCATAAAAAATAACACCTGCAAAATATCATCTAGAGGCACTGATTGTTTTACATACATTATCACTAGTTTATTATCACTAGTGGCTGCAGAGCAGTTGGGGCCTAAAAGATCTGGAATGGAGACCGCAGCGGACTGAAAAGCGTAGTGAGCATTTCAAAATTTCATTGAAGTTAATATTTACAGTGAACATTACATTCGTTCAACTTACTTCATTTCGCTAGCTAGGGCACGGTGGCTGAACTGAAAGTTCTAACGCGCTTTTACAAAAGCTCAAAATTTTACCACATTATCACTGTTGAAATACAAAGTTTCTACAAATACAAAATAACTTTATTTAGGTATTTTAACACTGTACAATTAAGGTTACTTGTGGTCCCCGCACTAGGAATAAACCCGTATCGCGGGAAATCGATAAACAGGTACGATTTAAACAATTATAAATTATAATTACAAGGACTTATGCAGTCTGCTACTTGATCTAGAAATCAGTACTTGTAAGTAGAACGAATAATGCCCTTCTCACGACTAACTCTCAGAATGCAGATCAGTTGTGGTTATGCATGTCATTATATTTGACGATGTCGTCCATAAAAGTGACCACCACCGCCTTGCAGCCCGAGGACTGGCGCGAGCAGATCCAGCGCTTCTTGGGGCCGTTGCAGCTGATGTGCTTGTTGTACCGATACTTGCCCAGGTTCAGCACCGGGTTACCGAACCTGGACACTCCGAACGATATCACTGAAAGGATTATTATCTTTTGTTAATTTATACAAAAAATATTAATTATAAATTTTATATTTCTTACAAAAAATTAAACATCGAACACTTCATAATGTAATGAGTAATTCGAATGTATCATTTATAAAAGTTATAAACCCAAAATAATAATATAATAATAATAATGTTATTATATAAGTATATATTAATAATATAAATGTCTCCGTAACTTTCTAACCATTGAACACAGAATAGGCTATTTAAATTCTTGCTCCAGTTAACTTATGATAAGACGTGGCCCTCATACAAACAAAGTTTAACGCGGACGGAGTCGCGGGTTAGACACCCGGAACAAATATTTGCAGATAATACAAATAGTTGTCCCGAGGCGGGAATCGAACCCGCAACCTCCTGCGTCGCAGGCAGACCTTCCCCACACTGCGCCACAGAGGTCGTCGTAGAAGAAACCCAGGTTTGTCAAAATAAACAAAACAGTATGACCTTCCTTAAAATTAAATTGAATTCAACAACAATAATAAAATTAAACAAATATATTTAAAATTAAATTTAGCTTTATTACTTTTTCTTTATTTTCTGGTTTAATCAATGCATTTATAAAACTTTTAGAAGTGGATGTTAAGTAGGTGCATATTATGGAGATTGATGTATCGTTGAATTTATATAGAAAAAAAGTAGAGAACAACCATGCGGCATGCGGTATATATGTACGTATAATAATACCACGGGTTGATTAATCAATCGTTAAAGGTGACATTTCTTATTTCCAGGGCCTTGCACTCGAGCTCTGTTCCCGCGCCCACTCCTCCTAGTCACGTGGAAACGGTAACATGCGATTTATTATACCAAGAGTTTATTCAACAATCGTTAAAAGTGACCATTTCTTTGTTCGAGGTTATAATAGTTCCCTTGCACTTGAGATCGGCGGCCCTTGAGCATTGCCATCGTGCTCTGTTCCTCGTCACTAGGTAACGTGAACATTATCATCATCATTTCATTCGTCGGACAGCTGGACCTGGCCTCCTTTATTGACTTCCAGGTATTGCGGTCGGACGCAGCTTAAATCCACCGCGAATCAACCGTCTTAACAAGATCGTCTGCCTATCTTGTTGGTGGACGCCCGACGGAGTTTTCCGATACGTGGTCTCAATTCGAAAACTTTTCGGCCCCATCGGGCATCTGTTCTCCTCGCTATATGGCCTGTCCAGTGGCATTTCAAAGAGCTTATCCGGGTGTTTATTCTATCCATGGTTATGACAATCGTTAAAGTTGACAACTTCTTTGTTCCAGGTTGTAATAGTGGCCTTGCACTTGAGATCGGCGGCCCTTGAGCATTGCCATCGAACTCTGTTTCCGAACCCACTCGTCCTCGTCACGTGGAAACGATAACCGCTCATCAAGAGGACAGGGTTGCCGAACCGACTTGTCGTGTACGACGGCACCCCTAAAACAAAAGGTAATTATTAACTGCATTTCATGTCGTTTGCATATGCTACGTATACATCTATCTATAAACACAATAATAATCATATGAGAAAATGAATCCTAAATACCTACTTAGGAAATAATTAAATACATAAATGTAAAAATAACGAATCTCGCACGGCAAGCGGTAGAATTTAGGGACATTCTATTCACATTTCTTCTCTCCGTAACAGCGAAATCAGATCTAATCCCACGGATAAAACACATCGTTTATGGTCAATATTACGTATGATTGTGTATATTACCTACAGCAATTTATTATATTTGTCAGAGTAATAGTAAATAATACACATGTATCTTTGGACTTGTTAATAAAATACACAAAAAATCCCCGTATATAATAAAAATAATATATCAACGAAAATTAAAAGGACGGAAGAGAGGCATTTACCCTGCAGTGGGAGTATGTCGTAATAAAAAAAACAATTAATGGTTGTGACTATAATTCGATGCTACGATTTCATTATCTAACGTTATAATAACCGCTTTACAATTGTACTTAGTGGACATCGAGCATAGCCAGCGACCTTTTGAGCCTTTGTACCTGGTATTTTTGTAAAAGCGATATTCGCCCAGCCGAATTATGATTTTGCCTCGTTTTCCCATAGTAAAAACTGGACCTAAAACAAACTACTTGATTATAATCATTAAATTATATTGATAGGTGGTCCTACCCTTTGACAGGCCCCACACGGGACATCAAAATATTTTATAATACATTATATTGTAAAAGAATAAGGCTAAAAATAAAGTATATCTTTAAATCAGTGTACTGTATAATGTTAGAGCTGAGCTACCTTAATTAATAAAAATACCCATCATTTTAATTACAATTGTATTAAAACAAAAAAGTCACTATTATATTCTAACCAATGCAAACACAGCAGTTTTGTTTTCTTAATTTAATTTCTTAACGATTAGTTGGAAATGATATCTTAAAACCACAATGGACTCCTAATTAGGAATACTAATAAACAATGTATTACTCGTAATAGAAAAATAAGAAGGCGTCTTATATATTAACACAATTTTATACTAGGGCGATCACGATGATCTTTTTAATAGAAATCTACTATTATCGTCAAAAAAGCGATGTATTTTTTTTTAATCGTTACTTCTGCCCATTTTATTTATAAAGACAGTGATAGAATAAGTTAGTGAATATTATAACTATCTACATATTAACACAATTATTAGGCGACGAAAGCTTATCCAAAATTTACATGGGACATCAGACTTTGGTAAATATTATAAGTTACCTAGGTTCCTGTCCCGTTTTTTGTCATAGCGTAAGATTGTTTGATCCCCAACGTTCCGTTCTTACACGGTAAAGTTTCATGATTATATTTAATTTTTCTTTGTGGTTATCTAAAGTCAAATCAATGGTTATGTTTATTTTTAACACTCATGATGGCGTTATCGTAAGTAATGACGAACGCCTTGCATTTGAGGTGGCCAGCGGACGTGCACTGCCAACGCACTTTCAGTCCCTTGTACATATTGTTTTTGTTATACCGGTAGCCGCCCACCAACAGAACAGAATTCCCAAACTTTGTTGTAGAGAATTTGGGCTCTGAAAAAGTTTTTCATTATTTCTTATGCTATATTTAAACTTAAAAGTAAAAAAAAATCTGTAAAAAAAGGCGTGATTTGATGATTTAATTTACGAATAAACAGAAGTTTTATAAACCTTTTTATTAGTGATGATGTCGTTAGTACTGGAATGAAACTGTGGGCCTTAGCCAAGATTTAATAGGGATCGTGGGTTTTCCGTTTATTCAAAAAAGAATTGACAAAACATGTTATGCGCCTAAAGTTACAAGACATAGAAACCTTGCTTCCTACGACTCTTTTAAAACCAAACACAACAAAAGTACTTAAATCGGCCCAGTCGTTCTTGAGTTATAACAACAAAAACATAAAAAATAACAACTTTATTCAATTTATTTATTTAAAAATGGAATCTTTATTCCCGTCAATAACATCAGTGGCAGTAAAACTATAATGACAAAAATGGTTACACAGTAGGACGTGAAAGTTATAACAGTTGACATTGTTTTAATTTAATGTATATGTTCATTAATTACGCGCAAAACTTTGTTTTCGAAAGTAAAAACCGCCGCTTTGCAACCCCTGGAATTGTGTGTGCATTTCCACCTCACTTTTACGCCTGAAGAGTTGGTGTTCCTATTGAATCTGTACCCGCCTAGCAATAGAACAGGCTTTCCAAAACGAGAGCTTGTGAAAATTGGTTCTGGAAAAGGCCCACACAGTTGAATCAATCATTTTGGAATATTTAGTATGAAGTTTCATAAGTGCAAAGATACTGCGTTTACTGGATCAGTTAGAGAGCGTTATCGCTGGAGGATTAGACTATAGTTGGTTCTGTTGGAGATACGTTATATTGATGACATGCGTTACGTTTAGATAGTGATTAAAAATTGATATTGAACCTGCTTTAGAGCGCGATGAAATTTATAACTCAAACAAAATTAACAGTGTTTTAATAAATAGATATTTCTGGACATGTAACGAATTATTTGTAGGCTGTTCAAAGTAAAGAAGAACAAGTCACAATTACAGTTTTATATATTACAAAAAGGTAAGATATTGTTCTACTTCAACTACCGTATAATATTTAAACAGCCTACAAATAATTCATTACATTGTCATAAAAAAAAAAAAATTGTTTAGGTATTACAATATGTAGTTTAAAATTGTCATATAATTTTAACAATGATTAATTTTACTGTTTAATGCTTTAATGGCAATGTTTATTTTTCATTACAACAACTTCATTTTCTATGGTGTATAAGTGAGCCTTGCATCCTTTAGAGTGCTGAGAACACCTCCACATAACTTTGAATCCAGTAGAGCGGAAGTATTTGTTGTATCGATAACCATTTAATAAAAGTGCTGGTTTTCCGAAACGAGAGGTGGTGAAGATTGGTTCTAAAAGAGAAAGAAAAACTCCATCAGCAACTCAACTTTGTTTTTATACATGAAAATTATCAAATACAATAAGAGGCTTTTGTACTTTCGCTACTCAAGTTTTAGCTCAGATTTAGTTTTTTTTTAGTTTTTTGTAGGTACAGTAAAAAAGAGAATGTAAATTATTTATAATTAAGTCATATTTTAACTGATTTTAATACATAAAATTAAAAATATTTACAGAAAGTAAGTAATACATATTTGCATATTTATAAGAATATTAAAATACGGACAGGACGGCATATTGCCCAGTTACGGGAATTAACACGTTTAATCAATGCTTATAATGATTACATTAAATAATTTATCACATTAACATCCAACAATCCAATCCAACAAATTATGGATAAGTTTAGTGAAAATGTTGATTTTTTATAACAATAACTTCGTTTTCTATAGTGTATAAGTAAGCCTTGCAGCCTCGGGAGTTTTGAGAACACCTCCACAGATCTTTGAGTCCAGTGGACCGCACATATTTGTTGTACCGATACCCATTTAATAAAAGTACAGGATTTCCGTAACGAGAGGTTGTGAAAATAGGTCCTGAAAGTAAAATACTTACACAATCAAATCGAATCCATTTTATCAGTTCAATATTATACTTGAATTTGATTAATAATACATGAAAATTATTTTTTAATAATTTATTCATTGCACATAAAGAAAAACTATTAATTAATTACTTAATAGTTAGTTTGGAGCAGACGAACATAAAATTAAATTCGGGCCTTTCTGCGGGATAGGTTCCGCTAGTGTTAGCGCTCAGAATCATCCTGGGGTCATCACAAACACATGTGGGAAAATACAACTATACATATAGTAGTAACTATAAGTAGTAACTGTATAGTAGGTTAGTTTGATATTTGTTACCAGGTCGGGTTTTAGTTTGTATTGTCAGTAGTGTTCAATAATACTTCTTTCGCTCGTATAATTTTAAGTGTGATCTAGTTTTAGTTCCGTAGTAATTTCATAAACATAAGGTATTGGACCAAGAGCCTGTGATGGCCAGACCTTCCTTTAATTCACAAGCGTGAAAATTCTTTCATGTGTATGTCTAAAGCGCTCTACACACCAAAGCCGGCGGCCCGCCGGCACAGCCCGGCGGCCCAACCCGCCGGCCTTATTTTGTACAAAGGTTGTTATCTCCCAAAGGAACCGCGATCCAGGTTTCATGTTTGGGGGTTAAGCGCTCTACACACCGCCCGCCGGCACAGCCCGGCGGCCCAACCCGCCGGCCTTATTTTTTACAATCATGCCGGCGGCCTGACCCGCCGGGCTGTGCCGGCGGGTCAGGCCGCCGGCATCCCTCTCCACTCACTCAGTCAGTTGCCCGCCGGCTTTCATAGAGTAGTGACGTATTTGGCAATAAAGAATGTTACCTAATTTTGATTATTAGCACTCCATATTCTATGTCTAATATAAAAAATACGCGTGAAAGAATTACTTCGATACATCAATTAGTTTCCGATTTAGAAGTAAAACAAGTTGTAACCGTACGATGACGATAACACATAGGCTACTTTTAATCCTATGAAAATGTACAGTTCTTGAGGAAAACGGGGCCGAAGACTGGAGGAAGCTAGTTTGCAATAAATCAATATATTGTTCATTTAAATTTACTAAGAAGCTAGTTTGCCATAAATCAATGTATTGTTCATTTAAATTTACTAAGAAGAGCGGTACCTACCTATATATAAATAAATACTTACGTACCTACCAATAGCAACAAAACTTTAATACATATTTAATGTCTTTAACGTCAAAGTTTAATGGTAGGTACTTCTACTATTTGAGTTATCTTCATCCATTTTATCAATCGAATAATATTTAAGTACTACTATTTAAACTATTAATTTAATACGCGGACGAAAACACATCAAAATACTGCGCAAGCTGTTGCACTACTACTATAATCTGCTGGCGATACTAAGCGGGCCGTAGGCCGCGCGAAGTTGTGGTATTACGTCACAAGCGCTCACGTGACTGTTAGCGAGACTCGATATTTTTCGAAACTTTGAATGCCTATAAAATCAAAACTACTAGGTACTTTTTAACTAAACAAAAACTAGTATATTTGTATACATACAGGCTTTAATGATACAACATTTCAAGCGATTTGGCATACCTAGTAACATTCTTCATTACTAGAACACCACATGCCGGGGCTGTCGTGCCGCCGGCATTGCCGCCGGCAAAGTCGTGCGGCTTGGACATTCTGAAGCCGGCGGGCTAACCCGCCGGCATTAAGCCGGCGGGCTGTGCCGGCGGGCCGCCGGCTTTGGTGTGTAGAGGCCATTATTCTTACCTATGTTAGACATACACATGAAAGAATTTTCACGCTTGTGAATTAAAGGAAGGTCTGGCCATCACGGGCTCTTAGGTTATATTTTAGTGACAATGTAGTTCGTTTATTTGAATAACTTGGTTTTCTACTGTGTATACGACGGCCTTGCACCCTTGTGATTTTTTAGAACACCTCCACTTAGTCTTGAGCCCAGTAGACCGGACGTATTTGTTGTACCGATAACCGGCCAATAAAAGTACCGGTTTGCCGAAACGAGAAGTGGTGAAAATAGCTCCTGAAACAAACATTTCTATGAATTATTATCATTCTCATGACGAAACTCAGAAGAATGGCCAGACGAAATAAAGGGTGTCCCAAAAAGGACGCAAGATTTGAAATTGATGAAAAACACATTTTTTTTTTCGTTATAATATATTTGTACATAAAATCTTAAAATACATAAAATAGGGTTATTTGTGGAATAACACGTCAAGCAAATACCCTTCTAGACTTTGCTGGCACATACAGACTCTACATACTCTTTTGTTCAAATTTTCTATGACCATTTTGCATAGATGCGGCTGAATTTCTCCAATGCAGCGTCGAATTTCCACTTTTAAAGCATGAGTGGTTGCGGGCTTATTGGCATAGACTTTAGACCTTCAAATAACCCCATAAGAAGAAGTCTAAAGGCGTTAAATCGCAAGAATTAGGGGGCCAATTCTGATCACCAAATCGAGAGATCACACGACTAGGAAATGTTTCATGAAGTAATTGCATCGTTTCTCTGTCTGTGTGGCAAGTGGCCCCGTTTTGTTGAAACCACATTGCTTCCACATCAATATCCTCTAATTCGGCTAGAAAAAACTTTGTTATCATGTCGCGATATCGAGCTCCGAACCGTACCCGCCAAACTTTCATTACTTTTAAAATATTGTTCAATAATAAAAACGCGTTGATCTTTCATATAACCCGCCATTTTTACAAACCCTAAACATTCAGCCGTCGAATAGTTTATTTTTTAGGGTTGCCAGCACTAAAATACAAAAATGACGGCAAATTGAAATCTTGCGTTCTTTTTGGGACACCCGTTATAAAAAAAACGTTTAAGACATTGTTTAATTTATAAAAATAAAAAAATCTTGTAAAACAAGAATCTTAATAACCTGTTGCTTTAATGATTATGAGTTTTAGCTTGTACAATTATGTTAATCTCTAATAGAAATAATTTGCCCATTGAAGGTGTACACAACTACCTGCATCCCCTAGTCTTCATGGAACATCGCCAGCCGGTTTTACTGATGTTGGCATTCCCGTGGTGTCATTGGTTGTACCGGTGACCATTAAGTAAGATCACAGGATTTGTAAAAAAAGTCGTAGTGAAAATTGGTCAAACAAAAAAAACCTATATTATTAATAAATTAATAATAAACCATCAACTGGTTTATTTTCCTTTCCTCCTATTTTTATCCTCGGTCAATATCAGGGACTTATCTTAAGTGTTTTTTGTAATACTTGTAAATATGGCCAACAACAGGCAAAAATCACTCAAAATATTTGGTTATATAATTCACAAGAAAAACAGTCAGTGTGGCAGTAAGTCCCTTATTTTATTCATAGCACTTATTTAATGGTTATGTTCTTTGACAAACTTATAAATTCGATTGTCTACAGAAAACAATCTAGCCTTACATCTAGGATATTTGCTGCAAACCCATCTGCCTTTGGGTCCAGTATCTGATCCATCTGTATTATATCGATAACCTGATAATATCAACACGCGTTTACCAAATCGAGAGTAGGTGAACTCCGGTACCATCTCTGAAACATACAATATCAGTATTTTATATATCCGCCCTTTGCCGTCAGCACGATCATTCTACATATTTACACTAAAAACCCTTAGTTGAAATGACGAAACATGCAGTTATTTTATTTAAAAATCTTATAACTACAGGTATCACATAACAGAAATAAGTTTTACTTTTTTGGTTCAGCCCTGTAACTTCAATTTTCAAGGCATTTTTCAAAGGCCCATATTTTTAAATTGTATCTAAATTGATTTTTTTTGGCTTGTACTGATTTGTTTATCTCGTAAACCTGTTCCGGACTATTTACGTGACCATTACGCTTATTGTCGTACAGCATTTTTTGATATGGTCTAACTAAATTATTTTTAATACAAAATACCGAATTAATGAGATTAATTGTGTTCGATGGATTTTGATCAAAAATTATCTAAACAGGACAGAACCAATAATTATAATTTATTTGGTTAGTTCAGAATACCATGTTATCCCAAAAAAGACGCTGGTAACTGTGAAAAACCCAACGCAGTAACCAAATCATAATTTTAACTGAAGTTTACCTTTTATATACCGTAACGTATAAAAGGTTAATAATACATTCCGTTTATTCTAAAATACCACGATACTTTTATAGTGAAGTATCAATGGTTGTGTGGCGTCATCTTGATGATTTCATGGTTCAATGTGACGATGTGGGCCTTACAGGCGTTGTACCTGGTGCACATCCAGCGCACTCTGGCCTTGCCGAGGCTGCCCGACCACATGTTGAACCGATAGCGGCCCAGCAACAGCACTGGCCTTCCGAACTTCGATGTCGAGTACATGGGCACTGAAAATGTTACTAGTTCCAATATTTCTCTATTTCAATACCACAATAATTAATTGATAAAATTTTCTATGAGTTAGTAGGTACGAGTACATGTACCATATTCGTCTACTATGAGATGAACGTACGATGATCATATAGAATAATTTTCTAAAATATCCTTAATAAATACACTAAAATCGCACTTCTGTACCCAAAGAACTTAAAAATAAGAAATCATGCACACAATTGTATTAACTTTATTTATTATAGTAATATACCTACACAAAACACACCACTATACCATCTATGAAGCGTTTGTCATAAATGTAACTTTGAAAGTTACATTAGTATTATTAGTTATTATATTACATTAGTATTCTAGGGATTCAATTTATGAATGATTATGCCCGTTCTTTACGAATATGATATTATTTTCGTAAGTGCAAACAGTTGACCTGCACCCCTTATGCACCTTCGTGCAGATCCACCGAGCCTTGGGGCCCTTGCTGCCGCTGTGCTTGTTGTATCTGTGCTTCCCAATCACTACCACAGGATTTCCAAACCGAGAAATTGCAAACTCTGCACCTATAAATTAAATTGTATATTTCATCTCTGCTAGGTATATGCTTCTGATGTATGTTATCCTTGATGCAAATGAAGTATTACATCTCAGAATAATTACAACAAGAATTAACGTAAGTAAGGTGTCCTTCTAACAGATGACTCCTCTTTTAAAGAAACATAAAACATAATCAGGCAGATTAACCTACTGTGTACAATAATACTGATTTTATCTTAAGGTTTTACTTACCTCTGTAAAGTTAACACAATTTAACAATAAGGTATTCGTATTCTTCCTTATTAAAGAAATAAAGAGATCTTTAAATAATTTTCAGTTTATTATGACCACTTTATGTTAACAATATCTACTAATAAGATCCAAACACGGAACTGGTAACGGTACGTTCACACGGAGGCACGATTTCCCGAATCTTATTTTAATCGGATCTGGAAAAAACCTAATGTTGTATTCATGTGCGGTACGTTCACACGGAGACACGATTTTCTCTACCGAATCGGTTTTTTGCAGGATACGGTTTAGTGGCCTATGTATTTCAATGAAGGAGTTCACACGAGCATTCGGTTTCAAGTCACGACAAAAAACCTAATCTTGCTGAAGTTTACATCCGATTGTGCGACTACAAACCGATCCGGTTTTCAATTCTTTTTCCACCTTTTTCAAAAGATTATCAAATGTAGGTATAGTCATTCAAGGAAGTAGTTAAAAAAAATTTGTGGATCATTCCTTAACTGCTGCATTAGAGTTGTAAAGGCACCAACTGTTGATCTTCTTTGTACTATTTTAACCACAATCTTTTTCTACGACGCTGACGGCGATAATACCAGTATAGTATAGCAAAACTGTTCACGTCCATCGGTTCCAAATCAACGTGTGAGCGCGCTCTTGCGAATACCTACAACATTAGGTTTTTTCCAGATCCGATGAAAATAAGATTCGGGAAATTGTGTCTCCGTGTGAACGTACCGTTCGGTTTCAAGATCCGACAAAAAACCGAATCTTCCCCTCGTGTGAACGCATGTATTGAATGCCCTATACCACTGCATCGGATCTGGATTTTGCAGTATCAGTATATACAAACCGGATCGGTTTGTAGTCGCAAAATCGTATGTCAACTTCAGCAAGATTAGGTTTTTTGTCGTGACTTGAAACCGAATGCTCGTGTGAACTCCTTCATTGAAATACATAGGCCACTAAACCGTATCCTGCAAAAAACCGATTCGGTAGAGAAAATCGTATCTCCGTGTGAACGTACCGTAAGGTTGCAAGAATTTAGAAAGTTACAGCGATTTTTTAAGTTTAGAACATAGATCATCTAAAAGTTTAGTTTAGTTAAATTAGTTTTTCATCTTATTTCATTTGTAATCTTAAACATAAATAAGTATCTAATAACATATTTTTTACTTTTACAATTGGAAAATATCTCTGATAATTTAAGAGTTAGTTGATAATAACTTTTCATTTTAATGATTATGATTATTCTTAACATGTAAAATTTTGTTGTTATATGTAATAAGCACAGATTTACACCCATTGTTGACTCCAGTACAACGCCATCTAATTTTAATACCGTCATTGTCGATGCCTTTAGTGGTCCTGTTGTATCTGTATTTGCCTAAAATTATGCCAAGTTTTCCGGTACGAGTCGTAACGAAGTTTAATTCAACACCTGCAAAAAAGTAAGAAGAATGTATTAAAATATTTTCGAGAAGAGACAAAAGATTTAATATTAACATGAACCTTGTGCTACGTTATTAGATAGTTCTAAGGCGGAAATCGAACACTCGCGTCGTTATAAATAATAGCGACAAATAAATTGTATTAAACGTTACAATTTATTTGTCGCTATTATTTACGCTGAAAACATGTTAAGGTTACCTCAATATTTTAACTTCATAACTTTCTGTACTTATTTTTCCTTCAAATTCGATACCTTGCCTTAAGGCTTAATTTTTTTTTATTGTAAGTTTAACATTTATAATCATCATGTGGTGCATACTTTGTAGTCCTTAACATAACATTTACAATAATTGATTGGTAGTTACTTATTAAAACACGTTTTTTGCGTCTTACCCGTGTATCTATTTGTGTATGAGCTTTTTTTAAGGCCGTTACGAATATCTTGCTACTTTTATTATTATAAACCAAAGTTGAACATACATATACTTTTTGGACTTTTTGTTTGACATTGTTCTCTTGTTAAACCTCCTTGGTTACGACGCATGAGACTCCTCTTTCTTGATCTTATCTTTATCTTATTCTTATCTGACTTTGACATGAGACAAATCTTTCTGTGAAGTATAAAACGAAATGTTAAAGTCTCTAGTAAAGATCCGATAAAACATCACATAGTTCACGTAATCAAAGTCTTTTTTCTTGCAATCTTCAACATAATCGTGGTGTAGATCTTTTATATTTTTGCTTCCGTCTATGTAAAGTCTCTGTGAATTAGCTCGAATGCAGTGTGATTTAAATTTAGGAATTGAGTTGATGAAATCCTTCACACCATTTATGAGACTTTCATCAGTTTTGGGGTGATGACCATGACACCCACGATTGTCTTTCATTAATGAAATGTTAGTTTCCTTGTTTTTCTTAGATAATGCAGTTGTTATCGGGCGATTATTAATAGCCAAAGTATTTTTGAAAAACAATTTGCAAACCCTAATTTTTTCACCTTTTTCTGAGCATAAATAAAATGCATTATTGTTGGTCCGCTTCGGTTCTACTACTTTTCCTTTAGAATCCAGTTTGATGTAACGATCTTTTCGAACTACGTCTTCAATAGAAGAAGCAATGAAACTCCATTGCTTTTCAATGTTTTGCAAATTCCAATAATCGGCAAATATTTTACGTCTTTGATCGTTAGAAAAGTTTTCTCGGCATTTAAAAGCACATTCTTCTTTACAAAGTTGTCCTAGCTTACGTTCAGGAACGACCTGTTTTGATGTGTTTGATTGGTATGACTTCCCACAGTTTCTCAATTTTTTTGCAAAATTTTTTTGCCATTGGTCAACATTTCTTGGTCTTGTCTTTTTTTTCTTATTAGGAGTTGGATCATCATTGGTATTTGTTACTAAGACTCCAGAAGTTGATGTTGCTATGTTTTCTATTTCTTGGGTTGTAGCTAATTGGTTTGGAAGTATAATATCAATTGTATTCGTCAGTTGATCATCATTCCCTGTAAGTTCATTTTGTTGTCTTAAAATTATTTCTGTGTCTACATGCATATCAGTCTTGTTAGCAGGTGCATTTACTTCTTCAAAAAGATTCCCGATATCTCTAATGAATATCGATCTATTTATCTGGTAATCGGTGTCTCTCACTGAATCGTCGGAATCTATAACAATGAAAAATATATTATTGGCTACTCTTGAAAGCAATTTATAAAAAAATTAGTAGTAAAAATACTAAGCAGTAGAGTCGCGACGAGGCACATTAGCGTTCTGACTTTTATCTTCATTGAAAATATTTTTTGCTTCTTGCGGTTCTTGTCCTAAAACATAACTAAACTATACCTATAACCATTTTGTTATTAAAATAAAGGTTTATTACCGAGCTGAACATTTTGCGAGGCAAGTTCAAAATACTTTTAGATCGCGATTCCATCTGGAAGAATAAGGCAATAATAGCTTATTGCTGTAGCTCTTTTAGTGCGACATCTTGATATCTAGAGGGATACGAGATAATTAAGCAAGCTCGGTCTTTCATTCATAGCTCAGCCATTTTTGACCTTGGAAATTACCCGTTTTAATAGCGCGAAACAGGGCGCTTTGTTTTAGCTAATCGTTTTAATACGTGACGTGTTGACTATAACACGTTTTTGTTGCAAAGAGGCGACATTATGCCCTAAGGTTTTACTTATTGGTTACGATGATTTACCTTAACGTGTTGTATGCATTTATTACTTAAAAGTGTAGATTCATGTGTGGTTTTCAAACTAAAAAAAGAAACTGAAAAAAAGCGACATTATGTTATTATTGATTTATTATTTAAGTATAATTCATAACAGTCCCACAGCCTAGTCGCACAATCGTTAACCTATTACTATTTACTCGGCACATTTAAAATATTTCATTGTCATCTTTGTCAAACATTAAATACACATGCAACATTTTTTTTATGATGATAGACCCTCGCTTGACCACAATCTCACCTGATGGAAAGTGTCGATGTGGCCGAAGATGGATCGCAAGGGTCTAGATCTAGAAGGTACCTCAGGCTTGTCTTGAAGAGACCATTGCAAGTTTTATTTATTTTCATCGAATATAATTTCATCAATTATGTTTGTCAATACGCCACGACATTGAATATTATTTAATTTTTCGTTCTAATCTTATCAATACACTGTTATACTGAATATATTGTCAATGATTATGTTCCAGCCTCATATGTAGAATGTCGTTGTTGAAGGTGTTTATGATGGACTTGCAGCCGAATCTGGCTCGTGTGCAGCTCCAGCGCGCCTTCGGGCCCTTGCTGGCACTCCACTTGTTGTACCGGTACTTACCAATCAAGATCACAGGATTGCCGTACCGCGACTTACTAAATTCTGGTACTAGAAATAAATATATTTGATCAGTTAACTAGTATATTTGTAATTTTGATAAGATAACCAATATAAGCTCAGGAGTGGTGGAGATAAATGTTGCTTCGTAGAATGTCCTGCAATATTTACTACAAAAGAAAACAGTATGGTAGGTACAGTCGGTCATGAAAGTGGTCTACCAGTTTTGACAAAAGTTTATGTGCGAGGTAATGATCGATATGGTTGACTTTTCTAACATAATTTATCTGGCGTACTAACTAATCTCAACCACACCAAGGTGGTAGACCACATATTTGCTGACTGTACTACACAAAGCGTACAAGAAAAAACCTCGAATATGGGATGCTGTCATGACAGAAGAGTAAATAACTCCTAAAGTGATATATTTAAATAAACCTAACACATCAAAGCTTTTTACAATACAACCTAATTATAGTCCAGTCATTTTAACTTAAATTATGTATTAAACACGAAGAAAACCGATCCTAATTATTTTTTCAGTGATTGTGATCATTTTTCACTGCGATAATACTATTTTCGTAAGTGTGGACTGTCGACTTGCATCCTTTATGCACTTTGGTGCAAATCCACCGAGCCCTGGGTCCCTTGCTCCCGATCCATTTGTTATATCTGTTGTTGCCAATCATTATCACTGGATTTCCAAACCGAGACTGTGTAAATAATGCTCCTATAAAGTCACATTTAAAGTTTAGATACCTGTTTTTCATTTTATTGCTAACTAAAATACGTTTAGGTAAGCTAGAACATAATAGTGTAGCTTAAAAATAATTTAAAATTAATAATTATATTTTTATAGTAATTACATTACCTCATATATGATTTTACAACATAAACTATATTTTTCATTACAAAATATTTTTATTCAATCACACACTACTTAATATCATAATGGCATTGGAACTAAAATTACCTAGTGCTAAATAATATCTTATATTAATATTACCTATAATAAATATTTTTATTGAGTAATAGATACTTTATGCTTATTTAAGATTATAAACATTTAAATTATTTTTACTCCTTAGAATTTATAGCAGACTAGACTTTATACCAAACATTAAAATAAAAATTGTCACAACTTAGTATGTAACAAATATGTGTAATGAATAGTAATGAGATTGTTACTTATTGAACAATTTTTATACATAAATAGAATACTGGTAGGTATGTTAGGTACGGAAAGTCTTTTGTAGACTGGCAAACCTCAAAACATGGCGCTTGAAACAGTGACGAAATATCGGGAAACTCAAAAACAGAGTAGGTCCCATTTGTTCCATGGAACATGACGTCACGGAACAATTTGAGAAAATATCAAAAACATTTAAATCATGGTACGTTACTCGTTTCATGAACAATATTGTTAAAAACCATGATATATTAAAAAGCTACATCTTTTAATTTTAAGTCATAAAAAATATCCCAGAGAATCCAAGTGACAGTCAACAGTGAATATGCTCGTTCTTAGTTTTCAGCACGATATTGTTGTAAGTGACGATGAAAGCGCGGCAGCCCTGCTGGTTCTTGACGCAGGTCCAGCGCATCTGCGGGCCCTTGCTCCCGCTCCACCGGTTGTACCGGTAGCGGCCGACCACGATCACAGGGTTGCCGTAGCGAGTCGTCTCGAACCGCAACTGTTGGTTTACCTCTAAAATTCATTAATTTTTTTTAGTTGGAGATACTAATTTTATTATTAGTTTTGGACACCATATTAAAATCTATTTTTGTTTACAATAATAAGGCTAAAAAATTACCTATTAACTTGCTGAGCATGGAGTTCCTAATTGCTCTACTATTTATTTGCTGAATAAAGTATTTTAATTGTTCTAATCGTAATATATACAATTTTATTTAATGTAGCATTTTTAACGATCTAACGAACTTATATGCTTCCATTTCTATAACGTAAATAAAAAACAAATATTAAATAAAATATATTCCTATGAGTTATATTCTTGATATGATTAAGATAAAAGTATATGTACACTTACAAAATATTCATCACATGTAGGTAACAAACTAGTTATTTGTTTACAACCATACCATAACCAATTTCTGTCGTACCAAGCTTAAAATTAAATCATTTTTTTTATTCAAGTTTGGTACGAAAATTTGAATGTACCTAGTGGTTATTTTTTCCCGAATGAAATAGCATTTTCCGCCCAACATTTTAAAAGGTTTAGGCTGCCCGTTCTCTGTCAGACTGAAGGAAACTTTTAACATAAGCCCAGATACTTGATACATTATTAGTAATGGTACATTAGTGATTATGGTAATTGAGCACCTTAATGATTCTGCCGCTCATGGTTACAACTGTAGAGCGACATGCGGTATTTTTCTTTGTGCAAATCCAGCGTAATTTAGGGTACCGTGAGCCAGAATGCAGATTGTGCCTGTACCCATCCAGGTAAAGACATTTTGAACCATTTGGCATGGAGTATATTTCAGCTTCTGTAATTCGAGATAACTTATAAAATTCTTTTTATAGACTCGTATTTGATAATAGACACCGTATTAGTCGTGAGTTAACATTTTAGTTAAGAAATGTTGATTCAAACATTTTCTAATCGTCCTGAATACTGATGCACGATTTAAAATATCATAAAGTCCTGAATACTTATGCACGATTTAAAATATCATAAAGTAGACGTAACTACGGAAATAAAATAAAAATTCAAATGGCATTAATAGAATCTTAAAGAAATTTTAAATTAAATTCCCTAAACAAATAAACTAAACTTTTTGTTTCAAACAAAACGCAATTAATGACTTCAAAACCATATTAATACAAATTATAAACAAAGATAAAATCATGTGAAAAGATTGTTTTTCTCTCTAGAAATCAGGTATTCTCTGTTTAACGTGGAAACCTAACGCTTGGAGCTTGTCGACAGTTATTGAATAATGTTATTGAATTACGAAGTCAACTTTCATTTAAGCTTTAGCTAAAAAGAACCTGTATCCGTAATATTTTGTGAAGGAAATAATTCTGCCAAATTATTATTAGTTAACATTCCGTTTTAATTTATAAAGGCTGGTTTTAATACTACTGAAATCTGGAATTCTGCTTCTTACTTCATCGCCCATCAGCTCCAGCTTGGCCACAGTGTCCCGGTACGCATCAGCAACTGGCGTGTCATTATCTCTCACCCTCGCTTTGCATTTATCTAATTCCTTAAATATTAAATTGCCCACAACGTCACGTTCGCAATTATGCTCGTTTTCTTTGAGAATAGTTTTGTAAGAGTTGGTTATTAGAGTCGCATTGCAAGCAAGCCTCTTCGCACAACGCCAAATTAAGGTAGTCCTATTTTCCCGCTTACAGTGGTATCTATACCCGTTTCTGAGAAGAACCAGTTTTCCCCGTGATGACTTACAAAAGTATAAATCATTATCTTCAGGATCATTATAGTCGTCTGAAATATTTAAATACATTTTAAATCTTATCTAAATATGTCAATCTAGTTGAATAGTTTAAGTACCCTATTCGAAATAAATAAATAATAAATACATGTTGTTGGACAATTCACACAGCAACATCTAGCCCCGTGATACGCTCTAAGCTTTTGTTACGGGTGCAAGATTTCTGATATACTTAATAGATTATACATACATAGATAGATATTTTAAATAAAATGGCTTGGTTAACGATTTCCTTTATTGATCAGTAATATTGCTACAGACAAAAATTACTACAATAAGGAAAGCACTTATAACTAATGCTCGTATAAACTAAAGTGGATAATGATAAAAATATTCTTAAATGTAAACATTGATACAAAACATAATAAACTTGACATAATTTTATTATATTATAAATAGATATTGCTGGACAATTTACATAGCAAATACAAAAATGTACATGCTAAACATATTGATTTATTAAGAGGCAAAGATACACAGTAGTTTTAGGAATTTAATAAAATCGTTAAGTATAATATTTATGTTATGGAATAAAATATGTATTTAAAACATTCAATAAATGCATTTTTCGTTCAAAATCACAATATAAGTACTTGAACCTACAGCTAAACTTAACTTGATTTTTTTACGATTTTATTCTGAGTTAAAAAGTAAATTTTAATACAGGTATTATATTAATTTACGTCATACATCAAGTAATTTAGGTTCACATTCAATTTGTTACATAATATAATTAAGAGTAGGTATCATTGCACTTAATACTACCTTATCATACTGTTATAAAGTTATATATCATATTCTATAAATGCTGCTACACTATAAAATGCTTTGTCTAACAAACAACAATAACGAATGAAGATGTCAATAAGCTTCAAGGGTGGTCTACGGTACAGTCACTGAGACACATGAAGTAACTTACTTTTACTTTATAAAAAAGTAGGTAGCATAGAATAATAAAATTTTAAAACAATTAATTAAATAAACGAATCACACAAAATTTAAAACATTTAATTTGGAAAATGTCGTTTTGGGGTCTTGTGTCTCTTTAATTCAGCAGACGACATGCCAAACGGAACCAACGTTATTAAAGAATAATTTATATAAATATAATTCCTACAAGCTAAAATACTAAACAATAACTACAACCAAAAAAGCTATTAAAAGCCTTTACTCATAATAAAATAATTGTATAACAAAGATATGCTAGAATATAAGGATAGAATTAAAACAACAAAGCACCGAGGTTTATACTGCTTTTAAACTGAATCTAGATTTCTGATCAAAAGGCCTAATAAGAGACTTTATAAATCCGACTACAAATACTGATATATTATCTTCCAGCACGAAGATAATATAAAAATATGGTACTAATGTATCTTTAAATTCTAACATAAGCAGTATTTAATCTATCTAACGATTTAACTATAATTTAACGAAATATCATGACGGATTTTTTAATATAAATTATTGATGTAAATACATAATGTATAATTCCTACTAGCTAAAATACTAAACAAAACTTACAACCAAAAAAGCTATTATATTATAAGCCTTTATGGCCAAAACATATAACCTCGTTGTGACGCCGCGTCGCTTAAATCGCCGGTTTGCGTATTGCGTTGTGGCGATTGCGACGCCTCGCGAAAAAGAGTATTTTACAGTCGTATGGAAGGGTAGCCAATTGATTTTACGTTAGACGTGTCTCTGCCATGACAATCGTGAGAAACTTATTTCTTATTTGTTTTAAAAAGGGATTACTCCACGAATTACTCTAACTAAATAATTGTCAACAAGTATGACATCATAACGCTGAAACTAGCGTCACGCTGCGATGCCGCTAAAATCGGCAGTGCCGGTACTTCCGATTCTCGCGGCGCGGTGTCGCAACGTGGTTATGTGTTTCGGCCCTTACTTATAATACAAAAATGCTATACCGAAGATAATGCAATATATATGTATAATCGAAGTGCTCTTACCTAAAAATTTTAACCAATTTCTCATTTAAGGCGAGGCTCAAGAGAGATGATTTAATATAACTTCTGGAAAACGCTGAAGTCGTTACAACATTATGCAGAGGAAAGAACTAAGTACGATACCACAAATATAACCTCGGTTAAAATTCATGATAAAGTGTTTACCAAAAGTATTATTACGAATCAAAATGTTATAATTTAGGTATAAATAGAAAACACGTAACATGTGCTCGTAGAATAAATACACCTATCTACCTATTTATCTGTAGTATCATCTATATCATGAACCGATCCTCTTACCTCCTGAATCACGAGCGAACCATCACCGAAGTGCCCATAATGAGGCACATTGGGCATATGGGACATATGGGGATAATTAGGCATATGAGGCATTCCAGGCATTCCAGGCCAGAATGTATAAGCAGATTGCTTCTTTACCTTCTGTTTTAATTGGTAAAGAGTGTTTTTAATTCTGGTTAACTCTGGTTTTTTGCCATCTACATCGATCCCCATGTCTCGCAACTTGTCAACAGTGAACTTGTACGTATCCGCAACGGGGGCGTTGTCATCTCTTATTTTCATCTTGCATATGTCAAACTCTTTGAATATCATGTTGCCAATGACGTCCGGTTCACATTTATGTTCGTCTTCTCTGAGTATTGCGTTGAAATTTGTGGTTTCGATGCGCGCGTTGCAGACAGGTCTCCTCGCACAGCGCCAACGAGTAACGCCTTTCTTGTTACGTTCCTTTAAGTAATACTTATAGCCTTTTCTGAGAAGAACCGATTTCACCGACATACAGAAGTACAAATCCTCCTGCTGACTGTCCATTTGTGTAGAAACATTCGGGTATGAGATATCCACGCTTACAGGAACGGGAGTCATATCTGAAATAAACTAACAACATGTAGTAATGTTCTATAAATAATCTGGTATTTAAAAAAACTAACTGCGAAATAGGATTTATAGATAAAAGAATATTTGTCTTACGTTTAAGTTAGATATAAAAAAAACATTGGAAAATATCATATCGACAAAATCCTTTATTCAAATTAATTAATAAATTTTAGAGTTCGACTAGAAGATTCAATTCGTGTAACTGCATTGTTTAATTTTTCGGTAAGCATTTAAATTACTAGTATATCAGTAAGGTATAGGTTTTAAACTAATAAGACAAAATAGCTGAGCAGATTTATTCAAAATAATATCTACTTAAATACACAAAGTAAACAGTCAGTACTGGACCGTACTTATCTACTAAAGGCACTTGAGTAAGGTGGCAAACCTTAAATTTATAATTAACCAAAAAGGAACAATTCACAGTTCATCTTATTAATCTAAAAATAGGCAAAATGCGCGATTTTAAATCGCGTCTTTGGAGATATTGTAATGGTTCACATTACTATCACGAACATGCTATTACATCACAATATAAGAACATTCTTTAAACTACAAACGAAAATTCAACCTTATATTAATCTACTATAACAACTCACCTAGAGTAAGGAAGACACAAAAATAAACACAGGACAAGACAAATGTTAGTTTTTGACTAACTCGATCATGATATAGTGAGTAATGGATCGCTTCACAATCGCGTTCGCTAAGCCGTTCACGTAACACGCGGCAAGGTATGCCGCGTTTCTTGCCGCTGACTTCGAAACAGGAGCCTTAAAACTAAACAAACAACTAATAGGAAAAGCTTTTGAGCTTGAAGCTGAAGGTAGGTCTCATTCATCGTTCATCATTCATTTTGTGGCAACAAAAGTTAACGACCAGCTCCATGCGATGACTTTTTAATTATGCGTTTCTTTTGCTTTGATTGCTTTATGCGTTTATTAGGTTTATTGGGTGTAATATGAGCGTGTTCCCCACTAGTCTTAGTAATAACGTCAAATTCTGTAAAAATTGTGGCCTTACAGGTCTTAAAGCCACATAACCATATGCGTGTCTTTTTGCGTTTGTTGGTGCGTTGAAAATAAAATGTATTGCCTTCTACATTGATACTCGGCCGGCCTCTACGAGTTAAGCCAAACACCGGACCTGAAATGCCACCGTAACCAAAATCATGCAGTTAGGCAAACTATAAAATAATTGAAAAATAAAACTAAAACGAAATATGCATCTACAAGGAATTAATATGGATCGAGTTAGACAATCGTTTTTTTTTTCTACTGAGGAGTCTTGGATAAGGGAGGCATTAATACAAGTAGGTAAAGTCAAGGCTAAAAATATATTTATCCCGAAAATATAGAAATATATTCTTTTAAAATGTTCATAACGTCACAAAACATAAGCTTACTACAAACTTTAACTTACCACGGGGCTAGAAGTTACTGTAATAAATTGTCAAAAAAAATTTAAAAACTCTTAACTGAACAAGTTAACTTCAAATTTGCATTATAATTTATAAGGTAAGCACAAAAAAAGGTACAAGCTTGTATCGCAACGATAAAAAATTGAAAAACCTTAATTTTCTATGGGTAACTAAATAAGTAACATTATTATTAATTCATATAAAAATGTAACGAATAAAATAATAAAAAGTAACTTCATAATTCTAAATAAACCTACTTATGCATATAACAAACACCAAGCTAAGTAATAGAGTCCAACACGATTTATGAAGTTATGGTAACATAGTAAGTGAATTATTGTTATTATCAAATTAGCACGTTGGAATTATTGTTTCATACATTGTGGTCAATAAGGGATGAATTATATTAGACCGGGCCGGGGCCGGGGCCGGGGCGTGCCGTGACTGTGGCCAGTTTCTATTACACCGGCCCGGACGGGACACGGATCATACACGGTGTAATATAAACTGGTTCATATAAAATCAGTGATTATGTTCACGCATAGTCCGTACAATAACGTCGTCGATAGTGACCAGAGCGGCTTTACAACCGACGTTCCTCTGGTTGCAGCGCCAAATTTGCCGCCGGCTGCCCAACTTCTTACCGCTCTCCATGAACCGGTACTCGCCCAGCTGTATCACCGGGTTTCCTTTCCGGGTCTGACTGAATACCGGCACTACAGGGTTGTCATCTGAAACTGCTAGTAATGTACTAATGGAAATAATAGTTTCATTTTCAATGTTTTTTATGATACAATACCTCACAACTCTCCGTTTTGTAATTAGTATAGAATCGCTGGGTATAAAAATTATTTCCAACCAATAAAATTTGTATCGTAAATCAAAAAATTTATTCGTTATAAATACGTTATAAATAATAATCATAACCATGTTATTAATAATATGATAGCTTTGATTTAAAAGTATGATATTTTTACACATTAGCCTATGTATTTTCATAATTATTATCTTATTACCTTAACCCATTTACTTGCTTACTTTAAAACATTCATGTTACTAGCCCATAGACAGGCTGACTGACTACTAAATATTATAATACTAGGTCAGCATGCAATATAAAACGTATTGATTCTCGTAAATATTAAAGGATATAATTTATTGCGAATTCTACAGGATTTTTATATAAATTTTGAATAATGTATTTTAATTCAGATTGCCTTGTAGGTACGGGATACACTTGGTATAACCACTTAATCTCTAAAACCTTTAATTGGTTCTATTAAAGAGACATGTGCCCGCATAATAGTTAAATTTGCTTACCACTCGTAATTAAAATAATTAATTATTTAAAATAATTATAATTGATTAAAATTAAATTTGAACAAGGACGACGACGGTGAGTGGGCTAAATGACAGGTTAAAAACTGAACGAACAATAAAATATGTAAATGGAAAGTAATCCTTACAAACACCGTTTTTGTAATTAAATAAATTAATTAGACACCTATATTTACTTTACACCTACCACACTACCTTTATTTTTGTACGTTGTATTAAACTATACTCTACTATCCTGTCGCGCGGCTTTGTCTGCATTTTTATTTTAGAGAAACGTATTTAGGTTCCTTCGGTTCCATAGCTCCTATGATTACCGAATCACATAAACAAACTCTACGCTTCGGCATATTCATATAGAAAAGCAAACCATTATAATTTGTGCTTCGTATCTAGAGTCTCAGCGGTTGTAAACCACCTGCGATGGTTTGAATGCAGGTTGTAGTAGGATACAATGCTGTTTTCTAACGTGACCACTTTAGCGGGGCATCCGACGGCGCGGCTGGAACACGTCCACCTTAAGGCCCCCTTCTGGGCCCCCAGCCGAGCGCGGTTGAACCGGTACCCATCCAATATCAGCAAAGGGTTGCCCGCTTTTGTTGTCGCGAACATAGCCCTACCTGAAATACCCCATCAAAATTGTTAGAGATAAAGCAAATTATAAAATGTACGGTACACAGAGACGTGCTTACTGTCAGTGAATGTAACCAAAGATAATTCTTACCAATAAATTGATTATTCGAAATGAAAAAACAAATTATTTAAATCATTTATCATATTACTGCATACAAACACAAACTTAAAGAACGTAGCCGTGAAGTGCTGGCCCAAGAAAGGATTTTTAAAGCAGAACACGGGCTGCAGCGTCGTTCTCTGTACTAATTAGTACAATAATTAACCCCCAACAAATCCCCAAGATAAATAATGGGTGGAATTGGAGACCGCGTCTAGTAACATGGTTGGTGGATGATGACTTATAGAACTAAACTTAATTGTTGGAATACGTAATTCATACTATTGTAATTACATGACAAACACTCAAGTCCGCGATTCACAATCTCACGAAATTATGTAATTACTTATAAAATATTCAATTTTATTACTTACTTAAATATTGTAACCTAATTTAATACAGATATTGTTCATGTACCTACTTAATGAAAATGGCTCTCTTTTTATTAATAGCTTTAACATATTCGTTTTTCACACGACACATACATACATATCTTATATTATCCTTTATATACATAGTTTTAAAGTAGAATATCTAATTCTTTGATGCTTTAGTATAATTTTATTTTTAAATTGTGTTTTTTCGTAATTTTATTCAATATTGCTTCATTATAATATGTATTTTTCCTTATTTTCGTCTTGTATTTTTGTAAGAAATTTAAGTGATTTCCGGCGCAATAATATATTTACATTCATTTTAATTAATTTTAAAAATTCTAGGTAAATTAATCCATAAATATAGAAAGTCATTCATTAAACTACCTATCACTTAATATCCTAATTTATGAAGTTTTACCATAATTTTCTCATCGGGAAATAATTCATAAAGTTAAACAATCCATAACATGATTTTTTTTCGTAAATTATACCTACTATTCATTTAAATACAACAGAAATACCATACGTATTTGTATTGGAACTTGTAAATTTCTAATTACACTTCTGTCAGTATATTATGATGAAGACTTCACCTGTTAAGTCGAAACGTAGCACTACGAACACGTGAGTAATTCCTGTTGCTTTAAATTCAGGATATGTTCAAGATCACTTCGGGAAACAGGTCTTATGATTAGAATGTGCTTCAGAGAAGGATACAATCTGGTTGTTCATGGTGTAGACCTTGGCCGCGCAGCCGTTGACCCGGCTGGTGCAGATCCAGCGCACAGGCCCCCTGGTGGGCTCGTCCAGCCGAGCCCGGTTGAAGCGGTACCCATCCAGAACCAGCACAGGGTTGCCAGCTCTCGTCTTCGCGAAGAAAGCCCTACCTGCAATCAAATTGATACATTAATACGGAAATATGGGAATAACTGATATGTATGATAATGAGTAACATATAGGATGCAAAAATTATGATTTTTTTATTTAGTTCTTATATTCATAGAGTTTACAGCAAAACTTTTTAATTATTCTCATAAAAACCATTCCTGAGATATTCTTTCAATCTTCAAGTTGTATTTATTTACTTAAAATGAAAACAAACACTTCAATTTTCGTTAAAACAACGTTCATTAAAATAAATGATCAAATTGTAGTTAGTGGTTATGAGCATTGATCTGCGTGATGAAGACATTATCCACGGTGATGATGAATGCACGGCATCCCGTCGAGTACTTGTTGCAAGTCCATCGAACCTTGGACTTCCCCCTATAGCTGACTCCTTGATTGTACCGGTGTCCGTGCAATACTAGCACAGGATTGCCAGATTTTGTCTTCTCAAAATATGCATCTATAAATATGTTATTACAGTAAAAACAAACACAATAAAGTAAAAAAATATAAGTCGCTTGAAAACTACATACATGTTTGAATTAATAAAATAAAAATCAAGGGAAATTGTGTAAATACTGTTAAAATACGTTTTATTCTTAAAATTTTCTCATTTGAAAAGTTTTATTAAAACTTTATAGCCAATCATTTATAATGTAAATAACCATTGTTAATTAGTTTATGATTTTTCATAGCATTCACGCTCATATATCAGATATTTGATCAAAAAATTAGGTACAAAAAAAGAGTATTAAGTAGATAATCAAATTAAATTTCGATCAATGGTTATGAACATTGGTCTGCGTGATGAAGACATTATCCACGGTGATGATGAATGCACGGCATCCCGTCGGGTACTTGTTGCAAGTCCACCGAACCTTGGACTTCCCCCTATAGCTGACTCCTTGATTGTACCGGTGTCCGTGCAATACTAGCACAGGATTGCCAGATTTTGTCTTCTCAAAATATGCATCTATAAATATATTATTACAGTAAAAACAAACACAATAAAGTAAAAAAAAAAATAAGTCGCTTGAAAACTACATACATGTTTGAATTAATAAAATAAAAATCAAGGGAAAATGTGTAAATACTGTTAAAATACGTTTTATTCTTAAAATTTTCTCATTTGAAAAGTTTTATTAAAACTTTATAGCCAATCATTTATAATGTAAATAACCATTGTTAATTAGTTTATGATTTTTCATAGCATTCACGCTCATATATCAGATATTTGATCAAAAAATTAGGTACAAAAAAAGAGTATTAAGTAGATAATCAAATTAAATTTCGATCAATGGTTATGAACATTGGTCTGCGTGATGAAGACATTATCCACGGTGATGATGAATGCACGGCATCCCGTCGGGTACTTGTTGCAAGTCCACCGAACCTTGGACTTCCCCCTATAGCTGACTCCTTGATTGTACCGGTGTCCGTGCAATACTAGCACAGGATTGCCAGATTTTGTCTTCTCAAAATATGCATCTATAAATATATTATTACAGTAAAAACAAACACAATAAAGTAAAAAAAAAAATAAGTCGCTTGAAAACTACATACATGTTTGAATTAATAAAATAAAAATCAAGGGAAAATGTGTAAATACTGTTAAAATACGTTTTATTCTTAAAATTTACTCGTTTGAAAAGTTTTATTCAACCTTTATAGCCAATAATTTAAAATGTAAATAACCATTGTTAATTAGTTTATGATTTTTCATAGCATTCAAGCTCATTGGTATATTTGATCGAAAAATTAGGTACAAAAAAAGAGTTAGTAGATAATCAAATTCAATTTCGATCAATGGTTATGAGCATTGGTCTGCGTGATGATGACATTATCCACGGTGATGATGAATGCTCGGCACCCTGACGGGTTTTTGTTGCAAGTCCACGAAACCTTGGACTTCCCTCTATCGCGGACTCTTTGATTGTACCGGTATCCATGTAATACTAACAAAGGGTTGCCAGATTTTGTCTTCTCAAAATATGCATCTATAAAAGTATACTTAGAGTAAAAATAAACAAACTTAAGTAAAAGTAAGCTACAAATCGAAAACTTAACACCAAAAAAAAGCTTTTTTTGCGAAATACCACCCTTTTTTTTCACACTTCTTAAATACAGTGAAAACTCTTCATACTTTTATTGAAAATAACCATGGTCGTGTGATGACGTGTCCAAGTTAATCTTTGTGATTTTACGTACAAAATCGGAATCAATTAATTAATTTTTATTTAATCAATTAAGCTTTATTTATAGTATCAATACACTAGATCAAGTATACATGTAATCCAATTCAATTGCTGTCAGTGGTTATGGGTATTGGTCTGCGTGATGACGACATTATCCACAGTGATGATACAGGCTCGGCATCCGTACGGTTTCTTGTTGCAAGTCCACCGCACTTTGGACTTTCTCTTATGGTGTACTCCTTGATTGTACCGGTAACCTTGCAATACTAACACAGAGTTGCCAGACTTCGTCGTCTCAAAATAGACATCTAAAATATGTATATACTTAGACTTATAATAAGCATGGTAAAGTTTAAAAAAATCACGCTTTATAAATATAAAAAGTATATATGTACCTAGATTAAGTAAATTTATTTATTTATAATTACAAAACGTGATCACATACAATCCTCATTATACTTGAGATTTGATAATATTGTATCACGTAAGAGTTACGAGGTCTTTACCCGTAATAACATGAGTAATAAATCTGATGATTTATTGATGGTTATGGTAAATAACATCTTTGACGACAACCTGGTCCACAGTGACGAGGGTGGCGCGACCCCCGGATGACTTCCGAGTACAAGTCCAGGTTGCTCGACAACCTAATTGCTGGTTTGAAACCAGGTTGCGCAATCTGCGGTTGTACCGGCACCCTTTCCAAATTAAAACTTGATTTCCATATTTCGTCACTTCAAAATACGGTTCTGAAATTATTAGAACAGATATTTACTTTGGAAATTAATATAAAATAAATCAGAGAGAATTTCTCAATAAGTAATATTAGGCTTCTAACTACGAGTTTACTCAAATTGAGAATAGCCATTGTCATTTAATTTAAGTTTTATTCATAGCACAAACAGCAAAATAGCAAAATCATAATTAATAATACTCATTAACACTCATAAAAAACATTAAGTACCTAATAGGTTAAACTGTAATCAGTGGTTATGAGTTTTGGTCTGCGTAATTATGACGTCATCAATGGTGATGATGCAGGCGCGGCAGCCCGACGGGTTCTTGTTGCATGTCCACCGAGCCTTGGGCTTCCCCCTATCGCAAAACCGTTGGTTGTACCGATATCCTTGCAAAACTAACACAGGGTTGCCAGATTTGGTCGTCTCAAAATATGCATCTATAAAATATAAGAAACAAATACCTACTGTAGTACTGTTGAAACTAAGATTTTTTAGCAAAATACATACTGTTTCTATTAATGAAAAAATAAAGGAGTTTATTTAATACTCCTAAAACACTTCTAACTCTTAAAAATTACTTTTATTGAGAATAGGCTCTTTCAAATACAAACAAACAACGTATTACATAATCGAAAAATAGTAATACTCTTAAAAGTAATTAGTGGTTATGAGTTTTGATCTGCGCAATGATGACGTCATCGATGGTGAGGATGCAGGCTCGACAGCCCGTTGGGTTCTTGTTGCATCTCCACCGAGCTTTGGACTTCCCCTTGTCGTAAACCCGTTGGTTGTACCGGTGCCCTTGCAAAACTAACACAGGGTTGCCAGATTTTGTCGTCTCAAAATATCCATCTATAAAAACATACCAATATCAAAAGAACATCCAGCCTTCGCGATATGTTATGATGATGGTGTCAATTATCCAAAAGAAAGTAAAATATAAACAAAACTTTTATGTGTATTTATTACTACAATATGCAACCACACTTACACAATTCTCGTTAGCATATATATTTTTTTAATTAATTCCTAAGGGATCTCATGAGAGTTGAGAAGGAGTTTGGTTAGGCTCATGTATTAATTGTTGATTATGGTAATTAACTTCTTTGACGATAACTTGGACCAACGTGCCGAGGCTGGCCCAACAACCGGGTGACTTAAATCAGTTTTTGTATGCCTCACAGGAAAATAATCATGATCAATGATTGTGCAAATTAAAATGCGAGATGATAATCTCATCGAGGGTGAGTACGTTGACGCGGCAGCCGGTGCGGCGCGCGCGCGTGCACACCCAGCGCGCCTTCGCGCCCTTGTAGCACGTGCGACGGTTGAACCGGTGTCCTTGCCACACTAGCACCTTGTTTCCACATCTTGTTAGTTCAAAATGGGCATCTACAACGAAATTTAATTATCATAATCAGGACTTCTCTCTTGACGAGAGAGATACAAATTAATAAAAAATTGTAAATAAATAGACTAGCTAAATCCCACTTTGGTGTCTGTTCGTACCTTCTTCCTTTTATCCGCAAAAAAACATATTTTTAATTAATAAAGCTTTATTAAATTTCTGAAATATCAGAATCAAAAAGTAATTAACATCAGAAATAAGCATCAGTTAACTTGAACTTGCCTTGACACACTACCGCGGTGTGATAAAATTTTTATCTAACAAAACATAAAAATATTTTACTTAAAGTAATAACTTTTTATTATTTAGTAAATATATTAACACATTTCGTTATCATTTAACATTCGCGCCCAACCCCATCAGAAATAAATTTAATGGTAACGGCAAATTATTCTAGATCATCAATAAGATCCCTAATATCTTGACGTATTCAATGCCAAATATTGACAATAGGTTAGGTCTTAACCCAACAAAGCAACATAAAACCCAAGAAACGAGCAAAGTGTTAATGTAAATGTCGGTTCAGGAACTTAATGATCTGGTTGTCGGCGGTAACGACAGTGGCTCTGCAGCCGACGCAGTACTTGACGCACGTCCAGCGCACGCGCGGGCCGCGGCACGCCGTCACGCGGTTATACCGGTACCCTGCTAGCACCATCACAGGGTTACCAGCTTTCGTCACCTCGAAGTACGGACCTGCAAACAAATGCACGAGTAGTTACTTAAATAGCCTAAGATCTTCTGGGCATATATACTATGCCCAGAAGTATGGCGTACTTACAACATTCGATTACGATAATAAACTTCAGAATGCTTCTTCCAAGTAATCTTTGGGACTAGCATGAAAAACTATTTTTTATATATGTATATGTTACGGCTAATACCCGAAGTGCGGCTACACCTAGTTCTAACCGGCTAAAACTAGGTGTAGCCACTGACTGTTGGTTAAACCTAGTATTAGCCGATTGTTTTCGGGTAAAACTAGGTCTAGCCTTCATCATGCCGGCTACAACTAGGTCCAGCCATTCCCTGTTGGATAAAACTAGGTCTATCCGATATCACTCCGGCTAGAACTAGGTCCAGACAATCCCTGTTGGATTAAACTTGTTGTTCTTATAAATAGTTTATGTTACTTTATAAAAAGTGTGATTTATAATTAAAATAACATTCTTTAAATTATTATATGTAACTACTTATTGTCTGTTGTTAAAAAATGTTCTTGATTGTTCCTATTATATTAAAAATTGCATGCTATTGGCAGAGCTATTTTAGATATTAAAAAACATCCAGTAAAAAGAAACGAAGAGAGTTTTTTTATTCTTATAAATCACATTGTAATAATTAACACAAATTATTAGGAGGGCAATTTTTAATATAATAGGAACAACCAGGAATATTTTTTTAACAACAGACAATAAGTAGTTGCATATTATAATTCAAAAAATGTTATTTTAATTATAAATCACACTTTTATAAAGTAACATAAACTATTTATTAGAATAATAACAAGTTTAATCCAATAGGGATTGTCTGGATCTAGTTCTAGCCGGAGTGATATCGGATAGACCTAGTTTTATCCAACAGGGAATGGCTGGACCTAGTTGTAGCCGGCATGATGAAGGCTAGACCTAGTTTTACCCGAAAACAATCGGCTAATACTAGGTTTAACCAACAGTCAGTGGCTACACCTAGTTTTAGCCGGTTAGAACTAGGTGTAGCCGCACTTCGGGTATTAGCCGTAACATATATATATATAAAATGTTAAGGTTTATCAAATGAAATCAAATAAATCATTTTACCGCAAAGATTTTATTCACATTTCGTATGAGTACGAGACCGCTGCAACAAACGTTGACGTATTTACCCTTAAACATTTCTAGACTCTGTCACCACTAAAGTAGAGGTAGATTTTCAAGTGTTTTAAATTTTCCATGAATTGTAGAGTAAATTCGTTTGCTCTACTTTTCATTGTGCTCATGAGTTCAATGATTATGATCGAGCTTGGCTTTTAATATGATGTCCTCCAGCGTGACCATGGAAGCGCGGCACTTGGTTCTAGTTTTCAAGGAGCACTGCCACCTGATGCGGCCGCTCGAGCTGGGAATACTGCACTGAGAGAACCTATACCCTTCCACGACCAGCATGTATGTACCACGATCTGTTTTGACTCTGGTCACTGCAATATAAAAAACTATCAGGTAAGAAACGCAATTGCATTTCAATTGAACAACATAATTTTGAGCATAAAGCACTTATTTTTTCCAAATTTTTGTGATTAAAATTTGTTTATTTTTTTTAATAATAACTTTAGGCGCTAAGATGATTTATAATATTCTTAGAAAAAGGTAAAGATTCAATAATACCTTGTTTAAATAACACTGATGACAATCGTTTTTAATTTTCGAACAGACAATAAATCTCAAATGTAAAAAATAACAATAATAATATTAGGTTCAACTGTTGAGCAGCTGACAAACTTTGCACAAAGCCACAATATGCTCCAAACAGACGAAAGTCCCACATCGACAGCAAGAAAATCTCGTTTTTCGATTTTTCCGGCTCCCACATTCAGCACACCGACCCTTCAAAGGGGTCTTTATCACAAGTTCCTCGTCCTTTTCTAGTTTTAATACCGCTCTCCTCTTTAAAAGAAAAGCTAAAACAATATGAACACGTTCAGCGATTCGTATTTTAACAGTATGACTACGACTTGGTACATTGTTTCAGAGGCTAGAGTTAATCCAATTACAAATCTAGACGATTATGTAAATTTAGGTAATAAATTTAAAGCAATCTGTAAAATTATTCATATAAAATTTCTAAGTACAGAAACAATGAAAGTAAATATTTAAGAAATATCTAGACAATGTTGGATGTAACTTTAAATAATACAAAGAATACTAAACAAAATCTTTAATTTAGTTCAGAAACTTGTACATGGTATGAAGGTACATGATTCAACACTTTAAATGTTGAATCTTTAGTTTACGAGAATCTCGATCAAAATACTCTTTCGTACAATAAATAAAAATATGTTTAAAAATATTTATTTACATCTGTCATCAAAATGGAAAACACACATTCAACATTGAAATGCAATAATATAAATAGATGTATATAATATTATCGATATGAAATCACACAAACGAAATTTTACACGCAAATATTAATTATTTCAATAATTAATAAATACCGCCTTACTAAAGTGGTGTATAGCTAATAATAAATACCAAAATTTTGCACGATTAGTAGGATCAATTTACGCAAAATTACTTTATACATTAATAACTGATTATCGCTCATTCCTTCAAAAACCCAAACATTCTACCAACAGGAATATAACACTGACACATAATATGAGCGAGCTCTGTGATCCTGTCATAATCAGGATCAGTTTTACACATAAAGAGTTTATTTACATTTATCGTACACTTTCTATTTCTATGTTTAAGATAAAGATACTAACAGATCTGTGATCAGGATCCGCAAAAAGATCATGAGGTTACACAAAATGAGTTTATTTACACGTATCGTACACTTTCTATTTCTATGTGTAAGATAAAGATACCAACAGGCGTTATATCAATACTCATGGTTATGTCTAAGATTGGCTCGAATGACATTGGTGTGGTAAGTCTCAGTGATCAGGAATGCGGAGCACTTGGTGCGAGAGCGCGTGGTGCACTGCCACCGCGTGCGGCCTCGCTTCTCATACAGCCGCCCGAAACGGAACGACTGGCACATCAACATCTGAGTTCCACGGCTTGAAGTGAACCATTCCACTGAAATAAAACATTTTATCGACTGTATTTCTGCAAGATGACAATAATTTGATTATTATAGACGTACAGCAATGTAACCGTAACATACGTTAGCGACTGTGAAAGTTAAAATCAGTCCTGCAAAGTTATCTTTATTTAACTGGAACATTAAGTTTATCTGCTACCAAATACCTCTATAAACTGCTTTAAAAACAGACTCGACCACTATAAACTACAGATGACAAGAAATAAACAATGAACCTTCCAACACTGTGACATAGACACATCAGCATCAAAGCTGTTCGTCTATAATATAAAATAATAAGAATTAGAAGAATACAAATTATGAGTATACGTGGGTTTTTATATTGTAGAGAACATTAAAAAGCAGAGCAATAAAAACGAGGTGTATCCAATTACCCATTTATTCGTAAAAATATAAACTATGTTAATATAATGACAAAAATTTACTTAAGTCTTAGAAAGCCAATCGGCAACAAATACATTTTATAATTCTAGTTTAATAAGTACAATTAAAACATTTAACAGTAAATTACTAATCTACTGTTATAAAAAAATGGCTGAGTTCACCAGCCGTTAACGACTTTCATATTTTAGAATATTGGCCCCACTATCAGTACAATATTAACAATTTTCATACAATATCACCTAACAATTTGAAACAGCCTATTATTTTCGTAAAAATACGAGTCAGCGACTGTCTTCCAGGAGAGGTTCTCTCGCTTCTTTGAAGACAGTTCCTCTTTATTGGAACTTAATTATTAGTTCAGTAGTATCCAACGATTTGAAATTACATATATTATATTTTTATAAGTAGGCAACAATAACATCCTCAATGATTAAAAACTAACAACTAGAGATGCTATCACATCATCAAAAATAATTAAACATTCTAAGATGTCTGTTTTTGTCAATTTGACATCATATAACCGGATATAAAATAATTACATATTAAATTTATTTTAACCAACATGGTTCCAAATCACTGTAACATGTAATTTTAAACTGTAATATAATACAATAAATATTAAGACACTTCATGGTAAAATGTTATTTTGTGTATAGTGCCTGAATACATATGAAGCTCAACATGATTCATTAGAAAGCTTAAAAATACTTAATGTTTACTTTCAGAAGTATTCTTAA
Organism: Chloroclystis v-ata; assembly: GCA_963691955.1. Classification (NCBI taxonomy): domain Eukaryota; kingdom Metazoa; phylum Arthropoda; class Insecta; order Lepidoptera; family Geometridae; genus Chloroclystis; species Chloroclystis v-ata. The sequence continues at coordinate 8,103,900 of OY829898.1, read as the reverse complement.
CATGATAAGTATAAAAGTTTAACTTTTATGGTCTACAATCTTCTTCAATAAGATATGCATGTATGTATTCTAGTGTAGTATGTATATATATACTCAATAGACAATATAAAATTAATTTTTCAGGGATTCATATTATTATAATAAGTAATATATTTGTATAATCTTAGTCTCTAAATATTTGCTCAACATGTACTTTATGTTTTGGTTCTGGTTAGTCAAAACTGTTCTGTCCAATTAAGTTGCATTTACAATTAAAATGATAAAGTGCTGCGTACTAATATTCAGTAATAATATAGTTCATATAACATCACTGATAAATGTACTAAACAGACCAGACCAGCAGCGGTTCCTGTTAGTAACGCGTTCGTACTTCATCTTTATAATATAAGTATACGAGTAGATTGAACTTATTGTATGTTATGAAAGTTGTTTATTATTCTTAAGGACATGGTTATGTATGAAGCTGTGTCGAATGACCTGGCCATCGACCGTGGTGATGTACGCGCGGCACCGCATCCGGGACTTCTGGGTACATTGCCATCGGGTCTTATGTCCTCTTACGTTCTCTCTGGAGAACCTGTAGCCGTTCGCAAGCAACATCACTGTCCCACGACAAGTCTTGTACTCCTCCACTAGTACTGAAACACACTAGTAGGATTAATAACAGAATAATACAACTCGCGTTAAATATAAAAATAAAGGTCTAAATTGAAACTAGGATTATCAAAAATTAATAAAACTATTTTTTTATAAATATAATATGTATTGTCTGGACTTGGACTACTGATCTGTGTAAAGACAGAACGTAATAAAAATAAAAGGACGTTTAGTCAAAAGTAGAGTTTATTGCGTGTTCCGTTGAGTCATTTTAACAGAATATTACAGTAGATTTTTTGCGTTTCGGTAATTGGTTTGAGAAATTGTAAGGCATCGTGCATTTTCTTTAAGTTCCAAATAAAACGCTTGTGATTATTAAACATTCATTGCATCAACTTTACCATAACCCACTCTTGGACACACTCGAATAGGATTATCAGTAGGTATCATTATTTGTATAAAACTTCATAAATACTTAGGCATATTAATTAATTGTAGTTTTAAAATAATTAAGATAAATTACTATCCATGATTATAAAATTCATTGAATAAAAGCAATTTCATCCGCCACCAAAATTACCCCAACTAAAACTTTACACTATCGATAATGATAATAGATCATTACATTATACTACAAATACTTTCAAAATACATAAATGTTGTAACACTTACCATCTAACCCACCCCATAAAGTAAGACTTAGAACTAAGTTAATAATGACGTGATATAATTTTGTGGAAGTGGTCGAGCCTCGAATAAATTTTTATAACAAGCAACATCGAGATGAAGAAGCACCGTTTTGTCATGATTTTAGAGATTCTGATGAACCAATATAATTGAACGCATGGAAAAGTTAACGTTAGGGCTAAATGAAGTTATGACAGAAACATCGATTTCCATTCAGTTCATCTCTTTAAGTACTGAAACCCTTTACGCCTACCATACGTCCCCACTATTCAAAACACCTATGAAAATTTCATAGAAAAGACCAAGTTTTTGCCTTTTTTTTTGCGTTCTATCATGACATGTTTTAAGTTTCCTAGGTTTCCTAAGTATTATACGTATTAAGGAAGGTAGCGGTTCGCGCTGGTGTGAGCCTGGGGATCGTGGAAGCCCCACACCCGTACAATCGCGTTGTCCATAGTGTGAAGGGACGCTCGACACCCAGCTTTCGCTTTTACACAGACCCATCGAGTTCTACTGCCATACTTGTTGACCCGGTTGAAACGGTACTGGCCGATCATTATAACAGGGTTGCCCCGCTGTGATTGTGCAAATACAGGATTTAGATCTGAAATGGTATTTCTGAATTAGTTGTCTGTCTGTTGCTATTATTCGATTTTACCTGTACTAAGCGCTTACTTTACCAATTACAGCAAAATGGGATTGAATTAAATAAGATATGCCTCAGTAGATATTTTATTCTAACTTCTACATTTATAACTACCTTATCTTATTTCAATTAAGATCGAAATCTTAAAAAAAAAATTCATACTTTTCATGATTAGACATTGATCAAAGATTTTAGCAAACGTAATATTAAAAGTTGTAACAATATCTAAGACGAGAAAAAAGCCATTACGATTACAAAAACCTTATTAATCTAAAACAAAAATATAAAGACAAAAATAGGAGTTTAAGTACCCAAAATCGCCAAACCTTAGATATGAGTATATGTACATACAACTCAATTAAACAATAAGTAGGCACTCCGCTTTCGTCCAGTTAAATAAATATTGCTGGAAAGTTTAAACAAAAACCTATAGCTCCGTGGATAAGATACGATGCTTGTGTTACGGGTGTCAGATTTCTGATATACTTAATAGAATATACATACAAAAAGTTATATTTATCATACATATAATACACCTAGAGGAACCTGTTTTAAGGGTGAAATCGAGCCCGCAACCTCATGGCAGATCTTCGCCGCTGCTTCACGGTCATCAATGATTATGTTTCCCCAAGGTCTTGACGATGACGTCATCGACGGTGGTGATGGCGGCGTTACACCCGCTCTTCTTCTTGATGCAGGTCCAGCGCACCTTGGTGCCCCAGCAGGCGTGCTTGTTGAACCTCCACTCCCCAATCTGAATGACCAGGTTTCCTCTCTGGGACAGGTCGAATTTGGGCTCTGAAATGGAAGGACAGTTAGTTCTATTCTCGTTTTTAGCGCACGGATTAACCTGTCCATCTCTCAAATGTAAAACTAGACTTACATAGCAACTATAATAAAAGAAAATAAAAATTTAAATAGGTAAATGTTATTACCATTGAAAGGCACTTCTCTGTTATTAAACAGGTGTGATCGTTTTGTAATTTCTATTTGTTTGAACTTTAATTTATCTTTTAACTAAATATTCTGGTACCTAAGTTATAAATAAACACGCGATATGTGGACATCCGATTTTTATTTGCATAATACTTTTTAAAGAAACGCTTTATACTACTTAGGTAAAATAGTTAAATGATAATTGTATTTATCACACAATTATTTAAATGACTTAAATTGTTATGCTAACACTGCAAAAAATCATACAATGATTATACATTTCAAGCAACCTTACATAGCACACACACAAATACAATATGACTATATACTATAAAAACATTAATAACATGAAATCTGACAAAGAGCTACAGCAAATGCGACATAAATTTTACTACTCTATTTTTTTTATTTTTTTTTATTTTTACAAAAATATTAAACGTAGATATTTATAGAACATCACATACTGGAATGATACAACTCCTACTTATGCATGTACAGACTACTTACAAAATTATATAATCAATAAAAAATAATTACTTACCGGAAAAAATCGAATCGATAATCGAAATGTCAAATAAATGTGTAAAAGATCTTTAGATAGGTAACTTCACAATCGTAAATTTATCTTAATTAACAAGATCGAATATTTATTCAGTAAACGTATCAAGCTTGAAAAATACTTGAGAAAAATATGGAATAACTATTAATAATAGTCACGAGTCCTAGGTTTGAAAAGAAAAATCAGCCCATCTCATGTATCAAAAAATTTTGGACATGTGTTTTATTACTAGATATTTATCAAACACTTAAAGAATTACTTATTATTATTTTAGTGCACTAACTTTACTTTACAAATCAAACAAACTTACACAAACTACAAAGTATTTCATAGCACAAAAAAAATCAATACACGTATCCAATATTTCTTAATCTATGGCTGATTAATGAACAAACCTCCTCGTTACCAAAACTCTGTCCGGCATAGATTAGGAATGGTTATGCCAACCGTTGAGCTTCATGAGTCGGTCGTCCACCGTGACCGCCACGCAGCGGCAGTCGTGCGACTTGCGAGCGCAGCACTCCCACCACGTCTTGGTCTTCCTGCTCAGCTTCTTGATGAAGCGGTAGTTCCCCCAGGAGATTGTCGGGTTCCCGAACTTCGTCATCTCGAACTTAATAGGATCGAACCTCTTGGCGACGCTGGTTTCTACCGACGCGAGGGCCGCGGCCGCTGCTGCTGCTAACGCTGAAACTTTTATACCGTTAACCTTTTGTCCTTTACCGTTACCATACCTACTTAGACTAATTACGAGTACAGCTATCTTAAACAACGTTTTAAATACCATCAATTACCAGTAAAGAATTACTTATACAAACCCTCTCCATATGGAGGAATACAATTAGACTGCAGGTGTAGAATTTTATCATTATATCGTTGTTATTACGAATATTTTGAAGCTATTGTTTTTGTTACCTGAAACAAAAGAGAATTGCCTTCATAACGGATAACTAGTTGAAATTATCCTAGCGAGATTCTCTAGCCAAACTTGTAAATTGAACTATTAAGTATGAGTGGTTTCAGTTAATATTTTTGATTAAAACCAACACATTAACTTAAAATCACGTTAGTAAAATTATTTTGTTTCGGCGCGGCTTGATTAATCATCATAAGGAATAGGTATATGAATGTATATGGGTTTCGTAATATAATATTAGTGCATAATGCATCTTAAAAGGAAAAAGAGAGAATCGCGCTAGAATAATCTACCAGTCACATAATACATTGAGTAACAATTAAAACTTAAGTCATAAATGGTGCGACTACATTTACAAAATTAATTCTTTTAGAGTTTTCGCGTTTTCTGAGTTATAGTCTTTGTTCATATTTCCCGGTCCGCATATTTTTGGTGATTTCCCGATTGTCAATGATGAGAAGTAGTAGCTTTAGAAGTCTTCATTGTGATTCACGATGAACGTCCAGCAAAGATCACGAATCTAAAAAATGTCTAGATGTGAGTACCAAACAAATACATATATAAGAAAACTAACTCTACAATACTGTTGATCATAACTTTGAGGCTTTGAAAGTCTATAAAAACTAATTTTTTTTCGGTGACTTTATATCTAAACATGGCATTTATTATATTGACTAGAATTTTTCTACCGAACTTCCATCACCATCAACGCTTAACCTGAGCTCTACTCTACAAACTAGCAGCAGAAAAAATCTGGAAGAAACATATTCTATTTTTGTATTTTCTTTGGCACAACAGAATCGACGGTTTGATTGATTGGAAAAGATTGCTATTCTAGTAACCTTCATCATAATACATTTGTAATAAACACAAATAAAATAAATATAATCACAGTATTCTTAATAATGAGGTAATTCAGGTATATCTGCAAGATTCCAAGCCGGATTATGATCGTTCTTAAAATCGCTCGACGGGTAGTTGTCCTTTTCGAAATAATTTTGAGATGGGTGGTTGTGTTTATTTTTGAAGGCGATGATCTGGTTTTCAAACGTGCTGACTCTGGCGATGCATCGAGACTTGTTGCACTTCCAAGATACCCGTCCACCTTTGTGGTAGTTTCTTGAGAACTTATGGCCGCTGTAAAGCAGCATGGTACCTCCTTTAGACGTGGTTATGTATGAAGCTGAAAACGATCGACGTTTTAGTGACTGCATAAAGGATTTACAATATTAATTACGTATATCTTAAAACCAATAGAGCCATTCCCTTCTTAAATTAAACACATAAAGACTAGACATTCATTTATTAACATTATTTTAAAGCTTATATTTAAGCGTTAGTTTATTTGTAAATTTTAAGCAACTACAATAAAATACTTTAATTCAAACACATCACGTAACACACATCTATCTACAATAATCAGATAAGAACTCTACTCTGATATTGTGAGTTTACATATTATATTAAGACAAGAACTGCCGTCAATTCAAATAAATCTACATTATAAAATGTTTTCATGATCATAGAGCTGCCGACTAAATAAATAAATGCTTAGAATTTAACCCGTGTTAATATAATGGAAGAGCTTCGTTAAAGTGACTGGGGGACATTATTATTGAGTATTATATGTAATTTAATTAGTCTTCTATTGCTTCGGTAATACTTGCGTACAGCCCGGATTTAGATGTATATAAGCACTAAACTTATTTCTAGACTTAAGTCTGTATACGAGAATAATATTGAGGAAACGAGGGCCACTATTGATTTCCACTCCTTACTATTTCGATATTTAGGTGACTAATTAATGTTCAGTTTTCCACCGGATTGGAACGCATCGCTCAGTGTGCTCTTTATGGTGGAATAATACTTGGTTCCCCCTAGTTTTCACCCGCATCTTGCAGTAAGGCTTCTGGTAACACACCCAGGATACAACGTCTCCGTTCGCGTAGTTCTTGTAGAAACGATAGTTGTTGTACTGCAGCATCACTCCCCCTCGTGTGTTTTGTACGTATCTGCAATTGATAGCTGGAAGGGAATGGGAAAACATATCGTCACAAATCTTATTTTAAGGATTTTTTAATATAATGAAATAATATTAATCAACGATAAGACGCCAAGGAACATAAAACACCATTTCATTTATTTGTTCTATTAATCAAAATAAGCGTACATAGAGATCTTTTCTGATATATTTGTTAAATACTTACCTACTACATTGTTGGTAGTTACTCTGTATATTATAAATAAAAGATCTGCCTGAAAAAGTATATAAAATTGCCCTGAAATAATCACATTTGAGAAAAAAAAGGTGCGATTAAAAATTCATAGTAGTTACACAAATAAAAACACACCTAAAATGCATAAAACAAACTGCTACAATAACTGGACCAGATCCATCCTCTCGGCGTAATCAACAGTATTCTGGAGAGTGATCTCGTCAATACGTCTGGGAATAAGCTTTTATTAATATCCCATCAAAAAACCTCTACATTAAACTTTGTTACTTTTAAAGCGAAACACGAAAAAGCGATAGGTTAACTAAATACTCGTATTAATGAAAGTAATAAAAAAATCAGAGGTTAAAGCAACGCTGGATCTGTCCATATTCTCTCTACACCTTATATACCTACATTCAAACTAATTGTAACTTCTACTTCTACGAAATACTGATAAGAAAATCTTTGTAAGAATAAGCTAGAAGTGAGCCTAGCTGCAGAGCGGCACACACTTCTCTGTGTGATGGTTCTGGCAGAAGATGACCCGGCTGCCGTGGGTGCGGATCCTCATCTTGCAGTACGGCGAGCGCGAGCACACCCAGGACACCACGTACCCATTAGCGTAGTTCTTGTAGAACCTGTAGTTGTTGTACAACAGGGACACGCCCCCTCGCGCGGTCTCTATGAATCTATAACATACACCTGAACCTGAAACGAAATAATACTTTGGAGCTTATCGATTTGTAAAGTTGTTACAGCTATAATAAAAGGAATCATGACCATACTTAAGTTATAATAAAAATCCTTCTTTTTTCAGTTCTCTTTATCATGAAAATACGTAGCATAACATAATCTGGACAGGCTTTTCCAGTTATTTCTGTTACAACATACGTAGATATAGATAGTATTTGGCTTTTTTACCACAGATACACAAATAACACATTTAGGCATAGAATTTAAGTATTATTATAATGGTTATCTTAAAAAAAAGAAGTAAATAGAAATCGATAGCATTAGCCAATACTGAAACATGTGAAAATTAGTGCTGCAGTTTTAATTCGCACAGTGTTTTGTTCTACAATATATACAATCTATCGAGTAATACCGTATGTGAGTACTGAGCTTAACACAAGCTTCGAGCTTAGCAAGGGGCTAGATGTTGCTGTGTGATTTGTCCGGCAATATTTTATATTTTATTTTGTAGCAAAATTGCATTATGGTATGCGGTGTAGCATCCCTGGATACACAGATTAACATTGCAGATGCTACACCGCCATACTGTCGTGCGCAGCACTTTGGCCTTGTAGCAGAGCTTGCACCGCTGTCTTTTAACGTTTTTAGCTGGCAAGTGCATGTTCTCTATGCCAGGTTGTGCCGATGCTGTATGTTGTGTCACTGCTGCTCGTAAAGGCCGGGAAGGTGCTGCTGGTCTACTTATTTGCAACAGCTGCTTCGCCAACTGCAGGCGGAACGCACGGTGACCAAGGGCTGAAGTGCGGTTGTGATTGAATAACACAAAAGCATTGTAAATAGAAATATTTAAAAGCCGGCGGAATAGATTTTTGTAACAAATTATATTACTTTGTCCCTCTATGGGATAGGCAGACAGCATTTGGTATTTGTGATCGATACCACCCATAGAGTGATTATAATCAAGTATAATTTGCGGTTTATACCGATAACCGTACTTTTCTTTTCCGCCGACTTCTACAGTATGGAAAGTAGAAATGGCAGACACAATACTTTTGTCCATCCATACAACCACGCACAAGTCCTTGGTCGTGCTGAATGCCACCTCCCCGGTCTTCATGTTATTTTTTGTTATTTTTTTCAGAGCCTCGGGGACAAACTCTCGGTTGAGTCGGAGAGTACCCATTGAATCCGTCTTGTGCTGAACTTTAAGGAGCCGCGATAAAAGAGGAGCGTTATAAAAGTTATCCATTATTACGGTATGACCTTTATTTAAAAGTGGTCTCATTAAGTTCAACACAGTCTGGACCGTGGCACCCTCCGGTTCATCCTGTTCAAGCTGTTCCCCGTGCACCTCCGGCTCCCAGACCTGCGCCACATGTGCGTGCCCCTTGCCCGTATACATCTCCATCCTCCATAAGTATCCCGTCCTAGACTCGCACAATACATAGCTTTTTAAATCCACTCGTGCTTTTTTTGTGGCAATTTTTTGTGCAAATGAGCGCCGGCCCTTCCAATGAAGGAGTGACTCATCAATTGCCACATTTTGCTCAAGTACGTATAAAGAGCTGAATTTTTTGTTAAGGTGCTTTATGACGGGGATGATTTTATCGAGTTCAGTGGACGGCACGGGCAAGGAGGCATTGTCTATAAAATGGAGACAACGTTTGATATCGACGAAGCGCTTATATGGCATAATGTCTTTAAAATTACCGATTTGGATTTCGTCAAGCATGGAATACCAATATTCACGCTCCACATTATTTACAACTAGTGACTGGAGCATTAAAATCGATAAAAACCGTCGGATTTCGTCACCGGTGACGTCCTTCCAACGGTTTAATCTAGAACTTGGCTTGGTTAGTACAGTCAACCTTACTAGCTCAGCACCGTAGCGGTTGGTTTCGCGCACTATGTGGGCAATAATATCAGCATCCCAAATCTTAACAAAAACATCCACGGGAGTTAATTCGGCGTTATCAAATGTTGGCCCAGTAGACGGCACAGTAAATGATTCCCGGACACCCTCAAAGTTATCCGGCTCGTCACGCCAGTCAAAATGAAGCAGGTCCATTTCCGGTCCCACGACGTTCCGAAGGGCTTTGTCTGCAGCATCGTCCATCTCCTGCACCGCCTCAACTATCTCAAATTCAGTCAAACTGTCGTAGTCCATCGGATATTCGTCTATATGCCTTGAAATATCGACAAAATCATCAATTTCGGTGCATTCGTCAGGCTCAACGAAGACGCGCTCTACATGGATGCCGTCATCGGCATCTGTGGAAAGAGATGAAAGAAGTTAGAAGCGGCTTGCAGATATTACTAAATTATGAAGCATACATTTTTTTTGTTGATGATATACACTTGCTTGACCACAATCTCACCTGATGGAAAGTGTCGATGTGGCCGAAGATGGATCGCAAGGGTCTAAAAGGTACATATTTCCCTTGTCTTGAGAGACCCAGATTGTAAGTTTCAGAAAAAACATCAGCAAATACATAATATGAAGGCCTTTATATGTTTTAGACGTTTCTTGTAGATCAATGAAACAAAAATTGTCAAGCATAATATAATTGATAGCTGTCTATAATAAAATAGGATTTTATTTACAAACTTAACATTTAAGAAACACGTAGATACACGCACTTTTACGTATAATATATGACAATATAAGAAACTTAAAATATTTATTGCCTATCTAAAATATCACCGAATTACGTATAGCGTTGAGATATCACCGAAAGCAAAGCTTACCATTTACAATTTAGAGATCGTATAACAAATTCAAAAACAACAATATTCGAGAACTTACAAACTATAGTATAGTCGTACTACTTATTGCTTTGCGACACAACCTATATACTAATAAAATAACATCCCAGACACTCTATACTATAATAGAATAAACACATACCGTTTAACTTTTTTTTTATCTTAACGAAACAATGGTTGTTAACGTAAAAATAGCTGCCAGTCCTAAAGTTATTGTAATATGTAATTGTGAATTGTATTTTTAACTAACGGATAGAACCAGTCACCTTTATACTTAGGTCTACTCTCTAGTTTATTATTTAGTAAAACCTAATTCAGCATTGTTAATGGTAAAAAATACCAACTGTATGTGCTACAGTAATTAGGAAAACATAAATTTAACAAATGATTTCCTGTATTACAGTCAAGGAAATCCATCTGCACAGTAAATCAAGTGCAAACTGAATATCGTTATTATAAATAAACATTTAAGAAACCCATGATTTAAAGTTAACATTTTATTGTAGCATGTATATATCCTGAAAAAAACCCTATCAATAAATGGATGGAGACGTGACAAACATTTTTTTTTGTTTCTATCAAGGCAGTAGAAAAAAGAAAGAAGTAGGTTCCTTATTAAGTCTTCACTAGAAATTGCAGAGGATATCCAGGGTGCTACTGTTCAATCATCCATCCAAAGCCTTTTTTGGCTTCCACGCATCAAATTATCACAGAACATCTGCCATCTGTCCCAATGCATGGAGGATAGAAAAAGAAATAGAGGAAAGCGTAATTAGCCTGTTGAACTTGTCATCGATTCTATTTATTCTTTTTTCAGGTCCGGTTTAGGCATGCCCGACCAGAGGTCGGTCTTGGGGAGAATCCTGGGGAAGTTGAGTGCGTGGAGCGCCAGGGCGGCGGCGGCGGCGGTGGCGGTGGCCGACGGCAGCAGGGTCCGCGGCCGCAGCTGCACGAACGCACCGTTCCCGCAGCGGGCGTGCGACGGCGGCGCGTGGTTATGCGCGTCACCCGACGGCACCAACTTGCCTCCCAACAGCCTAACCCGCGCCCGACACCCCATATGCTTCGATGAACAATAGAAGAATCGCCCACCGACTTGAGAGTACGTGAAACCGCGCATTACAAGTATGTACTTTCCTTTCTCCGTTGGTATAAATTGAACATCTGTAAAATATTCTTTGTTTAGTATAATTTCAATAGATATATTTTTATGTTATTTCATTACCCAAACTCTTGTTTGTAATTCTCACAAGACAACATAAATTGTATTGTAGAAAAAGTAAAAGTATATTTTTCTTCGGCAGCATTTATCTTAAAATAAAGGTTATTTCACACAACTTATAAAGGGTAATTAAATCGTTATCTATTTATGAAGGAACGCAACTTACAAATAATCAAATGTGTTATTAAAGACCTCTGAATTTCTCGTAGGCGTTCAATATACGCTTTTCAAAATTCATCTAAGTTTAGTAAACTTAGTTAGTCCACGATATCTACGTACTCTACACCAAAACAAAAGTATATCAACAAAAGGTTGTTTAAATTTTGATGTACGTTCCATTTTTAATGACGTATTGCGGAGGCGGATGACTGTGTTCCACGTTTATCCTCGTCACCCGGCCGTCTGGGTATCGCCTGATCCGGGCACAGCACGCGCGGGCTTTCGAAGAACAGTACCACGACACAGAGGAACCTTGTTGGTAATATGTGTATCCGTTAAGCATTATAAGATGTTTTTTCCCATGGGTGGTTGGGATGAGAATACCTAGATCTGAAAGTCCAAGTGTAATTAGCATTTTTATGATGCTTTTCAGTAAAACAAACAAAATTACGTTCATCAGTGCGGTTCTAATGTTTAACGTTTAACAAAAGAACTGAAAGAAGTATAACTTCTCGTAGAATGTTCACTTTTTTGTTAATAAAACGCGATAGTACCTAGTAGGTAAGATTATAAAAATATTTATTAAAATTACAAGTTTTGTTATAGTAGGAACCATTATTGCTCTTTATTGTCATTTGTACAATATAAATGTAATTACAATATGAGAATTCAATACATAATTGTGTATTGAATTCTGACTTTAATATAATACAATTCATAATTTATTTTATTATGTGTAAAAGGCATAATAAAAAGAATAATTAAACAAATAAAGTAATATACAACAATGTACCGCTCATTACACTCGTTGATCAACTCGGCGCGTAACAAAATACTCATACCTATAACTATCAACCATTTGATCGGGATCGAATCAGAAATGAGGAGATACGGAGAAAAAAGCGGGTCACCGACATATCCCAGCGGATTCCAGAAGAACTCTATTGATAATTATTTGTGGTTTTAGTAGTAATAACCTAAGAGCCCGTGATGGCCAGACCTTCTAACCTAAGAGCCCGTGATGGCCAGTCTGGCCATCACAGGCTCTTGGTCCATTCCTTTAATTCACAAGCGTGAAAATTCTTTCATGTGTATGTCAAACATAGGTAAGAATAACCCCCAAACATGAAACCTGGATCGCGGTTCCTTTGGGAGATAACAACCTTTTACCTGTTATCTCCCAAAGGAACCACGATCCAGGTTTCATGTTTGGGGGTTATTCTTACCTATGTTAGACATACACATAAAATAATTTTCACGCTTCAGAATTAAAGGAAGGTCTGGCCATCACAGGCTATTAGTCTATACTAAGAGCCCGGTCTGGCCAGACCTTCCTTTAATTCACAAGCGTGAAAATTATTTCATGTGTATGTCTAACATAGGTAAGAATAACCCCCAAACATGAAACCTGGATCGTGGTTCCTTTGGGAGATAACAGGTAAAAGGTTGTTATCTCCCAAAGGAACCGCGATCCAGGTTTCATGTTTGGGGGTTATTCTTAGACATACACATGAAAGAATTTTCACGCTTGTGAATTAAAGGAAGGTCTGGCCATCACAGGCTCTTGGTCTATAAGCAAACATAAAATTATCCGTGCCGTACCTACAAGACATCAAAGTCATCATATTATTGCAAAGTTTCAAGAAATTCAATACTCCCTTTAAATATGAATATTAATTAAAAAAAATCGGATCACAAAAAATGCGTGATGCACTTATAATGTATTCGCGTATACGTGTGCATCATCGTCATAATTTACATACCCAAAAATAAAATAGTTTTGGTCAACAACTCTTGTCTTGAAAGGACTTTTTTTTAAATTAAGTAGAGGATTTGTGTGATTTGTTTAAATTTGATTCGTCAAATTTTGTTTTGAGATGATGTTACTCGTAAGTATTAAGTACAAATAACTACTCTATTTATTTTATTATTCTTAATATAATTAAAATAATAACTTCTTAACAAAATTAAAATCATAATCATAATACGTATTAACCCATATTTCTATTCTTATATGTAAAACTGTAGGAAGCCCAAGCACAACCATGAATGACTACATCGATCTCTTACAGAAGTCGATAGACTAGAAATACCTTTGGTATTTTATTTATCGTACATTAATCAACTGTTGTTTATTTAAGTTGTATCTTAAACTATATAAAATGCGTTTCTTACGTTAGGTACTACACATAATTTTGTGTTACATACTTCTCAATATATCTATTGTCTTTGTCTGTACCTTTTATTACTTAAATAGTTATATAATTATGACTATAAACTCATTAGATTTATTTAACTGACTATAATAATTCTACATTGTAATGCATTAGCAGCTGTTAGTCATTTGAACAGTATTGAAGTGCCATTTCCAAATCATAGAATGAAAACTTACGATCTCGATATTCAAATTTTCTATTCGTCTCTGAAAATAAAAATCAAAAACATCTTATTATAAAAGTCTATCTTACTTAAATACTTTATTACAAACAGGATATCTTTATCTTTAATAATAAGAAAGAATATATTTTTTAGACAGGATATCTTAATTAAATAGTCTTATCTTACTTGAATAGTTTATTACAAATATAAAATAACAACACTAGTTATAACCCTAACATAAACATTATTAGAATATTAAGATAACAAAATAAGTAACAGAAATACTTCAACCGTTCATTATAAGTTTACTAGAGATACAATTACGACTCTAGCGCCATCTTTTGATATTTCTTAGGAACAACTGCGTTGAGTTCCTGTTGGAGAGATGGCCAACCTGGCGGCTATAGGTTTATTAGACACGGCACAAGGGGGCGCTATTCCTTCTATTCGTTATTTATTTTTAACAAATTAGCCGTCTTATAGATTACAAATTTTTATTTTCAACCTTAACAAAATACTCCGGCAACAAAAGTTTCCTCGTGAAACATGATTTACAAAGATTCTTAGCACAGCTCAAACAAATAGGGTCATAGCAATTTGAACATACGAATGCCGTCTTTTTCCTTTTCTTGCGGCAGATATTAGTTTCCTTGCAAACTTTACGCATGTGGCTGGGTAGTTTGTAGTTTTCAGCCAATCTATTTTTAATTTCAGCCACTCTTTCCTCACTTAACGTACAGACTGAAAGTATATTCTCGAGAAATCGATCTTCAAGCATCTCATTTTTGTTTAGTCTTTTCCCATTCTTGAGGCGCAATTTCACTGTTGAGATCAACAGAAATAGCATTAGGAGTAGAAATAGCATTCTATAACATCATCATTATATGTATTTAATATGAGTATAATAATCATACAAAAATATATGTCTATGCATGTAGGTATATGATATTAAGTAGATATATCAGAAATCTAGCACCCGTCGTAACACAAGCTTCGAGCTTACCACGGGGCTTCGAGCTTACCAGATGTTGCTGTGTGAATCGTCTTACAATATGAGTAATCATTTAACGAGTAATTAATCACAACATGATGATTTTTCTATTGACAACGAAATCAAGGTTTTATTAAACATAACATAAATAATTATTATATGTATAGAAAAGAGCGAATGCACTTTCTGTTACGAAATAATAAGAATGTCTTCTGAAAGATGAAATATAGCATATCAAAAATAAATAATAAAATATTTTATTTGTTAAATAGCAAAATTGCGACAAACTTTTTTTCTGGAAAGTAGGTACAATTTATTTGAGAATTACTCAAATTTGTACTTAGAATCGGTAATGTAATTAGGGTAATATAATTTATGTGACGAAACATGATTTACACATTTCCTTTGAGCACCCTAATCAGATAGGATCTGAACAATTTGAGCATACGCATGCGGTCACCCTCTTCACTCTGCGACAGGCCACACTGATGCAGGGCTTCCAGCCTTTGCACTGCAAGGCCAATCTGCTTTTAACTTCAGCCATTCTTAAATTGCATAACTCTGATAAAGACAGTACATTCTCAAGTTTATCTTTCACTTCGGATTTGCACTCTTGGCACGTGCGAGTATTAGGTCTGTTAAGATAGCATATAGAATAGCGAAAAAAGACGATTCCAAAGCTTTGTTTTTAAATATATTTTTTTAGTTTTTAGAATTCAAATGATTTTGCATAATCGCCATAAATTTTACCATCGCACCAAGTCTATGGAAATTTTACTGCAGTAGGAAGACTTGACTTTTTATAATTTATGCCTAATATTCTAAAGTCTATACTTAATTCTGATTAAAGTAGAAATTGTCGCCTAGCCTTTTTTTCTTTTGCCACTATTGTTGAAGGATATTTTTTTATCTTTTCAGCCTTCGATAGACTATTGCTGGAAATGCTGGACAAAGGCCTTCCCTATAGATTTCCTCTTGTTGGTAGATTTCCGATGCTGCTTTTGCCGATCCACGGTCTCATTTGCAAATTCGGTACCGTAACCCAATCAAGATTTTTAGAAAATGTATTAATAAAGTAACCTAACTTTTTTTTGAAGCAAAGAAAAAGAGAAACACATATTTTGAAGATTTTTATTATAATTTACCTTCTTAAGTACCTATGTATATTAAAACAAATCTCTTGCCCCTGCTGCATTTTCGTTTCCATATTTCAAATTATTATTAGATTGAAATATTATAGGTAGGCTAAGAGACCCGTCAACACAAGGACCTGTTTCACAATATCCTAGTTAAGTTCAGAATAACTAGTTACTAGATATCTTAGGTGCACGTGATTGATCCATAATACTTTATATTTCAGAACAAAATAATTGATTGATTTAGATTTTGTCTCTAAAATCACAAAGATTAATGTACTTAGTTGAAATTATAATATTATATTAAATACTTTATCAGTCACCTAATACCTAATCATAATTTGAAACAGGTGATTTAACATGAACAGGGACACTTTTAAAATCATCATTGCTAGGTACTCATTTTGCTTTATTGCTATTAAGGAAGCATTTTCAACTATAATTTTTAACAAGTTCGGGAAGAAGCATTTTTTGTGTAAAGCACGCTTTACAAACTTTTTTTGTACATCCCAAACAAATGGAATCTTTGCAACAGGAACATATACTGATTGTCATCCTTCTAGCTTTACGACATTCTTTAGTAACGCAAGTTTTACGCACATTGTTGGGCAATCGGTCATGTTGCGACAATCTTTTTTCCACTTCGGTCCACACGTCGTCGCTTAACTCTGATATGGGAAGAGTGTTCCCAACTTCAATTTTGATCTTGGGTACGATTTTGACCCGACTCTTTTTTTTCGTTGAACGCACTGTTAAGACGACATAATAAATTAATAAATAAAATAATTTAGTTACTTAACTATTTTCCTATAAGTATAGGATTTTCCTATACTTATAGGAAAATCCTATATCATTCTCATAACATTAAGGAGATATAATATTTAACGGTGAGAGACTATGACTCTCAACACAAAAAATTGTTGCTCCATAAGGGTGTCTGGGTGTTGTATATGTATAATAAAAATATCTATCTATGTATGTATATTATATTAAATATATCAGAAATCTAGCAACCGTAACACAAGCTTCGAGCTTACCACGGGGCTAGATGTCGCTGTGTAAATTGTCCAGCAATATTTATTTATTTATTTATTTAAAGTCTGTGCTGTAAAACTGTTAAAATCATCATTTAAGGAACATACATTCATGGACTTTCTCGTAGTCTCCAGTTTTTCGTAGGAACTTTCCAACAAAACCGGAGTCTACTTGTTCTGCATCTAAGAGCATTCTATCTACATCTTTCCATGTATTTTTCAATATCAACAGCCAAAAACGCTTTAAGGCTTTTAATAGAGATACTTATAATTTTAAACGTTTTAAAAATTCTGTTATTAATTAGGTAGGTACCTACAGAGCTTAAAATGTAAACAATGGTAGAGTACAGCATCGCGGTAGTTCAGCAGTCTTAATACTTATCTGTTGCATTGATATCGACGTCGCCTTGTCAGTTTGCCACTGCTCGATCTTCTAACTACAAATAAATGTATAATTCTTTGAGTGAATAATTCTGACTACAGATAACCAGCATCCTACTCATTTTCTATATAAAATGATATTAGGTTGTACACCATCGATGGCTGAAATTAAGAAATTCACATCTGTTAGACAAGATAAAAACTAAATTGTTGAATATTTTTAAATTTCTTGCAGTCACCCTGTCCTCCTATCTAAATAAAGAACTTGCATAACGCGGACAATACGATTAAACTCCTTCGACCTTCATCTCGAAAAACAGATTCTGGTAGGAAATTCAGTTTCAGTGGGTGCCGATTTTAAATAAATAATTCACTAATAGCAAGCTCTATAGCAAGAACCCATGCATCTATGTAAAACTGAGTTAACCTAGCTAGTTGTCTTTGCCAACCAATCATCGATGTCTTGATTTAATTAAATCTCGGCTCAACAAGTGCGAAGCCTCGAGCGATATTATTATATTTTGTTTCATTATTTGCTGCATATAGTTTTGTAATATGATAAAAAAAAAACATTTTAACAGTCTTTTAACAGCGTTTAGTGACGTAAGTGTCACTAAAAGCTCCAAGATAGAGAGAAAAGATCATTACTTAATTCAAATATTAATTGTTATTTAGTATTTCAATTAAATCAATGTAATTTTAATACGTACCTAACAAACCCGTTTTGTATTAGTCTATACAAGAGGAGTTTAAGTTCTCAGAAGCAAAAACAAACAGTAGATTGAGATAAAATCCAATGTAATGATTAGTGTTGCATTGTAGAGAGCAAGACTTAGTTATGGAGAGTAGTCATTAGATCCAGTTGTAACGGGCGGGAATGCCTGACTGCACACCAGATGCTCACCACTCGGTTACACGGCCATGATCAAATTAATACCATTCAACATTCTTATTAAACTTTCTCTCGAACCTTTACAAATTAATCCTGTTATACCTTGTCCGTAGAATAAAATTGTAAAGAATAAAGTTTATCACAACGAGCTTTGAAGATTCTTCATAAGACGAGATCAAAATTGCGAAAACTCGTTTTTCAACCACAAAAGTTTTGATGTTTTCGTCACGAATCAAAACATCCCTAAATAGCATGATTATGCCCTAGGACTACCTGCGGCGATGCTCACAAATCTCAGATGAATCCAATAATAAAGCTCAGCTTTCGAAAAGGATTATAACCCCTCGAAAACAAAATGGGTATATTGAAAAGAATCAAACATCAAGCCAAATTGGGAGCGAACACCGTGAATTTCCTGTGCATAATTTAAACTCAAATAAATCCAAATCCAGTGCAAAAACTCGTTTTGTGAATAGACTGTACTTAGTTTAGGACCCTATCTGCAGTTAGTAACAGCATATCCTGCGAACACAATGCGCCAGAATAATAAGCCGGAGGGGTAACTTTCCAAAAAAGTGTCAGTAGGCTAAAATGAAAAGGTATCTTGGTGCCCTATACATAAAGTAGTATTTTAATGGGCTGCTAGATTCCTACCTGCACCTGGTGCTAGTATTGAAAGCAATCAAAGTATTCCATAAAAACCATTTTAAATAGAAAAAGCATCAAAGAGCAGGACGTCTAGACATTATTTTTTTATTCTCAGAACGAGCAGGTAGATGACTCTAGCGTCCGCAACGACTTATAGGATAAATAGAAACAGTTCTATACTTGGGAATGTTTATTCAATCAACAACAGTTTAGCACATTTTAATAAACAACGCTTCGACTGATATAGGTATGTAGTGTTTCTGTATAAACTAAGTACCTCCAACTAAACAACCAAGGACAATACAATTTTGATAAGATTATACATATTTTAATTCTATAAAAACCTATACCTTTATTGTAAGTTGTAATCGCTTAACGATTCCAAAATTATTTTTTCCTTAAAAAACAATCAATCAATTATAAATATTATCAATTTATTAAAAAACTAATAACGCATTGTATTGTATGAGTTATCAGGACAAATTATTTAAATTGCTTTGTTATTTATACATGCAACATAATAAATACTTATTACATTTTCAGCAAATAAAGTTCTTTATACCCACTAACTAGTACTTATTAAAACCAATATATTATATAATGCGAAGGCGATGTCACTTTACTAGGTGCTAAAAAAACTAATTATCATTTATACTTAAACATATTTATAAACTTGGTTCAAATTTTTGTCGGAATTTAAACTAAAATACAATTTTAGTCGAAATTCCTTAAATTAAAATATATTATAGTACACATAAAAATATATTATATTCTGCTTATTACTACTTTAAAGTAGTTATATTAGGAGATTGTGAGCTTATCAGTAGGTACAATAACGAGTATATAACGAATCTAATCTTAACTTTAGAGTCCAATTTTGTATACTTACACTAACTTTGTAATGACTCCTACTGACTCAAAGAACTCGTATTGATCACAAACGATCATCTTAAAGCTTAAAGCCAAAATTCCTAGACAATGATTACTAAACTTTTAAAAAGTGCTGAGTTAGATTTAATTGATAATAATTCTTCCACATCCGCATCGAGCAAGTATTTTAGGTTACCGTTACTTATATTGGATAGACGCATCCATAGAAATTGACTACATGTAGCCTCATAATAAACTGTAGATTCATATTATAACACGCAACTGCATTGAACCATAGAAGAGATTGTACCCATGCGTAGTGGCAGCATTTAACCTGTTACCCAACTTACTCATATATATAGTGTGCTACAAGAAAGTTTCGATGCAACAGTGTCTTTGGAATACTCGTGACAGTTAGGGTTAGCTTAGGAAGATGTGTGGGTGGTCAGCTGGCTCAGAGGTCGTTGACTGCAGCATCGACACTTGCAGTTGCTGCATATTCCTCAAGTTCATGAAGCACTTGTTTCCTGTTGGACAGACTAGCGACGCGCAACGTCGCCAGATAACGCACCACACCTTACAAAAACATAGCTATTCATATTTCTATGAGGGAAATTTGGAACACGTAACGTGAACTAAATGCTGAGCATTTCGTGCAATACTGCAATAAAGTAACTCGAAATTAGAATACATACATACAAATTTTACGAATAGTTACATGAAATATTGCAATAGTATAATTCCTCAAGAACTTGACTATAAAACTTCGATCCCTAATTTTGAAAGAGGGAATTAGCTAATCACCTTGGTCACTAGTTTCAGGGTCTCATCTTTTTCGTGTAGGAGCATTTTCAAAATAATAAAACTTTGAGATATATTATTTCGAATTTATTAACATACTAAAAGCATTAATTTAATTCATGAAGTAATTCTAGTAATGTAATAAATAAGACCATCTTAATATCACAGCAAAATTATCTATTTGATATGGGTAGCCTTTGGGGCTGTGTGATTTACACATAAAGGTTATTATTAGATGTAACAATAAGGAAGTAAGTAAAGAAAAGCGATTATTGGGTGGAAACGAACCAAAAATAAAAATAGCTTGTACTTACTATTCTTTGCCAGCGCGTATTCTATGACAAATATTTTTCTATTATTATTATATTCTATTTGATACCATGGTAATAACATTTTATTATGAATTCCATTATGGACGGATTCTTAAAGTTTGGACAGCGTTTCATATTCTAGGTATTAATATGATCAGTTCATCATGACAGAGATAATTCACAGCGTTCCCGTAGATATTGTACGGTAATGATAATACACAGAGGTGAAGGGACGTTTTGACGTCATAGGGATATAGTGCGGAGCTGGCAGTTGCAGTGCTGCCTGAGTGCGGAGACGCAGCAGGTCGGTGCGTGGAGCGCCGTCCGCGTCCGTCCGCGCCACTCCAGCAGCCGCGCCCGCACGCTCCAGGACCGACACTCCCAGCTGCCACCTTCAAACCATCCACAGCATCAGTAATGGATGATTGCGATCTAATTGTGAAGCATGCTACCGAAATCTACTAAGACTTGGATTAAATGTAAAAGTGTATGATACATCCCTATTTAAAACACCATATTCCTTTAAAACTAAAAATAATCAATCTTTAAATAGTTTCAAATAAAACAATGTTTTAGGAGGAGAGACAACGCATCTTTCAGTTATAAAGCACAAAAACAATCCATAACGCCGCACCACATCGATATAAAAGCTACAGAGACGGATGTCTGAATCAAAAAAGTTTCTTTATAGCGGCTATTAGGTATGGTAGATACAACATTAGGAAGCGGAGATGTAAAAACGACCTTATTACTAGAATGGGATGTTATAATTTGACAGGCATGGTGTAGGGTGAGAGGGGAGCTGGATTCTGGGGTATTATCGATTGGTACCATCAGCTGTGGGGCGCGCGCGAGGCATGCGCGGCGCGCTCGTGCTAGCCTCGCGCCGCGCGCTAGGCCGCCACAGATTACCTAACACTGCGCCGGCACCCTACTCGTTGCCATAGGCAGCACTCAGGCCGACCTGCGCCCCGCAGCCCGCCATCCCTCCCCCGCCGACGCCATCATAACTTACCATCCAATAAAACGCGATTACAGTTCCCAAACCTGTTGTCGATTAGGAATTCTGGACAGATTTCTGACAAATTAATACGCTGCCCTGTGATGGTAATTTTAGTTTGTTATTCATATTGACATAGTGACTGGAGTATTTTTTAACTTATATTGAAACCTTGTCTTTGTAGTAAGTAGGTGCTGGAAAATAATCAGTATTAGGTTCATGGCCTAAGCCGATAGATAAATACAATTTGTCCATTATCACCATCCTAGAACACGCTTATCTATTGTACCCACCAAATAATTTATAAATATTGGTAATTATATTTTAACTAAAGTGGACAACACCACTATTGACTTATCTAGCTATTGCTCAATATTTTATTAGATAAACTTATACCTATTCATTATAGGTAGGTAATTTAAATTATTTCACAGAATTTGATTTCGCATTATTATTGTTAGTAAACATTTATTTATTAAAAAGACTGCGTAAGTATAAATCTAATTAAGTTGGTATAAGACGCTACGCATAATTTTCCATAATGCCCGGGATTTATTGAAGCACGCTACCGCCGTATCTAGGATTGAAACAGTATTTATAGCTGTATAGAAGACAAGTACAACAACCCACTTAGAACGTAAACACAAGAGCGTGGCTGCGTAGATTGTAGTACTACGCTCACGCACACAGGCGCCGCGAGGTTCGGTACAATGCGAGCTGCGTGAAACGAAACGTAGTAGCAGGCGAAATTAGAGCATTCAGGGCGTAACTAGGCTATAGCGGGATGGTAGGGAACGCCCATACGATTCCCCGTGCCCTGCCGAAGTTTCTTCTTTCATAACTTTGTAGCTGGTATTGATCCGTCAGAACTGCGCAATTCATGACCTCTTTGAGATACGTCGGATGTTACAGCGCTCGACTATTGATAACGGTGTTTGTCTTATAGCTTTACAATACAGAGCTATTTTATCTACGAATACTTCCATTTTGTTTTTACGTTTTGGTTACTTTATATTCAACTTCTAAGAGTATCTTTGGGAGGAACCATGTAACTAGATTTGTGTTTATGAGTTCATACATAATGATTGTGTTATTGAAATTAAACAATTTATGTTACTAAGACATACACGCGTGCGTGAAATTCTGGCCTCGCCAGCGAATATAGACTTTTTTAATGAAATTCTATGAATATAAAACTCAGCATACTCATATACAATAATACACCTGCGTTAGCTAGACACATAGATAATGACAAGTTGTTAAGGTTGAAAAGCCAGCTCTCTGAAAATATTTCGTTTACGACATGGCATTAATAAATAAAACTCTAAATCATACAGCAGCGAATCAACAAAAAAAAGTTGCTGAAAAATCTGAAGAACCGTTATATTTACAAACATTGTCCGGGCCACGTGTATTTACGGAAGCGAACGACGTCAGAAGGTGCCACGTGACTAGGTACTTAGCCGTTACGTAAGGGCCAGGCCGCCCCCGCCCGCCCACGCAGCCCGCCGCTCCCCAGCCTCGAGTTAGGTACTCACGTCATGCCTCTTTCCAGGAAAACAACCAAACCTTCATTCATCGTCTTTAATATTCTGAGTATTTCGTCTTACTAACTAGAACAAGTTGTCTCAAAAGTACAAAAATCAAATGCATTTCTCTTAAACTCCATACAATATCACAACAATTATCAACTTAAACAGCAGTCTATACAACCGCGAAACAAATATTTAGTTTAACTACCAGTTAGGAACTTCATAAAAACTCGTATACTGCGTATACATCTCAATAATACGAATAAAACAAATATTGTCTCATATGATGCCATCAAGATTAAAAAAATACTAAAAAAATAGAGAATTCTTAAATAAAAAAATAGTAAAAAAATAATTTAGTCCAAAAAAACATAATTAAAAAAATACTAAAAAATACACAATTACATGTAAAAAAAACAAAAATAAATTCGCTATCTGTACCTATGATAAACATCTTTCTTCCTAACGTACTTGCCATCCGGCGTAAAGTAGTAGCTAGGTGGAGCGTGGATATGCCTCCCTCGTACCAGAAACAAGACATCTCCTTGGCCAGAGCGAGCGGGGGCCGTGATGACGTCAGCGCGGCACCCAGCCATATCCCTCGACGAACAGTACCACTGTTTGCGTCCATGAGCCTGAAGGTTCTTCAGGTAATACGTGTAGTTGTCATGGACCAGAAGCGACTTGCCCGTCCGCGAAGGCACGTATATTGCCGGCACTGTGTCAAAATCCATCAATCAAGCAACACTTTAACCGACTAATGTTGCTATTCTCTAGCTTTGCTATAACTAATGACTAAACAACTTTACCTACTCATATTGATATTAGGTACTTTAAACAAGCTACAGACTCTCCTTGCTAAGGTACATTACATTATAGAATACAGATCACGTAATTAAACCAAATTCAATTATTTATTATTTTAATCAAGTAAATAATGACTATATATAATCTTTATGCATACTTTTTGACTAATTTTGAAATCCATTACCTAGCTACTAATTTTAGTTGGATAAAATTGTTTAACATGGTTAATAAGGTCCATGATTATGTGATCCGTACGAGGCGATGACCGCTTGGTCGTAGGTGCGTAGTTTCGCGGGACACTTGTACTTGGACCGTCCAGAGCAATACCACAACACTTTGGTAGATTTCCGATACGCATTGTGCGGCCGAAACTGGTAATTGTTCGATATCAACTTGGGGTAACCGTGACTTGTGTGTATCAGGGTAACTGGAAATCCAAATGCGTTAATATAATTACAATTATTTGTTAATTGTGAATTGTTATGAGATAACGAAAATAAATCAAAATAAGTAAAAAAAAACTAAAAAAAAAAACAAATTAGTTTTCTGTTGTTCATAAAAAACATTTTAAATATAAAAAACGGTGGGTTCAATTTAAGAGAAAAAAAAAATTAAAATATCGCGGGGCAGTCCACGATGTGCTAGGTTAAAAAAGAATAAAAAATCAATCTCACTAAATGAGATATCTTGAGAGACTAATAAAGAGAGCGTTTAACCGACCTATAGATTGTCACTTCGACCTCAGGCTTAAAACTAGACATACGAAGCGGGCACTAAAAGGTCATACAGTGTGATTCCCATTTTTGCATCGATGCCGTAGATCGGAGAACACCAGCCTCTTCCCGTCCGTGTGTATGCGGGCAGCACAGCCGCGCGCGCAGGTCCAGCGTCGCTTCCTCTGGTAGCTGTCGTCCAACTGGTACCAGTGGGCGCCGATCTTTAGTAGCTTTTCACCGCCCTCCACTGGGATAAATACTGCCCAAGTTTAACTTAAGTTAAAAACTGTTGTTAAGTTTACTTTTGATGCCTAAGGACTAATACGAAACACGTAGTTTTAGTTAAACTTAAAAAAATATACAACCATTAAGTTACTTTATTTTCAGGCTATATGTTGCTGTGTGAATTCTCTAGCTATATATTTATCTATATATTTATTTATCTATATATTTATTTATCTATATATTTATTTATATTTATTTAGTTAGAAAAGTAGACTTAAAAATACTTTCTAAGTACTACAAATTATTTAACCATTTATAGATAGAGAAAAAACGGATAAAAGGTTATTAAAATAATTAAAAACAAATTCATTCGTATACGTTTATGATTTCAGGAATAAACAGAATACCTATTACAATACTGTATAATTAAATAATCGAGTATAAGTAAAAGTGGACTAATATTGGTATGGAATAGATAGAGCTTGCCATTGCTTAATTCCGACTTTGTATATAGAGTTCGTAAACACACTTTACTTATTGCTTAGCAGGAAGATAAAGTCGAAATAGGTCAATGGGTTTTGGCCTATTATCTTCCTGTTCGATTAAAGTCTCTCTAGCCGCTGGCCGTCATTCATATCACAAGCTATTAACTGAGGATCCGGCTGCAAGATCTTTACATTCCTGATTTGTGTAACATTGTTAAGAAACTGAAAATTTCGTAGGGAGCCTCCTCAGTAAGATCAGATATCTAGTTCCTGTTAGAGTAACTTATAAATGATACCATAATTAATTTTTATAATATTGAAAAATAATAAAAGTAGACATACAAATGGTTAAAAATAAAGCATAGAAACAATATAATAAGAATTATTTAAAAAATAAAAAGTAGACATACAGAAATTAGACAGTTTTATAAATATTTGATGTGAAAAACCTAATGATCTTGCAACTGCATCTCGGCTATTCAATAAGCATTGAAATCTTTATCATACAATAAAAAAAAGATGTACTTGTTAAGTAAGACAATCTATGCAAAACCGACCTAGACTAGACTACGTTCGCCTTTCTATTCTAAACAGATAAAGATAAACGTTACAGACTCTAATTAAATATCATATCACCTTACATGGTCATTTAGTGTATAACTTCTATTAGAAAACTATGGCTCATATAATTCATTAAGCTGGTATAAGGTATTGTACTTCTACTTATACTACTTCTACTGCTAAATATATTTCCATAGGTAGTATTGGAGTATTTTATATATTCCGCTATCAGTCGTCCCGCGCACTACAAGGCGGTCAATAAATAGAATCTTATAAAAAAAGCATCAACAAGACGGCTACACTATAGTTAAAGCTATACACTTTGTATATATAATTTCTAAACATTTGGTAAGAGAATATTGCACATTCACGTTTACATCATAATTTTCATTTTAATTTTCTTAAGACTAATAAATAGGTATGTTATACAAGGCGATGGTTCAGCGTCTGTATTATAGAGACATCTATCTACTTTAAATATTTGCCTAAAAATAAATAAAAACATTGGCCTATGAAACTGGACGTTATAACGTTATAATAGAACCGCAGTTTCATAGCCAAGCAAGCTATAATTTTACAAAAACAAATAAATAATAACAATTTAGATATTGTATCACAAATATAAACCTTCTAAAATATACTTAATTGTATGGAAGATTACCGAAAGCCACCTTGGTATCGAATTATCGATCGACCTATAACCTACTAAAGAACTACATACTTAAGATCTAATTTGAGTATTGTAATAAATATCAAGGCAGTTAAATCGACTCAACCAATTCTTAGTCCGTCGTTATCGTATAATGGAGATCATGGTCTTAGGGATATTATTGTAACTATATTTTTTATCCTAGTCAATTTCATAAATTCATTACTAGATGTCTAAGACTAAAAACCATAAGATAAGTATTCAGTACCTATAAAAAACGTTAATTTCAAACGAAACAGATACTTGACAAAAATTAACATTGCTTTTCTTACATTATGGCTTAAAATTTTTAATTATTATTGAAATGAATTTGAAATAAAATTTTAATCCATAGCCGATGAGATTGACGATTGTGCTCAAAGCTCATTTATATATAACTATTGCCCCAAATGCGCCATTATTTATTCACTGCTGGGCGTGCACAATAATTTTAACTTACTTTGTCAATCTGGTTTCATCGTGAAACTAAGACACGTTTTTAAATCAGAGAGGTCACGCCCCGATATTTTATGAATTCAATCATAAATAGCTCAGTTAAGGAGATAAGGAGCTAGTTGAAATGGTGGATTGTTTGATGGTTGTATATAAATGAGATATGGCAAGTGAGATTGGAGGCGACGCTCCGGGTGCGCGGTTAGTGCCTTGCGTCAAGCAAGCCGCGGACCAGGAGGTCGCGCCAGGCCTAGATGAGCAGCGCGGCGTGCGGCGGCGTCAGCGGCATCGGCGCCGCGCTCACCCGCCGCGCGAAACCGAACCCCCCAACAATCTTATACTTCCCCATAGGATCCACTTCGAACTTCCTAGAATCATGCTTAGCAGCGTTGTACGTCGCCGGGTGGTTGTGCGACCCTCGAAAGTAAACCAGCCGACCGTCTCGTAGACACAAAGCCACCTGACATCGCTCGGCTTTCTGATACGAGCGAGCACAACGCCATGTCACACGCCGGGGATGCGAGCCTCCGTCCTCGTAGAATATATGGCCGTCCGCTACCAGGTGCAGCCCACCACGGGCAGATCGAATATAAAACCAACCTGAAAATACCGGACAGTTAGATCACTTACCGACAATGTTCTTTCCTAAATCACTACACTTTCAGACAAAGCTATTTCAGAAATCTTTTTACTTCTAGTTGGCACTACTCTATTGCAAGTTAACTAGATGGCTGTGTGCTATTTCTAGATGGTTACGGTTTTCTATTTAATTTCGTAGAATTTGCAGAATAGAGGTTGGACAGGATTTCTAAATAGGAACATTATCTAGTATAGTACATAAGGATTGGCGAAGAAAATAAAAGGCAGTGGTGGCCTCAGCGCAATATAATCAATTCTTTGTACCTATACACATCTCCAGCTACTCGTACTACTCAGCGATACACTCCCTCCCCCGACTGCCGCTTATAGCTACCTTTATTTGCATAATACTTTCAGGACTAAACATAAAATAATCAAAAATCTTATCACATTACAATAAAATAATACTTTAAAATAATACTTGGAAGTTTAACACAGAAATCGTATACATTTGTATGGAAACATCTACCATTGATATAGGTAATGGGAACGAAATAACATAAACTATGGTAAACATTCAAATCGGTTAACATAATATAGGTATCCTATGGTGAACCCATAGCAAATATAGTAATTAAAAAATAATTTTACGATCCATAAACATAATTTAAGTACTGTCAACAGCAGCAAAAATAAAAATTAACATAAATAGTAAAAGTAAAATAAAAACATCTCACTAAATAAAATATATCTTAAAGCTAACGTATACAATGAGTATTAATATGAGTAAATTGTAATAAATGCAAATAATCTACTTTAACGAGTGTTTATTCTAATCGTATACATGATTGACTTTGTTCGTAACAATCCTTGTAAAGCGCTCAACAGACTTGTTGACAACAGAACGTGCGTCCGCACCTCGCAACCGAACCCGACTCGCTGCCTTCCGACAAACTCCAAATACTACATCACGATCAAAATCGTAAAAAAATAATGTAAAAACAATGTATAAAAATACTTAGGGTATCATAAGAGAACTATCACTTTGTACAGTCGCTACAACTAACTGGCCGGCCGGCGCGTTTGGAAGAACTCTACCGATACTACTTATCGACATCCTTATCAAAATATATAATGTACTATCAACTTGTTGCATTGTATGTTATTATAGGTAAAAATAATATTGCTTTGTTGTTTCGGTTGTATAATAAAATTAGTTCTAAATATCAATCTATCCGACTCGGCCCTAAATACAATACTCTTAAGACTTATTAATAATCGTATACTCTTACACAGCGCAAAAAATATCTACCATTCTTACGTGGTTATCTACTATACGTAATATAGGTAAAGTACAATATAATATTATAACAATCTCTTTGGAGAAACATTACAATACAAGAATTGGGCGAACTATAGTTCGCAAATACTATTCGTTCGTATACTCGTAAACTTAATAGGTAATAAATGCGTATACAACACGTCGTCGGCCCGGCGCCCGCACACCAGCCAGAAGGCACAAGAGCATAATTTGACAAACCATCCGAAGGAATCTATCCATCTTGAGTAACATTCTAATCGATCGTTAAGATTCTAATTTTGAGATCAAAATCTGTGCCGAACACCAACAACTAATCGTGAGCCGGTGCTGCTGCGAACGCCGAGCCTTCCACAATTGACTTTAACTGACGTCTAATCTAGACTTTGTCACTAAATAAGGACTCGTATAAGCTACACAATACGTGCAAAAAGTTAACACAGACTTAATCTACGATCACATTACATACACTTATGTTGCAGTGTAATTTATATATAATAGGGAAAGTTGTTAAAACAAGATTAATGCAGGTAATGTCATCGCAGAAGATATTTGTAGCAGTTTAGGCGCTTTAAATTTTAGAACATGGGTCTGATGGGTGTGGCGCGCACTCCGCAGGTGTGAGCGCTGTTCATCTGCACGACGCGGAGGCCGAAGGTGTGCACGGCGGCGCGGCAGCGAGGGTTGCGGCTGCAGCGCCACCACACCTTGCCGCTGGCCGCTCGCCCGTTGAAGCAAAACCGGTGGGCCCCCACTTCAATAGCAGGCTTCCCTCGCTTGCTCAGACAGTATCGAAATTGCCCCGGGAAGCACGGAAATGGAAAAGGCAGACCCAGCGTTAGCGGTGTGTCAGTCGAATTCACAGCTTCCACCCGCGCCGCGACTGAAACTGAACTCAAATTGTTAATAAACCTTACTGTTAATTTCCATTTGGTACCAGAACTGCGTTTTTTTTTAATAATATCGTGTACTCGTTTAAGACCTTACATGAAGTTATGCATATGAGCAATTCATATCACAACATAAGCAACAGAATGTCTAGAAAACTATTTTCTCAGTGTAATCAAGTGTGTCGAGGTAAAGAAATCTTGATGGCTATTCGATTGAAACGCAGTAATTAAAAATACGTTATATTCAGTATCTTCTTAAACTACGCCTAAGAATAGTAATAACTTGTGTTTTGTTCGGACGATATCGTATTTCTTTATGTTTAGGTAGTTAAGTTAAGATTTTATTATTTGCTACAAAATTACAAGAATAATATAATCTGTGCTATTTCAAAATTTACATCAACGGGAAATACATTTAGTTAATACTTAGTACATGGGACAATATTCTACGTTTATCTGGTGTGTGTTACCAAAATTATGATAATGTGTGATAATGTATCTTATTACTAAGAACAAAATATATAACGTGGTTTGTAATTTATTTATACTAGCAAATGGTAACCCATGCTCTCCCTTTGTTGTAGTGCCTGAATACAGTTAGGATGTTTATTTAGTTTGCACAGTGTTTTTGAAACGCACATACTTTAATATTAACGAAAATAATATGACACCGCCGTGCGCATCGAGGTTCGACTCGGAACCGTGGAATGAAATAGAGTCCTATAAACTAAGTCAACACTGATTTTGTATGTATATCTATGTAGTACCTAACTATTTATTGAATATCAGAAATTAGCAACAACTTATTAAAACCTGAGATAAACCGTTATATTTTAATTTATACATACATATTACCCATATACTTTATATGAGACTTGTCATAACCCTCACACAACGATTTCATACACTTTGTAAAATATCCAATAGATTTATAACCAATAGGTAAAAATATGACTTTGATAATAAAACAAGCGTCAAGCATTAAATTTAAATCCTCCTTCAAATCACGTCAGTCTTACAGTAATTTGTCTTTATATAGTTTACTACACCAGGTTAATCGTTATTGTTTGTAAACCCAATTAACATTCAAACATTTCATCCAAATATACGTAATTTGCAAGAACATAACTCATTTCCGACACGATTTCATGCACCTTATATTATAGTACCTATTTAGCATAACAAAAGACGAAGTAGGTAAATATTGCTATTGAAAAGCCTATCCAAGTTCAAAGTAAATGCAGCATGACCAAATGCTAAAGATTTGTCTGGGAATGCATAGTTCCTTACGCTATTAAAACAGGCATACGCTAGTGCTCACAGCCTCGGTACTTTCCACCGCTATCTTAAGTGCTGACCTTCCAACCCTGGCTGCAGACCACGGCATCATTCCAGCCTTCCTCCTTTATCTCCGTCTTGATTTTGATTTTCTTTACGAGGCTAGCATTTGACTTCCTCTCCGGTACAGGGTTTATGAAGTTTTCAGGGGTGAAGTTAGGCTCGTGATTGTGATCTCCCTTAATCTTAATGAAGCGACCTTCCAACGTCGTCTGTACCCGACACAGGCAGCCCCTGGTGTCTTTGTCCCGGCAGGCCCAGTTTAACTTGCCTCTGTATTGATTGTTAACCCAGAACTTATTGTTTTTGAAGATAAGAACAGATTTTCCAGCACGTGATGGTAAAAAGAAAGCCTCTGAAAATTCATTCTAGAATTATTATCAACCAAACAACAAATTATCAACACTTATAAAGACAGAATGGAAGATCTTTATTAGGAAAAGGAGTCAATAAAATGATAATATTTCATTACACGTAAATTAAAATATTTAAAACTCAGGTATTCGTCTTATTTAAAATATTCCTATAAGATTTCTCTAGATCGAACTACTAGAACTAGTTAAAAATAAGAACATTGAGCTCAACCTTGAATGAGCTTAGAGCCGGAGTAAGATGCTTGAAACTATTACCGTACCTTCTTGAAGGTTCCATGGAATCACGGAATCTCTAGGAAGATTAAATACGACCCAGTTTAAGTAAGACCTAATTTTTTGTTGTGGATAAGGAGTCAATAAAATTTTATGGACATCAAATATGTATTATTAAACATTCAGAATTGATAATACTTAGAACAAAGTGGATCCTCCTAGGATTAGACATCGATATAAATGATATTATGTATACATAGATAATAGAATAGAAATTCCTCTACAGAGGACTAAATTTACACAAAAATATATACCTACTAAAATAAGGGTATTCTAAGAATGCCGTAAAACACGAGTATTCACACATAAAGCTTTGGTTTAGAGTTCTACAGTACAAGTTAAATATACTTATCCACGTTTATATTTATAGTTCGTTTATCTTTTAAAATAGCTACAGTGCTCTATCTTCCCTTATTTATAAACTTGAATTTATAATTCAATGTCATCTATTGTTCTAGACAAATAAGGTCAATGTTTATAAATAAGTGTTAATTAACATTCAAATATTCATTATTAAAAACACGTAAAACCTATGCTACACTACGAATATATCCCTGTCATAATCAGAATTAGATGAACTGATATGATAAAGGTATTTGCTTAGTTAATAGAGATATTTAAAATGCATTGATAATAAACAAGTAAACGAGTCGACATTAATCTTCTAAATACTTTAAATATAAGACATTTATATTCTGTTTCTACTACATTTTTTACAATGGTTCTATAACATATAATTACGACATCAACAATAAGAACAATGTAAATATCCACTTTCCAGATTGTTCCTGAAGCATACCTCCTCATACCATAAAATTCATTTTATTCTCAGCCCATCTCTTCACATCTAGGTACCTATTTACTACGCCTCAGTCAATATAACATTTATTTTAAATTTAGCATTGGACTCCGCATATTTA
The DNA here is from genome assembly GCA_963691955.1 of Chloroclystis v-ata. NCBI lineage: Eukaryota > Metazoa > Arthropoda > Insecta > Lepidoptera > Geometridae > Chloroclystis > Chloroclystis v-ata. The sequence goes on along the minus strand of OY829898.1, from coordinate 8,070,898 downwards.
TATACAGCTTAAAATTGCAAGAAAATGCAGTCAAAAAAATCACTCTTTTTGCCTTTTTTCATTATCACATGCCAAAGTACCAACAAGTTAAAGCACCGACACGCCCTAAGCCGTTTGCTTTCTTGAAACATGTTCTATTAGAATTTGCAGTCAATCTAAGTAGGTACAACAATCGAGTACTCATCAAAAAGAGTAATTAATTGTCTTAAAAGTTTTAAAACAATAATTCGAATAAAATCAAAAGAATATAATACCTTTTCGAATTGTAACCATTACTCAACTACAATCTATTGTCAAAGTTCTTTAAAATTTGAGTAAAATGAACGACTCAGAATGTTGTAAATTAAACAACAAAAATCCAAGAATTTCAACGCTAGGCTCTGGTGATGTTTACTTCCTCTTCCGCTTAGCAGTCTTGTGGATGTGCTTGTCATAGACCAGCACCACGTTGCCGTTGACGGTGTGTATGTTGGCGGGGCAGGCGCCGGAGCGGTAGTCGCACTTCCACTTGGTCCGCCCCTTGCCCATGTCCACGTCCTGCACGAAGTTGAACTTGCCCGTGCAGATCATGGGCCCCTTGTTGCGAGACACGTCGCGGAACGTAAACTCCATCCGCGAAGGCGGCTTGCGACCACCTTCCGAGAAAACACCACACGTTTACCAACTGTCGAACCACTCGAATGCTAAATAAACATCCAAACGGACAGTTGATCATGCACATGCAACATGCGATAAATAAAACAATAAATAACGTGTACACAATTTAATTAGAACTTATTCTTTAACGTAACTATTTAAAACTAACTCAATACTTTATTAAATTTTATAAATTCCAAAAATATTTAAGAAGGAATGTTCAGTACATCAATTATTATAATAATTGACAAATTGGTCCCATTGTTAAACAGAAGGCACTTTTATAATAAACAAGTAGGTAGTTCATCGACACCTACGTTTGATAAATTGTTTTTGCTTAAATATTCTAAGTACAATTATTAAATGTATATGAGATATTGTAGTTTAGAGCATGCTTATCACAAGTTAATGGTCTTGGGAGCAAGTTATAAACAAGTCACAAGAAATGTAAAAATATCAACATGCTTAGTATAAAAGACATACTTCATAAGTTTTAACCTTGATATATAAAAATTAAACTTATAAAGCACCAATAACTTTAAGGTCACTATGCTTATAACTAGTTACATGTTACAAAATAATAATTCAAAATTCATAATATCTAAAAGGAATGGATTTATAAATTTTTAACTTTCTTTTTTAATACGGAGTACAAAAAATACTTCGCTTTTTACATTTACTGTCTTACTGACGTATAAAGATGTGCTCAAAATTTACTTATCAACTAAAATAATATCCTCTTAAAGTAATATTGCTAGCTTTAACTATTTTTGCAGTCTGCAGTTCAGTACTTTGAAACTACTAGATAAGTAGGATGCAATTTTATATTTAAAACGTTAAAGAAATGGGAAGACCCTACCTAGCACTGAAAGATCATTATAAAGGCACGTTTTCAGTGCCATATGTGCGTGATCCATAATGTACCTCATTGGTGAAACGTCGAATTGAGGACTAATGCTTAGATTTGTAGAGTCGCGCTAAGATCTGTTATTGGAAAGAAATAAACTATGGATATTCAATGGTAAGGGGTAAGGGCTCTGTTTTGGTGGAAGGATGGATAGGGAGCGGGAGTTGTGTCTGGTGTAAGGGGGTGGAGTCGTTGAGTTTGCGCGCGGCCTGCTTGCGCGCGGGCAGACAGAGCGCGCGCGGCGGGTGGTTGTGCATGCCTTTCACCGCGACCACGTTCTGGCCCAGCATATGTATCCTCGCCTTACAATTAGTCTTCTTCGAAGTACATCGCCATATCACCTTGTCTCTCAGCTTCGACTCCTCGCAGAAAGGGAACGTGTTCACCATCATTATAACCTTCCCGCGACGGGACTTCAGAAACGTGATACCTGCAGGATAAAACCAAGTCAGATAAAAGAATACCAGGCATTTTTAAACAACCGTAACCATACAATTTCAAATTAGGGCAAATAAAACTATCGGTTTGGTTATAAGTACAATTTAATGATTCACAAACATACCCCGAACGAACATGAACTAAAACTTACGATATTAATATTGAATGAATAAGTAAGGTATAAAATTACACTAGTGATGATTATTATAATAGAAGACTCGAATCAATATGAGTTAAATGTAAATGAGGTATATATTTTGAAGAATAGTTTAAAATGGCTTATTGTGCGTGAATCCGTGGCGACTGCGTTGTTGCACGTTCTCATGTGCGTTACTAGAGATTCCGAATTACCTTACAAACGCTTAGCTACTAAGTACAATATACCACCAATAAAACATTTATAACATTACACAGATTAAAACACATTTTCATGATTCACATATAGTTACGAAACAAAATCAATTACAAAAATCATAAAACCACTTTTACACATACACCATGTATCTTATCGAATCACTAAGTTACTTCAAATAATTTAAAAGTCGCAGTTTTCATTTTATCGTAATTGACGTATATTGTCATCGCTTTAAATAATCTTATATTTAATAAAACACTTGTTTACAATATTATGCAAGTCAGTATTGAGCTGTCGCCATGGTTTCACATAGTAGTTCATATAGCCAACGTTATTTGGCTTGAAATCTTCAGGTACATTATAAGAATATGTCAAATAATACAAATGCGATAAGTTGTTATAAATCAGTGCGATAAAAGTTGGTTCACGGCTGAGTTTCAGAGAAAGAAGCTGTGGGACCTTTGGAACACCTTAAGTACATAAAAACAGCTCACCCACACAAACTTCATCTGAAAGTACCCTAGCCGTGTCATACAAGATGTCAATCCTCACTATCAACATTTGAATTTGACAAATCTACCATTTCGTCTAATTAAGATATTACATATACACACACACACTAGATCCCGAAGAACGTAAAGCTAAATAACAATTTAAAATAAGTAATAAGCGATAAAAATTTGTACTTAAATCAGAATAGGTAGAACCTACATACAAAATCGTTTTCTCGATTTATAAATGCATTTAGCCAAGCAACTTAGAAGTTAGTAGCCAAAAACAATTTTACTTATGTATAAAAATTCATTTAGCCAAAACAGTCTCAACAAGAGCATATTCGTATGAATGACAAGATCGCAAACATGAGAATGTTGTCGATGATGTGTTTATAGTTAGCCTAAAAAAAGAGGTAGTTGAGGTTCGATACTAGCTAGAGTGCGGGCGGCCGGACCCTCGGCGTCTCCGCCCCGGCCGCCCTAGCCTAACCTACAGTTAACATTAACTTACATCTACATAACCTAAAACACCTTACTCGAGTAAAGCTTCTGAGTATTTTTTTCATGTATAATTTTTGTATAATTTAAACTAATATGTAAACCCGTATAAAAGTGAAGAGGTAGTTTTGATTGAGCTTTAAGTACATCGAAATATTTAGCAAAGAGCGCGGATCCGATCGCAGCCTGCGCCATCTGATTACATTACATTCGAAGACTCTCGGACCCCGCACACTTTGGTTCATTTCAATAACTACTGGTATAATTCTTAAAGATAAGAGGCGGACGTCTAAATGTCTAAGTAGCAAAAAGTATCCGAAAATTGTAAAGTTAAATTCTCAAAATAAATTAAGTAATTCTAAGTACAGTCCAGGGGACATCGTATTGCTTAGCTTGGAACGCGTTTACCTCAATCAGTCACCGACTCCGTTGCCGACGGCGAGCCGCGGCCTCCCTGCGACTGCTGACTAGCTCGCTCGCGTCCGATCCATCCAGTCTGCCTGGCGTACTTACCTGTCCACTGTTCCTGCTGCTTCTGCCGACCAATAACATTCCGGAGCATTCTGTTCTACATCTGCACGGGTCCACTAAATAAACGCTAAAAGCGGCTTTACCCATTCAAGATAATAACCAACTGCCTAATGCCCGATCTCAATGATACGAGCTCACACCGTTATACATTCAGAAGTTCTTACGCTTTAACATTCTTACTAAACCTATTCGATCCATAAATAGCCCACACCAATATGATAACACCGTTGCGGATCCCGACGAGCCGCTCACTGGTCTGCGCTCGCCGCTGCGTCACTGGTCGCCGAACGCCCTTCGTCAGCGCCGCCTTCCCTCGTCATTACCATATCGAATAACCAACAATCCGTCGCCGAAACCCTATTTAACGACACCCTATCCCCTCCTAACCTAAACTTAATCATATAACTCACTTACATAAATTATGCTATAATTTCGTATGCCAATAGGCTTTCAGATAATTCGAAAAAGTACTGTAAGAATACTCAACGGAGACGGGCCACGCAAAACGGAGAAAGTTATATAAACGAAAAAACGTAACAACCATCAATGAGAAAATCTTTCCCCAACGCAGTGAAGATGAAAATGCCGCGATGAAAATGCTCGAAATGCGTACTAAGAAGGCAAAATGTAACATGGCGCGTCTACGAAAAGTATTCAAACCGATCGCAAACTAGTCGTCTCATAGTTTATAGATAATCGTATATAATAAAAATTTGGAGCAGAAACGGAGGCCTAGACGTCCTCCTCCTTGCAAGAGTTGTCGAAGAGCATCGGCATTTGAATGGAGGTGTTCGCGTTGGCGTGCTCCTCCTTGCAGGGCTTGGCCACCAGCAGCGGCAGCGGCGTGGTGGGGCGCTCTTCCTTATACGGCTTCGCGACCAACAGCGGCATGGGAGTGGAGGCGTGCTGCGCCGGCAGCGACCCGGGCGAGGTCTGCGAGCCGACGCCCGGCGTGGCGGGGTTGGCGTTGGCGGAGGAGTTGGCGGCAGAGCTGGCTGTGGCGTTGGCGGCAGCATTGGCGTGCGCCGTGGCGGCATACAGGGCTAGTGCGTGTTGCAGCTGTAGAAGTTGGTGGTGTGGGTCAAGTGGTGCCGGCGCGCGGTGGCCGGACTGGTGCGGCGTGCGCACCACGTAGCGTCCGTCGGCGAAGCGGCGCACGTTGGGCGGCGCATGGTTGTGCGAGTACCGCGAGCGCACGATGCGCTCGTGGCCCTCGGGCCCCTCCGTGTTCACGTCGGCGAGGCAGCGCGACGTCAGCCGCGACGAGCAGTACCACTGCTTGCGACCGTGCGCCAGATTGTTCTTCAAACGAAACGTATAGCCTCTGTGCAGAAGGAGCCGACCCTTACCGGCTCTGATGAAACGCGCTAAAAGTGAAATGTCGTGTTAGTCATTTATTTCAGGGGATGCGTTCGTGGAGACATCTCATTTGTCTTCGAAAAATACTTAAATGAAATATCTCATGAAGTTTCGTGCATCAACATATCCTACAACTAAGCTAGCTACTGATCTATACTACAAGACAGGGTATTTAAAAACAAACAACGTTTCTTAATTTTATTATTTTAATAGGAACATAATATTAAAGGTTTAAATAAAACAATACATTTGGATTGGTTTAGGTTTAATTTAAACTACACTACGTACTACTTTGACACAATTTAACTACATTTAACTTACAAAAGTAATAAATAATACGCGTTATCCCGACAAGACCTAAGATAATAGCCCGCTGGAATATAATTCGGGGCTGAGCAAAAACTTGGCACATAATTAGGTATAGTAAAACCATTTCTAAAATGAACGCCCCTCCACCGAATTCTGTATTTTTTTTTCTGTGTATTCTGTTTTTCTGTATTTCCTCTCACACGTTGAAATCATCACGGTTATGTGGAGGGGAGTTCATTTTTAGAATGGTTTTACTATACCAACCTACAGAAAAGGTTTGTAAACACTTCCACAACTACTTTAAAATTTACTTATCTAAATATGAGCAATAACCGCTAATCGTGCTTTATCAATACACTAAAAATTTAACACAAAATACACGATTGAAGAAGGAAGACATTACATTTAACTGGATCATGTTATAAAATAATAAGTTACATGATTGATTATGGAATGGAACAACACTAACTACATACATTATCAAGAAATATTGATTGTATGTAAACTAGCCAGTTTACATAAAATTAAATATTCACAAACATTAACATTCTGTACAAACAGTATATGTACCGAAAAATTATATTACTTTTTTATTTGTGTTTATTAAAGCTGACACATTCTGAGCAATATATATACACACTCTAAATAATTTATATTGGTGTAATTATTCGTTTAACTTATGAGCTATCTTTGGTTACGTAAAACAATTGAGATTGTTCTAAAAATATCACATTTTTATTTCAATCCTCTAGCAAACACTGAAAACATAATATTGCTATTGTACTATATTGAGTCGGTGACTAGACTAGAAACTTCAATAACATTTGGCACGCGACAGTAATCACAACATTTACATGGCAATTAATAACTCTCTCTAAATACTTATACATATTAACAGTTATGTTTTATCATCTAGTCTTGCGATTCTAGACTATAAGACACGCAACGCTGTGATTAACAAGCACTCGCCGTCTTATTATAACTTTCGTCGTTCGAAAAGTGTCAAATCTCTGAATATACAAACCTTTCGGGAGTTTGACTTACAATCATAATATGCTTATACAAGAGTCAAGCAACTGAAGGGTAAGAATAAGATCCGAATTCTACATAAATATCTAGTAAGGTAAGGGTACGACCCAAGCGCTAGGATCGAAGTTATCGAAGTCCATAGTAGGATGTCTTGGAACGAGGAGAGGGGTTGGCGGTGAGCCGGGTTTGGATAAGTTTTTGTTGGGCAGACGTCGACCTGTGCGGGCTCTGTGGTTGTGTTCGCCGACGAGTTTATGTATGGTGCCTTTCTGAGTGTACGCCTTGCAGCCACAGCCGCCCATAGTGCAGCGCCAGCGGACCACGCCGGAGCGCATCGTGTGCGCCGCGTAGAAGCTGCGCCCGCGCACCCACAGACGCGGCCGCCCGCCCGGACCCACTGATAAACGAACCGTGTTCTTATCTAAAATGTACTAAATATGTTACTACACACCAGAAGATACACCGCATGATATAAGCTCTTTTGATTCCAGATATTTTTTAAGTTATTAGAGCAGCACAATCATGCATCAATTACATGCATCACAATATCCGAACATTTAAAACAAAAAAAAAACTGTTAAAGGGTCGAAATAATTATCTCCTCTTCTCTTTTATAACGTGAGGCGTAAAAAGTGAGTTGTAATAATGTAGAGATTATTAATAAACCTTAAAAAAGAATGAGATAAGTTTATTTTAAATAAATTATTGCTTTTATTTGTATAATGCAGCTTCACTGTTCTTATTAAATTTAAATTATAAAATAGCCCTTGACAAATGACATATTAATATGTAATACCATGAGATCATAAAAACTGACTAGATTTAACAAAATAAACCGAATTTTTGGTGAGGTAATAAGATCTAATTATAACATTTAGCTAAATGAATTAGGCATACCTAATCATATTGTGCGATATTATGTTCTACGTTCCAAGATTCGTCTTAAAATTATTTACACGATATTACTAGGTACAATGTTAATAAAGCTCCATAACAAGTTATAGACATCATGCTGTATGACTTAAATCACCTAATTCTATCTTTAAAGATAACCGATTTTCGAGAAGAATTATATAAAGTTAAATTAAACGCAAACCAAAACCAGTGATTACGTAAACTAGCACCTTTAAAGACTCCTCTATCCATGAGAACACCATTATAGGGTCTATCTATCTACTGAATTAAATTGGTATAACATTAAATTACCTTACTAAACCGTGTCTCACTTATATATTATTTTGTATGATATTAGACTAAACTACCAAAAGATATATAAGGTATTTTTTTATAATAAGGTACGTCATTAATTTAGTTTAAAATATTTCACCAAAACAATGTCAATGCGAACATCCAGCGTAAATCGAAGCTTACGAAACCGAACAAGTACATTTTGCTGATAAATCAAATGTGAAAAATAAAGGCGAACTTGTAACGTACTTTCGACTTCGTTAGTCGTTGACATTAGAAGTTTCGCAGGAGCATTCAAACAATTTTATATATCAATTAGTTAGTACAAACTATCGCAAAGCTTAAATGCTAGCACGTGGTTATTAATTCTGGTTATCGAAGCGCCTCATTCCGTGCAGTCTATCTCATCCATAAAACCCTGTTAACAGAAGATCGGGCAATGTTGCCAGTCCGTTTCTCAAGTGTGTAGAGTTAATTATTTAAAGATATATTGTTATAAATAATTAACTTTTCACTGAGGAGAGACATGTAAGTATAGTAAAACCATTTTTAAAATGAACGCCCCTCTACCGAATTCTGAATTTTTTTTTTCTGTGTATTCTGTTTATCTGTATTTCTTCTCACACTTTGAAATCATTACGGTTTTGTGGAGGGAAGTTCATTTTTAGAATGGTTTTACTATACTTCTATACCGACCCCACATGTGGGAGAAGAGGGATGATGATAAGTAGTTTTATTTGTGTTGCATTTAGTTGATGCTTCTAAACTTCGTTAATCAAAGTATGATAATAATATATTCTAGTCACAATTTATTCGTCTAGTACAGCCTGAACAGACTGCGCAGCGAAGGCGGCGTGGCAGAGCGCGCGCTGCACCTGCGAGGTGTAGGGGGCGGCCGCGGGCGGTTCGTGCGAGTGCACGTTGCTGAGAGCGAAGATGCGGTCGTGCAGCGTGTGCGCGTAGGCGCGGCACGTGCGTCGCGTGCAGCGCCACCGCACCTTGCTCTTCTGCGGAAACACCTTCTCCATATAAAACGAGAATCCACCCAAGCGCATGTGTCTCCTCCCACGGTTAGATATCACGAACTCCACTGCAAACAAAGCCCCAATAATGTAAGCGAATCTCACAGCGCTTCATGCATGCGGAGATGTTAGTCACCGTTATTCGCCCGAGCGTTTCGTCTAATCTAAGGCAAGGTTGTTAATAAGAAACCATAAGTTTTAGTGTGTAATTTTGTTTTAGCAGTTTTAATAGTCACGGTGGTTGGGGGGTGGTATGGTTTCGATAAGGCTTTCTATTCGGGCGTGTTCGTCGAGGTCCGCTGGACGCGCGTGTGGAGCGGCGTGCGCGCGCGGGTCGTGCTGCGCGCAGTGCGTGAGCAGGGCCCCGTGCTGCGTGAGCGCGCGCGCGCGGCAGCCCCGGCGGCGCGCGCGACACGTCCAGTAGACGCGCGCGCCGCGCCGAGTGCGCGCCACGAACCCGTACCCGCCGATCAGCAGCGCCGGCGCGCCGCGTCGCGTCACCGTGTACCGCACTACCACACGTTCTGTCACACAATGTATATAATCCTAGGTCTAAGGCCCGAATGAGACGGCCAAAAATACCGATGACCATACATCAAATTACTTACGGGTATTTGTACAATATAAAGCGCTCTACACACCGCCCGCCGGCACAGCCCGGCGGCCCAACCCGCCGGCCTTATTTTGTAGGCCGCCGGCTTTATTTAGTACAAAATAAGGCCGGCGGGTTAGGCCGCCGGGCTGTGCCGGCGGGCCGCCGGCTTTGGTGTGTAGAGCGCTTAACATCTTAGGATGCCGGAAAATTCTGAACAAAAAAGATTTTGAGGCATGTCATAAAATTTTATACTGTACAATTTTTTAATACAACAACATTGAACAATTGATTTTGTAATGTATATACTTAAATAATAATTTAATATTAATTAATTTATTAAGTTATTAAAGGTAATAAGTAGCCATATGTGACAATTGTAAAAAAAACCTTTATTGAATTGTATCCATAATTCTACAATGGTACTTACTTATTTTATTTTTATCTTACTTAATTCTTAATATTATATTTTCATCACAATCAAAACAATTAATGTAACAAGACAATTTATTATGTTTTTCAGGAAGTTTCTTAGTTGTTGTGAAATTGTCACACATTTTATTAAGCATGTCTCAAACACTCTTAAAAAATATGAGGCAACTTGAACAAAAACAGTGAAATTCTACCCATAGGTTCAAAAACTTTTTATTAGGACTAGGGAAATTTTAAGCCTCACATCAAAATGGTAGTCAACATAATAAATGCCTAACAAAAATGCTGTCTTCATCATTATTGATAATACTTTCCAAATTAAAACATGTTCTTTTAAGAAATGGCAAAGAAATCAAGTCACTGTTGTTAACCTCACAGGTTACTAATTAAATGGAAGGGCAAGTTACTACCTCTCCTAGTTCATATTTCTTTGTGATTTTTTGTAAATGATTTTCAGTATGATTGTGTACAGAGTTAGTCACTTTTAAAACATTGTTTTTAGAGGTAATTCTAGCACGACACCGTTTTGCATAATCCATGCACCTCCAAAAAGTCCGACCACTACGCACACTGTCTGTTACAAATATGTAGGGTTCGTGGATTAACTGAAGATGACCACTTTTAGTTTGAATAAAGTGTAGATCGCCTTTTCCAATAGTAGCTGACAAAGCTCCTAAAACTGAATTAAAATAAATAAATTAGTGGTATGTTCTTAAAACAATTGGATAACAATAAAAATAAGGTTTTTGCATATTTTAGTATAGGGGTTTGATAAGCTCAAATTAAATCATACAAGAGTATCATTTTATTTTATTATATATTTTTATAAACATTAGGTATTAAGAATGCATTTTAGAAAATAATGGAACATAATTCAGTTGTTTCAAGGTATTTACTAAAATGTAATTATAAACTTACAATAAAAATAACATAAGGCATAAATCTGTGTTTAATTGATGGTAGAAACTATGGCACCACGCTATTCCTTACTTATATAAATACAAATAATTTATTTCAGGCAACAAAAATAATCAAGACAAAACCCTGAGGGACAGTGGAACAGAAAGACAAGTGACTTTTGCAAATTAAGGCACTGAACCTACAACAAGCTCAGATCGAAGTACTTGTTATCTAAGATGAAACATACTAACTGGAAGCTGCAGAGAACAGATAAAAAAAAATAAAAAAAAATAGACACACATTTCTTGCTTCTGTTAATTAAGTGAATTGATAAGTTATTTTCTACAATAAAAAAAAGTCATCACCATGATTATTTCATTATCCTTGTTATGCTGGTAGAAGAATAGCTAAGGAATGAAAGGCATTTATTTACCAGAAGACTGACTGCAGTACCATTCAGAATAGTGTACAAATTTACTGCAATTGTCAACTAACTCGCCATTTCTAGAACAGGAACTTAATATGGGATCTTATTCTTTGTGGAAGCATCATCTGTACTGACATCTTGCTGTGGAGCATGTTTAGTATAAAAATTGGCTAAATTAGGATTTAGTCCACATACATCCCATCGGCCTGCATAAAAAAATCTACAGGGCGTCCCACGGCCATGCCACATAGAGGGAAAGTACCTTAAATATTGTAGATAGAACATTTTACTGAAAGAAGACATTATTTGAATTTTAAAAACAAATTAAACTACATTCATTGATATTTAAATAATTACATGGTTTAACCGGGAGTCGAACCCGTTACACGAGAAAAATAATTATCCTGTAGTTTTATCATACTGATTGAAAGGCTTCATCATAAGGATTTTTTATTGCTAACTAACATAGTGTCAGAAATAAGGTAAGACCATGAATTTTAACATTTAATGTGAAATTTAGTTCAGGAATCAGCCAGCCGCATTGCCATGGACAAAATAATTTACGCGTCTTTCGGGTCAGGATACGGCTCGACTTGTTGCATACTAATTACATTACAACCAGGTACATACTAATTACGTATCTCTTTATCATTTTATCATGCACTTAGATTATAATAGGAAAATGATGCGTACTTCTCAAGTGGTGAATAACAGTTGTTTGTTTTACGGCAATGCCAGCTTTCCTGAACTAAATTTCATATTAAATGTTAAAATTCATGGTCCTCCTTTTATTTTTGACACTATGTTGTTTAGAAAAAAATAATCCCTATGATGAAGCCTTTCAATCGGTGTGATAAAGCTAAAGGATAATTATTTTTCTCGTGTAACGGGTTCGACTCCCGGTTAAACCATGTAATTATTTAAATATCTATGAATGCAGTTTTATTTGTTTTTAAAATTCAAATAATGTCTTCTTTCAGTAAAATGTTCTATCTACAATATTTAATGTACTTTCCCTCCATGTGGCATGGCCGTGGGACGCCCTGTATATTTGACCCAAATTGTTGTCTGCATTCGGCACAATTTTTTTATTAGCCCTAACAAGACTAACTCCTTGATGTTGTTTCAACATAAGTAATATGACACAACCTCTGGTGCAGTGGGCCAAGCAGGTTTGATTTCCACCTTGTGACCACTATTGGTACCTTCTACAAATACTTGTTCTGAGAGTGTTAAATGTTAATCAAAAATATTTATGTATGTATATTATATACACAAGTGTGTATAATGTGCTTTTAAATTCTGGAGCCAACTGGAAGTACTGTTCCAGGTTTATTTTATTGTTTAAGTTCTCAATTTCACTCTTTGTATGAATCAGATGCTTCAAAATTAACAACATTATACTAAACATGCATAATAATTAATAAGTCACTTGTTGAAGCAACTTTCCAGTAACTACCAAATTAAAATTTTATTTGGATATGTAGTTTATTTATTAAAATAATTCCTTATCATTATTGTACATTTTGTTAGATGAAAGTTAGGGTTGTCTCAGAGTTTGTATTGTACATGATCTCAGTACTTGTGATATTCCCCAAAACAATTATTTAGGCACAGACCGGGGAATCCAGGGCAATCAGGACAGCCAATTATAGATGTAACTCTTTTTTTATTTTTTAAGTAACAAACTCGACATCTTTTTCTAAGGGTATTTCCATCTGCTCTCTTTGGCAACTTGGCAGGTAAATGGATTTTTCTCTCTAATAGAGCCTTTACCTCTGAAACAGCCCTCAAAATCTTTTATAGATGAGCGGAAATACCATATATACAACCGAGTGCACATTATCATAACTGATATGCCTCAAATAATTAATATGTCACTTGTTGAAGCAACTTTCCAGTAACTACAAAATAAATTTTTTTTTGGGTATGTAGTTTATTTATTAAAATCATTCCGTAACTCCTAGTAAGAGCTATTAATACCTACACAGCACTTAGTTATGAATAATTCTTTAATACTAAATTAGTTAGATTGGTGTTTAACTAGACTTGCAGAGGTCAAATAGCAGTGAATAATTTCGTCATGACATACGATAACCAAATCTTTATACATTTTGGGAAATAAACTCATCTGTGGAAATAAAATCCAACATTTTAGGTTATGTTTACAAGCTGGAACATAACTCGTAGTAAGGTCTGGAAACAATAACTAATCCCACGGCCAACACTCATTTAGTGCTTTGAAGATTATTAGTAAAATAATGAGTAGGTAAATGTTAAATATAGTTCGCTGGCGCAGTAAATATGAGAGAGGTACCTGGATCGCATCGCTGTCAACCTGCAATTATCCTGTCGCTAGTCGTCATGTTACTTTCTACGATGCACTGGTGTTGTATCCAAATAAATGTTATCACAAAGTAACAAAACGTGTAAATCACTTTTTATTAATACACTATTCACATACGAAAACATATCAAAATACACAACACTTCACGTAAACAATTTCAGAAGTGAAATTGTAAACTTTTTCACACACTCGCACATATTAGGACAAACATAACAAGGAAATCCATGTCATATTAGAATAACATTATTAATTATGTACGACAAACACTAATAAATTCGCAAAATTTGTAAATCTAAGAAAATTGTAAACAATCTCCAAAATGACACAAATGCAAGGAACCATAGACTCGACGGCGTAGCAAGAAGTATTACCATAAATAACGGAATTACGTTCCGTTGTAGGCAACAATATTTAGTTCATCGAGTAATAAGCAAAGTAGTCATTTACAAAAAAAAATAGTTTAAGGTCGTATTCTTTATGATATATAAATAATATCTTAAATTAAAATATATGGAGGAATTAACATAATATAGTGAAACATGATAGTGATAGGTACCAGTGCATTAGTATACAATTTCTAAGAAACAACGCTTGTGATAAATTCAAATAAACCGTTGTTTCTTAGAAATTTTACGATTAAACATATGAATATTTTAAAGATATTTACAGAATAATAAGAGTTATTACATCTATAAAAATAGTAGGGTACCTGACTTAAATAACTACTAACGCCATCTGTGATTTACAGAATACATTAACCAAAGCACAAGCGAACAAATGCAACTCATTTTCTTCATTCCATACCTACTTATTTTATTTTGTTGAAATAATTTGCTTTATATTATGCAAAAACTATCATTAATGTCTGCTGCGTTATGATGGTATGGCTTCCAGTTATTATGTTAATCCGAGCATTATCTAGTTATAACTAAACCAGCTACATAGGTACTCTATTTTAAAATGAATTGTATAATTGTTATAATTACATATAGTCAGGGATCCGTAGTACATGAAAATCAAGTGATTACTAACAAGCTAATTTTTGGTGAGTAGCTTCGTTTCGATGAGACGTCCAAAGATATCCTATACCCAACTCTCGATTGTGGTAGCTAACAGAGATATCAAGGATTAAAAAATTCAAGGATGTAAAACCGGGATAACGGACCACGAAATTTGTAGGACAATATGTTATATCTCAAGATAATTATCTAAATTATATAAAAACATGTTTGTCCTACAAAACCTATGGTTTGATCAAGGAGTCCGCCATTTCCAAAATGTGTCGAAAACGAGGTCAATTTAAATGATTACTATGATTACTAACCAGCTGATTTTTTGTTGTATACTTAATTAATATTTATAAAATCTAACGGACATATTGTCCGACAAATTTCGTGATCCGTTATCCCGGTTTTACATCCTTGAATTTTTTAATCCTTGATATCTCTGTTAGCTACCACAATCGAGAGTTGGGTATAGGATATCTTTGGACGTCTCATCGAAACGAAGCTACTCACCAAAAATTAGCTTGTTAGTAATCACTTGATTTCCATGTACTACGGATCCCGGCCTAATACTTATTTCGAAGAATGAATTTTCGTAGGCCAGTAATGACATACATTTAATTTTCTAATCTAAGGCACTGCGCGAGATTACTACTAACGCCATCTGTCGGGGCAGATGCCGGTTGATGAGCTTAATGGACCAAGAGCCCGTGATGGCCAGACCTTCCTTTAATTCACAAGCGTGAAAATTCTTTCATGTGTATGTCTAACATAGGTAAGAATAACCCCCAAACATGAAACCTGGATCGCGGTTCCTTTGGGAGATAACAACCTTTTACCTGTTATCTCCCAAAGGAACCACGATCCAGGTTTCATGTTTGGGGGTTATTCTTACCTATTTTAGACATACACATGAAATAATTTTCACGCTTGTGAATTAAAGGAAGGTCTGGCCAGACCGGGCTCTTAGTATAGACTAATAACCTGTGATGGCCAGACCTACCTTTAATTCTGAAGCGTGAAAATTATTTTATGTGTATGTCTAACATAGGTAAGAATAACCCCCAAACATGAAACCTGGATCGTGGTTCCTTTGGGAGATAACAGGTAAAAGGTTGTTATCTCCCAAAGCAACCGCGATCCAGGTTTCATGTTTGGGGGTTATTCTTACCTATGTTAGACATACACATGAAAGAATTTTCACGCTTGTGAATTAAAGGAAGGTCTGGCCATCACGGGCTCTTAGGTTATAACAAAACATGGCCCGTAGTGTATTTGCATTATTATCTTGTACTAGCCGACCTGTCGACACCTTTGCTTGCGTTTTTTACGTTATATATATGTTAAGGCTAATTCCCGAAGTATTAGACCGGGCCGTGTCCGGGGCGTGCCCGGGGCCAGTTTCTATTACACCGGCCCGGACGGGACACGGATCATACACGGTGTAATATAAACTGGCTCATATAAAATGTTTGTAATGTTTCCAATCCGTGCCCCATCCGGGCCCCGGTCACGGCACGACCCGGACACGGCCCGGTCTAATATAATTCATCCCTTACTCTTGGTTAAACCTAGTAATAGCCGATTGTTTTCGGGTAAAACTAGGTCAATCATTCATCACTCCGGCTACAATTATTATTTATTTATTTTAATTAGGTCCAGCCATTCCCTGTTGGATAAAACTAGGTCTATCCGATATCATTCCAGCTAGAACTAGGTCCAGCCAGACAATCCCTGTTGGATAAAACTTAGATGCGTGTCCATGAACATAAAGATACTAGAGTCTGTCTAACGAAAGCTGGCACTGGGCATTTTTGCGAAACTTTTCACATGGCAATACATCATGTGTTTCCACCTACGGACATTATGCTCTATAACGGGGTAAAGTCAGGGTGATAAAAAATAATAATACTTGCTAACGAATTATAGTTCACTTTAATGAACACAAGAAGTAATTCTTTAATTTTTTATAAATCATAAATCGGATAAATACACAATTACGTGTGGTACATCCATAAAAATTTGACTTTAAAAGATTAGGGAAAATTGGTCTCGGTGTGTGGCCATACTATTCCTTGATGTTTTGGTGGATATTAAAAATACATTTTGAGAATTTTGCGTGTTAAAATGCCTCAAACAATCAACGGTAGCGAGCGAAGGCTGTTATTCTGTATGATATCTAAGTATCAGGAGAAGCAGCAGGAAAAAGAAGCTGAATTTCTGCAGAAACAGGATTGTTTACATAATGTGGTTGATTTCCTAAGTTTGTAGTGCACAAACATTTTGATACTTTGATCCCATTTTTGTGGTTCTCGACTTTTATTTTCTTTTTATAATACTGTTGCCTTCTTTTATGATAGCTAAATAGCATTACTACATATTTGGAAAAAGAAACATTTAATTGAAGTAAATTTATGAATTATGATTCAAAATTCTGATTTTGATTACGATGAATAAACAAAAAACTTAAATAATTGAGACTTTTATTTATTACTTACACTAAGATATTTCTAAGATGCACCCTAGGCGTGTAGGTAATCTGAAGAATATTACTTGTTTATATCGGAGTAAAAAAAATATGTAAGGATATTTATTTAGAATAATAGAAAAGTATCAAATTATGTTATTCCAAGTTATCACATTATTTAATGTATTGCCATACTAAAATTTTTTTAATTTGCCGGGGTTTTTCAGGGCCATCTTTCGTTAGACAGAGTATACATGATGTGATGGATTGAGTTAAACTATCGAGTATTCAGGGGGCAGCACTCTGCCTCGGATTGAGATAAATATTACGAGTACATTATGTAAAATGAAATACTTACCTACCTAGTAAATTATCACAGAACATTCGGGTGATTGCAGTGATTGTGAAAATCATAATTATACCTACCTACTCGTAAATCAGCTTTCTTACCTATATCTTTATCTTCAGTTTAGTCTTGTAGTAGAACTTACCTTTTGGAGTTTGGACAACTCAAAGGTACTCACTTCTATCGATCACATAACCCATGTGACGAATTCAGAATACTGACGAATCAGCGATTTTCAGGAAATTGACGAATTGCAAAAGTGACCAGTTGACGACAGAGACCAATTTTAGAAACTGTCGAGTACATATAAAATCTAATTTTTATTATTCCGTATTTCTTAGTCATAGTAAGAGTAAAACTAAGTGGTAGCACGGTTATTACCCTGGTACTACTTTACCACCTGTGGTACTACGTAGCTACTTTAGTAGCTGTGGTACCACCAGAGGTACTACTGGGTACCCTTACGGTTGGTTTGGTCTGAATGTCAATATGTAATCTCCATAAAGTACTTATTTCAAAAAGAACTTTTCCCGAAATGACTGATTTTCTATATTATGTCTTCATTGTTTAACCCTTCTTCGCATGATTTTTGCTATTTTTTGAAAATAAATCAGGGTGATGTAATTAATGCTGTAGATTAGTCTAGATTAAAGGAAAAATATTAAAAAAAATCCTAATGTAAACAAAAATATATTATGTATTATGTAAAAAACAATATGATGGAAATTTACATCATCATGCATTTCATTTGGCTCAGTAGGTACTAAATAAATAAAAAAATATTGTTTACTCAATCTTCTTTATTCTTTATGATAATTTAAAAAACAATTATTATTTTTATTTAAGCACAAATTGACGCCACATTTACTACACGAAATTGTGGAATAGCCTTTACATTTGGGAAATTTGCACCGGAGTGACCCTCCTACTGTTGGCCAATGTTCAGCACCATCTTTTCTTATGTCTTTTGGAGGTGGTGGTGCTCGAGAACCTTTTTTTTTTTTATAGTAATTCCTCTTCTAGTGATCTGGTACTAGGACGACCTCTTTTAGCCTCTTTTTGTCGGAAATCCGTAAAGCCTGACACAAAAGGTACATTCAGCTACATTATCTTTAAGTGTGAAAAATCCGTAAAGGTGGTAAAAATTAAAGGTAACCGCCACTATGGAGAATAGAGCATTCGTTAGAATGTGTGCTAATTTACCCTTATTACCCAATTAAAAAAATCATAGTGAATGGGTTAATTTGGAAGCTTTGTTCCCCCAATCTCCTGAAATGATTAAAATTTTAAAATAGGTAGGTACGTCTTTTTTTGGATGCGGAAACGATAAGCATCGTACAAATAATTCTGTCCAGGGGTGGCATACGAGATTAAACGCACGTATCCGCCCAAACCTACCCTTATGGGATATAAACCAAGAAAAGAGGCAAAATATCAACACACCAGAATAAAAAAAACAAAATTCATTGTTCAGTGGTGCAGCTAGACGCCGGCGTGATATTTTATTTGACAAAGTTATCAAAAACACCCGTTTTTTCATGGACCTACTATTTTCTCCTATTAGTAGGACCACGAGGGGGACCTATTTCTGTCTGTTCTAGGGTGAATCAAAAATCTAAATCCTGTATAAATTTTTCGTTACTCCTATGATAGTATAGTAAAACCATTCTAAAAATGAACTCCCCTCCACAAAACCGTGATGATTTCAACGTGTGAGAGGAAATACAGAAAAACAGAATACACAGAGAAAAAAAATACAGAATTCGGTGGAGGGGCGTTCATTTTAGAAATGGTTTTACTACACCTACATAAATGCTCTAAGGATAAGAAGTTTAATATAAGTTATTAATTCATTTATCGAAAGCCATTTGGAAAAATTCCAAAGTCAAACTTAAAATTAAGGAAAAAATAGAAAAAAGAATTGTCGGTTTATGTAAGGGTTTCGCTCTACTACCTGAAAATCTCATAGAAAATGGTACCTATTGATTACCTATATCAAGAATGAAAGCACTAGTTCCCTAAAAATTTCAAAATTTTTGAATTATATGGAAAGAACATGGTGGAAGAACAAAGATTACAGATATTCATGGTGCGTAGGTATATGGTGAACGCCACCGTACAAATAATGTCGTTGAAAGCTGGCACTCTCAACTAAACACGAATGTTAAAAAGCGTTCACTAGTTTCGATCCTGCGGTTGATAAATGCAATAATGGATATGGAAAGCGAAAGAACAAGTGATGCATCACGACGTCGAAAAGAAAAATTAGATCGCGATGATTTCATATTAAAATGCCAGTTACAATATTTATAATACAGCCGTGAATTAATCACGGTGATATAACAGTAGGCCAGTTTTTAGAAAAACTAAGATAGGACTGGCCACCATTTTTTTATGTACAGGGTGTATAAATTATTAATTTATAGTATACTAGCTTCCGCCAGCGGCTTCGCCCGCGTGGAAATAAAAAGTAGCCTATGTTCTTTCTCAAGATTGTCTGTACCAAATTTCATCAAAATCCCGGACGGGACACGGATCATACAAGGTGTAATATAAACTGGTTCATATAAAATGTATGTAATGGCGTCTACACACCAAAGCCGGCGGCCCGCCGGCACAGCCCGGCGGCCCAACCCGCCGGCCTTATTTTGTACAATCATGGTACAAAATAAGGCCGGCGCTTAACATGCCCCGGCCCGGCCCCGCCCCGGTCTAATATAATTCATCCCTAAACTGGTTCATTTAAAATGTATGTAACGTGCCCCGGTCGGGCCACGGTCACGGCCCGGCCCGGTCTAATATAATTCATCCCTTATATTAGACCGGGGCGGGGCCGGGCCGGGCCGTGTTAAGTTTTTAATTATCTATGGTCGCTTCCCCCACTGATGAAACACATCGGTCTCATACAATTATTTTCTTCTTATCATCTACCAAAATGCAACCCAATAGGTCTCTGACGCTCGAGTAAATCCCCATTTAGCATCGTCGCCTCCCGTACTATAGAGAATGTAATATGTATGTGAAAGTGTATGGTGAAACGGCCTCGGATCTTCAAGGACTCCTCAATGGCTTCTCGGTGGTTATCAGTCACTAACTTCGTCGCATAATGTACCTAGGTACTACTTAAAGCGGTCTACGCACCAAAGCCGGCGGCCCGGCGGCTTAGGCTGTGTCTTGCGTAGGCGAACTGACGCGAACGCGATTGCGAGGCGATCCGATGTGAACTTAATGCGGTGCGGAGCGACGCGACTACTCTGTCCTACGTGCGCGCGAACCGCCACCGGCCGGATAGCATTAATAAAAAGTTCAACTTCCGACATTACAATTTTTGCTTGAAAAAAATGGCGGGCAGGGAGACGCGTCCAGTTCGCGCGAACAATTCAAGCCAACTGATCGCGTTCGCTTTCGTTTCGCGCCGCGTCCGCCGTACCCCACGTGCGTTTGGTCACGTAGGCCACTTCAATAGGTATCGACTGTTTGTTGTGTTCGCGCCGCACCGCGCCGCTTCGCGTTCGCATCCAAATCGCTGACGCAGGACACTGCGTTAGTGCCGGCGGGTTAACCCGGCGGCTTCAGAATGTCCAAGCCGAACGACTTTGCCGGCGGCACGACAGCCGCGGCATGTGGTGTTCTAGTAATACGTCACTTCACTACTCAATGAAAGCCGGCGGGCAACTGACTGAGGGATGCCGCCGGCATCGGCATGCAGCCCCGCCGGCGGCATGATTGTACAAAATAAGGCCGGCGGGTTGGGCCACCGGGTCAGCCGGCTTTGGTGTATAGAACGCTTTAGGTCACATTCTGCGATGGTGTGGTTTCGTCGCACCATACCCCTGGGGTATGGTGGGGTCTGCAGTGTAAATAACCCACCGTATTATTATTTACATCAAGTTGCAGGTTCTGTACGTGCACGACAGATGGGCACAGAGTAGTGACGCTACCATATACCTTCAATAAACGAGAACTAGGTACCGAGACCACGCACAAGATTTTGCTGAAACTCATGAATAAACCATACCTGTAATAACTTACCCTCAAGCATCAGCGCATACAATACTGTGCTCGGTGTGAGGTACCTTACCGAACATAGCCATACCTGTCACGAGTTACCATTACTCAGTTTACCAGATACCAGACATTTTACCACCAGATTACCAAGTACCATTAGTTTTACCAGACCTTTACCTTTAGGTACCATAACAGACCTGTAACTTACCTGGAGTAAACTACTGATCTAAAACTACTTCTACTTAACCTAACTTACAAATTTCATGTTCTAAATCTAAACCTTCAGCAGAAGCTGGAGGAGGAACCAGTTCTCAGGAAGCACCAGAGAAAAGGTTCAAGACTTGGTTTGCAAACCTACCTTGTGCGTCGCCTACTGCTCCGCCTTCGCCACCAGTTAAATTACCATCGCCAGTTGCAGATCCATCAAAGCCTAGAAATAATACAAAATATGTTATATAACGATACAACAAACGGTAAATAAGAAAGAGTATGGTAAATAATTTTACCAGTCATATCCATATTTGAGTCATCTTCGCCAAAATTTGTTTCATCATTATTCGTGGCATCTTCCTCATCGTCCCACAAACTTTCATTAACAAATTCAGGTTCCATTTTCGGTGCAACAGAGTTATTTTCGTCTTCATCAGGAATAGTTACGAATTCTTCTTTGGCTGAACCAGATGGTCCAGCTTCCAGAGGGTCAACACATTTTCGTTTCGCAGGCCCACTTGATGATGACGAATTATTTGATGCTATTGATGGCCTATTTGGTCGTTTAACTGCTACAGGAGTTGAGGAGGGCTTACTATCTAATTCAGTCTCTAGCTTAGTCATAATGGATTGCCTTTGTTGTGACGACCTCGGGCCTGGCCTTGAAGTCGGCTTTGGTTTGGATGGCGTAGAACTTTCTTCATTTTGATTACCGGTTAAACCTTTCACTTGAAGTTGTTCCGCTGTACTAATAAATGACGCTAATTCTTCTTGCTTAACATTAACTTCGCCCTGATACATAAACTGTAATAAGTCTCTTAACGCCGAATGACTGACGTCTTTTAAAAATACTGAAACAAGAAAACAATAATTAACACACTAAAATAGCAACAAAAACTGAAATGAGGCAGAATTAGTAAGCATACATACCTATTGGATGTTGAGTAGGGTTCACTTTGAACATTTCTTGAAAGTACGGGGAGCAGACAGACAAAACTAGTTTGTGGGCCTGTAACAATCTGCCTTCGGCAGCCAATGTAACATCCACTAAATCCCCACGCGACAGCAGGCCGTGGAAGCCCGCCGACATATTCGCGTGGAAATTGTTCCAACATAATGAAAATTGTTCGTCCGACGCCATGATGGCGGCGTTTATTTCGTTAAACCTGTGAACAACACACAAATTAATATTGAAAAAAAAAGAGCAAGATGTCCTAGGAAAAATTATAAAGACAAAAAATTTAACATACCTATCCTATACTTTTTGTACTTTGTGTAACAGCGTTAGAAACATTGAAATAAATAATTGTTCCTAACACACACTAACGTAAGCGTACATAACACGTCCTCCCCGTTTGACAAATGTTCAGTGAATGATGACGCAAAGGGTCCTACGCTGTGTCGTCACAATGCCGTAACAGGCATAAGAAACTGCACACAAATTGTAATATCATTTTTGCAACTAAATTAGGCAAACATAGAAATATTTGAATATTTATTTTGATTATCTTTATGATTGCACACATTATAATAATAAATTAAATACAAAGTTCTTACCAGAAGAAATCACTATTTTTTTCGTCATAGGGTCAAGTAAGGCATAGTGTATAACTTTTTACTACATTATACGAAATTGTTTTGTATGTCAGGACATTTCAAGTGCCTATCATAACCATTTCATTTTACCATAGATCATTTCACGCAACGCATAGATGATTTCACGATTATTAATTAGTAGGTAAAATGTCTAGATTGAGCTTTCAGTTAAATTAAAAAAAAAAAATATGGCACCAGTAGGTATGGTGGGAAAATTTGTTTGTGACAAAATGGACGTCCGTCGTTCGGATAACCCGGCCAAAAAATTAGGTAAAGATGATTATTTACATCTATGCGCACAACCAAGTTTTGATGAGAAATTGCTTTAGCCTATGGCTTTCATAGATGATGGCTTTAGCAAATTTTACCTACTGCAAACGGCTCGGCTGTTCTTATAACGCCAATTGTTAATCAATTGTGTTTTTGGGCCTAATTTATTGGGACCAAGTCAATGATTGACCAATTTAAAAGATTGTGTGCCGCATTTCCCGCTTATAATCATTTTATAATTACATCAATAACTATATCAGTCTAGCACGACATTTACGACAGTAATAACGTGTAATATTAATAAACAAGGAAAGTCAAATGCAAACCATAATATTGCAAAGAATATTGTAACTAACATTTCTTCTCGAGAGCGAAATAGCAACATATTAAAACTGAGATGGACTATGATCGTATAGTGCCCTCATTTGCTCTACTAACTTCAACTTTAAAGAGTATTGTATAAGTGTTATTATAGAAAACGCAAAAATTGCACACGTGTTGCCAGCTTACAAAAACTGCACATTGCTCGTTCACTAAATAAAATATACATGCATTTAAAATTTTAAATAAAATATACTGTTCTAATTTTGTTTTAATAAAAAAAACACAGAAAATGGCAAATGCCCTGTGCTGAACGCCAACACAAACAAAAAAAATAAATATACTGTATTATAGATAAATAGGTAGGTACCACCTACCTAAGTAAATCATTTATTTTCTCAACACTTACAAAAATTTACTTAATGATTAGTACCGTCATATTTATTATATTATTAGGTAGGTACCTAACCTATTGTATAAGTAGGGACATGGTAGGTACTACATTATATTTGAAATTAAGTAGGCCTAATAAAATAAATTTAATTTAGGCAATAAAATAAAAAATATTACCTACCTACCTACCTACTGGACAATTATTATACACAGCGCACAGGGTAAATCTGTGACACAGCGACATCTAGCCCCGTGGTCAGCCTAAGCTCGAAGCTTGTGTTACGGCCCGTACATACCTACATAGATAGATATTTTTATTATACGTAGGTATATAACACCCAGACACCCGGAACAAATACCTATTTGCAGATCATACAAATTGTTGTTCCGAGGCGGGAATCGAACCCGCAACTTCTTGCATCGCAGGCGGACCTTCGCCCAATAATAATAGGTAGGTACCGTACCTAT
Source organism: Chloroclystis v-ata (assembly GCA_963691955.1). Classification (NCBI taxonomy): domain Eukaryota; kingdom Metazoa; phylum Arthropoda; class Insecta; order Lepidoptera; family Geometridae; genus Chloroclystis; species Chloroclystis v-ata. The sequence continues at coordinate 8,046,351 of OY829898.1, read as the reverse complement.
CATTATAATTATCTTCAATATATCCAATGATTTTTTATAGTACCTACCTAGGTACCTACTATAAAAAAATCATTGAATATATCCATATCACAATATTAGTACCTAAGGATCAAGATATAAAATTCACATTAAAACTAGGTAAGGTGAACCAAGGCAAGTGTGACACAAATTCATTGGTTCAAAAGTTTGTAATTAAGTAAGTAGGTACCTACTTAAATATTTCTACGCGGTTAAACACAAAAAGAAAAGTTCCATTAGGTACAGTCACCAGCATTAATATCTGACAATGAACAGCGCCGCAAAAATATGTGACACAGATTGCCAGCAAAAACATGTGATAAGGTAACGTGCATAATAATCTGATGCTTTCGCGGCGGTAAAAATATATGACATAGTCAACAGCATTAACATCTGACAACAGATGAGCGCGTAATTATCTGACATGCCCCGACAGCGAAATTATATGACGATACATTGTCATCAGATCGTCATTTGATCCGTCTCTTAATTTCACACACTTTGTCAGTTACCTCGTGGTTTAATGGCTATAGTAGGCGCTTCGTAATCCGAAGTCCGCGAGTTCGAGTTGCACCGGGTGCCTTCTTTTTTAAAAGTTTTATTTAAAATGATTTAATGTTAGAGTATATACTTCTCAGGCAGGTATTATATTATAGATAAAACATTCCTAAAATTTCATTAAGATTCCTTGAGGAATTGGTGATTCAGATTCTTTTTGTAAAAAGATTCTTAACATTACGATATTGAATCTATGAGCGACACAGATCGGAGGGCAGTAGTCAAAGTTAAAGTGTATTTAAAACTTTTTCATGGTTTTGAGATCTTAAACAGTTTTGATTTATTTATGAAAACTGTCATAAATTATGTCATGTCAATTCATGAAAAGTAAATTTAAGATATTTCATAGAACAAACGAATCACTACGTTTTTATGCTTCTTAACCCTACGTTGCTCTAAGTGCTATATCACAACCAATATAATTTTTTTTAATATCTTTTCAGTCTTCTTATTATTTTAAAAAAAAATTGACCATATTCCGCATGCCCTGCGAATGATATTTTAAAATATAGGTAGTTCATTGCATGTTTTGCCATACCTACATATATGGAACTAAATATAAAAGCAGTTTTTCCCTTAAACTTAATTTATATGAAATTTTTGAATCAATTTTAAATATTTCTTCTTTATTTTATTTTATTTATCTAGAACACAAATATGACCATCACAAATATTTTTTAAGAAAAATAATCATGCAGTTTAGGGTTAAGGTTTAGGAACTTATTCTTTCATAAATTCACTATTATCTAATATTGAAGTATATCATACGGTTTGACTTTTCATTTAAAAAATCAATCAGAAATAAAAGGCAGACTATGAATTTTAACATTTCATGTGAAATTTAGTTCAGAAAACTTGGCATTTATTTATTTATTAATAAAATCCCCAGCTCTTTCATTTTTCTTATACCTGAGCTTACGGCTAAAAAACATAATAAATAAAATAAAATCAATAAATATTGCTAATTGCTAGACAATTCACAAAGCAACATCTAGCCTCGTGGTAAGCTAGAATCTTGTGTTACGGGTGCTAGATTTCTGATAATACCTAATAATATACATACACATTTAAGAAAATTACTTAAAACACAGGAAAAGCCGTGTTTGAAAATTATACTTTTAATATCAAAATAACACTGAGGCAACTCTTTGCCGCAGAAAAATACAAAAATCCGCATTAAGATATATTTTAGCGCAGGCAAAGCCGCGGGGCGGAACGCTAGTATTACCTATATCTTAGGGTCTACAAAATGAATTTCAATTTATAGAAGTAATTTGATGTGTCAGATGTTTATGCGTTCATTCTATTGTCAAATCATTTTGCAGTAACAGTGTCACATAATTTTGCTTTCGGGGCATGTCAGATAATTACGCGCTCATCTGTTGTCAGATGTTAATGCTGTTGACTATGTCATATATTTTTACCGCCGCGAAAGCATCAGATTATTATGCACGTTACCTTATCACATGTTTTTGCTGGCAATCTGTGTCACATATTTTTGCGGCGCTGTTCATTGTCAGATATTAATGCTGGTGACTGTACATGAATTATTGTACGGTACCTACCTACGTCAAGTATTTTAACAGCTCCTAGTAGTTTTTCTAGTCTTTTTGCAATTTGCAAGTAAAACGAATCAAAGTTGGAGACTGACACAGTCACAGTAAGTGATGTAAGTGTACATAACAGAAAACTTTTATTTCCTGTTGTCTATAAGGTCAACCAGTCTACATGCGTCTATGGGGAAAATGCGTTTTTTTGAATTTATTCGAGAACTGTTCAACATACATTGACTTCTGTCATCTAGTTGCATTTGTTTGAACTAAATACAGAACATGTTGTTCGTGCGGATGGCGTAGCAGTTCACATATTCGAGTAATTGACCATTTTAAAAATTGCACGTTTCTGAACAACTTTTGACTGCGTGAGGCGAGTTACTAAATCCATGTTAGTCATTAGTTTTCTTCAATTAACTGATTTTATTCAATAATCATTGTAAGGAATAAACTATGGGCTACCTACCCAGACAGTTATTTTTAGTAAAATAGCTTTATTTAAAGAAATAATAATGTTTCCATTCATAAGGTTAGGGTTAATTTCTTGGGGTAAATGCGTCTGCTATTATGGGGCAAATGCGACTGTGGGACGCATTTACCCCCAAAACATATATCGTCAACCTTTTTATGTCGGCAAATTTTAATATGAAAATTAAATGCAAAAAAATCTGGTCTATTGGAAGTTTTTGTATCGTTTTTGTCAAATTATTATTTGAAAATATACAAAAACCAGAATATACTTAACTTTAATTTAAAAACAATGCGGTGTAGCCTTCAAATTTGTGTTTTGTTATAATCTGTATTGTTCTACGGTTCTATCAAAATCTCACGCGTAGAAATTTGTCTACTATCGTCCTATCGTATTACTTACATTTGTTATTTTTAGACTTTTGTTGAGTTTTGATAGTTTGTCCGTACCCAAATAAAATGTTGACAGCATCTGGATTCAACAGGGGGCTAATGCGTCTATCAAAATATAGACGCATTTCCCCATTTTTTACTAAATTGTCTCTAAATGCGTCAATTATTATTTTTGACTAGTTTAACTATCATACTATAGCAAAGAAATTTGAACCAAAAAGTTATATCTAGTTATTATCACGAAAAGCTTACCAATAAAGTTTTTATTCAATAAAGACGCATTTTCCCAAAGCGGGGCAAATGCATCTAAAATTCCCATTTTAAATAAATAGTCAATTTGAAACATCTGTAAAGCTCCAGGGAAGATATCCCTGATTGAACTTTGTGCAGAAATAGCCATAATATTGGACTACAGTTTCAAAAAGTGGATAATGCCATACATTTGATCACAATGTGGCTCTAACTTGAAGTGATCGAGAAATACCACGCATTTGCCCCGGTTGACCTTACTTACTTTAGTATTGTCTGGTTAATTGATAATGTTACCTAATTTTGATGAATAGCACTCCATATTCTATGTCAAATATAAAAAATACTAGTGAAAGAATTACTTCGATACATCAATTAGTTTCCGATTTAGAAGTAAAACAAGTTGTAACCGTACGACGCGAGGCGCCGGTTACGGTGTGACGTCATAGTTTAGCACGATCAGTCTGGTTCACTCAGTCCGCTTGCATTCGCTTGTTATTGTGACGTAACTATAATAGTTAGATTAATAGTTAGTCGCGACATTTTTTGTAGATATTAATGTGTTCTACAAAATTGTAGTACATTGTATATTTCTAAAATGAATACTTTTCGCAGCGCATGCGATATAAGATTTTTTTTTTACATCTTGGGTGACATATTTGGGTTTTCCGTGCGGATCCCTACTTTTTTTGAAAATGTAATATAGCTTATAACCTTCCTCGATAAATGGACTATCCAACACTGAAAGAATTTTTGAAATCGGACCAGCGGTTCCTGAGATTAGCGCGTTCAAACAAACAAACAAACTCTTCCGCTTTATAATATTAGTATAGATTCGTATAGATAAGTGTATAGAAGCGCATAATCAAGTTTTAAATCAAAATAAACGGCCTCACGCATATTGTAAGTAAAATAAATACAAATAAAAGTGGCCAAGTGCGAGTCGGACTCGCCCATGTAGGCTTCCGCAGTAATTGTTTATATGAAATAGTTTATGACGTACTATAAAAAAACTACTTCATAGATTTCGTTCAAACCAATTTTCGTTGTTAGTTTTTATGGTTATGTACAATATATATTTTTTCTAGATTTATCATCTTCTTATTTAAGAAACTAGAGGAGGGGGGGGACACTCTGTTTTGCACTTTGGAAGAGTCTCACGTCCAAACTATTGAGTTTAAAATTAAATGGTTTTAGAAATATTGTTATGATTTTTAAAGACCTATTCATCGATAACCCACACGTATGGGTCCGATTAAAAAACGTTTTTAAGTTTCAGTCCTATGTATGGGGACCCCCAAATGTAATTTTTTTTTCAATTTTTTTATGAAATCTTAGTACGGTTCACGGAATACATCTACTTACCAAATTTCAGCTTTATAGCTCTTATAGTTTCGGAGAAAAACGGCTGTGACATACGGACGGACGGACGGATGGACGGACGGACGGACATGACGAATCTATAAGGGTTCCGTTTTTGCCATTTGGCTACGGAACCCTAAAAAAATAGGTTTAGTACATCTGTAACGTTCAAGCTACTACATTTACATCCTAAGTATCTATCCTACTTCCTACGAATAGTATAAATGCGAAAGTGAGTGGGTGTGTTTGATATCTTTCACGAAAAAACTACTGAACGGATCTGGACGAAGTCTAGAATAACACATAGGCTACTTTTAATCCTATGAAAATGTATAGTTCTAGATGTTGATTGATAAGAAGTGTACTCGTTTGCAATAAATCAATGTATTGTTCATTTAAATTTACTAAGAAGCTAGTTTGCAATAAATCAATATTGTTTATTTAAATTTACTAAGAACAGCGGTACCTACCTATAGTATATAGATAAATACCAATAGCAACAAAACTTTAATACATATAGGTAATATTGTCTTTAACGTCAAAGTTTAATGGTAGGTAGGTACTTCTACTATTTGAGTTATCTTCATCCATTTTATAAATCGAATAATATTTAAGTACTACTATTAAACTATTAACTTAATACGCGGACGAAAACACAACAAAATACTGCGCAAGCTATTGCACTACTACTATAATCTGCTGGCGACTTGATACTAAGCGGGCCGTGGCCCGCGCGACGTTAAACTATGACGTCACAAGCGCTCATGTGATTGTTAGCGAGACTCGATATTTTTCGAAACTTTGAATGCCTATAAAATCAAAACTACTAGGTACTTTTTAACTAAACAAAAACTAGTGTATTTGTATACACGCAGGCTTTACTGATACAACATTTCAAGCGATTTGGCATACCTAGTAACATTACTTATTTAGATGAGCCGTTACTAATATTAACTTATTTAATGATCTATTACTATGTAGGTAGTGATCGTTATTTTTTGCATAGCAAAAGATTTATATCCGCACGGGGCAAGTGCAACAGATTTTTAAAGAAATAGTAGCTACCCATAGACTAACGTTCATTCCTGCCGGAATGTACAATCCTTACGGAATGACCGCCAGTGTATGTGCAATAGCGGAAAGAATGACGGTATTATAACACCGCGACACTTTAAGTCGTTATTTCATCCCGTCGCTTATCTGTACACGGGATAAGCCGGAAGGAATGAACGTTAGTCTATGGGGGGTTATTCATGTGACACTAATCCTAACTAATACGGTATTATAAAAGCGAAAGTAACTCTGTCTGTCTGTTATGCTTTCCCGCTTAAACCTCTCAACCGATTTTGATGAAATTTAGCGCATAGGTACAATCTTTAGACCCTGAGACAGAACATAGGCTACTTTTTACCGCGGAAAAATACATGCTTCCGCGGGAAAATTCTATTTCGATGAAATTTAGTACTTATGGAGATAGTTGCAAATAAAAGTAAGTAAGTACCGTACCTCTATGATATGGCGAGACGAAGTTCGCGGGGGCAGCTAGTAAATTATATTACCTAAGTTACGCTTGCGGATATCATGTTTATGCTAGTTGGAAAATAAATTGAAAAAGAATCTCAGAAGTAGTAAAAACATTTAAATTTTTTACTCAATCATGGTAAATACCACCTATCTAAATCTTCTTTTGGCAATTAGTATGGAGGTATCCATACTAGGTATAGAGTATAGATACTATTTACTATTATATCAATTCCTTTTATTAATTAAAAAAATAAACATCATCTTCGTCGTCTAACAAAACAAAAAACCCCGGGTTTTCCTCAACTTGCAAGTGATCAATTTTTTTCACAATTAGTGCGATAGGAATTACATCAATATCTCGTTTCTTTGGCATTGAAAACTCGTTTTGATCTTTATAATGCTTATAATGTACATACTGATCATATTTTTTAATATTCTTTATTATACCGGCATAAAATTTCCATTTTTTCTTCTCGTAATATCGAGCCAAAACAGTTTAAATCACTGGTATTTGCTTTCGTATCTGTTTCTATAGTAGCATTCATTTTATCTTCATCTGTCAACAACTGAAGTTTCCCACTGTAGGTAGGTAATCGTTTGTGTTTCTTTCGTATCAATCGTTTTTTTTTATGTTGTTGGCGGCTTCATTTTTGGTTCTGAGTGAATATCGGCTTGTTGTCATGTTAATTTTTGATGACTTTTTTCACTTAGTCATTACCTATGTTGTGGTAACTTCAGCAACAATTCCTACTAGTTTTCTTTTTGATTTCGGTTCGTCTATTCCTCTTGAGATAGTTTGTAGTAGGTAACAAACTTTCAAAAGTACAATGTACATTTTCCTTTTCCTCAGGATGACCGATAATAACTTTCTTATGACTTAGGATTTGGTTCTGAGTGAATATCGGCTTGTTGTCATGATAATTTTTGACGACTTTTTAATAAGTATACCTAGTAGTCTTAAATAATATTATGTTGTGTTGTGATAGCTTTAGCACTAATTCCTACTAGTTCTCTTTTTGGTTTCGGTTCGTCTTTTCCTCTTGAGATGGTTTGTAGTACCTACCTAAGTACCTAACAAACTTTCAAAAGTACAATGTACATTTTTTTTCCTCAGGATGTCCGATACTTAATAACTTTCTTATGACTTAGGATTTCAGAGTTACGGATTTGCTCTTTTTTCTTGGAATAAGCCTAATTTGGTTTTTGCAGAGACACTGTCTAAACAACCATTATGTAAGTATTTTTTTTGTGATTAGTAGCATCATTTTTTGGTTTTTGTGTTCCTGTACCATACTTCTTGTGCGCATTTTTTTCTTGCTTTATTTGTAGGTACGTGTTTTATTCCATCTTCAAATTTTTGCATCAATATCTCGTTTCTTTGGCATTGAAAACTCGATTTTATCTTTATAATGTACATACTGATCATATTTTTCAATATTCTTTATTATACCGGCATAAAATTTCCATTTTTTCTTCTCGTAATATCGAGCCAAAACAGTTTAAATCACTGGTATTTTCTTTCGTATCTGTTTCTATAGCATTCATTTTATCTTCATCTGTCAACAACTGAAGTTTCCCACTGTAATTATTTGTGTTTCTTTCGTATCAATCGTTTTTTTAATGTTGTTGGCGGCTTCCAAAGAGAATATAATCACTACGTTTTAGTGAATATCGGCTTGTTGTCATGTTAATTTTTGATGACTTTTTTCAATTTAGTCATTAAGGCTGTATTACACCGGGGCAACACTGTGCGGCATTGCGGCATGCCACAACGCCGCATGCTACAAAGTCAAAAATCGCATGTGTGCGTCATGTATATAGCAAATGATTTCTATTTGTAGCGTTCCAAAAGGTGCCGCATGCTACAAATAATAGTGTGTAGCATGTGACACTGTCGCACGATGTTGACTCGGCGTAAACGAGCCTTTACCTACCTATGTTGTGGTAACTTCAGAAACAAATCCTACTAGTTTTTAAGAAAAAATGTTGTAAGTAGTTCTCGTGAGGCACGAGATGGCGCTATAATAACATTTATTATGTTGTGATTAGTTCTAATTTACCGTCAGAGCAAGTATCTAAAAATTATGTTATGTAATGCGTAGGTAGGTACACAAATTTTTCAATCAGAAAAATCCACAGGGCGTGGCGGGGTTAGAACCCACGACTTTCGGAATAAAAGTCGAGTGTGCTCCCACTTAGCTTATACAGCTCATATCAATTACCACCGAGCTAATCCGACAGTAGGTACAAAGTTAAAATAAAAAGTTATAATTTGAATTGCTGGGTACAACTAGATTAACGATATCAAAGGATGTGAGTTCCGGAGCGACAAAATACAGTTGTATCGTGGATATAGCATGGCCAGTGATGGATTGTCTGTGGTTGTTGTGTGTCCTCTGCGCGGTGCCGGCGGCCCACGCCGTGGTGGGCGGAGACCCTGCCTCTCCGCCGGAGCCCGACGCCGCCGTGGTCTTCACACAGAAGTTCCAGCGTAGCGCCAGGATCGAAGGCATCAAGAACGACAAACTCGGATACTATAGCTTCTTTGGAATTAAGTAATTTATAAATAACATTATAACAACTATTATCATTATCATCACTAGCTAGGTAGGTCTAATTTTAATGGGATCAATCACGATAAGCCGCATGATGATGATTAATCTGGTCTCCAAGATAAGTCGGTAGCTTATGGCAGCTTTTCAGCCCATGCAGCGGTCTTCAGTTTTGGTGATTCCGACGTCTAATGGCTTAGCGACTTGATCAGACAATGTGGTTCGTAAGGCTACCAGGGCAATGTAGTGCTAATAGCCATAGTACTTACTGGATATACGTACGTTCTTACGTTTTAGACAAGACGTTGTCCAATCATGCATTGTGTAAAACATGTTGGCCCCCATCTATGATTGGCCCAATAATGTTGGGGCAAGCTAATATTCTAGGTTTTTCATGTGCAATCTCAAGGATCTTGGCGCGCACCGCTCTTAGTGGTCACTCATTCTGTCTATTTATTTTAAAGAGAGAGTTGTTTGTATACCAATCTGTACTTACTTACCTACCTACTATTTAATTTCCAGTAGCCTAAGCTATAAAACAACTTGGTAAGTAGGTACTTACTATATCAATCAGAAAAAATAAATACATTGAAACACCGGATTTGTTATCAGAACATCCTGCCGCAAACCACTGCAATCTAAATGTCTGTTAGGTACATACGTCCTAGCATAATCTATCTCTCATTGTTATTAATGTGCATACTATGCATGCTATAAAATGATGTAGGTGGGTATAAATTGTAGTACTTACATATCTTGAGAGCGAAATTAAATAATGAACAATCTTAATGCAATATTTTTGAATCTAGGTCTAAAACAGACTCGACCACTGGTTACGCACAAATAATCTACAGACGACAAGAAATAAACTTACTTACCTTCCAAGTCTTTCAACACTGTGACATAGACACATCAGTAGGTACCTAAGCTGCTCGGCTATAATAAAATACCTAGGTAGGTACTTAATAATAATCATAATTTCAGATATGCGGAACCACCAGTGGGTCCCCGTCGTTTCCAGCGACCGACGCGGCGGTTTCTGTCGGGCGACATTTTCTCGAACGAGCCCTGCTTGCCGTGTCCACAGAGCGACCCCAACGCGCCCGGCCGCATGCTGGGCCACGAGGACTGCCTCTGCCTCAACGTGTTCTCGCCTAAGATGCCGGGGGAGGAGGCAGGTCTGTAGTCTGTACTACCATCTACCCAATATCCCTAACGAGCCCTGATAGGACGACATAATCATGTTAACCAAAAGTCTAATCTAAAATCTGATAAATATAAATGACTATCTGACTAACTATCTGACTACCTGCCGTTTTGACAGCCGATAGAAAAACTGTAGATAGGTACGTTTTCTATCGTCGAAGCATAGAGGTAAAGTGTAGCAAAAACCTACCATTCTACCTTTTACTCCCTATTCTATCTTAACTGAACTCTCCCTTTCCATAAATATATTTGACTAATTAATTAACAAAATATCTGCGTAGGTAGTAATATACTTAGTCATTATTAGTAAAAATTTTCTATTAAATTCTGTTCATTAAACCTATCCTGTGCGAGTCTATGATTATGCCTCTTGGACTAGTTAAGTACTACCTAACCAAGCAAACATTATATTCCAGGAAGTCCTGTGGTTTTCTTCATCCATGGTGGAAACTACAGAAGCGGTTCAGCGGCTGCGTATGGAGTAAGTTCACGAACGAAACAACTTATACTTAGGTACTTTCATAATACCTACCTTCCCTAACTAGTAGTCTGTTTTATGAACAGGGTCAGCATTTCGCTCAGAAAGATACGATAATTGTAACGGCTCAGTACCGGCTGGGCTCGTTAGGGTACCTCAGCACTGGCCAGCGAGATGTCAACGGGAACTTAGGCCTCTTCGATCTGCAGGCAGCCATGGCTTGGGTTCGTAGAATTTTACTTATAATGAAATCTCTATAAATGATATGACAGTTAGAAATTGTCTGCAAAAAGACAACGTGTCAGTTATGGTAACCAATAAATATTAATATATGTAGGTAGATAAAATTAAGAATGCTGGACAATTTACCAATGAAGGCCCCCATCATAGGGATATCCCTGAGTTCGAGCTGTGAGAACGTAATAGGGGTGATTGTACTTCATTAGTAAAACAAATAACTCCCTGATTAGGTATCTCAGGTACTTTCATAGTAAATTCCTTCCTAGATAAACGACTACATAGAGTTCTTCGGCGGAGATCGCAACCGCGTCGTGCTAATGGGTCAAGGGTCGGGGGGCAGTGCTGCCTCGCTGCTGGCGCTGTCGCCGCAGGGGCGCAGCGCGAGCGGCGTCGCGGCGCTGTCAGGCACGCCGCTGTCGCCGGGCGCGCTCCGGTCAGACCCCGCCGCGCACGCCAGCTCCCTAGCTAACAATACCGGCTGCCCCCAGTCTCCACCGGAGAGACTGGTCCTTTGCCTCAGGCAGATGCCGGCGGAGAAAATCGTCAAGGTATTATCATTAAACTAAGCCTGAAATTAGTTAATCCAAATAAACATTTAGACTCATAAGTTTTATTTGTTGTAGGCTGATAAGGATATAATGATGGATGGAATGGATACAATGGTATTTTTGGATGAAATATCAGGGCGTTCCGGTAAGTTAAAGAAAAAAGATAATAAACCTCTCACGGCTTATTTAAGTCCCACCAGTGGGTGAAATTAGTGGGACCACGAGTCACGACCCCTTATTTTGGTGAAATTAGCTCCTCATCGGTCACGAAGCCACCAGTGGTATTAAAGTAACTTTGTCACTATCAAGATTGTACATATTTCTATCGGTACCGGACTTCTGGAACTTTTTGGAATATTTTCCCACAACATATTCTTTTAGGTACATAATGATAGTTTCTCATTATCCCTTTTCAGGTGCTGGAGCACGGGTCGATGGGAAAGACGATCTCCGCGGTCTCCCAACTGTAGTCGAGGAAAGGCCGACAGAATCCCTGAGTAAGAAAGAGAAGCGACCCCCTCTGCTTACTGGGGTTAACTCTGCAGAAACAGCTAATGCTGTTTTTGGTAAGTTGTACCGATACGTTAACGCCACAAGTAGGAAAAGTAACTAAACTCATTAATTTTTATTTTACAATGTTTGGTAATTTTACAGCTATGCTTTGGATAAGACCCGCCCGCGGCTTCGTCCGCTTTATTCCCATATTATCTCACTTTACAAACCTTCCCTGAGCTACTACGGCTATTTAAAAACCAAAAGCACCTAGTAAATCGGCTCGGCCCTTCTTGGGTTATAAAATAACAACGAAAAGTGTCATTGATTTTTATATTAAAAAGATTAACAATACACATGTTGTGCAATGGTAAATTGCAGGCAACAAATACAACAAGTTCCTATCAAGCCAGCTGCAAGGCGTGACGGACTTCATAAAGAAGGACGTGCTGGGCGGGCTGCAGGGCGTGGTGCACGGCGTGGAGGGGCTGGTGCCCGTCACGCAGGCGTTGAACCAGGTGCTGCCGCTGGGGAACTACTACAACGCACTCTTCGAAGCCTCTGCCAAAGCTGTGGATGGCTTGTCACAAATCGTCGAGGCTACGAGTATGTCTATTTATTGATGGCTAATTATATAGGGCGCATTAAGCAAAATATAATAACACAATGTTTAATTCCTAGAAACAACTTGTATCGTTTATCATAATAAAAGTTATATTTGGATATGTTTAGATAACCTGGTCCGCTACTCACAATGCAATAAGTTTTTTTTATTTTCTAGGTGACGCACTTTTCAACTTCCCTGCTTTTGCAACCGTCAAGTCGTGGAGCAGTAACGGAGAGGCTTACCTATACAGCTTTGAGCACGTTGGCAACCTCAGCAAGGGCGCTTTCTTTCTACCAGGATTAGCACTTGCTCGTAAGTTACATAATGATGGATCATTATAACAAACATCCATAGTATAAAAATTTCGCGTTTATAATACTAGTAAGGACCATAATATGCATGGAGAGATAACTCTGTCTGTTCTGTACCACTTTTTCTTGCACCGCCCTTAAATGAACTGTTTTGTTAGCACAGAACAAGGTACTTATTAGTCAAACTCTATCGCTCGCACTGAACCTTAATTAACTGTATTGTGTTTTGTGTCCATAGAACAAGCTGTAATACCTCAAACTAAAGGAAAAACGCAGGGTCCAGCGCACGGAGACGAGTTGGCCTATCTTTTCGAGCCGTTGAATGCGGATGGCCAGCCGATGGGGTCTGACGAGATGTCCAGCACCGACGCTAGGGTCAGAGACAACTTTGTAGGCCTCATCTCGAAGTTCGCCCACGGAGCCAGCGAGCCTGAACAAAAACAAACTAATCAGGGTGGACTACTAGGACTCCAACTGCTGCCTTTCTCGAAACAGGATAAACATGACAACTTTTTGAAGATAACTGATACGGTGACTGTGCAGAAAGACTTCAGGTTGGTGGAATAATGTTATCTGGCATTTACATAATTTTTAAATGTCTTAACATTTCTTATTGGTTTTAGGTTTTGCCAAATGGGTATCTGGGGCAACCTTGGTGATCGATTGACAGAAACACTCTGTAAAAATTTGATCACGGACCTGCTGACTAACGTCGGAGTGGATAAGCTTTTGGGGAATGGATTAAATGAGAATATTAAGGACGTTCCTCTTGTTGGGGGCATCCTTGGAAATAATGGAAATTCGGGGGGTTCGCAGAATAATCAAGGAGGTCTCGGAGCAGTTGGAGGGCTCCTCGGTAATAATGGGAATACAGGAACTCCACAAAAGAATCAAGGCGGTCTTGGAGCTGTTGGGGGGCTTCTGGGCAATAATGGAAACACGGGGGCACAGAACAATCAGATGGGCCTTGGAGGTCTCGGAGGCTTACTTGGTGGCCAGGGCATGGTCCAGCAGCCGCGCAGAACGACACCAAAGAACAGATTCCCGTTTGATTTTTAGTACATATAGCTCGTGAAGGGGTTTGACGCAAGTTACGTTTTAAATTACGATGATGAGTGTTCATATTATATGCATTTATTAATTTACTTAAAGATTTTATTGATTAAATAGTTTAAAACAAACAAAATTATTTTTCTGAATACCTTCTAGTTTAGAATTAATGTGTACCTACCTACACTCTAAATTACTTAGCGATTACCTACTCTACACCGAGTGTATCTTAATGGTGCCAGTATAGGAGGTACCTAACTGATTGTGGATATTCTCTTATTTACATTTAGTAGATAATAAATATTGCACATACCTACATTTTAACTTTAATACAGTATGTTTTTATTTTTATAGGTATGTACTAAAGGTCCCATTTTTATTGCGGTTTGGTGACCGCAGCGTACTCAGAAAGACCGTCTTCGTAGGTAAAATATCAATCCCTTAACTTGGGAAGATGTGGTGGTAATATTCTAAAGGTGGCACCACACGGCAGTAATTATTTCTAGGTAGTCGACTATACCTAAGTAATAGTGTAATTGCCCAGAAATATAAATAATAAGGACAAGTGAATAATTTTAGCAAGCATGCCACTTCCGACCGAAATTGACCGAATTAGAAATCCCTTTCTAAAATACACAATTCAATGTTAATGTTTTCATACAAACCCCCATTCGTACTTAATTAATATGCACGAATATTAATCTTTTCGGTTTCGTAAGCGTAGCTATTTTATCTTCAAAAATTTTGGGCGTTGCAATTCTATATGCGGGTGAATTCTGTACCATCATAGATCACCAGATTCCATCACCGGGTATAAATGAATGTAAGTTGAGCCATTATAGCCATCTAACTAACGGTTACCTAGCCTAAAACATCAAAACGGAAAAGTTATCTTAGCCATGTCTCATGCTATTGTTTTGTCTCTATCTCTCCTTCTTCTGGTCAATTATGGTTTGGCCAGCACAATCAGAGACAACTTGGATGTCACTCTTGAGGATGAAAATGGAGCGGTTCCTGAGATTGTAATGGACGAAGTTCATGAAGATATAAAACCTTCCATCGTGTCGCTGCAATCGGGAGTTAAGCCTCCCCAGATGCCCCCACAGGCGCCACAGCAGAACCAACAGTACCAGCAGCAGAACCAACCGTACCAGCCACAAAACCAACAGTGTGGAGGACTTGGTCAATCCGTAAGTACCCAAGAAAATATTTGCCTACTAATACATAAAATTAAACTTAAACTACCTATTTTATCTAACATCGATTCGAGTAAGCATTTGTTTGTCATTTGTCTGTCATATTGACTTGTTAGTATTGTGCACCGGCATGCATTGATTTTAATCATGCACTAGCTCTCTGTCTGGATTTTTGATGGATTTTCCTGCGGTAAAAAGTAGAATTAGGCACAAGTTTACTTATTAAAATCCATTCAGTTGTTGTGAAAGAGTAACAAACATCGAACCACCGATAAAATAAATCAAACCAACTTTCGAGTGTCTTATAAGGGTGTACTGCCGAGCTCGGCAGTACAGTAGGTATAATAATGTTGGTCTAGTACCTATAAATAAAGAGAGTCAGTTTAGAAATTAATTTTGTTAAGTATAACATTTCATGGTACATTATGAATTCTAATCCTCAGTGTGGAACTGCCGTCGATTGCTGCAGTGGTTCATGCTTCGGGATTCTAAGGACCTGCATTCCCAACTTTGGGCTAGCACTGAACATTCAAATCGGCCGCGGG
This sequence comes from Chloroclystis v-ata, assembly GCA_963691955.1. Lineage (NCBI taxonomy): Eukaryota > Metazoa > Arthropoda > Insecta > Lepidoptera > Geometridae > Chloroclystis > Chloroclystis v-ata. The sequence continues at coordinate 8,031,001 of OY829898.1, read as the reverse complement.
GCAGAAGAATGACACAACACAAATTGACCTGAAGTATCATAAAGCGTGCAAGTGTGGGTTAAACTCATGCAAGCGACCACTAGAACTAATTGTTTGTAGTTTAACTAGGTTGTATTTAGGATCAAATAAAAAATATTATTTGAGATCCTACACCATTTTCATTGGAAGTACTCCCTGGTAGACCAGCGATTTTAAGAGCATCACGCTTAGGCACTAGATCATCAACTCTTAAAAGTTCATTTAGAACACCGATTATATTGCTATTAACAACACCAGCAATATGTCATAACATAGGTGTACCTGATGATGAGGTTTCTATATTAAATTTAGCGTTATTTTAATATTACTCAGGTAGTTACTTCTGATATTATTTCAAACCACTTCACCATAGTACCTACTTTATCCGTTTTAGTAGTAGGTAAGCCTTTATCATTGGCAGATAAATAGGTACATAATCAAAGGCTTATATAAACATCAAACATATAGGTAAGTAAGTATACGCATTCCAAGGTATCTGGTCACTATCACTAACACAAAAAAATACAAAGTTGAAGTAGGTAAAATTCTAGAAAGAAGTCAAGACTAAGTAATAAAATACAAGTAGGTATTATACATTCATATTATGACAAACATGTTATGTTTGTCATACATATAGGTGCATACCTATGTTTTGAACATTTACATATTATTTAAAGCTCAGCCAGACTGATTGACCTCGGAAATAACAACCTCATTATAAACGACGATATGTCACGCGCGGTCGTTTTCCTGTGCTTTGTTTTATTATTAGTTTGTGTCTCTGGAAAACCAGATAATGGACCAACTAATGTCAGAGGGGTTCATCGAGTTATCAACCTTAATGATGAAAATAACGGAGAAACAATTAGAACCGATGAAAATAACCTAAAAGTTCATAAGGTGCTTCCGTTTGAAACAGAGCTGCCGAAATGCGCTGAGATTGGCGATTTTGTAAGTGTCATGCATGTATCAAGTTATATTGAATTATTATAGAAAGACATTTTTGTATAATCTTGGCCCTTTTTGTTTCAGTGCGATAACGATAAAGATTGCTGCTGTAACTCCTGCTTAGGCTACTTAAAGAGGTGTGTTGGTGCGGATGCTGACGATTAATTTGTTCCAACGATACAAGGAAACTTAATAACTACCTACCAAATTAAACAATGCAAAAAAGCAACTTTTGATATATTCTATTATACTTAGGAACCTATCATTGAAAATTATTATTAAGTATTTCATTTTATTTACTTATTAATAAATTAACAATTTCCTAGGTAATTTGTTTCACGCATTGCATACTTTGAAATTATACACCTACTTTTATTAATTAAATCATTTCTATAAATATTTTAACTTATTTTTCTATGTAGTCCCTAAAGCTCTTAAAATTACAGTTAAAATTAAATTATTCCTGATTCCAAATTTATTCATCCTTTACGCGGTTTGTCCACTGTGCAATGTAGGTATGTTATCTTTCCGTCGTTGTACATAGTTATGCGGGCTTTACTGACATTGAGGTTAACAGATAAAATACAAATTGACAAACGGTCCTTCCCACTTACACCTATTTATAATGGACTCGTCGTAGACCCATCCAACATTACAGCCTATCACAATGTCCCGAGTTGTTGTTTTGTGTTTTGTTTTATTCATCGGGTGCGTATCCACAAACCTTATCAGGGGCGATGTCACCACAAAGGACGTGAAAATACCAGATGAAGTTACTAGTGATGTAGAGCCCATCGCGGTTCAACCTCCTGTTCTAGACAATAAAGTAGAGACGCCGCCATCAGAAATAATTGTAGCAGAACCGCCTAAGAAATGCGCCGCAATAGGAGAGTTTGTAAGTTCTTTAACATTTTATTTTATTAGAAAAACGACAGTACTATTTTTAAAATATAATTAGATAGGTAATACTCACTCGAATCAGTGATCGCTTATTTTTTAAATACAAGGTGTTTAATAGAACTATGGTATGTATGCATACATACTATACTTATTTTGTATTTCACAAGAAGTTTACTTACTGATGTAGCTGATCGATTGAATTAAGCGTAGGTTAGGGAATACTTTTAAACTTTGCAACTCTTTGTCCGCAGTGTACATTCCACAATGAGTGCTGCACCAAAGCATGCCTAGGATACATGAAGCGCTGCGTCAGCGGCTAGCTGGTTACTTCGCTATTTTACGAATCGGATGAATCGGGTGGTCCATATGTGTCAAGTCTGGAGGATTTGCGGCAAAGTGCTGGATCTCCTTCATAGCGTCTTCTGATATCTTCCACAAATCCGGATAGCTTTTCTTAAACTCGTCATACCACTTCTGAACCTATTTATAAATAAAAAAGTTCTGTACAGTTGTTGCTTAATTTTATATGTTTAATTAGTCATTATATTCGTACCTACCTTGGTGTATTTGGAAAAGTCGAAACCGATTGCTTCCAAGGTCATGGTAGAGTTGATGAGTTGGAAGTCCGCAATCGTGAGGTGATCGGCTGCGGCGTGGCTGGTACCTAATCTAGTCAGATACGTATTGAAAACGTCTAAGGCGATGTGGACTTTCTTCAATCCAAGCGGAGTTCGTTGGTAGTCGAAAAAAATTGGAGCCATCTGAAAATATAATACACATTTGTACTAAGTAAACAACTAAAGTAAAGTATTAAAGTAGTAAGTAGTAAAGTAGTAAGTGTAATAATGGTATTCAAATCTGTAAAAGTACTTTGTACCAACTCACCGTATAAGCTGATATGTTGGCGTAGTATGATGCCAAATTAAAACATAGCCGTTGATTTACAATTGCCCTGAAACGTGATAGAAAAGGGTAAATAACGTTACAAAATCTAACGTTTACGTTAACTTCTTCAATGCTATTTGCCTTACCTGGTCTTGGCGTCTTGTGGATACAATGGTGTACCGGGTTTAAACTTATCACATATGTATTGTATAATGGCATTGCTCTCACTTAAGAAAAAACCGTCATCATCTAGAACGGGGATCTCTTTTGGTATTATACATTCATATTATGACAAACATGTTATGTTTATATTATAATTAGTCATTATATTCGTACATGTTATGTTTGTCATACATATAGGTGCATACCTATGTTTTGAACATTTACATATTATTTAAAGCTCAGCCAGACTGATTGACCTCGGAAATAACAACCTCATTATAAACGACGATATGTCACGCGCGGTCGTTTTCCTGTGCTTTGTTTTATTATTAGTTTGTGTCTCTGGAAAACCAGATAATGGACCAACTAATGTCAGAGGGGTTCATCGAGTTATCAACCTTAATGATGAAAATAACGGAGAAACAATTAGAACCGATGAAAATAACCTAAAAGTTCATAAGGTGCTTCCGTTTGAAACAGAGCTGCCGAAATGCGCTGAGATTGGCGATTTTGTAAGTGTCATGCATGTCTCAAGTTATATTGAATTATTATAGAAAGACATTTTTGTATAATCTTGGCCCTTTTTGTTTCAGTGCGATAACGATAAAGATTGCTGCTCTAACTCCTGCTTAGGCTACTTAAAGAGGTGTGTTGGTGCGGATGCTGACGAATAATTTGTTCCAACGATACAAGGAAACTTAATAACTACCTAGCAAATTAAACAATGCAAAAAAGCAACATTTGATATTTTCTATTATACTTAGGAACCTATCATTGAAAATTATTATTAGGTATTTCATTTTATTTATTAATAAATTAACAATTTCCTAGGTAATTTGTTTCACGCATTGTATACTTTGAAAGTATACACCTACTTTTAGTAATTAAATCATTTCTATAAATATTTTAACTTATTTTTCTATGTAGTCCCTAAAGCTCTTAAATTTACAGTTAAAAGTAAATTATTCCTGATTCCAAATTTATTCATCCTTTACGCGGTTTGTCCACTGTGCAATGTAGGTATGTTATCTTTCCGTCGTTGTACATAGTTATGCGGGCTTTACTGACATTGAGGTTAACAGATAAAATACAAATTGACAAACGGTCCTTCCCACTTACACCTATTTATAATGGACTCGTCGTAGACCCATCCAACATTACAGCCTATCACAATGTCCCGAGTTGTTGTTTTGTGTTTTGTTTTATTCATCGGGTGCGTATCCGCAAACCTTATCAGGGGCGATGTCACCACAAAGGACGTGAAAATACCAGACGAAGTTACTAGTGATATTGTAGAACCCATTGCGGTCCAACCTCCTGTTCTAGACAATAAAGTAGAGACGCCGCCAGCAGAAATAATTGTAGCAGATCCGCCTAAAAAATGCGCCGCAATAGGAGAGTTTGTAAGTTCTTTAACATTTTATTTTATTAGAAAAACGACAGTACTATTTTTAAAATATAATTAGATAGGTAATACTCACTCGAATCAGTGATCGCTTATTTTTTAAATACAAGGTGTTTAATAGAACTATGGTATGTATGCATACATACTATACCTACTTATTTTGTATTTCACAAGAAGTTTACTTACTGATGTAGCTGATCGATTGAATTAAGCGTAGGTTAGGGAATACTTTTAAACTTTGCAACTCTTTGTCCGCAGTGTACATTCCACAATGAGTGCTGCACCAAAGCATGCCTAGGATACATGAAGCGCTGCGTCAGCGGCTAGCTGGTTACTTCGCTATTTTACGAATCGGATGAATCGGGTGGTCCATATGTGTCAAGTCTGGAGGATTTGCGGCAAAGTGCTGGATCTCCTTCATAGCGTCTTCTGATATCTTCCACAAATCCGGATAGCTTTTCTTAAACTCGTCATACCACTTCTGAACCTATTTATAAAAAAAAAAGTTCTGTACAGTTGTTGCTTAATTTTATATGTTTAATTAGTCATTATATTCGTACCTACCTTGGTGTATTTGGAAAAGTCGAAACCGATTGCTTCCAAGGTCATGGTAGAGTTGATGAGTTGGAAGTCCGCAATCGTGAGGTGATCGGCTGCGGCGTGGCTGGTACCTAATCTAGTCAGATACGTATTGAAAACGTCTAAGGCGATGTGGACTTTCTTCAATCCAAGCGGAGTTCGTTGGTAGTCGAAAAAAATTGGAGCCATCTGAAAATATAATACACATTTGTACTAAGTAAACAACTAAAGTAAAGTATTAAAGTAGTAAGTAGTAAAGTAGTAAGTGTAATAATGGTATTCAAATCTGTAAAAGTACTTTGTACCAACTCACCGTATAAGCTGATATGTTGGCGTAGTATGATGCCAAATTAAAACATAGCCGTTGATTTACAATTGCCCTGAAACGTGATAGAAAAGGGTAAATAACGTTACAAAATCTAACGTTTACGTTAACTTCTTCAATGCTATTTGCCTTACCTGGTCTTGGCGTCTTGTGGATACAATGGTGTACCGGGTTTAAACTTATCACATATGTATTGTATAATGGCATTGCTCTCACTTAAGAAAAAACCGTCATCATCTAGAACGGGGATCTCTTTTTGTGGATTCATCTAAAATTAAGCATCACATACATTAGAATAATTCATTAGAAAGGCAAAAAATACTTAACATTTTTTTAAATATTATCTTGTGCCCAATACAAAATCCTTCATAGATTAAGGTGTTAGTCGGTCGGTCGGTTGATTGGATCATTGTCTATAGAATTTTAATACTTCTCGTGCACTCGAACAAAAAACACCATTTTGTTTGTTACTCCTCCACGCGAAAACTACTTAGCGGATTTTAATGAAACTTGACATATAATTAGCTTACCTATTTAAAATAATACCTACAAAGACAACTTTTACCATAAGAGAACACCTCTTCCCGTGGAAAATTCATGGTAAATGCGCCTAAAATAGTGGAGCGATAAGTTATGTTGTTCTGCTGTTGCTGTCAATATGGTGGAACCAACCTGAGCGTACTCCTCAGTCATGTGATCTCCTGCTCCAAAGTCTACGTTTATCAGCTCGAAGGGAACTTGGAGGTGTTTCAGAGTCTGTCTCACCGAGAGCGATGGTGGACCATCCGATACAGCGTATAACTTCAATGTCATCTTGGTATTATTCTAAAAAATATATAATATAGGTATATGTACCTATCTACTTATTTATTTATATAGCAACCAACAGAACATAATACAACAAAATTTAAATGAAACTAAATGGCCCACAATAGAACAAGCATTACTGAATTATTGACAAAATCAAACGCACATTCGCTACACACACAAACACACTTTCTTTCACCACTACCTTTGCTGCCTAAGCTCTTAATAACTTGGTGTCCTCAGAGGTGTATATTTTCTGGGTGTAAATAGAAAAATAAATACCTACGCAATATTAATCTGACCTAATAATAAAAAGAAATAATTTATACCTAGGTCTAGGTAGGTAGGTAGGTATTATTGTTTCTTACCAAGTTAGCAGCCTCGAAGTCGCGTTGATCAGTCAGCTATGCACGAACCAGGAACAGGTAATGGTAGTTCTGTGCACAGAATATACAATAGTATTTCTATCGGCGAAGGCTGTTGAACCACAAAACAGCCTTTCACTTGTTCGTAGCAATTAAACTCTACATAAAGCTTGATAAATAATATTTTTGTCTAGGTACTTGAAAAAGTACTTACTGGAATCTAATTTTATTTTAATAATGACAACCATAAACCAACATCCTTGAGATAACTTTAATACTATGATTTATTTAGGTAGGTAAGTAACAGCGATGAAATCTGAAATTACTAAACCGCATAATAATTTGTTAACGATATGAAAATAAGTACCTAACCCTTTACTGTTAAGTGCTGGAATAGATAATAAATAACTCCATAACTTTTAACTAGAATAAGGTTAAAAAAAAATTTTAACCTACCTACTTCCCTGTTTCATTTTTTTGAGCTGTAAATAGGTAGGTAGGTACTTAAAGTACATATTAATTATGTTTTATTAATCGGTTATACGGTGTTGGCTAAGTGGGAGCACACTCGACTTTCATTCCGAAGGTCGTGGGTTCAAACCCCGCCGCGCACCTCTGATTTTTCTTCTTGGAAAATTATGTGTGCTTTAAAAACACGTGCTCTAACGGTGAAGGCAAACATCGTGAGGAAACCGGCATGTTCTGAGAACTTTGAAAAGTTTGAAGGACATGTGTCATTCACCAACCCGCACTTGGCCAGCGTGGTGAATTAAGGCCTAATCTCTCTCGTCAAGAGAGAAGTCCCTGTGTCCCAGCAGTGGGAACGTGAATAGGGGTGTTATGGAATCGGTTATAGGGATGAATAAAGAAAGGCCAAGGGAGGGAGCGTTGCATTAAGGTCTGTACCTACCTATATATCTAGGTACATATAAAGAAGAAGTCTTGAAGATCATTATTTCATACGAAAGTAATCATTTTACATATTTTCTTCCTAAATCCATAGGTACAATTCAAATTGACTTTTAGTATTAGTAAAATAGGTCACTTCCATAGTTGCCTGGGCAAACTGGCATGCCTGCGTAATAAATAACTTTAAACAACAAGGGTTAGGTTTAATGCAGGTAGACAGTTTCGTAATATCCGCGGTAAAGGAAGTTATGAAGTGCTTTCAATTCTTGGTGTCTATAAATACAGACAGATGTGCCAGACAACGTCTTTTGATATTCTTCCAACTAGCATAGTGGTATCAAAAAATGAGTAAACATTCCATAACATGTATAATCTTGACGCTTGCAAATCTCACCCTGGAGGCAGCTATACGACCTGAAGCAGCAGAGTTCTTTGTGACGGAGGAAGTTCGTGTAAAGCGGCAAGCAGGGTACGTTTATAACAAACCCAGCATATCTTTCGATTTACCCACGAGGGCTCCGGCCGTGGTTACGAGCACGATCACTCAGGCACCTACTGTTGACAGGACACTGGCGCAAATGATGTATTACGCATATCCCGTGCCGCAGCCAGCATTCAGCAATACAGAACGTGAAAATGGTGATTCAACTCGAAGTAAAGATGGCGTCACGAACGAGCCCCCAGGTGGTACAAATGCGTCTGGAGCAGGTTATAACTATGCACAGCCTGGCCGTGCAGTCGATCAATCTACAAGCAATGCAGGATCCAATCAGCCAGGCTCAGGCAACACTGTCATACCTAATTCAAGCACCGGGTACAATTATGAAACACCCGTAAATAAACCATCAGAGATCACGAGTACCACAGGAAATTCTCAAAGTTTAAGTTCAACTTCAGCAAATTCTGCTGTGCAAACCAATGCAGGTGCAGGTTACGATTATTCAGCTCCGGCTTTCGTTCCAGAAGTTCCAAAGATAGACACATCAACCAATGCACCCCCCTATTTGCCACCAGTTGATAGTGGAAGTTTTAATAGCGGTACACCAAGTGTCAGCGTTAGTTCCACAGGCGGTTCCAGTGGTGGATATTCAGAAGGATCTACAGGTGGATTAATAGGAGACAGTAATTCTGTTGCACCATTGGGGGGCTACTCTAGCGGTCCATCAAGTGGACTGGCGAGCGATTCTTTAGGTGGATCCTCAACTGGCTATTCAAGTGATTCTCCCAAAAACGGTTTTCCGTCTCCTGATTCTAGTGGTAATTCTGTTGGTGCTGGGGAGACCTCAAAAGTTACTGGTTCCGCAAGACCAGCAACCCCATCGCTATCAGACCAATATTTACCACCTCTAGGCCAATCTGAACCACAATCGCAGTTTAAACCCCCAGCATCATCAGTTCTTAGCTCAGCCTACATTCCTCCTAGCGGTCTTCCACGACCTCCAATCGTGTTAACACCCACTTTAAATCCAACGCCCCCAATTAACAACGGTCAACAGTCTTCTCTAGACTCTGAGTATTTACCACCTAATCGTCCCTTAACTACAAATACAACTCCGAGGCCTTTTTCATCACAACAACCGGCATCAAATTACTTACCACCCAATGTTGAAATAAATAGAACGCCAGAAAATGATGGATTTGTTCCTACTCCAGCATCGATGTATTTACCACCAGTTTTATAATTTTTTTCTTTATTCATTTTTTCAAAGGTTCGCCAAAAACTAAAAGAAGTACAAAACAGGTAGGTCCTAAATCCGTCCGATAACATGTCAATGTCGTTTTTCATATGTCATTTTTGACACACACACACAATTTACAAAAATAGATCAAAGAAATTAATACATATTTCTGGAAAATATTCTTTTAAAATATATTTAAATGAATTCTACAAAGTAGAATGAAAAACAAGACAGTATTTAATAATATGATTATCCTAGAAGTATTGTCTAATAAGAAAATTACGTGAAATTGACAAGATTAATGTGTTCTAAATTATGATTGTATTACAGCAAATATCTCGAATTCCGCAAACAAGAACTAAGTTTATTGTAAGGTAAATAATTATTAATATCCTTAAATAATTCAAATGGTTTAAATACTAAATTACTGGGTTCTCAGTCATATAAAATAGTTGTTCAAGGTTCATGACCTTACTGGGTTAAATTATTATTCTATGTTGAACATTTCAACTAAAATAAATTATTTTTTTGTTGGATAGTTCTATTAACCTGGCAGGAATGTCCTTCATAAAATGGTATATACCTATTACCTACAATAACCTATGCTTACAGAAGAGGCAAAGGTGACCTGACCATAGTGGAGGATGGTGCACCGCGAGATGACCGAAACCCAACTATGCATACACACATTAAAAATAAATGACCTGCCCAATGAGATACTCATTTACATATTTTCCATGATTGATTTTGAGTCTCTTTTGGCTGTTGCAAATGTTTGCATGAGATGGCAGCAACTATGCTTGACACCTTGTGTGTGGGATAATACCCGTCTGATCGTGTGTATGAAGAACTATGTGAGAATCAGTGAAAATATTGTACCATTTGTATCAAAATATTTAAAAAATGTCAAATTGCAGTATTTCAAGTTATATTCCCAGGTAAGATCATCTTTGACTAGTTATTGCCCAAATTTGACACATCTAGAAATAAGCATATCTCAAGTGGATAGTTGCATTTTTGATGATCTACATTTCTGGCCAAATTTAAAGTTTTTGAGTTTCCGAAACTCTCTTATTGTTCATAGTACTGAGAATGTCAATGGTAATTTTGTATATCATTTGCCATTTGATAAACTCAAGTATTTGGAAACACTGATTCTTTCCAACTTTGCCTTGACTCATGAAAGCCTTTACAGTATGTTACAATGCACAAACTTGGTTAGTTTAAATATGGAAAAAATGAAAAATATCCCAGCTGATTTCTTAGAATCTCTTCTACATACAAAGCAGTCAACTTTACGAGCACTTTACATTTATGGAGATACTTTAAATGACGATATTGTCCGCTTCATAGCAAGTTGTAAAGTTCTACATGTCCTTCATATAATGACATGTAAGACCTTGTTTGATTCAAGTTTGTTACACTTATACAGGTTAAAAAATCTACATTCTCTCAAGCTAAGACATGGGTATTTTTCTACATCAGCTTTATTAGCATATTTTTCAAATAATAATATATTTCATCATTTGAACTACCTCAGTCTATCAAGGTGCCTTCATGTTACTATGCAAGTAGCCAAAGCCATTAAATCATCTGCTCCTAACTTAAAAGAACTATCTTTTTATCTTTGCCCATTCATCATTGCACATGATTTCCAAAGGACAGAGTTGGAAAGAATGTTCAAGATACAATTACTGTTAGATTGAACAGAAAAAATACTCTACATATCTACAAATAGTCTACAGTGTACATTTTAGTACGGTTTGGCATAAGTATCTATTTCACACATCATTTATAACATGGATCAAGTTATTTACGAAGATGGTTGTGTTGTTAGATGGTATTGGATAAGTTTTGAAAGTTGTATTGTATCAGTATTTAAAATGTTATTAGTATTACATAAAACAATGTCTACAAAGTAGAATATTTATCTTGTGAAAAGGTATGTCAATGCAAGAGTGCCTTATAAAAACTTTGACTATTACAGGTAAACTTAACAATAATAGTATTATTTCAGGTTATATATGGATAAAAAAACCTACTGTCACAGTTTCATGTATGTTTGTTATTTAATTATTTATTTGATTAAGTATTTGTTGTAGTGCATTTCAGAACTGTTGTGTTGAAATGTATTTAGTAAAATTCTTCTGTATTGTGATGCTTTAAATTTTTTGTGCTGTTCTTATTCATGTCTTAAAATAAATTTTATTTCAATGTATTTAAAATAAATGCTATTTTTATTTGCCATTTCTCACACTGTCATCGTCATTTTAACCTCCATAGAACTTAAATATCATATTAACGTAATTTCATTACAATCAAAGGTTTCGATTTCTATGTTTTTGTTTATTTCAACTTAGCCTTTATCTGATGATTGAAAAATCAGCCCTTAGTAGGTTATTAACTTTTAATTTGTTTCCGAAGTTTGATTGATGAAGTTGGAAAAAAACAAGTGTACCTAGTGATTTAATGACAATGAACTGATAAAACTATCAATGTATTTTATATAAGTAGGTAGGTATTAACTTATCTATGACCTGCATAAATCTAAGTAGTGAATCTGTCCTTGCCTTGTCCTTCTTATTAATCAGGCCATTAGGCTAGCTAAGCTACCCTCAAACTATGCAGAGCTTTTACTGTTCACAGTCACCTGATATATTGGTATGATTCATCATCATCATCATCATTTCAGCCATCGGACGTCCACTGCTGGAAATAGGCCTCCCTTAATGACCTCCAGGTATTACGGTCGGATGCAGCCTGCATCCACCGTGACCCAGCAGCCTTGACAAGATCATCTGTCCATCTTGTTGGTGGACGTCCGACGCTGCGTTTTCCGATCCGTGGTCTCCACTCTAGAACTTTTCGGCCCCATCGGCCATCCGTATGATTGGTAGGTAGTAAGTAATCATAATCCTATTATCTAAATCAACTTGATAGGCACAAGTTATGTTTAATACAACAATCTCCAACAGATCATGTTATTCAACAGCATTATAAAACTAAAATTAATGATTTATGAAGAAGCTAATTGACGAGCTATTTTAAAACAAATATGTAATGATTATAATAAAATATTTAATTCATCAATAACATATGCGTTATACAAACGGTTCGATAGTTATTTCGACGGCAGAACAAGGGTTGGCTAGTTCGAAAGCCGAGAGCACACTGGGGTGAATGACCCCTATCTTGCCGATGGGCTCGCCTCGGAGCAGCACCTCTGCACAGCGCCCGGGGAAGTATGCGGGGTCTGCAACGAAAATGCAACAGTTTTATCCAGTATCAATAACCCTGTAGGTAGATGAATATGCGCGATCTCTACCTTTTAAAAATCTCAGATAACTTCATAACTTTCATATTAACCATCAATAAAACAGTATTATTAAGAACCTTGCTCACAATGAATTAATAATTCAATAATTATGTACTTAATCAAATTTATTCACCTAAAACCAAGCAACTTTACCACGAAAATAAGGTCACGAGAACAGGTTATTGTTTTAAGGGTCATGATGTCATGTTGAACAGCAAACAAAATTAGAATAATTATGTTTATTTAAATCCCTAGATTGTATAAGCAAACTTATTTTGACAAAATATAAATTCATTTTAAAGTAGGCATTGAAACTTTTTAAAATTCACGTTCTAGTGAATTTAGTTTTTTAAATGTAGAATATTAAACCTCTGTTGGAGGACAAGAGTTCTGTTTATCCCATAAAAGCAAAATCACCTAATTAGGCTAGGTCTTACACACCAAACCAGATTGTTAATTTACTGCTGCAGCAATTTACGATAGTTTTGACGACCGGGACAAATGTTTCTGTATTATATCATTTGTTGCTGGTGTTCTGGTCGCTATCTATGTAGTGTATTGTATTGAGAACCTATAAGTGATATCTAGCCCTTAATACGGTCCAGTAGACCGTGCACCCACTGGACTACAGTGCACAGCGCAGAGCGACGCTATACTATACTGTAGGAGCAGTGCTCGGTCATCACCTTCGCACTGCCTCAGCGAGTAGCCGAGCTCCTTGTGAGGCGGGACCGCGAGTGCGGCGAGCACGCGGTCCAGTAGACCGTGCACCCACTGGAATCCGGCCGAACGTCCACAGTGCACCGCGCAAAGACGACGTTCGTTGCGAGCTCCCGTTTCTGGAAAATAAAACACTTTATTAATACATCATAATCATAATATGTATAATCGTACTCCGTGTCGTGTCCGTCGAATGCCGAACCCGACTATCTAATTTAATTGGCTAAACAAATTTCTAACAGGTGGTAGTATATTGTTCCAGCATTTCGTAGCAGCGTAACGAAAGCAGGCATGAAAAAAAGGGTAAATTAATTAAAATCTCTAAACCGCGATCACCAACGTCTCATAAATCCTAACTTCCTCAAATCTATAATGGCAAAAACAAACTACACTCCACACTCGTCTAATATTTAAACTTTTCCAGAAAAAGTTTAAATATTCAAAATGGTTGTTTATCTTTTACCTGCTGTCTTATCTTGCAACACGACATCACTGATCTCAAACAGCTTCAAAGGCAGCGGCATCTTCTTATTAGCAGCCAGCGTCTTCAGCAGGCCGGGCAGCAGCACGGTGCGGACCACCTGGAACTCCAGCGTCTTGGGGTTGGAGATGTGGACTGCTGGCACGTCTTCTATCTTCAAGCCGAGCTTTGTGGCTACGTCGTCGCGGGAACACTGTTAATTATAACCCTCTGTTATTAATCTGCTAATCTTACTAATATTATTAAATGTAGGTATAAAAAAAGTAAATTTCGATGGATAGTTACTCTTTTACACTTAAAACTAATGAATGGGATAACACAAAGGCTACTTTTTATCGCGGTAAAGTCCAAACTATAGGTAGAGGTAACATTTGATTGTTTTGGAGTGATTGAAACAATATTTCACCATTAGAATGCTAAATTAAATGCTGATGCCGTCATAATCATAAGCTTATTAGGTAAACAAATCTGTCAAAATAGTAATCCTATTAGTAGACAAACTAAAAATCTAAAATTAACAAGTGAAGCTATCGGCGGGTCGGCTTGTATAATATAACTACGGTACTGACGAGTGTAAAAGTGAGTGCTTCTGTGTATCCGGCGTGAGCGCAGCACTGTCGAAGCTGCTCCGTTAATTTGTTCCTGGGCTCCTGTCCGCCCGCTGTCGCCATCGGAAGAGATCGCTTTTCGATACGATTGTACCTGGAATATCAGAAAAATTACAATAGAACGCCGTTATAAAGATAAAATCTAAAAGTTGCTTGAAATGTGACGTGTAAATTTGGTCCAAGGCCTTTGCAACTACTCTTAAATATCTTCAGTGAAAACAAATTTAAGTCAAACACTTTGATCAAAAATCATAGCATAAAATAAAGCACTAGCATATCTAGGGCGTAAAATAAACAAAATAGGCGACGATTCTCAACCGTAGTGTTCGAATTAAAAGCGAATTACTTATCCACACACACTCCATTAGTTACATACATAACATACATATTACTTACCCATAAGCGATAGCGATGTCTTCATAGGCGTCGCAGGCGTGGATGACGTCGTGCCTGGTGGGCGGGATGCGGATCCGCAGCAACGAGGCGTCTTCGAGCGTCGCGGAGAGACACATGCGGGATAAAAGCAAGGCCAGTTGCTCTCCAGTCTCACTATAAAATAATTATCTACTAAGTATACGAGTATAAAAAAAATCGGGTTATCCTTCCTGACGTTATAACTCCAAAATTTTCCACTATTTTGCATTCGTTGGAAAGGTCTCGGGCTCCGTGAGGTTTATAGCAAATAATTATAGTGCGGGAAAGTGTTAAACGCGGGCAAAGCCGCAGGGCGTAAAGCTAGACTTATAAGTTATTTTTTTTACTATTTTCTGCCTATGTGGGTTTGTTAGCATTAAGTATAAGTAATAGAAACACAAATAAGATAATTAGTCAGGGATCCGTAGTACATGGAAATCAAGTGATTACTAACAAGCTAATTTTTGGTGAGTAGCTTCGTTTCGATGAGACGTCCAAAGATATCCTATACCCAACTCTCGATTGTGGTAGCTAACAGAGATATCATCATCATCATCATCATCATGTCAGCCATTGGACGCCCACTGCTGGACATAGGCCTCCCTTAATGATTTCCATTTATTGCGGTCGGACGCGGCCTGCATCCACCGCGAGCCAACCGCTTTCACCAGATCATCTGTCCATCTTGTTGGTGGGCGTCCGACGCTGCGCTTGCCGATCCGTGGTCTCCACTCGAGAACTTTTCGGCCCCATCGGCCATCCGTTCTCCGAGCTATATGGCCCGCCCATTGCCACTTCAAAGAGCTAATCCGGTGAGCTATGTCGGTGACCCGCGTTCTTCTACGTATCTCCTCATTTCTGATTCGATCCCGTAGAGAAACCCCGAGCATAGCCCTCTCCATAGCTCTTTGAGCGACTCTGAGCCTGTTCATGAGGCCGATGGTGAAGCACCACGTTTCGGATCCATATGTCATCACTGGCAACACACACTGCTTGAAGACTTTCGTCTTAAGGCACTGAGGTATTTTGGACGAAAAGACGTTGCGTAACTTCCCGAACGCTGCCCATCCGAGTTGGATTCGGCGAGTGACCTCCTTCTCAAAGTTGGACCTACCTAATTGGACTGTCTGTCCTAGGTATACATACGCGTCAACAACTTCAAGAGCCGAGTTCTCAACCATAACAGGGGAAGGCTCTACATGAACATTGGACATGACTTTCGTCTTGTCCATGTTCATTTTGAGACCAACCCGTTGGGAGACTCGATTGAGGCCTTCGAGCATTGTGCCGAGTTCATCCATCGAGTTTGCCATGACTACGATATCGTCAGCGAATCGAAGGTGAGTGATGTATTCGCCGTTGATATTGATGCCCAATCCTTTCCAATCCAGAAGTTTGAAGGCGTCTTCCAAAGAGGCAGTAAACAGTTTCGGAGACAAAACGTCTCCCTGTCTTACGCCCCTTTTTAAAGGAATAGCCTCCGAACTCTGTTCTTGTACTCGGACGGACATGGTGGCGTTTCTATACAAACACTTCAACACTTCGATATACCGATAGTCAATGCGGCCCCGCTGGAGTGACTCAAGCACAGCCCATGTTTCGACCGAATCAAAGGCTTTCTCGTAGTCCACAAACGCTAAGCAGAGCGGCAAGTTATACTCTTCGGTCTTCTGTATAACCTGTCGCAGCGTATGTATGTGGTCTACGGTACTGTAGCCTTTTCGGAACCCGGCTTGTTCGGGAGGCTGGAAGTCATCAAACCTGCGTTCGAGTCGGTTAGAAATGACCCGAGAAAACAGCTTATAAACATGGCTCAAAAGCGAGATGGGTCTGTAGTTCTTCAATAAGGCTTTATCACCTTTCTTGAAGAACAAGACCACCACGCTTTTGTTCCATGCTTCAGGCGTAGTACCCCCGAGCAAGGTGGAATTAAAGAGCTTCTGAAGGACTTTAAGTACCGGTGAACCACCCGCTTTCAGAAGCTCTGACGTAATTCCATCCTCACCCGGCGCCTTGTTGTTCTTAAGCTGCTTCAGGGCCATCCTAATCTCGTACAGGCTGATGTCCGGGATGTCTTCGGTGTAGTGCCGGGTCAGTTTGGCTCTTGGGTCTGTAGCCGCACTGGTAACAGGCTGAGTGACCGAATCGTAGAGCTGTCCGTAGAATTTTTCGACTTCCCTCAACACTTCCGCTTTCGTCGACGCTACACTGCCATCATCCCTCTTCAGCTTCGTCATCTGGCTTTGCCCAATAGACATATCTCTTGCGAACACTTTGGAGCCTTTATTGCGCTCTATCGTGTCTTTAATACGAGCAGTATTAAAGACACGGATATCGCGTCGCAAGGATTTATAAATACGTCTATTGAGCTGCCTGTGGGACTCAGCGTCATCGGGAGACTGCAGTCTCAGCGAGCGTCGTTCAGCCATAAGGTCGAGGGTGTCTTCAGAGAGTCTCTGAGTTCTACTAGTACAGCGGGTCTTAAAGAACTTAGACCCCACCGTATAGACAGTCTCTACGAACCTGTTGTTGATCTCGTCCACTGATGCGTGATCTTCGAGAGCTAGACAATCAAAGCGATTTGAGAGCTCGAGTTGAAAGCTCTCGGGGTCTTCGATCTGGGCACGAGTAGGCCGGAGCGTGGACTTCATTAAACGGGACCGTTCAAGTTTAACGTTCATATTCAATGTGCCTCTTACAATAAGGTGATCACTCCCGGTTTTCACCCTATGGATCACAGAGACATCATTGAATATCCGTTTCTTGTCAGTCAGGATGAAGTCGATCTCATTTCTCGTGGAACCATCGGGGCTCATCCAGGTCCACTTCCTGTGAGGCGGCTTCTGGAAGAAAGAGTTCATCATAAAGAGTCCCTCTTTCTCCAGGAAATCGGCCAGCCTCTGGCCCCTGGGGTTCCGTTGCCCATAACCAAAATTCCCCACCTTCAACTCATCATCGCTTTTCTTGCCTAGCTTCGCATTGAAGTCCCCCATAACAACATTGAAGTGAGTCTTGTTGGTATGTATGGCTCTACTAATGTCCTCATACATACACTCAACTTCCTCATCTGGGTGTGACGAGGTCGGCGCATATACCTGAACGACCTTAAGCGAGTATCTTTCAGATACTCTGAGTGTTAGGTATGCAACCCTGCTCGACACACTTTCGATGGTTATAATGTTGTTAACAAGGGACTTGTGGACGAGAAACCCGACACCTCCCTGGGACTGTTGGTCGCCCCGGTAGAAGAGCAGGTTACCCGACTTCAGGGTTATCGTATCCTCTCCCTCTCTACGGACTTCTGATAACCCCAAAATATCCCACCGTAACCTGCTCAGTTCTTCTTCCAGCTCAACAATCTTCTCGTCAGTCCTCAAAGTGCGAATGTTGTGCGTTGCCAGGGCCAGATGTTTTCGTTGAGGCAATCTTCCGGGTACCGTTTTGCGTGCGTTGGTCGTTTGATAGTGGTAGACCCTCGCCCGGAGATTATCGCCCCTGACCCTGGGGGGTCTTGGCCTACTATCATCAGCCTCACCCCCAGTGTCGCCGGGCACTTGGGGACAGATTTGCGGTGTACTTATCATTAGGGGGTTTTGGACCGTAACCCGCCACGCTGGTCCAGTGCGTGTTGGCGGGTCGCCATTTCCTCGTTCGTTATTCGGCAGGGAGCACCGCGGGCAGGTGAGGTTGGCTTGGGCGCCGAAAGATGTTATGTGGCGCCCCTTACTCCCCGTATTATTTACGTATTGTAGTATTTGTAGGACAATATGTTATATCTCAAGATAATTATCTAAATTATATAAAAACATGTTTGTCCTACAAAACCTATGGTTTGATCAAAGAGTCCGCCATTTCCAAAATGTGTCGAAAACGAGGTCAATTTAAATGATTACTATGATTACTAACCAGCTGATTTTTTGTTGTATACTTAATTAATATTTATAAAATCTAACGGACATATTGTCCGACAAATTTTGTGGTCCGTTATCCCGGTTTTACATCCTTGAATTTTTTAATCCTTGATATCTCTGTTAGCTACCACAATCGAGAGTTGGGTATAGGATATCTTTGGACGTCTCATCGAAACGAAGCTACTCACCAAAAATTAGCTTGTTAGTAATCACTTGATTTCCATGTACTACGGATCCCGGCCTAAATAATTTTAAAACTTTGTAGTTTGACTGTAATTAATGTTTGTAACTGCTATATCAAAATCAATTGTTCTAGTCTTTATTTCACCACATGAATGTATGTAGGTAGATACTGTATACATTGATTTACTGAGATTAAAAAAAAATTCTAAAATATGAGCTCCTGTTATTAAAGTTCATAAAATCCAATGAAATTAAAAATAATAACGTTTACCTTATGCCAATGTAGTTGTTGGCCTTGTCCACATTGATGAGTTCTTCGCGGTAGTCCAACTTGGGGTACAGTTGGTAGGTGCCGTCCGGCGCGTACACCTTGCACGGCTCCGCGGTGTAAAGAACCGAGCAGTACTTGGAGAACATCGCCACCATCGTGTCTAGCACTACTTTAGCCTGGAATTATAATGGCAAAGTTACATTTCCTAAGTTATTTTGTCACTAAAATACATTTATTTACATAGAACAAGTCATAGGTAAATCATTTATAACATGCCTATGTAAAAGACTTTCTCTTAAAATATTTTGACAATTCTAAATAAGGTCTTACATTTTAATTTGAGGATGGAAATAATTTTGTTTTGACAATTTGATTCAACATATTCATGCAATTATAATTCATTATGAGAGGTAGGTATCTAGTTTATTTTATTTCTAAAAGAACCTTACATGATGTGAGATGATAAGATGAATACAATAACAATCTTATAAAGAAGAGGATATAACATAACCTTTGTAAGATCAGTGGCTGTACACTCTATGAACACATTTTTAGTGTTCAATGTAATCTTGGAGTGGTCACTGTTAATTATGGGCGGCATTGACAGGACTACGCCATTCTTATCTTTGATGATCGGGTAGACTGGACTGTCCTTGATGATTGGTAGAAACTGTTTCAACTGCGCATGGGTCTGGAACAATTAAATATTTTGATTTGTCATTTCTTTCATTAAAAGTATAATTTTTACCTTACGGTTGGTTTGGTCTGAATGTCAAAATGTACTAATCTCCATAAAGTACTTATTTCAAAAAGAACTTTTCCCGAAATGACTGATTTTCTATATGTCTTCATTGTTTAAACCTTCTTTGCATGATTTTTGCTATTTTTTGAAAATAAATCAGGGTGATGTAATTAATGCTCTAGATTAAAGGAAAAATATTTAAAAAAATCCTAATGTAAATAAAAATATGTATTATGTAAAAAACAATATGATGGAAATTTACATCATCATGCATTGTCACATATTTGGCTCAGTACTAAATAAATAAAAAAAATATTTATTTATTTATTGAATATGTTACACCAACAGAGTTTACATTATTACATCCACATTTTGAAATTATTTATAGGTACACACAAGTTGAATGTCACTCTATTTATAGGTATAAACTGCATGCGAAAAGTACCTACCTAGGTATTTAAAAAAGCCAAATAGAAAAATTTTAGATAAGTATACATATTATAAGATCAATTAAATAAAAATACTAAAGCTAAATAATATTGTTTACTCAATCTTCTTTATCCTTTATGATAATTTAAAAAACAATTATTATTTTTATTTAAGCACAAATTGACGCCACATTTACTACACGAAATTGTGGAATAGCCTTTACATTTGGGAAATTTGCACCGGAGTGACCCTCCTACTTTTGGCCAATGTTCAGCACCATCTTTTCTTATGTCTTTTGGAGGTGGTGGTGCTCGAGAACCTTTTCTTTTTTTTGATAGTAATTCCTCTTCTAGTGAACTGGTACTAGGACGACCTCTTTTAGCCTCTTTTTGTCGGAAATCCGTAAAGCCTGATACAAAAGGTACATTCAGCTACATTATCTTTAAGTGTGAAAAATCCGTAAAGGTGGTAAAAATTAAAGGTAACCGCCACTATGGAGAATAGAGCATTCGTTAGAATGTGTGCTAATTTACCCTTATTACCCAATGAAAAAATTCATAGTGAATGGGTTAATTTGGAAGCTTTGTTCCTCCAATCTCCTGAAATGATTAAAATTTTAAAGTAGGTACGTCTTTTCTTGGATGCGGAAAACGCACGTATCCGCCCAAACCTACCCTTATGGGATATAAACCAAGAAAAGAGGCAAAATATCAACACACCAGAATAAAAAATTCAAAATTTATTGTTCAGTGGTGCAGCTAGACGCCGGCGTGATATTTTATTTGACAAAGTTATCAAAAACAGTTCAATGAATTACAATCCGATCATATATAAAACTGAAATCCAATTTAATAGTAAAAAGAGCGTGACTGTACATTATATTTGACAGTTTCATTTCCGACATTAAACAATCCTTACTAATATTATAAATGCGAAAGTAACTCTGTCTGTCTGTCTGTCTGTCTGTTACGCTTTCACGGCTAAACCTCTGAACCGATTTTGATGAAATTTGGTACAGACAATCTTTAGACCCTGAGAAAGAACATAGGCTACTTTTTATTTCTACGCGGGCGAAGCCGCTGGCGGAAGCTAGTGAAGACATAATTATAGAAAATCAGTCATTTCGGGATAAGTTCTTTTTGAAATAAGTACTTTATATAGATGGTAAGGTAGTACCTTACCATTCCACAACAAAGGACTTCTTTATGCAGGAAACATATTGCCTATTGCAATCACAAATCATGTGGCTTTTAATAGAAAACATAATATAATATACCATAAAACATAATATAACATAAAACATATAAAACTAGTTAGTAGTATAGAAATAAAGATAATAAGCATAAGTACCCCTATTTTGTACAAAGAGGGATACTTAGAATAAGGTATAAGACAAGTTAATTTGTGACTACAGAAAACTAAGAAGACTAGATAATAATATAATTGTATAAAACATACAGAATACAATTCCATAAGCTCCAGCGCAGTTGTTTCTATTTGCTGATTGAGCGCCTTGAATTTAATTTGTTCTGGCGGTAATGCATCATAGATGAATGGACCCTGAACGGTGTCCAAATCATGTGTACCAATTGCCACCAGTGTCCTTTTACGACAGATGTTTTGGTGCAGTTTATCCTGAAACACACAATTTAATGAAACTTTTCAAAAATATATCCATCAGAATAGTGCCGTGCAAAATAGCAGCGAGACATGTTGGCTTCGCCGAAGGACACTCAGCCTTCATTCCGAAGGACGTGGGTTTAAACCCTGCCAAAAATGTATGTGCGAAGTGTGTCATTCACCAACCTGCTCCATAGCCAGTGTGGTGAATTAAGGCTTAATCCCTGTGTCCCAGCAGTAGGAACGAAATAGGGGTAATGATGATCCATCATAATAACACACTTTACAACCCATCTAAACAGTTTTATAATGTTTACAGATGGCAACTACTGTAAGTATGTATATTCTTTTTGCTAATAGAGATCATAAATACCTGAAGGTCAATGAAGCTATCATAGGACTCCTTGGTAAAGGAAACCCCTCTGAGTACTGCAGCAACAGCATATGGTCTGATTTGAGCAGTTGCTGGTGTCAGGTGCAATGCATGACTGTCATCATACTTTGAAAGCTTGAACTCAGGAGGTGGCTTTCTGGAAAGTATTATTCTGTGTTAATTTTATATAATAAAAAATAATATAATAAAATCAAAATAATAAAAAACCATGTTGTCAGGGTAGCAGAAGCCTTCCATCTCATCAAAATAAATGCAAAAAAATCAAAAATTTGCACATTGTATCACCCCATCTTTACAGGTGGTTATTGTCAAATATTTATAAATTAATAAATATTTCTGGACAATTCATACAGCAACATCTAGCCCATGGTAAGTTCGAAGCTTGTGATAACAGTGCTAGATTTCTGATATACTTAATAATATACATACATACATAGTTAGATATTTATACTATTTCAATTATTAATAACAAAATCTTCATGTTGAATCATAAGGTGTTTTGAAAGAAGTAATGGCAAGGTCTAACGCAATTGATGGCTAAAAGTACTAATAACAAAAATAAGTAAGTTCTTACTTTCCTTGGAAAACCAGCAAGCCATCAACTAAGCCTTCTAAGCACAAAAGATCATATCTGTTTGCAGGGATGTCTATTCTGTATAATATCTCCTCCGAAACTCCTGAGCCTGCCTGTTCACCTTGCTCCTTCATTAACATCTGCTTTTCAGTTGTCTGGAAAATTAAAAACCCTCACAATATTATTTGTATGAGAGGTGAAATCTTATCTTCTATCTCATAATAAGTGTATGAAATATGAGGCATGACATTATAATATTGTATATTTTTCTACATACGACTTCATCCAGTTCAAGTCCAAATTCGAAGCAGAGATCTTGAAATTCGTCATCAGCTGAAAGGAACACAACATACTACAGTTAGAATAGAAGTAGGAATAATATAAAGAAATGTAACTGAACCGGCTTTAACTCATGACGGGACTTACTGTAGTTTTTACCAAGAGCTGCAAATAAAGCATCTCGTTTAACTGAAATAGTGGGCATATTATTGTATGATAATTCTTCAAATGTTAATCAAAAAGTTAAATCGAAGATTTTGTATCTATCATGCCTCGTGCAGCATGCACGTAAGTAGGAAAAACAGCAAAAACAGCTGGTTGGTTGTGCCACGGCTGACACATGAGATGTCTAAGTCAGAGCTCTACGAAACCGTCAATGTCAAGTTAATGAACTATAATGTTGCCAGACTACCTTCTTTTTTCTGCCATTTTTTCAGTTAAATTTTTAGCCTGCCCGTTTTGTGGACCTGACTCGCAAGTTTTAGGTCAATGCTTATGATGACACTCATCCTTCTTGTCTTGATTGTGTGTAGCCAAAAGTACCTATTAAAAAAAAAATAACCCAAAGTTTTTGCGATTAACAAGAATGTTAAACAAATTCCGAGATATTCTTTTGGATACTGTGGAAACTTGGATTTGATCTATTCATTATATTGATATAAACGGGCAATTCACAAACCTTATTTACTTTTGATCCTGAAGAAGTCCCAAGTTCTGGGACGAAACGGTTGATCAAAAGGCAACATAAACAAGGTTCGTGTATTGCCCGTTTATCTGAATATGAATTGATCAAACCACGACAGTGGATTTTAAGTGATCTTTAGTATTTTATGGAAATTTATATGAGAAAAATCTTGAATCATGTTTTATTCCATAATTTATTTAAATATTAGCATTTAGTTTCAATAGTGACTGCAGAATCACGTTATTTTTTAAGTTTAAATATGTACCTACATACATTATAGTCAATAGGTTTTACCTATAGTAAAACCATTTCTAAAATGAACGCCCCTCTACGGAATTCTGTTTTTTTTTTCTATGTATTCTGTTTTTCTGTATTTCCTCTCACACGTTGAAATCATCACATTTTGTGGAGGGGAGTTCATTTTTAGAATGGTTTTACTATACCTCAGTGTTCAAATC
Organism: Chloroclystis v-ata; assembly: GCA_963691955.1. Classification (NCBI taxonomy): domain Eukaryota; kingdom Metazoa; phylum Arthropoda; class Insecta; order Lepidoptera; family Geometridae; genus Chloroclystis; species Chloroclystis v-ata. Next base: position 8,006,934 of record OY829898.1, on the reverse strand, counting down.
AAGGCCCTTTCTAAGATAAATAAGTACTCTAATATTTATTTTATAAAGATAAAGAATACTTTATTGTAAAATTGTGTAGGTACATAGAGTTCTTAAAATACTATGAGTTAGTATCAACAATTTGTATCCGGTTTAGGACATACAATATGTAATTAGAATATAGTGATTGACTGTCACTTAAATATTCTAATTATTTAAGTACAGATAAATGGTGTAGAAAAAAAATACAAGACCCCATAAAATTAAGTACACAGCTAGAAATAGTTACTACTATATTGAATCATACCAAAAATAAGTTTTATATATTATAATGGTAACATTTTTGGTCACGTGATTTTTAGTCTGGTTTTGCAAACGGTGAGTGGAGTGCCTTGTCATCAATCTATTTAATTTTTGGATGATTTTCTTTGGAATTTTTATTCAAAGTGAGTAAGTACATGGATCAAATTATACTTATTGAATTTTTGTGTGGTGCTTATTTGTGATTATGAAATCAGTGCGTGTATGACGAAATTGTACCTTGTTCCGTGACTAGTGATATGACGCCATTTTCTTCGTGAATGCCAATTACTAAATTCATCAATATTTTCTTTGTGTCTGTCGGATTATGGTACAATACCGTAGAAAACTATTCATTAGATAATGCTTTAGCAAGTTTTGACGTCAAGTGCCCTGACTTTGTTATGGATTTCACGACACCAGCTGAAATTGCTTAGCCAAATGGTAGGTACCAAGTACGCATTTTTTGTCTACCACCTTGGGTGGCGTTTTTTTAGAATTTTTTAATTCCATTCATCTTTGAACGTGGTTTGCAACATATGAACATATTTGTAGATAGAACTATGAAACCTAGTTTCATGTTTTAGTTTCTAACAGATTCTCAATTTAAATGCTTTCTCTAATCTTCCCTCCTACCTACATACTTCCTGTAAATAATTATGTAGCGTGGTTCTTTATTTGAACTATTAAGGTCGTGGTTTTAAGTTTTAACAAAGAACTGCATTCCTATTTTGTCTAGCATTGCTTCCAGCTGTTTCCTCTTGTTCAATGTTTAGGCTAGATTGTGCTATGAAAGAACTCTACCACAATAAATGTATTTGGTTGAATGCCTCTAGTTTAGCAATGTTTTTAGAGTATCTTTGTGTAATAAATAATTAATTGTAACAAAAATTTTAAACTTGTACCATTTCTCTCAAATATCTATTATTATTTCCAACCAACAGGTGGACATCCAAATCTATCAAGAAAATAGAATTGGAAATTAGGGGCATTCATTACTGATGGAACGAAGTTATAGCCCTTGTGGGTATGGACAACATTTTTATAAAAAAACTTATTTTTAGAAAGTAGGTTAGCAGATGTAATTCATATTTTGTCATCTGAATCTATTAACATTCATGATTTCTTGCAAAACTTTGGTTTATTTTGTACATATAAATCAAATATTAAGTTATATTGGAATGACATGCATGTTGAACTTGTAAGATAAGCTCCTAACACTAATACAACTGTCATAAATGTGAACTATAAATTGTTTGCTTATTTAAAATTATAATTGGGACATTACTAAAACTATTTTGTAGGTAGTTCAATCACTAATCCACTTACTATTCTATGGTTGCTCTTCCAATGAAGGTATACAATTATATACATTGTTAGTACATTAATTTAGTAATTGCAAAATTGTTCAGCTGATTTTTCAACTCTTTGTGGAAGAGCATCCTAGTGCTTGTCAATTTGTACCATTACTTTTCAAACTTTGTCACAATATAAATTGTCCTGGACAATTTATATTGTCCAGGACAATTTATTTTGTGAAATAGTTAACAGGTTTAAGAACTCATATAATGTCCATAACATACAATGTTATAGGTATACTTGATAAATTACTGATAACTCTGCTGACTTCTTATCAGCCTTTTAATGGTGTGACATATAATGGAAAGCAGATAGTACTATATATTTATATTGATATTTATTATGCCCAAAGCATAAACCTATATAGGAAGTTCCTGTAAATATTTCAAAAACTATGTAGATTGTAGACAAATGTTCTTTTTTTTTATTATTACCAAGAACAATACTTAATTGATTACTACAATTTTTTAAATGATAATAATTATGATTTATTTTTCATGGTTTGATAAAATAAAGATTCTATTCATTTGACCAATGGAACATCAGTAGTATTTAGAACCAATACAAATCATTAAAATACGAAACAGAAAAATATTTGTATTATTTCTTAGACAAATACTAAATTATGTAATATGCATAGAATAGAATGACAACATTACAACATTTACAACATCCAATTTATGCAACTATAGCATGTGGAATTATTGTCAAGAAATTGAGCTACTGGGACTTTGTTTTTCTGCTTATGTTTCTTAACAAACAATGGTCTAACTAAATAAACTAAATTTGTGTTATTTATTGTAAGAGAGACATGTTTAATGAGATGTCTCTGGTATCATCAATTGTGTTTTGTAATGTGATGTATTCCTCAGGTGGTGTAACCATTCATTGTGATGCCGGTGGATGCCTACCCGGAGTGCACAGACGTGGAGTCGCCTGCTTGTGAACTAAAGGGCCTGCGCACCTGGAAAGACATTTGTTTGGTACGAAACTCCTTATTTCAACATCAGGTATGTCATACCTAACAAGCTTACCAGAAAAGTGCAGTATTTTGAGTTGTGACTTGCATTATTTGATTTCATACTATATTATAATCATTTAAGGAAGAATTTGATCTATTGAACAATCACACAACTCATGAAACTATGCTCCTTTGGCTTCATCCTTAACATAAACATTATTAATAAAATATGCAGCGGAATGGGATATTTGTTAATGGGTTATTCTTTAAATATGATAGTTTGGGTTTATTTTTAGTTATCTCTTCAATATTATTTTAAATCCCTTACATTTATTAACAGTATTAATAGTTTCAACCAATTCTAATCTAATTTTGATAACAATAATCTAAATAAAATTGTTTTAGGATTAAAGATAAAAAGATGTATTAAAATTTAGATTTGAATTAAGTATACTTTATGTATTTAAAAAAAAGCTTCCTATTTCAAAATATTGGCTTGACATGCTTTTTAATGGCATTCATATTGTATATTGTTGAAAAACAAATAACAATGCATCAACTCCTAGAAGTTAATTTAGACTCACCCATTGTTTTGCTATTGATTTCCATAGTATGCAGAGGCAATATTTCACGTAACATTTATTCATATTACACATGTATAACATTTCCTGTAATAATGACTCTTATCAAGTGAACATCTTATCTAGTGAGCATTTTACCTATGTATATCCTAGCCTAACACCAACCTTAATTTATATAGATGTCTTATTTGATGTCGCTAGTTCAATAATCATATTTATTCATCAATGTATATTGTGCATTAATGGTATGTTCTTTAAAATGTGTTGCTGTAGCACCTATAAGCCGTTTTCTAATATGGTCGCGTGTACACCAGCTTAACGTTACACTAGCCCACACGCTTAGGTATGGTCATTATTTTTAACCACACCAATTTTATGTGCTACATATACAAATTATAACTTAATCATTGTTTAATCCCATATAAACATTACCTTACACTGAATTAGATTAACGATTTCACGTAAAAATCTATACTAATATTATAAAGCTGAAGAGTTTGTTTGATTGGTTGTTTCTTTGTTTTTTTAATTAAACACGCTAATCTCTGGAATCGCTAGTCCAATTTGTTAAATTATTTCTGAGTTGGATAGTACATTCATTCATCAAGGAAGGCTAATATTATATAAACTATTTTGAAATGTGAAAAAACCCTTAATAAAATAAAATAATTATTTTATTTATTACTCAAACTTATAAACTAACATTATAAGGTAAGTAGTAAGGTATACAAAAATATATAACTAATAGTTCTCGCACTAAGCAAAGCCTGTATCGCGAAAAACGTTTCTGAATTTAAAATCAAAAAGTTTTGTTTCCCTTCTTTCTAACTAAAATTAGGTACCTACCTGCCTAAGATAACTTAATTCGTATAAATTTCTTTCTCCCTTTATGTATTAAATGTTCTGTGCGAACTCTGTGTACACTGCATATTGCGACGTACGCAGACACGGTGATTACTCTCCCCTACACGTGTTCGTTTCGTCGACCTCTCTTCATTTCTTTGGAGCTTTGTCCCTTTGTTTTAACTTCCTTATAGTTATATTAATATGCACCGTGTTAGTCACCTGTATTCATTTATTAACTTTTTTCTTCTTAAATAATGTTTTGCTTAAGTTAGGAACTAAGAAGTAAAATAAAAACTATAAAAGTAGTAATATATTGAAGGATTGAAGCATTAAAAAATAATCCCAAATTTTAACTTAACATAAAAGAAAAAATACGTTTTAGAACTCGTTTTAAATAGCAAATGAATGGATAGTAGTTCAATGATTTGAATATCGTAAAATTGGTGAATCTGGTGTCGGTCGGGGCGGCGGCGGCGGGCGGGCCGGGGCGCGGGCGTCGAGCGCGCTCGTGGCGGAGGTCAGCGCCCTGGCCCAGGACTAATTCGGGGGAGATCGACGACTCGGCCGGGCTTTGTCTGCCTTCTGCTGGCCTCGCACGCATCACACGCCGCGATACGACTGCGACGCAAACGCAACCTCGCGTACTTGTTTATAATGACGCTTTCTCAAACATCACTTCCACATTATCATAAAACTTGACAATGACGACGTAAAATTCCACAGAACTGCGCACTTCGTTCGAGTTGGCTTTAAACAAATCAAAAACAAACAAAATTAATTTACGTGTTATCTTCGAATGAGTTTATTTGCGTTATTTTTATACGGTCCGCGTTTCGTTGACCTGGAATCCTTGATTTGGTGCTCTAGGTGGAAAATAATATACGTAGATATTTTATTCTATTGTTTTAGGTAATTAACAATAAATTGGTTTATTTAACTGTTCTAATTACAAATTGTTAGCCTTTGGTTAAGTTAGTTTTACATTTGACAGCATCAGACATTGGAGTAAATGGATGTTATATTTACTTATCTTTTGAAAATAATAAAATAATATTTACATTGTAAAGAAATGCCTCCACCTGCTGAGGGTTCATAAGGTTGAACGCCCTTCCAATATTGATATTTATTGGTGTTTTCACTCTCACCTTACCCACAGTGCATTGCACTTTTATTTTCGTGAACCAATGCCAATATTAAAGAAATTTAATATACCTAGTTGTCAATAACCTTACTATTCAGATAATTATGTATAGTAAAACCATTTTTAAACTGAACGCCCCTCCACCGCGGTTACACGTACATGCAAAAAGGTGTATAGATACAACACACATAAATTGATCTTTGTCATTGGATGTTCAATGACGTATAAACAAACGGGCCCCATAGACATGTGGCAATAGCTTAGACCATAATGATAATAGGTTTATGTCAAATCCATACATTTTGTACTTTTTTACTAACGATGTCGACGAACGCCAAATGTCTAGCCTTCACGGTGTCACTATGAAAGAAAGACTGGATCTGTCGACCAACTAGTGCATTAATGAGCCGAACGCGCGACTGAACGGACGTGTCACTCAAACAAAGAGCGCGCTCTCCGCCATACAAATGCCTACACGGGATTGGTCGCACAACTTATTGACAACGCAGTGCGCGGATGAGTCCATGTTTACAGTAAAGTTGTAGCACGCACACAAGTATACTGATGCAATAAGTATTTCCTCACACACGTTGAAATTATCACGGTTTTGTGGAGGGGAGTTCATTTTAAGATTAGATCATCTATACCTACTAAGTCGAAGTAGTTACGATTTTTTGTTTATAACCAGAAATAATGTAACTCGTGTATAAAAAATATTTAATGGTACGTAATAACGTACCTATGTAATGTAAGAGTTATAAACCTAACCTAACTATGCACAATATGCACTTGCTTATTTTTTTCTTTGTTCCCTCTGGGACATGCCAGAGATATAGCGAGGCTGCTCTTGTACTCCACCAACCCGCATTGAACAAGCATGGTGGCTAAACTGTCCAGCCCCTATCCCCATTAAAATAAATGTACCATTATAAAATATGTATATCCCATGGATTGTGTAGTTCAATTATATTTGCAAAGTAAATTATAACATTAGCAAATTAGCCAACACACCAACCTAATTATTCGAAATAAAGTTTCTAGAAAAATGACTCAATTTGATTGTACAATGTGATGATTCATCATTCCGACTTTCGTTTGCTTTACTGCATGAGTCACGCATTCTGGTTAAATGTATTCCCTTCTCGGGCAGAGTTATGCCCAGTGTCCAGTTATGTTTATTGGAATATCACGTTGTAGCGCGCTGAGCAGAGATAAGTGGAATACGCAGTGATGGCTGGGCATCGGGCACGGGCTGGCTCGGGCACAGTCAGCACAGCGCGGCGCATGTGTTTATCAGCTAGTCGCGTTCGCGTCGTCAACTAGTGGCTTGTTTGTGTTGGTGCGTGCGTGCGCGTGTAGAGTGCTATGACGCGAATAGTTGCAGGCCGCGCGCCTCGCCTCCGCTGCCGCCCGCACTGTGCCACTCGCTCGCTCAGTTCTCAGCTCGCGTACGCCGTCGGAGCTCGTCTCGTCGAGGCCAACGTTACTCATACGTGATAATACAATAAGTTTTTCATAACAAGAAATGTCTAATACCCTTTATCTGCGCAGATAATAGCGTGAATTAGTGCTAGTGTATACAGAATACATGCGCGATGCATAAGTGTTTGTGAATACCAAGTTAAAAGTGACTTTGAAACGCTTCAGAGCGTGGTGATCTTTGCGTGGCCATGGGCTCATGTTCTCACTCGAAGGTAATGTGATAAAGTGCGTGTTGGTGGCGAGAGGCGAGACGCACGAGGAGTCGCAGGTAGGCGCGAGGCGTCTCGTCTCGAGGCTGTTTGAAGGCCGCCGCTCTGACCTTGGTGTCAGAAGGTCAATGTCCTCGTTTGTTTAGAACTTTCATCTAATTTATATTGTCCTGCCTATTACATCAATTGAAGTTAGTTTGTAAATGTCTGTTTTGGGATTCCTTCAAAAACTCTGGCTCAAGTAACTGACACCTCTTAATTTTTTCTTTACGTAACCTACTATAAAAACAATGACTTTAGAAATTAACACAATAACTACACCTCGTCACTTCAACAACAAATAAACTCTTTGTCACTAGGCTCTTTGTATACTGAGTCAATACGAAGTTAATTGTAGTGGTTCATTCCAACTTTTAAATGTGTAATGTAATAAAATTGTTAAAAGCCCTTAATATGCAGTGATAACATAATTTGAAATATAATATTTTTACTTGCCATTGCCTGCCCACATTGTTATTTGATCAATTTTAATAATTGTTTTTTTATTTAATTAGCCCCTGTTATTGTACTTGTAAAACAAGATAAGATATTATCGGAATGAAAAATATCTGACCCAGTTATAAACAAAATAATATTTCGTATTGTATTATTACATGAAACATTCTTCTCAGGATAAATCTTCTATGTATTCATTGGCTCTGTCCATCTCAACGTCGTTATATCTCTTGATGCTAATATTTGTTAAACATTCGGATTTAGAGTTGGTTTTATACTTGGTATAGAATCCTAGTGAATTCAGCCGCAGTTTGTTGTCAAGTATTGTGTTGTTTCAAACAATGAGTGAGCGTATCCATTGTGCCTTGTGAGTAGGGTGTGAAAGAGACGGGTATATGTGAGTTGGCGCTCTGTCGGGCGGTGTGGACTTGTTCATAGTGTCACCGAGCTCGGTACAGCTGCTGTGCTGTGTGCTATCAGCTGACTGTTCGATGCTACGATTAATGTCGGCCATCTTGCGTTGCGTGGTTCTTTGTCGCGTCATCGCGTCATGCTGTGCCGCTTTGTGACGACTTCTGACTTCCTAATGTCATTGTTCCTGAACAACATCAGAGGAGTTAGTTCATTTCTCTACGAATGAATAAACATTAATCGCTATGTTAACAGCTTCCTACATTTGGAGGCAATCGTTACCTATTGCGTAGTAAGTAATGCGGAAGATTAAAAGACCCTGGTTATCTATTTTAGGTAGAACTTGTTTTTTACATAGACACAAACATTTAACATAGACAAGAGTTATGCGTTACAAAAAGTGGATTATTTTAGCATAAATAATAATAATATAACAACAAATAAATAACTAAATGTTACTTATATGAGCGCCTGAGCATCCTTTATTTTTTAAATAATTTAGCGCGCACAGAAACAGCTGACCTCGATGGGGCGTCGCGTCGTTTTCGTCGCGAATCTTGTTTTTGCACCGTTCGTTCTTTGTGTTGAGGATTAGATACTGGTCTGCCTTGGATCCATGTTTGATAACAACATTTGAAGACTTGCAAGTTGCTCAGAAAGTGTGTTTCATACATACAAAATGACCCGTATTACGTTCCGCATTGTTATAATTGGAGAGACATTTGATTTGAAGCATTCTCCTGTTAAAGTTGCGGTTTTTGGAGGATTTTTCTCTGGCGTGCACGATTTTTGTCTCGTACCGTTACAGTTACCGTTGATCAAGTGGTCAGACCTGTATTGTATTTCGTGCAAGCATAAATCGAGCATTTTGTGGCTTGAAAAAAATCTCATTGGCCTGTTTTAAACTGTCTTCTTATTAAATAAAATTATTTATTTCTAAATATTACGATTAAATTATAGGTATCACTAAATAATGCTATAGTTTAGTTAAAGTAATTTATTTGAGTGGCTGAAAACCTCTTAAATGCTTTAAGTTAAATTGCATTCATAATGAGGATCAGCCTTTATATTTTATTTTATTGCCTTTTTATTTTGCCTGTCACAAGTTCGCTTCTATTCCTTTTTGTATAATTTTCAAAAATGTCGTGTCCCTTATTATTTGTACCCTTTATACTCCCGAAACAACTTAACTGGTACAGTGAAATTCATTCTTGTATTACTAATATTTAAGTATTTCTATTTAGGTACCTAATATAATATGTTATTTCATTGTCAGTGTGGTTTCCATTATCATTGTCAGTGTGGTATAATTTTATTTACTTTCATGACATTATAGATAGATAGATAGATCATTTTATTGTCATACAAGAAAACACTTAAAACAATACATACATTCTTAAATACTATTTCAGTGTACCTACAAGTATGACTCGTCAAAAATGTTTACAATTATTTATTTAGGTAATTTCTATTAAATATAATTTATTCATTTTATGTGAAAAGGAAACGTGTGACTATCAAACCAGGAAAATAAAGAATTATGCACATGTTTGAATGTCCAAATATAGTTCATGCTTAGTAACTAGTAACCACCAAAACTAGGTCACGACTGGCGTCGTGTTGATTCGTTAGGGTAACAACTTGGAATGTGGGTCACATCGATGAATTAAAACATTGTATTTTTGTGCAAAGTAGAGTTTGCAGTGGAAGTGGATTAGAAATAAAATGTGTGATGCAGGCAGGTCGCGCTCGAATTGCGTAGCTCGCAGTGCAAGTGGGTCAGCGGGGCACACGCCCGCGCGCCCGACACCGATTCCAACCTCAAACTAATAATCTCACACGATACACCGCACTTATCTATTTTGCCAACTTATGAATGTGCCCTTATTTATTTTATCTACTTCGAATGCCGCACCACTATTTTATATTGCGATACATATTTGCTGAATTATCACTGCAGTTCCATTATGAATACTGTCTCGCTTCAGTTTCGATTTCAGTTATCTGTAGCGGTTAAAATTAATTTGGCAAAGCGGATCGTAATCGCACATGAGTATTCATTGTCGTAACGCTATATTTGAACATCATGTTTCCGACTGGTTGAATAGGCAGATAGTTGCCTTGGCACACTTATTTCGTATCAGTATAACTCATGTGTGTCCATTTTGAATGAGAACCTTCAAATACGTGAACCTTAAATAACTTTGTAAGTTTGCTAGAAGTGGATATTTCGTAGAAATTATGAGTAAGCTTGTGTCCGGTATAAACACAAAGGAATCTAATCTTAAATGCGTTCTTTTTTTTTTGTAAAAACATTTAATTACTTAATATAATATATATAATATATACAAAAAAAAACAAAAAAAACTAATTAGAATACTAGCTAATATAAAACAAAGACAAAGCTGTAGACCTCACTTTAAAACTCTAAAAATATTGACCTTCCCTGTATATACATTATGCAAATGACCATATTCGTAAAAAAAAATAGACATTTATTTGTATCAAACTCAGAGCATTTTTCTAAATATAATAGACGAAATAAAGATAAGCTTATTTTACCCCCTGACATGACAAAATTAAAATTAAAACATAACAAAGGTCCCTATTCAAAAATGATCGATATCTTTAATAAAATACCTGGCACCATTAAAGAACTTCAAAAAGATACGGTTTTCCGAAGTAAACTTAAAGAATACCTAATATCCAAAAGTTACTACTCTGTTGACGAATTCTTGAAGGATAAAATGTAATAAATTAATAACTAATTAACTTATGTACCAGTTATTATCACAAATATCCTATTCTATGAATCAATTGCTGCGCCCTTACAGGGTACATGTACTTACTAACAATTAGCTAGCAACAAACTAACCTAGCATTTAATAATACATGTATGCAATTAAATAAAATAAATAAATAAATATATTTTTTGTACTTAATTATTATAATTTTGTTTTCCAAATAAAATAATTACATGTTCTTGCTGTAACTCAATCGGCTTTTACCAAAATTAGCCTTTTATTCGATATAGGTAGTTAAAAATTAAATTGCAATATATTCATACTTCTTAGCAATATTTTATATACATAAATTCAAATAGCGTTTTTGCATACGCACGTAAGTTATTTTAAGTTACACGCTCTTTAAAATTAAACGTACTCATATTAACATATTTTTAGAAAGTCGAAAAATATGTTAATATCAGTACCTTCGTTTACTAATTATGATTTAGTTGTGAGTGGGATTAAAGCTTTATACGTATTTGATATGATATAATAATATTAGCGCGTGTATTGTTGTTTCCACAATTAAACATATAGAGCTAGTGGTGGCGTTGCGCACCCCCTGCGTGTGCGCCGGTCGATGACTCCCCAACTGGGACCGGCCGGTGCTAACGACCCACTGGAGCACTTATGCGACTCATCATTGTTGCACTTCTCACATTCTATACTTTTATCTATACTAATATTATAAAGAGGAAAGATTTGTTTGTTTGTTTGTTTGTTTGTTTGTTTGTAACGAATAGGCTCCGAAACTACTGGACCGATTTCAAAAATTCTTTCACCTTCGGAAAGCTGCATTATCCCCGAGTAACATAGGCTATATTATATTTTAAAAAAAATTAGGGATCCTTACTAAAACTCCAATAATGTAACATAAGGTGTAAAAAAATTACCTGAAAAATTCCTTACGTCGCGTGCGCTGCGAAAACTATTGATGATAGAACAAAATCATGTACTACGACTTTGCAGAACTCATTATTATCTACAAAAAATGTCGCGACAGCATATGTCTAAATATTATAGTTATGTCACAGTAAGCAGTTTTTTATTCTAAAATATTAATTTATATATGCCGCCTCTTAAAAGGGTCTTCATTTGTACCTTGGTATAAATCCTTATCAAAATAAATTACTTTATATTCAAGAAGGCTTTAATACCTTTTTATAACTTTTTGATTTATTCAATTCGGACATTTCATTCGGAAGATATCACGAGTTTAAAAATGCAAGTATTAGAAAAAAGTCGCGAGGTTGTCGCTCACCGCAGTCACCGCGCTCCTAGCTAGCATGCGATGTAGACTCCATGTAAGCGTCACTGGGGTACGGGGGAGGGGAGTCAATGCAATGTAATATAATATGTAATATCCTAATCCTAACATAGGCTACTTTTTACCGCGGAAAAATACATACTTCGGCGGAAAAATATATGCTTACGCGGAAAAATTCGATTTAGATAAAATTTAGTATGCAGAAGATAGTTGCAAATAAAAGTATATGGCGAGAGACTTTTCACCGCGGAAAATACATGCTTCCACGGGAAAATATATGCTTACGTGGGAAAATTCGATTTCGATGAAATTTAGTATGTAGATAGTTGCAAATAAAAGTATATGGCGAGACGAAGTTCGCAGGGGCTGCTAGTCGCAAATAAAGTGCTGTCCCGGTTATTCTGACGATCCTTGATAGTGCGTCTATCTATGGCATGGCCAAGATGCCGCTGATGCTATCACTATAATAGACCTGCTCTATCGCATTGCTTGTATATTTAAAATTACGTTTTATTATTGTTCTTAATATTCTTGAAGTTCCAAATTCTTATATCTGCTGCTTGGGTATGTTATATTCTATGTCGACTATTGCTCGATTGTCTCAACATTTCTTGAACACGACTCCGATTTTCCAGGCGCACAGTTACTTGTACTTGCAAGAAATTTGCCAGAGCTAACTTTGCGAAACACTCAAGTTGATTTCGCCAAAACGTGGTTGGAAGTTCGTTTATTTCAAACTTATTTGGTAATTTGTAGTGGGAGTGACCTTGGCGTGGGGCGCGGGTGCTTAGTTTCGCGGGCGCGTTCTACTTTAGCATTAGCTCTCTCTTGTTACGCAAACCTGTCGTTATGCATAATATGTTCTGCTTCCAGTCTACGAAATCATTCGACGCCTAATATCACTTTCTAGTAAAATAATCGCGTTCCACGCACTTGTGAGCACGATGCGGCGTGCAGCCGCGGCGCATTCAGCGCAGTGCAGCGGCGCGCCGCCTCGGCCGCAGCCACGGTGTTATTATCGCTTTCAGAATGTTACAATTGTTACCATACCATTATTTTTTGGTTCTCTTCTTTTTAAAACTGCATTCTACTAAAAACCTGACATGAACATTAGGGATCGTAATCCCTAATTGATAATCAGTGTTTTTCTTTAGTTGAAGCTTTGAATGTTCTAATAGGCTTTGGCAAAGTTACATTATACACGCATATTCACGCCTAGATAATTGAATTAATTCTACGCTAGATGCTCTAGAAACGTTGGTGATGTTAACCTACTTTTATACAAAAATATTATAATGTTATAATAAATGTAGCATTTGTTTAAAATAACTTTTTTTTTGTTTCAGGGCCCGCCGCGATCCTGACAAAGAAGTAACAGCTTACTCGTTGGCAAGTGAGCCACTTACCGCTGTAATAGCCACAGATAAATCACTTCTAAATTGAAACGTTAAAAGTGCACCACGTCGCTAGCCGTTGTGGAACACTGTGTTACGAAAACAAGTGCAATAATACTGTTAGTGCAATCGTACTATAGTGTTTACCATAGTGATAGACTTGTTGTTATTGTGTTGAAGTGAACTTTTCGACTTGAACAATGGAGCGCGAATCGAATCCCATGGAAGCGTTGTGTCGCTCGGGCTGCGGATTCTACGGCAACCCCTCCACAGACGGACTCTGCTCAGTTTGTTTTAAGGTAAGCGATCCCGCTCACGTCATGCACCTAGCGTGCGGGATGTTTGCTTTGCGTAATTCAACTACACACGCTTTTGTTGCCTGCTGCTCGGTTACTGAGCCACTGCGTAATGCAGCTTGGCTCTAACCAAATGGAATATTACCAAACGAAATTAAAATGATTTTATGTTTTATAAGTACAATATAATCAATTATTGTTCTTGGCTTGCCTCACTCACTTTTGTGCGTTGTTTTGTCTGTTTCATCTATTACGTACGATGTAGAAAACCAGCTCAGAATCGTGATACTTTTCCTATCATTTGAGTTTCCTGAGACATCCGGTTTTTTATTTTAAATTACTAAATGCGTTGTTACGCCACAACAACTATCTATAAGCTTTTGGAACGTTCGCGTTTAATATGCTGTGAATACCCACACACGGAATCGCTAGCTCGGACAAGTGTCATTAATTCGAAACCATAACATGTTGGCATTGGAGATGCTAAGTGTGTGTTTGGTTGGGCATCTCACTCACACATACAATCGAGATGTTCCGAGCGCCTGCGCCGTCAGTCGCGTGTGGCGAGACGTGCTGCTCGATTTCATTAAGAGGCCTATTACGTGAAATCGCGAAATTGTTCGGTTTTCTCGTCCTAATTCTATGGCTTGCGTTAGTTGTTTGATATTACAATTACATCTTTATAATAGTTCGTTTTCTCCTCTACAAAAGTAGTAAGAAACATTTTAGATAACTTGTTTATATATTGAGTAATAATCATTCTCCGGATACATGTTTCGTAAAAAACGCTCGAAGACCTGTTTTCTCAGCTCTAATTTGTAGATTCTAATGAATATGGGCGATCAAACTATTTTTTATTATGTTACGTATATCCTATTCTTCATTTAGAGTAGAGTACATTTTCGTTAAATGCTTTTATTCTAAAGATATACCGAATTTAATATCGACCGAAAATGCTTCGAAACAAACCTCAATAACTCCGAAGTTCTAAATCAATGGGACGTCATATTTATATCAAAATATTTATCAACATTTGCTTAAACTATGATATTAATTTTAATTTGTAGAACGGTTTTGGTAATTTTTTATGAATAAAATAAAACTACCATAATTTAGTAGTTTTTTCATTCAGCCGGCTTTTTCCATTTAGTACCGCGCGAGCGCTTGTCGAGGTCGGACCTATGTCGGTTGTTCTTGAATAAAATATAGAAATATTTCGTAAAATGTCAGTGTGTGGGACTGTCAATTGCTGTAAAAACGCTGTTAGTGTGCGTGTATGTGTTATTGCGATACTACGACCGACATAAGTTGATCCGTTGATAACGATCAATTGTTATTTTTATTGATAACGGTCAATTGTTGTTGTTGCTGGCCTAAGAATTGTACCAAATGTTGCTGGCCTAAGAATTGTACCACATCATTGTCATCTTGTTTTACCTTATTTATTTGGAGGTTATGCTGTAGGATGTGGATTGCATATCTAAAGTTATCTATCCTAATTAAAAAACAACAAGGCAACTTTTTTTGGTGAAACCGTCCAACGACTAAATGTAATTATGCCTATGATTTTTTTAGATTATGACTAACTTGCCGACCCGCCGACAGCTGCGCTTGCGTTTTTACGTTATTTACTAGTTTATGTTTTATAGCCTTTTTCGATCATTTTACTATCCAATACTGAAATCATATTTTAAATCGGACCCGCGGTTCCTGAGTAGCACGTTCAAACAAATAAACAAGCAATCTCCTCAGCTTGATAATTGTAGTATAGATTTCCATAATATTTATTACAAAGAAAATATTCCGTAATTTTTTGTTCTTATTTTTACCGAGTATCCAATATGTAAACAATAAATAATGTACCTTTCTAATAAATATATTATTTATTGTAAACATTAAATAATTGTACCTTTCTAATAAATACAGGGCGTCCCAAAGTTATGGGCCATGGAGGGGAAGTACCTTAAATATCGTAGATAGTGAATTTTGCTCAAAGAAGACTTCATTTTATTTTTAAAAGTTAGTAATTCTGGATTCATAGATTTTCTAAAAATTACTTGCTTTGTCTGGGAATCGAACCGACTTACATGTAGAAAAAAAAACTCTATTTTTATGATACCAATCGAAAGAATAGCTAAAAAATAATAACTCTGCTTAAGTAACATAGTATTTTAAAAGAAAGGAACAACGTGAAATTAATTATTTTAATCAAATAAAAAACATGAAACATTTTTTTTGTAAATTAATTAATTAAATTACTTACTTTTTTTAAAATAAAATGAAGTCTTCTTTGAGCAAAATTCACTATCAACGATATATATGGTACTTCCCCTTCATGGCCCATAATTTTGGAACGCCCTGTATATAAAATAACACCCCTATTCACGTTCCCACTGCTGGGATAGGGACTTCTCTCTTGACGAGATAGATTAGGCCTTAATTCACCACGCTGGCCAAGTGCGGGTTGGTTTTTTTTTTAATATATAAATGAAATATTTTCAAATAAGTTCGTAATAAAATAAAAATAAATAGTTTATCAAAATAAAAATATAATGGGAATTATTCAAGATGACATATGTAGATAAATGGATATTCTACATCTGTGTATGACATATGTAGATAAATGGATACCAATAAATAGAAAAATAAATATAAAGTTCGAAACTACAAAAATAATACCTAAACATAATTAAAACCTTCATTAACGAAACTTTTATTTATTCAAACACAAATATACCATCTAACAAAACAAGCAACTTAAATATAGGTAATATAATTTATTTGTTTTGTTATAATTAGAATTTGTATTTAGTCCGTTCAATTTAGACTTTCGAACTTACATAAAGTCCCAACATTCGACAAAAAAAAAACATTTAATTACAAACCTACACACCAAATTTCAGAAGAATCGGTTTAAAAATGAGCCCATAAGATGAGATGAATGAGGACATTTAACTTCAATAAGACTATTTTCAGTTTTATTCTTATATATATAATTATTAATCATGAATGTTTTAATTTAAAATTATGTACCTACTTAATTGATTTCAAATAATCAATCAGATTTAAAATAAATATTGATATTATTAAGATAAAACATAATTGATTCAAATATTGAAATAAAAATATCCACCATTTTGAATTTAGGAAAATATATAAACTCCTATCAATTAAATAAAAACATTAATATAATAATTATTTCGGAATGAAACTGAAAAAAAATCCACTCAATAAAATGGAATTTATTCGATGCCATTTTCTACAGATCTAAAATAATTATTAGTATATTTGTATGTTTTAGATCGACGAAGTATCAAGATCATTTAGTATTTTTCATAGAATTCGCGTGACGCGCCGGTCACGTGGTGCATAAAATATCCAATTTCGCAAAACTTCGTAACGTCACAAGGCTCTTAAGTGCGACTTTACAATATCAGACCTATGTAACTACCACAGGTAAAATATAATAAGAATAAAATAACGTGTCAGATATTTTATTTTGATCAAAACTAATGCTGTTTGTAGAAAAAACACATTATGGCTTAATTTTCGTATAAACAAGAAATCTATGATAAACATATTTAATCCTAACACAATTTAATCCAAACAAAAAAGCAGTGCGCTAGGGACCGTGATCCGTGTCCTTGCAGTCCTGATGATGGCCCACGTACTGATGACGTTATCAACATAATTATGACCGGTTCGGGGATTTCCCGTTTACACGAAATGTAATTTTGTCTCTAGGGCCAGGGCCCTAGACCCAGTCAGGACTGAAAATGTAAAGATACTAGGGAACGTCAGTTAAGTGATATAAATGTGACTCGCTCGCCTTGGCAATGATGCCTTAGAGGTCGAACAATTTTTTTTATTGAAGCTTTACTTCCTCTTCCTAATGAATAATAATAAATTTTTCTAGTAATCTTTATCAATTACTTCATTCTTTGGTTGGTTACACGCACTTGCCAATGTATATATTTTTTGTGCATTTGCAATATATCACGCACCGTCAACTCACCTACCTGGAATCGTAGAAAAAAATATGTGCCGGGGGGTGATCGCAGGAAATATGCGACTCGCCCGGGTCACCATAAAATTATCAGGCGCATTTTGCAGTATTGTTACAATAAAATATGGTCTGGGTTTTATAAAATATTTTTTATCAGGATTCTTGCATACTATAATTATGTAGAGGCAGTAAGGGTCAGTCAAGCTTAAAAATGGTTTATTCAGTGACTTACACTTGTTCTTTCGGAAAGTTATGTTGACAGGCTTAAGACTTGGATTAAGATGATACATTGTCATGTTACCGAATAATCTGAAAAATGGATTTGATATGGGCAAGCCTAATTAATTTATTAATTTCGTGCACTACTGCGTCTATAAAAAAAAAACTATATATGATCCTTATAATTTTTGACTCTATTAAAATCTTAATGTTTTTGATTTGATTATAATATATGCTACGTTTTGCATTGGTAAATGCTAACTGCGGCAGCATACTAGTGTTACATATTTTTAACGTTCACTGTCGAGATATTTATATAAACTAATATTGTGTTGGTTATTATTTTTAATTATGACAATTCCCGTTTATTGCCTCACTATTAATTTCTTAAACCGCACTGACATACGAAATTGTTAACTAATTGATAAAACGTTGATATTCTTGATTCTTGTATGTCTGTTAATATACATAGTACAGATAGCGGGTCCGGTAAATTGTGTATGTATGAAGTCAAATCAGCGCAGTAGTCATGTTGGAAGATGACCGTTTGATACAAGCTTGCTAGTGTCCAACACATGCTGAGACAGTGCTGGTTTTTCCAACAAGTAACTTATGTTTTTCTTGATTAACTTGGTTCGTACTTTTATGTTTTAGTGTGTTGGGAAAATAAATGATTTGTTGGTTTGAAAGTTTGTTTTGTGTATTTGTTACAGCCTTTCAATTCTAGCGGTGAAACTCACTATAAAACAAAGATATTATAGTTCCTTTGTTAAAGTTAATATGCGATCGATTAGAAATCGTAGGTAACTTATTCATGTTCATGATTATTGACGTAAAAGATTAAAGATAACGATTACAGAACGTTAGCACGTAGGGCCGGAGTTGCAATTTAGTACTCACGTTCTTATAACTTATTTACGCAAATAACACGTCAATTTACGTTACGGTGTTGAAGGAAATTTATAGAATTTATTGAAAATTAGTGACGGTGTGTTTTGAGTTAGTTAAATATTGAGTTTATGTCGAACCTGTAATATATTTCTCCATAATTTGAGTTGTACTGATAGATTATATATACCCAATAGTACGTTCAGTATATGGGTAGTTATGAGGAACGTATTTTGTATTATTATTAGTTGATGAATTTGTTATTAAAGGGGAATTCTTGGGAATTCCTTACACAATTGGAGTACCTTCATAATTACGATAAGCAACGAGGAAAATCCAGTAACATCTTTCTGACTCTAACGTACCCGGAATTTTATAGAAACCAAACGAAAATAGCATTGTATAATAGAGAATTTGATATGTATATTTATTATGTTTTGTAGAGGGGACTACATAAAGTAAAACGCAAAACAAACTCGAATTCCTTCATCTCGGACCATCTGTTAGCTTGCTTTAATTTAATTTCTAGGGTTAAATTAGACCTGACGAGACTTTAGACACTAGAATGTCCAATGGCTAACCAAAGGATAATGGATTGTGCCGAGACGTATTGACGAGTTCTTTTCACTGGACACGACCTATTATGCTTGAGAGGATACATCCTTAGGAATAAAATAAGAAACAACGGAACAATTAGCACAGCAACATCTTGTAGCACCGTGGCCCCCGTGGTCAAAGCTTGTGTTGTTCTAGATGTCTGATGTACTAAAACACGATGGTAACCATTATTTATTTAGTTGATTAGCTTGTAAACAAATAATGGCAAGTTATAAATATATACGTCAACAAATATCAGATTGATGGATTTAAACTACGAAATTCGCAAACAATTTTAATAATAATTATTATTTGTGCTCTTGATCTGTGTCCATCCCCATCCGTCCTCTTGAACAACACCAACAGCTTCGTCTCCCATGTTTGTACATCATTATTTTATGTTTTTAAGCAGTTGGTTGGGTGCCCTAACAGCCTAAAAGAGTTTGAACTTTTGAAGGACAACCCAACCCGCATCATCATATCTTTTTCCAGCACAGGAGTTGTTATGCTAAGCATCTGCAAAACACGATAAAAAAAATAAAAAAATGTGTTCTTAACTTCCAGGAGGCCTTAAAAAAGAAGCAGCAGCCGCCTTCGTCGGCGCCGTCGCCCGTGAGCGCGGCGTTCGTACCGGCCGCGCCCGCCGCCGCCACGCCGCTGGCCGCCGCCGCGCCCACCGTGCCCAGCCTGCCGGCCAGTCCGCAGGCGCATTCAGACGTGAGTATCACCACTCACCACCATCATCACCCTATTTACGTTCTCTTGGGCCTTTATTCACTACGCTGGCCAAGTGCGGGTTGGTGAATGATACAAGTTAGCACGTGTTTTAAAATGGTGATAAATGTGTCCCTAGTGTTTTTTTATTATGTTTTTGTTAAACTGAAAGGCGTGGGTTAGATTCCCACATGAAGACTAAGGTAACGTTGCTTTCTTGTAATTATGATCTGTATGCGATCTGTACTATTTTATAATACCTATATGTATAGTCAGCATAAGTATACGGCCCGTGTTGTATCGCCCTAAGATACCACTGACGTCAAATGACCTGTCTACAAACCGACCTAAGGGAAATATATATTATACCGATTCAGGGATCTCGAGACGGCAGCGTCGTTCTGTGCGCTGGTTTTGCTAATTAAACCAAATATTACTATAAGTAAGGTATTGGGTTACGGCACCACCGTTTGTCTATACTAGTTGCACGGTGTAGTGTAGACGTAGCTTCTTAGACCCCCCGCTAACTACAGACTTTCTATCGGCCGATAGTTTGGTCGGGTTGGGCTGTTAGTACGTTTTTCGACCGATACCAAATCGTGTAGTATGCGGACTTGCATACATCTTCATACTGATTATAAGCCCGACCAAACTATCGGCCGATAGAAAGTCTGTAGTTTGCGAGGGGTCTTAGACAGTGAATGTGCTAGAAATCATTATACAATATTGCTGGCCAATTCACACAGCAACGTCTAGCCACGTCCCGTGGTAAGCTCGAAGCTTGTCTCGTATAAAAGGCAGTTTAAAAATACCAATTAGTTGGTAACCGTGGTTTATTTCAACTTTATGTAGGTACATTTGTTGCTTGCTACCCCGGCAACAAAACCTGTGTCGCTATATTATGCTACTTAACGACCTATTCGATCCTGTTTGTTCCTGTTGCATCGCACATTTCTTTATACAGATTGTCTTATTAAACAGCTTAGTGATTAATGCGATTATCGTCCGTCTGCAAAATTTTGAACACATAGGATTTTTGTTTGAAAGTTTATTCAATTGCAGTTTTAGCCGTTTACATAAATGAGAGAAGATGAACATCTTATATATCGTTTTTATAATTATATCATAAACCATATTAAATTAATTATCAAAGTAGGAAAGGTATGTGTAGGTATCTCTTTCTGCAAACATAATCATCACGATAACAGCTACAAAACAAAAAAATATTTGTAATCTGATGCTTCATCAAATCTATACTAATATTATAAAGCGGAAGAGTTTGATTGTTTGTTTGTTTGTTTGTTTGTTTGTTTGAACGCGCTAATCTCAGGAACCGCTGGTCCGATTTAAAAAATTCTTTCAGTGTTGGATAGTCCATTTATCGAGGAAGGTTATAGGCTATATTACATTTTCAAAAAAATTAGGGATCCGTACGGAAAACCCAAATATGTAACCCAAGATGTAAAAAAAAATCCTTATATCGCATGCGCTGCGAAAAGTATTCATTTTAGAAATTTACAATGTACTACAATTTTGTAGAACACATTAATATCTACAAAAAATGTCGTGACAGCATATATCTAACTATTATAGTTATGTCACAATAAGTGTTTTAATTTTCAATATAATTAATTTTAATGCCGCCGCTAGGAAAAGCTCTATATTTGTATTTTCAAATAAAACATTATCAAAATAAATTACATGTTAATTACGAATATTTCAATATCTCTATAAAACTTTTTAAATTATTCAATTCGGACATTCCATTCGAAAGATATCAGAGTTTAAAAATGTAAGTACCGAAATAAACCAGCCCTTTCGGTAAGGCATCATGCTTTGGCACTCAGTCAGTACCTACTAAAATAAAGTCTTTAAACAAAAGTAGGTTCGTTTAAGATTGATTCACTTTTATGATAGTAAAAGTATATAACGAGAGACTTTTTACCGCTGAAAATTAAATGCTTCCGCCGCGGGAAAATTCGATTTTGAGAAATTTAGTATGGAGGTAGTTGCAAATAAAAGTATATGGCGAGAGACTTTTTACGGCGGAAAATTAAATGCTTACGCGGAAACTATATGCTTACGCGGGAAAATTCGATTTGGATGAAATTTAGTATGGAGATAGTTGCAAATAAAAGTATATGGCGAGACGAAGTTCGCGGGGGCAGCTAGTAGTAAAATACAAGGAAAGAAGCTATGGATACGAGTTTATTTTCAAACATGATTCGCTCTGTGAAGAACCTTCTACAAAACAAAATATTATTTGTTATTATGTGCTTCATAAAATAATACTGGAAAAAATACACGGAAAGAAGATAGAAGCCCACTTCTTACCTTGTATTTTATACGTATTTGTACGTATGTATTATATGTACGAAATTTCGTACATTTTTGCTACAGTAAAGCCGTGTTGTGCCATACTAGGGTAAACTTTTAACTGTCCTCATGGCGGACCATTATCAGTGCAGATAAATGAGCTGATGACTGTTCTGGCTGTATAAAGGTATTTGGAAGTTATTTCCACAAATACTATAAGTTTTTAGGAATTTTAAGTTTAAAAATATACCTATGTATATGGGTTTTTATTGTTGCTTGTGTGGCCCTGTTTTATTTGTTAAACCACCTTTATTAATCAATCATTAATCGTTTTATTAAATATCAAAGAAGTATTATATGTACGAAATTTCGTACATTTTTGCTACAGTAAAGCCGTGTTGTGCCATACTAGGGTAAACTTTTAACTGTCCTCATGGCGGACCATTATCAGTGCAGATAAATGAGCTGATGACTGTTCTGGCTGTATAAAGGTATTTGGAAGTTATTTCCACAAATACTATAAGTTTTTAGGAATTTTAAGTTTAAAAATATACCTATGTATATGGGTTTTTATTGTTGCTTGTGTGGCCCTGTTTTATTTGTTAAACCACCTTTATTAATCAATCATTAATCGTTTTATTAAATATCAAAGAAGAAGTTCACCAGCTTGGAACTTTTTTATGCAATTTTATCAATAAAACATGATCTCTACCTATAAAACCTATAAAACGTTAATACAAAATGTTATTATAGTTATATTGTACATTTAAGCCTCGAGCAGACCGGATGCGTATACGTACACGTAAGCGTAGACGTGCACGTATCTCTGAGTTGTAATGTATTGGAATGTATGAGACAGGACACACTGCACGCGCACGTCACGTTACGCAAGCAGTGTGTCCTGTCTCTTACATTTTCATACATTACAACTCAGAGGTACGTGTACGTCTACGCTTACGTGTACGTATACGCATCCGGTCTGCTCGAGGCTTTATCCTTTTGACTTTGCTGACATTATAGTCATTGTACGTAATCAGCTTTGTTTTCCGACCGCCGCCGATGGCTGTCGCTACACGTGCCACGTGTGTGACCGAGAACACTACTATTGGAATGCAAATTACTTACTGCGGTTTTGTAAAACTCTGTGAAATGCAATACGTATTTTACAGAGAAACTACTCTACGTTATATACTCGTATAAATATATTTTTACGTTACGTTGTAAAAAAGAAGACGCCATCTGATATATCGCTTCTCATTCGTTATTATTATATTTACTTGCGTTTCACCAATATCTTGCTGTCTTTTGCTTCTGCTTGCTGTGAATTGTCCAGCATATTTATTTATTTGTTGGAAAATGACTATTATGAGTATTATGCATTGTGAAAAAAACAGTCCTGATTTAGTGAATATCAAATGTACATAGATAAAAAGCACAATCACTGTCAGTAAAGGTCCCTAAGGTTTTACTGTATTAGTGCGTAGGCTTCACTAAGTGAGTTAGCCTTAAGGTACTCGAAATATTAAAAATCCCCGAAACGTAAGACTTATTGCTCCTATGTACTTTAAAATAATTATAAATTGAATATTCAATTTATTATTATTTTTCAGAAACAGGCAAATGGGGTTGACGGTGTGGCGCAGTCTTCATCTCAGGTCTCACGGTCGCTGTTGTCCGTATTGTTATTGTATTCAAGCCAAACAGTTACGCATTGCTTCACAGCCACATGCCCACGGAGCAGTTGCCTGCGATAACGGTTGTGCGGTCTGTGGTCACGCGAATACGCCAATCTCGACTGTGTTTCCAATTACATTGAAAACAACTGAGACTGGTGTTGCGGTGAGCACTCGGAGGCATCCCGATGGCTGCGGTCGACGACTGTGCCTTCCGCCTCTTTGCCGAAACACTACTGATATTCTGTTATCTCTCATACGTTGCGGACTCGCTCAGCATTTCAGGACGGTATCCAGATACATAATGCACGCGCTATTTAAAAAAGCATTGCATACCTACGTTTTCGTAACTTCACAGTAGAACCTCTTAACATGTCATAGAGATTACTGGACCACGTTTAACTTTTCTGAAGTACTATGACGTTTCGAATTACGGAAAAAATTCGAAATTGTCAACGGTTGACATTTATCAGCACAAATAGCTTTATTTTTGAATATTTTGATAAAAAAATATTAATTTTCGGATATTGATACATAGTGTTATAATAACTTTGTTTTCTAGTGAGTTTTAAAATGAAATAACATTAATTTTATTTATTAAAGTCCCCGAGTCATTGACTGGCGATGAGGGGCACCTTTACATAGCAACTGGTAAAGTGTTTACTGTTTAAAATTTTAAATAATGTGTTATTGCAGTAACTTAATCACTCTCACAAATGCGTCCTTGTAGCTAGTTGTGCAGTAAACGTTTCACATTTTTTACAGTCAAAATGTCCAATCTGCTAAATATTTATAAAAAATCCGAATAATGGAAAATGACCCAAACAAAAAAGAGTCGAAGGGGAAGAGGATATTAAAGAAAGCGCTCCGGCGCAACAGCAAGTCCAGCAGCGGACAGGGCTCCGACCCGGGCGTGGGCGTGTCGCGGTCCAAGAGCGTGGAGAGCAGGCAGGCCGCCGTACAAATACACGACGCCGCGCGCCTGCCCAAACCAGATGGAGAAACTAACAACACGGAGAACCTCGCCAATGGACCCAATGCCGCCCGTCGGCTGAGCCCCATTAAAGATACCTCGTCTGAAACTTCCACAGGAAAGAAAAACGTCGAAATACACGAAAGTCACAATAAAATGATCGAAGAACCACTGACGGCCGAAGATGTTACCGAAGCCGACATCGTGGCTTTGCCAATTGTGAAAGAACAGCCTCTTTCTATTCAGGACGGTCCCAAGCGAAACCTTAAGCGGGTTCGTCTAACGTAACATTTAATTCGAGTATTATTGACATACGGTTTTATTGAGTACGGAAGCTAATCGTAGCCTTACAATAAACCTTGCAATTCCATAATGAACGCAAGCGAAGCTGTCGGCGGGTGGGCTCGTATTGAAATAGGGTTGTAAAAGCTTTATCATCAGTAGTGTGTGTTGTTTCCAGAAGTTGGAGGACGAGAGCGGAGCGGGCACCAGCGGAGCCAGCGCCGGCGCCTCGGACACGGACGCGGACGACAAGGACCCCAGCAAGGACAAGAAGAAAAAGAACAGGTGTGCTGTTTGCCGCAAGAAGGTTGGACTCACAGGTATTAAACGTTTTTGTTGATAACTCTTTTGTACCGCGATTGATTTTAGTTTTTAACGACAGAATGAGGCAACAAAAAAAATGTATCAGTAAAAATAATTCCGTGCCCACGTTCTACTGATAAGCAACGGAGCCACTGAGCCGTTGTCAAAATTATGCATTCTGTTTTCATTATAACGATGACCAGTCTTCTCATATTCAGTAAGTATTGCTCATTGTCAGAAATTATATTCAGATTCTTGGATATCTTTCCAAATTCTTAATCAGAACTCCAAAGTCTAGTGTACCATATAAACACTGAAGTGCCCGAGACGCACATTCGGGTGTGGCTGCACGACGAGCCCGGGCGGTGAATCTAATACATTAAATCTACATTCACCTTTGAAAATCTCTGTAAACTAATATTTATTTATACGCAAGCGAGAACTTATTTCCAAGTGATCTTATGGATTTTATGGAAATAAACGACAAATCTTTAAATCTATATTTTTGAATAAGCATGTCGTGTAATTTAGATACAAATAAAAATATTGCCTCTATGGCATAATTATGTTCATATCCTCATAAACGCGAAAGTTTGTAAGAACTGATGGATGTTGTTATGTTTCAAGCAAAAACCTGTTTGTAATTAAACATGTTATACAATTACTGCTACTTTTGACCAAGGCAAAACCCAATTTATCGCAGTCCAAGTCAATCTAAAAGTGAAAGCTAGTATTTACTAACGAAATCCACAGCCCACATATTATAATTATAATAAGTTAACCTGAGGCCAACAGGCAGGAAGGCCACAACAGACGGGTGGGGGAGGTGTTTGTTTGTCAGGTCGGTTGTTTGTTTGGTTGCAGGGTTCGAGTGCCGCTGCGGCGGGCTGTTCTGCGCCGTGCACCGGTACAGCGACAAGCACGACTGCTCGTTCGACTACAGGGAGCTGGGCGCGCAGGAGATCCGCCGCAACAACCCCGTCGTCGTCAGCCAGAAGATACACAAGATATGAGTGATAGAGACCCCGACACCCGCTACCCTCTTTAACATAAATAAATGTCTCGATCGAGTTTGTGTCTCTTATTTCGGTAGTATGTACAGTTGACTAGCGCCGCGAATCGCTGCCATCTAACTCTTCCACGTTCCTCGGAATCGACGTCGGAAATTCGAAACGCAGACTCGATCTACTTTGTTTAGATTTTAACCGTGGCGAGGTTTATTTTTAAATTTTATAAATTGTAGATACGCTCTTTTTGGGTAGGATACGGGATTTTCGAAGACGGTAAGTAGAGTTTGAATAATGTCCGTTCACCTCCATTGTAAATATTAGATATAATTAATTATAGTGACAAATCCTATATATTGTAAAAAAATAAAACTCCAAAAAAAGCTACATTGTTATGGTTCCATCCGAGAATATACCTATTGCGCTTAACATTAATGAGAATAACAATCGTAAGCTGAGCTCTTTGAGCGGGGCGGCCACACGGGATGTCTACAAATTGTTAGTACTGTAATTGGTTTGGGAAGTGTCGCTTTTTTTTCGTCTAACATTGGGCATAAGTGACATAGCGTTTAGCGAGATTGTGGTGTGTTTACGGCGTAAGCGAGCGGCCGCGGCCTCACCCGCTCCGCTCTTTGTGTGAAAATTAAACAGTAAGCATATAGATAGTTATATTAAGTAGTCGACACTTTATATTATTACACATTATATAAGTAGGAAAGAATTATTTAGCTTTTTTTCTTTAATCACAATATTATTCAAAATTGTAAGTTTTATTATGTAACTTGTTCATTTTAGCGGTGAAGTTGACGCAATGATATCCATGTATCGCTTCGATTTTTGTCCAAAGTAGACTTAATCCATTGGACTTAATTATTTAATGACTTTTGTTGTATATTTTGTTAGGTCATTGATTAATTTTTGTCTTTTTGCATAACATACCTAATCATTATGAAAATGTTATTGATTTTCTTCTTGCTGTTTTAATTTAGTTATCTTCTATTAAAGTCATTAAATTTCAGGAAACATTTACTTTGTTTTATTATTTAAAACACAGGACACCTTAGCAACAAAAACCCAAGTTGCGTATTTTAATTTTTATTTATTATAAAATAACAATATTTCGTCCTTGGGACAAAATATTTTTATTTATTATAAAATAACAATATTTCGTCCTTGGGACAAAATAATTTTACAAGCTCGCTTATTTTGTACGTATTTTACAACCTCTCCTAAACATAAAAACAAACGTTTACTTTAAGTGTATTAATTAAAACAAATCTGTTACATACACCTTACATTTAAACTATTTATTTGTGTGTCATCCATCTGTTGACTAGTGTTATTAGGTAACGAACTATAAAGCCTAAATCAGATTTTTGGTATTCCTGATTATAATGTTTATAAATTATGTATAAAAATAGAGTCTACGAATAGAGAGTAGGTACTAACTAGTTAGTTAAGACTCTATAAAAAGAAAAATTAAAACTAACCTTTTTATGATTCTGTAAGTCACTTTTGTAAGCATGCACTAAACGTCAACGTGAAAGAAAGCTACAAACCATTCGTTTGTCCTTTTTTTTCACGTTGACTTTTATGTTGGTTGGAAAGTGACAAATAGGTAAGTACTCAGTTATTTTCATTATACATATAAGGCACTACGGAACCGTGGTCCCACTGTGATGTCCCACCGGTGGGTCAAAACTTTTTCGTGGTCCCACCAAGCACAGACTTGACCGTCATGTTGCAATGTGGTATGTAATAGGCGATACCTACTTTCTTGAAAAAAATGAAACAATAAGTAAACGAGACAATAAATGTAGTTAGTTATAATTAAAAGGCGATAAAAATAATTCCACTAAAATTAATTCATTTTAGGGTTCCATAGCCAAATGGCAAAAATGGAACCCTTATAGATTCAAGTTAAGTTAAGGTTCTTAAGTCAACATAAGGTATTATATAATTATCCTTGAAACAGTTTAAACTTATAAACTGATAGGTGTCTAGATGACATTTGTCAAAATGACAGCTGTCAAACTTTAAACTGCCACAACTCTGAAACGGCTTGGCCTAGAGATGCCGTACTATTTCAACATTTACGTTGACAGCTGTCAAACTTTAAACTGCCATAACTCTGAAACGGCTTGGCCTAGAGATACCCTACTAAGCTCAATCGACAGGTGTTAGAGAGGTCAACATTTTTGATGACAGCTGTCAAACTTTAAACTGCCATAACTCTGAAACGGCTTGGCCTAGAGATACCCTACTAAGCTCAATCGACAGGTGTTAGAGAGGTCAACATTTTTGATGACAGCTGTCAAACTTTAAACTGCCATAACTCTGAAACGGCTTGGCCTAGAGATACCCTACTAAGCTCAATCGACAGGTGTTAGAGAGGTCAACATTTTTGATGACAGCTGTCAAACTTTAAACTGCCATAACTCTGAAACGGCTTGGCCTAGAGATACCCTACTAAGCTCAATCGACAGGTGTTAGAGAGGTCAACATTTTTGATGACAGCTGTCAAACTTTAAACTGCCATAACTCTGAAACGGCTTGGCCTAGAGATACCCTACTAAGCTCAATCGACAGGTGTTAGAGAGGTCAACATTTTTGATGACAGCTGTCAAACTTTAAACGGACGTCAAGTAGGTTTACAGAGTTATGGCACTTTCAAAATTTTCGTGAGTTATACTATTCATTTTGTACAACGGGAATTACTCACGTATTTACATAGGAGTTAAACAACTCTCGACGTTTCGACCACATCAAGAGTAGTCTTCAACAGGAGGAGTGAGCGTCCCGCCGTGCCCCGTCTCCTCTCAGGTCGCGCGCGCGGTTCTCACTGCGGGCGAGGTACCGGAGCGCGCGGCTGCTCAGGGGCGGTGGTGGGGGTAAGGGCGGTGCTTGTTGGTACGCCATACCAACAGATGTAGTTGCTGGCACTGAATGCACGTTCGCCTCATCGTCACTACTGTCATCTTCTACATCTTGTGTAGCGTAACACACTGCACTGATCGTGTCACCAGACGAAGGCAACGGCCCTTTGTTGACGCGAAGACCATGAAGACACGGAAGCCAGGCAGGTGGTACAGCCCAGCCCTTGTCCCTATTAAAATTCGGAGTCCGGTTGATTTCAATAGGTTCGCGGATTTTTCGGGGCACGAAAAACCTCTCCCTGGCCAACACACGAGCCTTGTCGAAGCGAATGTAATGTGATGTACCCGCTGTCAGCGCATGCTCTGCTATGGCTGACTTATCTACATCCGCATTCTTCATAGCACGTATATGCTCAGTCAGTCTGGTGGAGATGTTACGCTTCGTTAACTCCTATGTAAATACGTGAGTAATTCCCGTTGTACAAAATGAAGAGTTATGGCAGTTTAAAGTTTGACAGCTGTCATCAAAAATGTTGACCTCTCTAACACCTGTCGATTGAGCTTAGTAGGGTATCTCTAGGCCAAGCCGTTTCAGAGTTATGGCAGTTTAAAGTTTGACAGCTGTCATCAAAAATGTTGACCTCTCTAACACCTGTCGATTGAGCTTAGTAGGGTATCTCTAGGCCAAGCCGTTTCAGAGTTATGGCAGTTTAAAGTTTGACAGCTGTCATCAAAAATGTTGACCTCTCTAACACCTGTCGATTGAGCTTAGTAGGGTATCTCTAGGCCAAGCCGTTTCAGAGTTATGGCAGTTTAAAGTTTGACAGCTGTCATCAAAAATGTTGACCTCTCTAACACCTGTCGATTGAGCTTAGTAGGGTATCTCTAGGCCAAGCCGTTTCAGAGTTATGGCAGTTTAAAGTTTGACAGCTGTCATCAAAAATGTTGACCTCTCTAACACCTGTCGATTGAGCTTAGTAGGGTATCTCTAGGCCAAGCCGTTTCAGAGTTATGGCAGTTTAAAGTTTGACAGCTGTCATTGAAAATGTTGCTCTCTCTAACACCTGTCGATTGAGCTTTGTACGGGATCTCTAGGCCAAGCCGTTTCAGAGTTATGGCAGTTTAAAGTTTGACAGCTGTCATCGAAAATCTTGCTCTCTCTAACACCTGTCGATTGAGCTTAGTAGGGCATCTCTAGTTCCAGCCGTTTCAGAGTTATGGCAGTTTAAAGTTTGACAGCTGTCAACGTAAATGTTGAAATAGTACGGCATCTCTAGGCCAAGCCGTTTCAGAGTTGTGGCAGTTTAAAGTTTGACAGCTGTCATTTTGACAAATGTCATCTAGACACCTATCAGTTTATAAGTTTAAACTGTTTCAAGGATAATCATATAATACCTTATAACCTAAGAGCCCGTGATGGCCAGACCTTCCTTTAATTCACAAGCGTGAAAATTCTTTCATGTGTATGTCTAACATAGGTAAGAATAACCCCCAAACATGAAACCTAGATCGCGGTTCCTTTGGGAGATAACAACCTTTTACCTGTTATCTCCCAAAGGAACCACGATCCAGGTTTCATGTTTGGGGGTTATTCTTACCTATGTTAGACATACACATAAAATAATTTTCACGCTTCAGAATTAAAGGAAGGTCTGGCCATCACAGGTTATTAGTCTATACTAAGAGCCCGGTCTGGCCAGACCTTCCTTTAATTCTGAAGCGTGAAAATTCTTTCATGTGTATGTCTAACATAGGTAAGAATAACCCCCAAACATGAAACCTGGATCGTGGTTCCTTTGGGAGATAACAGGTAAAAGGTTGTTATCTCCCAAAGGAACCGCGATCCAGGTTTCATGTTTGGGGGTTATTCTTACCTATGTTAGACATACACATGAAAGAATTTTCACGCTTGTGAATTAAAGGAAGGTCTGGCCATCACAGGCTCTTGGTCTATTATGTTGACTTAAGAACCTTAACTTAACTTGAATCTATAAGGGTTCCATTTTTGCCATTTGGCTATGGAACCCTAAAATGAATTAATTTTAGTGGAATTATTTTTATCGCCTTTTAATTATAACTAACTACATTTATTGTCTCGTTTACTTATTGTTTCATTTTTTTCAAGAAAGTAGGTATCGCCTATTACATACCACATTGCAACATGACGGTCAAGTGTGTGCTTGGTGGGACCACGAAAAAGTTTTGACCCACCGGTGGGACATCACAGTGGGACCACGGTTCCGTAGTCATATAAGGGTAAAATTAAACAATTGTCATTATTGAGCAAGTTTACAACTTGGTGACTTGTCGGATCCAGTCTCGCGCCGCAGATACTCTCGAGAAGACTACGAGATTTCCATTCTTGCATTCGATGGCGTCCTTTTCGACCCATGAGGCGATGCCGACCACGCGCCCGTTGGCGTCCACCAATCCACTGCCGCTGTCGCCCTGCAAATGTTAACAATTATATTGTGATTAATCACCAACATTGTCAACCTATATATCACACAGAAGGGCACGGGTTCTACAATACTAATTTAAGATCTAAGGCTATATGGTATAGTTACTACGCTTACCTACTAAGCGCAGTATGTTGGCACTTGTTATATATTTGTATGGGATTAGCATAGCCTAAAAGTGAGATCTGTCCGTTCTTCGAAAGCTCGCGATCGGATGTTGAATAAAGATCGCAGCAGATAGTTCGTACAGTTATATGATTCCTGGCTTTGTAGTAGGTAAATTCGATCTGTTTTTTCTTTGGATACGTGAACTGGTACAGACATTGAATTCAACCTTTCATTTGAATAAATCAGGCTGCAGATAATGATGATAATCTTACATTGTCAGTGAATTTACTAATTAAATAGCAACCCGAGCCGGGCAATTGCACAAATTGTGCGGCCATGGTAGGCCGTGGTCGAGATGGCAAGGTCAAAGTAGATTAAGGTGGAACCTACTGTACGTACATTTAGGTAAGTATACAATGCAGCTGACATGATGACTTTTTTTGGATGTATAGGTACATAATTATGCCGAAGGTTACATATACCTACCTACTTCATGAATTCGAATAATTAAGTAATGAGGAAAATTGAGACTTGGGAATGTTGGTCACGTTTGTGAAAAACACGTATTTTTCGACGGTTGCGAGGTGGGTTCTCGATATTTTTTTCCGTTCCGTCCGGCTACGTAACTGAGTTTTGTAACCAGCTACGAAATGGGAATGTTTTTTATCGCTTTGAAACCCAGTTACGTATTGAGAATTAATTATCTTAGTTTGTAACTACTTTTTCTCTGTTTGTAACCAGCTACGAAATGGGAATGTTTTTTATCGCTTTGAAACCCAATTACGTATTGAGAATTAATTTTCTTAGTTTGTAACTACTTTTTCTCTGTTTGTAACCAGCTACGAAATGGGAATGTTTTTTATCGCTTTGAAACCCAGTTACGTATTGAGTGATTGATTAATTAGCTTAGTTTGTAACTACTTTTCCCTGTTTATAACCAGTCACTCTACTGAAATAGGTAATTCAGACTTGTCAAATCTTGGACCATGGTCAATAGTGGACCTCGGATTCCGCAGCGTCGCAGCGGAGAATGGGTTGTTCGTCATCTCACGGGAAAACAAAAGATAGATTCCCGCGAGTTGGCACATTGCAATTTTTCATAGTATTGTGTTCGTCATCTCGCGGGAATTGAAAAGTACAGTTAGATAAATTAGGAACTTACAACGGTGCATTATGCTTATGAGATAAAGGAAATTTATATCTTATTTATACATCTATAAATAAGTAGGTACTAACTCAAGCTGGTACTATAAAGATTCCACAGCTGGGACACAGGGACTTCTCTAAGGACGATATAATTAAAGCTATGTGCCTAAGTTTTAATTTAACATAAGTCAACATAATGGAATTCAAGGATTATCCTTGAAACAATTTAACTTTAAAACTGATAGGTCTCGATGACATTTGTCAAAATGACAGCTGTCAAGCTTCAAACTGCCACAACTCCGAAACGGCTGGGCCTAGAGATGCCGTACAAAGCTCAATCGACAGGTGTCAGAGAGCAACATTTTCGATGACAGCTGTCAAACTTCAAACTGCCACAACTCCGAAACGGCTGGGCCTAGAGATGCCGTACAAAGCTCAATCGACAGGTGTCAGAGAGAGCAACATTTTCGATGACAGCTGTCAAACTTCAAACTGTCACAACTCCGAAACGGCTTGGCCTAGAGATGCCGTACAAAGCTCAATCGACGGGTGTCAGAGAGAGCAACATTTTCGATGACAGCTGTCAAACTTTAAACTGTCACAACTCCGAAACGGCTTGGCCTAGAGATGCCGTACAAAGCTCAAATGAAAGGTCTCGGATAGAGCAACATTTTCGATGACAGCTGTCAAACTTCAAACTACCCCAACTCCAAAACGGCTTGGCCTTGAAATGCCGTACAAAGCTCAATCGACAGGTGTCAGAGAGAGCAACATTTTCGATGACAGCTGTCAAACTTTAAACTGTCACAACTCCGAAACGGCTTGGCCTAGAGATAATATTGTAATATTAGTAAGTTGTAACCATTCAGGCATTCATTAATTTATAATATTTCCGATTTATTTATATTTTCGATAATTTTTTTAACTTAATTTAGCTTTGTGTGTTTGAAAATCTCGGATTTGTATTTCCATGTAAGCTTGTTTCCATGCTTTTGGCCTGGGGTGCACGTATCTGGATTTCCAACAGGGAAAAATCATTCCTACTTTGTAGCCAGTTACAAATCAGTTACAAGTTGAGACAAAGTATTCTCTATACGTATCTGGATTTCCGACTAAGAAAAATAATTCCTACTATGTAGCTAGTTACAAATGAGTTACAAATAAAGACAAACAATACTTCCTTCATAACTGGGTTCCAAGCGATAAAAAATATTCCCATTACGTAGCTGGTTACAAAACTCAGTTACGTAGCCGGACGGAACGTTTTTTTCCGAGTATTCCAGGTGTTTTCTATGTTTACTACTTATATGAAAATATCTAACCATTTGTGATTTTTAATAACTGCAATATTAATTTTAGCGTACCTACATACCTACTAAGATCAGACATTCATCAGTAAACCTGACTCTATATAATCTTTATTTACATATAATAAGTGACAGGTCTTTTAGGCTTAGTCGAAGATCGGAAAGTGCGTAATGTTGTGTAGTGTCGACCTAAGTATATTACCACCTCATCATATTCCGCATGTTCATCAAACCGGCTTATGGATAAATCCACCTACACCAGCGTGGCTCCATGTACTGTCACAGACATAACATAACAGTACATTTTCTGGTATTAGGGGAATCTGGTATAATAGGAATCTGGTATAATAGGAATCTGGTATATTGGGAATCTGGTATAATGGGAATAAAGGGAATAAAGTATGGTGGGTGCTGACCAACATACTCGTACTTGGTAAGCGTAGATGATAATAACATAATACCCTAATATGCAACCCTAATAAGCCAAGATCTTTGATGTGTTCTAAGGTGGTATTCAGTGGTGGGTTGTACTCACGCTACACGCGGAGTCGAAGCGCGGCGGGCGGCCCCTGGCGCACACCATGTCGTCCTTCACGAACTGCGGCAGCTTCGAGCATACTGAGTCGTCTTGAACCTCCAGTTCCATTCCGTGCATGATGTGGCGCATAAAGCCCTGAAACCAGTTACTAAATTAAAATCTAGATTTTAAATTCACCTTACCTTCGAGCAGTAGGGTGGTAAAGATGCTTTGTAGGTAAAATAGGTGTTAACCGGTCGACTGTTCAAAGAAAATACCATTTATGAACTGTAGCTAAACTTTTGACTACCGGTTAATGTGGTCTGTTCGACCACGCAAATTAAAACAGAACTTGTAGAAGTTTTAAATTGTGAATTTTGGAAAATCATGAAGAAGAATTGGACGTAAACTTAAACGGAAACCTCATCATAAATCTTTAATTAGAAAATTAAGAGAAAAATTCAAATAAACTAAGGTGACCCCCGAACCTTACCGGTAAGAACTTACGTTTTTCTTATAATTTTCCGATTAATAAATTGAACTAAAATCAATTTATGTAAACGTAACATCACAATAATTAATAATATCTTCTAAAAAGTTGTGTGTAAGTGGTGATACTTGACAGTACTAGATACCAGTATCGTATTAGGTACTTACACCGTGATGATCAGTGCCGTATCCACCGTAGCCGACTTCCAGACCAGCGGGCAAGCTGGGCTCGTCGTCGAGTTTGGCGGCCTTCATAGTCCTGTCGTCCAGCGGCAGCGGGTCCACCAGCTCCGCCAGCATGTAGTCGTAACGAGCTCCCACCTAGAATCGAGAAACACTTCAGAGAGTTACCACGTTAGTTCATTGCTCGACCAATGTAGGTTCCTAATATACGTACTTCTGGTGTGCTACTTTTAGTTAGGTACCTACAAATTATTTGGATACCGAACATTGACCTGATCAGACAGAAGCCTACCAGAGGTACTTTTTCTACTCCCTTGGTAGCAATCTACGGACTCACATATTATTCGTCGTCGTAATTAATAGCGAATCAAATCTAGTCCCGCGGATTTCTATCCGCCAGCTTATTCAAACAAAAAAGATCGTACAAAATCGTATCACTGGCGAACACCGATTATGGGATTTTGACTTGAGATCCAAGACTATTCTATAATGGGTGTAAAGGTAATCTCGTGTAGTTTCACGTGAAGTTCTCAGGGTTACAGAGAAAGAAAGCGGTGCTACTGTCATGACCGCCAGCGCATCGATACAAACTTATCACTTCTTAGCCTTAGCGAGTGCGCATTAATATCAGACTTACCTTATTACGAGTACCTAATAGCTCGAGAGTAGGCTGTGTAGGTTAGGTATATTCATGTTATCTTTGCTTCATGAATAAACTCTTAGGTATATAATATGTCTGTGTTTACCTACTGAACCGTTGAAGCGTGAAGTCACTGTTCTATATACCACACACAACGTTGAAATGCTTTGTAAAGTTTGCTTGCTTGATATTTTTTTATTGTTACATACTGTATAATATAGTAGGTAGGTTTATATTAAGTAGGTCCTTATATAGACCAGGGTTTTTAATTTTTTACAAGGAAAAAAATAGTAGTAGAATGAAACCCATTAGAAAAGGAGGGGAATATGATAAAAATGAAAGGAAAAATAAATTACGGTCGATCTGAGTTCGGGAAGTGGGAGGGGGTGGGCTTTTAAGGGGAGAAAATGGTTTATCTCGATTTGCGGTGAAACTACAAGTCCTATGAAAAAAAGTTATAAGGTCAACCGGGGCAAATGCGTGGTATTTCTCGATCACTTCAAGTTAGAGCCACATTGTGATCAAATGTATGGCATTATCCACTTTTTGAAACTGTAGTCCAATATTATGGCTATTTCTGCACAAAGTTCAATCAGCGATATCTTCCCTGGAGCTTTACAGATGTTTCAAATTGACTTTTTATTTTAAATGGGAATTTTAGATGCATTTGCCCCGCTTTGGGAAAATGCGTCTTTATTGAATAAAAACTTTATTGGTAAGTTTTTCGTGATAATAACTAGATATAACTTTTTGGTTCAAATTTCTTTGCAATAGTATGATAGTTAAACAAGTCAAAAATAATAATTGACGCATTTAGAGACAATTTAGTAAAAAATGGGGAAATGCGTCTATATTTTGATAGACGCATTAGCCCCCTGTTAAATCCAGATGTTGTCAACATTTTATTTGGGTACGGACAAACTATCAAAACTCAACAAAAGTCTAAAAATAACAAATGTAAGTAATACGATGGGACGATAGTAGACAAATTTCTACGCGTGAGATTTTGATAGAACCGTAGAACAATACAGATTATAACAAAACACAAATTAGAAGGCTAAACCGCATTTTTTTTAAATTAAAGTTAAGTATAATCTGACTTTTGTATATTTTCAAATAATAATTTGACAAAAACGATATAAAAACTTCCATGAGACTAGATTTTTTTTACATTTAATTTTCATATTAAAATTTGC
This sequence comes from Chloroclystis v-ata, assembly GCA_963691955.1. Taxonomy (NCBI): domain Eukaryota; kingdom Metazoa; phylum Arthropoda; class Insecta; order Lepidoptera; family Geometridae; genus Chloroclystis; species Chloroclystis v-ata. Next base: position 7,969,528 of record OY829898.1, on the reverse strand, counting down.
CGACATAAAAAGGTTGACGATATATGTTTTGGGGGTAAATGCGTCCCACAGTCGCAATTGCCCCATAATAGCAGACGCATTTGCCCCAAAAAATTAACCCTAACCTTATGAATGGAAACATTATTATTTCTTTAAATAAAGCTATTTCACTAAAAATAACTGTCTGGGTAGGTAGCCCATAGTTTATTCCTTACAATGATTATTGAATAAAATCAGTTAATTGAAGAAAACTAATGACTAACATGGATTTAGTAACTCGCCTCACGCAGTCAAAAGTTGCTCAGAAACGTGCAATTTTTAAAATGGCCAATTACTCGAATATGTGAACTGCTACGCCATCCGCACGAACTACATGTTCTGTATTTAGTTTAAACAAATGCAACTAGATGACAGAAGTTAACGTATGTTGAATAGTTCTCGAATAAATTCAAAAAAACGCATTTTCCCCATAGACGCATTTAGACTGGTTGACCTTATGGGAAAGTTGTAGGTAATAAAACGATCTACAACTTTTAATTCACAACTTTTTTACATAACGTCAAAATTTATGTGAAAAATTCAAATAACTAAGTTTTTGGTTTTTTATTTCTATCTTTTTCAAAAACATTTTATTTTCTACGAAATTTGGTGAAAACTTACCTATTTATGTCCCAAATCCACTATAATTTATTTGATTAAAAATATTATTTTTTTCACCTTATTTTGACTTAATTACTAAAAAAATAGACCAATTTTCAATCGATAATTCACGTGTCAAAATATTAGCTTTTTTATAAAAATCGGTATGCTGTTTGTTCATTGAAATCTCTATTTTTTGATGGTTAAGAAAAATATATACATTACTATAGTAAATTATCTCAGAAAATGCAAAACACCGAAACAAAATTTGTATCATTATGTACAATTGCATCATAAAAATGTGATTTTTGCAATTATTATTTCATATAATTGCTTATAATCCGACTTATTGCACATTATAGGTACAAACAGATTATTATATAATAATTATTATTATATAGTCTGAAAAGACAAAATCACATTTTTATGATGCAATTGTACATAATGATACAAATTTTGTTTCGGTGTTTTGCATTTTCTGAGATAATTTACTATAGTAATGTATATATTTTTCTTAACCATCAGAAAATAGAGATTTCAATGAACAAACAGCATACCGATTTTTATAAAAAAGCTAATATTTTGACACGTGAATTATCGATTGAAAATTGGTCTATTTTTTTAGTAATTAAGTCAAAATAAGGTGAAAAAAATAATATTTTTAATCAAATAAATTATAGTGGATTTGAGACATAAATAGGTAAGTTTTCACCAAATTTCGTAGAAAATAAAATGTTTTTGAAAAAGATAGAAATAAAAAACCAAAAACTTAGTTATTTGAATTTTTCACATAAATTTTGACGTTATGTAAAAAAGTTGTGAATTAAAAGTTGTAGATCGTTTTATTACCTACAACTTTCCCATATAACTTTTTTTCATAGGACTTGTAGTTTCACCGCAAATCGAGATAAACCATTTTCTCCCCTTAAAAGCCCACCCCCTCCCACTTCCCGAACTCAGATCGACCGTAATTTATTTTTCCTTTCATTTTTATCATATTCCCCTCCTTTTCTGATGGGTTTCATTCTACTGCTATTTTTTTCCTTATTTGACCATTTTTGAAGCTAACTGCACTGGTCTAATATCAGTATTTGAGTTCGCGGGCATATTATAAAGCTAAAGAATTTGTTTGTTTGAACGCGCTATTTTCAGGAACCGTTGGCTGAAACCTACTACAGAACCTACATACTACTACATTTATTGAGGAAAAATATAGTCTGTATAAATAGTTTACCTACTTACAATTTTTATAAACTAGTTATACCTACCTAGATATCATAATCTAGATTTATCATCCTCTTATTTTAGAAATTAGAGGGGGGACACTCTGTTTTCCACTTTGGAAGAGTCTTACGTCCAAAACTATTAAGTTTAGAAATAAAAACAAACGAAGAAACGCAAGCGAAGCTGTCAGCGGGCGGCTAGTTTAGTTAATAAAATGGAGATCGAGTATTTTTTGTACCTACTCCTGCCATAATACCAGGAAGTACCGACTCAGCCTTGAAACCTTTAACGAATGTAGACCGTCGTCTCGTAGCACCTACCTGTTGGATGTCGAACTGCCTAGCGTCCACCCAGTAGGGCCCGACGGAGAAGAGCGGATGGATGACGAGGCGCTTCACTTTGCGGTACACCCCACTGCCATCGTTGGTTTTGTTGGTCCCGGCTATCACGCTCGAGCCGCCGTTGAATATAGTGCTGTGGCCAAAATATCAATTATTAGTTGTCATGTTAATCTTTATAAAAAATTGTAACTTTTGGTAGGTATGTACCTATAAGATAGATAAGTTTAATAAATAAAGTTTTTAAAGACATTTTTATCACAGCAAACAATTAAACTCTGGTCAAGTCTGCTTCGCGGTGTGAATTTTCCGACAGTATTATTGTTATTACTTTTTATGAGTTACTAAGACTATATAAGACGGTTTTTGGCATGCTTATTGTCTAGTTTAATGGGATAATCCAAGATTTTCCTAACAAACACAAAGCATGATAATTTACAAGGCTATGTTGATGACAGGGACTGACCCGAAAATCCACTGGTGAAGTGATGAAAACTCAAATTTATATTATTCTGTTTTTTTTACATACTGTGCCTACGTATTAAAGTAAGTAGGTAGGTACTTATACTTTTGTATGCTACCTATTTATATCAGAAATCCTTCATAATTATTTTCGCTTCAGTGTGTAAATTAAGGTGACTGTTAATATTTATGTGGTCGTGTGTTGTATCACATGTAGGTATTTCGTTTTACAGATAATTATTGTTGGTCTTGGTGATGCAATCAAGAGTGTTTTTCCACCAAAGGATACATTAAGTACTGCGTCTGTTAAGGTATACTCCAATCAGGCCCTCAACACGTGATTCGTGCAGCTAATGGGTGATTGGTGAAACGTAAACGTAGCAACGTAGCATAGCTCTGGTGGAAAAGCACCCTTAGGGTGCTTTCAAGCTCTATATTTCACTGCGTTAATAACTATGATGTTGAAAACTATATATTATACTAGCTTTCCGGCCCAAGGCTTCGCCCGCGTTGTAATATTTTCCCGCTGTAAAAATGCCTACCTCTGTCTTTCTCCTGGTTCTTAGCTACCTCTCCACCGTGTTTTAGTCAGTTCAGTAGTTATTGAGATATAAATAGTGTAGTGTAACCGACATGACTTTTAGCTTAGTTTATTTTGTGTCTAAAAGCATTACACATTAACACGTATTGTGGTTTGTTTTGCTCATTTCTGTTAATAAATCAGATGCGTCTTAATGTCTTCATGTGATCCTATAAGCTTTTTTTTCTAAAACAAGTACTTATTTAAATCTACTTTAACATTATTTTAAGGTAGATACGGATGATTTAGTAGCGTTCCCACTACGCCGGACCGGCAGATTTGCCGGTCCGGTAAATCTACCGGAAGGGCTAGTTGGCTGTACAATTTATATGAAGTTATATGAAACTCGGGCTCGGACCCGGAGTAAGGTGAACGAGTTTGTCCCCCGCTCGCCCCGCTTGTGCTCCCCTCACCTGTCCCGAGTTTCACTCGCGTCATTTTTTTTTTCAACTGAGGTACTTAAGTAAGTACTTTACTGTTAGAATTTCTTCCGGTAGATTTGCCGGTCCGGCGTAGTGGGAACGATGCCTTACATCATGTTTTGCTTTTAATTTATAAATCGAACATTACAATTAAAATACCTTCGTGCGTTATGGGTGATTATTCTAACAACCAGGAAAACCCAACCTTGATTAAAATTCTTCTATGACGCGAGAGATCAACTACATTTTATACTAAACAAAAAACATGTCTACAATGTGTGGCATATTGGATTCTTGTTGAAATTAAATATAGTGTTGACTTCATTGTTTTGTTTTAATTTAGCCTTTATAGTTTGTGTTAGAAGTATAGTTTATTTTATGTTAAGTTTCCTGGTATGTACCTAACAGGACCGGCATACAAAAATTGTAAAGGTCCTATAAATAAATAAGATTATAAAAAAAACACAATCAGGATTCTTGTTTGACTTTCACCAAACGAAGACGAATAGGTACATCATAATATGTAGGCACGTGTTACGTTCTTTTAGGTGCTGTATCCTACGTAGCACGAAAAATATATTTCCTAACAAATCTACACACCTACCTATCTAAGTAACAAAATCCTTGATAAGTTTTCGATGCGCGTTGAAGTCTTTTGTAGGTATGCGCCGAAGAAAATTTTCGATTTTTTTTAAGTGTCTAGCTTATTTAGTAGTTTAATTAAACTAAGCGACGACGATAAGTTAGTCCGCCTAGAATTAGTACCTATCTAAGAAGTAGGTACCTATTGCTTGATGTATTTTAACGTTGTTTTAGTTGAGCCTCAAGTACCTACATACTATCAATATCATTAAGTACCTGATGATATATAGGTAAGTAAGTAGTAATGTCATACCAGTGGCCAGCCGTCAGGATCCACTTGGGGCTGATGATGGTGCCACCGCAGGTGCCCCCGAACAGCACGGCCGAGGGATACTGCTCGTTCACGGGCAGTGGCAAATCCTTCACCGGACTGGCTTTCCCAGAGGCTTCCGCTGAATCAACAAGTACATTCTTATTAGATTTCATTATGGACATAATCTAACGATTGATAAGTACACTTAAATAATTAAATATATAGTCAGTTTGACTTTGTTATTGGAGACTTCTGATAACATACTTAAATTCATACACAAAATTCATACAATATACAAAAATAACCTAAGCTCATTTCATTTTCTTCTGTATTCTGTGGTTGAAAGACCGAATATGGGCTTATTTTTGATGCCTAGCCAACTCATAACACTCATCATTGGTCCCTAATGCATAGTATTATTTAATCTGTGGCATTGTTTAGATACGAATACTCCTATTGTAGCTAAATATAGGTATCTAACTATTAAGTAACGCGTCTATTGGCATGCAGTTATCTTTCACAACGACTTGACAATAGGTCTGTTAGAAATAGATAAACGCCAGCTCTAGTTGGTATAAATTATTGTAATTGTCGCAGAACACTAGACTGATAAATCTTTGTTTGTGATATACCTATACGTAATTACAGAAATGTACATAAAACGTTTTCCTCTTGTAATAGGTACCTACGCTATGCTCGAATACTCGATAGCTATGTCTCGAATGATAATGCCATCTTTCCTGCTGATGCTTGTGTAATTCAAGCCTTATGTCTAGTTATCGCCGTTACAGGTATAACACATCTATATTATCAAAAAATTAACCCTACATTTGACATTCACATAACTATGATTTATTAAACTATAATAATACAAAATACTTCTATATTCTACGTTCAGCGGTTTAGGCTGTGCATTGATCCGTGAGTTAGACATTCAAAAAAGGGATTTTAAAGATCACGGACCAATATTTGGGCATAGCCTGATTAACGTAAAAATTATATACGCTTGTTTTTTACTAAGTAATAATAAGACACATGTATGTTTAAAAGTACGTAATAATTAGTTCAGTGATAAAAGGTCAAGATCGCAGGGAGGTTAAATGATAACAAGTTTAACTTATACTTACAAGGTTTGCTAGCGATATAAAAATTAATAAATAAAGTTTTAAAATTTCAAACCTACCGAGGAACCGATTACAAAATCAGCAAATGAGAGGAAGATCCAGACAACAAGGAAAGTCTAAAGTTTAACATAGTAAGACTTACGGTCAGCGTTTAATACTACAATAAGAAACAAACAAAAACACGGTAATAAATAATTATTGAGAAACATGTTATGGAAATACTGCTTTTCGTACGAACTTTAAATTCACTATCATTTATCTTCGAGATATAATATTAGCCGTGTTAAATCCTTACTGTGTTTTGTTTTTGTTATCGGCAGTGGTAATCAACGAGATTAAAGTAACCAATTATCAAAGCTAGATACTGGCTTATATTGATTTAAATTTATACTTATTACCTATTAAATGAACCCCTTGTGCATATGGTTTTTTTTGTGATACCTACTGTAAGTAGATGTAACATTAGATTAAATAAGTACTTGACATGCTTATCTTAAATATATATAATATATTATTATTATTAAATGACTTTATAAATGTAACATTACATTAAATAAGTACTTGACATGCTTATCTAAAATGTAAAACCAATTGACCTATAATATTTTTTATCAATGAATGACTATTATGACTATTAGACGAAGATAAATAATATTTATCTAGATATTATCTATCCTGCCACACTTCAAAAGTTTTACCCCTACCACTCAGCATACCTCTTAGCATAGGATAGAGGAAACCTATTGTAAATTGAGGTCTGCCAATTATACAAAGAGTCTTGCTTAGACAGAAAATCTGCCCTCTCATTGCCATCTATACCTATATGGGCCTCAACCCAACAAAGGTTTACCTATTTTAGTGTCTATAGATCTCTTATAATGGTGCGAACATGCAGTGAAATTGAGTGCAGTGTGTTTGGATCACAAATAGACTCCAGCTCAGATCTAGAGTCAATTGCTATGTAATAGAAACCTGGGGAAGGCTGAGTTTTTATCCACTGCTTGAAAGACACTACAGAAACTCTCCAGCCGAAATCCCGTGTAAACTTCCGATGAGCCAACCCAATATGAGACTAATCCTCAAACCGTAGCTTCAAGTTTGCTGCTATCGGTGAATAGAACTGAAGTATCAACCCTAAGTGAATCAACATCGTCCTGCGAGGAGAGTGCACCAAACTGGAGTCTGAACCTTTCAGCTAGATTTGATGAGGTATACCTTGGTACAATTTATAAATTGTGCCAACTCTCTCTCAATTCAATTCCAGCTTCTGTATATATACCTACATTTTATAAATTTTACTGGGTTATTATGTGGGTAGATTTATAAAATTATAAGAAACCGAAACACAGTAGGTTATATTTTTAATAGTTGCTACTATACCCTTGTTAACAAGTGCATGAATATTATGTTTTTATGTAAACGTTTGTGTGTGTACAAAAAAATGAATATTCCGGAACATGCCGGATTGCTCACGATGATTGCCTTCACCGTTAAAGCAACGGGGGCCAAAAACATTATTGGAGTGAGTCTTTCTTCAAAATTGGTCAAGCCTTTTCAGAGGATAAAACACCGAAAAAGATTTAAAAAAATGAGTTACGAGATTTTTATGTATTAGATGTTTATTTTGTAAATAAGTGTTGTATACTTACTGAGGTCCTTTGCGGGGATGACGATATCATTGGCCGGCAGCGGCAGCGCGGGCGCAGCGCTGAGCGCCAGCAGCAGGAAGGCTCGCAGGGTGTGCATCGCGGCGGACGGCGGGCGATACTGGCCGTCCGCCGACCCAACACACTACTTATCCACGCTTACGACCAGTGACGAATTTTTGTAAAGGTACAGATACAGATGCTTGTAAGTAGCACGAAATCATGTTATTTTAAAGCAAATGCTATCAAGTAGCACGTGTGTATTGGGCCTTGCTTGAAAATAGTATGCTAGCTCGAAGTTTGCTAGTAAATTGACCATCTGTTCATTGTCTAGCAGACTACCTGAGGAGCGCGGTAGTGGGGACTGCGTTAAAAGTATATGTAGGTACAGATACCTACACATGCTAGAAAGAAGCGCACTACTAAGCATGCTTGAAAACATGCTAATATTGAGTATGCTATCGTAATGTTTGGACTTAATTATTTAATGACTTTTGTTGTATCTTTTGTTAGGTTATTGATTATTTTTTGTCTTTTTGCATAACATACCTAATCATCCATTTTGTACAACGGGAATTACTCACGTATTTACATAGGAGTTAAACAACTCTCGACGTTTCGACCACATCAAGAGTAGTCTTCAACAGGAGGAGTGAGCGTCCCGCCGTGCTCCGTCTCCTCTCAGGTCGCGCGCGCAGCCGTCTTCAAGGAAACGCCCGGTTACAGCAGAGAGAGCTGTAGCGTATCTACCATTTGTCAAGGGAGTGACGGATAAAATTGGTCATTTGTTGCGCAGACGCCTGGAAATAAACACCATTTTCCGTCCTCTCACAAAGATAAGAGATCTACTACGCTCCCCGAAGGATAGAGATCCTTTGTCTACACCGGGTGTTTACGAAATTCCATGTGATTGTGGTAGTTCATATGTGGGTGAAACGAAGCGTAACATCTCCACCAGACTGACTGAGCATATACGTGCTATGAAGAATGCGGATGTAGATAAGTCAGCCATAGCAGAGCATGCGCTGACAGCGGGTACATCACATTACATTCGCTTCGACAAGGCTCGTGTTTTGGCCAGGGAGAGGTTTTTCGTGCCCCGAAAAATCCGCGAAGCTATTGAAATCAACCGGACTCCGAATTTTAATAGGGACAAGGGCTGGGCTGTACCACCTGCCTGGCTTCTGTGTCTTCATGGTCTTCGCGTCAACAAAGGGCCGTTGCCTTCGTTTGGTGACACGATCAGTGCAGTGTGTTACGCTACACAAGATGTAGAAGAAGACAGTAGTGACGATGAGGCGAACGTTCATTCAGTGCCAGCAACTACATCTGTTGGTATGGCGTACCAACAAGCACCGCCCTTACCCCCACCACCGCCCCTGAGCAGCCGCGCGCTCCGGTACCTTGCCCGCAGTGAGAACCGTGCGCGCGACCTGAGAGGAGACGGAGCACGGCGGGACGCTCACTCCTCCTGTTGAAGACTACTCTTGATGTGGTCGAAACGTCGAGAGTTGTTTAACTCCTATGTAAATACGTGAGTAATTCCCGTTGTACAAAATGAATAGTATAACTCACGAAAATTTTGAAAGTGAAATACCTAATCATTATGAAAATGTTATTGATTTTCTTCTTGCTGTTTTAATTTAGTTAGGGGCCGTCCATTAATCACGTGAGGCTCAAAAGGAGGGGGTGAGGCTCAAATTTCTTCTATTAAAGTCATTAAATTTCAGGAAACATTTACTTTGTTATATTATTTAAAACCCAGGACACCACTCATAGCAACAAAAACCCAAATTGCTCATTTTAATTTTTATTTATTACAAAATAACAATATTTCGTCGTTTGGGACAAAGTCATTTCAACCTTTACTAAACATAAAAATAAACGTTTGCTTACCTACTTACATCATCATCATCATCTCAGCCATTAGACGTCCACTGCTGACATTGGCCTCCCTATTTATGACTTCCAGTCATTACGGTCTTACTTTAAGTGAAACTAATTTAAACAAATCTGTTACACCTAACATCAAAACTATTTATTTCTGTGTCATCCATCTGTTGACTAGTGTTAATAGGTAACGAACTATGATAAATATATGATAATGATAAAGCCTAAATCAGATTTTTGGTATTGCTGATTATAATGTTTATAAATATGTATAAAAATAGAGTCTACGAATAGAGAGTACTAACTAGTTAGTTAGACTCTATAAAAAGAAAAATTAAAACTAACCATTTTATGATTCTGTAAGTCACTTTTGTAAGCATGCACTATACGTCAACGTGAAAAAAAGAAAGCTACAAACCATTCGTTTGTCCTTTTTTTTCACGTTGACTTTTATTTTGGTTGGAAAGTGACAAATACCTACCTACTCAGTTGTTTTCATTAAACATAATTAAGGGTAAAATTAAACACTTGTCATTATTGAGCAAGTTTACAACTTGGTGACTTGTCGGATCCAGTCTCGCGCCGCAGATACTCTCGAGAAGACTACGAGGTTTCCATTCTTGCATTCGATGGCGTCCTTTTCGACCCATGAGGCGATGCCGACCACGCGCCCGTTGGCGTCCACCAATCCACTGCCGCTGTCGCCCTGCAAATGTTAACAATTATATTGTGATTAATCGCCAACATTGTCAACCTATATATCACACAGAAGGGCACGGGTTCTACAATACCAATTTTAGGTCTAAGGCTATATGGTATAGTTACTACGCTTACTACTACTAAGTGCAGTATGTTGGCACTTGTTATATTTTTGTATGGGATTATTAGCATAGCCTAAAAGTGAGATCTGTCCGTTCTTCGAAAGCTCGCGATCGGATGTTGAATAAATATCGCAGCAGATAGTTCGTACAGTTATATGATTCCTGGCTTTGTAGTAGGTAAATTCGATCTGTTTTTTCTTTGGATACGTGAACTGGTACAGACATTGAATTCAACCTTTCATTTGAATAAATCAGGCTGCAGATAATGATCTTACATTGTCAGTGAATTTACTAATTAAATAGCAACCCGAGCCGGGTAATTGCACAAATTGTGCGGCCATAGTAGGCTGTGGTCGAGATGGCAAGGTCAAAGTAGATTAAGGTGGAACCTACTGTAGGTACGTACATTTAGGTACTTACCTATACAATGCAGCTGACATGATGACATTTTTTTGGATGTATAGGTACATAATTATGCCGAAGGTTACATATACCTACCTACTTCATGAATTCGAATAATTAAGTAATGAGGAAAATTGAGACTTGGGAATGTTGGTCACGTTTGTGAAAAAACACGTATTTTTCGACGGTTGCGAGGTGGGTTCTCGATATTTTTTTCCGAGTATTCCAGGTGTTTTCTATGTTTACTTCTTATATAAAAATATCTTACCATTTATGATTTTTAATAACTGCAATATTTATTTTAGCGTACCTACATACCTACTAAGATCAGACATTCATCAGTAAACCTGACTCTATAATAATCTTTATTTACATATAATAAGTGACAGGTCTTTTAGGCTTAGTAGACCAAGAGCCTGTGATGGCCAGACCTTCCTTTAATTCACAAGCGTGAAAATTCTTTCATGTGTATGTCTAACATAGGTAAGAATAACCCCCAAACATGAAACCTGGATCGCGGTTCCTTTGGGAGATAACCACCTTTTACCTGTTATCTCCCAAAGGAACCACGATCCAGGTTTCATGTTTGGGGGTTATTCTTACCTATGTTAGACATACACATAAAATAATTTTCACGCTTCAGAATTAAAGGAAGGTCTGGCCATCACAGGTTATTAGTCTATACTAAGAGCCCGGTCTGGCCAGACCTTCCTTTAATTCACAAGCGTGAAAATTCTTTCATGTGTATGTCTAACATAGGTAAGAATAACCCCCAAACATGAAACCTGGATCGCGGTTCCTTTGGGAGATAACAACCTTTTACCTGTTATCTCCCAAAGGAACCACGATCCAGGTTTCATGTTTGGGGGTTATTCTTACCTATGTTAGACATACACATAAAATAATTTTCACGCTTCAGAATTAAAGGAAGGTCTGGCCATCACAGGTTATTAGTCTATACTAAGAGCCCGGTCTGGCCAGACCTTCCTTTAATTCACAAGCGTGAAAATTCTTTCATGTGTATGTCTAACATAGGTAAGAATAACCCCCAAACATGAAACCTGGATCGTGGTTCCTTTGGGAGATAACAGGTAAAAGGTTGTTATCTCCCAAAGGAACCGCGATCCAGGTTTCATGTTTGGGGGTTATTCTTACCTATGTTAGACATACACATGAAAGAATTTTCACGCTTGTGAATTAAAGGAAGGTCTGGCCATCACGGGCTCTTAGGTTATAGTCGAAGATCGGAAAGAGCAGAGATTAATGCGTAATGTTGTGTAGTGTCGACCTAAGTATATTACCACCTCATCATATTCCGCGTGTTCGTCAAACCGGCTTATGGATTTATACCTACATCAGCGTGGATCCATGTACTGTCACAGAATAAAGAAATGTAGGTACTGACCAACTTACTTGGTAAGCGTAGGTAGATGATAATTATAAGTACTAGTAGGTATAATACCCCAAGATCTTTGATGTGTTCTAAATGTGGTATTCAGTGTTGGTATGTAGGTACTCACGTTACACGCGGAGTCGAAGCGCGGCGGGCGGCCCCTGGCGCACACCATGTCGTCCTTCACGAACTGCGGCAGCTTCGAGCATACTGAGTCGTCTTGAACCTCCAGTTCCATTCCGTGCATGATGTGGCGCATATAGCCCTGAAACCAGTTACTAAATGGAAATATAGATTTTAATACCACCTTACCTTCGAGATGTAGGGTGCTAAAGATGCTTTGTAGGTAAAATAGGTGTTAACCGGTCGACTGTTCAAAGAAAATACCATTTATGAACTGTAGCTAAACTTTTGACTACCGGTTAATGTGGTCTGTTCGACCACGCAAATTAAAACAGAACTTGTAGAAGTTTTAAATTGTGAATTTTGGAAAATCATGAAGAAGAATTGGACGTAAACTTAAACGGAAACCTCATCATAAATCTTTAATTAGAAAATTAAGAGAAAAATTCAAATAAACTAAGGTGACACCCGAACCTTACCGGTAAGAACTTACGTTTTTCTTATAATTTACCGATTAATAAAATTGAACTAAAATCAATTTATGTAATTGTAACATCACAATAATTAATAAATCTTCTAAAAGTTGTGTGGTGACACTTGACAGTACTAGATCGCAGTATCGTATTACTTACACCGTGATGATCAGTGCCGTATCCACCGTAGCCGACTTCCAGACCAGCGGGCAAGCTGGGCTCGTCGTCGAGTTTGGCGGCCTTCATAGTCCTGTCGTCCAGGGGCAGCGGGTCCACCAGCTCCGCCAGCATGTAGTCGTAACGAGCTCCCACCTAGAATCGAGAAACACTTCAGAGAGTTACCACGTTAGTTCATTGCTCGACCAATGTAGGTTCCTAATATACGTACAAATTATTTGGATACCGAACATTGACCTGATCAGACAGAAGCCTACCAGAGGTACTTTTTCTACTCTCTTGGTATTGGTAGCAATCTACGGACTCACATATTATTCGTCGTCGTAATTAATAGCGAATCAAATCTAGTCCCGCGGATAGAACCGCCAGCTTATTCAAAAAGATCGTGCAAAATCGTATCACTGGCGAACACCGATTATGGGATTTTGACTTGAGATCCAAGACTATTCTTTATTGGGTGTAAAGGTAATCTCGTGTAGTCAAAGTTCCCAGGGTTACAGAGAAAGAAAGCGGTGCTACTGTCATGACCGCCAGCGCATCGATACGAACTTATCACTTCTTAGCCTTAGCGAGTGCGCATTAATATCAGACTTACCTTATTACGAGTACCTAATAAATAGCTCGAGAGTAGGCTGTGTAGGTTAGGTACCGTATATTCATGTTATCTTTGCTTCATGAATAAACTCTAATATAATATGTCTGTGTTTACCTACCTGCTGAACCGTTGAAGCGTGAAGTCACTGTTCTATATACCACACACAACGTTGAAATGCTTTGTAAAGTTTGCTTGCTTGATATTTTTTTATTGTTACATACTGTATAATATAGTAGGTAGGTTTATATTAAGTAGGTCCTTATATCAGTATTTGAGTTTACCTCTAGTTATACCTACCTAGATATCATAAAAACAAACGAAGAAACGCAAGCGAAGCTGTCAGCGGGCGGCTAGTTTATTTAATAAAATGGAGATCGAGTATTTTTTGTACCTACTCCTGCCATAATACCAGGAAGTACCGACTCAGCCTTGAAACCTTTAACGAATGTAGTCCGTCGTCTCGTAGCACCTACCTGTTGGATGTCGAACTGCCTAGCGTCCACCCAGTAGGGCCCGACGGAGAAGAGCGGATGGATGACGAGGCGCTTCACTTTGCGGTACACCCCACTGCCATCGTTGGTTTTGTTGGTCCCGGCTATCACGCTCGAGCCGCCGTTGAATATAGTGCTGTGGCCAAAATACCAATTATTAGTTGTCATGTTAATCTTTATAAAAAAAATTAACTTTTGGTAGGTATCTACCTATAGATAAGTTTAATAAATAAAGTTTTTAAAGACATTTTTATCACAGCAAACAATTAAACTCTGGTCAAGTCTGCTTCACGGTGTGAATTTTCCGACAGTATTATTGTTATTACTTTTTATGAGTTACTAAGACTATATAAGACGGTTTTTGGCATGCTTATTGTCTAGTTTAATGGGATAATCCAAGATTTTCCTAACAAACACAAAGCATGATAATTTACAAGGCTATGTTGATGACAGGGACTGACCCGAAAATCCACTGGTGAAGTGATGAAAACTCAAATTTATATTATTCTGTTTTTTTTACATACTGTGCCTACGTATTAAAGTAAGTAGGTAGGTACTTATACTTTTGTATGCTACCTATTTATATCAGAAATCCTTCATAATTATTTTCGCTTCAGTGTGTAAATTAAGGTGACTGTTAATATTTATGTGGTCGTGTGTTGTATTGTATCACATGTAGGTATTTCGTTTTACAGATAATTATTGTTGGTCTTGGTGATGCAATCAAGAGTGTTTTTCCACCAAAGGATACATTAAGTACTGCGTCTGTTAAGGTATACTCCAATCAGGCCCTCAACACGTGATTCGTGCAGCTAATGGGTGATTGGTGAACGTAAACGTAGCAACGTAGCATAGCTCTGGTGGAAAAGCACCCTTAGGGTGCTTTCAAGCTCTATATTTCACTGCGTTAATAACTATGATGTTGAAAACTATATATTATACTAGCTTTCCGGCCCAAGGCTTCGCCCGCGTTGTAATATTTTCCCGCTGTAAAAATGCCTACCTCTGTCTTTCTCCTGGTTCTTAGCTACCTCCAATATATGGAGGTAGCTAAGAACCAAGTATACCAATAGTGTAGTGTAACCGACATGACTTTTAGCTTAGTTTATTTTGTGTCTAAAAGCATTACACATTAACACGTATTGTGGTTTGTTTTGCTCATTTCTGTTAAGGTAGATTACCATAATCAGATGCGTCTTAATGTCTTCATGTGATCCTATAAGCTTTTTTTTCTAAAACAAGTACTTATTTAAATCTACTTTAACATTATTTTAAGGTAGATACGGATGATTTAGTAGCGTTCCCACTACGCCGGACCGGCAAATCTGCCGGTCCGGCGTAGTGGGAATCCGGCAGATTTGCCGGTCCGGTAAATCTACCGGAAGGGCTAGTTGGCTGTACAATTTATATGAAGTTATAATGAAACTCGGGCTCGGACCCGGAGTAAGGTGAACGAGTTTGTCCCCCGCTCGCCCCGCTTGTGCTCCCCTCACCTGTCCCGAGTTTCACTCGCGTCATTTTTTTTTCAACTGAGGTACTTAAGTAAGTACTTTACTGTTAGAATTTCTTCCGGTAGATTTGCCGGTCCGGCGTAGTGGGAACGATGCCTTACATCATGTTTTGCTTTTAATTTATAAATCGAACATTACAATTAAAATACCTTCGTGCGTTATGGGTGATTATTCTAACAACCAGGAAAACCCAACCTTGATTAAAATTCTTCTATGACGCGAGAGATCAACTACATTTTATACTAAACAAAAAACATGTCTACAATGTGTGGCAAATTGGATTCTTGTTGAAATTAAATATAGTGTTGACTTCATTGTTTTGTTTTAATTTAGCCTTTATAGTTTGTGTTAGAAGTATAGTTTATTTCATGTTAAGTTTCCTGGTATGTACCTAACAGGACCGGCATACAAAAATTGTAAAGGTCCTATAAATAAATAAGATTATAAAAAAAAACACAATCAGGATTCTTGTTTGACTTTCACCAAACGAAGACGAATAGGTACATCATAATATGTAGGCACGTGTTACGTTCGTTTAGGTGCTGTTTCCTACGTAGCACGAAAAATATATTTCCTAACAAATCTACACCACCTACCTATCTACGTAACAAAATCCTTGATAAGTTTTCGATGCGCGTTGAAGTCTTTTGTAGGTATGCGCCGAAGAAAATTTTCGATTTTTTTTAAGTGTCTAGCTTATTTAGTAGTTTAATTAAACTAAGCAACGACGATAAGTTAGTCCGCCTAGAATTAGTACCTATCTAAGAAGTACCTATTGCTTGATGTATTTTAACGTTGTTTTAGTTGAGCCTCAAGTACCTACATACTATCAATATCATTAAGTACCTGATGATATATAGGTAAGTAAGTAGTAATGTCATACCAGTGGCCAGCCGTCAGGATCCACTTGGGGCTGATGATGGTGCCTCCGCAGGTGCCCCCGAACAGCACGGCCGAGGGATACTGCTCGTTCACGGGCAGTGGCAAATCCTTCACCGGACTGGCTTTCCCAGAGGCTTCCGCTGAATCAACAAATAAATTCTTACTTAGTAGATTTCATTATGGACGGGACATGATTCAAATGATCGATAAGTACAATTAAATAATTAAATATACATTATAGTCAGTTTGACTTTGTTATTGGAGACTTCTGATAACATAGGTATGTATAGTAAAACCATTCTAAAAATGAACTCCCCTCCACAAAACCGTGATGATTTCAACGTGTGAGAGGAAATACAGAAAAACAGAATACACAGAAAAAAAAATACAGAATTCGGTGGAGGGGCGTTCATTTTAGAAATGGTTTTACTATACTTTACTCTTTCATTTTCTTCTGTATTCTGTGGTTGAAAGACCGAATACGGGCTTATTTTTGATGCCTAGCCAACTCATAACACTCATCATTGGTCCCTTATGCATAGTATTATTTAATCTGTGGCATTGTTTAGATAAGAATACTCCTATTGTAGCTAAATATAGGTATCTAACTATTAAGTAACGCGTCTATTGGCATGCAGTTATCTTTATCACAACGACTTGACAATAGGTCTGTTAGAAATAGATAAACGCCAGCTCTATTAAAAATGAATTAGAAATAGATGGAACTAGTTGGTATAAATTATTGTAATTGTCGCAGAACACTAGACTGATAAATCTTTGTTTGTGATATACCTATACGTAATTACAGAAATGTACTTATAACGTTTTCCTCTTGTAATAGGTACCTACCTACGCTATGCTCGATAGCTATGTCTCGAATGATAATGCCATCTTTCCTGCTGATGCTTGTGTAATTCAAGCCTTATGTCTAGTTATCGCCATTACAGGTATAACACATCTATATTATTAAAAAATTAACCCTACGTTTGACATTCACCTTACTATGATTTATTAAACTATAATAATACAAAATACTTCTATATTCTACGTTCAGCGGTTTAGGCTGTGCATTGATCCGTGAGTTAGACATTCAAAAAAAGGATTTTAAAGATCACGGACCAATATTTGGGCATAGCCTGAATAACGTAAAAATTATACGCTTGTTTTTTACTAAGTTATAATAAGACACATGTATGTTTAAAAGTACGTAATAATTAGTTCAGTGATAAAAGGTCAAGATCGCAAGGAGGTTAAATGATAACAAGTTTAACTTATACTTACAAGGTTTGCTAGCGATATAAAAATTAATAAATAAAGTTTTAAAATTTCAAACCTACCGAGGAACCGATTACAAAATCAGCAAATGAGAGGAAGATCCAGACAACAAGGAAAGTCTAAAGTTTAACATAGTAAGACTTACGGTCAGCGTTTAATACTACAATAAGAAACAAACAAAAACACGGTAATAAATAATTATTGAGAAACATGTTATGGAAATACTGCTTTTCGTACGAACTTTAAATTCACTATCATTTATCTTCGAGATAGGTGTAATATTAGCCGTGTTAAATCCTTACTGTGTTTTGTTTTTGTTATCGGCAGCGGTAATCAACGAGATTAAAGTAATAATCAAAGCTACTGATACTACTAAGATACTGGCTTATATTGATTTAAATTTATACTTATTACCTATTAAATGAACCCCTTGTGCATATGGTTTTTTTTGTGATACCTACTGTTAGTAGATGTAACATTAGATTAAATAAGTACTTGACATGCTTATCTAAAATGTAAAACCAATTGACCTATAATATTTTTTATCAATAAATGACTATTATGACTATTAGACGAAGATAAATAATATTTATCTAGATATTATCTATCCTGCCACACTTCAAACGTTTAAGCCCTTACCACTCTCTTAGCATAGGATAGAGGAAACCTATTGTAAATTGAGGTCTGCCGATTATACAAAGAGTCTTGCTTAGACAGAAAATCTGCCCTCTCATTGCCATCTATACCTATATGGGCCTCAACCCAACAAAGGTTTACCTACTTTAGTGTCTATAGATCTCTTATAATGGTGCGAACATGCAGTGAAATTGGGTGCAGTGTGTTTGGATCACAAATAGACTCCAGCTCAGATCTAGAGTCAATTGCTATGTAATAGAAACCTGGGGAAGGCTGAGTTTGTATCCACTGCACCGCTCTCTCATGGCAAAGGTTCAGCTTGAAAGACACTAGGTACAGAAACTCTCCAGCCGAAATCCCGTGTAAACTTCCGATGAGCCAACCCAATATGAGACTGATCCTTAAACCGCAGCTTCAAGCTTGCTGCCATCGGTGAATAGAACTGAAGAATCAACGTGTCAAAGTCAACATCGTCCTGCGAGGAGAGTGCACCAAACTGGAGTCTGAACCTTTCAGCTAGATTTGATGAGGTAAATTCAATTCCTGCTTCTGTATATACATTTTATATATTTTACTGTGTTATATGTGGGTAGATTTATAAAATTATAACCGAAACACAACCTACTGTGTTTCGGTTATTTATAATAGTTGGTACTATACCCTTGTTAACAAGTGCATGAATATTATGTTTTTATGTAAACGTTTGTGTGTGTACAAAAAAATGAATATTCCGGAACATGCCGGATTGCTCACGATGATTGCCTTCACTGTTAAAGCAACGGGGGCCAAAAACATTATTGGAGCGAGTCTTTCTTCAAAATTGGTCAAGCCCTTTCAGATTAATAACACCGAAAGGGATTTTTAAAACTGAGTTACGAGATTTTTATGTAGGTATAAGATGTTTCTTTTGTAAAAAACTATTGTTTACTCACTGAGGTCCTTTGCGGGGATGACGATATCATTGGCCGGCAGCGGCAGCGCGGGCGCAGCGCTGAGCGCCAGCAGCAGGAAGGCTCGCAGGGTGTGCATCGCGGCGGACGGCGGGCGATACTGGCCGTCCGCCGACCCAACACACTACTTATCCACGCTTACGACCAATGACGAATTTTTGTAACTATATCGTGAACTGCAACTTGTTAATACAACTGTACTTAAGTAAAGTAGTACCTTAATGTGGAATAACACGTCAAGTAGGTACCTAGGTTGTGATTTATTTATAAAGGTTTGTCAAACTAATTCATTTATCAATCAAATACATTCTGCATTATTTTTACTTGTTCATACTTGGAAGTATTATTATTTAATTAGAGGTAAGTATTTTTAACTGGTACCCCTGTATCTAACCCATAACAAACAGTTTGTTGACATATAAAAATAAACAAAGAACTGCAACTTGTTAATACAACTGTACTTAAGTAAAGTAGTACCTTAATGTGGAATAACACGTCAAGTAGGTACCTAGGTTGTGATTTATTTATAAAGGTTTGTCAAACTAATTCATTTATCAATCAAATACATTCTGCATTATTTTTACTTGTTCATACTTGGAAGTATTATTATTTAATTAGAGGTAAGTATTTTTAACTGGTACCCCTGTATCTAACCCATAACAAACAGTTTGTTGACATATAAAAATAAACAAAGATTTGAAAAAGTTTCTTTCTTATGAATAAGTATCTTTGTCAAACTCGACCAAATCAGTCGAAAGTTCTGAGATAGGTAGGTATAGGTAACTATTAACAAAAGTCGATTCGAGAACCTCCTTCTTTTTGAAGTCGGTTATTAAATGACTTCATCGAACTATTTAGATAATATGTTCGATGAAGTCATCCAATGGAGTTAGGCAAAAGGTGGGCAAAAGGCTATGCGGGCTAAGTTTGCGTCATTTGTTTCCTTGGCTTCTTGTATGTTTCCGGTTTTGTTTGAGGTTCTAAATATATGTATACAAATATAAATATATATATACGAGGCGTTTAATGCCTATTAAGTGTTTAAACCTATCCTGGACGAAGAACCGATAGGTACCTACGTAGATCACCAAATTTCTATAATAAATATTTTCATGGTTATGTAATAAGCTAATCTAAAGTTATAACAGCCACATATTATAAATTAAATGAAACACAATAGAATCGAAATAAACTTTATTACGAAGTACAACCTCCTCAACCTCTAATTTGTTACTGTGTGGAAAGTTATTCACAATTTGTTATGTTATTCCATTATCACAGGACTGTGAACTTTTCTTATCTATTTTTTTGTGATATCAAGTACCTAATTTTTATATACCACTATATTGCCAACGTGCAAAGAAACTTACTAATATAAAATAGATATTTATAAACTGTCCATCATCGATTCAATCGGACATTGTAACCAAAACAAATATAAATATGTATTTACTTTTATTTCTTAAATCTTTACATTAAAAAAAACTAAGTACTTGTATATAATTATAATTGTGCCTATATTTCTTTGGGCAAGGCACCCCAGAAAATATATTATTTTTTAAAATTTATTGTTACAAAATGTTTTCAGTTTACTTTTCATTTCGAACTTTAAATTAATACCTACAATGTTCTTGAGTAATAATAATATTTCAGTAACAATTTTTCACAAATATACCAAACTAAAACCAAAACAAATGTATGTATTTGATGTTTGTTAGATATTTTCAAAATATGACGTAAAATACTAAAACGAAGGAATAATAGATTCAGTGTGAATAAGATTACGTGCTTGTGTAACTAACTGTTCGTCTCAACTAGTACAAAACTTCAAGTACACTTGGCTTCTTTTAAACACTACATCGATTCAATATCTAGACTAATATTGTACTTCAACAGATCGGAGTTTGGCAAAAGTAGATTCAAAAGCTAATAAAATAAATAATTATTTAGGTCGGTAGGTACTTGAATTGTGATACTACTTATCGAGATATACTTCGATCTAAATGAGCCTACTTTTGACAAACTTCGTAACGATATTCATCTAATTATTGCTTGTGAACTACCTATCTATTCAACTATCTGGCTAGGGCTAAAATTATTTGTACCTAATCAAAATGACTAGCGTAATTCACTAACGATATATTACGTACAATCTCAATGTACTTAAAGGACAGATTTAAGCTAAAGGAATGACTTATTTATTTATTACTAAGCAGTGAAGCAGACAACATGAAGAATATAAAAATATACCACCGATTGGTCGTAAAATGTACATAGGAAAAGTAGTTATAATTTAGTATATTATTATTTGTACTTAGTATATAATAATATACTAAGTTAAGTCTTCTTAAGATTTAATCATTAAGCTTAAAGATATTTTATGGCCAATAATATAACTATGTAGTTTTGTTAGAAAATTACAGTTTTTTTGCAAAATATAACTTATTGAATATTCTCGCATTATGTAGCAGAACACCTACACAAAAGCTTCAATTTTCAACCGTTTTTTTTTCCCAAAAATAATGATCGAGTAGCTTTCCTGCCCAATGTCAATTTCATTACTTGCATGTTAGAACTAACAATTTTAGGAAATATGAGTGTCATGTAGACACATTGAAATCAATTTTCTATATAGCCTTAAACACTTTTACATAATAAAGGTTTCCTTAAAATTAATTTACTTAATTGCTCGTAACAAAAGTATGTAACTATGTGCAGAGTCATCTAGCAAACTAATAGAAATTTATTTGTCTTTACTTAGTCTAAAATTGCTTCTTATAATTTAGTAATTGGGTCATTATATTGATAACACTACCAATAAACGTACCGTATTTAATCTTACAACCTTAAGATTATAAAAGATTGGTTGCATTCCTATATAAATTATTCTATCGAAGATCAAGTTATTAATACTAATGGAGAGAAAATTAGTATGATACTCATACTTTTAAATTAAAGCGAAATAAACGTGTTTTACCAACGTACCACTCTCGTTATACAATAGATATTTAAATGAAATCTATACAAATTGTCTTGTAGGCCGTGATAATATTGTCTATGACAAAGTTATCTTTGCTTGAAACAATATGCATAACAATATTTAAAATATAAGGACAAACCTAGCATGTCAAGTTAGGAATGGATACATAAATATGTTAATATCTACATAATTTGGTGTGAAACTGAATTGAGAATTTTCCTAGATTCGGTATAAATGAATTTCCTAGTGATGATTTTCCCTATTTAGTGTCTTATCTTTGTTTAATCCATATTTCTACGGAATGCAGAGTTTAAAGTGACTAGTGCCGGACCATTGTTTTATTCAAGTGTCCTCAACCGGGTCGCGAACTATCTATCTGGAGCAATGCAGTATCGACGTGCTTTATATTTAACAAGGGTTTATTTACCTATTTCCTTATAAACTTTACATTCTTGTAAAATAACTAGGTACCTATGCAAGTGTAAGTCAACATTACTCAATGAGTTTTGATTAAATGGTTGAAGTGTTTTAGCACTGTATTATAATATATTTTGGTACAAGAATAAATTTCTGTCATAGAGCTGTTCGTAAAGCATAAAACTTTACAGACATTATTTCTTAATTGAATAGGTATATGTTTTATTCAATGAACGATCAATTTTAATCATCATGTCTGGCATAGAATTATTTATTAAGAAACTATAATTCAGTGACCCCTTATTCTACCCAAGTAGGTACCTATCTTACCTTTCTTACAGGAATACAGTTTTCGCTTTATTCAACCAACATCTCAGTTTGCTTATATTTACCAGAGTACGCGCTTAGTCAACAAAGTGGTAAATAATTAGAAATAAAGCACAGAGAACATGCATGATGAGCCGCCTTTAAATAAATGTTTTTTATAAGTACCTTATACCATTAAAATAGCCTATAGGTACAGTCAGCCAAAAATGTGGTCTACCACTACCTACGGTTGAGATTCGTTTGTACGTCAGTTAAATTATGTTAGAAAAGTCAACCTTAGCAATCATTACATCTCACAGAAACTTTTGACAAAACTGGTAGACTGGTTGTCACTTTCTTGGCTCACTGTACCAAGATGGAAACAAAACGCAGTGTTGGCAATGTTGTCCGTTGATTAAAGAAATCGGGTGAGGAGTGAGTTGGTGACGTCACGGGGCGCTAGTGACGTCATAGGTGGGGCGCGAGGCAGTCCACGCGCGACATCCACGCCAGGTCGCGCGTTGTCACCTGTAACAACGACACAAAATTAGGGCTATTTGAAGTTTGCTGTCAGTTGGCACCTGTTTGCTTTTATTTGGTAAGGTTATTTGGGGTGGTTGAGTTTGATAACGATGAAGGAAAAAGAAGAATATGAAATGTTTTGTGTCTGTGGCGTAGTAATTGAAAACCTTGAAATTGTATATTGTCACAAGAATTACAACTATAATATTACTTATATACTCGTAGTATATATTTAGAAAATAAACGTTAATTCTATTAAGTAATGGTTTTTGATTGTGCATATTTTGTGCATATTTCGGCCTTTTTTAGTGCATATTTGCATGCATATTTTGGCATTTTGATGGTGGATAAAGCTCTATGTCTAGAAATATGCTGTACCTGGTGCATGGAGTAGACGGCCAGCACGACCAGCACGTGCATGATGTTGTGCGAGTTGAGGCAGCGGTCCACGGTGCCCGGGAACCACTTCTCCGGGATATGCATGGCTCCGATCACGCCGCCCCCCAGTGACACTGCGTCCTGGAAACGTTATTTGATTATAAGCTTTTGTATCACGTTTTTAGAGTTCATCACACCACGTCATTGTCAATTGGTAAAGGTTACTACTTAAATGTTTATATATTATATTAACTAGCTGACTCGCACGCGGCTTTGCTGCAATATTCCCATGTTTCACCTTTAAAACCTTCCCTGGGCTACTACGACTATTTTAAAACCAAAAGAACCAAATCGGCCCAGCCGTTCTTATGTTATAAAATTACAACGAAAAGTGTCATTGATTTTTATATAAGAGATAATAATATAAATAAATAAATAAAAATTATTTTAGCTTATAGGTAAAGCTTTCATATCATATTTTCTGAGTTTGCTACTTAGTAAATAGTAAGAATATTCCCGATTACCCCATTAATTGACCGTAAGGAGTACTTACTTCGTAGGGGAATCAGCAGAACGGACAAACGAGATCAACATGTATTTTTGGCGCAAATCTTTATGAACTTTGTGAAATTCACATCAACGGCAGCGCACTGTGTTCAACGATTATACAGAGATCAGGGGACTGTATTTGTAATTTGACTGTACAACGCTAGTTTTAGCTTCTGTCTGATTTCTGATTTTATAGCTGGGTACTATTTCACCTAAGTTACATAGATGGTTTGCAAAAGAAAATATCCACGAAACCTTACAATCACAGGCCGGTAATTAAATTAACTTATTTGTGCTAAATACTCAGCTTAGATAAAAATACTGGCAGATAAATGCACAAATTTTCCTAACCTTATAATGTATATTATACCTACGAAAATAAGGAAAGCGTTATTAAAATAATGTATACTAATGGACCGTGGGGCAGGCGCCACTTTACTCATCATTTCTTCTCCAGTGAATCCATAGACTTACAAGATTATAATGGATGCTCTTCTGGACTGATTTTTGTTTTGAGAGGATATGAGATTAAAGAAAATAATGTAAAATTCTTTTGTTCTTAAATTTGCAAGTAACTCTGTCCGTCTGGCTATCTGTTACCATAGACGTAAATACTTCTGTTACATCAAAAATACTATGTATTTGCAACGTCATGCTATGAACTGATTTGTGTAACTACCTATATGTATATTGTACCAAGACCACAATAGTCAATATTACAAGAATCATTTATTAAGTAGATACAAACATACTTGGATAAACAAAAAAAAATTGCTCCATTTAGTATTCTGTTTACTACATTACTGAAGGTTAAAGATTATCCGTGACAAAGTGTAGGTCACTGTTATAATGAATATTTATCATATTCGTACACTATCTACGTAAGAATTATACAAGTTTGCAGGTCTTGGTATGAAAGTGAGTTGGAAATGCTACAAAATTACTTATTCCTTTTTTAACTTTGGTATAAATATTTATAAACTTCTGTCGCACACAATCTCTATTTCAATTTTGTACTAACAAGTTACTTCAAATATTAGGTTTTCAATATGACCTTAAGAACTGGAGATCTTATAAACTAACTAGTAGGTATTCGTCCAGCCCGGCAAAATGACAGTCGATAAACAATTTAATAAGCGCAAATATTAAATAATTTTTTTAGCTCGCAAAAAGCCGTTCCTAGTTGGATTTATTAATTAGTTGCAAGGCAACTGCGAGATTAAAGCAGCTCATTCTAAGTTCAAATTACGAGCATATGAAACAGCGAAAGCGCTATCCCTATATCGATTGAAGGGCTGCGAGGGACACGAGGGTTCCGCACGTCGCCGGCTCTTGTGCCGCTGGGGACGATCCTTTTATTCCACACTTCGCGAAAGAATTATTTATAAATTACCGTCCTACGCCATATTGTTTATTTTTAAATATTAAAACTTTTTTGCCATTGAGTAAGGTTTCATTTTTAGGGACCTTCCTAAAAATGAAATATTAAGGGAAAAGGAGAAAAGGTTTTCGCCAGTGTCAAGTATTAGGTACCGGAATGTGAAGGAAAAAACCGATGATACATTGGATTAACCAAAAATAATAACTTATTAGTTTTCAATAGTAAAATATAAGAAGCTTTGATAAATTGTTTATGTCAAACTTCCTGGAAATCACGCTTGGAAGATTTACTTCAAATGTATATATTTAGAGTT
The DNA here is from genome assembly GCA_963691955.1 of Chloroclystis v-ata. Classification (NCBI taxonomy): domain Eukaryota; kingdom Metazoa; phylum Arthropoda; class Insecta; order Lepidoptera; family Geometridae; genus Chloroclystis; species Chloroclystis v-ata. The sequence goes on along the minus strand of OY829898.1, from coordinate 7,943,754 downwards.
CACGAATCAGTTCATAGGTTATCATAATCAACGCCAAATGATTAGGCCTCTCGTGAATTTATCATTGAGAATTTAAATATTATTCCTTCATATACTGGTACAAAGTAGTTGTAACTGGTACAAGGTTTTTATGAGAAAATGCTAAAACAGCATGAACTACATTAAGGGTTTCTTATATTCTAAGAATAGTTTAGTTACGTAATCAACGCTGACATGTCGCTGATATATTATCCAAAATTAGATTTACTGAAACCGCCTACAAGCAGATTATGTCCTCGGGTCCGGATTCGAATATGAATCATTTTCTAAAATCAAATCGAAACAATATATTTTATTCGCCTTTCATTTATAGAATACCTGCCTTCCGTCTATTTTCATAGGTCCCCCTAAGACCTATGAAAATAGATATAGTCACCACGCTTCCCAAGCAGGGAATGTAGAACGTCTGTACCTAAAAAACCTTAGTTTTTTTCCTCTAAATGTAGCTTTACGTTACGAAATCATAGCAGTAACGAAGGGAGAAGTTGTGTGAGTGAGAATCTGTTGCGTGACGATTGCCGCGGATTAAGGCAAGGCTCCGAGGCGTGGCTGGCGCTTCGCCAATGACTCGCTGTGTTGTACCGTGCCGGGTTTTAAGGGTCGTTTCGCTGTTGGTATCTACTTCATAGGACCTTCATAAATTATTGAATACAGCTTTGTTATTAGTTCGGAACTTTAATGGCTTATCGACGCATAGTAGATTCCTATTGCAGATTAATATTAATAATGCTGTATAGGTACCTAACCTACCCAATAGTTACTTTCCTAATTTGCTTTTTCCACCCTTTGGTTTTACCTTACAGTATTTTTATCGTTTTACTACAGGAAAATTGATGTTTTCAGTGATAGATTATGCCATTAATAAAATATGGCCTGCCTTACACACGATACAGCAATTAGTGATTGTTCAGAAGATTACACACGATATTTTTCTAACAAAATTGGCTCTCACGATATATTGGTTAACTGTATCAAACTGTACCATTGTAGTTAGAATAAAAATAGTAATAGCCTAACGAAAACATTTAAAACATCAGCTGAAAAATATTTAATTATTATACTTTGTAGAATAGTGAATTTGCAATAGAATTACTATTCAACAAACAAATTTTATCTGTGGTGCCTTATCATGTTTTTATAAGACATCCCAATGACGTGCTCCCTACTAATTGGGAAAACCAGTGTCGGTTTATGAACGTGTTTACTGATAGTGATTTATGATAAATTATATAATTAATCTACGGTATAACCATTGATTATTAGCTTTCCGCCTTCTCTTTAAAAGTTTCTGAGATTATTGCGTTCAAACAAACAGTCAAAGTAAAGCTTTATAATATTATTGTGGTAATAGTGCGGTACATTTTTTTTCTTATTCATTTATTTAAAGGGTTTGTTCATGAACTGAACATGCCACCCTGTAGGAAGGTACAAAATATTATGTTCTTAAAATAAACTCTTTCCTAAATTTTATTTAAATCTGCTCTGAAGTTTGGAGTCCATTCGGGTCAAACCAACATAAAAACCTTTTATTTATTTAATACCAGTAAAGACTTATGTAAACAACTTATCAAACTCGCTCGCAAAGTTTTTCTGGTTAATTCCCGCAGATTAGTAAAATTCTTAATCAGGTTATTTGAAGTAACACAAACTTACGTGCCGTGCCTTCTACGCTTAATTTTTCGTGTTTGCCAAAAGGTTAAAAGCAAAGTGATAGAAAATTGCAGTGACTGTAAATTATGTAAGCAGATTTTGAGAGCTAAAAAATTGGCACGGAAAGTTGTTGAACAAGGTCTTAGGTAAATACCGTGCAAAACGCTACGAAGTTTCGTAGCACTTTCACTCTCTGCGAGTCCATACACTGAGCCTATTCAAGTATTGCGTAGACTGGTATTTGACGTATAAAGTATATGAAAATTGGCATGAACTTTCTTTCTTTTTTACTCTATATAGTTATTAATAGCTGATCCGTCCGCGGCTTCACCCGCTTTATAGAGTTTTCTCACATTTAAAACCTTCTCTGGAGTACCCCGAACGTCCAAAATCAGCGAAATTTGCTAGGCCACTCTGTAGTTTTAGTAAGACTAACGAACAGATCTAAAGGGAGTCAACTCAAAGAAGCAAATTTTTCAGAAGAGGCGAAAAATTTATTACATACTGGAGGAGTTTTAATTTTAAGTACTTATATTATTTATTATATACATACATGTGGAGTTAAAAGAGAAATGTTATAGCATGTTATAGCCGCTTCCCACACTGGTTGCAACTGGAAATATCACCGTTTTGGTGGGGGGAGAGGAGACCACTTGATCATCAAAAAAGCTTTCTGGCGGCATTTAGCGCCGAGTAGTGGAAATATTCTAAAATCTCTTTTGATGGTCGATAGGTAATGATATTAAGAATTCCTCGATGAGCATAATTAAAATAACAAGTTTTTGAGTTAACTCCCTTTAGATCTGGGAGTGCGATATATAAGATATATTATTATAGGGGCTAGGTAGGTATGTGATGTGACTTGCCTGCAGGAACACGTGTAAGATGGCGTGCTGGTCGCCGCCGCCGTAGCGCGCCGCGCGAGCGCCGGCCAGCAGCAGCCGCATGCAGAACGGCGCCGCGAAGCACAGACGCCGCTCCCACGGGGACCACGCTCGCATAGCCTGCACAATATTATCTATTTTAGAAAATTGTGGACCTAAGTACAAAACAATTCTAGTAGGCGGGATACGCGACTTCTAGGTGTAACCATAGACTAAATAAAACATTAATTTAGTCTATGTTGTAATTGTAATTATTTGTAACCCACTTTGACTTACTTACATTATTTGTTATAATATATTTTTAGGAAACGAACTCTTTTGCAGTAGGAACATTAAAAATGTTTTTTAAGTGCACATAAATGTTTCAAGAAAAATCTAGAAGTGCGCGGCGACATTAGGAATGAAAGTCAAGTGCGGCTCCCTAAGCTACGGTAGAAACCTTGCCATATACGATGTTTCTTTGATTCTTAACTACTTCTAAAAGCTAGGTTGTTGTGTTGTTGCTTAAACATGCCTAGTAAATGGTTGAAATAATGCTTAGGTATGTGTGTTGAGGGTAAAACGGATAGATTACCTTATAAAGGCCAAGTATACTGCCGAGGCAGTAGACGGCGAGCGCCGCGTAGCGCAGCAGCGCGGGCGCGCAGTACACGGTGGCCGTCACCATCGGGATGGCTCCTGCAACCAACACACATGAACCACTATAGCCACAGTGACAACCACATTAACCTCTACATGTTATCACTGTTGTTGGAGAAGGAGAGCATTTGAATCGGAGGTACATTTTCCAAGTAGAGGCACAGAACATATAATTACTACGCAAATAAGTAATCGAAGACCTAAAATAGTACGATAATTGATTATAATTTTTTGGATGAATGGTGATGAAGAGCGTTAAGTATGAGAGTAGATGGGTACGTGGTATAGACTTAAAAGTAAATAACTAAACATGAAGTAACTATTGTCTTAATGTGTAAATTCCACTCCATGTGTTTTTCAACTTATGCAAAAACATACGCTAAATTCTGCTGCCAAACAGTTACAAACTTTTCCATAATTCATGCTTTTATTTTCACAGAACTTCACCACCCTCTGATTCCATTTGTGAGATTGTTGCGAAATACTTCGTAGTTTCAATATTTGATGTAGGAGCGAAGGCAACGCCAGCGTACTTTGATTAATACGTTCCTAACGACTGCCCCTTTCTGCCACAAAGAAAACTCTACTGAGTTATTAGGTAACTAGCAGCCCCCGCGAACTTCGTCTCGCCATATACTTTTATTTGCAACTATATCCATACTAAATTTCATCCAAATCGAATTATCCTGCGTAAGCATATATTTTCCCGCGGAAGCATTTAATTTTGTACTCGGTAAAAAGTCTCTCGCCATATACTTTTATTTGCAACTATCTACATACTAAATTTCATCGAAAAACGAATTTTCCCACGTAGCATAATTACTCGTATATTTTCCCGTGGATGCATGTATTTTCCGCGGTGAAAAGTCTCTCGCCATATACTTTTACTTGCAACTATCTTCTGCATAATAAATTTTATCTTTTCTTTATAATAGATTTTTTCCGCGTAAGCATATATTTTTCCGCCGAAGTATGTATTTTTCCGCGGTAAAAAGTAGCCTATGTTAGGATTAGGATATTACATATTACATTACAATTGAGTCTACATCGCATGCTGGCTAGCTGAGCGCGGTGAGCGACAACCTCGCGACTTTTTTCTAATACTTGCATTTTTAAACTTGTGATATCTTCCGAATGAAATGTCCGAATTGAATAATTCAAAAAGTTATAAAAAGGTATTAAAACCGTCTTGAATATAAAGTAATTTATTTTGATAAGGATTAATACCAAGGTACAAATAAAGACCCTTTCAAGAGGCGGCATATATAAATTAATATTTTAGAATAAAAAACTGCTTACTGTGACATAACTATAATATTTAGACATATGCTGTCGCGACATTTTTTGTAGATAATGATGAGTTCTGCAAAGTCCTAGTACATGATTTTGTTCTATCATCAATAGTTTTCGCAGCGCACGCGACGTAAGGAATTTTTCAGGTCATTTTTTTACACCTTATGTTACATTATTGGAGTTTTAGTAAGGATCCCAAATTTTTTAAAAAATATAATATAGCCTATGTTACTCGGGGATAATGTAGCTTTCCAAAGGCGAAAGAATTTTTGAAATCGGTCCAGTAGTTTCGGAGCCTATTCGTTACAAACAAACAAACAAACAAACAAACAAACAAACAAACAAATCTTTCCTCTTTATAATATTAGTATAGATAACGTAAGAGAATTTTATGTCACATCTGAGTTATTACATAATAACGTAAGAGAAGAGATTTTATATGTCACATAAAAATGTGGACCTTTGATCTATATTTGTAGCGACTTTTGATTTTGGAAGATTAGGAACACACAATATACTTATTTTAGACAAATAAATGCCGGAAAAATCTCTTACATCCATTCCCGTAACTTTAAGAGCCCTCGCTAACTACAGACTTTCTATCGGCCGATAGTTTGGTCGGGCTTATAATCAGTATGAAGATGTATGCAAGTCCGCATACTACACGATTTGGTATCGGTCGAAAAACGTACTAACTGCCCAACCCGACCAAACTATCGGCCGATAGAAAGCCTGTAGTTAGCGGGGGGTCTTAATAATTTTAACGTACTGCATTCTTTCGTTGCTTCTTTAGATGTTCTATCTGAGATGCTTTGCGTTCTAAATCAGAAAATTATGCTCATATGTAATTTAGCTTAATGTTCGTTTGGGTGACGCCGCACTTCTGGTCTATTTTTTTATAAATTTTTATCTTTCCCAAATTTACGGTGATGCCTAGAAACGATTTTGTAATAATCCAAAAATAGTTTTACGGTTGCAGAATTATCACGCAAAAGTCCTGCTTAGTTCAACATGATCAATGTAGTATAAGTCATCTAAAGATGTTATAAATAAGGCTTTATTTACCAACTAAATATCTCGGTTTATACCTAGTTTTTTTGCCATGGATGTTTTCTAATTTACTAGCTAATCAAAATGCTATCTAAGTTATCGGAAACACCGCAGAACCTAAATGTATTACGTGGCCTATTTCCGAGAGCGGATTTAGTTTCAAGGTATAAAATATTCAAAGCTTCGCCTCTTCTATCCGTTGGATTTTCCTACCTTTATTTACCTTCTCGCTTGCGTATTTTGCAAAGAGGTATCTATTATTTATATTGTTGACTAGCTCGTATGATTTCGCTTCCAGATGTTTTGCAACAGGCTGCTATAATGAAAGATACCATTAAAGTTTCAGGTTTAGCTCTCTCTCTTCAACTGTCTGGACTATTGATATTCTGTGAGTTAGTCCATTAAAGTTGTTTTTGAAGTACCTACAGTAAACAAAATCTCTCCTTTTAGTTACGGTATTTATCACAAAAGATCAAGTTGAACGAATTCCTGTGTAGGTACACAGGAATTGACAAATTCGTTATTCGAAATTATAAGGAAAACTCATTAATTTATATTATTTAATTTTGTTGATATTTTTATAGTTATTTTAAATATGTTATATATTATTTTGTTTGAAAAGTTCTAGTAAAGGAATAAAGAATAAGGAAAGCCTTGAGCAAAAACTAGTTTCCAATAAATTGAATAGAAAGGAACCAAAAGATCCCACACTCGTGTCACACGGAATGTCTCTTAAGATGGATGTGAGTTTTCAATCGATGATCCTTCCAAAGACGTTTACTCGAAGGACAGCCTCGTCCATCAAAAGAGGGAATTCTTTTCCGCATTTACATTTTTATTGTTTTTATTATATCCGTTATATTTTGAAAGTAGGTCGAGTTTGAAGGCGCTACTTTTAGGTACCTACACAACAACTGGGAATCAGAGAAAACTAAATACAGATAAATCTTTACATGCACTACAAATTTTAGTTCTTAGCGACTTAGCGTTAAAAGCGCTCGCCCGGCAAATCAAAAACTCTTCAGCTGTTATATAAAAAAAAAAAAAAAAATTATTCAAATTCTTAGTGCTATAGATTATGGTATAATACATGATAATTTAATATATTTATTTATCAAAATTTAATCTCCTACTAACGACTATAAAACAACGTGTTCATCACATACGGGTGTAGGTAGCGCCATATTATTTAATCTAGGGTTTAGTCTCGGCAAAAACAGGCTAATAGAGCATCCACTGACAATGTTGCCTGTTACACGTACCTGTAACGTGTCGGGGCTAAACAGCGCTATTCACTCCGAACGTGTTGCCTCGCGGGGCCGCATGTTCCAAGCTAATAGCCATTACCTAGTAGCTCCGGGGCTAATATAATACAAAAGCTCCTGATCTATAAACTCGACGTACTTTACGTTAACTAAGATGCAGTAACAAGTGAAATATACGATTACTACATTTTTCTAGCATTCTATTTAAAGCGGAATAATAAACTGAGTTATTAATAAAAACGTATAAACAAATCAAATAAATATTAAGGCATTGATCTACAATGCTTAAATATTTTTTGTTGGAAATTACTAGTTTAAGTACAGTTATAACAACAGTTATAGCTCAATGCAATGAATAAAAAACAAACGAAAACGTACTCTACGTTTTATTGCTTAGGGTAGAGCGGGGCTAGTTGAGCATAGGGGCAAGTTGGGCAATCGCAATATCTCGAAAACTATTCACCGCACGCGTGGGCATCCTATGGCGGAAAGAAGGGGTCGTGGGAGGGGTATTCATTGCGTAACCACTGGTGGTGGCTCGACGAGCGAGTGAAGTGTACACGCACATTGTTTATTTTGATACCAAAAAGTAAAAAATTCGTTCACCACAAGTTTTCGTCTGTATTAGTCAAATGTTATCCGTTTTCAACCGGGTAAGTGTTAATCTTTTATAAATTTACTGTACTTTTGATATACATAAGGATTCTGGGTACAATTCTTACCGTTTTTTCAGAATCTCGCTTTTGATTTGAAATTTAGGGGTTGGGGTTAGTTGAGCTAAGTTGCTCAACTGCTGGATGTGCATATACAAAACGTATGCCAGGTGCTGGTCTTACTTTCTTTTGTATGAATTGCAACAGTGATAACGATGATTAATAAGTAATAAGTTCTAGATTTAGCAATATCTAATTAATATAACAGAAAAACTGAATGTAATACAAAAATTAATCTTAAGATTCGTTGATGTTATGTTGATTCCATTTTTAATTAATTATTCAATTAAAATTAGCTTAAGTTTTGTCGCTAAAAGACTTTTAGTAAAGGGTTGATTGTTAAACCGAAGTTGTATTTCATTTCTATTTAACAGTTAACCCATGGTTTGGCTAGACTTTCTAACTGCTCAACTTACCTCATACCCTTGCTCAACTTACCCCACCTATGGGGTACGTTGAGCATGCATGACATTCTGCATTTAAACCGCTATAGCTCTTAAATCCAACTTATATAAAGTAAATTACCATGACACTTTTGCAAAAGGATATATTACTTATCCATCAGAATGCGTAAAAACACGTTGAGACTTATAGTTGAAGAGTTAGATCGTCTCAAGTGAAAAATTGCTCTACTAGCCCCGCCCTACCCTACTGAATATTTTGTAGTATTCTTTGGTCAGCATATCACGAAAGTGTTTCGTTCTAATGACTACGTTTCTTTCAATGTTAACGCGAGGGGAAACGCCTCGGCGTAATTGACTGAACAAAACACGGTTTGTGTTTTGTTCAGTCAATTACGCCGATTGGTATTAGTTATTTATTGAATAGCCTTCATCATGAATAACGAATACATGATAAACAAGTACGGCCTATGGCGACGACGCGATCACAAATTACTAACAAGAACATTTGCGTTTATTATTCCAAAAATACTTAATCAAGAATTGCTGTTATCCTAGAATTTGTTCCAATATACTTATTTTTGTTATTCAGGGACGGTAGTGTAAATAGGTCTGACCTTTAAGAACTCACGAATATAAGTTGATTCTGCTAACTCACAGTAATCGAGTTAACAATGTTAACCTTTTGTAGTCGAAAGACAGTGCAGGCGCGCCCTTACCAAACGACAGCTTGATCGTTTCCTTCACCAATATTTAACCATAGCACTCTTTGATTGAAGGTTAGCCTTGAACATGCCTTTTAGATTCCGCGAAGAAAGGAAGCACGAAATTGGGCCAACCAGAGGTATAAAGCCGAGTTAACGATCAGGGATGTCACGAATGACGAACGAGAACTCAACCGGATTGGCCCATTTTTCTTGAGCGAATGTGAGCCCGAGATCCGCGCGACATTGTGACACAAAATAGCCGATTTCTATTCAAACGGAGTTTTCCCATCGCCAAGAACTCGCGTTAAAAGTTTCACTAAAGTTCGTCCGCAGGTTTACAGATGTAAAAGATGAGGGCGCCAAGTGGCGGAAGGAAAAGAAAGCTTAGAAGCGTCGAAAGCACTTGAGACATTTTAACCGGGTCTCGGCTTGACTTGTGATCTTCATTATACTGATTGCCTTTTTAACACGCTCACTGCGGCACCATTTTTCGTATTCTTTCAGCCAGTGCGTATGGGGTCTTTTCGAGCCAAGATTGAACTTTTTTGCAGTGCGTTTGGGGCCTTTACGGCCTCAAAAAATATCGTCTCTAAAAATACCTCGTATTTAGCTCAGAAACGACAATATTGGCTTGAAACTTTACCATTATAAACTTAAATATATGTTTAACTTGAAACTAGCTTCGCCCGGAGTTATGACATTTCAGTACTTAAGAAATAAAAAATATATATATGCCATCAATTATGCCTCATATCGCACTGAAAAAAAGTTCAATTTGTGTCTCAACTAGGGATGGGATTAAAACAAAATTGCAGTCACGATAAATTTATATGGCTTGTTTTTAATTATGGTCTTTTTCATAAGCGTTGTTAAAAGAGACTTATATTATGCGATAAAGATTCGTCAAGTGGATCGAACGAGGTGAAACAATTAAAATATAGATTTTTTTTCAGAGCATATTTTCAACCAGAACTGCCTCTGTCTGAGAACAGCATAAAAATTTTGGAAAATGTTCAAATTTGCCCTCCATATATTGCAATGTCAAAAAATAAGATTGACAGTAACAATAGATGGGGTTCACTTATATTTTGTAAAAATGCGGGCGCACTGGCTAGCAGCGTCCGTCCGTATCGAAACTTCATCACGTCACTACGCGGCGCCCGCGCCGCCCGACCCTCACTCAGTGCGGCTATGGGTCCTACAATTTTTGGGGCCGTTCTGAACCCACTTCGCACTGAACGTGAATCATTTCTATCTAGTGCGTATGGGATCGAAGCAATCCCATATGATATTTCCTACGCCATTAAGCTAGGCTTCAAAAGACAAGAATTTTGATATATTTGTCTCTGTTGTACTCATAGAAATGTCAATATTGTCACCCCCCGCACAGGGTGAAAGAACGCGATTTTGACTGCCGCACCAGCGGAAAGTTACGCATGGGCTAATTTGATCCCATAACGCAGTGAGCGTGTTAATAGTCCTATTTTATATCGAAAGCTTTTTTTAGGAAAACTCGTTTATTCTATTTTCAATTTGTTTTAAGTGATTCTTGATGAGTTTAATCATAGTAGTTGAGTTGAGAATATAATATGCTTAAAACTGTGCAAACCCACATGGGGTTTCCTTAATTGTAATGTATATTTGGTCTACTTTTTTTATAAAATGTGGAAGATAACATTATAATCCTTGTATAACACCAAGCATGACCTGTAATGGCTGTATTATGATAATTCATGCTCATAACACGGGCGAGCTGTTGGCACACGATAAGCGAGCCGCCCAGCGCCTGCTGAAAGATGCACGACACACAATCAATGTAATGTAGGTAATTCCTTAGCAAATGTGCAAACTGCCTTACCGGAAAATAAGCCCTGATTGAATATTCAAGAGGTTCCTCGAATGTTGCTTGCTACACTTGTTTTGAAATAAATCATAGAAAATGAAATTGTTCCTTTGTCGTATTGCCTATCCTTGCCGTTGTTTGCAGTAACCTAAGAGCCCGTGATGGCCAGACCTTCCTTTAATTCACAAGCGTAAAAATTCTTTCATGTGTATGTCTAACATAGGTAAGAATAACCCCCAAACATGAAACCTGGATCGCGGTTCCTTTGGGAGATAACAACCTTTTACCTGTTATTATTTTTTTTTTTAAAGCTTTTTTTAGGAAAACTCGTTTATTCTATTTTCAATTTGTTTTAAGTGATTCTTGATGAGTTTAATCATAGTAGTTGAGTTGAGAATATAATATGCTTAAAACTGTGCAAACCCACATGGGGTTTCCTTAATTGTAATGTATATTTGGTCTACTTTTTTTATAAAATGTGGAAGATAACATTATAATCCTTGTATAACACCAAGCATGACCTGTAATGGCTGTATTATGATAATTCATGCTCATAACACGGGCGAGCTGTTGGCACACGATAAGCGAGCCGCCCAGCGCCTGCTGAAAGATGCACGACACACAATCAATGTAATGTAGGTAATTCCTTAGCAAATGTGCAAACTGCCTTACCGGAAAATAAGCCCTGATTGAATATTCAAGAGGTTCCTCGAATGTTGCTTGCTACACTTGTTTTGAAATAAATCATAGAAAATGAAATTGTTCCTTTGTCGTATTGCCTATCCTTGCCGTTGTTTGCAGTAACCTAAGAGCCCGTGATGGCCAGACCTTCCTTTAATTCACAAGCGTAAAAATTCTTTCATGTGTATGTCTAACATAGGTAAGAATAACCCCCAAACATGAAACCTGGATCGCGGTTCCTTTGGGAGATAACAACCTTTTACCTGTTATCTCCCAAAGGAACCACGATCCAGGTTTCATGTTTGGGGGTTATTCTTACCTATGTTAGACATACACATGAAAGAATTTTCACGCTTGTGAATTAAAGGAAGGTCTGGCCATCACAGGTTATTAGTCTATAAGAGCCCGGTCTGGCCAGACCTTCCTTTAATTCACAAGCGTGAAAATTCTTTCATGTGTATGTCTAACATAGGTAAGAATAACCCCCAAACATGAAACCTGGATCGTGGTTCCTTTGGGAGATAACAGGTAAAAGGTTGTTATCTCCCAAAGGAACCGCGATCCAGGTTTCATGTTTGGGGGTTATTCTTACCTATGTTAGACATACACATGAAAGAATTTTCACGCTTGTGAATTAAAGGAAGGTCTGGCCATCACGGGCTCTTGGTCCACAGGTTTTGTTTACAATATTTATTTTGAATGTTTTGAAAGTCCAGAATTTTGCGGTAGACATTGTATAGGTATAAATAAGTGTAGATAAAACGGCACCCTACACTTGTCTCGTGGTCCAGAGATGAAGCCGCTATCGAGCGAGACCCCGCGCCAAGTAGGCCATTGCAAGTCTATTGTTCATTCAATAACCCAGTACAACGTGTTTTACATAATATATAAATGTCTATAGAGTAACGGTAAATCATGCAAAATTATGTTACTAACAAATCTTCCAAAAATTAAATTAATTTAGTTATTGTATGTGAATTGAAGAAAAATCCTTTTTGTAACTCATTTCAAAAATAAACCGTCTCTATTATAGTTATACGAATTGGTAGGATTCAAACATTTTAGATATTAGAGTGAGAGAAATAAACCTACTTTTTTTAAATGATCTGCATATACGTAATCATATTTTTTGCCAGACATCGCACATACCAAATCACTGATCCTTTCCATAATACAGAGAATCTATGTATGTTATAAAATTCTAATTTTATGTGAGTTTTTGAAATCTGGTACAAAATAGACAGAAATACAACGAGGTACGTAATTGTATTCATCGGCGTATCGTATAGAAAATTGCGTTTTCATTTTATCACATTTCGTTATGAGAAATATAATTTATTCATATAGACCGTAAAAAGGCACTTCACCGCATTGCGAGGGAGAATAAAACCAAAATAAATAAATTCGTGTGTGAAGTAAAAGAGTCCAGGTTATATGAGAACAAAATATAATTCAAAGCGTTACGTGACGTAATTGTAAAAATGTTTAACGTAGTTACGAGTTAGGTTTATTGGCAAGAAAGTATATATCTTCGTCACATCATCAAATTTAACATTTGAAAATAAATTAGGTACAAATTTTAATAATTTTATTTTATAGTTCAGTAAATTCTAACTTAAAAGTTCACTTATTTCTAACTTTTTTAGTTACAAAGCATTTCACAGCTTAGTATCGTATGTAACAGTAGTTATCGTAGTTAGAGTATCCGCATTAGGTACATGTACACACAAACATACTATACAATTATAAATACACGATAAATACACTATATCAATCTATCAAAACCACTTTCTATTTAAATCTCTAAAGATTAAAACATAGACAATTCCAAACAGAACGTTAAACTTTGTTAAATTAAATTGTAAATATAAATCTTAGAATTTTGTTTTACACCAATCAACCGCCTTGAAGGATTAATAGCTCAACTGAAAAGGTTTTCAAAGAGACTACATAATCTCATTAAAGTTTCCGTTTGCGGTGAAAGTGTAGCTGTTGTTTGACACAAATATAATCCTGGAATAATCCTTTAACTCCCATCGACCTTTGCCACTCGTGAATTTCAACCATAGTCCCTCTTTGTTCAGAACTTAGAACTTTACACAATCTCATTACTTTGTACAAAACATCAAGCTGTTTATTTGGTGCCTAAGGCTAATTACAGTTGTCGTTAAAATTTTATGAGACTTCATTGTTTTGCCCTGAATGCAGTTTACTGAGATGTCTACAAAGTAAGTACATGATCCAAGAGAATAAAAACATCCATGATTCGTGTGCTGGAAAATATTCCACACACCCCCTTAACACTGGCAATATAATACCTAGGTATATTGGATACATATAACATCAATAATGTTACCTGCACGCCGCTGATCCGACCCCGTGAATACCAACTCGAGAATGCCCTTTTTAAAGAAACCCTCAACCTTTTTTAGAAATACTCGGAAGAGTGACTTACAACTCGAGTGCTAACGATACAGTTCTCTAAACAGCGCTTAGGAGCCAAAAAATTCGGAATTTCTTCCCAATTCTTTGTTAATGTTATCAACAGAGAGATGAAATAAATTTCTCGTTCAGCTGCCACTCTCAAAATAGACAAAATACACGAATGGTCATCATTGTTTATGCGGGAGAAATGATCACACGCTGCATATTATACTACCAGCACCAACTCAACAAAACTATTAATATACCTATCCAGTAAACTGACTTATGCAAATCTGAACGGCTCATTAATAGCATCAAAGCGTTTAATTAAAGCGGCTCTTGGCTTGGTTTGAGATAAGTGCTCGTGCAGTTCCAAATGGTGACCCAGTTGGGGCCGGGGCGTCTGGAAGGCCCGATGGCTTCCGTGGGACCGCCTGTGGTAGGGCTGCCGATCCTGCTCATTTCATATTTTACAATTCTTGGTTCCATGTGGCGAGTGTACTTTATTATTTATCAACTCTTCAATAACCACATCATAAAATAACGAGAATGTTAGTCTTACAGACTTTTGGTTCTCGTATAGTACAAAATAAATAATTATTAAGGCCTATGCACACAAGTATCTCGTAGGCATAATTTAGGAAGAGGGTGGAAATTAAAAAGTTTCGTGCGTATCAGTATTGAAAAAGGGCTGAGAACGACAGACCCTTGTAATGATCGAAGCCGACCAGCGTGAGTCATTAGCAAAGGGTCGTAATGTGGATTATCGTGGAAATTCCTGACTTCGCTTGGTATAGGTAGGTAAGGGTAAAATTAGAATAAACAATACAGCTTTGATGGTTTGAGTTCATTCTTACACATGATCAATGTGATATATGTAGCCCGTGCCATACCGGAAGATCGTAGAGTAGGATATAAGTATACATAGAATTATAAATTAGATTTTTAAGAATAATCTCTATAAACGCAAAAAATCTCTAAAAATCACGATACAAGTAAAAGAAAGGTACCTACTTCATATCTCGGATCGAATTAACAAATTCACTTACAGAGAAGCTTTAAGCTAGCATAAAGAGATACCTATAGAAACTAATCGAATAACGAGGTAACCCTACACTCGATTTGTGTAACGAAGGTAGGTACAGCTTACTCATACTCACAAGTCACAGCTACTATGACGACGTCCACTTCATTGTCTTCACGTCTACTTTCATACTCTGGACATAGACTTGTGGCCCTGAGACGTTGGTTTATCCGCGAACAAAAGGCAAAAGCAAATGAAAAAAACATGAACCTTTTGTTGCCCAATAGGGATACTGAATAGCGTAAAGCCAAAGCCAAAATTTGTATAAAATTGCGTTTCATCTTGTTTATCAAAAAGAAGTTCCTTAAATTCAATAATAATCTGAACTAATATAATAAAGTTGAAGAGTTTATTTAATTGTTTATTTGTTTGAACGCGATATTATCAAGAACCGCGCTGTTCCGAATTGAAACATTTTTACAGTGTTGGATAGTACATTTATCGAGGAAGGCTCTATAGGCTACATTAGGTATATAAACCATGTGTAGATAGGGTAAAAACTACACGTACAATTAATTACTTACTTAAAACACGTAAAATTTGGGAAAATCGTTAATTGAATGCTACGGAATGTAATTAAATCACGTATCGCAACGATGGCAAGTTTACGGTTGATTTATTTGTATGTATGTCCACGCTGACTTCGCACGGGTATATATACCTAGTATGTTTTTTAGGACTGCGAAGTCCTATATATTTTCACGAAGTCATTCTATTAGGTAAGGTATTAGAAACGGCAAAGTAAGGTAACAGAGGACAAGTACCTACTTGATTTATTTAATTGCTCTCTCGGGAAATACCAGATGAAATTTCTGCTCAGCGAAGGAAATTTCATTTGGTCTGGATGAATTCAGTTCATTCTTAGTAATAAGCTTTGTTAATAGCCGTTATAATAACGATACATTGTAGAATAATTGAACTCTTCTTAATAACTAGCATCATACTCAGCTATTGTTGATAAATTGTATTGTAATTGTAACTATCTTACCGTTGTTTTAGAAATGTATATCTTATTGAATGTTACAATAAAACGTGGGCAAAACCGCGGATAAAAAGCTAGTAGGATTTATACAGAGTGGCCCATTTTAGAGGCACGCCAGCGGCGAACATGGCATGCCTGTGACATATCGGGGTCTTACTTATCCAGACGAGACTCTAATCTATCGGTCCCTACATCTGAAATGTAGTATGGATGAGAAGATCCATGAGGGACCTCTCGTTCAATAAGAGTAGTAATTATTATCAAGACACAAATGACTTGTCAACACTATAACTAGAAACATTTAGCACAGAGGCCTTTTTAAACAATATTATTTTCTGTTTTATAAATAGTAAAAATATTGAAAAGATTACCAAAACACTACAATGATTCTAAATATCGATATCTCGTGACCTAAATGTCTTAACAGTGTTATAGTCTGTCTAGACCTGCAGAGCGTTTAGCTGCAGTGTTATGCAACAGCTAGGCCAAGTGCAATGTCACGGACAAACACGGCATAAACTTTTTATAATGGAAATTCCGCTAACTTATTACCATTGTGTATTGTAGCGGTTCACTGAAGGTTTACTTTATTATTAATTCACATATATATTAAATAGGTACCACAGCCGCCTTGTCCAACATGCCAGCAAGAGCTCTTGTTGAGGTTCCTAACGCAAAGAAGAGTTTAAGAAGGAGAAATATCCTAATTTCTTCTTTATAGTCTACGTACTGAATACGGGAGAAGAGATTAAGGAGTCTGTGTCCATATCGCAAGCAACTCAACAAAATCTAAAGAAATACAGAAAAATCAACGCAAACTTCAAATCAATTGGAACAAACTTTTCCAGCAGGTATTATTGAAAATTGCAATAAGTATGTATTATGGGCACTTGGGCGGTCAGAATGATCAGTTATCAATTGCCCTGACGGTTGTAGGCAGTGATTTCCATGAATACTTTAGCTTTGTGGCTGCTGTTTAAGCACTCGTTAAATGCTATTACCTGGTGGCCATGCTATTTACGTAATTGATGTTTTCTTTCTAATAGCTGCTTTGTGAACGGAAAAAAGATAGGTTCATTTTGTCGTATTACTTTACGAAAATATAGCTTTGCATAAAATTAACCATTAGTTGAGTAAAAATGTGTTTATCGGTATTTAAGAGTCTATGATTAAACTAATGAGTGTTTATGATTACTAATTTTCTAGATTCTAAACCAAACAACTACCTATTAGCGATTTTCGAGAGGAAATAAAATGAATATAAATGAGTATTCATGTATGTACTCGTATATAATATTAAGTATATCAGAAATCTAGCACACGAGCTTCGAACTTACCAAAGCGATTTTGCTGTGTGAATTGTAAATTTTTGTCATTTGTAAATTAAGTTTCTTTATTATTTATGTAAAATTGTAAATAACTATATCTAGGTATCATTTAACTTTGTGGAACAAATATTAAGTGTTTAGGTTAGTTAGTAAATACGTTAAAATTAACTTGACACAACGCATTGATCTAATTTTAATTAAACAACAATAACTAATCATTATAATCGGCAGGACCTTACAAACCGTAAAATCCATCGCTAGAAAACTATAAACCCATACAGCAAAAATGACCTCTAACATAAAAAAATCCTTTTGGCTCGGTTGAATCGCGTGTAGCCCAAATACTCCCTAGTTTTATGCCTTTGTTATAGAAATCAGTTTTACCACGAGATGCCAGTGAAACATGAATGAATTACCAGTCTGAGATGTCACCGGCATTCATAGTAAATTTGCATAAAACAACTAGAAGCCTGCTTGCTAACACGACCTTCACATATCCATGTCACCACTACGAACAAAACTATTGAAAACAGCTTACTACTCAGTCACGATTATTGTTTAAAACATAAAAGTCACGCCCATTTCATTTAACACACTTTTGACTTGACAAATTTCAGTATTTTACTCGAATTTCAATGTTTTTCTTATAAAGTGAGAGCTAATTATTCATTCTGAGAGCTTGCTGAATTTGTCAAAGGGTATTTACCAATGATTTTATATAGTAGTATTTACATTTCAATGCTATTTAAACGTCCCTTTCATGAATTTTGGCAAATTGTTTATCTGTTCACGTACAAGCCGTATATTTAAAATGGATTTTATCTGCCTACTTTTTGGGTAAGCTTTGTTATATTATGGCGCAATCCTAAAATGTAGAAAGTTCAACGAACAATAATCTAAATTGAATAAAGTCACGCTTTAGTTTTACCATTATGTAAAACCGAAATTAGATTTTCAAGATAATCGTATGGTAACTTTAACAAAATCTCCCCTTTATAAAGCAATATAGTATTTTGTAACTTTCTATAAAAGTAACTGTTTTAAACTTATTAGGTATATACAGAACTGAACCTATTCACAAACTCGCTCATTAATAATTGATTCATTATAATCAGTACCGCGAATGTTGTCTGTCCGTCCTTATGTATGCTTCAATATTTAAAACTGCGCAACAGATTTTTATAACTTGTTATCAATTTGAACGTGCATTCGATGCGAGAAAGTGAAATAAATAAAGAGGTACATTACCTATACTCTGGCTGACCCAGATGCCCAGCATGTCCAGCTGCAGCAGGCGGTGGTAGAGGGCCGCGCCGCGCGTGTGGTTCATGAACAGGTGGTAGATGAAGGAGCCGCACCAGGGCGCCAAGGCCCCGAGGAGGTGGCACAGCGAGAGGAACCACGCCCCGCCGCCGCCCCACGGCAGCAGCCCGGGCAGCACCACCATCATGTACACGAGGGACACTCCTGGAAACAAACACTACTTTACAAATCACGGAAATTTTAATATTTTACGAGTGTATGGAATAGATACCTAGGGATTAAGACAATTCCTTGGGATTAGACACACCTGTTCTACAGGCTCTTTGCGATACTGAGGTTTATATAGACAAAAATCAAATAATCATAAATAATCAATTTACAAAAAAGTCTAACTACAGACTGGTTCTACGAGTATAAATAATATAAGAATTCCACCAATTTTTAAAGATATGGGACAACCTGTGAAGTACCTACTCTATCAAACAAAAAAATTTTAGCAAATGTTGAGAATCCGATGTCACGTAGCATCTCGTAGCTCACTACGGCGCGGCGCCGGCGTCCTTATATTTGCTACGGCTTCCTGTGATATGCTACGGCATTTCGTAGTTTGCTACGTATTCTGTTAACTTTTATACTTTGTACCGTATCTTGCAACATCTTCTTTATCATGTTCCTTCTACGTCACGGTGGGCGGTGTCGCGTGCCATGCTACTCTATAATTACGATGATGAAGCTTGTTGTTGCTATTGTAGACAATAATGTCATCATAATTCTAGGATCAAACCATTTATTTAGGTCACTGGCTCTTTTTATATTTCTATTCCATGCTATATCACGAATATCTAGAATTATTTTTGTTACAGGGAGTAGTGCTAATATCATAATTTCTGTCAAACTGTTTAAAATATTCTCTGAATAGACTCGCATTCGCATAGTTTTATAATTATTTTTTTTAAATAATAATGGCTTATAGCATTTCCTAAAATAAATTTGTTACTAAGGCAGTAAAAGCATGGAAAGAGAAATAATATTAATCAAGAACAAATAAATTACCGTAGTGAGGACACAATTTGCTTGGAGGGGTATAATTTATGTTACAATAGCTTAGCAAACAGCCAGTATCGACCGCGCGCCTGCCCCGCGTGCATTTCTTACCACCTTGCTTCAATGTTCTGATAATAATTATGTAGTCAGAGAAAGCCACTCTTGCGAGGGGCTAATATGGAATATTATTTTATAAGTTTGTTCGAGCCTTTGTCCGAAGGAAAGATATATTTTTCCGCGGTAGGAATTGTATAATGGCCACAAAAAATCCAAGCACAAGAAATAAGCTTGTAATAAAGTTAAATTAATAGACGTATCTTCTTCTCTTAAATACGAGTATGAAATCTATGCCATTTTTCGTTGTAATTTTATAACTCAAGAATGGCTGGGCCGATTTAGTTGCTTTTGGTTTTAAAATAGTCGTGAAAGAAAGATGGGAATAAAGCGGGCGAATAAGTCAGCTAGTTTACTTTAATTATTAATTATGTACGGCTTTGATGATTTCAAACGCTAACAACATTTGAGATATGGCTAATATCGTTTGATGTTATCTTTCATATACATCGTAAATCACTTATTCAAAGGAGCTCTCTTTATGTAGAATGTCAACAAGCATTCAAATTGGGCAGCAAGTTTATAGGTTCTTTGTTAGAGTAAGCTCTTGACTAAATAAAACTTAAAACTTTAAAGCTTTCTGTGATATTTATGCTATCTATGTTGTGTTTTGTATAAAAATTCATTTAAGATAAACATAAAAAAATTGTATTATAAAATTGTGTAAGTACATGAAATTGTTGGATGGTCATGAAGTTATTATCAACAAAAAAATTGTATTTTAAATATTTACCTACCAAATCGCACAAGACCTAAAATGCCCTACTAGACCTATTAGACCTGAGTCCAATAGAATAGCCCTTTTGACGAATGAAATTAGGACGAATTACTTAAAAGAGATTCCTCGATGTTACTTATACAACGTATAATTCGAACACGTATACTTCATATTATGTACGCTAACATGAGAACACTATTCTAGATTTTTATGAAAGCGAGCAATCTTGTAGAACATTCATAAATCTTGTCTGATCCTGAATATAAAATACGAAATGAGAACAAGTTCCTTAGCCCACACAATACCTATTTTGCATAGCGTACCTATTCCTGGGACCACAGTCAACCTTTTTGGTTATAGCCAGGTCAAGTGGTATAATTTAGATTATTTTTAATTAATTCGGAAACACTCGCTCTATGGAAAATTTGGGAAATTCTTATTAAAATTGGCAAAAGTTTTTCTGTCGCTTGATGATGATGATGGGAGTAAATGCAACCTCTTTTTGAGCATAGACATAAAGAAGTGATACTATAGATCTTATTAATTACAAAAAAATTACTTCAGATCTAGTACTTATATTAACGTTTACCATTTATCAGAGGCTGATTAGTATTTGTGTTAAGTTGTTCACTAATAAAAATGTAAATTACTTTTCCTAAAACTCAATAAATTACTTAAAATGGCTATAAAGCTTTTAAATAAAGTAGAACGTTAAACGTCTTATCGCCGCTGGGCTTTTATGAAGGAAAACGGAGAGGGTAGGAACCTGCCTTCTCCATTACGTGGTATGCAAAATTACCTATTCATACTATAACGTTGTTGGGCATTAAATACATATAAATAGGTAACCTTTGCTTAAAATTGTGCGGCTTTGTGTCTAAGCTGCCCCAGATATGGATGAGGGAAACAAAGGGTTTTTCTCAAGCTAGGGTGTTTTTGCCATCTTTAGACGCCTACTAATAAATTAAACAGCCCTCCGAACATTGTCAGTATTTAAGATTAGATTTGAGATTGATGTTGCTTTGAGAACACAATTGAAATAAAAATTTACTCATGAAAGAGTGAACTTTACGAGGGTTCATTCCAAACCCGTGTTGCAGATCTATGATAAGCATACCTAAAGTATCAAAGCCATTAGAATGTATTACCAACAAGTCTGTAACTTTGTGGCCCTACATTAAGGTTGGATGTAATATTTAAATGTAAAGGTTGTGCCTCCCAGCGATCCCGCGGGTTTTCGACCACTGCAATATAGACGACCCTGTGACGAAGCTCTGTGGGGTGGCTCTTGAGCCTGAATTATAAATGACGTGAATCTGCAGTCATCTGTTACGTTACGGACCACCAAATAAACGCGCGTATTCAGTCTCAACGCTGAGTCAAATTAAAAGACTGATTTTTATGTTATAACTCTGTGGGTTATAAAATGCTATTTTCCAGTTTCAATAAAATAAATAACAAAGAATTATTTGAATATTGAATATTATAACAGAACGGTTTAATTCCCAAAGCGCAAAGTTTGTTTTAACTCCAACATAATGTATCGGACTAAGAGCGGTTTACAAATTCCGTTGCAACAAACTTGTACATATTCATAGTTAGCAAAGTTAGTCAGCTCTGGCTTCAGTACAAAATAATTAGATAATGTCTCTCTGCGGTTACAGAAAACAATCCACTCTAATTTACAAGGCACATAATATAATACCAAGTCTTTATACGAATTCTGTATCTCATGAAGTAGTGGTCAAAACTTAAAAGTAGTCAAAACAAGTGAACTAAATCTACCTAGTTATTGAATATTTTTCTAATTCGATTAACGCGGTCGAACTTGCGGACTGAATTAAAGTTAAGTTAATATTATTAAAGATATATTATAATATACATACATACATAGGTAAAACAAAAACATCGTCTGGGTTAGCAACCTCGAACTCTAGCAACCCAGTGGTGTTGGTAATAGCAATTTTAGGAAGAAGATACTAACCTAATAAATAAAACATATTTGTTTAAACAAATTTGAAAATATTGTTATATCTTTCTTTATAAGGTTTTTTAAAGTAGTTTACTTAAAATAAAGAGTTGTTTTAACAGGAATACGTAGTTTTGTAACATTTGGCTCGGCTCCAAACTCATCCATGTTTATTGTCTATCTACATGCTCCTAGTACTGGTACTCCTACGAACACCAACTGATGTATAGCAGAATATAAAGTTAATTGATTCAGAAGATTAGACGGTTAAACATTACCTAGACACTAAAATATGATCGAAATGATTCGGTTAAATTGTCTTATACCTATATCTTTAATAAACCACAATATTAAGATGAAAATCAAAAATCTTTACAGAATCTTAAAATGTAGGTTCAACAGTTCCTAGTTTATTCCTTTTTTAATTAGCCTAGAATCTCAACATACATTCCACAATATTAGCATTCCTATGTCAACAATTATGGAATGGCATGTTCCACTAACAGAATTCTTTGGCATCTTTGGAAGTCGTATTAGGTATACGTTTAATCTGAGATGCCTTTGTAGAAAAAATGCCAATGGTGGAAGCGTTCACATTCATGAAGTCAGTAAGAAAAAATATGTTTTTTGTGTGGAATTTAAGCGAGGAAAAGATAAAGTTCGTAGCATCTTTTTTATATAAGTTTATCATACTTCGCAGCCATGCCGCCAGAATTATGGGCACAGTGCTTTTCGTGGCGAGTTAGAATTTTAAAATTTTGAGACACTCTCACTTAAGCTTTATTATCAAGAAAGTTTATTGATCTTTGAGAAAAAATATCAATCAAGAACGTGTATTACCTACATTGTACAGGAAACTCTTGCTACGAGATTCGTAGCTACTGCTACGGCCCTACCTAGTCGATTCGTAGCACGCAATGGAACAACAATACCAAATATTATGTAACTTTAAGTAGGTTCCAAGTAACTTACACAAAGTGATGGAGCCGGAGGAGTGGAATATCATAGTTACCATGTGTGAGTATGTTAATGGTCTCGTTGTGGAAATAGAAGAGGCTGGCGACGCAGCCAGCCCAGCTCTGCAGCGGACGGTAGCCGGTCAGCACGTAGGGGTTGAACTGCAGGTGCGGCGGCATGTCCCGCCAGTGCAGCAGCTCGGGGGCTCTGCGCGCCATCTGGACCTCCTTCTCTTCCCCCAGACTCGCCGCGCTCTCCGAAGATATGCCATCCCCCGTTCTCTTACAACCCTCATTATCACAGATCTCCAGCGACTTTTTTCGCTTCTTCGGCCCTTTGCCGTTAACTTCCTGAATCGACATGTCGATTGTTTGGGTGCAAGTATCCTCGTCTCTCATGATTGCGCACTAGCGGTGTGGTAGAAAACGGGAGGCGGCGTCGCTTCCTTTAGTGTAGAGGGTCGCGCTCGCATGTCGAGCTTTTTATTAGACGAGAGGTGAGGCGTACCGCGCGGCGTGCGAGATGGCGACCGCGGGAGGGCGCTCGTGCCGCAGGCTGGCCGGGCCGCGGAGCGCGCGACTGGGCCGGTTCTCGGCCCGCGCCCTGCACCGACCGCGCCCCCCGCACCCCGCACATTTGCGCATTGCGCAATCCTGATCAGCTGATTCCCGCCAGAAGGTCGGCCTCTCCACGCGCAGATACTTTCTCCCAGCTTCGCGCCGCTGGTGGCCCGAAGCGACGGGAAGAGTGAGACGCGAGCAACATTTGTAAAATTATAGTTTTGCAGTCCTATGCTTTTAACGATAACTTTAAAGCAGGTAGCATGACAATAAGCACGATAGAAGATCTGTTTCATTGTTTGGTAACATTTTTAATAATAATTAATATCTCTATTGGTTTTGTGGCAGGTTCTTTCAGCAAGCAAGACAGTTGTGTTTTTATTATTTACTAGCGACCTGCCCTCACTTTGCCTCGGGTAGGTACCTACTTTGTTTGTGGCCAAGAGGTATCAAATAAATGTTAGGTAGGTATTATTTTTCAGAATAGTTCTGGTTCTAAAGAAATCAGTCCGGCCAAATCCAAATTTGGACCTTATTAGGAAGCTATAACCCCGAACTTTATTATTTTTATTAAATATATTTATTTGATGTATTTAATCCTTGATATCTTTGTTAGCTAGGTACCACAATCGAGAGTTGGGTATAGGATATTTTTGGGCGTCTCATCGAAACGAAGCTACTCACCAAAAATTAGCTTGATATTAATCAAGTGCTAACCATGTTCTACGGATCCCGGAGTATGTGTACCTAACCTACCTAGTTCTACTTAGTTTCTATTCTATTAAAAGATGATTTATGAGTAGGTAAGTACCTACCTACTTCAATAATGTGATGTCGAAAAACAAAAGTCACAGACGATTTTTTATATGATATTTATGTCACATAAATAAATAAATAAATATTGCTGGACAATTCACACAGCAACATCTAGCCACGTGATAAGCTCTAAGCTTGTTGTGACACATATTTAAATATCGCAAAATAAAGGATTCACAGACCATGGATTATGATTATTTTGCCTTGTTCTGATATATACACCGTGATCGCTAATAACCCGAAAGATTTAAGCTAACGATACTAGAGCCTAATTAGAGTATAAAAAGTTATGTAACATATAGTCCAAAAACTCATAATTAAGGAGATATTAATTATTTACAACAAATCAAAAGTTAAAAAATCTCCAGTCTAACACACCCTAAGGGCGTGAGCATGTCATATTTTGTGGTGCCAATAAATAAAAATAATTTCAATACAAACATCGTGCTAGACAAAACTTGACACTTCTGGTTCGTCGTATGATTTCGGAGCGATTCGTGAAGTGTCATGCTCGCTCTCTGTTCTTCAACTTGAGTTTCTTACCTAACGGCTTGTTCACAAAGAATCGGGCAATTAATAAGATTTAATTTGTACCGAAATCATAATTAGACCCATGTTGATATAACATTATTTACTCGTAATGTCGTCAAAAATACGTGGTTTAAATCTTTCGGGTTATTGGCGGTCACGGTGTATATTAACTTGACATTGGCGGTTGACGGCAAAACCCTAATAGCCAGTCACGTTCGCCAAAAATAAAAGAAGATTGGAAGATTGTTAATTGTGAACGCAATCTACGTTCTATAACAATTCACGGAACGCATAATAATCTTTAAAAAGTAGTAATGACCATGAACGTAAGAGGGCGCTACTAGTTTGATGATGAATGAAAACAAGGTATTTTTATGTTTTTGAGCAACTATTTAATTTAATTTATTTCTGTTTTAGTTTATACTGTTTATTATTTAGATTTAATAAATATAAATATTTTAAAATTGTGTTTAAGTTTACATTATAATACGGAAAGAAAAATAAATAAAGTAGTTTTGACACCGTACCTAGTCTGCAGCTGTCACTGTGGTGCGGACGATTCTGCGACTTGCGTTACTCACCGACCAACCAAAAACAACTGTGGGATTTGGATCGATGTTTGGGCCTGTGTTACGAAGCAGCTACATTCAAGTTTCTGCATCGCGTACCTGGAAATATCTGTCAAATTTCACAAATCTTATTTGGTGTAAACTAAAATATCTTCGTGAATTGAAGGTAAGTTTTTTGATTAGAATGTAGTAAAACACGCATAGGGCTCCACTCCAATGAAATAGCGAATCCAATATGGCGTCAGCGTGTTAGATGTAAATACTGTTTGACATGTAGTGGCTGTTCATGTATTACTTTTTTATCAGTCCTTCGTAAATTCTTTGCTCTGTCTAGAATGTTTGACTAAATTTTATTTACTTTAGGTATATTTTGTCAGTCGATATAGGTACCTTTGATAAACCTCTAAGCGTTTCGTACTTTAAAGTATTACCAACAGTAGTCGTTTTTGGGTTAAGTATTATACTTTTTAGTGCTCCCACAACCCTTACATATCATTTAAGCTACATCAAAAATAGACCATGTCTGGGTTACCTTGACCTGCATGTAAAATAAACCTTCCTCTACCACTGTTCTGTTGAATTTAGATAACTCAATGCAAAACCAACATACAACAAGTACCAATTCCATCTAGTTACCCAGTTTAGGACAGTATAGTTATGCCAACTTTAATTTGTCCTCACAAGTATCTAAGATAAAATCACAAGTATCTATCAAACAATAATTAAAGCCCGCTTAGTGACCAAAGGTGCTATGGTCTAAAAACTTTATTATTTTCAGCTATTACTGGATACGAGTTTGTAAATTCATCCTGGTAAGTGGAAGTACGTATGTAAAAGTACTTTCCTTTAAGTAAACTGCATAAATAAATTTAACATAAATATTTTCATATTGTTGATGAAATAAAAACATGAACAAAATTAACTACCACACATCATTTTTTGTTGCATGATTCTGCTCTAAACATACCTACATCAACTCTTCCTGTCCACTGAATTGTACCTATATTTATGATTAAGAAACTATCCAATTACCATAACACAGGCTGCCATAATAATCAATCAATCAACTTCAGTCAATATTTCTAATTATCGAAATAATATTATTCTCTATGTATAATATAACCTATCAAATTGATGCATAGATTGCTACTTGAAACTAATATATTAATAACTTACAATGAACCTTTATTCATTTTTATTAAAATGAATTTTCAATTAAGTTCATATCATTAAAATTCATTTTAATAAAAATTAATTCAATAAAGGTTTAATCCTTGGTATTCCAAGCAACATTAACTAGTTTTTTATTTACAAGTTTGTTTTAATGTTTACGATTATAAATACATATTTGAAAGATTTTGTTACCTATCTAAGCTCTGCTTGGTATGAAAATTATAATGTTTGTCTTATGTTCCTGTATGTATGACAGTTGCTAATTTGAAATTGATTAGCATCTGAATCACAAAGCTTTTATAGCACACAGTATTTTCCAACTTTATGGTACAAATGTTAATATTAATAAAAATTATATATCAAGTACTGACTTACCATTCAAAAAGCCATTAAATTATCTACTGTCTGTATTGTCACTTGCATAATTAATTTTATCTTGAGCTAGGTTTAAAATTTAAATAATAACCATCCATTTACAATCTTAATGACAGATTCAATTGGTATCATGGGTCCAACCTGCTTTGGTGGGTATTGGTTTTGTATTAGATAACTTCTGACTGAATTTTATTTTCCAGATGCCGAGAACTCGCAGGAAGCACTATGCGTCTCATTCGAGGTCCCGCTCGCGTTCGTACGAGGCAAAGCGACGTCGCCTCGATGATGGCTCTGCGGAGGGGACCTATAGAAAAAGAAGCCGCTCAAGGGAAAATAACAGGTAGGTTACTTATAAATCATTATAATTAAATAATACATAAGTATGTATTATTTAATTATACCCCACTCTTTCTGGTCTAGGACAGGAAATTAAATACGCTATTTTTTACTATACTTCTAGTTCCTCAAGCCTTGATATTTTTTTTTTTTTCTCTTTCCATTTTTGATCTGCAATCGGCCGTTTGGCCATAATCAGATGTGTTCTAGGGTGGAATTTTGATTTTTGACATGTTACTCCATTGAGTTACATAATCCATTTATGGTTCAGCAGTGTATCAGCTTCTTTCGTCAAGGTCAAGAATATGCCATCTTTTGAGGCGCTTCAAGTCATTATGGTCATTTAACAGATTCTGGGCTAGAAGGTTGATATGTGTCTTAAGTCGTTCCTTATATTTTCTGCTATAGTTATTCACTTCTCCCTTTATGGTATTCATTTCAAGGTGTTCATGGATTTCTGAGTTTCTCACAAACCAATGTGCACTGGATACAGTTATTAGGGCGATGTTCTGAAATCTTTGCAGTATTTCTATGTTGGAGTTGCTTGCAAGCAACTCCAAGCCTTGATATGAAAAATAATAATCCCAAGGTCGTCTAGCATTTTAAAATAAGGTAACAGCGCCATCTGCCGCAATGCATAGGACAACGCCAAGTTTGCTGCCAACACAGTTAGCGCCCCTCAGACATGGTTCTTGCGGTAATGGTAGATGTCGCTCCAATGTCACTTACTAAAACAAGTTTAGAGAATTTAAATTTTTTATTAATATTACTAACATTTACCATAATTCCAAAGTTTCTATGAACGAACTGTTTAGTATATAGTTTTTTTTTTATTTAATTACAAAAACAAGGCTTTGTCGCTGAGCGACCACATCGCCTTATCGGGAGAACGAACTGTTTAAAAACACATATACACATTTTTTATTATAAACCTATTAATTTCTCTTTTTATAAAAAAAAGAAATAAGCCTTTCAGTCACTTTTTAAAACATTAGATAACAGACCCTGTAAATGGCTGAACCAATATACATCAAACATAGCAATCACCAGAATTAATTTAGTCAAGGGTTCAAAACAATTTTAAAATATCTTCACCTCTAAGTTGGGCTCTAACTCAATAAAGTCTCTTTTATCTTTTACACTTAAGAAATTTTATTATTTTAGTATGTAGTTGCAATAATCTTTCTTCGTGTGTAACTTGAAGTTGCACTATGGCTATGAACATTCCTTCGGGCCATGTGAACAGCGAGTTACGTATCCCCATAATTTGAAAAGATTAGATGTTATAGAGAAAATAACGGTATTTCAAACTGCAGGTTAGCGAACGGTACCGGCTGGTTAGGTCCACGCTCGCTGGTCACCGGTACCAGTAATCTTACTGCCTAGTATTCAGGCTACTTCTGTACAACACACAACACGCTATTTTTACACTTCTTCAGTTACGGACATATACAAATAAATCGTACACCAATGCTTAAATAATAGGCTTATTTTTCAGACTGTTTTACACATGTTTGTTAATTAAGAATTCACTTTTTCGTTTGGTGCCAGTCAATATTTGAAGAGTTGGGAATTATAAAAACGATATATAACATAGTTGTTAATTTTAAGCTGACATGCACAAGCCTTATTAAAGCGTCGCCGCGTGTCGGCCTTCATGTGTGGATCCGTGGGAGCGATCTTGACTTTTAGCGTATCTAACATTGACATTGGCTCACATAATGCATTGTTTTACAACAATATCAAAGTTTTACTTTCTGACCACTAGTGCTTCATCTGTATAAGTCTTTTATAACTTAACTATCATTCCGTACACGTACGATATGAACATTTTAAGTGGGTGCAGGTGGAATTTGTCAAGGCATCGATGAGTTCATTCCCGTACGAGACTAGTCGTCTATGTATGGATAAGGACATTGCATAAAATTTACAAATTGTTGGGCTGAACCGCTGTTGTCTTTATTGTATTGGAATCCTGTTTGCGTTGCATTCCTTGCCGGCCACCGCCACCTTTTTCAACGAAGCGTAGGCTTTAGTAGGACTGTCTTCGGTCCTCGTTGATCGCGTTTACATTTTACACCTTAACCAAACTTTTACACTTATACAAATTTATTTGTTTGGTAAATGTAGATACTGGGCACGATATCTTAATGGTTTATTCGAATTGTATGTTTGATTGTAAATTAATTTGGAAAAGAAAATGAATATAGTATAAATAAACGACTAGAATTTTTCGAGCTATGTGGAGATAAAGTATTCTTCAATTCAATTAAATTTTATGAATCTTATATTATCTTAGCACCTTTTAAGTTTAATATTAATTATTTCCAATTTCTTATAATCGTTTGAAGTCATCCATAAATGTTGAAGGAACTTTGTTAAGTAAAAAGCGATATAATGTATTATTTAACGATTTT
This sequence comes from Chloroclystis v-ata, assembly GCA_963691955.1. Classification (NCBI taxonomy): domain Eukaryota; kingdom Metazoa; phylum Arthropoda; class Insecta; order Lepidoptera; family Geometridae; genus Chloroclystis; species Chloroclystis v-ata. Next base: position 7,913,929 of record OY829898.1, on the reverse strand, counting down.
AAATAAATTTTATTTTTTGTATGAACATTCTTGTTATGTCTAGAAATGTATGCAAATGAAAAATAAAGGAACATCATTATGTTAACTAAGTGCCTAATTTATAAATTAAACAAGCATAACTAGAACTGTACTTGTTATAGTTATTACTCCTACTCATTTATTAGTCTTGCGTTAAATGTTTATATTAAACTTTGAATAGACGATTCGAAGCAGACCTTGTTTCTGCTTCAGAAAACTCAAAAGTGTTGAAGTAATTATTTGAATTAAGAAGTTTTCGAAAGAAGTAGTAATTTGCTGTTGCCGGAAAATTAAGACATTTCTGTAAAGCGTCTAATTGATTTCGGTCTCAACGGCACTTCCGACGGATGATTTGTAGCAGATAATTTGAATTATTCTCAAAAGTTAGTTGGCACAAAATCGAAATTGGCGAACAATAAGGAAATTTCCCAGATTAAGTACCTAGGATATCAAATCCTACACCAATCTTTATAATTGTAGGTTATACACCGTTAACTGTAAAACGTTAAAACAATACAGGTTGAACCGTAAAGAAACAAGAATCTCACAAGTGCCTCACGAGGTACTTAATGAAAGTTTGTTGTCTAGGAAGTTTGGGTTCATTGTTATAAACTTTCGCAAGGCCTGCGAGGATGCGAATCACGGACTCAACATCCCGTCTATTAATTGATCAATTTCGTTTTAACATAATATTGTGTACTTAACTAGTATGATACGCCTAAAATGTTAAAATTTTCTTGTCTTTCGCAACGTTAGTGTGCCAAGGACCTCTGAAAGGTCGTTTACTAAATCGGCAATCTTTATTTTATCTTCGAACGAGCAAAACGTGATTTCGGTTTTTACAAAACGGCATCTTCATAAATTGCATATATTACGCGCTCTTGCAGCGTGCCAGTCACACAAGCTAGACGCTTTCTTGCACAGCACGAAATGAACATAGCGTAGCAGCGCAAAAAGCAAATGAAAAAAAATAGTCTGTTGCCAAATGAGGAAGCGGCTAAACCGCATTGTTATTTGGTGAAAACAGAAAAGAGCAACATCTGAAATCGCGACACGGATTGCGTAGCAATTGTCGCAAGACTTGGTGTCTCGTGTATTATTCAGGTGTCAAGACAAATGGCGGGACGCCGCCGCCGTCGCTGGCCCGTGGGGCTGCGTGGAGGGGGCGACAGGCGTTGTTCTTGACACAGTAAAACTAGAAGTGCAGTAGGTAGGTGCAGCTGCACCCACGCCGAGCTTTTAGCGAACTGATTATGCTTTACTTTATAACTCCGTCATTATAAGCTTAACGGTAAACCTGAATCCCAACTGAAATGCCGCAATCTTAATGACTGACAACATTATTTATCTAAGTCTTAATTTGAAGTTTCGTTTGATTTTGAAATGATAGCTTGAATCGCGGAATAAACATAAATAAACGGAATGTTTTGGTGGTTAGAATTCCAAATGATGTCAAACATTATAATTTAATAGATAACTAAAGTGGTTGATTTATCAGCAATCGATCAGTGTTAACTTTCTCTATTGTTAAAATGTTGTGGGTTGTAACTGGAATTGAAATATATTAACATTATCTATCTGATTTCTCCTAATGTTTTTCGATAGTTGCTTGTAACATTTATTTCACATATTGTCAGTTTAACATTAGTTGATCAAGAAACGCTTTCCATGTCGCGAGGCGGAACATAGCCGCTGCTGGCCGTGATCAGGATTTATGACAATACAATGTACTTGAGTAGACGTAGGTATTGTACCAATTGTCTGCTTGTTGAACATTCGATAACTCGTGCCCTTATACTCACTTCCTGACGTTGCTTTATTTACGATCTTATGATTTATCCGCATAAAATATTGTAAACACGAACCACTAATGATCATCCTTTATTGAGGACCTCGTGCCGTACTAAATGATGCTCAGGATGAACTAAACCTCTCATGACTTCCTAATCCGAATCCGGAACAATCTTTGTGCTTCCTCGATTAATTGCCTGTCAGCTTATTAATCTTAATCTGCCGGTTTCTTTTGTCCAAATAAGATTATTTCACTAGTTCGCGGCGCTTTTAAGCGTAATATTTTTGACGCTTGATTTCACGTGGCATATTAGCTTACATAATTGATAAATGGTTAGGTATACAGTAAAACTAATCGAATCATCAACCGTAATCTTTGATCAGCAGAGCAAGGAAATAGATAACGATGACGAAATTGTATAATCAACTACCCGTGTATAATTATTATTGATACAAGTATTTTCTAACTAATTTAAACTTATACCTACACTCTGTATTTTACGTGGGTTTGTGTCGGTCAATATTGTAATTAAAGTACATACATAGTTGATATTGTATGATGTGCCGACTTCTTGTAGGACATATTGAAGGAATCAACGACCGTTGAGTGAGAGCTTGTCAGATTATCACGCCATTAAATGTGGCATTGACTGCGCAAAATTGTGCTGCGGTACATACTTTTCTTATAATAGAACTTTAATTCTCTGCCAAAATATCGTCGATTGCCTGTTCAATCTAATGCTCAGTTATAAGTATATGCTAGTCGTCTATTGGCACCTAGAATTAATACATGTGGGTATATAATAATAATCTAATTGTTGGTATAAAGATACACAATTGGACAAGATACCAAATACACAAACTAGTCTTCTCCATAAATAGGAGTCAAGTTGGACAGAATGAAATTGAACACATTTGATTGAAACATTACTACATTAAATGTAGGTATTGTATCATATGCTAAACACATACGATCGCTACTCGCAATTTGATAAGGATTTATGGGCCGCGCTTTAATATAATAATAATTATTAATTCATATTTTCCACTTACACACACCTACCATTCTAACTTGTTATAACACAAGCATATTATGGGAAATGTTATCACAATAATAAGCTGACAGATGCAAGAAACAAAGGCCCATTGTCACGTCCTCGGAATCCAGTTTCGAATCGAACAGTATTACAAATTACTGGAGCAAATATCATTCATAATGTTTGTGACATCCTACTAAATGCTTATTTACATTGACATAAGAAGCCCAGAAACCAGAGAAGAAAATTATCCAACCTACCGCGGCACATATAAAACGTGTTAGTTAAGCCGTTACATGATCAGATTTACATAAATAGTAAAGCTTTTCAAACAAGAACTGCGTTCTCGTAGTTTAGCTGACGCGATGTGATTTTAAATAAAGATATTATAATCGTTTGCTTTACGTAAAGCCGTAGAAGAGTTGGACAGTTGCGTACTAGTCTACAAGGTATTAGCAGGTACATATTCAGTGGGTTTTTGCTGGCACTAGTTAAACTGGTATTACATGAATTGCAGAAATGCACGACATAGTATCTGATGGGAGCAGGTTGGGAAGGAAGCCGTTAGTCTGCACAGAGCACAGTCGCTTGAGGTGCGGACAGCAGGAGCAGCCGGGATCGATTAACGAACCGGTCTCTGGCCCCGGTGCGTTGACTCCTCAGTACCCCAGGGCCACAGCGACGCGCGAGCGCACATGAAATTTGCGCTTTTCTGCTTGAACTGACACCCCTTGTATTCCGCCCTCTGTTCCGGCCGTGCACCTGACCGTACAAGTCTTTTTCTGCATTTCCTGTAGTTTTCCCATTGGGGAAATGTCAAGGTAGCAATCAAAAGCCAAAAAAATTGAGCTACAAATCACACACAACTTGCTTGATTGCTAATTAAAAAAATTATAGGGCGCTCGTTAAAGGTTTTTTCTTTTTCATACTTCTTATTTGGCACTATTCAGGTAAATTGAATCACTAAAGTCTGGTTGGACCACATGTATAAATCCTTGTTTTACACGACCCTACTGTGTTACAGTACCGTTAAGTTTACAGTTATAACAATGGATGAACCGGAATTTTTATCTTGCTCAATGCTTATAATGAAATTTTCCATTAGGCCTCTACTAATTGTGTTTTTATTGTGTATTGCAGGGACGGAAGACAGACTCAGTTCTGTCATAAGTCTCTGCTTTGCGAATCATAAGTTTATGCACGCATCGAGTTGCTATCTCGTAGGTACTTTAAATTATTTTACATCCGTTCCGATATATTACCTAATTACCTATGTAATTTAAAATGTTACTGCCTATAAATAATTACTTCTAAAGTTATTGGTATTGTTACAACTATTCATACGTTCGTAACTCTACTATTTTTTTATCAGCGTAGTTTCTTAATGAATACTACATATAAAACTATTTTATTCTCAAACTGAACCAAGTAATCACATATACCTATTAAATGCGATTTTTTTCCATAACTTTAATTTATTTCTAAATGCACTATGATTTCAATTTTAACTTCATGTTTGTTTAGCATTTGTCACATTACAAGTAGCTACTTTCGACTTTCAATGTAATCGCGGGGACGCGAAATGTGATCGCGTGTTACGTTTCTTTGTTTGAATCGTTCTACGGTCCTATATTCATTGTTTTATTAGTGTCCGTCTGTTTTGGGATATATTTTAATAAACCATAAATGTTATTACAAGAGGGAAAACAGTATGCAATTAAGACGGCACGCCAGTAACATATAATTTATGTCGTTAATATATTAAAACATGGGTTTAGGAAGTGCAAGAGAAACAGACCTGATAAGAGTGATACGTTGTCCTGCGGGCAGAGGGCCGAGGGGAGGCCGCGGGCGTCGAACCCGCGTGGGTCGGGGGTCAGCCAGCGACGCGACATGCGTTTCGTTCATTAGCGCATTCGTGCGCTTGCACACATACATCTCACTTGAGAACTATATTTGAAACTACTTATAACAGACACAAGCATAATTCAAAAATGGAAATCATTACCTAAGGGATGCATGCACACATCCACCAGTGAACGTCCGAGACGACGGTTGAAATAGTGATGATGGCAAATACAAAATCAACAATAATATCTTGCATGATTTGTTGCCATGCCATATCATTTATAAACGAATTTTTAAAAGCAAGCATGATATTCTTGAAAACATTACGAGTTAGTTTTTATCTCTCAATAATATCAAGAACATTCCCTTAGACGTTGTCTTACTCGTTGGTACTTTTGTTTTATGTATGGTGGGTGATGGGTTGAGCATGGTCGGTTATGTTTACTTTTTTTGCTTTGAATTGAAAGTTTATATTGTAAGTAAGACTAGTTTAACTTAATCTTACTTGTAGTTTGGGCTAGACATAATGTAATGAATTAGTATGAGTCAATCGAGAAAGTAAACCAGTAAGCATTGTTCCGAGTGGATGCGCGTTGTACCGAGTGCGTGGGCGCAGGCAGCGGCGCGAATTAAAGCAGCTCTCTATTCATTACTCATCGTTATTGCTATCGCCATTTTGGGAGACGAAAGCGAGTGTAGGCTCATTTAACATATACCAACAACAAACTATATGTAAGCAAGAGTTATTATTATATTTCAAAGGGGGCTATTTTTGTGTGCTGTCGTTCATGGTCACTATTCACCACACATGAGTGCTCCTAACGTATTGATTCACGCTGGCTGAGCGCCTATTTGAGCGCACTGCACATTTACCCTCCCCTTTGCTTGCTAAGTTTATAACAGCTTCAAATGCACACTAGAATCACTGAAAAATTCTTTATCTCTTATAAATTAAATACTTTCCCGCTGAACGCAAACGGCTCTTTAGAAAGTACCAGTAGCGCGTGCAAGAACGACAATTAAGATGATATTGTTCTACCTCGACACAAATTATTTCACTTAAAATAACTGATCAGCAATCAGCCACTAGATACGTGGCTTGGATAATTTAATTAAACCGAGCAGTTTATTATTTTTATACATTAACACATTAAATTATTTACTATTTTTATAGCGTAAACCATTTTGCACATAATATTAATGTTTATTGATTGGAATTCATGAATGAAATCAGAAATAATGTGAAACTGAGTAATTTAGCGATATTATAACACACACACACACACCCACTTCCATTTATAATCAACGTTATAAATATTCATAAATTATCCGCTTCCGTGCGAAACTTTCAAAACTTTTATCACAAGATATTTTATGTATGAATATCACCAATTAAATTACGTAAACATGCCGCAGACACATAATTTATTAATAAAAACAATCATAATTTTATCTAGTTCGGCTTTTATTGCAAAAAGTCCTCGAATCTTATGAATGTGACTTCATAGTATGGATTTCAGGCATAGGTATAAATACTTTTAATCCATCTTCAACTAAGTAATTTTTAAAGATTTTAATGTTATTTTAAAATAATCAAACCGTAATTTGAGAATGTTAATCCGCTGATTGTACTAATAATTACATTTTAAGTAGTTATTCAGAAGAAACTTTCACTTTTGAAATTATAAACCGTGACATCTTTTTTCAACTTTCACTTTTACTAAGTCAATCAAATTGTGAAACATAATTTATAAATTAGCTGTTCTTCATTATCCTTTCCTCGGAACATCCAAAGTAAACGTAGGCGTTTCGTAGAACTTAAATTTGAAAAACTTTATCGTCCGACCAGTATTGAGTCGAAGCCCGCCGGGCCGCGGATGGTAGGCGTCTAGTGAAAGCTACTTGCCATGGACCTGTTTATATGGCTGTTCATTAAAATCATAATTATGAATACTCTCAGTTTCACGGATTCAAAACTTGTTATGTCTTTCCAGTGAATCTCTGCGTTCCGATGTGATGTAACAAAACTTAATATAAACGCTAATATTAATAATAAAACACTCAAATTTAAATTCGTGTCATAAATTTATACTTAGGTATCTACATTTTGATTTGTGACCGAATTTAATGTGACTCAAAAACTATGTAACAAAATCAATCACCCACCGGTGATCATGATTTAACTTCATAAAAATGTAACTAAGATACAATGGAAAAATATCGAAAGTTGTTTTCATTTAAGAGTTCGAGAATGCAATGTTTCTCCACACAAAGGCGACAAAAACGAGAGCATAATGAGTTCACACAGCGACGTTTTACATGAGCGATGTGGGGAATTAGATCAAGTGTGGACCTAGACCGACTACAGTTAACTTTGTTTTGTCTCAGCTGACTCATATACCCAGAATGATCACCTTAACCCAAATTTTTCTTATTGTATTGAAATGTTTAATATTTACATTAATGAAATTATGTTGGTGAAAGTTCCAACTTTTTGTGTGTGAATACTTGAACTAAACATCCTTCATGTGTTAATTAAAAATCCTTTATTTGTTTATGGATTGTAATAATGTGTTTGAGAAAGCAAACAACTTTGTCTGAAATTTTGTGCTGTTGAGTATTTGACATTTTGATACAAAAGCTTCAACAAGTATATATTTTATTTCTCTGCAATTGTACCTACCATAGTTTAAAAATGTAACCAATGTCGTATAACGAAGTTCCTCAAACAATTTACTAGTTTCAATATCTTAACAGAACTAATGTAACATTTGATTGACAATCTAATATTTCACTATTTTATTCAATCTAATATTGACTCCAACAAGTTATCGTTGAAAAACCACAAATTGTATCCGTAAATGATTCCAATACTGCATGCACTCAGGCTTGTTATGTTGTTATGCAAAGTCAGCTTACTAAATAAAGACTAATCGTGAAGGCATGTAGTCGATTATGTAAATAAAATCGTTTATTTCCTTTTTTGCGTTTAATAAAATTGTAAAGATATGTACAATATGTCTATGCACTCATCGCCGTGTTTACTCAGGGCAGGCTAGTCTGTATCAGGTGTTGGAGATGACTGTCATGATCACGGAAGTGGTTTGCACGTACGAATGCGAGAATGATTTTTGCGAATAACCAAGGAACTGATATGCGGCTTGCAAGAACGCTTATTAAAGTAGGAGATAAGATTCTTCACTTAACAATAACGAGTATAATGACAGGAGACCTTGTGTTGTATCGATATTGGCAATCCTAAAGGGAAGACAAGTAGGTAAACAAGGTTTCCGTTTAAGGATCGCCAATGCACGGGCCGCCCACGTATTGTTCAATATCGAGGAGGCGTCACACTAAAACACTGCAAATGATCTTTTGGTAAATCATACTCGTTTACGGAAGCATTTAACTGTCGAGCAATTCGTAAATCTACTTTATTATAAAATAATAAATTTGGTAGGGGTAATACGAATAAATAATCGTAATTATGATGAAACTTGGAATTTACTTCAGCTTTTTATGTGTTTATATCGTAAATAAAGGCTGTCTCTTGGTGTTTTACTCGTTTTTACAAGTACATTATGTATTACTCGTATAATGGGATCATATAGTACTCGTATTAAGTCGAAAAGCTTTTCCTTGCCTTCTCTTGTTTTCATCATAATCACTTTTGTTTTCATCTAACTTCTTTATGAAATAGCGTTCAACTCGCGTCGACCTTGATTATAAACCACCAACGCCCGGTCTATCATCAATCCTATACATTGTTTGTTTCGTAGCGATTTCGCTTTTATCAAAATAAATATTGTAGGTTGGACATTAGCGAAAGTTTCTCACGTAATCTGCGGAAATTTGTATTTGCCTTGGCTTTAACTAAATGACGCGTCGAAAAGTGTCAATGGCTTCTGTAGCCTTCTTCTCAGCCTAATGATGGTTGTTTCCTTTTACCGTTTCCGTTGATAGTATGTCATGTAGCGTATTTAGAACATTATACAGTATTCCTTATTTTATTATGTATATAATGTACATTTAATACACAACAATTAAACAGACACAGTTAACCCTAGTTTATAATACATATACTATGATACGTATATTGACTTTAAATTACCGACATAACAAAATAAATAGCGTATTGTCGTTTTGAATCCGTTTTAATCAAAATCAAGTCATCGCAATACGTGCCATTCTGACGATAAAAATATGTTTATTGTGCAAATCAAATTTCACTTATGATTTCACCATAATTTCATCGATAATTAAATTTCGCCACCCACACATTACATATCAATACAATCCTCCTTTCTAACTGCGTACTTTATAAGTATGACACCGATCTCGAATACAAATTAAGGGAACAAGTCATTATTAGAGTTCCGTAGTCCAACATGGTGAGATAAATAAATACATACATGTAACAAAAATAATTAATCATCTACTGAAGTGCATTTCAACACCATTGATTTATGTATTTACAAATTGTACAATATTGTTTTAATTAGTGTATTTTAGTTCAGTGCTGTATTTCACTAAACCATGGATAACTTATCTGTAACTTAACATTTAAGACACAGTAAAAAAAGTAAAATATAAAAAAAATATTCAAACGACGATACGACTGTATGCTTAAAACGTGTAGTACACAGACATGTCGAAAACCATGAGGACCGACACGTATTTAGCCGGTTTTAAAATCATGTAATAAGGATCACACCAAAGCAGTGGTAATGAGACTAGCGGCTCCTACGCAGCTCTTCACAGAATCCAACTGTAACCAGTGTAGCACCACTTTCTGTCCTAATTACAGACACGCCGCGGAATCTTTCGTACTCGTGACCACCTTTTTATACCTTGTTAAGATAACTGGGAAACACGTCGGCCATAACTACACGGCTTTGTCCTTACGGATGTGAAATCTGGAACAGAAGTTTTGCATTCATCAAGCCATGACTAACCTTGGATTTCCTAATTATTACTACCTAAATATTTGACTCATTTGAGTCATTTAGTACCGTTTTTCCATTATTTTGCTCTTGGTTGCACAATCTGTCTTATGAGAAATGAATGTTCTTTGTGTAATTAATTGTTGGTCTCCTGGATGCGAAGGCTTTGCCAGAAGCGTGAATCACAAACACGTAGTCGTCTGGATCTTTGTTGGGCTTCCGAGAAGCTTAACGGGCAAGTCTTTGTGGGAAAGGTATTTTTTATGCGCGTCGTCGGTCGGTCTGATTTCTCCGGTCTCATCTTACCCTTCTTATAAAGGTGATAATTAAATCGAAACAAGTTATTCTGGAAGTTTGTATTGTTTATTATCTATGCCTTATACTCGTAAAACCACATATTTTAGATGTTAAATTAAACCCCATAGAAAATGTATTGTGTATTTATGTGCGCTATGTTATGGAAAATTATTATGTTCTCTGTTTGTAACAACAAAAAAATTAAGACTTATTTAAAACATTAATCTCGGACTCGTCATTTCCTCGATGATTAACAAAGTCCGTTACTTCGACTCCGTATTGTTGCAACCTTTTGAAAAACCATTACTGGTTAAATCGATTTTTTATAACTCGTGTTTTGAATAAAATTTACTGAGAAAGTGTTAGATACTGTTAAGTATGCTTTGCTCATTTTGTACAGATTAATAAAAAGCTCTAATGAATCCCAGGGCTCCAGGAAGTCTATTTATGGTTGGTATTTTGATAGATCATGTCGAACTCACTCACGCCTGCCTGATCAGGTTTCCTTAACCCTAGAAAGATAAACTGCGCCTCAGAGGCGCCCGCGAAACAGATAAATCGCTGTATTTTTTTAACCCTCGCGAGTTTAAACCTGTGTTTTCAAACCAACTCTGTCGTCAGTCAACACGCCCGAAAGACGACCGCTGCTGTCCGGTAAGTACTTTAGTTTCGCCGCTATGACATTGTGTTGCGCTCGAGAGGCGCAAGTTTATCTTCTGTGTAACTTTCGCATATTTATTAGTGATTTAGTTATTTTACTTTTTACTCATTATTAAGATATTTTATTATTACAAAATTATTTAAATGGTTTTTAGGAAAGTTTAAACATCATGGTGCATAGGAAACGGTTGGAAAAAAGTGAAATTGCTTCTTTTTTGATCGAGGAAGAGGAAGTGGTCGAAGATTGCAGTAACAGTAACACAAGTACTGCAGGCTAATCTAGAACTTCCTCAAGAAGCTGATGAAGAACCTCCAAGTATGGTGCAGCGTTATTGTAGCATTTGTACAACAAAAAAAAAGAGAATATCTAAGATATCTTGTACGAAATGTAAAAAAAACCCTATGTGGATAACATAAAAAAGATGTTTGCATCAAATGATTATAACTTAAGATTTTTTCAGTATTTTTTGTAATTTGAGACTGACTATATTGTAACTTAATAGTTAGTAAGACAAAATGTTATAAAAAGTTAGCTATTCATAAAAAAAAGCTTAAAAATTGTTACTATATACTATATTTTTAGTTTTTGTTACGTTTTTGAAAATTTAACATGATTTCTAAAATAAACAAATAATAATACCTATTTGTGCTTTTTTTTATTAAATAATAATGTAACATTTAGTTCATACATTAAAAAAAGTATTTTTTCTTTATTATGTAAATAAATCAGTACTTTAAATTTTGCGCCTCTGAGGCGCCTGTTTATCTTTTCTGTACAAAAAAATAAGTTTATCTTTCTAGGGTTAAGAATACCTTTTACGGTAACGAATTAATTTGCCATGGTCAGTGTTGGTTGGAATAGAACTAGTCTAAATTGTACGGATGCCAGGGTTTACCAATATTAGAAACTATTTGACCTTCAATACAATAATCTCTAATGTGAAAAAATGCACGTACAGAATGTTTAGGTCGAAATTAGCAAATTTTTTATAAGTTAACCATAAAATTATAATATAAATATGAACAATAAACTACTATTATTTATTCTAATTTACTTTAGGTAGTATAAAAGTAACAAAACATAAATGCCTGTATAAAAAAAAACTGAATGCTAATGACGAATTATTGACTTGAAAGGCATTAACAACCAGTCTAATAAAGCAAACATTAACAGTAGGTACATTGTAATAACATAACAATTGACCGATTTTTGTTTCGTTAGAGAGTCTAAGTAGGCGGCCTGGTCATGGCTCATTTGGGTCATTGGACCTCGCAGTTGTCGGTCTCGGTGCTACACTACCTCCGCTCTGGTGCCATTATTTTTTGCTGTCATTACGCGACGACGCCAATTGTTAGCTAGTAAACGCCACGTACCATGTTACACTCACCTACTTTAGCTCTCTAGACCCCATTATGAATCACTTACCGACTCTAAAGTTGTGTTTACATGATATAGTTTTACCCACCACCATTTGACAGATTGAGTTGAGTGTAAACAATCAACGTGTAGGAGGTGAGTAATAAAAAGTAACGGTTGTTTAGGAAGTTTCCTTTCTTTATTAATGATGAATCAGGTACCGGCAATCGAGCCACAGACAGCTAATGTTCTGATGAATGTTTTCATTGTCTTCAATATTTATGTCGGCTCTGTAGGTCAAGCAAAGAGCTTTAAAGCCCTAAGAGAGAAAAATCACCTAGCATTATTATAATTGTTGGCAGTGACATACATACAAAGATCGGCACTGCACAAGCATCGACCTAGATCGAGATTTTTTTCACACATAAATAAAATTATAAAACGAGAATGCGATGTCTCGTATTTCTATATAAAGAATGAAGATAAATATGTTACCAAATTTTAAGTACCATTATAGTTATTATTACCTTGAAACATCAAAATAAAATAAATGTTGAGGAAAGTATAAAGATCTTATAGTATTTAATGCAATAAAGTATGTTGAGCTAGATTCTTAGTTTTGGTTAATATTACGGTATATAAACTATTTTCCACCCGCGGCTTTTCCCGGGGTAAATGTATTATTATGTTATTCTGTTATAAGCTATGGTTTTCCACTAGTGAATGAATGAGTACCAAAAATCCATACATTCTTAAAAACCTTCGCATTCATAATATTAGAAGGATCATACGATTTGGATTCGTTATAAACTCCTTGTTCAATACATATCGCATACGAATGCCGGTTTGGTTCGATTGTAAATATTTTTGTTCTGTCAGTGGCCCAGATGCATACATTATATTATTCAGGTACGAGTAATGCAGCGTTGTTTCGACACTGGCGACCTTCTGTAATTCGGTTAGCTTCGTGGTCTTTCCTTTTCATTATTTGAATGATCATCATTGTGATGTTACATTATTATTTCAAGTGTATTTAATATGTATTTTTGTTTTGTTACAGGTAATATATCTTTACTACATTTAACTACAACTACATGATAAGGTGAGGTTTAGAGGTTTAGGCAAACTAAATTTACATGGTTATGTTTTACTATTTGTATTTACAATTCTAGATGTTTTAAATTAATTAATGCATCATTCTTATTCCCTCCTAATATATATTTATAATAATATCCTATCGAACAAACAGGAAAATGAATAAATATTTGCTTCTCCTTTTGTTATAATGGATACTCCGAAATAGATATATAAATAGATACATTGTCCTTTATACACAATATTTCCCCAGGAATGAATCTATCTACAGTAATAGCAATGTCAGTTAATACTTCTCTTCTGCGTTAAACAACCCAAGACAAATAACATTACACGGTAGGGTCATCAACCCGGGAACCCAAGGATTTGTGGGTGATGGTGGTTCAATATGAAGAAATACTCGCAAGTTATCATATTTTACACTATAAGCTACCATAATCCTCGCCTAAATAATGAATATGCACGTATTATGGAGCTTACCAACAATTCCGTCATTAATACTAGAGAAACCAAAATGGACTAAAACTTAACGTGGAGAAAAGTTTATAAACTAGTTATAGTATTGCAGTGAGTCGCGGATGCAGGCGACGGCACTCGAACCCTTGCTACTTGGTAGCTAGTCGGTATATCGGCCTGTGGTGAAGGTCAGTGCTCCTGCGTTTCAACCCGTAGTGCTCTCGTGTTAGAGTCATAAGTGGTGGAGCGGAGCGGTGGAGCTGTGGAGAGAGGCGCGGTGGCGGTGGCTGGCGGTGGGGTCCTAGCGCGCCGCCGAGCTTCCCTTCAGTTTAGTCGCAGCGGTGCACGCACGCCGCACGCAGTTCTCGCGCCCGATCGAGAAGGTATGCACACACGCACTCGTTTCCGGTGGTTGCTCTCCTTACAATCATACAACACTTCGGTCACTAGCCGCGCATTTTGTATGTTATGACAGCACTCGATTCCCCTGTGTGTTAGTCCTTTATGGCCGTCCGTTGCTACCACCGCAAACGCCTGTTGTGAGTGCCGGATTTTCTCTTTGAAGTGTTTTCCTAAACGAGACGTATTTATTTTAATTGATAATGTGTTGAACTAATTGTGCAGTGATTTAATGGTTTATTGATGATGCTATTTCGTGTTGTTGCTGCAGCTGTAAAGCCAGTTAAATATTTTGTAAACACAGACTCTTTGTGATCTCTCAAGTTTATCTATGCCTTATAAATTATGAATGAAATAATCTCAACAATTAAAATCGATCTGTGCAAAAATACAATAAATAATTTTAGTTTTCTATAAGTTAAAAAAAAATCAGAGAAACATTGTTTTGTTTTTCAATCCCAGGCTTTGTACCTTAAACCATTAATATTTATTAAGTATAAAATATAGTTTCAGATAGACAAATAATTCAATAACTTCTATTGAATTAATGAAATACATTTTCGGCTTTATTAACAGATCCTTGTATCGTAGACTCTCCACAGCACAGATCGCCTCTGGCCATATGGCAAAGCGTCAAACCTTATTAGGGACCAAGGCGACACTTGTTGCACTTATATGGCATAATAACTGCTCTACAATATTAACTGGTGATGCTTTATCACTGTGCCCTACTTATTAGATGCATTTAGTGCGTGTATAACAAACGCATTTGTTACTAGAACGTGATAGATGCTATAACTGTATGAGATGAGATAAGGCTGAGCGCCTACAACAGCGGAGCTGGCAGCGCGTTATGCAAGTTGCTAAGCTAAGAAACAGCGTGGTTGCATGGCGAGCAGGGCGGTTCGTTGACCAGTGCGTTGTCCCGCCGCCGCCGCCCACCGCGAAGGTCGCGGCCCACACTCACACACAAACATTCAATGCAATTTTACGACAGTTTCTAAAAAAATCTTGAACTTTCTCTGAGTCAAAATAACAAAGTCATACAATTTATCATAGAGATTACTTGCACATTTAGTTTAACACGTTATTATTAAAGTGAAGATACAAAAATCTAAGTTTAATTTACAATATTTCAGGTAGAGTCGCTATGTGTTCAGTGTACTTAGTGCTAAAGTAAAAACTGTAAAACAAGACTTAGAGTTACTTCTACAAGGAAATTTTGATCTCAAAATGGTGACTTCGAGAATACCGGCTTATTCTTTGAGTTCGGAGTTCAACAGGGAGTTCAGAAGTTTCCGAGTAACGAGAGCCACGCCCAGATCAACTCTGTACGCTCCCGCTATAGTCCCCATTCACGAGTACCCTAGGGTCAGCGTGCATGAGCGACGAGAAGCTTTGAAGGCGGCTCTCGCCAAAGCATGGTCTTCAAAAAGCAACGAAAAGAAGAAGCACGATACGTGGACAGTTTCTAATGAACAGAGTCGAGCTGGCATATTGACTGCAGACTTCAATGGAAAGCCACCGAAAAAGAATATTGATGTTTCACGTGTTGCCCTCGCTAAACATGAATTCGAAAGCAAGGATGCAGAACGGATTGAGGCTATCGATCATAGAACTGATAGCGGTCAGTCTGCCAGTTTGTGCTACAGTCGAGTGAACGGCAACGGAATAGATATTAAGGAAACTCTTAAAAAAGGCTGTGATAAAGGTTTACATACTAAAGAATTAGGGTATAACGACTATCTAAGCAATGTTCCTAAATGCAAAACTAGCTTTGAAACCAATTTTCTCAAACAGAATCACGATGTACGTTATATCAGTAAACGAAATGGATATGACATATCAGCTAAACGAGTCGAAAGAGACATCAATCTTAACAACGTCGAATACATAAGCCTTAACGGCGACACCTTTGATTCATTGAAGTATTCGCGTACAGCGAACGGAACGGAATCGGTGCAATATAAAAATTACAGTAAAGCAGAAACCGTTAAAAGCAAATTGCTCAACACAGATAGTCCCAAAAGCGTGACGTCTTGCGAGAAACTGAACGGACACAATGCCTTGGAGGTGCGCAAGGAGCAGCAGCGCCCCTTGACTAGCGGACCTAAGGCAGTCGTGGAACAAAGGCTTGCGGAGAGGCTAGAAGTTAAAATGGCCGAGCTACCTGCTCTCTATCGAGGAGTGGATTCTTGGACACCCAAGTCTGCCGCATTTCAAAAAAATATGCGAGAACACGAATGGAGCGTATCGTATGTACCACAAAAATTGATGAAACAATGTCCTCTACTAACAAATACTTCCAATAATCCCATATATTTATGCATCCCTTATTAAGTTTAAGTATAGAGCGCAGTGTTATAGATCCCTTATTCTAAAATTCAGCAAAAATTTTGTTCCGTAAATGGCAGTAGAATGGATAGCGCATAGTTTATATAGATGCTTGTTTATCGTCAAACGGTTAACTAGATATTGAGTTTTGTGATGACAAAACCATTACTTTTAAGCCAATAGTGATCCGGCACCGAAATAATTATATCGATCTCTGTAGCGGTTGTTGCGATAATCCTGGAACGAGTTATGCAAAATTATTACACAACTGCCTATGACTCACCTCTGGTGCACTTTATTTCACCCTACTATTAGTTGCTTAATGCCTTCGGCCATTACTTCGGCCTTTCTTAACTTCATAGTTCTTATCATGGTATTGTACGTGTCTTCAGATGGAATTCTCTTTTGAAATGTGTTATCGATGCACGGTCACAGTTTAGGTTGTACAAATAGCTCTCTAATAGATGTATATTTAATTATTAAAGCTATCACTTAACTAGTAAACTCTTCATGACGACAAGCCGAAAACTTAACATTTATAATCTAGATTCCGTGGGCGCATGACACAGCGCAGTACAGCCGTAGCTCAAGATTCGTCTCGATTGAACCTGTACAAGTGAATGTTTCAAGGTCCTGTTTGCTTTGTTTGTACGCTTGGAAAGAATTTGTCAACGAAGTAGGCGTTATGTTATGACGTAATTAAACAGTATCAAATTTAATTATAATTCGTTTTCCAATGAAAGTACAATATCTGTTTAACCAGCCAAAGCTTTTATTACAATTTTAACAATATCCTCACCAATTTATAAATTAAGTGCCCTAACGGTAAAATCATATCTTGTTGATTGACGTTCTACACCTACTAAACATTATGAACCATTCTAGAATTAATTAGTTTTTTATCGGTATATCTGTCCCATTTATACTTGAAGTTTACGTTTGACTGTGTCGTTATATGTTGAACTACTGTATCGGAGGGATATTTTCGTTCCTAGCGTTCCTTCCGTTTTATTCCGAATCCAATTCGATGCTCGGGATCATTGCCCGCTCCAGAAACTCTAAATCGACCCTAAGTCAATCTATAAGGTCTATTTAAATATCACAGCATTGTCGCAGTAAACGTTGATTGACTGTCGTCTTTATGAACTGTTAAATTCAGTTCAAATATTTTCCAATACATAGTAAGATGTAATGGAATAGGCAAAGAGGATGCCAGTCACGTTGTTCAGCGTAGCTTTCGTTTTCGTAATGTAGGAGTTACTAATGAGTGTGAGCTTGCGCCTCGCTGTCGTCGACCTAGAACGATATTATGGTCATCGTGGTGTGCTCTTGTGTGCATTATACATAAACACGAATACCTAAATTACCTAATACACCATTTTTTTTAATTATTTTATAATAATTATTTAAATCCCCTTGCCCTACACAACAAAATGAAAGGCGAATATAAAAATATAATCGACGAGAGAGAAAAACAAGCGGAAGAGTTCGAACTGAGATAGATGACTCAGTTCATTCCTATACACATGTTCTTTGTTTCTAAATATAGAGAACGTTGTGTTTATACATTTATTGCCTGGACGTTGACCTAATAACGTTATTAAATTATTATTTTCCTTCATAAATGTACATGTATTTACTGTTATTTACTTAATTTTAATAAAAGTGGTATCCCCACTTTATTTATACATCTGGTTTATGCTATTGGTATATTGATCAGCATTGTCAATACAAGTAAATTTCATTTTGATGTATTTAATCCTTAAAATTCACTGTAAAAATGCATAATTGTGCTGTATTAAAAACTAGACTGTACAGCTATTTCACACTGAAATTTAAAAAATAATAATATATCCTGACACAATAAAGTCACGGTATGTGCATGTAAAGGACACACGAGGTCAGGCTCTCAATATCTAGGTAGGTACCACAAAAATAATAATCATATTCATAGCATATTCTGCCTTTTATGAAACAACCCAGATCATTGATGCTGGGGGTTAAAAAAGGTATTGGAAAATTTTAGTTGTGTACCATGACTTTCAATTAAAGTAACTTTGTTCTGAATATTCCAACAACAACAAGTTGTTGGTCACTTGTTTGTTTAAACATAATCATTACGACAGCGCCGTATGTCTATCGCTTTCATCTTCGTCCACAACCATAAGCATAAACTTGCTCAAACTTCAGGAAGTTAATATGCTTTCAATACGTCATTCATTTATGATTTCTCTTGAGGCAAACAAAATGTTGATACCGCTGGAAATCCCGTTTAGTGTGAATTTTTACGTATTAAAGGTGTTACATCATTTGCAGGTCGCAGGCGGGCTTGCGTCGCGCGTCGATCCGATATGTCGTTGCTAGTCGAAAGTGAATTTTCCGGTGTTTGTTATTCATACAACCACTTTGATGAGTGACGTATGTCGCTTTGTTACGTGTCGATAGGTTTTACCATCTAGTAACAGTTAATGGTGAATTATAAATAATGTATTCATATCTTATTTTATAAAAACAATTTCAACAATAATTAAATTGAATGAAATAATGCAGGGCAGCGTGTTTTGGTCGAAATTATTCCTTTTATTATTTGTTGACTAATTAGGCGTCGAGGGAGATAATTTGTGTCATTAGTTTGTAGAATTACCTAACCTAAAATAATAGGATTAGACCGCTACCGACAACCAGGTAATCTAGTAATGTTTTCTGATTGTATTAACCTTGATTGTTGCCATTTAATTGAATAGAAATTATATTTCTTCATCCATGAAGTCTTGATTTCGCTCTTAGGTTCACTTTTTTTAAGATAATGTAAGGAAAATTACTAATTGTAAACTGAATTTGTATAACGTGCATTCCACATACATTCTTGTATTGAAGTTCATCTTGTAGATACAAACGAGAATATGTCTGTGTCGCTAAACAATGTAACATTAAGCTTGACATAGATCACCAACGCCTGCGCAAACCGTTCAAGGAGTCGCCTGATTGGTACACGGCATTTGTAATATCAGGCTTAAATTATTCTCTAAAAGCAAATAACAAAGATAATGACTATTTAACATAAGTAGTCATTATCTCTGTTAGTTTAAAAATTATAGGTCATGATCACGCTGTCCTTCTATTGAAGGTGTATTTTATGTTTATATAAACTAACTAATCTTCTTTCGTCTTTCTTATATTGAATGGCAACATGGCAACATATGGCAACCAACAAGACCAGAGACTAAACCAATTATAGGAATTCCTAATTGCGTTAGTGCATTAGAGTTATTTTTTCTTGCATTTCTATTATGTTAGCCAGTATATCATATATTTAATGTGCTTGTCACATCTCTCGCAATATAATTAATATCACTTTTGCTAATAATGACCGAACAGTTTTGTAGTCTATCTGACATAGTTTTTAGTTTGCAGCCTAAGCCAATATATTTACGAGTTTCAAGGTGAGATATCTACTCAACCCCCACCTTTGAGATATTATGCATTTTGCTGAGCTACATGATTCTCATACAGCGATTCAACAAAAAATCTATACCATTCATTTGGTAATTATTAATAAGATTGTTTTACTATATCTAAGTAAAATAACATTTTCATCATACAGCTAGAAGATAAATTACTGTTGAATGACGTGGTTCATTGTCAGATTGAATGTTTTGAATTGAACATTTGATTGTATGCTGGTTTAGCTGTCCAAGTATCTCGTGCGCAAGCGACATGTTCGGAGCTGGCAGTGCGTCGTCGACCGCAGGCCGCGCCGGGTCCTTGCTGAGTGAACTCTATTACTCTCGCGGCGCAGCTGTGTTGACATTTCAGCTTTTACGCGATCTGTTACATTTTTATCTTATCTAATGCTAACGTGATTTCGTAGTGGCTAGGTTAGACCATAATTACTTTTAATCTTGTCTGCGATTTCATATTTGTTTTGTGGCGTTTATGAAAAAAGTTTTTGTACCTTTCATAACGTCCAACAACTTAGCGATACGTCGACCTAGAGTCGTGAATCGGAGACAATGTTGGAGTGCTGTGCGGGCGGTACTCGGCATATGTTGTTTGCCTTCTTCAGATCATCTCTTAAAACACGCAGATCCACACTACTGCCATGAACGTTCACAAAAGTTAGTACCTACCTACATACATCATCGCGTAACCCTAAACCTCACCTCGACTTTTATTTATGTTTTTTCTTCATATCCTTAAGCACTAACCCTATAGCCCGACGATGAATGATTTCACAGCTCGGAGCACTCGTGGAGACGGAGAAATGAACGCTCTAAGCGGTCGCATCACCGGCGCTCGCCTACATCGCATAGGCGGCGGAGGCACCATCGCGACGAATCTTCATTACGTTCTCCAGAGCAGGTCAGTAATATGTTCCATTCTTGTATCTTTAAGGTGATGAATGAAAGATTTGTTTGTTATATTATAGTCACGCTCACCGTAACGTGTTCACCCGAAAACCTGTCAGGTAGTTGTGCCTTTTTCTTCGCATATGTACTTGTGGAAAGCATAAAGCGGAACTAGAATAAAAGCAGAAACGTCAGCATGCCTGTTTGGAATAACATGCCGGACGGGTTTGGCTGGCTAATGCGCGTGCGCGTGCGCCATCGCCCGTGAAGATGTGCGCGAGAGACGGCGACCTCCTCGCGCTTGCGCCCGTGCTATTTGTGTTCGCCTTCGTCACTCTGAACTGCTTCAGTCAGTCGCAAAGCTCAGCCGGCCGCCTGGCGTGTTTCTGTCGCACCAAATATCGAGTCCGCAGCCTCGGGCTGCGGCCGGCCCCGCGCCCGAGCCATGTCTGCGCAACCGCCGCGAATACCACCTAACAACTTACTCTTTTGTGGCCCTCCACCGTCCTTGCCCAACGTTGTGTTACTGCCTAGTGATGCTAACCAAGTTCAACCGTTCTTCTCATCACCAACGTGCACGCAAACAAACGACGAGGATGCTTTAGGCGAAATAAATAACGTGGGATTGCCACCATATAGTGGAGCTTTTGATGCTCAAGTTTTAAACAACGATCTTAAAATACACGAATCGGAAATGGGTTTGTCATCGGAAAATCATCTCCGTAGAACGCATAGTTTTGACATAACAGATATTTACACTTCTCACCTTGACAGCGAAATTGACGTTTACGCTTTGCGCCATCGAAGGTCTGAACCTGATCTTTCAAAATATGGACTATTCGTTGAAGCCGAAGTGGCTATGGACTGCACTCATGTAGAACAACCACAACTTGTACTTAACAACCCCTTCTATGATGGCTCACATGCACTTAATGCAGCAAACATTAATGAACCTATGATATTGTTACCGGAAAACTATCTTGCTTTTGAGGACTCATTTGTTCCGTGTTGGAATTATAAACCAGATTTTGTGGATGGAGATTTTAATGCAGGAATATTTTACGACGGCTTGCCATTAATTCCTGCTAACGATCCATGGTCTGCTTACGGCACGGACAATATAGGATTTCAATATTATTCTCCAAATTATGAAGCACCGATCAGCGATCTTGATGGTGTTCATTACATGCCTTTGACTGATCTGGACTATGTCATACCGACATACAAGAGCTTACCAGTTTCCGAAACTGCATGTATTGATGGTACCGAATTTGTAAATGATGTAAATTCTACTAATGTTGAGAATACTTCGTATAGTGAAAATATAAATCCGCTGAATAACGAACCAGATGCAAGTAATGAAACGCCTTTAGTTTTAGAAAATATTGATGTAACTAGCAATGAAACATTAAATTACAAAGAGTCGTCTATACAGTCTAATGAATCTGTTAATGCTGATATATCGAACGATGTAACTTCAAGTTTGGCTTTTATTCCAAACAGTAAAAGTTTACAGTTAGACAATGGTGATGACGATACCAACGATGATACATCTCCGTGCTCCACTGATTATCAAGAAGCCTCCGCGCTTGATTTGGTGCAAAGCCTAGATGATTTTTCCTGCTGTGATAGCACTGACTTTTCACAAAGCCGAGATGACATATCACCGATACCTACTGATTATTTGCATACGAAGGTAGAAGTGGTAAGTGAAGTTATAAGAGATAATATAACTAATTCACAGATAGAAGCTAATGATACGATTTATAAATCGCCTACCAATCTACCTCTAAGTGAACTGCCATCCATTCCAATAACTGAACGCGACCAATTACCACAAGATTTGCCTCAATTAGAAAACATTGTTGATAAAAATAGAACAGTGACTACAGAAGAAATTAAAGTGGCGGTAACAACCACTACTTATAGTCACACATCAATTTCGCAGTCTTCCGAAACCAGTTTAAATAATCAAAATTGTGTCATTATAACACCCCAAAATGTACCAATACCACCTGCAGTACCGACGTCTTGGCTACAATCGAAGCCAATATCTTGTGATCAGCCTACGATGCCGAAAATATCAATTCAAGAAGATAATCTAGTCGTAGATGAACATCTAGTAAACAATGTGAAAGCAACCCCATCAACACCTTCCACTTTAGTCGCCCAACTAGCCCCTGTGGAACCTCAGCCGTCGTGCTCTTTCGTAATGGCACCTGCGACCCCACAAGCAACACAGCTGAAGCCGGAGAAACCTAAAGAAGTGGAGGTCAGCACAAAAACTATTCACATAAAATAAAAATAGTCCAAAGTAGAATGAATTTTTCTCGATTGTCAAAGTAAAGCGCAAATGCTGCCAGTGCCAGCTCACTGCTATTGGGAGCAATGCGATGCGCATCTATTTTAGCATGATATTATTAGGTCAAGGATTAATTAATATTTTATCCTTCATCAACAATTACTTTTTCTTATTCGTTTTCGTAAAATTACTACTGACTATGTTTTATCCGCTTCAAGGCGATATTATTTTTAAACTTAATCTATTTTTGGTTACTAATACTCTTTCAACTTTGCAAGATCTGTTCGTTTCAATTAAAACAGCATGCGTTTCATTTGCTTAGAATAACAGTAACTTTAATTTGCGCATTTCGTGTGAACGTAGAAATTAGAAACTAAAGTAGAATAAAATTAAAGCTAGGAGAGAATCATATCGTGCAATTCAAATGGCAAAAACTAGGTGGCGCCACGTGCCTTGATTTCAACAACTCTGAACATAACAAGCGACGCATGCGCTCAGAAATAGTATTGCGATGATCACCTTCACCTAGGATGAACTAAATATACATCTGAAACAATGTTGGTATTCTTTTAGATTAGAATATTTACTAACTACGCTTTTGCAGTCTAAACAGTGCTGGCTGACTGAAAAATACATTGATAAGACTGAATGTAGAAGCGTATGCACGACTCAATTGTTGTTGTGAAACTGTATCAATTTAAAACCTGTTGGAACCGGACGATTCAGAAAATAATATAGAACCCATGAGTCATATAGTTTCTACTTAGCTTTATTTTGTTTATTTTTTGTTTTAATATTATAATAATGGATGAAAAACGCAAAACCCAATATTTAGTGTAGAAATTCGTTGTTTTAATCTCTATCGACCTGTAAAGTCGTAGGTCAAGTTAACTGGATAGAAAAACTTGAGATTGGCATGCAATAACATAAATGTGGCCCTGCAACGCTAGCGGGCGAGGCGGTCAGGCTGATATGGTCTGATAAATGTAGTGCGCTAGTTCTACCCACCTATCTATTTGGTAATGCCCAGTTCCTTCCGGCCGACCTTGCGGTATGCTGATATATCTCTAGTTAACTTATAACTAACCGTTTCGTTTTTCTGAGTTCAAGAAGAAAAATCAAACCCTATAAGATTGTACTTCTTTTAATAAAATATACAAAAAAAAAACTGGAATATTTTATTAGCGATTCAAGTAAGAAGGCATATTATTTAAAATAGCAAACCTACTATTTATTCACCTAATCTTCAAGACCATTTTAGTCATAATTATGTAAAATACGGGAAATACCCATAGATAATAAAAACTACGGCTACGTTAGTTAAATAAACTAAGAAGTCACATTTAGTTGGTCGACAAAGCAAAAAATAAATAAAAAAGAAGATAGCATTCATATTTTTATAATATCTTTATGTAGTTTAATTAAATAACTAAATAAGTAGTTATAACTACTCGCCACGTGTCTTTGATTGCGTGTCGTGATTTGATACTATGCCTGTTACCGCGATTTTTGTAAATGATTATCCAATGTATTGAATTTGTTTAACGCACGTTATTTTGGTACATATTCCATTGTACATAATTATAGCATCAGTTTAACGCGGATATATCCTGTTAGAACTGAAAGCTCGGTTACAATTGATGATTGTCAACGTTAATTAAAATGCCTCTTTGTTCGCTCGATCAATGTTTTCAGTTCTGTCTCCTCCTTAGTTCGGTGCGGATATTGTTGTGAACATTTGTTATTGAAATAATGCACTTATTCTGTTGTACTGTTACTTTAATAGTCATTACATTCTGAAACGAATTGATTTGTGTATTGTGTTCTTAGTGATCGTTTTACATTCAGCGCGACTTGTGACGGTATCGCTAGCTAGCTAGTTCAGTAGTTGTGAAACAACCGGCCGAGAGGTCGCCCGCCCCTAACGTAAACCGGGTGTTAACAGATACACTGTCTGTACCTATGTGAAACCTTACTGGTGGTGTGTGTGTGTTAATGCATAATGTCCGAAGTAGATGTGAAAAATTACCGCGCGCGTTTACCACTAAGACTCAACTCCTTTTACGAGCTTTACAAGAGGTTTCTCAAGGATCACGGGTGCAAATGGCATGATGTTTCGAAACTTCTCACTGTAGTAGCAGATATACTTTTTGATATTGATGGCGCCTGTAGTAAACTCATTGGAAAGGTCAGTTTCATCTCTCTTCTTGCAATTTATTCCTAAATAATAATTAAATAATTTCAAAGCAACTACATTAAAAAGTTGTTTTATCTGCTTCTTCTCGTCTTTACCTGTGCACGGTGCATACCTTTTGTTATTATTCGTTTCCCCTTCCCTGCCCGATAACAGCTGTTCAAGCGTCCGTCCCCTTCCTACCTAGCGTAAATAGCAACGTTAAACGATTCTAGTAGTTGTTGTTATAACTAAGTTTTTAAAATTTTCTTAGTCACGATTATATTATTGCAATGCATGTTGATGAATTGTTAGTATTAGTGTTGTGCGTTTTCATAACTATGAAGTCATTTAATATTACAATTTCTACAAACATCCTGAAATTAATCCAAAAAATAGTTCAATTCAACTATCCCTCATTACCGGAAGGCTGTTTCTTTTTCGGGGTATGTCCTTACTTTAAAAATGCGAAAATTTGTTAGGATGGATAAATGTATGTTTGTTTTTGACTGCTTAATATTTTCAAAATTAATGCTATTGTGAGTCGTATATTCTAAAAGAATACCAAATTTATTAAAATTGTCGCCATTAAGTCAGATACTTTTAATACATATATTAATCTTTCTAAATCTTTAATACATTATGCTCATTAATCTTACGACGAACTGATTAGCTTGACTTTATTATGTAAATAGTTCATCTTATAATATGATAAAGACATACATAACATAGATAAGAGAGTTAAAAGGAATACTTAAAAAAATAAACCGTGTCTGAAAAAAAGTAAAAAAAAGTGCGCCCACACAAACGTTACAAAATTGTATAATTTTAAATTTAGAAACACTGAATTGGTTAAAAACGGTTGATTTTAATGGAACCTAATGTAACATTGGTATAAGCGTAGGTACCATTATTCTATTTAGTTAGAAATCAATTAAATTAAAACTTTAATTATTTGTTTGTCCTAACCATAAACTATATTTTTGATTGCCGAATACCTAATCTAAAGCAGGTATTTCTGTAATCCCTAGTAGGCAAGTTAAACTGCGAAGGTCGGTTCGGTGCTTGAATTTCCATCGAAGTTATGCAATCAACCCAGTCGTAAAACTGTACATGCAAACCGTTTTAGAATTTTTTTTATTTTTTTTGGATACCTACTAACGTTAAAATAGATACGTTTAACTTTTATACGAGACTGCTAACCTATACTGTTGTATACGGTCCAGACGTAATCTTGATAAGCACGTATACAAATCGTGCGTGTTGTCTTATCTGTTTTATTTTATATTCATATTTGTTGTACGATTCCATAAAAGGTTACGGTTATAGTTCAGTAGGATTTTAACAAACGTTAGCACTTTTATCAATTCTTGTTAAGGAATGTGGATGTATTTATTTATCTAGCGATATAATAATACATTGCATGCATCGATCACTTATGTTAGCCGTTGCGTCTACGCGGGCGACAAATACCTGTGCAGCGGGAGGTACCGTCCGAGTCGGTATTGTTCAGGCAGAGCTCACTCATGCTCCACTGACCTAATTGTCAGTATCTTATTGACAGAGCTGTCTCGGCTACACCTTGTGTTCTTAGAAACTCGTGCAGATAATTGTATCAAGAAACACAAATCTAAAATATTTATCGTTTTTAATTATGTAAATACACTGCATACTTTCTTCATGGTCCAATAGGAAAGCTTATGCGCGTTTTACGTTCAAGTACAGCCGGAATTATAATTTTGTTAATTTCTTTATAATGAAAAATGTGAAGATGTAGGTAATGTAATGATGTGTAATGTGAAGAAATGTATTCGCGACGGGCACCTCAGGAGTGCGCGGGAGGGCGCTCCCACGGGTTGCCGATATTTTTAGTCCGCGACCATTACTTGGCACCGACGGCCGCACTCGGCTGCGCTACTGATCTTTCTGAAATTCGTTCGCTCTTAGGTACGCTCTCAATCTCTAGATAGCCTCAGTCTTACGTACGGCGGTGAGGCATATCACAGCCAAACTAACGGAATTTACCAACAAATGTTTTCTTTATTAGTGTCGAAAGTGATGAAATAATGTTTATAAAACATGTGATACATCCGGGTTAAAAATTTAAGCAAAATACGCAATCCTAAATAAATCTTTGCAAAATGGCTAGTGTAAGTGCGACCGGCAATGGAACAACGAGCCCACGGCGACAAAGATACAACCGTTCATCGACTACCAGTGTAACTCAGCTTTTGTCAGATGGATATTCCAGCTTTATCAATCGTCTCACCCGAAGGGGACCATCAGAAAAATCAGAGGCCCCTGCAGATACCAAACTTTCGACACCAAGATCACGGTTTGATGACAAATACCTGTCTAATAGCAGTTCTGTATTAAATAATGTTCGACGATATGAAAACAATGGGCATATCTCTCCATACACATCCCTTACGTCTTGCGTGGCTGTTCCCAGTGTTGGAAAAAAGTTAGGCGAAGATCGCACCTTTAATTACTTCGGCGCACCTAAATCACGAATTAATACATCACCTTTGCGTTCTTCTGCCGGCATTAGCGCTTTGGGACGTAGTGACTCATTCCGCAGAGCACAAATAAAAGATGATCATAAAATCTCGCCTTTTAAAAGATATCCTCTAAAAGAAGCTAATAACAACATCGAAAGTACCTTATCCTTGGGCAGTACTAGAAGTCGTCTGGAAGACAAATATTCTTCGGTTCTAGATAGAATAGCGGTTCAGAAGAAAGAAAGAGCTAGAAAAGAAAAAGAGGACCGCGATAAAACCCTTGAACCAGAACCGTTAATGTCCAGAGGATTAATGCGAAGTTTTACGACTGCTGTCTTTGGCGAAAATTCTTTTAAAAGTAACAACTACGCAAGAGAAAAAACTCGTGACAAGACTCCTTTCAGAAATACATCTGATCGTAAATTATCAAATAAACACAAAGAAGATCATAAAAATGGCTTCGATGTAACATTACGAGATCAAATTCATTATGGTAAAGACAGGGATAGTATTTATAAAAGACATCAGCGCAGGTCGTTAAGAGCCGAGAAAAGCCAAAACAACGAATGTAAAAAGTTTTCTCTCCGCCCTATAGATATAAGTTTACAGAATGCCCGTGATCTTGTATCGCCGCCCCTAAGCAAAAAAGACGCTAGTTTAAAACTTACAACGACAAGGACTCCTGCATCCTCCCCGGTGAGAGATATCGGTAGACAAAGACAAATCTATTTCCCGTCTAGTGACGAAGATGACGATGATAAAACTCCTGTAGGCGATAGAATAGTAAGCGAGCGTGAGGCGAAACGAAAAGAAATACAAGGATTGATAATGAAATACGCTCATCTCGATGAGGCGTACGGGCGAATCGGTGACAAGGACGTCCTTAAGGATGCGGCGAACGAAACGAGCACGTCTTCGAAGGCTGAGCCTCTGAGCGTAGGAGACGTGGTGGCGCTCCCGCCCGAGCTGCGGAGCCGCACCCGGCCCCAGCGCCCGCGCCACCTGACGCGGCGCGCGGTCACGCCGCCCGTAAGCACCGCTAACCAAGCCTGCGCCTGTGTGCCGCTAACAATCACCCGGTCCGTAACTACCAACCAATAGGTACCACATACCTATAGTTAAATGTAACATCCAAAATAAATAATTACTTCCGTTCCAAATATATCTTCATGCGCATATTTTAAGTATCAAAACTATTTCATAGCTAATATAGTCGTTAGGGAATATTTCTAAAAACAAAGTTTGATTAAACGCTTGTATGAAATATGTATCTTACTTACACGTTAACTTATTTACGTTTGAGCATGTATTTCTACACATTCGTGAGGGTAGGAGGATAATTATCTACTACAAGCAATAATTATGAAATTAATTGAGGGTATTGCATATATACATCGATTTATTATTCTGTCACTAACAGCTAACCTAACAGAGTGATATGTTTGAAACAATTAATTTACAATGATACTGCATGTGTTTAATTTAGAAATGTTGAACTTTAATATGTCCTTACTCTGTGTTAAGTTCTTTTCTCATTCGAAAAATAGACGTTCTAAAAAAACAGTGTCTAATGACAGTGTTAGTATAGTTAAATTATGGTATTGTCGTTAGAAGGCAGGTTCGGGTGGACACTTATCCTTAAGTATGCGAGTGCGTGTGTGCGGTGCGAGTATGTGCGTGTGCTTCGAATCCTCCATCCCGTCCCGCCCCGTCCCGTCCTCATCCCGCAGCCCACCCGCCTGCCATGTAACAGCATGTACGACACACCATATTGTCCACCAATTGTCGCTTGTCTGACGGGCAACCGTTCCATTGTCTGATTGTTGGGTACAACACTACTCGGGTCGTGGCGGTCTCGGTGCATCTCCGTGGCATGTGGCTGGCGTGCGGTGCGGTGCTGTGCTGGCGTGCTGTGTGCTGCCGACGGGCGCTGACCGGTGCCGACCTCGTGCGGACGCGGCGCGCTGCAGAGCTCCCGAGCGCGCTCCTCCGTCAAGGATGACAAGGATGGACACCTGTTCTACTGGCCCGGATATGTCATGGGAGCGAGATGTTCGTGTCCACAACATACATATATTCAATATCTCTAACACACCCTACAACACATAAGTACACTACTCATGCACTATCAATACAGATTGTAAAGGTTACACGGGACATGACACAGAAGCCCTAAATATTTCTGTCGCTGTTTCGCACAGCCATGTCCTTTGCAGTTCAATTACTCGCCCCAAAGAAGAATTTAATCTTGATTTTTACTTTTGTGTTCAATGTTAAACTGAACAATTAAAATTGCTGTTAAATGCCACATTAAACATTCCGTAAAGTCATTTTGGAACTACATCCTATCATTGGTTAAATATAATAATTATTTGAGATCTTTGACCATTGTTTCGAATACTAATTATTTTGTTTATTGATCGTTTCAACAAAACCAATGTTTGATTCCATCATGACTTTGTTCTGTTACACAAATGAGTAATTATGTTGCTTTTATTTCAGACAAAATCATCGACACGCTCGGTGAGGGCACCTTCGGCAAAGTGGTCGAGGTGAAGGACTTGGAAATGTAAGTATCACTGCAGTTTATTTGTTTAAAACATACTTATCACTCGAATGCACTTGCTTATGCAAATCCAAATATGTTGCACGCGAGCTATATGACATGATACCGTCGCGACTACACTACTCTTATACTGAGATATTAATTTCGTCTTTCCAAATGACATTGGGCTTCATGAGAGTAGTTAGACTTTATTCAGAAATGTATTTTTGTTTTGAGATGTCGTTCACACGCCTTCAGCGGATAATGATGACACATATTGTTTGGCAATCTGCGCTTTGCGTCAATTTATTTACCTCTATTTCCATTTGTTTATAGTAACCTTCTATACATAGTGCCACTGTCACAGGCTAAGTTTCCTTGCTAATCCTAAAATATTATTTTTCAGGGAGCACAGAATGGCTTTAAAAATTATCAAAAATGTTGAAAAGTACAGAGAGGCAGCAAAACTTGAGATAAACGTTCTGGAAAAGTTAGCTGAGATCGACCCTGACTGCAAAAAGTGAGTATTTACCCTAATATTAGTAGTGTATTATATTGGCAGTTGCGGCGCGGGGCATTATTGTTGATAATGGAGGCAGACTCAGTTTAACACCGGCGAATGTAACAATATTCGACCTTGTTCGTTTATATGCGACGTTATGCCTCCTGCTGGCGCGCTGCCAACGAAGAACTCGATGTCAACTCGAAACTAAATAACCGTCTGCGCTCGATTCTCCGCATACATTTATGTAAACGCCCTTGATTTTGAAGTTTATACCCGAACATTATTATAACAACCGTTTTCCTTTCCAGCTTATGTGTTAAAATGTTGGACTGGTTCGAATACCACGGGCACATGTGCATCGCCTTTGAAATGCTGGGGCAGAGCGTGTTCGACTTCCTGGTAAGTCCCAGTTTTGTCATCTACCTTAATAAATAATGTTCCATAATTAATCCAGTATGAAAATAATAACTAATAAACATTGCTCGATATTTAACGAGTACCTAAACATTCTACGAATTAGTTGTATATCATATTATATTCATACATCTTTTGTATATTTTTGCGTTAGTCTCTCAAAACGACGAACCCTTTTCGATTTTGCTACCTTTTTTTTATACTATCACTTGCTATACTCATAAAACATTTTAAAATAAAGATAAAAATATAATAATTAAATAAATATCTTTTTTACTTTTTCTTTACTTACATGTCTACAGTTGTTTTTAATTTTGTATCGTGATGCTAAATAACTGCAATAATAAGATTGTAACGTGTGTGACCGTGTTCGTTTACAGAAAGACAACAACTACCAGCCGTACCCGCTGGAGCAGGTGCGGCACATCGCCTACCAGCTCATCTACAGCGTGCTGTTCCTGCACGACAACAAGCTCACGCACACCGATCTCAAGCCGGAGAACATACTGTTCGTGGACAGCGACTACGAGGTCTGCTCCGTCTACAGTCCCTCCAAGAAGGTAACTATACTAATTATAAGGGTATAATTAGTCCCCTGTGTCCCAGTAGTGGGAATGTAATGCGGGTTTCCTAGCGATTTTTTCCTTTACCGTTAGAATATGTGCACATAGCTATACACACACAAAATCCAGCCATGCGTGCCCATTTTATGGCTCAGCGCGTCCTTTAGCCTACGTGAAAAACTATAACTCATCTCTGAAAAGATTTTCAGAGATCTAGATAGATTTTGCAAGTATTTGCTATCGTTTTAAACAAAGCCAAGAATTCCTGTAGCTGTCGATCTAATTACTAACATAAAAATAAATGGCGAGTACAATTTAAAAATAGGTGATTTAGCACAGGGCATTGTCCTAATTCATAAAGTACTTGAAGCTGCTAATTTAAGGAAACAATCATTTGCAATTTCTATTTCGACATCTACTCGAGTCATTGTTCTATATTTTGTAGACAAAACAAACGATCATACAGGCTAAATATAATACACAGCTGATTATTTATAACCCATATTTTCGTTTAAAAATATCTATTGTAGATGTATTATTATTTTATTGAATTTACTATAAATATTTATCCTATTAATTATTTACTATTGTTTAAAACCATGATATTTTAAAAAGTTATAATTAAATACTGTTTCATTCTGAGTTACGCTTTGTTCTGTAAAAATATGATTTTAAATATCAATCGAGTTATTATGCCGAGCAGAAATATATCTTTGACGCGCTCATTTTAATTGTTTACAAATTCGGCTTTGAGTAAACACTAACAAATCACATAACCCAATATGGGTGACAAATTATATAGACGCGTTGATTTATGACCGCTCTTACGTTCAACTTGTAAGAAAGTAGCTTTAGCGGACGTGTCTCCTAACGACGACTAATAGAAAGTCGTTTCTGCTTTATATGGTCAATATGATCGATGCGTTTCACCATATATCTAGTGGTACCAGAAAAACTTGTCGTTTTGCCAGTGTTGACGGATTTTCTACCAACTGGTCCATCATGTGACTTATATAAGGGGTGCTTTTAGAAATGAGCAGCATTAAAGTTTATTTTGTGCGGTATGGTGGATCAAGAATAGATAGATAGATAGATAGATTAACACTTTATTGTACCTTCTTAATTAAAATAAAAACAGAGTTTCAAGAAAACTTAGTACTAAATTAAACGTACAAGGGGCGGCCTTATCGCTGAAAGCGATCTCTTCCAGGCAGCCTTACCTTAGAATAGTACTACTACTAACCGTAGGTTAATGCAAATACCGACCTGTCTGTTACAAGTGTTTATTATTGTATAAAATTCACCAAGATCGATCAACCCGCAAAAAGCCAGTTTGGTAATTAAAGTATAATTTCTAACGGGCAGAAGGACAAAGGGGTGTCGTAGTAGTAGGAATGTCAATTATATGTGTATAAGCATCCCTTAAACCCCGAGATGTACAAAGGGTTCCCTATATGTTGTTATTATGATAATGTGTTATTTTGTTAGAGATGTAACGTTATCTTTTATATAAAAATCAATTGCTGTTCGTTAGTCTCGCTAAAACTCGGGAACGGCCGGACCGATTTCGCTGGTTTTGGTCTTGAAATGTTCGTAGTAGTCCAGGGAAGGTTTAAAAGGTGAGATTAGACCGGGCGAAGCCGCGGGCGGGTCAACTAGTTGTTATTATATTATTGTTTGTTGTATATTATATTACGTACATATATCAGAAATCTAGCACCCGTAACAAAAGCTACGAGCTTATCACGGGGCTAGATGTTGCCGTGTGATTTGTCCAGCAATATTTATTGTTATTGTGTTGTGTTGTTGCAGACGCACGACCTGCTGCGCGTGAAGCGCACGGACGTGCGGCTCATCGACTTCGGCAGCGCCACCTTCGACCACGAGCACCACAGCACCATCGTCTCCACCAGGCATTACAGGGCGCCCGAAGTCATATTAGGTCACTATCACCCCTATTTACTGCTTACTCACCACGCTTCCCAAGTGCGGGTTGGGGAGAGTCATATTTCATATTTCCTTCAAATTCTTCAAAGTTCTCAGAACATGCCGGTTTGTTCACTATGCCTTCACCGTTACAGCACGTGGTTCACACGGCTCTATGAGTTTTAAGATGTTTACTGTATTTTACTAGTTTTCCACGTAGGTACTAATCGTTCTGGGATATATAGATACCGTACGATTAACATTTCAAAAATATCGAATATAATTTTAGTTAGGTATTTAACATAAATTTTTATCTTGTACCCACTACAAACTTATACTGTACCATCTGGTACATAATTGCTCAACCTACATTTGAATTTATTGTAGGTATCAGTGTTGACCAACAGAGAAGTGTAAGATTAAATATTATTACGACCGACAAACGTGACTTGTCGACGCCTCCTTATTCTACCTACTTTGTAATTCGTTATTTAATCTACAAACCACCTAATTTAGTTAGTCATACTTCATAATGGTTTTTGCACAACGTTATCTCAATTATAAACTCTGCGCTGTTTATGCGTTTCTAACTGGTATTACGTATGATACTTTCCTGTTTTGATATTGTCGAGTTAACATAATTATTATAAACTTGATTATGCTACCAACAACGCTGTGCGACAATTATACAGTTATACACAAAGACGTCATAGTAACTCTTTGTCATAGTAACTTATTGTCATAAGTTTATGAGGCTAATTGAGGCTAGTAGGACAGAGATAATATCTTAGATCTAAAATCTGAGCAAAATAAGAGCATGGGACTGTAATTGCCCCATTTATTTATGCTTAAGTTTTAGATCATAATTTTTGCCATTCATTATTGTTGACTATTTATAACAGTTAAAAGTAATTTTTCGTTTTAAAGCTTTATTAGCTACACAAAATTATCCGATACTTCATGCTTTCATTTTACAGTGACGAATTGGCAATCAGCCGAATCTATTTACGTAAATCGTATAAATTTTATCTTCCATGAGGATGTCTAACTGGACATAACTGCGGTATGCCGGCCAACAAACACCTTGGCAAATTGTTTTCATAACCTCGCATATTCACCCTGCGTCAATCGATTTTATATACGTTTTAAAGTATTTGTATACTGGTTAAAATTTTTAAAATATTTGTATACAAGTTTAGAAACGTATATAATATCATATAATTATTACTACAATCATAGTTAAAGTTAAGACTATTTTAACTGTTCGTATTTTGTCTCTCTAATATTTGTGAAAATAAACTGTTACATAGGTTATGTTCGCTACGAACAGATAATCTAGTTGTTAAATGAATTTTATCATAATACCTTACCAATATCTAATATAATAACACAATCCTCCAGCTTACCACAAGGCACGTGTGAATTGTCCAGAAAAAATCATTTACATACTCCATTCACTGCCCTCGCACAAAAACGCGGCGGCGGCCGATGTGCCCTCGCTACACCGTGCAGTAGACACGGGCGTGCGGGCACGGGCGTGTTAGTGTTGAATAATGATGGCTAAAGTATATTTCCTTATTTGCAGAGTTGGGATGGGCGCAGCCGTGCGACGTGTGGTCCATCGGCTGCATCATGTTCGAGCTGTACCTCGGCATCACGCTGTTCCAGACGCACGACAACCGCGAGCACCTCGCCATGATGGAGCGCATACTGGGGCCCATCCCCTACAGGTACACCACTCATACATACATACATCGGCTGCATCATGTTCGAGCTGTACCTCGGCATCACGCTGTTCCAGACGCACGACAACCGCGAGCACCTCGCCATGATGGAGCGCATACTGGGGCCCATCCCCTACAGGTACACCACTCATACATACATACATCGGCTGCATCATGTTCGAGCTGTACCTCGGCATCACGCTGTTCCAGACGCACGACAACCGCGAGCACCTCGCCATGATGGAGCGCATACTGGGGCCCATCCCCTACAGGTACACCACTCATACATACATACATCGGCTGCATCATGTTCGAGCTGTACCTCGGCATCACGCTGTTCCAGACGCACGACAACCGCGAGCACCTCGCCATGATGGAGCGCATACTGGGGCCCATCCCCTACAGGTACACCACTCATACATACATACATCGGCTGCATCATGTTCGAGCTGTACCTCGGCATCACGCTGTTCCAGACGCACGACAACCGCGAGCACCTCGCCATGATGGAGCGCATACTGGGGCCCATCCCCTACAGGTACACCACTCATACATACATACATCGGCTGCATCATGTTCGAGCTGTACCTCGGCATCACGCTGTTCCAGACGCACGACAACCGCGAGCACCTCGCCATGATGGAGCGCATACTGGGGCCCATCCCCTACAGGTACACCACTCATACATACATACATCGGCTGCATCATGTTCGAGCTGTACCTCGGCATCACGCTGTTCCAGACGCACGACAACCGCGAGCACCTCGCCATGATGGAGCGCATACTGGGGCCCATCCCCTACAGGTACACCACTCATACATACATACATCGGCTGCATCATGTTCGAGCTGTACCTCGGCATCACGCTGTTCCAGACGCACGACAACCGCGAGCACCTCGCCATGATGGAGCGCATACTGGGGCCCATCCCCTACAGGTACACCACTCATACATACATACATCGGCTGCATCATGTTCGAGCTGTACCTCGGCATCACGCTGTTCCAGACGCACGACAACCGCGAGCACCTCGCCATGATGGAGCGCATACTGGGGCCCATCCCCTACAGGTACACCACTCATACATACATACATCGGCTGCATCATGTTCGAGCTGTACCTCGGCATCACGCTGTTCCAGACGCACGACAACCGCGAGCACCTCGCCATGATGGAGCGCATACTGGGGCCCATCCCCTACAGGTACACCACTCATACATACATACATCGGCTGCATCATGTTCGAGCTGTACCTCGGCATCACGCTGTTCCAGACGCACGACAACCGCGAGCACCTCGCCATGATGGAGCGCATACTGGGGCCCATCCCCTACAGGTACACCACTCATACATACATACATCGGCTGCATCATGTTCGAGCTGTACCTCGGCATCACGCTGTTCCAGACGCACGACAACCGCGAGCACCTCGCCATGATGGAGCGCATACTGGGGCCCATCCCCTACAGGTACACCACTCATACATACACACACCGCACAGGCACGCGCGGCAGCGAGACAAATGCCGGATGGTGTGGACGTGCCTCGCACTGCCTGGCTGACACGGCTCGGCCCCGAGACATCTGTTGTCGGTAAACATGACGCGCTCAAAGTTGCCTCAGTGAGCGCTGTGTGTCGGGTGGGAACGGTTATGTTTTGGGTCGCGCGTGAAGCTATACACGATTGTCCATTTCGAATACTACGGACTTATGATGGCTCAGCCTGCCTCGCGAGGCGGCCCCGTGTGAATTCAACAAAACTGCTGTGGCTGCCTCGGGAGCCATCGCTCGCTCGCTGCACAGCCAGGCTGCCGCGCGAGCGCCCGTGCGCTAGGTGGCTATTCATAAGCCGCGTACCCACCTAGCGAGGCCGCCTCGCGAGGCAGGCTGAGCCACAACTAATGGCTCGGGCCGAGCCGTGCTGCGAGTGAAAACGCATGCCCGAGGCAGTCCGAGGCACGTCCACACCAGCCGAGGCATTTGGCTCGCGAGGCTGCCGCGCGAGCCTGTTCGCTAGGTGGGTACTCGGCTATACATAATTATATCCCACACATACATACATACATACATAGTATAATGCATAATACACACTACAGCGAGATCAGTACATATCATAGAAAGTTCTAACTTTTTGTTTCAGAATGGCACGTAAAACAAGAACAAAGTATTTCTACCACGGCAAACTAGACTGGGACGAGAAATCGTCAGCTGGAAGATATGTCAGAGAAAACTGTAAACCATTATTGGTAAGTCTACGCCCGCTCTATATCCCGCTAGCTCCCCTCGTTATTTTTCACTTTGCGCAATATCGGTCAGCGATAAAGTTTCGTGCCGCTACTTGTATATCAGAAATCTAGTACCCGTACTACAAGCTTCGAGCTCACCACGGATCTAGAGGTTGCCGTAAATAGTGTTATTAAATAGAGTTGTACATGATGTTGCAGAGGTACCTGCAGAGCAGCAGCGCGGAGGCGCGGCAGCTGTTCGAGCTGATCGCGCGCATGCTGGAGTACGAGCCGGCGCAGCGCGTGTCGCTGCGGGACGCGCTCGACCACCCCTTCTTCCACAAGCTGCCGCCGCACCAAAGATTAGGTGAGCAACGCTTCTATTCACTCAGATAGTACCAGCCGACCCGCTGAACCGATATAACAGCTACGCTGTTATATACCTACATACCTTTATTTATAAGATGTCATTATTCCCATAAGTAAGTCGAAAATTACATTTAGTATTGGAAACAAGGTTTAAAAATGTTTCCGTTTATTAAGCGTTGTATAAGAACTTAAAAAATTAATGAGTACAATAATTTAAATAAAAATATAAAATTATTATTATTTAAAGACTTTTACAAATAATAAAAAATTAATTATATATTTGTTTTCAACACAATTTTGACATGTTTTCACAAAATAAATTGACCTACATAATAATTACTTAATCAAATACAAAGGTAACATTTTGATAATGAAAATTACCATAATCTATGTTCCGTGAATGAGCATAAACTGGTAAATCTTGCACATTTCTAGAAAGTGTAATTCCTATGTGTGTGTGACATTCGATCTTTTGTTATAGGACACCAGTTTACAAGGCCAGCATACCTTAGGTCAGGCCTACTTTACCGATCGATGCTTTTTCAGCTTATTTTTTGTTCAACACCTATATCTTTGAGACAATGGTGTCTTTGTTGTGCAGTTACTTTGATATAGCTTGTGTCAATAGGCGCTTTTTCACTAAACGGTCACAGATGTTGTAAAGAATAAATAAATCAAAATTGTAGCATGTTTTTCTACTAATAATTTACATAATTTTAATATGCAATAGCCGTTTCTGTGCCTTTCAGTGAGAAAACACCGCAATTCATTTCATATTTCATTTCAATTATTTTTAACATTCTGTTAAGATTTCTTTGGCAGTCTTTTGTAACATCTGTTTTAGTTATTTCAGGAATGATTGTTGATATTTTGTCGTCCGTTTTTTTTGCTTTTGAAACTAATTAGTCTTAAAAAAGGCAGTTGCCTTGTGTACATTAAAAAAGTAAATTATTTGAGAGATATATATTTGCATGTGCAGTGCCGTACGGTACCGGCCTAAGAATAGTAGCACCCCGACTCTTACCGTGGGTGTCATCTAACTGACTAAGGGATTCATAAACCAGAAGACGGGTAGCAGCGTCATTCTGTGTACTTTTACCAACTACTGAGGTCCGTCTGGTAAGAGTGGTCATAATACCAAATCCTTCAAAACTTATTACATCTTTGGGGAGATCCACGACCAGTCGAGGGATGTTGGTTAATGTTGCTAAGTGCAGTATGTTTATATTGTTGACGAACTCCTCTCTGTGTTGAACATACGTTGTTGCGGGTTCGATTCCCACCTCAGAACAAATGATTGTATGATCTTCAGATATTTTTGTTCGGTGGTTCTAGGTGATTTATTTTTATTTAAAAAAATGTTTATCGGTGTGTCAATTACTTCATCGTCAATAGTTAACTTCAATTTGTTCTGGCAAATTTTATATTTGAGACATTAATATTATGTTCGAGACACATTATAGACGCTGTTTTAAACCATACAATTTGTAGTTCACTAATTAATAAAGTAACACCGTAAGTAATAAAACAAGCTTGGAGCTACCAATTCTAGTTGTTGTTGTGTATGTCTAGTAATATTTATTTGGTTGTGTTTCAGGCAATGACCGCGCGCGGTGCAACGGCGCGGGGGACGCGGGCGGGGCGGGGGGCGCGGCGCGCTCGCGCTCGCACTCGCTGAGCCGGTGAGCGCGGCGCGGCGCGGCGTGACGCGGGGCGCGGCGGGACGCGGCGGGACTTGTACAGTTAGCATAATAAACGTGATAAGTGATAATTTGTCGAACACTGTAATCTAGGTAATGTTGTTGTGAATCGGTACTTCTCAATTTGTATTTATAAAGTAATTATTTTAAAATAAAGACTGTCTGTCTATTCTGATTGTTTCATTTTCTGATTTTCATTACAAACTAGATTAACGCTTCGCGGCTTCGTCCGCGTTAAAAATATTTAATACAGCTTATGTACCAAGCTTAATATAATGGGTATTTTTATCCATTTACTGGCAACGACACTACCAGTAGTGTCGTTGCCAAATTATCCTATGATACAAATTGTCAATGTAGGGGAACACTTTTGTCTACTTCATATCTAGTACATTTTTTAATTAAAAATTATATTCAAAATATTTTATATGCACTTTAACGACACTATTTGATTTGATAGTAATAATACAGCCCCAGTCTTAGGTTTTTTTTGTTTGAAGGCATATATGTTTCTGTTTCACAATGAAAAATATGATCATTTATTTATTTATTACCTACCTATTTTATTTTACCATTCGCGCAGTTAGGTCATTTATTATCTGAACTAAGACATCTTAATGCGATATATTCAAGCTCTTCAGATGGTATCGGCGGTAAAAGTTTTACTGGCTGAAAAAGGAATTTTTGGGTGTTTGGTAGCTAAATCTGATTGGATAAAAAAATATTTTTTGTATTTCAACATTTATTTAATATAAATACCGCTTCAATAATTTAAGAGTTTACATAATTTATACCAAAATTTCATAAAGCTATTCTAATGAAAATGAACTTTTGATTACAATACAAAACTTGTTATTAAGTACTTACAATATTAAAATCGTTGGAATGATAAATAAATAGTGTTAGTTGTGATGAATATTTCTGGCAAGAAAATAAATGCTTTTTGAACAATTCGCATTTACTTAGCGCCAATATAGCAGTCCGTTCACGTAGGACGTTCACGTTCCGACTATCCCATGATTATGAAAAGTTAGGTACCTTACATCAAAATCAGATACCTACTATTTGTGTGATGGATGATAAAGTGTATAGTCAACGGCATCAATCAAGATCCCAATAGGTAACCAACCCCATTAAATACAATTTATTTTTACTAAAATATCAGATATTTCGTTGTACCACTAACAATGACGCTGACTATACATTGAAAATCACAGGTAAAACTTTAGTGGGGCTGCCTTTCTTCGAAAACCAGCAACAACAAGTTAATTTACTGTCGAAATTCAGGGTAAGATGAATAAATAGTTTGACAGTTTTATTTTCTGCCTGCTTCGTTTTCGGAGAAAGATAACCGCCATCTTTACACACAGTTACACTTTACATATAATCGGGGGACGCATTCTGAGCCGGCCATGTGTAGACGGAGGGGATCGCGGGCGCGTAGTTGTAGTCGTACATCTGTGCTCTGATGAACTTCTCTGTGTCTTCTGGCTGTGGCTGCACTGATGCTTTGCCTGAAAAAATAACAAGACTCGTTTTATTTAGTGACCATGAAGGTTATGTGCATTTACCGCAAAAATCACCCCAAAGAAGAATTGTAGATACCTATCTAATATTATTGCTTCTGCTATTTACGACCTTCCAATAACGATTAATATTATCAAAAATTGAATGGTACTTATAAAACAAAATCAATCCTACTGTCTGTCTGTCCCTATGTAATGTATGCATACATGAATCATTAAAAGTAAAAGTAATATAGGCTTTTGGCTGTCACTTGAACTCACCGACATCGTAGGCGTGGTCTACGACCTTCTTCGCGATCTGGACGGAGCATTCCTGTATCTGCGACAGCGGGGGGTACAGGCTGCCTATCTTCAAGTCATCTTCGCTGACGATCTCGGCCAGAGCCTGGAATGGAAGGAAAGAGACATTAGTGCAACGTGTATTGGTTTCATTTAATTAGCTCTGCCTTTTCTATTTTATTTGAGAAATTTATAAAGTCCGTTTTATCTAAAATTATTCTTATACCTAGGTATCAAGAATCAAGATACTTTTCTACTATCTAGAATTTTGAATTTCATATGCCGGGAAACATTTAAATGTGAAAATCGTAAACAATAGATATTGTATTAACCTCAAGTTGATTACCTACCGCAGCACGTAGGAAGTAGGAAGGTATTTAAATGAATGCTATTGATGAACTTGTTCAAGTCAAGATACACATGATGAAGAATGTCTCACCTCAGCAGCTAACAGCATGAAGTCCTCCGATATGTCGATGATGCCGGCGCAGATGACGCCCAGCGCCAGTCCGGGGAAGATGTAGGCGTTGTTGCCCTGCCCCGGCCGCAGCGTGCGTCCGTCCTTCGTGCGGTAGTCGGGAAACGGCGAGCCGGATGCGAACACCGCGCGGTCCTAAACATGGTACACATTATAGAATCAATAATGACAGTATATCAATATTATAGGTAATACATACAATATGAGTTTCATGATGGTATTTTTTTAATTGTTAGGTAGAGAACAATAACGTTTCTATTTAGTCTAAGTCAAGTCAAGTTCGTTTGACTTGGCGCTGCTTGCCTAGATATGAACGGTTCTAATACTGTATTTCCTACATTAACTGCAAGACTTGAGAAGTGGCTTGGGCTCTTCTTCTTCTTTATTTTTTAACGTAACCGCTGTAGTAACGTTAGGCAATTTAACTATGACAACTCATGGTAAAGGTGCTGTCTATTCTACCACATTATAGGAGTACCTACTAAACCAAATCACTGCGACCAGGCGAGTTTGAGAACACAGTAAGGTTATACAAAAATTGCCTATAATGTAATTGGAGAGACGTGCCGTGCGTGTGGAACTGTTATTACTCACGTCTGTGTTGGAGTATGCCTCCTCGGCGGTGCACTCGGCCTTGCTGGTGGGGTTGGAGAGCGCGAAGATCACGGGCCGCGGGTTGTTCTCGCCCATCTTGCGGAGAATGGACGACGTGAACGCCCCGCCGATGGCGGCCGCACCTGGGAAATACGATACCTCCTTTTACTGACAAATGCAATAATAAATTGTTACAAAAAAATTTAACTTTCAAAATTTTCGTGAGTTACACTATTCATTATAAAACAACGGGAATTACTCACGTATTAACTAAGGAGTGTAAACACCCTCGACGTTTCGACCACGACAAGAGGGTGTTTACTCTCCTTAGTCACACGGGTCTCTATAGTTTTAAAGTATAGGTACTAACCTATACTTTAAATCTCTCTCTCTCTCTCTCTCTCTATAGTTTTAAAGTTTAGGTACTAACCTATACTACCTAGACCCGTGTCCAGTGGGACTTAGTACCTACATATTGTAGCGATGTCTCATGACTCACCGATAAGCACGGAGGGTTTGACCTCGTCCACGACCTCCTCGAGCGTGCGCACGGGCGCGTGCTCCTTCGCGAACTTCTCCTTGTGCTCGTTGAGTCCACCCTCTGGGCGGTTCTTCACGATCAGACCCTGCAAACACTCGTGTCATTAATGGACGTCGCAGGCCAAATTGCACCATAAATTATTGGTAGTACCTACGAGTACCTAAATTTGGATAGCCAGCTGTGTCTCATTTTTATGATACCTGCACAAGACTCCGAAGCCTACTCACTTATAAGTATTAAGCGCAGATAAGATTAATTCAATGTATTATTTCGCGGGTGAAAACATTCTGATAAAACCCTTAATTTTTTTAATGGCTTGCTATTAAGGCTGGTAGGTTCCTAACCATAACCACGTGACAAAGTCAGGTATAGGTACCCAAATCAGCTAAGCAAGATCTATCTGGATAAATTAATTTCATCGAAATACATATGCCGCGATGCACTTACGCTGTTAATAAGAAGGGCAGTAGGTATATATGATTGTTTAGCCAATTATTTTTAGATGCCGACAGTTTTCCCATTAGTCATCATCAATTTGAATATTGTTAAAAAACCCAACCAAAACAATCTCCGTTCGCTCAAGGAAGAACAACGGTTTAATACCTCTGACGATTGAGCGGGAATTCCCAGAAAACATCAAGCTAAACATTATAGAGAAAAAAAAAACTCATCCAACCTACACTCTGATTTACCATTTAGATTAGGTAGGTATTTTTATTTTAACGGCCAAGCAAGCTGGTCTGTTGGTCGTTTATACACCCAACATAGATCCCTATTGTCCCCCGCTTGGGGCATACTAGGACATAACAAGAATGCATAACTGCCCTAAATACCTACTAGGACATAACAAGAATGTTATTATGTCCGTAGCAGTAATGTAACTGTATTTTTCTCGTATTAATAATAGTTGTATTGTATACCTTGGAGTCCACCATCCATATCCGTCCGCGCGCGTCGGCGTCCGAGCTGCCTTCCTGTTTCATCGCCATCACACACAGCTCCGCGATGCCCAGGGACGCCTGAGAAACATGTATAAAAGGCATACAGTAATAGTAAATTGGTAAATTTATATAAATACTAGCTTCCGCCCGCGGCTTCGCCCGCGTGGAAATAAAAAGTAGCCTATGTTCTATCTCAGGGTCTAAAGATTGTCTGTACATACCAAATTTCATCAAAATCGGTTGAGAGGTTTAGGCGGGAAAGCGTAACAGACAGACAGACAGAGTTACTTTCGCATTTATAATATTAGTTAGGATTGCTGGACAATGCACACAGATGACAGAAACATCTAGCCCCGTGGTAAGCGCGAATCTTGGTGCTAGATCACTGATATACTTAATAGAATATAGGTACTTATAGAGAACATCGTAAAAATGTTTGTCCTTTGACCTTGGCCCGCTGCCCCTCAGAGGTCATGATAGGTATAACGTACCTCGCCGGCGCCCTGGAAGACGATGGTGTTCTCGGAGAGCTTCTTGCCCGTGACGCGCAGGGACGCCAGCAGCCCGGCCACCGCCACCGACGCCGTGCCTTGGATGTCGTCGTTGAACGTGCAGAATCTATCCATAAACAAATGTACGTAGGTTAGTATTAATACGTTTTAATGTTTAATTAATAACGATTGCGTGTAATACAAAATACCCAGGCCAGTGAAAAACCTTTTTCATTTTAGTTTTCGTCATGCATGGGAGTCTCTATCATGTTAACATAGATCACCGTGTATCAAAAGGGTAGTTCCACTGCGCTCCAAAACC
Source organism: Chloroclystis v-ata (assembly GCA_963691955.1). Taxonomy (NCBI): domain Eukaryota; kingdom Metazoa; phylum Arthropoda; class Insecta; order Lepidoptera; family Geometridae; genus Chloroclystis; species Chloroclystis v-ata. The sequence continues at coordinate 7,869,227 of OY829898.1, read as the reverse complement.
CATTGTTCTCAAAATTTTAAAGTTCATACATTGATTCCACTGCGCTCCAAGAATTTTTGAGTATTAAAATAATCGAATATTTGAGTTCCTCTGCGCTCCAAGCAATTTTGAGTAGAACATCTATAGAGTTCAATGAAAAGGTTTTAAACAATTTTTTCCCCGTTTCAGGTTCTAATAATTATTTTTTGATAACCTATATAGAGAACTATGAAACCGCTCGACATATAGCCCAGACAAACAATTTTATAAGATTTTATAGGTAGGTACCTATGGTTTGCCATAGCGGTCTTATATGACCGCCTAGAAATCGAAATAAAAGAGTAGGTTATAGAAGAACATCAAGATAAGCAATAAATCGCTGCGCATCGTCTTGGCTATAGCTTAAGTGACCATCAACACTCACTTGCCGCGATACTTCTCGAGCAGTCGGAAGGCGTTCGCGTTGGCGAAGTCCTCGAACTGTATGAGGCAGTTCTGTCCGAAGCGGCGCACGACCGCCTGCATGAACTCGTCCACGAACGCGTCGTACTCCGCGCCGCGCACGCGCCGCTGACGCAGCCCGATGTACAGCGGGTCGTCCAGCATCGACTGCGTGTTGGTGCCCACGTCTGTGGAAGGGTTAGGGGTGTCATCAGGTTAAGGATGCTTTACAATAGAAAGGAACAGACTAGACCATATTTATTTACGTGAAGGCTTATAGCTTAGAATAAGTATTAGTTCCATACTATTACCATAATCGATTGTTATCTATTTAAGTTGTTATAGTGGTACCTACCTAAGTACTTTTTTTTTAGAAAGTTCTCATACTTACATGTTATGAGATGGCTAAGGGGACCTACACAGTCTCAAGATTTTTTGTATTCTATCTCATATAATGTATTAGGTAATTAGGTATAGTATATTATATTCTTCTATGTATTCGTACACCCGTAATTTTTGCTAGCTTTCCATCCAAAGGTTGCCTGGAAGAGATCGCTCTTTAGCGATAAGGCCGCCAACAAATACAAAAAATATACTTAAAAATATACTATATACAATGATACTTACTAATGAATTGTACTTACTGACTTGTCCAAGTGATCTTTAGGATTTTATGAAAATAAATGACATAAATCTTAAATCCTTCAAACCTTGGCCTGACCAATAACTAACCGAGTGTGATGGGCAAGCACTGGTGCGGCTTGATCCCGCCCAGCGCCGTGTAGAGAGACAGCTTGCCGACCGGGATCCCCATGCCGCACGCGCCGAGGTCGCCCAGGCCCAGGATGCGCTCCCCGTCCGTCACTACGATAGCTCGCACGTCCGTCTCAGGCCTGACAAAATAAACAACAATTAATTTTAATATTGGTTCCTAATACATTTTTTAATTCGTCTTTAATTTGATGTTTACGAGATGAGTAAGTATTAGTAGGCCTTCTCTTGTAATTTTTATTTGAAAAATAGCGCAAGAGGAGAGAGAGAAAACCAAAACTAGTGGACAAAAACTAGGCGTGAAATTAAGTGAAAGTAAAATTATAGTCACATAAAATAGAAAAACGTTAAAACGATAATAAGAATGAAAATCGTTTCACTGTCGTTCCGTTCATAAGCTCAAATGCAATCACTTAAAAATTTGCCTCAACTAGTGAGTAAGAAGTTAAGATGAAATTTCCATTTCAGAAGACCAACTTCATTTAAAATTAATGAGAGTTTCTTTGTTCACTTTATAACGGAAAAGTTAAGAAGAAACTGCAAGAAAGTATCTACCGCGAACCACTAACTTGTATTGTATTTAAGCTTTAGGCTTTAGTTTTTTATTTTACGTGAAAAAATAGATATAAATCTATGATAATATTCAATACCTTATATCAAGTTTGTAAGGAGGCTAGAGATATTCTTCTTTGATTTTGATCAAATTAGCTGATCTAATTTGAGCTTAACAATCTTTTTAGTTCAAAACTCGAAAATGGTTTCGGTCTTCGTTGACACTGTTTTTAAACTAAGTAATGGGTACGTTTTCTGTTATATGTAAACATGAAATAAAATAGGTGTTTCAATTAAAGATGAACTGAACGCCAGACATAATAACTCATGCATGAATTGGACTTAGACCTGAACAAAGATAGCAGCGACTCATTAAACACATCATATTTAACAACATATCAGGTAGGTACCTACAATTAGTAGGTATATGTATTATGTTAATTAGTTCGCAATTATGACTGTTATAAGTAAGTTAGGTAGGTACTACTAGCTATAACAATCAGTTTTTCAATAAAGTTTTTATTTATTTATCACGAAATGATTGAATAGACAGAAACTGCAAAGACTCACCAGTTCTTAAGAATGTCATAGACATGTCCCTTGTCGTGTATGGTGATGAAGAGTCCGCGCGGGCGGCGGTACACGAGCCCGAACTTCTGGCAGGCGAGCCCCACGGTCGGCGTGTACACGATCGGCATCATCTCGCCCACGTTCTCACCCACGAAGCGGTAGAACAGGCGCTCGTTGCGGTCCTGGAAAACGACAGGACAGTTTTCTTTCTATAGTTTACCATCTTTTAAACCCAGGACTACTAGAAAATAAATAAAGACTAAATCTCCCAAGCCGTTCTCTAGTTTCAGTAAGACGAACACCAATTATTTATTTATAGATTACTAGTATGTAAACCTCTTTTCGGCACTCTATGGCTGACAGTAAACAGCCTCAGGCGAGGCTGGCGAGGGCTGGCGAGGTCTACTTGAGGAACCGTGGTTGGCTTCCTCTCACCTTCACGAAGGCTTGTTATGAAACTCTCAGTAGGGCCAATTGGCCAATTAAAACGATATATCGTGTAAGTGTAGCATATAATAACTTTTATTATGGCTTAAGCTTAAGCACAAAACCATAAAAACGAATAAACAACTAGGTATATAGGTCTCATGTTATTCAATCACTATAAAGTAAATATGAGTGAGTCAATAGATATTCGAGCATTATTAAACTTTCAAAATTTATTTTATAACAACGGGAATTACTCACGTATTTACAAAGGAGTTTAATCACGACAAGAGCAGTCTTTTTCAGGAGGAGTGAGTTAATACGTGAGAAATTCCCGTTGTTATAAAATGTATTCTCGTATTTACCAGCAGTCCCATCAGGTAGATGTATTTGTTGAGCGGGTTCTCGTAGGCGTCGATGGAGAGCTTGCAGAGCTGCACCTGTTCCTCCTGCGTCTTGACGCGCGCCGGCAGCAGCCCGTGGATGCCCAGCGTCTGCCGCTCTTCGATCGTGAACGCCATACCCTGGAACGAACATACAATTAACAGCTGTTGCATCTTTAAAAAAAAAAACAAATATACAAAAAGTTTATTTTCTTTAACAAATGTTACATTTTACACAACAGTATTTGGAGACCTTCTTTTAAGTAATCTATACTTACTAATATTAAAAAGCTGAAGAGTTTGTTTGATTGTTTGTTTGTTTGTTTGAACGCGCTAATCTCAGGAACCGCTGGTCCGATTTAAATAATACTTTCAGTGATGGATAGCACATTTATCGAGGAAGGTTATAGGCTATATATTTTATGAAAAAAAAGCAAGCGAAGCTGTTGGCGGTCGTCTAGTAACTAATAAGGCTATTGTCTTGTCATTTTGTAGTTAACGGTAATGTTGATCTTGATTCTCGATAATAAAAGCTATTTTCTACAGAACGCTCTCTAATAGTAAACAAAAAAGTTTAATTAATAATATTTTTTTCTCTAATAAAGTCGCTTAAACGCATTTTTAAATTTAATGAAGTGGCAGATAATGGCCTATAAGCATTCTTTCCTGATACCTAATTAGTAAAATATTATCTTAATTAATAAAAATATACTTATATACCTAGGTAGGTATCAGTCATACCACTCAAACATTCAGTGATAAAGTAATCAATATCCCAACGAATGACATTGCATTATGTACCTACATTGTGTTCATCAAGTTCATCAACTCACAGAAATAAATCCTTAGGTACCGTTCCATTTTCAGTTAAAGGTACCTTTTGATATAAATATTTTTAAAACGCTTTAAAAAATAAATCATTTTATTATCATTCAAATTGTACCTGTTCATCGGTTTCCTGAGATACGGGTTTATTTCTAGCGGGGACTACTAGTAACCTTATTTGTACAGTGTTATAGCAGGGTATGTTTGTCTATGGTTATAGTTAATAAAATTATTTTGTATTTTTTTATATTTTGTATCATGACAATATAGGGCAGACACAGTACAACCAAAGTTTGCACTTTCTGATCCCATAAATATAGTGTTACGCATACGCACGCTTTGGAACAAAAACAAGCGCGAGAGCAATGTTCTCAGGAAGTGACCCAGCAATCAGCTTTGCGGTGACGCAACCAAGGTGACAGCGCGCTGTTGGCCTTGCCCGCTATGCGCACTACGCGCAAATACCAACTCTACTCTTATACTAATAAAGTTAACATCACTAAAGCAGTTCGAACACAGATTTGCAAATTAAACTCGACTTTAAAACAATGCAATGAAAGTTGAATGGGTAGTAATTAGGTAGTAGGTAGGTAGCAATACGGACGGATTAGATAGAACTCTAAACAATGAAATTAAAGCTTAAAATGCGATGCAGTTAGAAAGTGTTGGCAGAGCTGCATTTCTGGGGAGTGGGCATTCAGTGGAAATAACCACTGTATGCCACCTAACCGCAAATCTGAGCAAAGGTCTTTTAAACAAACAGACTTAAAATTTTGTAGTTAGATGAAACTGTTTGCTGGTAGTTTATAAAAGAAAATAATTGCTTGAAAACTTGAAACAATCCAACAATGAATTTTTATTTTACAGATAATTTAGATAAAACAACTTGCCAAACTGTTGAATTGTATAACCTTATTAAAATTCATTCTCAACTGTTGGTTTTGATGAAAGGCTTTAGGAAGCTTAAACCCTCAGAAATAAATTATCGCGGTTCTGAATTTCCTTTTTACGGACGTCCGGAGACCCAAATCTTTTGAACAACCCGAATTTACGAGCTTTTGAAACGTTTTATTTTACCAAATAAGTGATTTACCTACATCAACGTAACCCTAGGCTAGAAGACCATCTAGGGTTACGTTGAAAAATAGAAATAAATAGAAATTCAAAATTGCAGCTTAAAACAAACTTTGTTATATTTTTACAATAAAATACATGTTACTAAATTATTTTCAAACGAAACTTTTCCTAAACTTTTATTGGAGATAACCGTTACTAGGCAGGGAATATTATTTATAAGATGTGATATTTTTTCTTAGTAACGAACCCTGGAATCCTCAGCAGCCAGGCACTCCGGCACCGAGAACAGATCCCGCCGCGGGGTCAGGTCCCACCAGTCCTCCATCACTCCACTACACCATCACAACCTTCGTCACACTACACAAACTCCACTACATTCACAATTACTAGAACCCACAATTCTTATAGATCTTTACAGAGCACCTATCAAATCTTTCTTGCGATGAACCCGTAATTAATACCTATATACACTTTTCATACTGGAATGCCTAAATGAAATTTCCGCTTCAATATTAGATAGATATAAAATCAAATATGAGAATTGTTAATAGGAATTCCCTGTCTTCACAGCTTGCGTAACAGACAATGAAAAGTCCTTGATAAATAATTACATTTCTTGCCGAATTCCTGAACTTCCATCACTTTGATGAAACAAGAATGAATCAAATTTATCAACGAAATTGGTTTTGTTTTAATCGGAGTTTTCACATTATTCTGAGAAGTTTTGATAGCCAATTTTCAGAGCATCAGTCTCAATTAATTTAACAAATTGTGACGTGTGATATTTTCCGAATGCGCCGTCGACGACTGCAAGTAACTAAAGTCATGTTCGTGCGATTGGTTCAGAAGGATGTTTTATTATTTATTTTATTGGGAAATGTCGGCAGTACGATAACAATCGATATTTTCTACGACTAACTTCTGTTTCCTAGATATACGTTATATAGCTTTTAGTTAGGAAACGAGTAGGACATGTTAAGTAGAGCTATAAGTTATTTAATAGAATTTCTGCCAGAGCTATGTTAGCTAAATGAAATGAAATCTACTAGATAATTATACACTGCATTCCATAATAACAGACAACAACATTGTATAAATTAAATTGTTTAAATATCTGCTTTATAAATAAATACCTACAATATGTCGAAAATGTTAATTAAGCTGAAAGTTTTAAAACAGTCTCATAGTCTGAAATTACCGCAGTAAATTTATCCTACTCAGGATCCAAATAATAGCATAGTAATTTATCCTACTCACGATCCAATTTGTAGATTACCATAACACATTACACCATAACATAATACACCACGAACCCATTAATATAGACAAGCGACAGGTGTCTAACTAATCAATTTGCTCTAACAACAGAACCTTCACCTTGTACCGTTAATTTCATCTGGTGCCTTGAAGAAACGCCTTAAGCACTCTACAGACAGGGGCTTGGTAATTGATCTTTGGATTACATTTCGGATTAATCATCGTAATCCGTTTATCTGACTGGAGACAGCGCTCATAACACGGAATCGATCACTGCATTTGCATCAATATGTGTTGAAATTTGGAAAGAGCATACCAAAATATATAAAATTACCAATTTTCAAAATTCCCGGAAAACTTTCCAGGTAACCTCTATTCTTTCGACTAAATGACTGGACTAGTATTATAATGAAAAATATGAGAAACCACTACATAAGTAGCTTATTACAAAAAGGTTATTATCGTAATAGAGTTATTTTCTCATTACGTGTTGTAATTATCTTAATACTTACGTCGTTTCTCTTGCCAGATAGTATTTTTTTATGTAATAGGTATATCAATAGGTTACTACGATTTTGCTCAGAAATATTTTATAATAATGAAGGAAACCTAAATAATAACAAACATTAAAAGTAGAGCATGTTAACATTTGCTCACAAATAACAGCTCTACCGCATAGTACCTCAAAGTCAAACTATTTCACGAACTAGGTAAATTTTGTTGTTCTATATTCATGAATACACCTTCATTCATTAAATATACGCCAACTTGTAGGAAAATTGTGGGTAAATGTAACCGTTTGTTTAACAACTGTACGCCTAAGCCTATATTAAACGTTTTTATCAAACTCAAATATACTATTATAGGCCGGGATCCGTAGTACATGGAAATCAAGTGATTACTAACAAGCTAATTTTTGGTGAGTAGCTTCGTTTCGATGAGACGTCCAAAGATATCCTATACCCAACTCTCGATTGTGGTAGCTAACAGAGATATCAAGGATTAAAAAATTCAAGGATGTAAAACCGGGATAACGGACCACGAAATTTGTCGGACAATATGTCCCTTAGATTTTATAAATATTAATTAAGTATACAACAAAAAATCAGCTGGTTAGTAATCATAGTAATCATTTAAATTGACCTCGTTTTCGACACATTTTGGAAATGGCGGACTCTTTGATCAAACCATAGGTTTTGTAGGACAAACATGTTTTTATATAATTTAGATAATTATCTTGAGATATAACATATTGTCCTACAAATTTCGTGGTCCGTTATCCCGGTTTTACATCCTTGAATTTTTTAATCCTTGATATCTCTGTTAGCTACCACAATCGAGAGTTGGGTATAGGATATCTTTGGACGTCTCATCGAAACGAAGCTACTCACCAAAAATTAGCTTGTTAGTAATCACTTGATTTCCATGTACTACGGATCCCTGACTATTATAGATACTGGTTATTTTTACAAACTTTTGGTTTCAGCAAGTACGATGACATATAAATTGTATTGGTAAATTTTAGATTACTATTAACGACAAATTTATTGAAACATCAAACTAATAAGTAGATTTACATCGAATAAAGTTTTACAAGACCTCGTCATAATATTACCTATTATTACGATAAATTTGGGGAAATATTTGCGGAAATATCAGTTAAGTACTTATATGTATAATATCAGGCAATATATTTTCTGTTTTATCAAATTAAGGTAATTATCTAATTAATACTTGAAAGTTTAGTCATTCATAGGTGATTTATACCCAATTAGCACATAAAAGATAACTAGACGTGACCTAGACTGAGGATATAATGCAAGATTTATTGGATCAAGGTAGGCACTAACTTTTAACTACCTGTTTAACCATAGGTGACATATTAAATATTACCAACCATACACACACAATAACCATTACATAAAATTGAATTGCTATTCCAAACGACTTAGGTAAATTATTATTTTATCATAAAAATACATTAATTATTTCCATAAATATATCAAAGGAATATATATTTGCACCCCCCTATGAAGTTGTTATAAACATTTATTTTGGCCTCGATACCCAATGTGTATTTTAGAGAGACGCGAACGGAACTCTTCACAAAAACCCTAAAAATATAGTGATTTAGGTTTACAAAGCACTGAACTAAGACAAAGCTTCACACCTCACGGCTACAACAGAATATCTGATGGGTGATGGAACCAACACCATCGGAGCCGTATCTCGTCACCATGGTTACTAATCCACGCTCGCGCACCCTAGCTGCTTATAATTTGTATAAATTACGATACGGCTTAATTTATCAGAAAATGAGCTTATGATTATACAATTGGGCTTGGTTATTGAAAATTCTCCAATTCTCCGTTTTAATTCTGCTAAAAATATGTAAGAGCTTTTCAGAAATGACATAAATTTTGGCGACAAATATTTTTTAATTCGGTGGTGCTACAAAATATCATGTTTTTAAATTTCAAGTTTATAAATTTAACTTTTTTACCTCTGTATAAATAGGTTTATCAAATTGTTTTGAGTGAACAGTGTAGTCAATCACAGTTATCGTTGACATCAATTAGCGTTAGGTATACTATCATAATTAGAGCTGTTTTATGTTTGTCTAATAAATATAAGTGTTATGGAAATGTGGTAATGATAAAATATTATCATTAAATAAAAGGAAATGCGCAATATAAATAATATGAATAATATAATTATGTTGAAACATTTACACAGAACCATCTATCTAAATTAATGGTTGAAGACGTGATATGTTCTCGGGACTTTAAATAAAACCTATGCCGAGTAGACGTCATATAGGTCCTTAATAAGTTCAAGTAATGTTTAATACTTAAATGTAGGTACTTCGGTGCCAAACCAAACCTTTGTATATAACTTATATATTTTAAACAAAAGATGAATGTCTGGAATTCATTATTTCATCGTGTAGTGCACAGCAACGAATTGAATCCGACCGAAATCTAAATAATACAATCTTGAAGGTACAGGGTGATTGGTAGGTGAGTGCAAAGCTGCTAGGGGATGGTAGTGTGGACTATTTGGAACCATTTAAGCCATAGTTGTCTTAACCGAAGTCGGACTATTTTTTTTTTATGAATTTTCTACGGGATACAAGGAAAATACCCATAATTTTACAGTTAGTTGCTAATAACTGCCAGTTTAAAAGGCCAGTTAATTATTTTTTGTTTAATTTAAGTTAAGCTATGTGTAAGCAATCTACCAAAACTTGTTCTTAGGTATCGGAGTCATTAGCCATTTTTTTACAGACATTTCAAACTTACGAAAATGTTCTGCGATTTACGAAAACCATTTTTGACGTTGTTTAAAAAAAAAACTAATGGTGCTATTTTTGTTCAAACCTTTTTAAAAACATGTATGGTTATTACTCTTTCTTTTGAGGTATCAATTAAGCGAATATCTCAAAAAATATTGAAATTATGATCCAAAAACCAAATTGAGAGAGAAAATTCAAGGCAACTTTAATGAAAAAATAGGCAGATTATCGGATTGCTGAAAGTGACATACACCACGTGAAATCTGGAGTCAACCCAGGCAGACACAATCCTAACGTCAGTTGGTCAGTTTTAAATATTAGGACCTCTACGAGCATTGGAAGATCGTTTTGAAGAAATCCCAGATAATTATTACCATTTAAGGTATCTGGTAAGAAGTGGGGCCCAATCAAAGTTCTGCCAATTACTCCAGCCCACACACTGACAGAGAATTTCCTCTGTACTGACACCTGCTTTTTCCAGTATGGATTTCTGCCCTTGTTGGCCTGTTGGTGAAGGTTGTAAAAGTTTGTCATGCCCTCTCTGGAAAATTTACTTTTATTTGTCCACAAGATTGATTTTAAGAATCACGCATTGAAGATGCGTTGATGTCTCTGTTGAGGAGAAAACGGCAGAATTGGATTATTTTCCTGGTATCTTGCTCTTCCAAACCTGGCAGACCTGGGCCATGGAATAAATACTTATCATTTTTGTGCATACTCCACATATGCACATCTTCTATTGTGAAATGTTAAGATTTTGAGCTACTACGCTAGTGATGGTAGTAGGATCCGCTTAGAATGCTGCCAAAATCTCTTCCTCGACCTTAGAATTGTGTCTGCTTGGGTTGAATCTGGAGTCATACACACATACACCGCGTGGTACCCAGGTATCACGCGGTGTATGCCATTTTCAGCAATTCGGTAATCCGCTTTTTATCATTAAAGTTGCTCAAAATTTTCTGCCTCTATTTGGTTTTTGTATCATAATTTCAAATTTTTTTGAGATATTCTCTTAACTAATACCCCAAAAGAAAGAGTAATAACCACACATGTTTTTAAAAAGGTTTGAACAAAAATAGCATTATTAGTTTTTTTTTAAACAACGTCAAAAATGGTTTTCGTAAATCGCAGAACATTTTCGTAAGTTTGAAATGTCTGTAAAAAAATGGCTAATGACTCAGATACCTAAGAACAAGTTTTGGTAGATTGCTTACACATAGCTTAACTTAAATTAAACAAAAAATAATTAACTGGCCTTTTAAACTGGCAGTTATTAGCAACTAACTGTAAAATTATGGGTATTTTCCTTGTATCCCGTAAAAAATTCATTAAAAAAAATTAGTCCAACTTCGGTTAAGACAACTATGGCTTAAATGGTTCCAAATAGTCCACACTACCATCCCCTAGAAGCTTTGCACCCATCTACCAATCACCCTGTATAATAACAAAAGAACCTTGCTTTCAATCCTATTAAAAAATAAAATCTTAGTACAAATAAAAGTCGAATCGTCAGGAACTTCCATTACCAAGTTTATTGCGTTGCTCTTCAGAGCAACGGTATAAACTTGGTAATGGAAAATATAAAGTATAAACTTGAAATGGTATAAAAGAGCAAAATGAGGAATACTGAAAATCGCAAGAGGAAATTGCTTTAAGGCACTTACGGTCTCATTTTTATGAAAACAACGATGTACGAGTCTTTTACCATAAGATAATTCATATAATTAAAGAATAAATAGCTGTAGTTAAGAAGCCTATATACAGCAGTGGACGTCCGACAGCTGAAATTGATGAAAGGAAAAAAATGGATCAATTTAGATGCAAGCAGAAGTTCTAATAAATCTTGTAAATACGTGGTTAATCGATTAGTTCATTGATATTTAATTCGACATTTAACTCGCACAAAACGAATTTCCTTATAAAATTCATACAATTTAAATTTACTTATTGTCAACTACAAAGGGTTGTAATAATTTACAAAACATAATTTCAAAAAACAATAAATAACTACGACTTGCTTTTTTTTCAATCAATCTAATCCACTTAACCTCTGTGGACATAAATATGACTTCCTATAAGGAATATATTTATTCTACATAATCATAGTTTATACGCTGAGTATGTACCTACTTAACTATTAATAGCATTAAGTACTTTTCAGAACCTAGATACGTTGAAAGAATCTCATATTATTATTATAAGTTTCCTTAACAGTAACTTCTTACCAAGAGGAATTTAAAAGCAAAATGTTTACCTCAGTTATAACAATGACACTATAACGTTACTAGTCAAAGTGTTCACAATGACGAAGTCGGAACTTCCTACATGCGAAAATAAAAACAGTACGCACGTAAAATATACTACAACTGGTTTTTCAGGCCAAATGAAATTAAGAATTAACGGAGTAAGATCTTGGAATGTCCACAGACCTTGATGGCTCCATCACGTAGGTATAGTGACGTCACGACACGCCCCATTCTAAATATTACCTTTGACTTACGTCAGTACTTCAATAACTTTGACTCATAAAATCACAATCTATAAATTGCGTCAGCAATTGAATTCTAAAAGTCATCCTTACCTTACAATCTCATTTGATTGGAAAATACAATTACTATAAATTCTAGATTCCATTATGACAAAGTTCAAACCAGCATAATAATCAGGAATCAAACTAGTAAATTAGCCAGTAGGTAACACAATGTAGTAGGTAGACCAACGGATTTTTTATCATTTCAGCTAGTCATTTTTATTGTTTAAGTTTTTAATGTATTAATGCATTAGGAGAATAGTAGACACAATTTATTTGGTATTAGTATTAGGTTTAAGGCGTAGATATGCGTGAATTTGGTAAATTTGGGTTCAGCAGAAACCGTTTATTTCCTTGTTCTTTAACGGAATTGCTTTGAAAAAATTACACAATAATCTATGCCATATAAGGCATTATCTCCTGAGGCCGAAATTTTATTTTTTTTATTTTAAGTACCTGAAATAATAGTGTAAAATACCGTCTACTTTTTCAGCAAGAACCGTTTAAATCCTAATCTATTAATCATGAGATTTTTTAATTTTCATCACCATATAGAATAAAAGAATACCAATAATCTCCTGAGATTACTTTTTCGAAAAAAAATCCCAGCGATTTTTAACGAATTTTTTACGTAAAACAACACACGCAATGCGCGATCTTCCCCTTCGCGGGCCCTTCAATTCAGTGCGGGGCGAGACGTTGTGCTGGACGGACCTATGACAATTTTCTCCGTGCGCCGTACTAACTAATAATATTCTGTGGCGGAACCAATTTTATAAGTAATTTGTCATTTATAACTAGCTGCCCCCGCGCGACTTCTGCTCGCCGTATACTTTTATTTGCAACTATGTATCTCCATACTAAATTTCATCCAAATCAAAATTTCCCGCGTAAGCATTATTATCTTTTCCTGCGGATGCATGTATTTTTCCGCGGTAGAAAGTCTCTCGCCATATACTTTTATTTGCAACTATCTCAATACTAAATTTCATCCAAATCGAATTTTCCCGCGTAAGCATATTATCTTTTCCCGCGGAAGCATGTATTTTTCCGCGGTAGAAAGTCTCTCGCCATATACTTTTATTTGCAACTATCTCAATACTAAATTTCATCCAAATCGAATTTTCCCGCGTAAGCATATTATCTTTTCCCGCGGAAGCATGTATTTTTCCGCGGTAAAAAGTCTCTCGCCATATACTTTTATTTGCAACTATCTCAATACTAAATTTCATCCAAATCGAATTTTCCCGCGTAAGCATATATTTTCCCACGGAAGCATGTATTTTTCCGCGGTAAAAAGTATGTTCTTTCTCAGGGTCTAAAGATTGTATGTGCCAAATTTCATCAAAATCGGTTGAGAGGATCAAAAGCGTAACAGACAGACAGACAGACAGAGTTACTTTCGCATTTCAATTTTGTAGATATTATTTGACGTGTAAAAATTTGACGCATTGCTTCAGATTACAATAATAGTGTATATTTTATGCACAGATCACCCAAACTAGATAAATTAGAATACTTTTGTTCCGATTCAAACGCACCTAAATTGGAGGAAGGTGCGGGTTGCGGGGACTGAAACAAAGGCGTTGTAGCAAATAGCATCATGTAGGTAGGAAGATATGTATTTATTTTCGGTATACACAAAACCTGTAGAACTTAAAAATTTAAAAATAATATTAGAAAAATTTATCACAAATAATTCATTTGACTGAGTAAGTAATAAACATAATTATTTGAACGGTTTATGGATAACTTATTTATTTTTACATACAATAATACCGAGAGACCCGCTTATATAGTATGTCGATTCATTATTCATATATTATATAGAACAGAATAACAAATGTTTATTTTTTGTTACAGAATACTTACTAATAATAAAAAAATAATTATACAGGACAGGTAGCTAGAATTAAGAAAATGTCTAATAAATATTTTGTACCTGGTGTGCCTACCTAAGCTGGTAGTAGTAGTTTATTATTTTGTTCATAATCCATTTTTACACTATTTGTTGCAATAATAATATAACTCCTTAACGCTTGTCATGCGGTATCTAGTGGGGTATATCTGTGTTGTAGGCTACACAACTAATTCTGGATAGCGCTGCGCGTAATATTTTCGATACGCCAGCGCCACGCGGAGCATGCGGTCGCTGTTGTCAACTCTCGTAGTCGTTTCTGCCGCGATTTTCACTGCCTACTCGTTCTTAATATAATTTTGCAAGTAGGTAACAGTTGTCAGTACTTTTCTAGTAGTGTCGCGGCAAAATCGATAGACAACCCGTCTGTAGTACGCAACCCCTCTATGCGATTCAGTACTTACGCTAAATGGATTCATAGATAAATAAAGGCCGACAGATTCTGTTCGTAAAATTGCAGAATATCTGTGGAAACACCATAGTTTCGTTTAAGTTGTACTGTAGAGATTTCAGACTGTTATAACAAAATGTTTTAGTTAAGTTTGCATTTGATATTTTTAGCCATTGATTTTCCAAATAAATTAAATTAAATAAAATTTATGAATACTTAATGATTTTATTATTTTGATTGTCATTATTGTACACGATTGCATCATACAACCAGAATTAACGTAATGATACCTTATCAATGCAGTCTAACCTGCCGGTAACCTCTTAGGTAAACCCAATTAATAAATCTATTGCCGCTGCCAAAACGGGTAACACACCTAAAATCAGGCCATTTATATAGGTAACATTTTACAACGCATCAAATTTTTTTTTTCAATTAAAATTACATATTTATTGTAATAACGACCGATGCGAGTAGGTAATTTTAAGATTTGCATTCATTAACAAACCAATCTAAAAATAATATAAAATTCTGATCTAAAGAACTGACTAATTTGGTTCCTTCCCGTTGTCCCCGGTGACCGTATCCCCGGGCCGGGGACAACGGCACGCAAAAAAAATTCATTCCCGTTGTCCCCGGTGCGGCGTACACGCCGGGGACAACGGGAATGAAAAAAATATTCATTCCCGTTGTCCCCGGTGAAGCTGGAATTGGAATTAATTGACGATTGGAAAGAAAATAAAACCATCATTATTTAAAAATCATTTAAATTATAATAAGTATTATAAATAAATCAACAAAAAGTATCAGTTTGCGGTGTCCGGTAAGTATTCATTAATTAATATCACAGAATCAACTTAAACATAAACAACATAAACACAGAATCAACCTTATTATTAGAGTATTATACCTTAAAACGAATTTAAATACTATAAAAAAATATCTTTTATAATGTTAACTAACAACAATAACACGATTTTTATCACAGAATCAAACTTAAAATATAGGAGTATTATTTTCCAATATACGGGATTTAAATATCGATTATAATTTAAATTAAAAAAAATCATTTTAACGCATTATCTCAAGGAACCTACAGTTATTTCACCATTCATCAGTTTCTTTTGGCAATCCATAATAAATTTATCTTTGTCAATGGAATACTGCTTACGTTGTTTTGGCAATTGGGTTGCTTTAGTACTGTAAGAGTTGGCATCCCGATGTAGGAAAGTAAGGAGCTTTAATATGGGGGGATTTTTGGTTTTAATACCCTTGTTTAATTTGTTATGCCATCCTTCGGCAAAGTTATTTGTACGATGTTTTATACCAAAACTGCACCATATTTTTATAAAATCCGGACGAAGCCATTGTGCAAGCATGAATTTTCTGAATTGCGTGCTTTGGCTATCGTCCGGACTTTGGTCAGCAATATAGAACCATCCTTCCATAATTAAATTCTCCGGCAATAAAGGAAGCACTGCAGCTAAGGCAACTTGGCGGCGAAGGATCTTATTCGATCTTGTAAGGCCCAATGTTCGACCTTTCTTCCACACAGCTTTATTGTAATGGAAATAGCAACCATGCAGAACAACATTTGGAAAAACTTCCTTCATTGCCGCCATAGTTGCTTCCTCAAAATCACAAGTAAAAAATGACGGATTCCAGTTTTTAATTTGAGATTTTATAAGGTAAAAAAGAATTTTGTATGACATTTTTGTTCTGTTTGACATTAGAGCATAGACTAAAGGAGTAATTGCTGTGCTTTCTATATTGGATCCTAAATCGGCATGTATAGTAAACATTTGTTGGAATAGTCCTGGACAACTTTTAAAGGTTCCGTCACCAAAAAAGGACGTAAGTACTGCCATTTTTTTTCTTGCGTCATCTGAAGCAATCTGAAGTTAAAAACAATGATAGTTTAAAAAGTTATTATAATAGTGGTACTTACATGAGTTCCCTTTACACTTTCACTAACACCTCATTTCACAATATTGTTCACTTAATTAATGACAGGTAGCTCCAGTAACCAGCCCTTTTTTTCAAATCGGTATTCTGGAGTGGGGTTTGGAATAGCCAATAACAGCTTCGCAAACAAAAAATGTTATCAGTGATTTTGTTTCTTACTGCAAGTCCGTGCCATTGTACTGTATCGCGTCGCAAGCGCATCTTTATCAGTTTTTGAATATAAGATAAACACATAGCAAAAGCACTACAAATAAAGTAATGTTGTCTTTAGACCTTTGAAACTGTTTTATTTATAATAATAACGGTGTCATGGAGAAAAATTTTAAATGATTTTATTTAATTAGCACACCGGGGACAGCGGGAACTATTTTAAATGATTTTATTTCATTAAAACACCGGGGACAGAGACCGGGGACAGCGGGAACTATTTTAATTTATTTAATATAATTCCCGTTGTCCCCGGTGACCGGGGATACGGTCACCGGGGACAGCGGGAAGGAACCACTAATTTTACCTATTTAAATAGCCTCATTTACATGGGTAAAATCAGTCAGTTCTTTAGATCAGACATTACATTACATTGACACTAGTTTCCTAAATAGCGCAATTTCTTTTATAAATATTTATATTCATAATCATAAACCTCATACGTTTTCCTTACTATTAGTCACGGGTGTCCCCAGTAAAACCTTGGGAAATTAGGTAGAAACACCACTCTTACCAGGCGAGTTGTGATCAAATTAATATGAATGATAGTGACAACATTATAATGAGATCATTGTCTTTGCACTTGTTCGGGGGTCAAAGTTTTGTCAAAGTCACCCCTATACATCGCAACCCCATAAAGCCCTCACCCCATTTATATCTCTTTTACTATTCAAATGAAATATTACCATAAATTTAAAACACGTAATATACAATAAAATATCCTCAATCAGGTAGATATCCTCAATGAGAATTTAGCGTTTCCCAGTTGTCCAGTCTTTTTCTAAATAAACATGAATGAGCTAAGTTTAATATCTAAGCTTAGTATTTTCAACATGTAGAAATTGAGAGTCGTTCGTCAACTCGCTCCAAAAATTTTGTCCCAACTGGAGCGAGTTGACGAATCGTAAATTAAATATTATTTTCGTTCTGCAACTCGCCCCATCCTTTGTTTCCATTGAATCTATGTGACGAGTACACTCATCGAAACAAGCGGATTCTAGGATCAAATAATTTTAGTAAGTAGGTAGTATAGTTGTTATGTTATACGATAATTTAATCCTATAATCGAACTGTTGACTTATTATTTCACTTTAACAATTTTTTATCACAATCAGCGAGAAGACGTTGGAACGCTGATTCCTCCTGACAAAGACAGCTCTTGTTGTACCTAGTCGAAACGTCGAGAGTGGTCTAAACTATTTTACGTGAGTTATTCCCGTTGAAATAAAATGATTTACAAGGTACCTACGTTTAAAATATTTTTTATCTCTTATAGTTAAAAAATATTCCTAATATACGGCTGACATGATGATGACGAAGTATGTATTTTGTCCTAAGGTATTAAATGGTTATCCTTGAAACAGTTTAACTTATAAACTGATAGGTGTCTAGATGACATTTGTCAAAATGACAGCTGTCAAACTTTAAACTGCCATAACTCTGAAACGGCTTGGCCTAGAGATACCGAGGATACAGGCGAGTGGGCCCATACAAAACTTGGACTGCGGTCCCAGACGCCTGAAACCCTACTAAGCTCAATCGACAGGTGTTAGAGGAAGCAACATTTTAGATGACAGCTGTCAAACTTTAAACTGCCATAACTCTGAAACGGCTTGGCCTAGAGATGCCGTTCAAAGCTCAATCGAAAGGTGTTAGAGAGGGCAACATTTTCAATGACAGCTGTCAAACTTTAAACTGCCATAACTCTGAAACGGCTTGGCCTAGAGATGCCGTACAAAGCTCAAACGACAGGTGTTAGATAGAGCAACATTTTCAATGACAGCTGTCAAACTTTAAACTGCCATAACTCTGAAACTGCTATTGTACAGTACAGCTACACTATTATTGATAATCATTGAATTTCACTATGTTGACTTATGTTAACATAAACATAGCTTAATTCTTTTGTCCTTGGAGAAGTCCCTGTGTCCCAGCTGTGGAAACGTAATAGTACCAGCTTGAGTTAGTACCAACTAATTAGCGGCTCATCCACTAAGGTTCATTCCTTCCGACTTACCCCGTCATGCAAACTGTACAGAAAAGCGACTGGATAAAATAAAACACGACGGGAAGGGTCGCCGACATTCTTTCTCGCTCTTGCATGTATCTGTTACTGTAAAAGCCCGAACTGCAGTAAATCTTAAGATATACCAGTAAAACCTAAGATATACCAACTCTCATTGGTAAATGTCCGAAAAGGTTTGCGATTCGAACTTTTACCACCCATTACGTTGGTAAATCTTAGGATTTACATAAATGCACGGTAAATGTTGAAAAACAGTTTATTTTGAATGTTGATTTAAAATAAAAATAATTTGTGTAAAAACTTTTGCAGTTTTTATTTACCAAATTTATTAAACACAACTAACGAAGCTTTATTAATAAGCTTTATAATTATATTCTGTGTGAACCGATGACTACAGAAACATCTATATACATTTTGCACCTAGATGTGTATTATGAGTAAAATTTCACCCGAGCGAAGCCGGGTTTTCATCTAACATAAAAAAATATTGATTTTGAGTCGACAACATTATATCCGCAAAATTCGCATTATGGAGAATTTCGTCAAATTTCACCCGAGCGTAGCCGGGTTTTCATCTAGGTAGTTTATTGTTTCTTATGTTAAGCGATTCTAATTTTGTTGTAAAACCTTTTTTATTTGACTTTAAGATAATTATGTAAATACCATTGTTTATTATTTTATATTGTTGTGTAGTCATTTTATTTTTTTTAGCTGACACATGTATTTTTATTTAATAACCAAATAAAAGTGTCTAATAAATATGCCTTTTCTATATTATTTTAGTAACAATTTTTTGGTTGACTGTACTAAAATTCACCCAAAGTAAAAGTAGTGCGAGTTGCAGAACGAAGAGTATAGCTTTTTTACGATTCGTCAACTCGCTCCAGTTGGGACAAAATTTTTGGAGCGAGATGACGAACGACTCGAAATTGAATTGCTATACCTACATTATTCTGCAAGTTACTATAATATATTTAGGTAGGTACCAATACACCTGTTTATCGACATTTTAAAACATGCTAATAAATGAACACAAGCATTACCACTTAGTAGTTGTTTTCAAATTAATTTATCCTTCTCAGTACACATGTCACAAAGACTTTGGTTTGGTAAACAGCGACGCCGATAAATGATGCTTATCGTTCAGAGTATACTTCTTTTGTTTCATGTTGACGATTGTATAGGTACGGTACTGTGAGTATTTTATTATCTAAGTCTCTCCTGTACAATTGTGATAATACTATAAGTTACGAGACTACAATTACTATTGGACTAACCAAAAATCATAATATTTTACTAATAGGTTTGGTCAACTTTGGTCAATAGCCAGTTAACTTTTTGACAATGAATACATAATAATAATTAGAATTGGATCTCGTTAATTTAAAAAGCCAAAATAAATATGTTACATTAATTGACGTTATGACATAAATCATATAACATCTTTAAAATATAACCATCTTCAAAAACCTTCAAATCCCTTATAATATTTTATTAATAATATTTTCCTACTAATGAAACATTTTAAGAATGCCTGTATAAAATAACATTTCTAAAATCGACTCTACATTTATGGCCTAAAATACTCTATCTAATGTTTCGCTTATTTTAGTAATCGATCGTATTACCGATGCACGGGGGCAAGGCAACAGCAGGCAGATCAGAGATAAGATCTACGCTAATATTATCTGATAACGTTGTAAATATATTCATGATAACAGTTTTGAGTACCTGCAGCAACGGAACGTGTTATGGTAACACGATTAATAGTGGTCTTTATAGAATTAATCACGTTTATATTAATAAATTATTCCATATTATGGTTCTTATAATTAGAATTAATAATAAATATAGTTGAATATTTATATTCTGTATTAAATAAGTACCAACTCATAAGTACTCGTAACTTGACATCGCTATAAATTGTAAGTAATGAACATGTACATTTTATGTAACAAATGATCCGATTGACATTGAGTTACCTATAGGTCGTTGGAAGTAATTTTTATTATGAAAATACCTAAGAACCAAGAATTCAAAACAGTTACATTTTTAATTCCAAAGTTTGACGACTCTTGAACTTTGTCGCTGGTGAGTTCAAAACAAACATTTGCATACGTTAAGTAGTCATTCCTAGACCTATTGTATCTATAACAATGGATTTTATAAGCTATTCGGTCACATGTGCGGAATCTAGAGCCAGTATCAGCCGGGTAACCACAAAACCCCGTAAGATCGAACGTGAAATACCGGAAGTAAATTCTAAAGAGTGAATATAACCTAATTCAATTTAGGGATGAAAGTAGAGTTGGTACCTTGTTGAAGCCGGGGTTCTTGAGTCGGTCGAGGCCGGAGAGGCGGCTGGGCTGCGCCTCGTCGCCGGTGCCCCACAGGCCGATGCGGTCGCGCTCCATGTCCGTCTCGTACGTGCACTTGCTAAGACTGGCTGCGGCCGTCTGCCGCCCGGCGTCGTGAGCGGGGCTTTTGTTTCGGGCCAGCGGCGCCGGGCTCATAGCGCTCTCGCTCCTGGGAAATGGGAAAATTTTCAGCGATAGCAAACCGCGAGTTGCGGTTCGCTGATAGTAGATGGCGTTGATTGCTATGGGAATTTTTACGACCTGATTGCGGTGTTTCCGAATATTACAATTGTTAATTATGTAGATTGTAAATATTATTGTGGTAAATTTATCACAAAAATCATGTTTCCTTTAAAGTTTATTCACCTTTTTACCCGACTGCGCGACGCAAATGAGTGGTAATGGTAATATATTTATCAACTTTTACAATACTGGAATTTGGAACTTATTAGACATAAAAGTTCCTTTATTGCATCTCTATAAAAAAAAATATTTTCCAAAATGATGTTTCAAGGCAATCTGAGAAATTGTTATGGTTATATAAATAGACAATCAACCCTGCGGTTTAAAAAATATATCCAAATATTCAAGACACATTTATATTCTACTCGTACCTACAATTTATAATACGAACAAAAAAATTATTGGTAAAAGTTTGAAGGTCAATCTCACTACATTAAATGAAGATAGTTGAAAAGATCTGTTACCGTTGCCCAGGTGCGAGACAAAATAATATTTTTCAAAGCATATGATGAGTAAAAAGTTACGAAAAAAAAGTTATCTGGGACAAGTGTAAGATTTTTAACTAGCTCTATCGTGAAATAGTTAACTACAATTTGTATGGGATCAAAAAATCAAAACAAGGGCCTCTAGTCAGAAATAGGAAACAATATGCAAGTACAAATAAAATAAAATAAAAATAAATCTTACACAAGATACTGCAAAATCGGTATACCTACTTAGATTAATGGGCTACGTGCTACGAGGGTCTACGGCTACAGGCTTAGCACTACGAAACTCACAGCGCTACGCCCAAGGACACGCTTGCCAAAATGTTTATTACATCATTGTGTAGTCTTAAACTTAAAAAATCAAGTAATACTAAAATTAAACAATACCAAATCAAATTAATATTGAGGATATCTACACAGCGAAAATACAGCTAAAATAATCTAATTTCTTGTACCTACATTGATGACAAACACAATATAATTTTACACAAGACGTGTTACATATGATACGTTAACTCCTTATAGTCACATTAAATAAAATAAAAAAATAGGTTAAGCATACTATACTATAGTAAATATAAACAATATTTTTTTACCAAGTAAACCGTCGCACGGCTGGTGGTTTTAGATGTCTTATTACTAAAAAAAGAAAAAAAATATACAGTTGAAGTACTGAATCGCATAGAGGGGATGTGTACAGTACCTTGCTTTTTTTAATATGTTTATTTAAACATCATAATACGATACGTGTTTTAATGAATCTACTTCCAATTAAACCAAGATTGTTATTATTTTTTCTTTATTTATATTACATGAGTTCCTGTCTAAATTTAATCTTTTAATAAGTTAAATAAATTATCAACTCAAGAATCAATAATTTCACAAACTTACCGTTTATTTTTAGTACTGTCAGCCGCGCCATTCAATTGACGTGCGTCAAATTGATTATGAGATTTTACTTTACGCGTCAAAAATTCCATTTTTGAAAAGAGATCAATTTATATCACAGATTATTAAATTTTGCTAAGAAAACAGGATCAATATTAGTTCATCTTATGCTTGGAATTTTAGAGAATCCAATTATGTAAGTTTTTGTAAATGAGAAGACAGTGCTCGTGTGAGCTCTGAAAGTCAACTGGAGGATGATATTTTGCAATTATCATTTAATACCGGTTAGTTTATCATTAATAAGGTGTTCAACTATGATCCAAACATAATAACATCACGCGGCCTGGGGCTAAGTGATCAAATAAAAACGCGTGATCTCAAGATAAGTAATCACAACAAATTAACTCCACCTAAGTTTCCATTCAAAGTTCTAAGTTCAATTAACTTAAGTGATGTTTTTTGATCAAAATATTTGTAATTTTCCTAAAATTGTACAAGCCAATACTTGCATAAAGTTTCTATTATTATTATTATTTTATACCTATGACAAAGTTTAAAATATAAAATTTCTGATAGTACCGAAGATAAGCTCTGTAATATCGTCTTCCTAATTTATTAATTACTTTATAATATACGTTATTACAAACAACTAATATTAGCAAACATTTATTTACATTATTAATGTTAATATATGCCTGTAACCTCCAATTTTTGCAGCGGAACCGTCTACACCTGGTCTACATGACAATGCCCTACATTAGATAAAGGTTAAGATCAATCCAATGTCAGCGGTGATTGAGATATTTTATAATACTGAGGGTTGTCAGTTTGTCACGAACAACTAATTTATATAATCCAATGAGCTGTTTCATGTAGGGCTAATGTATACTACTCGTAATAATAAAAAGCTGAAGAGTTTGTTTGTTTTAACGCGCTAATCTTAGGAACTGCGCTGTCCGATTTCAAAAGTTCTTTCAGTGTTGTATAGGACATCTGAATACATAATATAGGTTATACATAATATTTAAGAAGGCTATATTATATTGACTATAATTAGATAACATAAATAAACGGCGGTATATTGTATATTTTCCCTTAACATTGTATAAGTTTGTAGGCACATATGCGATGCAGAAATACCTGACACCATATTACCTTAAATCCTTCCATAAATCCAGTTTGGTTTTCCTGTTTTACACATCTAACTTTATAGAGTACTGTAAACAGTCCTACAGAGTACGTACTTATAAGTAGGTATACTGTAAAATTACTATTTAAACTATTTTATTTTATGAACCAATCTTTTTATATTTTATTATTATTCACCTGTTTATTGTATATTATGCAAACATTTATCTAAATCATTTATTTTAAGATTTTTTCCAATTTTCTTTATTGTTTTATGTTCTAAGTAAGCATTTTATATTAGAACATAAAACAATAAAGAAAATTAAGGAAGATTGGAAAAATCTTTACAATTAAGAAAATTAAGGAATAATGTACCTATTAAAATAACACTAAAACCTAGGAGCTTTGATAACGCGACAGCCCTATGAGCTAACTTAGATAACATTACCATGGTGTATCGCATGCCGCTCACATGTACCGCATGCTCGCCCCGAGTTCACAGCAAGGGCAGTGAATGTGTTGATATAACTGATAAATGCATATATAAAACTACTAGCATTCCCTGCGGCTGCATCCGTGTGAAAATAGTTTATTTTCACCGTAAAATTTCCTTTACCGGCTCCAACTATTTCTGTACCAAATTATATTTTTTATTGTAAACTAACTGACCCGTCCCCTGCGTCGCTCCCTTTAATTTCTCGTATTTTCTCAGCTTTAAAACCTTCCCTGGACTACACAATTTCAAGACAAATCATTTTTATTTATATTTTTGAAAACGAGAATGTGTTCAGAATCACACTAGCCGGCAAATTGTGTTTTCCCGAGAAGCTGTTAGTTAATTAATAGTTAGGTACTATCAAATTGGTAAACTTTACTATTTCTACTGTTAGGTATATTATTTTAAGGCTAATCGTAGCTCGTGATATTATCGCAGTGTCTTTTATATTTAAGCCGCAGCCATTGCGGTTATGGTCATTAGATATAGTAATTGGCTCGCTGGTTGGTTAGATTGCAAAAGTATTTTAGTTTTATGCAACCGCAATGACGAAGCAAGTCGGGATACAACGCATGTAAACTGCAGTGGCCATTAGAAAGTTGTGTGCCGAACATTGTTTTGATTCTGCGTATACGAGTTCTTTATATTTTACATGCTACTTCCGACACTATACAATATAAGTTTGGCTTCAAAATAAACGATCACCAGCAACTGTTTCAGGAAGCTAATTTGTTCTAGTCCAGCGTCTTCTTGGTTGAAGACCTCTGCTGACAAGTGCCCTAACAAAAATTAGATCTGATCATGAGGTTTTTATGTGGAAACTGTCGTAATATGTTATTTATATGTTTTTTTATTATGTTTATTGGCAACCCAATCGGTAGGTACTTGCCAAAGTAGGTATTCTCTACGGTTTTATGCAAAAATAAATAAGATCCCTGTGGAAGTCAAGATACCTACAGTTTCAAACCTTTTACCCTTTTGTCAAATTAAGAAATGACCCTTTCCTTGTCTCCGTTTATATTCCTAACTCAAGGCTGCTGAATCATTGTGGCTCACTAAGTAGATACTTGCTCGCTTATCCGAGAACCTATAAAACCCAGGTAAGTGCATGTTATTCGTAATGTTCATTATTTCTGAGTAGATTGTTACTCATAAAACACATGTACCTTTCTACAGGTAGGTACGTTTTACCTTACTAAGTTTGCTTTAATAGAAAGAATTACTAACTAAATGAAAAGCCAAATGTAACTACATATGTAATGTATGTATAAATGGTTCACGACTGACACTTATGAAAGAATAAAATATTTTATAAGGTAACGGAATTTAAATTTTTGGTATTAATTAAATAAATATGAGTCGGAAAATTCTAAAAATTGAGTAGGTTAATTTAAGAATTGATCCAATAAAGTTTAGAAAAAGACTACACTACAACTAGAGTTACATTCAACAGAGTTACCTAACCTTCATAGTAACTAATAGTTTGTTTGGAAATAAGACCTTATCCACTTGTAGAAGTCTCAAAAACAAAAGATCTGGTGCATTCAGTCATAAGCATGACAAATGTTAGATAAGTGGGTTATAAAAACTACACTTCTTCATGGTTATTATGGTAGAATAAAAATAGGATTGGTGTTCTGCCATCGATATAACAATACTAGGCATTGGCAAAACTAAAATTCAGGGTCCCACGTTTTTCTACGTATCTCTAAAAATTTGATCCCGTATAGATTTTTCTTTCATAAAAGTATAATTAAAAATATAATACTATTCTAAGGTATATGGTACCTAACCACAAAGTTCTTACAAGATAATTAAAATAAAACACATGAAGTTTCGTAGCACGTTCGTAGCACCGAGTGAGCGTTGATGTCTTTTACACAATGCCGCTGTGTTCCAGTTACGTCATAATTTTGAAAAAAAAACCTTTTGGTGTTGTGTCAAATTCAAAAGATAAATAACTTGAATATTCGTTTCACATAACATAAGCAATCTTATATCTAATCTATCAACTTACCTACTCTTTAAACCAACCTATAACGAAGATTATTGTTACTAAGTGTACTTACTCTCGTTGATGGTACCTACAGCGACATACCTACCTGCTATTAAATATAAATGATGGTATTAAAAATTAAGATTATATTATG
Organism: Chloroclystis v-ata; assembly: GCA_963691955.1. Lineage (NCBI taxonomy): Eukaryota > Metazoa > Arthropoda > Insecta > Lepidoptera > Geometridae > Chloroclystis > Chloroclystis v-ata. The sequence goes on along the minus strand of OY829898.1, from coordinate 7,842,864 downwards.
ATGAGTATAACGTTAGGTTAGTTAATAAGTAGGTAGCTAGTTGGTTATATTGTTCCTACATTACAAAACACTGCGGGAATCGAACCCTGAGCGGGAATCAAACCCACTTTTGCATCGCGAGTCATTGCGTTTTTGTAAAATTTTCTACACTCAATGGTTATTAAATTAACATTAAAACCCTAAGTGGATTAATTAGAGTAAATAATTACATACTTAAATTTCTATTATAGTTATGAAAGTGGGTAAATATTGGTTAGAATAGCGATAGATCCCACTTATAATTATAACCAATTAAATTCAACATAATGAAGTTAATTTAGTTCTTCCGTAGTGTAGGTTCCTACTAAATAATATCTGGATTGATGTTGCAAATGTTGCAATATTTAAATGCAACATGAATATTAAAATTTGCTATTAACTGACCAAAAACACATAAAACACACATAGCCAAAACATAAGTCTATGGTCAGTACCTAATCATTTAAGAATTAGATTTTACTCACTTCCACTGCCTTTTATCATTTAACTTCACAGATGCCGAGTTTCCCATGGTTTTCTTGAACTGAAAGTAAATAAATAATTCAAAATATCTTTATAACACGCGTGCTAGTCGCTAGACGGTAAATAAAACTTTGAGCTAGCTTGCGACTAGCTGGTGACCCTGACTTTCCCTGTCTAATCTACTTGCGCGGCTTGCGCCATCGGCACTTCCTTTGTACAAAGAAAAGTACTTACCTACCTACCTAACCTACTTACTGCTACACTACACACAAATAACAATTTTTATAATTTTTGGTCCAGCTTGAAAATAGGTAAAGTTAATAGCCAAAGTCCGAAATGATAATGATGAGGATCTTGTCTATGCTTCTTCTTCTTTTGTTTATAACGCCTGCCACATACAAATAAAGAACGCTACAGACAGTGACATTAGTTAGTATGTTACAGTATATAAAGACAGTTCGAATTTTTATTTTGAGTTTGAGGTTATTTTTGCAGCTGTGGCAGAAGTAAACAAATATTGTTAATTTCGATTTTTTCTAATATTATAGAAAATACTTGTTATTTTTTTATACATAATGAAGGAAGCAGGTATTATTGATGTTTTACATGTGCATATTCATGTGGTTTAATGATTTCAATAAGTATATAATAAATCAATGGCATAACGCTTGCACTTTCATTTCAGAAATTCAAGAAATTTTTCTTAAAATTTTGATGAATGAAGGAGATATTTCAGTAGGAGTAGCCGCTATCCAAACTTTATTAGCAGTCATAGAACAATACAAAGGTATTTAGCACATCATTTCAACAATTACATCATGTTGCATAAAGGTAACTTTATTTACCTTACCTTACTTTACCTACCGAAATTCTCTTTTTGTACCTATAAAGATTTGTTTTACTAGCTCGATGGACTATCGAGGTACTGAAACTAGTTGAGTCAATAGTATTATCATTTTTAAAATAGGACTGAGACTCACTTTGCCTTTCAAAGATTTTAAAAGATTATAAATGAAATATGTTTTAGTTTCTAAAGTACAAGAACCTATTTTTTATATTTTTAAATACCCACACTTTGTTTTTTTTTTGTTTTTTAAATTAAAAATGTATATTTTGATTATTATATAGGACCTGAGGTGCTTTAACAATTTTAGTATGCAAGTTAATTTTAATCTCATTTTAAGTGAACATTTGTAGTTCTTATGAGAAATAAATTTCTATAAATTAAACCTAAATATCCTATAATTTTTTACTAAAAAATATGCTAATTAATATTCTTGTATTCTGCTTACAGGAACAACAGTGAGAGAGCTACATCTTAACTTGCAACTGGCGGTGAACGTCATGAGGAACTGTGATCAGCCCGTAACGGCCATTAACTCATGTTGCGAACTTTTTATGAGATTTATAACATACACTAGACTAGATGAAAAAGTAAGTAACTTAATAAATTGCTTGTAAACATTTAAAAGAACCTAAACTACTTATTATACCTTCTACATCCTCATCAAATGATGTCATTGTTAACACTTTCTTTTTATTTGAAATAAATAGACAATTTACACAGCAACATCTAGTCTTATGGTAAGCTCAAAGCTTGTGTTATGAGTGCTAGATATCTGATATACCTAATAGAAAATACTAAATGATATTTTTTGTTTATATATTATAACACCCAGAACCAACTTATATTTTTATTTCAGTCATTTGAAGACACTAAGCAGATAATGCTCCAGCGAGGGCATACATTCTTGGAGAGTCTCCTATTAGCTAGAACTAAAATTGCTAAAGCGGCCTTGCCTTTTGTTAGTGATGGATGTGTAAGTTAAATTACTCTTTAATATAATTCTTTTTGCCACTCTTGGCCAACATGGTCAATATGACCTTAAGTGATATGCATGGCATTATCACTCTTGTCAAGAGAAAAGTCTCAGTATAGGAAATTTAACTTATTGCCAATTATTTTATTAAATCTATGTCATTTGCATTGTTTCAATGAAACAATGAAAGGTTCTACTTATATAAAATAATATTCTATTTCAGAAAATTTTAACACATTCAAAATCAAGAGTGGTTCTCCAAGCAATGCTAGAGGCAGCAAAAACCAAGAGGTTTCATGTTTATGTGACAATTTCTGGACCTGACAATATAGGGTAAGTACTAGATCTGCTAGTTATAATGAAGAATATGAATCTATGTAGGTAGTGTATTGTATTAAGTTCATCAGATATCTAGTACCCATAACACAAACTTCGAGCTTACCACAGAGTTAGATGTTTCTGTGTGAATGTCCCGCAATATTTTTTATTTATTTCACCTGCTACATCTCATAATCATAATAAAAAAAATACCCATTGATGTCATAGTCTGTTATTCATTATATCTTTGGTTTTAGTTACATCCCAAAGATATCCAATTAAAGGATTATACAAACCTTCCTTATAGTACTGAGCATACTACAAAGAGAAGAAATAACAAAGTCTGCCCTAAACAGACAGGTCGTAAACATGCTTTTAGTCATAGGTTCTTCAGCGTTCTTGGTCCTTTTCTATATAATAGATTAAATGTTTCCACTAATATTTATTTACTTAATTACAATAACTGTAAGAGAAAGTTGAAAGATACCTTACAAAACATGTCCTACGATGATACGGAAAAATTATTAGTAGTTTTAAAGTAGGCTAATAACATATAAGTACATTTCAATGTATTATACCATTGTAAGTAGTTGATAAGTAAGATATTTTTAAAATTTGCAATTCATTCACTATTTATACCTAGAGTTTTAAGTGATTTTATGTTTGTATGCACATTTAGCCTATAACACAGGTTTTAACCTAGTTTAGGCACTCGTTTTATTTAAGAATTAAATTATTATGTATTATACCATAATCTATAGCACTAAGAATTTTGAATAAATTATTTTATTTTATTTTTGAATAAATTATTTTATTTATTTATTTATTTTTTATATTTCTTCGGTTAGGGTTTAAACCCGCCGGCGCACATGTGGTTTCTTTTTTATAAATTGATGTGCACTTTAAAAACACGTACTCCAATCAATGTAGCACATGTCACGATAATGCCCTAATAACTTATTATGTTCCAGAACGCAAATGCACCAGCAGCTGACGCAGGCCGGGATAGAGTCCACTCTGATCCTGGACTCTGCCGTCGGCTACATCATGGAGCTGGTCGACATAGTGATGGTGGGCGCGGAGGGCGTCACGGAGAGCGGCGGGATCATCAATAAGGTGACACATTATCCCCGTTTACGTTCCCACTGCTGGGACAAAACACTCTTCTCTCTCCACGGGAGAGATAAAAAATGAAAATAAGTATATCTTTATTTTCTCAAGATGTAGATCAAGCAGATGAATGACGCATGTCCTTCAAACTTATCAATGATCATAGAACATCCCAGTTTTCTCACGATGTTTGCTTCCACCGTTTAAAGCACGTTTCAAAGCGCACTTAATTTTTTCAAGAATAAAATCAGAGCGCGAAGCAACGTTTGAACACAGGCACTGTTTTTTTAAAGAGGTTCGTATCTTCTTGATAGTTTGCGAGAAGCTATTCCAATGGAATATAAGTGTAGTGCACTGTTAAATTCTTATAAAAATTAGTTAAGTACCTACCTATAGTCGTAACAATGTAGGATTGATCATAAGTAATTTCTTCCACAGATCGGAACATACTCTCTAGCAATTGCAGCGTTCGAACTGAAAAAACGGATATACGTTCTCACAGAAAGCTTCAAATTCTCCCGAATATATCCTCTCAACCAACAAGATGTACCCAAGGAGTTTAAATATCTATCTAGTGTTATCAAATCTGGCGAGGACTTATCTAAACAACATCCTTTGGTCGACTACACCCCTCCGGTGTTTATCACCATGTTGTTCACGGATATAGGGATACTTACACCTTCGGCGGTCAGTGATGAGCTCATGAAATTGTACACATAATGTAAATATAATAAAATATTATTTATAGGTAATTTGTTTTATTTATTATGTAGGTATGTATTTTCTATTAGTTCCATCCTGTAGTTTCAACCTTATCGTCAAAGCGACAATCGCCGATCAACTGAAAACGTAGTGATTATATTCTCTTAGCTGAAAAAGCCAGAACGATGACTAAAGTAAAAGGGAAAATTAGAATAAAAAGTAGATTTTTAAAATTGCCTGGCACTTTATTATAATACGAAATTATTTACATCTTATTCATAAAATACACTTGTTATGTACGTATTCAAACTAAACTATCATAATATCTCACTTTATAAACTTATGTAACTTTATATACTCCAAGGCAAACACATAAAAATATTCAAAGTGAATTAATTTTACACAACAAAAATACATAAAGAAAACTTTATACGGAAGCACAAGCTTATCACATTTTCTGTTTATTATTATTGCCACTATAAAACATAATTATTAGGTAAGTACCTACTTAATATATTTATAATTAATTAAACGAAGTCAATAACTATTAAAATAAACCATACAATACATATCATGCTGCATTCATTTATTTCATGGATTATTATTATGGGAAGTAGAAATATTGCAATATTGGCGAATTAAAATACTCTGTGTAAAGAAATTGTACCTTCTAAATCCCATCTCTGTACATTTTATCAAGTTATATGTAAGACTGAATCAAATAAAAAACAGTCACTACAACAGACACCATAGAGATCACAATTTATAGGTATTTCAAAACAAATTCCACCGTACTCATATCAACTAATTTACAAAAAGCTACAAATCACCTTAGCCTAGTCTAGACTATTCTATCTCAAGGATACCTCAGAGCTTATTTGATGAAGTTATATTTGATTCTCGAAGCACCTTTGGATCGTAAATAATGAGTTTTTAACGGAATAATGTTGACATGGCTAATCCAGACCAATTAAGTATACTTAACTGATAATAATTTTCGTAACCTAAATCTCAACTCAACTTATATTACTAGTTTATCTAAGTCACTTTAATATTATAAAAAGATAAAATACAAATATAGATGCGTGAGCACTGAGCTTAAACTGTATGCAATAAATTGAATCTCATTGACATCTCTAAACAAAGACTTTTAAACAAAATATCAGTTCATTTTTCCCTTTAAACCTTAACACTGTCTGACCTCTAGAAATGTTACCGGTTATAGATATTGTCTATAAGCGTGTGTATTTGGTGGAAAGGCGGCCGTTTGTCCGCTTCGTACTCCCAACATCGCAGCATCAGGTTGTACACATCGTCGGCACAGCCTTCCGGGGCCGGCATTCTGTAACCTGCAAATTAAAAACCAAAATTATCTCATTTATTTCCATGAAATTAAACAAATTACCTACTTGTGTCTTGAAGATTACCGATGAATAATAATTCAGAATGATGAAATGAGTGAAAAGAAGAAGGGCCACTTAAATGCAGTTATGGTAGAACTAGGTACAACAGGTTCTTTAAAAGGACAGATTTCAAACCCATTGATGTATTTTCTCATTCAGGACATGGTAAAGTTAACTAATTTCTTCAACAATCTACATAAAAACTGTCGTGGCTTGATAAATTCATATAGAGGAGCCCGTTTAGGGCAGTAAAAAAGGTTCGTGTATTATCCGTTTATCTCTGATCTCTCTTATGAGCAATCTACATGTTTATTCTTGTAATTTTTCTACAACTTTCAACAAGCGTGACATTTTTACATTTATTACGACTCCAAATGTTGAACAATGTCGGGAGTGTATTATGACTATATTTTTTCAAAATAAAAAAATACAGGGGTGCGCGGCGGGGTAACCTACGACCTACGGATTTAAAAGTCGGGTGTGCCCCCACTTAACCACGGCAGGCATTGCACTCACCGGTATCAATCTTCTCCCTGGCGCGGGAGTTGCTCATGCCGGCGTAGGGCGTGTCGCCCTTAGAGAAGATCTCCCACATCAGCACCCCGTAGCTCCACACGTCGCACAGGGATGTGTACTTCCCTGTAACAAATTATTAGAAAATGGTATGGAAAAATTACAAGATCACAACGTAACATTGGTCCTCGAGTGGGAGTCGAACCCACGCCACCCAGTTTAGCCCTGGTTGCGTTAACCACTACGCTATCGAGGAGTTACGTAAGAGAAATATAAATAGTTTCCTATTTTATTTATTACTAATTTATCAATTCTATGGTAAAACTTATCTTAAACGCAGGTAAATCGACTTTTAGTTAATATAATACTTTTACAAACAACCTGACTAAATAAAATTGTGACCACCATTTGGTCACAATTTGTCAGTGTGTGGAAAGCACCAATTTTAAATTAAAAAGCCAAGTCTAAAATTCTATAAGCATGTGCAGAATGATCCACCATTTCTGTTTATCATAACGTAAAGAGTGTCTTAACTAAATTTAACTCTTATATATAGAGCCTGGATAAAGTTTCGTAGGTACCACTACCTTAACATTTTTAAGATTTCCAAAGTTTCACCTCCACACAATACATACACGATGCAGCCACTTAAGGTACTGCACCAATAATTAAAAACCTCTCCCATTCAAATAAAGTTCTTACCAAAATTGAGAGCTTCCGGCGCCGTCCACTTAATAGGGATCTGCTTCATCCCGCCCGACACGATGTACTCCTCCTCCTCGCGCGACATGCCGAAGTCCGATATCTTGACGATGTTGTCGTCGCCGATGAGGCAGTTCCTGGCGGCGAGGTCGCGGTGGATGCAGTTCTTGGACTCGAGGTACTGCATGCCGGCCGCCGCGTCGCGGCACATCGCTAGTAGTGCACGCGCGCCTAGTGACCCGGCGCGCGTGCGGAGGAATGTTAGCAGGGACCCACCTGGAATACATAATTAAATAAATATTGCTGTACAATTTACATGGCAACATCTATCTCACCCCGTGGTAAGCTCAAAGCTTGTGTTACTTCCTTCCGTCCGGCTACGTAACTAAGTTTTGTAACCAGCTACGAAATGGGAATATTTTTTATCGCTTCGAAACCCAGTTACGTATTGAGAATTAATTATCTTAGTTTGCAACTACTTTTTCCCTGTTTATAACCAGTTACGAATTGGGAATATTTATTATCGCTTTGAAACCCTTACCTTTGAAATTATCTTAGTTTGTAACTTTTGTTTTAATGGAATATACTACGATACTTTATTCAACTACAATGTATGTACCTATGATAAAACACCTATAAAAATCAATATCTACAGATCGTATAAATTGTCCCAAGGCGGGATTCGAACCCGCACAGACAGACGTTCGCCAAATACGCAATAAAATCGACAATAATCAATACGCTACCTGAGACAAGTTCCATAACGATCATGATGGGTTGCTTCTGCACCGCTATGCCGATCAGTCTCACGATGTTGGGGTGCTGGTACTGCTTGAGGATGCGACCTTCTTGCAGGAAGGTCCTCTTCTGTTCCTCTGGTAAAGCTACGCGGCAAGTCTTCACGGCTACCTCTTGGCTCGTGGTCTTCAGGCGCGCCTTGTATACGTCGCCGAAATTACCCTGGAAACACAGTTTACTTATAAAACTTCACATTTTAATACCTTTGTCGTTTTATTCATCCAGCTGGGGTTTTTATCATCACAATCATGAAGAAGTTAAAAAATTTTTCACTTTCAAATTTTCGTGAGTTATACTATTCATTTATAACAACGGGAATTATTCAAGTATTTACACAGGAGTTAAACAACTATCGACGTTTCGATCACAATAAGAGCAGTCTTTATCAGGAGGAGTGAGCGTCCCGCCGTGCTCCGTGTCCTCTCAGCTCGCGCGCGCGGTTAAGACTCATGCGCTCAAGACTGCTCTTGTTGTGGTCGAATCGTCGGGAGATGTTTAACTCCTGCGTAAATAAATACGTGAGTAATTCCCGTTGTTATAAAATGAATAGGTAGTATAACTCACGAAAATTTTGAAAGTGAAATATAATAAAAATCTTATAATTGAGAGCACATACTTCCGAAAATGGGGTACCTTTACCTATTAAATAATATAAAGATAATAGCGGCCCATAGTTCATTCCTTCCGGCTTATCCCGTGTACAATTAAGCGACGGGATAAAATAAAACACGACGTGAAGGGTCGCGGTGTTATAATACCGTCATTCTTTCCGCTATTGCAAATACACTGGCGTTCATTCCGTAAGGATTGTACATTCCGGCAGGAATGAACGTTAGTCTATGGGTAGCTATTTTACCCGTCCAATCTTGTCGAGCAGCTGCACGTCATCGTTGTTAAGTTCCCAGTTCTCCCGGGGCACGGCGCGCCGCAGCAGGGCGCCGGAGCGCGCGGTGACGGGCACGCCGCTCGTGCGCTGCCACGCGATCAACTCCGCCACTGACGGGAACGCCGCGCCTTCGAACCTGTAGTGACCCTGGAAAATGCAAGTTTGCTGGTGATAGATTTAATGAACATCTTTGTGTTCAGCTGAGACTGTATACTATTCTGCCCTTCTTAGGAGAAACAGTGTAGGCGACATTTAGTCGTTGGTGACGTTAGCATATTTGTAATCAAAACAACTATAACTTATTTTCACAAAAAAAATCACCTATACGCTGTTTATCGTAAGAAGGGCAATATTTACGTACACCTGCGTTTATATGTTCTGTGCCTACACATTAAATCAAATACACATAAAGTAGAAATTTCATTTGGTGATGTTTCATTTGATTGGAGTGTCTAGTTTGGGCGAATCGGATAAAGCCTACCTTATTGCTTTCAATAAAAAGAAATCCGTTGAGACGAAAAGCAGATAGAATATTGATGTCAGTTACGAGGTAAGTATTAGTACTGATATTTTTATCAGATCTAGTGGAGAACATCACAGAACATTGCAAAATATTGTCCGCTGCACTTTCCTATACATGTATAACTTCAGTGTGCTATAAGACTTCTAAAAACACCAGCAAAGACTTACCTCAGGCGTAGTCTGTACAATAAAATGTTTATGCTGTCCCCAACAAACGGACAGCACTAGCTGCCGCGCCTGGTTCCGCGTGGTCTCCCGCACCAGGTAGTCTCCGTCCGCCCGCAGCAGTCGCACCACTTCCTCGCGAGGCAGCACCCCGTGGAACCATTCTTGCTCCACTAATGTGCGCTCAGTTTCGCTAACGTTCACCTATAATGGAATTGACCTTGTTTTGAAAAGGTTTTGACACATTCGCGGAACATTGAGACTTGTTGACACATTCGTTACTCATCACTTTGTGATATTGAATTTAATTTTCTTGCACTAAACAAGTATCTTTTTTTGCATATACAATACATAACATTTTGACTAGAATAGTAATTGTTCCTCATTTATTATAAAGTTTTTTCCTATTAAAAGTTTTTACTAGGTACATAGGTACTAATCAGGATCATGTATGATAATAATTCATTAGATTAATAAATTCATCATTAGTACAAGAAAAGTCATTAATTTAAAATATACGTATCAAATTTGAATAGGATACCAAATTGATAATACAAACAAAACATGTTACCTATGTTGGTGAGAAACAAACATAGTTACATGAATAATAAAGTATCTACACCTACAGCGTTTACACTAATTAGATAAACGAACAGTTTATTAGTAGGTAGTGAGGTTAACGTTACACTCAACGGCATCAAATATTTACACACCGTTAAGCAAGGTCGCATGCTCACACTGTTATGTTAAATTACATAATTAATGAGACAACACAACACGCAACATCAAAGTCACATACGTCTTCCAAGTATTCTCTTTCCAGTTCAAGTTGCTGTTGTTTTAATCGCTTCTTCCTCCGCGGCACAACTATCGGCGGTAAGTCGGCGTGTGTAATGTACATGGCGAACGGGTCCATCGCACAACCAAAACTACACAGACATTATATCATCAGTCTTATTCTTAAGACACCACGCAAACAGGATGAAGACGCGTCTGAAGCGTGCGCGGCGCAGAGTAAACACAGATTTCTGGAACGCGCACGGCCCATGCCGTTTCACCTTGATTTTGAATCAGTTTGTGAGAGCCGGTGCTATTTTAATTTCAGAAAGCTTACTCCGTGCGGTGCAGTGACGCCGAAACTCCGCTAAAGATAGTCTGAATGACGTGTGATCGGGTGCCGCTGTTATCCATGCGATCATGCCATGCGGTTAACGGCACTCACCACACAGTTAGAGCTACCGAAGGCGACATTCGTCTTCGTCTTCCGTCTGCTAAACAGGGTAGACGTTCTGGGCACACGACACTTCACATAAACATCCATACGCTTACGCAAGCGGCGCTTTATGACTCTAATCCGTTTCTTGCGGAGAGTCTGCAAGTTTACCGAGGGCTCGACACTGCTGCTTCGGAATGTCTTTGGCGGGAGCGCCGGGCTCGACGGGGCGGACTTGCGGCGAAACGGGCGCGTCAACATTTTGAAGAACGGTCGTGGAGGGATTATCGAGTGCAGGTGTAACCGTAACACGTCCGCTGACGCCTTAGAGCCGATGGATGTGCGTTCCTGTGAATTATTATCCTCTAATCTAGGCCAACTAGGAGACTGTTTAAGCCTCTTAATTGTGTCCGAATTGAACCGGTGCAATGCTGAGATAATTACAACCAATTAGGTCGTTTGTTCGCAATATAAAGGGAAATAGACATTAATAAATTGTTGTTACGGAAACACCAATAATAAAATAGTCTCATTCATGAAATCAGAACTACGTCAGTCTGAACACAATCAATTTGTGTATCACCTCGGAATTATTTTATCTTTCCATTATATTTTCTGATTACATTGCCCAAGTTAGTTACCGATTACATTTATCAAGTACCACTACCGTAGAAATCGACTCATCATCTTCACCGCCGAGCACACAGTATAATGTATATACCTGATGATCAGGCGAGCTCCCATCGAGACTGTCGACGCCCACGGTCTCGTTGGAGAGGTCGGGACAGCCGCTCGGCGCCTCCTCGCAGCCCAGCTCGGCCAGAGCGGAGCGGATCATCTCCGCTTGCTTGGCACATTTCCGCTCCGCTACTCGCAGCTCTAGCAGCTTCAGCGGCTCGGAGGTCGTCACTGGGATCGGTGGTGGAGAATGCCTGAGATAGAATTAAGGATTATTTTAATAAAAAAGAAATTCATGTGCTCATATTTCTACACTTAAGTAACGCACTTGTGTTGGTGCGGCGGTGCAAGTTGGCTGCAGGCTGCATTGCCGAGCACGGGCAATGAACGTGTTAAGATAAAATGTTCTTTGGCTTCTTCGAGTATGAAATATGGATAACTATCGTTATAATATAAGAAGGCTGGTGTCGTATAAATAACAGTTGAAATAGGTGTATTCAAGCGGATGTTAGTGCTGTAGCAAAGATTCTATACCAAACTTTTGGTCTATACAGTCTATATCTATAGCGTTAGAAAATCAATTAATTCGACTTGGTGTCGTACAGTAAAAAATCGTCACTTACACATTTACTTTGTAAAAGGCAATATTTTATGGAATGTCACTTTAATAAAATTAAAGGATCAGTTTTGTTGTGAGGACTAAACTACGGTTCGAAGGTATATGGATACGGAAGATATATGGATACGGTAGGTATATGGATACGGTATTGTTAAACAAAAGCTTTTCAATTACAACAGATTGGAATACTTTGTTTACTGACAAAGTTTAAAAGTACTGAACACAATCGCCAGCAAAATATAAATAATAACACCAGTGTAGTTGATAAGGCACGTCTCCTAAAATATTCATAATGATCCATACACAATAGGACAAATAGGTTCTAAAACCTATAAGATGTTAGTGAAACAAACATTACAGATTAGTCACCGTTTTTAAAAGCAAATAAAACAAAGTCACCACAAACTTCCTACTATAAAACTGGTGATATCTTCTCAATAATGTTGTGCTGACTAGAGTGACTAATTGTGGTTTAACATAAATCTACAGTCAACGTACTAACTTGATTATTTTTCCAGAGCGCAAATTTATTGTTTGAATCTATTTTTCCTTCCCGAAATATTGATTCATGAATGTAGTTTTTGTTAATCAGTTGCGAACGTCATATTTGTATGAAAGGAAGTGTTTTATGCTAATTTAGATACTTACGCATTGGCCGTTAAAACAATTTAGATAAAACGTTTTGTCTAAATGAGTATCCTCATATAGGTACCCATAGAATTATAACCATAATAATTCAGCTGAAATAAATTGACTTTATTTATAACAATATTACATTTATACATTTTAATGATGAGGATACAGTAGAATTTGATCTCATGAGCCAAAACTCTTGAACCTAGCGACACTGCCGCTCTTTTTCTCTCAATAGACTTTAGGTGAGATAGAAGGACTTTAGGATAGGACATAGATCGGCTCCACACGTCCAAAAACAATACTAATGAGTCTAAATACCTGTCAATTCCATTGACACCGTTGCTCAGTCCATTATTGTTCTTGCAGACTCCATTGCCGATGATCTCCGGCCCCTGTAGCGCTGACTGTTTCTCTCTATTGTCGAGGAGTGTTGCTTCAAGCTCCGTCAGTTTTTCCTTGAGCCACTCCACCGTGAGGTTGTCCACTGTGAGCTGGTTCGGCTGCAGCTTGCCGCTGGTGTCCTCCACCAGGCTCTCGTCGAATGTGAAGGTCATTGGTGTTGGGGATGGGGATCTTTGAACAAAGAAACCGCATACATTTTTACAATTAATTTTATTACGAGGAAAATAATTTAACCCGTCGTTTATATTCAATTAAGAACACTCTGTTATGTTTAAAAAAGCACCAAATTAAACATTTATAGTTCAAAAAATATTGGTAGCGTTTTATGTTCTGTGACCCAGGTAAGGAATCGATAGATTATTTTATCTTTTACTCACTTGTACTTTTCTATAAACTCTTTGTATTCATCTTGGGGTCTCAGGTTCTGCACTGTGGTCTGGATTTTGGTCTGGATTTCTCTGAATTTGTCGGTACTGTAGTCTGATCTTTGTACTACTTCTAGCAATATGCCTTTCCTGTTGACAAAATATACAAATTAGACAAGTTATAAAATGTATTACTTATAGGATAATAACATAACATGTGTTCCTAAAGAACGTTACTGTATAGTTCACTCCTGGAGAACATAATAATTATTATGAGAATTGAATGGAATATTGGTAACTGCAGATGAGTGTAGCAGTAACTTCGCTCTAGCGCCCATAAACTTTTAAATGTGTTTTTTCTATGGCGCAGTAACAGTTACCATACACATTACCACCTATCACAATCATCTTTACACCGACAGCATGGTTTCTAGGTAACAACTTTGACCCAGTTCCTCGCAAGATCAGATCACAACAATGCTTGCTTATCTGGCCCGCGCAAATTATAACTGGCGTAATAAAAAGATAATAACCAGTTATGTCGTGACGACGGATAAGGTGGAAGCTTATGCACAAGCCAGAACTGAGAATGATAAATACGACAGTGGTATGAACAATAATTCAATTGAGGTAAATGTTTGCTATACCCTAGATGGTTACAGGGTATCTCATACGCCTTATAAATTAACGCTGGTAACGTATTCATTGTGTGCCCTCTGAAGACTCCTGAATTTATAAATTCTAGTTCTACTTTTCTCTGGTATCTCCCCGTAGAGCCTGTGAATGCCACTGCTGTTCCAGCAGCACAATTGTCTCTCGTCTCACAGTAGAGCCTATGAATGCCACTAACCAGGAGCTAGCGGTGGCCTCGCCCTGCCTCCGCTGCTGGTCGAGCAGCGCCGGCAGCGCGGCCGTCCGGAGCGCCCGCTCGCACTCCGTCGCCTCGGCCAGTAGCAGCACATACTCATTATGAGCTCTGTGCAGCCTCCTGCAGGCTTTGCCGTACTTGTCTCTCGTCTCACAGTAGAGCCTATGAATGCCACTAACCAGGAGCTAGCGGTGGCCTCGCCCTGCCTCCGCTGCTGGTCGAGCAGCGCCGGCAGCGCGGCCGTCCGGAGCGCCCGCTCGCACTCCGTCGCCTCGGCCAGTAGCAGCACATACTCATTATGAGCTCTGTGCAGCCTCCTGCAGGCTTTGCCGTACTTGTCTCTCGTCTCACAGTAGAGCCTATGAATGCCACTAACCAGGAGCTAGCGGTGGCCTCGCCCTGCCTCCGCTGCTGGTCGAGCAGCGCCGGCAGCGCGGCCGTCCGGAGCGCCCGCTCGCACTCCGTCGCCTCGGCCAGTAGCAGCACATACTCATTATGAGCTCTGTGCAGCCTCCTGCAGGCTTTGCCGTACTTGTCTCTCGTCTCACAGTAGAGCCTATGAATGCCACTAACCAGGAGCTAGCGGTGGCCTCGCCCTGCCTCCGCTGCTGGTCGAGCAGCGCCGGCAGCGCGGCCGTCCGGAGCGCCCGCTCGCACTCCGTCGCCTCGGCCAGTAGCAGCACATACTCATTATGAGCTCTGTGCAGCCTCCTGCAGGCTTTGCCGTACTTGTCTCTCGTCTCACAGTAGAGCCTATGAATGCCACTAACCAGGAGCTAGCGGTGGCCTCGCCCTGCCTCCGCTGCTGGTCGAGCAGCGCCGGCAGCGCGGCCGTCCGGAGCGCCCGCTCGCACTCCGTCGCCTCGGCCAGTAGCAGCACATACTCATTATGAGCTCTGTGCAGCCTCCTGCAGGCTTTGCCGTACTTGTCTCTCGTCTCACAGTAGAGCCTATGAATGCCACTAACCAGGAGCTAGCGGTGGCCTCGCCCTGCCTCCGCTGCTGGTCGAGCAGCGCCGGCAGCGCGGCCGTCCGGAGCGCCCGCTCGCACTCCGTCGCCTCGGCCAGTAGCAGCACATACTCATTATGAGCTCTGTGCAGCCTCCTGCAGGCTTTGCCGTACTTGTCTCTCGTCTCACAGTAGAGCCTATGAATGCCACTAACCAGGAGCTAGCGGTGGCCTCGCCCTGCCTCCGCTGCTGGTCGAGCAGCGCCGGCAGCGCGGCCGTCCGGAGCGCCCGCTCGCACTCCGTCGCCTCGGCCAGTAGCAGCACATACTCATTATGAGCTCTGTGCAGCCTCCTGCAGGCTTTGCCGTACTTGTCTCTGGTCTCGTCTAGCTTGCGGCCGCCTCGTCCCGTGGGACCTGGAAGTAAGAGCTTTGGATTAGGTGTCATTCATTATTTGCAATTGCGATCATGCCAAAGACAAGCTCGTTAATTGTTTTGATATAGATTGGGTAATCGTTGGGTTAATTATTGAATTTTGCTAACGATAATACATGAAACTGCTCTAATTATGAGCCATTAATTTATGCGTTATGAATTGCATATAACCATAACACCCCTATTCACGTTCCCACTGCTGGGACACAGGGACTTCTCTCTTGGCGAGAGAGATTAGGCCTTAATTCACCACGCTGGCCAAGTGCGGGTTGGTGAATGACACATGTTCTTCAAACTTTGAAAAGTTCTCAGTACATGCCGGTTTCCTCACGATGTTTGCCTTCACCGTTAGAGCACGTGTTTTTTAAAGCACACATAATTTTCCAAGAAGAAAAATCAGAGGTGCGCGGCGGGGTTTGAACCCACGACCTTCGGAATGAAAGTCGGGTGTGCTCCCACTTAGCCAACACGGCTCTTGAATCGAATCTCGAATTGCATATCGATACCAAATATTAGCATATTAATATCTAATAGTAATATTTACATCGTTTCCGTATTTATAATTTTTTTGATCGGTAGGATAACGCGTAGATGATGTAACGGTATGATTTTATACTGAATTACAAAACTGCGCACTTGAACATTCGCGCTATCAACTTATCACAAACATTATATCCTGTTTCCTACAGACAACAGTAAAAGAATAATCACACAGCTAATCTATACCGTTAGGCTGTTTACAATCGGCGAACCAAGCTATAAACAATATAGCTTAAATTGGTATTATTCCATAGATATATACATACATTTGTATATTTAGATTTGTATTATTATATACCATATGATACTACTATTCATAACTTGTGGGAACAAAATACCTAAATTGGTTAGAATTATTTACCTAATATATTACAGAACATTGGTAATGTATCTGATCAATAATGATTTTTACAAAGAAAATGGCAGAAGACCCAACAAAATAAACCAATCATCCTTCGTCAAACAATGCTAGTATATAATAATAAGCAGCAGAGACATAAGCTAATCGAAATGCTATAAAAGCAAATTGAACGGGCTCCGACTCAATCGTTCTCGGAACCAAGACAATGCATGCATTCAATGTATTGTATCCTAGGAGTTTGCAAAAAGTAAGCTTTTTCGTGGTAAAGTCAGTTGATTATTAACTTACACTTACATTTAAGGTAGTTCTCCTCAAACTTAGTCCGCATTTGCTTGTATGACTCTAAACATTTTTGGTATTCGCTCTGTTTCCTCGTGACTTCTTCTGAGAGCTGCAACAAAGAGAACGGTTTGATTAATTAATAAATACTGGACAATTCACGCAGTAACATCTGGCCTAAAATCAGGTCAGCTTATGAGTTGATACTAGATGTCTGGTATACCTAAAAGATTAATTATTCATAAAAAATGAAAGTGCAGCGGACGTTTTTGTTGTATTTACCATGTATTTACAACCATTTGCGTTTGAAATACAACAGTATTTTATAGGTTAAGAACATTTGTAGGAAATTACTAACAAGATTAATATGATTTATTTACTATTTAAATATCTAATATATGTTCCGTACATACATTGCCTAATAACTGATCATATTAGGTATCTATGTTATGGCATTAAAAGGTCACAACATATGGCCTACCTTCGTTGACGTGTGACTCACGAGCTAGTGTGACAAACGCGTTAAAATGTTTTCATTTGTTGGAATGTTGTAATATAAAATCATATAATATTACCATACAAAAAACATAAAAGTATTGCGACTTAATTTAAAAGTTGACAATCAAACGTTTCAAATAAAATCATTCTGCTGCGTAGGCATTCGCTTTACATATCGTCCTCAATAGGTACAGCAGTCAGCAAAGGAAAACAGAATTTCAATTGAACCATAAATTAGTCTAAACCATGATTTGACGCACGTGGGATGAAGTCTACATTACACAAATAAATCTTGACGCGTAAATGTAAGCTAAGTTAGAAATGAACTAAAATATTACTGCCAGACAATTATGATATATTTTTTGTTATTATTATTATTATAACATAATCAATTTACTTTCTTCCGAACCATTATGGTTAATAAACCACATGATCTAGGTTAAGTTTATTAATAACAGATATCAAAGAAAATAATATTTCTTGTTATGATGTATTCTTATCCTAGATTTTACAAAGTGAGTTGTTGATCTCAGAATAGTTTTTGTAGTTAGGTATATATTAACATTCTGATTTTCCTACTTGTCCGGATTAAAGATCATAATGATATATCATAAATAATAACAATCCATTAACGTTTAAATCATTTGGGTCGAGTCAATCGTAAACGTGCCTGTTAAATCACATTTGATGATGCATTTATAGCTTACACGTGATTGCGTCGCTTTGCAGACCTATGTTTTGCAAGAATTGTATGAATATTATGCTAAAAACGTTTTCCAAATATTGAATCAACTACCAAACGCCCACAGTTAGCTGTTTAAGGATGGTCTTAATGACAAACTTTTCAATATTTAATCTACAATAAACGTAAGGTGAATATACCCACGACATTATTTGATAGTCAGTGTTTTGATCAACTTTTGGGTTGTTTTGCCTTACCAAACACAAGTTAACCTAACTATAAAATAACATATTTCTATAATTCTAGATAATCACACTGTCTATTTTCATAAATTTTTGTTTTATCTGTGTAATCTTCTCTGGCCAAATTAATATATATCACAAGATAAGAATAAGATTTATATAATATAACACACTGTATCCTTTACCTACTTAAGGCATTTGTATTCACTAGCAGTAGAAATTACACAGAAAATATAAAATACTACTTTATACACACACGCAACCATGAAGATCAACACAGCACATAAATAAATATAATATGCAGGGCTATAAAACTTCATTAGGTAGGTACGTACGTGCAAGTACTCAAACAAAAGGACCGTAAAAGGACCTCGTGCAGAGCCCTGCGGTAAACCGCTAACAACTCTCGTCGTAGTTCGTTGACACGAGCACTCTCACTCTTTTATCCACCTCAAAGAACATTGGAAATCAACACCTACACGCCACAATGACAACTCGATGAAACGTTAAACAATGTTAAAGTCTACTGTATCATAAGCTTTACTAACTTCCATGCTGTGACGCTATAATTATAAATGTTTCTACTTAGACATTTTACAAGAGGAAATGAGTAAGTATTCTGCATATTGAAACGGATATTAGTTTTTACCGCAACTACTTACGATAATAGTCCATGATCACAAAAGAGAGAAAGTACAATGCAGCATAGCAATGAGATTGTGTAAGATAGGTACCAAAAAAGATGTCGAGGCCCCCTCGACATGCCGATAGCGGCAATAATGAGTTCTACGATTCAATTCAAAGGCTGGAGTATAACAAGGCAGCTTATGACGGACCACGGAGACAAAGTAACGGTACCATACAGTTTACAAGACCGAAAATGACGCAGCTGAGCAATGTGGACTGATTTAAGAACCAAAAACGATTAACACAGGTTATTTAACTGTCGATTATTAATGTTATTAATTGCCTGTTCATTAGTGTTTGATAAATTATTTACATAATATATATAGAGCATAAATTAAAATTTCGAAATTATTTTACTATCAGTATCAGACTAAATTGCGAAACAGGAGTTAACATTTTATTTTATAGCATTTTATTACAGTAACGATTGCACCTGTTCCTAATCATGTCAACGAACTAAGAGGCCAGGACTTTGCCCTAACTGACCATTAAACAGCAGAAAATACGTGATGCGAATTAATTAAAACCTTGTTATGTCTCTTGATATAAAAACCGTAAGAAATTAAGCTCTCTGCATTACAATTACATAAGTATAATGTTTTTAATTTAAACAAAAAAAACATTAGCGAGTTGAACCTTCATAATATTCATTAGCGTTCCTGGAAGCTTCAACAAAACGCGTTGCCCGTGAGAAAATATCTTATACTAGTTTGTCGCAGTCGCAATGAATACAGTCTTCCGAATGGCTTATTGTCCCATCGATCAACTCTGTTCCCGCATTATAAGCCTTCAGATCAGTACCGGTTCCTTGAGCGACGTCAGTTGTGGCAGCACTCTGATCATTGCTACGCCAAGAGCGAGTGCACCGAGATCACATCACCGGAGCTTTGCTGGGCCTTTGAGCCTTGCCGCTGACAGAGAGAAAGCGTATTCGTGGAAACGACGAAACGAACCGTTTGTTTTGAGTACTTTTGAAGCAATTTGTTAACTTATATATGTTTGCTGTTAACTATTAAAGTTCCCGTCCTAAATAGTTTTGACTCCAATAAAGGTGTCATGTCATCTCGTCGTCGGAATTTTAAAGTTGAAGTTTGCGTCTTATAGCCGCACTACCTGTTTTTTAAAGGTCGGATTGAATCGTTATACAACTGAGAGTGCATGACTATTAAGTATGTACCAACCTATCTATATAGATTTTTAGCATAAAAGCATATTGTACAATACTATTTTAAGGACGTGTTAAAAAATAATTAAATCTAGCCTCAGTTATTTAAACTGAGGCTAGATTTTATTTAATTTTTCGCAAAACTGCCGATATCCTCTGCTAGTTTATTTTAACGGGCCATTATTAATAAAAAATATTAATGCTTCCATAAAAATATTGCAACGTCGTAGAAAAAGATTGAAACATAGCTGCATTTTGCAATACAGTTCACAAGAAACGAGAACGTATGATTATTTTTTAATTAAGTCGAGTATGACTCATCGGGTCTAGCTGAGCTTTTAGATCCTATTTCAAAGGAATAAAGACCATAAGCAAGACAGCTCCGAGGGCAAAACACGTTCTTTCATAAAACCAGCGAAGGGACGCCCTGGAATGCCCTGGGGCGAATGACGTGTCCCATTACTATTCTCAACGTGTAACATTACCTGCATAAATAAACCTGGAACTAGACATCGAATCTAAATGACGGTACTTAAATATTGTACAAGGAAAATTAAATAGTAAAATTATCGGGGCTAGACATTGCTGTGTGAATTGTTCAGAAATATGTATTTATTTATCAATTGCAATAAGCACAGATGGTTAAAAAACTAGTCTAGCAAAGCCTCTGCAAAAAATTCTAAGCTTTCTATAAATGACTAGTCGTTTTTGTGCATTATAACAAAAGACACGTCCATCTAACAAGTAGTAAGCCACTTGCAAAACCTGTTTTACCTGATCCCGTGAGAAATATACTCAATCTCATGCTATCTTATTTCTGAAAAGACATCTGTGCAGCTTTCTACCAATAAGCCGGCGTAAACAGGATTGCAATATGCATCTAATGTATTTGTTAGTAATCTGAAAATAAAACTGATCATTAAATTTTCCTAATTATGATTCAGTGTAATTTTTGGGATCGAAAATATGTTTTTATTATTATATTATCTGAACTTTAGAAGGATAATTTCATATGGGTAATAATATTACTTAGAAATGGCAACTACGAGTATGTCGGGCATTAAAGAAACATGCATGGGCTAAAGCACCACTACTTTTTATTTGCAAAATACAACTAGTTAAACTAGAAACTGATAAGCTGAGCGCTGCAACAGGAAACATTTTTTGCATTCAGTAAAATGAGTCATCAGCTTGTGATAAACTCTTTGGATAAAAACAGACAAACACGGAAACGTATATGAAACCTCTGCCAAGCCTAGTGATAGAGCACGTTGTCTAAGAAAATAGTTGTTGTGAAAACTCAAACGACTAAGTATAAGGAAAACCAGTGTAGATCGGGGTGCGGCCAGGGTCCCACCAGCTTTCACCAGCCAGGCGGTCGCCAACACACGTGCAACTAACTGCACAACTCACGTTAGGAATGTGAATCGCTTTGATAAACTAGAGTTTTATCAGTAATGTGGAGTGAGGTGCTGCTCTAAGAATATCACCATATCTTTCTGGCCAAATCCTCCAAGACTTGGGACGTATTATTGATATGACTAATGAAGATCCCTTTCAGCTTTGGACACAACAACTTTGAATTATTTAAAACTAACTGAAAAAACTCTACTCATGAAAGTTCTTTAATTTTTGTTTTATTTTCTGAGAGACCCAGAATATTTTTGCGAATAAAATGTGCTACGTCAGATATGTCGCTTTTGACCGAAAAATATTGATGTCTACGAAATACTCCAACAGCAAATAATTTTGTGATTTGATTCACCTCCACATACAGTTTTAGCTGGTTCACAGTTCGTCATTTGAACTCCCTGTTCCCTTTCGCAAAGCTGTTATCGAAGTTAATAAGCCGTATCCAGGTACATGGTCATTCATCGGGACCATTCAATAGCCCCGGGAGCTTTCCCACTGGATGTAATTACCATCGACTCTAATCTGTCCGAAGGTGTGTTGAGATACTTTTAATATACTTATTCACTTTTTAGAAATCTGTTAATGTACTGTCCCCCCTAGTATAGACACTAAAATAGGCTGTAACCAAACGATATACTTAAGTCAAAAGGAGAGACCATCTTTTCAATAAATTGAATAAATATAGTAAAATTTTAAATGGCTGTTACGTATTAAATTATATTTTTTATCAATATGTCTGGCATCGTCAATACATAATTGATATTGTCATATAAATAGATAAGATCTAGAGATAAGGTTATATTATAAGTGTAAACAGTACAAAGGACATTGACTTGTACAACATACCGGCACGTTCACTGCGGCTAATGCGAGTACTAACCCAGAGGGCCTTTGTTTATCCACATAGGTGGTCTCTGCTTCCAATAATACAAATGCATTTGTATATATTTACTTAACTGTATCTATTACAATACTAATAAAGATATCGAGGTTTTAAATTTCTGCGTAAAACTTGGCTACATGATTGAAAAACAAGAGAGGTTTCTTGTTTGCTTATATTATTATATATTTTTCTTATTAACGTACTAAAACAAGGCTTTGATGCTAAGCGACCACATCGCCCTACCAGGAAACAACCTATATTAGTAATTTCTTAACGGAATAGATGGATATTTTATAGGAGCAGACACTATTTCGTTACATCAAGTTATTGCAAAATATAATAAACGTTGATGACGATAGACAAACAATATTATCAATCCTCACATCCGTCAGTGAGTAAATAACAAAGATAAATACAATATTAATGTATAAGCAAGTAAACGAGAAAGTTCTTGGTATTGCGCTTGGAGCCACTGTTTGAACAGCTAAGCAAACTAGCATCGGCAAGCCATTGAAAGCAGACACACAGTATCACCCGAATAGTAACACAGATTATAGTGTAAATGTTAATTTGAAATGCTATCAAGGGTCTTCGCTGATTGGTTCTTGATATGAACTGATGACGTAGCAAGGCGACTAAGGAAAACTAAAATAATAACAGTAGAGCTAGAAACTAGGTCGATGTTTACTGCCTCGATTACACTTGTGCAAGCGATTGCATTGTTGTTTGGTCCTTTCTTCCTATTTACGTGCTGAAACAAAGAACTTAAATTGCTCCTAGTTCTTAATCATACATACGATTTAACAAATCATGAAAACATATACGGATGGATGTTTCTTACTCTTTCACGCAAGAACACTGAATGGTTTTTAGTCGCATTTTATAAAAATCTTCATCATAATTACCCAATACACATAAGCATATAGGTATTTTACCAAGGGAAATCCATTATGATGCGGGTGGAATAGTATTCAAATATGTAAAAGCAACAATGCTGTATTGTAATACAGCGGTGTACCAAAGCCTTTGGACAACAAAACTGATACAAATTTTTAAATGCCAATGATAATGCTTCTCGTATTATTATTTACTGGGAAACGTTTGTACTTATTTATTTACGTAAAAACACAATTACGTAACTTCCTTTACGGTCTACGTTTACCTTAAGTTATAAATGTCGATGCAAAAAAGCTGTTTGAGTTACATACAAACTACATATACAAATTACAAATGATCAATGAACCTGTTACGTTCGTAATTTTACGAACATGAAACGCGAACACAAGTCTTACACAAGATTCGATAAGGGACCAAGTCATCATTCAAAGAAAAATTAAAAACAGCAATAAATATGGTATAACAACTGTAAATGTTAACGAAACACGGCGGAGAGCGGCGCCGGGCGAGCTTTTAAACTTACGATTTGTTACAGCAAATAAACTAACGCACGAACCGGCACACATAGACACGGACGCACACAGGTGCACGACGTGCCCGCCCGGAGCGCCTGCGCACCTAACGCCGCTTTACTCAATGAATAGGGAACGAACACAAATGTGTGTGTTCGTCTATCTGACTAATAGGAACCTGTATAAATGAATACAGGCGATTAAATGTTACGAAGATATTGGTATCAAAAGTTAAAAGTATGATTATTTATTAGCCTAGAAGTTTTAGGCCTTTCATATCAATATTAGACGATTTATTCCGGCAAGGATAGAAAATATATAGGACACTAATAGTGTCTGGGACATGATTTAATGAGATGGTTGACGATTGGCCAAGACCAGATTTGTCATGTCAGCATAATTGAATCCAGAGGAGACAATTATTATATTTCCCGATTCGCGATTCTTATTAAAAATATGTTCAGAAATAAATCGGACTAATCTTCTATTTCTATCAATCAATCAATCAAGATTACTTTAATGAAGATTAAATGTTTTCGATTATGAGAATGGTGGATTTTATCTTCATCAAGGTACATACATGTGAATCTGGTGTAACTACACACATATTTTACAAGAGTATTGGAACGTTTTAAAATGATTAGACGGTTCGGTAGATGCGTCATCTATTTATAATGTGGTTCCGCAACAGAACTAGTTTATCTATCTGTTTGAAGCGTGTCGCTAATATCAATTTTATCTTTTTAAAAGTATGAACAAAGTTATTAATCTTCGTCGCATGACACTTCCACACGTAGGAGCCATAAAATTTCTTTTTTTAAATATGGTGCTGTAAACTCTATGCAATGTGTAGAAAAGCAACGCAAATCATTGTTTGATTAAGACTTATTTTGGCTCTGATTCAAGACTATTCATAGATCTTCGGTATTTCCATTAGAAATCCTAAGCGTATAATTGAAATCTGTGATGTTAATTGGTACTATGACAGTTATAAATATTGTATCTGACTACCACGGTTTCGTGCCCGCCTTATGGCGTTTTGCTATTTTGGTCAAGTCAAAACTATGTTTTTATACGTTTTATAGCGATGATCTACTGGGCCCCAACCCCAATGCAAAGTTAGCAGGGCATTTCAGTGATTTATATTTTCCCGTAAAAACGTCAGAACTATTTCTGAAAAGTATAAGACTCTCGTTCAATCATGCTCTGCTAAGAGTTGCTCTGCTAACTTCACAGACACAAAATCAACGCACGTAGAAATTGCTTGGTTATTCTTGTAAACTCCGCCGTAATTCGCCAGAGTTGTAGTTCTGTAAATGTCAGTAATATTTTACAGGATACGACGGGTGGTCTCGCGATACTAAGGGCCTCAGGCAAACTAATAATGTTCGCTATTGCTTATTGCCTATAGCAAATCAGTTGCTTAATATTTTGATGAGCATTCTGTAGATTGATAATCGTATTAATTATTTATCGAAAAATTTAAATTTTTGTCTATACTTCAAGATAATCAGATATTTTGTAATTAAAATTGACTTTTCCTTAATATTTAACATCTTTATCTGAGGTTTAATGCATTTTTTCTTACAGTAAATCAGTTGCTTAGTATTTTGATGAGCATTCGGTTCTGTAGATTGATAATCATATCATTAAATCATTATTTATTTATCTTAGATATTTTGTGATTAAAATCGAGTTTTCCTTAATATTTAACATCTTTATCTTATGTTTAAACATTTTAATCCGTCATATTCCATTTTCATAGCTTGGACGTCAACAAAGAAAACTGAACCTATTTCTTAGAATTAACTGATCCCAATGCTCATAAAGCTCCCTGGTAAGGGTGATCTAGTCACCTGGGTATTGGTGTGTCCAGTCGTAAATATCCGGGCGCGATAAGTATCGAGCATGGTCGCTCCGTGCCCGTCCGTTGGGTGGTCGACGCGAAATTCGGCGGAGCGCACGCAGCGCCCGGACCGGTTCTGAGAAGGCTCGGTGGCGGCGGCTATTGTGTCTGAGTTTGCCCTCCACACGCGCTTCATTACGTCTGCTGCCCTGCCCCACGCTGCCCCACCCTGCCCCACCCTGCCCCTCAACTGCCCCACAGGCGCCAACACCATCAGCTTGTTACATTTACGCCGCACAATAACGATGATCTCTACATCCGTGCGCGATTTACGATCAACGATTACTGGTTCAACATTTATTTTTGATCTTATTATACTTAACACAATAACAACCTTATTGATCGTAGAATACGATATCAAACATTCAACCGTCGTCCCAGCTACAGCAGGTGATTAAAAAATAACAGTGTGATACAACGCCGCCGCCTGAGATAGCTCACAATAGCCGAGGGAATAATATCGTCCACCTAATCTCTTTTTCGTTAGCGGCACGCCATATTTCATTCTGGCAGCCATTGTCAATAAAAACCGAGGTCAGAGGCAAATAGTAGAAAAGAACGTCTACAGAGTTTTGTTTTCTTTTTCCAGCACTCAAACAAAATAAACTCTTGCGCACGGTTGCTTGAACGCGCCGCCTTTTAAAATTCGAATTCTAATATCTTTTTTCTGGCCCATCTTTTCATTAATATATTACGTTGGACTGGCTGTCAATTTCTTTTTTTGATAGGAAGTTTAGTGACTTACCTACCTGAATAGTGATGTTTAACGTTTTACTGTTTGTTGTTTCTGTGTAGGTAGGAAACATTTAGAAAAAAGTACAAGTTGAAATAATTTTAATAGTCTGGATGAAATATCTTAAATACTCTAGGCTGATGCGAATGTTCTCGGAGAAACTAGCAGTATCGGTCTCACTTCTGGTCTGGTCTCGTCATGGCAATTAGACGATGGCAATCTCGAAGGAAATCGCCAATTGACCTCGCATTGAACTCTTAAATTGACGCTTGCCAGCTATCTGTGTAACGCTGAAAGTTGTTAGAAAATAACAACTGTTAGACTGCTACGTCAACGACAGTTTTAGTCTGGTATCCTACAGAAATAAAGCATATTTAAACATCTGTTTCAAGCTTATAAAAAATTTGTCACAGTATCGCTGCTCTAGTAATATTTTTCTAATTTTTTATCATGTTTCTTGCGGCTATAATAAAATTTTCTATATTGTTTTTTTTTTTACTTTTTAGAGTGCACATCTAATGTCTTCTTTGTAGTTTTATTTACATAGTACTTATATTTATTTTTAAGTACACACAAATCTTAAGTAAAGATACGTGTATCAACCAAATATTGGACGGTCCCACTCTCATGACCTGGTTTTCAGCAAAACGGTTTCATTATATCACAATATATTCGTAATAACAGTTCACAAGAATTCACAACATTGTGAATTGCATCATATACAACAATAGCGGAATTCATCTACTACTTAATTTTCATTGCATTGCCCTCGAGCTTTGCAGTGATTTTACCATAGCATTCGCTTGATTAATAATTACACCATTTCTTACCAATGCCAATATTTTTTGTTTTGTTGAAATGTTTGTTTTACCATTCAATAACAAAAATTAAAAATATGGTATTGTTTATTTTTCATACAACAAAAAACAGCTCAAAAACCGTCCGACTTTATGCTAATTAGCAATTAAGTTAGTATGTACTTTATGAATACGATACTTCTGTGCAATAAATAATGTGAACTTGGATAAGAATTTGTGAAGTAACCACAATAAAATTTGCATATTGTGAAAGATGTAGGCATGATGCTTTGATTATACCTAATAATAAATGCAAACACATATCTGCTACTTCTGCTAGTTATTAACATTAAAATATGCAGTTTCAACTTGATTCTTTGTTTTATGGCCGGCACAGAAAAAACTAGGAAGCACGAACTATAATGTTCAAGTGGCTATTTCGAAGTTTCTGCAATACGTTACGTTCACATTCGGTAAGATACAAGCAAAAAACCACAAACAATCACGAAAAAGTAGTTTTATCTAATGAAAAATTAGTGTACGATTCTAAAGAATCTAGTCACTATATCTAGTGAGAAAGGTTAATTACGCGAGGTTGGTAGCCAGTGCAACGAACTATTTGGAGCGATGATATGCGACATGTTCCACGAAGCAGCAGTGGGCGCGAGGCCAATCGCACTGCCGAAGCCAACTCTTAAAACGCGGTTTAGTATCACTTAAATTACATACTGTAGCTTCCTTTGCCTTTAATCTTATTTGAAGTCTATTAAACCGTTTTGATGATGACGCAGTAGATAAATAAAATAGTTAGCGTTATTACATAAGTCATTATAGAATTTAGAACTTTTTTGATGTAACCCAACAATATTTCAAATTTTCTTCGATCGCCAAATCCAGCGGTCGTTTTCTGGTGAACACAAGCTTAAGCACTTAAGAAGTGATTAAGCCAATAAAGTCTTACTACCAAAATAAATATGATCGACTTTAATTGCTATAATAAAAATAGAATTCGCGTAATCCAATCCAGACGCAAATAATAACCAAGGTTCAGTTTTTATTCGACTATTGAATTTCGCCACGCGTGATCCGTTGGACCGGTCGTTCGCTGACGCAACAATCGCGACTTCATTATACAAGTATAACATTGATTCAAACATAGAAATGACTCGTTAGGAATCGATTAAAATTCCGTCTGCTGTAATGTGAGGGTCGGGACAGCAACGGAGACTCAGTCGATTAAAGGACATTATGCAGACGAGATGCGCACGAGTGCGATCTATTTCAGTCGAGGAGAAATTGATGCGCGCTGGACGGCTCGATTAATGCTAATGCATCGCCAAAACCAGCCGCCGTTATTGCACTCACTAATGATCCTGTGTCTGATGGAGCCAACGGTTAAAAGAACATAAATAACGAAGATTGTAATCAGGCTATTCTGAGAATGCAGCAAATTAGAAAAATTTGAATTGTTTAGAAATAATTCATTAATTTATTTACTTTCTTCTGTTGATAGCAAAGAAGACAACGATACTATTGAAAACAATAATGTCCAAATCGAAAAAAATACATAAAATGAGTTTTATTGTGGATATGGTGAGTAGGCAGAACGTTGCTGACAATAAACATAATAATATATATATATTTATTAATAAGCATCTAATTAAGACACCGACATAAAGTAGGTAATTTAATACAAAATTGGTAGTAATTACAAAAATAAGGATTAACAGAACCGGATAGACCACTTGAATTAATAATAATAATAATTTCATAATATTAGAGGCAGGAGCTGACTCGGGTAAACATTAACAATAAAAATATGAACGCGACGAAAGAACTATTATCAAGTTTTAAGTGAAAACGATCAAACGGCAATTTCACGGGAGATGAAAAAGGGTAAAGTTACGATCGCAAACCGTATTGGCAGTATCGCTGCAGGCTGGACTTGGACCGAACTCAAGGTTCTAACTTTAGGGGCAGCCAATGGTGCTTTTACACAAAAGCTAAGCCTACATTGCTGCTTTTCCACCAGAGCGACCCTAAATGTTCAAATTAATTTATAACTCATAAACTAATATAATTTGATTTTGTTTATAAATTATTAATTATTATAATTATTTGTTTAGTAATTAATAAATTACCAGTACTAAATAAATGTCTGTTCTATGATGTATAGCGTTAAATTTGGAAAAAACTAATGGTGATCGCCCTACAGTTTATGTAAGTTTTTATGGCTCTTTCTCTTTTGCCCCATAAAAAAATCTATATAACAAATCTTTTGCAGATGTTTAAATGTTTAACACGTTCCCTAGCATGAGGTCTGTCGTCGGTTGAGCGTAAATAACAGGTTCGATCCCAATCGGGCCATTACCTCGAATAGCAAAACAAGTCAGTGTTCTCGACCAAATTAAAATGGCGGCAACCGTCAACAAAGGACCGGTAATTTACAAAGTATCTACAACGAAAACTGAACGATAAAATTACAGTTTGTTGGATAAGAATACCACTCAGCAGGTTTTTTTCTACAGACAGTGTCAATTCATTTTGTTCTTAGGTCCTGTTTACATTATATTTTCTATGCATATTAAAATACCTCTTAGAAGTAATAATCGTTTAAACAGTAAAAAGATGATTACACGATTTAAGGCAAATATAGAAAACGAGGCTTTAATAAAGTAAAGCAATTTAGTTTTGCTTCGCATCCGGCTCAAATCAAGTTATACTGCTATAGGTAGGTATATTTGTACATATTGTTTGTTTTGTGAAATAAAAAATGTAATATGTCCATATATAGAATTTGTACTTGTACTAGTAAATACAAGATTCAAATTGTATAAAACTGTGACGTAACATTTATCTCAGCAAATATAAATACCTAACAGTTTTATCTGAGAACAGTAAACAGCCACGGGGAATTACTTTGGGCCGATGTGTATATAAAAGAAAAACAGTAACTACCTAAGTCCGTCGTGCATATAAGGAGCAGCAAACAATTTGATGACCCAATACTTAAGTGTACTTCAACCAAACGACATTAAAAATATTAACAACGATAATTGATATTACAAATTCGACTCCAATTTTATTATTGAGCCCCATAAATGCTACAAGCTTTATGGAGAAAATGAAGAAATACCGCCTTATGGGAGATAACCTCAAAATGGAAATGATGGAAAACCGTCACCAGCTGAAAATAGTCGGAAATAACAACCACATTAAAATCAAGACGAATTTCGGAAGTGTTATTATGATTGGTGATAATTGTTATGTAGATGTGCAACAGAACTTTGGTAGTCTACAAACTGTTTGTAGGAATCAAACTGTGATCGTGAAAACAATTGAAAATTGTAGTGTGCCTAATCAAGATGTGATTGTCCATGTGGCAAAAAAAAACAAAAGTGAATATTCCTTAAAATATAAAGATGAAAAAGTAAGTGCCGGATTACAACGAATAAAATGTTGTAATTTTTATTTGAAATCATTTTTGTATAAATTATGTGCATAAGATTTGTTGTTTTATATTTTATTTTAATTCCAATTGGACAGATAACGTAGAACTTTTTAACCTTTTAACCCCACAATCACTGCTATTTCCGTTCCCACAGCTGGGACACAGGGATTTATCTCTTGACGATACAGATTGGCCTTAATTCACCACGCTGGCCAAGTGCGGGTTGGTGAAGTCCTTTAAGCTTTTCAAAGTTCTCAGAATATGACGGCCCTTTTAACATTCTTGTTTTAATGGTGAAATCAATTATATTTTAAGTTGTTATTTCAAAGATGATATCTATATATATAAAAGAAAGTCGTGTTAGTGCCTGAACTTATAACTCGAGAACGGCTGAACGGATTTGCCTGAAAGTTGGCAGGGGGGTAGTTTAGAGCCAGGAGAAGGACATAGGGTACTTTTTACCGCGGGAAAATCCAACATAATGCGGGCGAAGCCGCGGGCGGAAAGCTAGTTTTTGATAATTATAACCCCAAGATTATTTATGAACAAAAATTTAAAAAAACTAGTGCTGCACCCCAACAGGCTGCAGCACCGCCACACCGCGCCGTAGATACGAGAGTGTGTCATGGGCATAGATAGTGTTGAAGTGCTTAATATTTTACATCTCAGAAAAATCCAGATATTACAAAAACATAAATTAGGCATTTTAAAACAAATAATTGTAACTAATCTAAATAGGTTGAAAGTTATAAATAAAACAAAGAAGCACGGATGCAATTCACTGCACAACCCGCATAGACCTTGATATTTGCACGAAATGCCAAAGAACAACGTTATCAAGTAAAAGGAAATACCAACTACGTAGTAAAGGAGTCAGGGTACAGTTTGAGTCAGTTTAGGAATGTTACCGATAACATTGCCTTGTCAAGTGTCTTGAAGGTAAAATCGTATGACGTGATCAGTTCGGGGTATCGAAGTATTGTTTAAATGCGTTCGGCTCGAAGTCAGTGAGGTACTAACAAAAATAAGTGTGGCTTGGCTTAGTCACTTTGTCAGACCTTTCTTTGTATTCTTGAAAATATATTCATAATTGCATGATAAAGACTGGAAAATCAGCATTGGCAGCTTCGATAGGCCCGTTATATTGTTTTCTAACTGTATTATTATCTATCCTATTTACTACTGTATTATTATATATCTATCCTGTTTAAAAGGGTTTCGTATTGTTATACTATTGTATTTTATTCAGGATTCCAACTGATACACGCTTTAACTCATCACATGTGACGCAAGAGTTACGGTAACGTAGCCCATTGACTTCATAAGTTCGCTTATTCCCAAACAGGTCATGATCAGGTGCCGGCTGGCAGGTATCAAAATTAGATAACTGTCGTACACTTTCACTTGTAGCTGTTCACTTTCCCTGCACTGAGTTGCGCAACCAGACTCTCAGCGATCGATCAGCGAATCGGGTTATTGATCAGTTTTTCCCACAGTTTTTTTTTTAATTTTTACCCTGATAATATATAACAAAATAACTGAATTTGGTCTTCAAAGTTCGAGATCTTCTAAACCTGTCATATTACATTGATCAAAACCTTTAAAATCGAATTTATTTTACCAACCTTATTGTTTAAATACGATTGATGTGAGCGTCTGTTTAACTATATCTTGATCTAAAAGTTAATGACTTCTTTTACGGCTGTTATTATTTTAATTTTAGATGTTTTGCTCTAGATCTGGCAGCAGTTCAAGATGCTATCTGTGGGATAAAGGTTGATTTGATCACCGACAAATTTGTTTGCATTTGCCTATATGTATAGGATTATTTGTTGTATTCGAAGGTATGTCAGATGATCTTATAGACCTTGACATTCGAGCTCATGATTCATTCATAGGCAGCTACAACTTAATTCTTATAAAAGGATGTTGTAACATCTTCAGCTTAGCAATTTCAAAAGATCTATGTTTATAAATAACGATATTATTTTGTCATCTTTTATCTCACGGTGGATCTGGAATAATTTAAATCAATCCCTGCACATGAAAAGTATTTAGCTAAAGAAATTATTTTTTAAACTAGATGCTTAGGGAGATAAAAAAATCATTTTTCACTTGATTACTGTTGTGGGTGTGTATACTCAATTTTACATATTTAGATTTAGTACGGCAAGTTTCAAATAATAGAATACATTTTCGCACATAGCAAATCGTTTGTTGTTTCTTCCAAGTCGGTCAGGCATTATTAACGGTAGCAAAGTCGGACGGAACACATTGTAGCCGACACGAGATCTTCTGCCCTACTTACAGAGCTATATTGGTTTAGTAACCTATACTCAACGGAAAACATTTTAGAAGGAACATTTTTTACGCAAAAGTATTATTCCAATCTACAAACACATCGAAGAATCAAGAAGAAGAATAGTAAAGTGGCAGAAATGCGGATTTTAATCGTAATTAGAGCAGTTTCTTATCATATCAATATGAAAGAATGTTTGTTTATTGGAGTGCTTACCCGTTCAACCCAAGATTTTTCTACCCAATAGGTACTTTGCTCCGTTCATCCCAAAACATTAGATTCAAGTTACCCGTTCTACCCACACCTACTTATTCCTAATTTCTATTGTTTGAATTCAAATAAATGACATAGTGAAACACTAGAACAGCAGGGTCATTAGACAAAAAATGCAGAAATTCATTATAAAAATATTTTTATTATTAAAATTAGTCTTGTTCAGATAATAGTATGATAAGAAAAACAATGGTAATCCTTACCGTTGTTAATTGGATTATCTATTGTACATAAAATAAGTTCTCCTTCTTAAATTTATCTAGGAATTGCACGTGCACTCGTTTGAAGAGATCATTAACTATTTTTACCTCCTATTGTAGTTACAAAAAGTGAGGTTGCTGTGAGTAATAATATCGTCAAGTTCGATTTTTTATAAATATTACGGTGTCTGTACTATTTAAAATACACTGTGACTCCAATTTTTGCTTTGGGTAGAACGGGGCATATATTTTGGGTTGAACGGGTAAAAATAATATTGGGTAGAAAAATCGTGGGTCGAACGGGTAAGCACTCGTTTATTGTCATTAAGTAAATCCAGATTGGACCAAGAACAGCAATTCTGTGCCAAGAACATTACGTGATTACCTTTGTTGGAGGATAACGTTACATAAGAACTGATTATACAAAATACCTTTCGGCATTATGCCTCCATTGTTATTCCAGGGAGCCAACACATTCCACATTGTATACAAGTAGGTACCTACACTCATACTGTGGACATAGAGGGGCCTAATGTAACTCAACAATTAAGCATTGGTACGCTGAACATACGAGTACCGGTATCCTTCCGCCATGACAACTGCGCTCATTAAATAAGCACAACTTTCTAGTTAAATGCTGATGCATTCTACATTGTACTTTAACTTTATCAGTACCTATATCCAAATACGTCGCAACTGCAAATATTAAAGGCTTACAGAAGCAATAAACGATAAATTTATAATTTAACACGGATAGTGGCTGCGGCGCCAATATCGTTTGTTTTATTTACATTAGCCGAGAAAAAATTGGCAAAGAGCCAGAAATGGCCGAGGAAGATGTCTTTCTCGTTGATATTTGAAATTGTTTCTTTGTCTAGTCAACTAAACAAAAAAAAATGACATCCTCCACGTTTCAGACATTTTTGGTCCTAAAGTGTCGGACAAAACAATGTGTCTGCTTTATTATTTGTAATTATGGATGTCCTTAGGATCCTAGTAATCCTATTATGTGATTCATTTCCCAAAAAATGAGAAAGAAAAGTCCCTTGGTACAATAAATATAAACAACTTTAAGTTATGGCTTAAAAAGTGATGCCGAATACAATCCTATGTTTAAGGTGGGTTCAAAGGCCTCTCTCTCTATCAATATGATATCGGTGTCACCATGTCCTAATGAATTATTACGATTGCTAATCATAATCGTGTCCTCAGAAATTCGTAGCTTGATTTGTAGTCATATATTTAGATATCGGCTAGTTTGACAAGTCGATACAATACTTGCATCGACAGCGACGCCGAATGTGTCCTCGACACAGTTCTTTCACACCATTCGCTCAGACCTAATTATTTAGACAGGAGATAAGAATAGATCACAGATAAGTAGCGATGAGGCCAAACTTTGGAACCGGTCGACAACTGGTGCACTGCAGTTGTGAACGCAGACTCTAACAAAACTTGAATTTATTTTTATGTAAATTTAAAGGAAACGATCCAAAATTAATCATTTTTGTGCGACTCCTCGCTATCCCATTTCTTATCTAAAGTGATATTTTCATATTTTTATCGAGATCCCTATTAGATTATGTACGGATACATAGGTACATGTACGGAGTAATCCCAAAAAAGACAATTATATATAAATTTTCTATTGAACCCGAAACAATTTAAGAGATTAGCTAAACTTTTTATCAAGTTCAAAAGATATCCAAGAACTCATTAAGTAGGTAGATTGGAGCAAAACAAAAGCAATACTTTCGATTTAGGAGCAAAAGACTTGGCTGTCGTGAGAAAGCGTCTGAATAAGTCAATGTCATGAGTAGGTAGGTGCCTGTGATTAGTTACGATGATAAGAGTGTGATAAGCAAAAGTGACATCACTGAAATTCTTAGTTGGTAATAGAAAAAAATACTTTACATAAATGTTTCTAATTTATGTTAGTTTGTATACCAACCTACCAGGGATTTTCTTAAACTAAAAAACACACTTCCTCGTTGTGTGACATTTGGTGCGCGTTGAAGTCTTTTACAAGTAGGCATGCGGAAAGTAGTATATTTTTATATTTAAAAACAGGTTCTGGTAAAACAGCTTTATAAGAGGTTCTCAAAAGGTTTTCCTTGTTAACCTATCAACTATCACTTACACCTACACTATACCGTTAGTAGCTGCTTAAACATTCATACATTTTTCTAGAACTTCCTTGCGTCATTTGTATTTAACAATTTTTCCGGGGAATTACGATATTTGGTCTCTGTTCTTATCTATTAGTCCAGTCAATTTATACATAAAAATGAGGGTGAAGTTACATAAAGTCCCAACAAGCTGGATTTCTGTGAAATT
Organism: Chloroclystis v-ata; assembly: GCA_963691955.1. Classification (NCBI taxonomy): domain Eukaryota; kingdom Metazoa; phylum Arthropoda; class Insecta; order Lepidoptera; family Geometridae; genus Chloroclystis; species Chloroclystis v-ata. The sequence goes on along the minus strand of OY829898.1, from coordinate 7,807,103 downwards.
GTTCAAATCATAATTATAAACAATGTCTAAAAGATCCCCATCATTCCACGTTAAGGAAAAAGTTTTATTCAAGGTTAAATGTCAAAAAATTTAGTTTTTCGCGATTTTCAGCAAAACGGTAAGTTTTATCATAAAAGTACCTAGGACAAAATTGTAGATCATGAAATTATCTATCAAAATGTATCAACACTTTTTTCTTACAAGCCACCGTTTCTGAGATATATAACGGTTCAAAAAGTTATAAAAGTTGGCATGCACAAATTGTCAAGTTCCCGATAAGACGAATTGGTCGCTCAGCGACAAAGCCTTTTTCTTGTAATTAAAAAAAAAAATAAAAAAAAATTGTCAAGGCCGGTCGTGCTCTAATATTGAATCACAAACAACGGAGGATTCGTTTCTTTCCAACAAAGTATCATGCGATACATCGCTATTGACGCAATTTAATAACTTTTTGAACATTTCATTTCATTTTGCAAACAATTTTTATAACTTTTTGAACCGTTATATCTCAGAAACGGTGGCTTGTAAGAAAAAAGTGTTGATACATTTTGATAGATAATTTCATGATCTACAATTTTGTCCTAGGTACTTTTATGATAAAACTTACCGTTTTGCTGAAAATCGTGAAAAACTAAATTTTTTGACATTTAACCTTGAATAAAACTTTTTCCTTAACGTGGAATGATGGGGATCTTTTAGACATTGTTTATAATTATGATTTGAACAATTTCACAGAAATCCAGCTTGTTGGGACTTTATGTAACTTGAAATGTTTAAATTGACTGGGCTATATACCAATATTATAAAGCTAAAGAGTTTGTTTGAACGCTAATCTCAGGAAGTATTGGATGGTCCAATTTGAAAATTTATTTCAGTGTTAGACATTTATCGTGGAAGGCTATGTTCTATTATACATATAACCTACCTATAGGTAGATAACGTAACAAAACGTAAGCGAAGCTATCGGCGAGTCGGCTAGTAATACATAATCCTAATTCAGTTAAACATTATTCGACTCATGACACAAAATATCCTGTCTTCTCTCTTGACGGTTGATTGTCATAATCTAGGTAAACCACCGTAAATGCGTTAAATATTAGATACGTTTGGTAGGAATGACGTATAGACATCGACGGACTTTGAACCCTCAAATAGTTTTATTATTGAATTGATCGACATCGATTATGAATCGATGTTATGTTATAGATCTTATATTTGCATTTATATCATTTCTCTGGGCAAATTGAAACGAATATGGGTTCAGTAATATAACGATGATAAACTAACTTGGTCTTTATGGTAATAAAACATAGAAACAAAGAAATGTCTACATGTAGGCAATCCCGGATGCATATAATTGTTTAAAAATCGCATCGAATTAAGCAAATACAGAATAACTGTAAACTGAAAGTAATACTGGTGCAACTTGAAAATATCGTTAGGTATATAAAAACATAAATAAATATTGCTGGCAATGGCAATCACACAGTCACACAATATAGCCGTCCAGCTGTGAAACAATCGATAACTGTTACCGTATAAGCCGTGAATAATAAATAAATAAATAAAATAAATATTACGGGACAATTTACACAGCGACATCTAGCCCCGTGGTAAGCTCGAAGCTTGTGTTACGGGTGCTAGATTTCTGATATACTTAGGGCTGATTTTTCAATCATCAGATAAATGCTAACTGTTGAATAAATTTGACATATTGTATGGAAAATGTCAAATTTATTCAACAGTTAGCCTTTATCTGATGATTGAAAAATCAGCCCTTAATATAATATACATAGATAGATAGATATTTTTTATTATACCTAAGTACATATATAACACCCAGACACCCGGAACAAATATTTGCAAATCATACAAATTGTTGTTCCGAGGCAAATATATATATATGAAATATATATATAACAGGTAAATAAATATGAAATAAACTCACCTGTGTGAACTGCGAAGATATCTTGGAGTGGTCCTCCTGGTTGAGTTTCCGGGCCTTCCGCCGCTCGCTCATGAGGGAGGTGAGCCGGTCGAGGGCGCGGGACTCCAGAGCCTCGGCGTTGGAGCGGATCAGCCTGCTCGTGCTCTCCCACTCTTCCGTCATCGTGCGCCACGCCGAGGCTATCACGGACCCTGGAGCAACATTTGTATAAATTTTCATAAAGACATTTGAGTACCTATCCCAAATTTCTTAGAAATCGGAATACACTCTCTTAAAATTGCATAAGTAAATAAAAATAAATTTTATTTTAAAATATTAAGGTACATTCAGCCAAAAAACCCTACGGTTATGATTCGTTTTATTGTGTTTGAAAAGTCAACCATATCGATCAATTTATAATAGATTATTTTTTTTAAATAATTTAGTGTAAACCGTCGCAAAGTTAATAGTGGCGATATTTTTTTACTATAATAAAAAAACCATATCGATCATTACATCGCACAGAAACTTTTCTCAAATTAAGCTGGTAGACCACTTTCTTGGCCAACTGTACCTACAGGAAAAGCTGTCAAAATAATAACCCGTGACGTTATTTGAAGTTATACAACGTCATGTTTGTTTATTCAAGTGTTATTCAGTATTTTTTATTTGTATTATTTAACGTATATTTGCCTTCCTTTTATTTAGATGATGTTGCATAACCACTGCCGAAGGTTGTTGATAAACAAAAAGGTTAAAATAGTTCTGAAGGTAGCTGATAAAAGCTCGTGGGTTCTAAAAAGTATAACGTAGTGATTATTCTCTTTGCTAAAGGGTACCCAAAAAGAGGTCTAATACTACTACTAAGTAGGTACCTACCCTACCTAATAAAAAATTGGCCGGTTGTAAAGAATTAGGTAAGTATCTACCAGAGGTTTACCTACTTATGGGTTGAGTGAGTCAATCCCTAAAAGACTATAATTATGTGTTTATGGTTGTTAGATAAATAATGCATAAGTTCACAAAGTTATATTGCACAGTCCTAAACCGCAAAAACGAAAAGGTATAAAATAATACTTAGCAAGCATAGCATTAGCATCCCTATTTACGTTCTCACAGCTGGGACATAGAGAATACATACCTATTACCTACCTATTATCAGAAATGGAAGTGTTTCTAACGAACGTTTAGAATATGCCATATTTAAATAATTTAAAATATTGTCAGTCTGAATTTGTGTGCTTGGCGACCTCCGGTTTCATACCGAAGTGCGAGTTACGAGTGCTTATTCCATTTACTTCTCTATTATGTGGAAATAACTAACTGATAAAGCCCCTATTTAAGTACCCACCTACATAACTTTCGATACCTATCTAAAAAGTCGGAAAAAAATAATATTTATTAATATCATAATATTTAAATGTGCCGCCTTCGCGTCAATCACTATTATAGGAATACCCTCGTTACTTCAAAATTAGTAACAATATCTACTTGTACTATAATGGGTACCTTAAACTTAATTAACTTAATATATTCATCATAAGCTCATGTGAATAAAAACAAATAAAGTCAACAGTTTAAATCATCCTAGTTATTACCATTGAGATCCTCGCACTTATCCATCTTTTGCCCCTGCGCCGCAGCGGCAGACAGAGCCAGGGCATATTCCCTGTCACTCTTCATCTTAGCCTGAAGACTCCTTTTCATGGCCTCCATCAGACGCAGCTCAGCGTCCTGCCGCGCCAGCAGAGCTTCGTGGGCCCCGCGCGCGGCCGTTCCGTTCGACGCATACCCCATTGTAAACAAACTATTGCACTAAGCACATTTCACGTAGACACAACACTATCACATGGCACAATAGAATTATTATTATTCCCCGTTCGACCAATAGAGGTAGTCAAACGTTCGTTCGAATTTTAAACGTAACCGCGAATGATACGCGCGTCCGCACGGTACCGGCGATCGCCTCGAATGGCTGGCACTGGCAGTGCGTTCATCATGTTTGCGGTTGGCCTAGTCACCGTCATCGGTCGCTTGCTTGTCAAGGCGCTTGGTCCTCGAACATTGAAATCGCTTGAAACAAATCACGAGTTGCACTTTCTGGAGACTGGGCGGGTCGGATAGGTACCCTTTGTCTGACATTGCTTCTATTGCAGAATGAGCTTGACTATAATAATTTTTACACTTTGTTTGGGTTAGGTTAGTAGAAAAAAATATAAAAAGAATAGTTCTATTAGGTACTAGAACTATTCTTTTTATATTTTTTTCATATAGGTAGCCATTTGAATCTTATATCAGCTATTGTGTTCGCAAAACGTTTGAGTTTAAAATAGTGATGGTGTTTCTGTCTGTTAATCAAGGTGGAATAATTATGAATATAATTAGTTATAGTTAACAAAAGAAAAATGTCACATAAATATAATGCCAGCTAATTTTGCTCAGCTATCCTCGGTCTATGCAAAACATACAAAACACCTCTGCCATCAAATAACGAAAACCTCGGCAGGAATCGAATCAACTCCTTAGACGGTAAGTCCGCTGCGTCACTGAGCCGCTCGCCGGACCATACCATACATAATCCAGAATATTTATTATTATATTTAAATACTATGTAGAGAAGAAAAGGAGTTGTGAATTAGCTGTCCATGTTTAACAATTATTTAAAATAATCACGATATACATATATGTTAACCAAATATAAACAAAAAGCTAAGTCCAGTCTACCCAGTTTTATATAAGGTCAACCAGTCTAAATGCGTCTATGGGGCAAATGCGTTTTTTTGAATTTATTCGAGAACTATTCAACATACGTTGACTTCTGTCATCTAGTTGCATTTGTTTGAACTAAATGCAGAACATGCAGTTCGTGCGGATGGCGTGGCAGTTCAGATATTCGAGTAATTGGCCATTTGAAAATTGCACGTTTCTGAACAAATTTTGATTGTGTGAGGCGAGTTACTAAATCCATGTTAGTCATTAGTTTTCTTCAATTAACTGATTTTATTCAATAATCATTGTATGGAATAAACTATGGGCTACCTACACAGACAGTTATTTTTAGTGAAAAAGCTTTATTTAAAGAAATAATAATGTTTCCATTTATAAGGTTTGGATTAATTTCTTGGGGTAAATGCATCTGCTGTTATGGGGCAATTGCGACGGTGGGACGCATTTACCCCCAAAACATATATCGTCAACCTTTTTATGTCGGAAAATTTTAATATGAAAATTAAATGCAAAAAAAAACTGGTTTCATGGAGGTTTTTATATCGTTTTTGTCAAATTATTATTTGAAAATATACAAAAGACAGAATATACTTAACTTTAATTTTAAAAAATGCGGTGTAGCCTTCAAATATGTGTGTTTTATTATAATCTGTCTGTATTGTTCTACGGTTCTATTAAAATCTCACGCGTAGAAATTTGTCTACTATCGTTCCATCGTATTTGTTATTTTTAGACTTTTGTTGAGTTTTGATAGTTTGTCCATACCCAAATAAAATGTTGACAGCATCTGGATTTGACAAGGGGCTAATGCGTCTATCAAAATATAATTTAACTATCATACTATTGCAAAGAAATTTGAACCTAAAAGTTATATCTAGTTATTATCACGAAAAGCTTATCATTAAAGTTTTTATTCAATAAAGACGCATTTTCCCAAAGCGGGGCAAATGCATCTAAAATTCCCATTTAAAATAAATAGTCAATTTGAAACATCTGTAAAGCTCCAGGGAAGATATCGCTGATTGAACTTTGTGCAGAAATAGCCATAATATTGGACTACAGTTTCAAAAAGTGGATAATGCCATACATTTGATCACAATGAGGCTCTAACTTGAAGTGATCGAGAAATACCACGCATTTGCCCCGGTTGACCTTACCTACATTTTAGCAGAGACTTGATTTAGTTATTTATTGTTATTTAGAAATTATCCTCGTAAACTTGGACCATAATGTAAACACGACTTTTCAGTTTCATCATAACAATCAATCAAATCAAAGAAATCTTGATATTTTCTATGATGGAGGTGGAGTACCTACACTAAGAAAAGCTTGTCTAACTTTCTGTGAATGTTATTAATTTGTAAATCCTAATTTCTTTTTAATCTTTTTTATCTAGCGCCACCATTGAAGTCTTGCGGAAAAAGTGAGAACTACCATACTATGTAAATTTTATTCTTCTTCTTTTATTTTTGGCGAACGTGACTGGCCATTGAGGTTTTGCCGTCAACCACCAATTTTAAGTTAAGTGTTTTTCACTCGTATTTCATGATAATTTTAGAATGATTATTCACAAAAGGACAATGGGACAATCAAAATAACAAGTTGTTACATTTTTTATCGACTAACTAATCTAACTACAATGAAATAATTATGCATAAATAACAGACATTATAAATATAACACACTTTACATAAGTTTGGATATGGAACGTATTTACAACTATTTTATAAAGTTTATTGCTTGGACAGCAGCGCTGACCCTGCCTCTCCTATACTTCGAATGTGGCGTAGAGTAGAGTCTATGGTCCGTTTTAGACGATTTTCCGGCCTTTCCCGGGGTTAAAAAAAAGAGTAAAATACTATATAAAATCATTGGTAAAAACACTTTAGCAACAAAAATAACAAAGCAATTTCTTAAAAAGACGCGCAATGTCACGGCACGTATAATGTATGGCGTGGTGTGTTGTGGCTTGTGGCGTGTAACATTGAAATTGTCTCGGCACCGCACCGCACATAATGGATCAAGTGTTTCACGAAAATACTATTTCCGATAATTTCGGTAATAACAATAATTATATAGCAGTGTTGGATACCTAGCCTACATTGAACGAGGAAGACCATAGGTTCAAATAAATGAACTACTGGCTTTCCGCTCCACGGCTTCACCGGCGTTATAATATTTCCTGCTGTAAAACGTATCCTGCCTGTGTTCTTCTCCTGGTTCCAAACGTTGGTAGTTCTCCAATTTTTAATCATTTTAATTTAATTAGCCGTTCTTGAGATAGAAAAAGTATAACCAACATGACTTTCAAAAATATTAGTGCAAGGAATGCTGATGTTAATGCCTGTAGAGTTCATTTAATTTAAAAATAATGTTAAAGATTTATTAATCATGAAACGAAATCAATATTTTTTATTTAGAACAGAATATTGTATTTTTTTTAGACATTATTCTAAAGTGCATAATATTATAATTGTTGTAAAGTTTTTTTTGTATTGGTAATATTCCGCCGACTTGATCTTGGGTAATTTTACTAGTGTCAGTGGCAACACCGACCCAGCCTAGTAATATGGCCGCTACAGGTTAGTTCCCATAATTTTGTTGCATTAAAAATTATCTAAAATATTAAATATTTCAAATACTGTTTATTGTTTGAGAATGTAGAATTATTGACCTATTCATAATTCAAGTAACAAATCTTCCTGAAAGGTATTTACGGTTACCTAATAATGCTAACGTGTCATAGTTTCACCCTTGCGGACGTTTGGATATACCGCGTGGCCACATTTTCTGAACTTTAAAACTGCTAATTTCTTGTGATAATCAGCTAAGTATGTGCATATTATAATTTTACTGTGTTAGCGGAAGTGTAAAAAAAAACATGATTTCAGAAATTTGGGTTTAGTCCTGAAGTTTTCTCGAATAACCGCTTTCCAAAATCAGTGTAGGTCGTTCACTTACCTATGCGTCATCATTTATTCATGTAAATTACTCTTTTTCTTCTTAATGTTATTATTGCGTCACCCATAAAACTGTTTACTAATTTTCGTGGTAATTTTTTGCAGGCAAGAAAGGAAAGAAGGCGAAATGGGTCAAAGCCAACCTAACAGATATCCTAGCGGAGCCAACTACAATCCCGGCTACTAACTGGGCTGCAGATACTGTAGAAGAAAGTAAGTAAACAAGCCTATAAACAACATCTTAATCAAAACTCCTGTATAAAAGTCTATACATTGCTTTGAGTTAACCCAATGATGAAGAAAAGGGTAATGGCGGGCCAATGTTAATCTCGTACTTGGGGCGCACTTACAGAGCGCCTGGTCGCTCCTATTGCCCCGGGAAGGTCTGAGTAAAGGTCTCTGTGTTTTGAAATACATTCTAGCCGGATGCCTCCCTAACAGGGAGGGTGGGGGAACCAGAAATTACAGCATTGTGCTTAGCTTAGGAAACCTAGCACTTGTGTTTAGGAAGAGGCAAAGGTACTACTGCTGTTGGAAACTCCCATGACCAGCTGTTTTAGCATGATCTACGAGATGACTTCAGTCATAACTCAATTCAGACTAATCTTTCATTGGCCTGCTCCCTAACTATACTACTGAGGGTTAATTAGGAATCCATAGCATTATTTTAGGATTTTGTTGTGCATACACAACAGGATTGACCTGTGATCTGGTATCGGTTGATAAGGTTTAGTATACAAACTCTATGAACCTCTTTCTGTTAACACACTGTGAGCACTCTGCTCATGGATATTGAAGTTGTAATTTGTTTAATTTGATAGATGTTCTTATATGTACACTGTTTAGTAATACTAAATTTGGTTTTTTATTTAGCTAAATTTAGTTGACAAACATAATTAAGCAATTCAGATTTTGTCCGTAAAACCATATACTTGTACTGTATAAAATGAACCAAGGAGTAAAGTGATGGTATGTTTTAGCCGAGGGCTACACCTATGGCAGCCGTCCGCGGGGCCCCGTGGTGCTGCCGTCGGTGTCGCGCGCGGCGCGCGGCGGGCTGGCCGTGGACGACGAGTCCATCCCGCGCCGCCCGCCCTACATCGCGCACATCTCCAACCTCCCCTACGATGTCGACGAGAGCGCCATCGCTGAGGTTTTCGAGGGACTCAAGGTAAAGCTGATCCAATCTTCTTCTCTTATATATAAAAGAAAGTCGTGTTAGTTACTCCACTTATAACTCAAGAACAGCTGAACCGATTTAGCTGAAAATTGGCAGGGAGGTAGGTAGTTTAGAGCCTAGAGAAGGACATAGGGTAGTTTTTTACCGCGGGAAAATCTAATATAATGAGGGCGAAGCCGCGGGCGCAAAGCTAGTTTATGATAAATAATGCTGTAATTTTTTGAGCAACGAGAGTTCACAACTGGAACTTACTGCCTGAAGATGTTGTCTCTGCCACCTCTGTAAACTCTTTCAAAAACAAGCTCGACAACTGGTTACAATGTCATTGCAAATCACAGTTCACCCACACAGAATTAGATATCTAACATCATAGTTAGCTGGGGGCGTATGTGACTATTTAGTTAATCTAAAGTGATACTTAAAACATCATGCATAAAATATATAATATCCTTGAAATGTGGTGGTGATATGCATAATTATCATAAAATTGAGATATCCTATTAAAATTTAAAATACAATTACTTAACTGGTTTCTTGATTTGATATTATTCACTTGAGGTTTCTTTTGTAATGTATTATTATTTTACATTTCCATAACAATCATTTAACTGTGAACAGATTACCAACTTGAGGTTGCCGAGGGAAGGTGACCGCCTGAAAGGATTTGGATACATCGATTTTGAGGACAGAGAGAGTCTTGTGAATGCTATGAATATAGCTGATCTGGTAAGCCATAATTAGTATAGCAATAAACAAATCTAAGATTCTTTAAATTTTAAAATACCATAGTCATTAAAACGTGATTCACGAGATTCAATGCGTGTTTCTGTGAAATGAACGTGCATTTTGGCGTTCACCCAACCAATACGTGCTTTCTTTATCACTTTCTAGATAAAGAAACTTGTAACAGCTATTGATGAAATTTCAAGTATTTTTTTAACCAGTTTGTATTGTTTGCAGACAGTAAGCGGGAGAAGGATAAGAATTGAGGTGTCGACGCACGACAATGACCGCCGTATGGGTCGCAGCGGGATGGGTCGATCTGACAGGGAAAGGTAATATTTCCCACCTCTATATGTTTAATTTGAATGGGTTGATAACAGGATTTTATTCACTAAGAAATTCCTGTTAGTTCTTTTGATCATTTTTGGGGTCTGGAACACTTTTCATTCGTCTGGAACGATTTTCCATTTGTGAAATTATAATAAAGCGTTTTAGTGTCACGTTTTTCACCATCTTGTTTATGAAAATCCAGAGTGTGTGATGATTAAGTTACATGGACATGGTTAACGATAAAATCGTGGTTCACTTCGTTGGCCGAACAATCTGACATGTCCTTCCCCCTTGTGCAAAAGCTGCCTATGCTATTACTAATGAGTCCAACTTTCTGGGCAATTTTGTGAATTCGCACAAGTATACCTGGCCCATTTCCAGAGTGTTATAATAATTATTGTGTCTTTCTGTGCATGTTGTTGATGTGCGATAATTTCCCCAGGGAGTACGATCCAGAACGCACCAGCGGCGACTGGCGGTCCGGGCCCCGCGCGGCGCCCGAGCCCGGCGCGCGCCCGAGGACGGAGCGCGAGCGAGACCCCGACCGCGGGGAGATGACCAGGGAGGGCATGCGGCCGAGGGAGAGGGACTGTGAGTCTTGTATCTGCTGTCCCGTAACACAAGCTACGAGCTTACCACGGGGCTAGTAGTCGCTGTCTGTGTGTGTGATTGTTACCGTGATCCGGAGCTCACAGCGCCTACTGGCGGTCCGGACTTATTATTTACTTCTAATACCTATAGTTGTGTTACAATGATGAAGCAATCTGTTTCAGACTGGAGTGAGTTGTAATGTCACAATTGGGACACACTTGCAGAGTACATGTATCACTGAAGGGGAATACTTGTCTTATTATTTGCTGGTTATCTATCTACATTTCGTTTGCACTTGTGAAGTAGTTTGATATTAAAATCAAGATTATGCGAACTTTTAGTAATATTTTAATTCTAATTTGAGATTTAAATTTAGATCAAAAAGACTTTCAGTGATTACTAACTGGTTACTCCCAATGTCCCGGGAAGGTCTGAGTAAAGGTTGTCCTATTGTTGTTAACCCACTGCGGCGAAGTCAAAGTAGGGTAATTGGATACCCTCTAGCAGGGGGCGTTGCCAATAGCAACGGCGGAGCTACTAGAAAACGGGCTGCGGGATTCTGTCTAGGACTCTTTTGACGAGATTCGATCCCGTTCGCCCTTGGAACGTTTCGCGGCCGGCAGTTTTAGTTCAATCTGTGACGCGACCACGTCGTAACTCAATTCAGACTAATCTTCAGCTCACTCCTTCTGTCACAGAAACTGAGTTACATTATGTGGAATTCATTGAATGTATGTTGCAATCGGGTCGTATAATCCGCCGTATTACGGATTGTTGAAATTAGAAAATACTTGTGTTTAATATTTACAAATAAAGATATTTTAATATATCTATTTAACAGTTATTGACGCATGGCGCCGAATATTTACCGACCGCATTTAATCTGGCTAATCGTGGAAATAACTCTACATAATGATGATAACGTCTAGCCATGTACAGGATTATATCCGGCTGCAACATACTATTCAATAGATAATAATTAGCATCATATAGTATGTTACCAGTGATGATGTATTGTTAACGTAAATGTTGTTGTTTGTTGCAGCCAGCACGGACAACAAGCCGGGCGGGTGGCGCGACGGCGAGCGCGCGGCCCCGGAGCCGGCGCGCGCGCCCTACGGCGGACGCGACTCCTACGGACGGGACCGCTACGGGGAAGACCGCGACCGGTTTGTTGTTTACCCTAAACTATTTCCGCTTGTCGATGAAAAACCAATCAAATAATTAATTATTGTTGGATAATTCAGACAGCAACATTTAGCCCCATGGTATACCTACAAGCTTAGAAACGAAGCTTTTGAACTAAATGTCTGATATAAGATAGATATTTTATTATTATACATTAACAACAACAAATATTGATAGATCGTACAAATTTGGTCCCGAGCCGAGAATCGAACCCGTAATCTCGTGTGTTGAAGGCGGATGTTCGCCTTCTGCGCGCCTTAGAGGTTGCATTGCACATTGAAAAACTGATTGCCGAAAAAAACTTATCTTCTGATCCATATGCCACATAATCTAAGCTTTAGTATCGAAGATTCATGTACTAATTTAGTTTTATATTCTTTTTAGTGGTGGCAGAGAACGTGGTTATGGTGGAAGAGATGGATTCAGAACTGCAGAGCGCCCAGAAAGAGACGGCGGTGGTTTTGGGTAAATACCAATAATTCACATACCAAGAAATACGATATAACATAGCACATGAAAACATAATCAAAATTCAATATTTTGATTATGTCGTCACCATTGGTGGCCCTGTGCTAGATAAAAGAGGTCAACAGACACCATAACACTTGCTATTGGTGATTATGGTCGCTTCAAACCAACATTTGTTAAGCTTCTTTATTTCATAAACATCCAAAAATCTCAGTAACCAACCACTTTTTATATATTATGGGCAATGGTTGATTAACATTAATTTTTTTATAGTAACCGTGAAAGCAGAGGTTTTGGCGGGCGAGGCTTCGGAGACCGTGACCGAGAACGCGACCCACCCAGAGAAGGTAAATAAAAATGTATTAAAATTTTACTCGCATTGATATTCGAACTTTATATATTTTCTTTGTAGAAACTACATAATTATATTAAAGTAGAAAATGTTGATGAAATTTGTATAAAACAAGTTGTAGAAAGTAAATAGCTTATTCATGTAAATACTTAACGATATCTAAACTGATTGCATTCTGCACATCAAAACAAAGGCAAGTTTTCAATATCTTGACTTTTGTTGTCACCTCAGTGGCAATGTGCTAGATTAATAGGGTCAACAGACACCGTATCACGCTCTGCATGCGCGGTACGGTCGCTTTATACCTACATTGTGTTCATTCCAGCAGTGAAAACTATGTATTATTTCAGGATATTGGGCTAAAATTTTTGTAGCAACATAAACATACTAAATTTCGCATCTGTAATACTTTTATTTATTATTATTAGAACTGGCTTAAATCTTGCTGACTTCGAACAAATCTTTTGCACAGAAGCAAAAATGCAAATACAGTCCTCACAGATTCCCCAATATTAATAGTTGGTTCTATTGGAGAGACCCAATCCCAGTATTGTCGTAAAAATAATATAAGCTGTTATGATACTCGTGTTTTTTTTTCGCATCTTGTAATCAGTCATTGAAACTATAAGCTGATGGGTTGAGTGATTTTGGCGTGTACTGCACTATTCCCATTGGAGCAGACCTCTTCTTATTCTTGGTCTAAAACTAAAATATCCCGTCGCTGTTGGAGTCTGCGTATAGTTTCTGGTGATAGATAGTGATGTTAATATATATGGTCCTTTAGACAACCGGCCCCGCGAGCGGCCCAAGTTGAACCTGCTGCCGCGCACCGTGCCGCGCGAGCCCGAGGTGCCTCACACGCCGGCCGACGGCGCGCCGCAGCCGCACGACGACAAGCCGGCGGACAAGCCCAAGCCTGTCTCCGCTGAAAAGGTCTTTGGAGCCGCTAAACCTGTTGATACTGCTGCCAAGTAAGAAGCCTACAATATATCACACATTTTAATAAAACAAGAGTTGTTCAGAATTGAAACAAACTACATGAAGGAATTGTGACAGCTAGCTATCTATAAACTACTTTAAAAACAGTCTCGACAACAAGTTACGCACAAATAAACTACAGATGACAAGAAATAAACAATGACTGTACTTTCTAACACCGTGACTTTGACACATCAGCATCTAAGCTGCTCGTCTATAATAAAAACAATAATTTTAAGATAATCAGATGATAAATAAATATATACAGTGCTTGAGGAATGGCCTGTGTGGTTACATTGGTTATTTAAATTTAGTTTATGCTTATAGGCAGCGATTGATAACTAACGTTTAGATACATCTGCATCATATTTTAAGTATTGTTTTATTATAGGGAACGTGAAATCGAAGAACGACTAAGGAAACAAGAAGAAGAATCGAGACGCGGCACTGAGGAAAAAGAGAAGTGGGGATCTCGACGTGTAAGTTATCTTTTATATCTATATTATAAAGAGGTAAGGTTGAGGAATTTTTTATTGTCTTAAGATATGAGTGCTATAAATATATGAAAGAAAGTAAGTGTTTTGCGCGAGATTGGTACATAGGGAACTACTAGTTGGAAATCGTTTAGGTATTTAAGTATTATAATGTTTGTACAAACTGTATTTTCTTTGGCAGGAACATTCCGGCGACCGTCGCAGTGGCTCTAGGCGTGGTAAGTAAAATTAATAATTATATTAATGCAATCTATTCATCATATTGTCTTACGCGTATAATGTAATGTTCATCCTTAATCTAATGAGCGTATACCATTACAGAAGAGCGCACGCGGGACTCTCGCAGTTACAACAAGGACCGACGCGACTACTCGAAGGAGGATAAAGATAGACGCAACGACCGTGAACGGCGCGATTACTCGCGAGACGACCGCGAGCGACGCGACTACAGAGATGACCGAGACCGGCGGGACTACTCCTCGGACCGACGCCGGGACGACTCCCGGGACCGCAGGGAACGTCGCGACGGATCTCGGGACCGCCGGGACGACTCTCGAGACCGCAGGGAACGTCGCAGTGATTCCGTAGACCGCAAGGAACGCCGCGGTGATTCCGTTGACCGCAAGAACCGTGATGACTCACGAGACCGTAAAGACGACCCGCGCGATCGTAAGGATTCTCGCGAAGGCTCCCGTCGCCGTGACGACTCCCGCGGTCACGATGCCCCGTGCAACGACAGAGACAAAGACGAACGCAACGGAGGCCTCAGGCAGAGCCGCTCCCACGATCGTCGTGATGATGAAGAGAAACCGCTGCCGAAGCTTAAGGAACAGGAAAAACCGGTATGTTGTGATCAATTTTTTTTTAACATACTCGTACTATGCAAAACAATTATATATACTCTGGCTTAACTTGCAAATATAACATAACATTAGGATTATACACATTGAATTGTGTCTCTACTTATTTACAAGGTCTTATAATAGATCTTGCGTATAAATCAGAAATCCCTTAAAAACTAGAGAAAATTAGAGAATTGTGACACTAACTAACCAATTTAATATTTCCTTGTTTACAGAATTTTGTTGCATCTAATAAATTCAGTTTTCTCGATGACGGTGACGACGGCGGCGCTTCCGACTAACATCTTACGGAACTTTGTTGCGCTGAATACAGTGTCCATTCAGAATTGACTCAAGTGTAAAGTGTAAATTAACGAGTATCAAGTGTGTAACGTGTAGAGGGACTCGAAGCACCGAGGTGATCTTGCATACTGCTAGTATGTAATTTAAGAACTCAATTAGTGGTTAGTGCGGTGTTGATATAGGTGTATATTAGGGTTGCTACATGCTCACATCGCCCCGAGGGTGGCCCCAGTCTTTGTTGACACTTAGCAAAGAATTCTTCACAAATTATTCCATAGGTATTCACTTGCTTGGTAGTTGGTGTGATAAAGACTGGGGCTCATCAATGTGACCATTATTGTACTGATTGGTGTAAATTTTTATATGGGTTTGCTACATGATATTGTATGTACGATAATTATTTCCTGTATCCTTTTTGATAAGGGTGCTATTACCGATTCATAATTTGTTAATATTCATTTTCTTACAATAATTATTAATACTTTGCAATGTTTGTATTTAGTACATTTAGGTAGTTTCATTCAGTGCAGTTATTGCAGTGCCACTGTAGGGAATCTTTTTTTTTTATTATAGAATATGCCTTGTGTTAAATGTTTAGTTGATATATTAGTTTTATTGTTAGAATGTTAATTTTTATTATTTATCTTTACACTCAAATTGGTTATAGTAATCATTATACATTTTACGATTCATTACTTGCTAAGTGCATTTACTGCACCAACTGCAGAGGATTACCTCTTGTGTATCCTGAAGCCGTGTCCATTGCGGTCTGG
This sequence comes from Chloroclystis v-ata, assembly GCA_963691955.1. Lineage (NCBI taxonomy): Eukaryota > Metazoa > Arthropoda > Insecta > Lepidoptera > Geometridae > Chloroclystis > Chloroclystis v-ata. Next base: position 7,791,267 of record OY829898.1, on the reverse strand, counting down.
CTAACAATATCATTTGTTTGGTACATTGTTCTAATTGTGAATTAAAATAAATATCCTTTTTACAGCCATACTTTCCAGTCTTTTTGTTAACTAGACCTCAACCTTCAAAACTTTGGTATAAGGCTCGTTTTCCACTAAGTGACAGAAGGAGACGACAGAAATAAACCTATCTTATTTCCTTAATTTCAAGAGATGTAAATAAAACGATTTGTTGTTCTCTACAGCAACAAAACAATTCATGAAAAAGTGATCTACAAAGTAGAGATAAACCATTCTAAAAATGAACTCCCCTCCACAAACCGTGATAATTTCAACGTGTTGAGGAAATACTTATTTCATCACTATACTTGTGTGCGTGCTACAACTTTACTGAAAACATTGGCTCATCTGTCTGTCAAAGTGATACCGTTTGCTTATACGTTAATGGACATCCAATGACAAAGATCAATAAAAAAATACTCAATAATCAAAGACACGTTCGCCATAATAAAAGAAGAAGACAAAGATCAATTTATGTGTTGTATCTATACACCTTTTTGTATGTACGTGTAACCGCGGTGGAGGGGCGTTCATTTTAAAAATGGTTTATCTCTACCTACTTATAGGTATTTGGTTACCACCTACCATAACTAATAATATGAACTTCTTCGTTAACGACTTGCTTTTTGTATGAAAACAATTTTGCCTGTGTTCAAGTGCGATTTGACTTGGCGCAGTTAACAAACATCCACGCTTCTGAAGCATAGTAATGTAGAGAGAGAGATACCTACTAGGAAAGCGCAGGATTGACGAAACGCACGTTACAAAAACTAGTAGACTAAGTAGGTAACCTGCCTACCTAATATAAGAAGTAGGTAACCTGCCTACCTAATTATAATTCCTCTTATAAGACTTACTAAATTCGTATCGGGTTGGCGCGATGTTGGTTCTTGCTTAAATTTTGGCGAATGAAAATTTGTGCCGGTTTGTGTTGTCAAGTATCAGCACCGAGCTTGGGCATTGAATATAGGTAGGTATAGTAAAACCATTCTAAAAATGAACTTCCCTCCACAAAACCGTGATGATTTCAACGTGTGAGAGGAAATACAGAAAAACAGAATACACAGAAAAAAAAAATTCACAATTTGGTAGAGGGGCGTTCATTTTAGAAATGGTTTTACTATACCTAGTTCTTTTTTGGACATTATTTTAATACGAATAATTCCTTATTCGCAATGAAATCATTTCTACTGATTGATGGTAAGAATATCCCACTTCTGTGCGAAGGCTTCTTTTATCAAATCAAAAAAACTGTCATCACTATATCGATGGTAGGTAAGTACTTAAAAAAACAAGAAATATAATCTAAAATTTTAATCAACATAAACACATTAATTATCATGCAAGTAGTTTTTGTTTTAACAATAAAGTTAATTTTTTAATTTCATTTTTATACTAAACAAATTTAGGTAGTAATTAAAATATTCTGATTTATCTTGTAAAGTATAACCTTAACGTCCAAGTAAATTAATTAAAAATAAAAATTAACGATAACTATCCTAGGTCAAATCCGTGAACTGTTAATTACAATAAATCGAACAGGCTTCTAAAACATAAGTATTGCTATTCGTATTGTACTTTCATTGTGATTTAACAATTTCGCCACTATATAATGTACCTACTAAACAAATAATATGGCATTGTAGAATGCAAATACCTTGAGATTAGGTATTTTTAGAGAGACAAAAAACTCATAGTGCTTTTTCGCAAATGAAAGAACATTCATTTTTGCAATATAGCAGTCATTAATGCATCTTTTAACCTTTTCGTCATATCTTCTAAAATGTCTGCTTTGACTTTTAATTTTTTATTTCGTTCTTCTAAATCTACAGCTAGCTGTTCCATTTGCAGCTCTTTGAGTTTTCTGTTCATTCTAGATCTTTTTGAGGCTTCGTTATTTTTATCTCTCAACTCTCTGTATTTTCCCTCTTGGTTTGATATATTTGAGGAATTGTCATCTATACTACAAGGGGAAGAAACCGCACTGTCCCTCCGCTTGGGAGGACGGCCCCTGCGCGCCTTGGTCAACTGCCGAGACCCTTCCAGCGCACTGATCATGTCCTTGATTGGAATATTGTTCTTCCTCCGCTTGGACTTTTTAGGTGTAGTTTCCATATAAGGGGTATAGTTTTCATCTGAATCATCACTTTCGCGCCTTCTTTTGCTTGAATGAGGCTTGATGTCATCTTGATCCGATTCCAAATGAGATTCACTTTTCGGGGTGATTGGTTCATATGCTACTGGCGACGACGGGACATCCATCTTCGGGCTTGACACTGATGATTCGGGTGTTGTTGATTGAATTGGCCATTGAGGTTTAGTTCTCTGTAACAACAGAGATAAAGATTAAATATCGTGTGCTGCGGCCTAAAAATATTAGGGGAATTTAATACCAGATGACGGGCCTCGCTGGCGTCGTTCTGTGTACAAACTTACTGCTATCACCAACCCGCCTCGTAAGCGTGGTGATTGCACTAAATTCATCAAGAAATGTAACAGATTAGAGAGTGTTGACCAGTGATGGTAAACATGCGTTGTTATGATTAACAACAGAGATAAATACAAATTTCGGAACTTATTCTTATTTACTATGAATACTCACCAAGTGAGTGCATTTTTCTTTCTCCAGTTGCTCCACATAAGACAGCACTTCCGGAGTGCTGATCATGATATCGTTTGGCCAGTTCGAAGAACGCGCAGCCACGTCTACAGACAGCCCCTCCACCCGTCGCGGGACCCCGGTGTCGCCTGTCCCCTCGTGATTCTCATAACCCTTGACTAAAAACTCTGAGATAACTACGTCATTATTTTCTACCTCCCGCGGAATAACTGAAGCGTACTTGAAGCCAGAGTTCCCTTCCTGACTAAGTAAAGGCATTGTGTGTGTATTGTATGTCTTAGTGTATGTGTTTGCCCACCCGTTCTGCTCAGTGGCCGGCCTCCACAGGCCGGCCTCAGGGACCCGTTCGGAAACATATTGATCTAGTACAACAGGTAAACTACTTATATCTAGGAATTGTTCTTGAAGTTGTGTTTTATTTTCCATATCGGATAAACCCACAAACTTTGTATCGAACGTAAAGTGTTCAAAAGTAGGAGAATGTTGTTCTACTGGTGGTGTTGTGTTGTAGAAACCAGTTTGAGCGTATGTCGAGTTAGTGTCGAACGCGTCCCACTCCTGAGGCGAGAATTGTGTGTTTGGTGTGTCGATAGTGTATGCCCCTTCAATAGGTTTGGAATCTGCGAAAAGAAAAAAATAACATTAGTATTTTTTAACGAAAATAAGTCATCAAACTCAAAGTATTTAACTATTATAAAAACTTACCAATGGTCAGTACTTGCTCTTCCTTGGCGGGAGTGGAGCACCACTGAACCAGATCTTGGAAGAACTCTGAGTCCGTATCGTGAATCATAGTGCTGTCTGAAAGTGGCTCCTTTTTCAAAAATTCCTGAAAATCGAAAATACCATGTTAAAAAATGATCCGGAAACTGAGGCCAGAATTTTAATAATAAACTAAATATTTTAAAATAAGTAAGAAATTATGTTAGTACTCACGGTTGCTGCAACCCGCCCTTACCTCTGAAAAGCTCGTGCTGGGCGCCGGCGAACACGGGGCCGCCTCCAACATTCCTTCGGTAACCACTCCGGTTGAACCGTTCACCTGCTGACTCTTTTCGGGCTTTAAACGATTTAGGTCTACCACTTTCAAAATACTTTGAGTCTTGTGACTCATTTGTGAAAAAACCATGTCTTTTGGTGTTTGAATTGGTGTATCGATTTCCGATATCGTCGCTCCGACTCGGACAGGTGATCTTTTGAGCAACCATTTTGAATAGAACTACAAACAGAAATGATACGACGTAACATAATGTGCATATTTAATGAAGCGAGGTGAGAATGGTAAAGAGTTATAAAATATAATACATAAGATACTTAAAGTTTTATACAATGTCAAGGGAATTAAGGCATCAAACAGAATCACCTTGAAATGAAAATGAGCCACAAGAGGCGGTACCTATAGATAGGTATCTGATACCGATGAAGTGATAATGAGGTGATTTTGTCTATTTTACTGAGAATATACGCGCGTATCGCGCGTGACCAAAACTCTTAACCAGTATTTAAAGGTCAAAACCTTGAAACTGATAATTATGTATAATGATTAGTTAATGTAGATTATGTAGACATTGGTATTATATGATGATTGCATAAATATAGACATAGAATAAAGAAATAGAAAATAAATATATCTTGTTGGTGCTGTAGTTTAGTGCTAGATGTTATGCAATCAACATTTCATCACCTGCCCTATGAAATCTTATGGATTATCACCATCTCAATTCATATCGTAATAACAGAGACAGAGCTGGGATACTAGGTTGACCGTTGGTGGATTACCCTGTAGGAATAAATCTAACTCTATCCTAAAACTATTTTATATCAAATTTAATGTTAATTACAAATAACTTACTTAAGAATATATTTATGTATTAACGTTAAATATTAATAATAATTAACCAATGCTTAAAATTAGGACTAAACATAGTTAAATATTCTGCTGCCCAGCATTTTAATATTAGCTAATCTTAACTTAACTTCATCCCACTCTGAACGTAAATGGACATTATGTAATATGTACAAATACTGAGATAATTTCGACAGTCGATCAAACGTCCTTGTTGGGTACATTCATCGTTTATCTGTCGCTCTAATCACTTATGTTGCTACATGAATGATATACTCTGTAAGATTTCTGTTAGGTATGTTTTTTTTTATAAAGGGGATCATGGGCTATACGCTCTGCCCGACATGATTGAGATGTTGATTCATGTAATATTCCCATGAAAGGAAACGTAGCATGCAGGAGTTATAATGAGATATTTGATGGAATGCACTAAGGAATCAATTTCCTTAACTGAAGAATAATATAATCGAATCCTATTTGTATCAACCCTCATTGATTGAACTAAACCTGAGCCCTTTAGGAAAAAAATATAATTATTAAAGTTTACGAAACAAGAACCTAATTGATGAATATACAATTTTTTAAGGGATAGCTATTATTCTTGGACATTAACCTGTCCATGGATGTTCTACTTTTGAATAAAATCTGTCTACTAAAGAGTGTAATTTTACTAATATTTAGGTAGGTAAATTGCATATAAAATTTTCTGAATTGGAGAAGTTATCTACAGGGATTGTTTTTTTTAAACTGATTAGCTTGGACGCGTTCTTGCTGTTCCATGCTCTGGACCTGCGAACAGAGTAAAAAGGGAGGGAGGCGAACGCCATTACTTACTTGTTCGAACTCTTCTTGAGCTCCTTTAGAAATTTTAGCTTTCTAGGCAGCCAACCAAGTAACTGTCTCGAAAGTAGGCCTGAAACAAACAAATATAACTCAGTCAACACAACACTTGATCTTGATACATAAGTAATGAGTACAAATGATCCAATAACCGGAAACTACCAATGTCATTATTAAAATTAAGTAATCGACTAAGTGCCTATGTGGCACAGACACATTCTAGAACCATTTCCATAGAGTATCATTGACTCGATTGTCGTCATAGGTAGGTAGGAAGATAATTGAGTGGGCTGATGCTGATAGGTTTGTAATCTACGAGTTAATTTAAAATTTTAAACAATCAATATAGTTTCAATGTTCAGTTCTTATGTTAGAACAAATAGCACGGATAAAAGTACCTATAACATTAATAATTATAAGATACAATAGGTAAGTACTAAAACTAGGTAGGTGACAAATAATAACATTGACCTTGAAGGACAAAATTCTACTTTGAATTTATACATTAAGTAAACCGACAAGGTACTAACCTAACTAATAAGTTAAAATATTACCTACTAGCTTTCCGCCCGCGGCTTCGCCCGCATTATGTTGGATTTTCCCGCGGTAAAATATAGCCTATGTTACTCGGGGATAATGTAGCTTTCCAAAGGTGAAAGAATTTTTGAAATCGGTCCAGTAGTTTCGGAGCCTATTCGTTACAAACAAACATACAAACAAATCTTTCCTCTTTATAATATTAGTATAGATATATATATACCAAATATAATACAAATAACCCCATTAAATAGCGTAAAAATAAAACCAGACAGCTAAATACAAACGCGTGTTTTCGAGAAAGTACGAACCGTAGATACACACATACACAGCTATGTGGCTGTGTGGGTGAGAATGACGCAGCAAACAACAGAAACGTGTCGAGACAGGTTAACCAGGTTTCGCGGAAAAGGAGGAAAAGATAACTTTTATCAAATTCCGCTATCAAAAAGATCTTAAGATTATTTCGTGATACTGTACAAGTACAAATTGTAGGTATTGATAGCATTTATCTATAGGTACATCGATCTACATCACGAATGGTAATTAAGGATTTTTTGTAAAAAAAAAACAGTTTATTTGAGTTGATATAAATTAACAAGTGGAAAATACCCACACGGAATAGATAATTATATTTAAAACACAATCAAAATCCACTTAGAAAGATAACCTCACCAATAGTTTAATAAATATTGCGCAACATTTATCTCATAGGTTCCTATACCTACCCACAGGAAATATTATATCGTAGGTCAAAATATTTAAGATAGGTAACTTCTTTAATGTTGTATTTTATATGGTTTAAAGTTTTTTTTCATAAAAATACACAATAGATATCTAAGACGTACCTGTTACAAAAAAATATATGAATTTGTAACGCCAGTTGCTGGTCCTCTTGAAGTTCCGACGACGAAAAATTAATTGAAAAAAATATAAATATTAACTTTCGACCGCGAACTTGAGTACCGACACAAATAAAGGAATTTGAGAACAAAGTTGAGAAGCGCTAACAAACGTGCACTCGCAAAGAGCTCAGGAATTGTTGTGCAATAACAGCGTCGAATGAACTACGACGTTTTCCTCAATCCCCTCCGAACTTGAGTTCTAAAAATATCTCAGCTGGATTCTCATTGGTCTATCGATATGACGTTAACTGGCACGAGCCAATGGGGAACTCGGAATATTTCGTCACGAGGCTTCACAAACATAAAAGAAGTATGTATAGATAGATATAGATTAGTTAATGAAATTGCTGGATGAGTGCCGTTTGCTGGGGATTCACGCAGCTCAAAACCTCCACATGTTTTTACTCGATCGATCATGGATGATTCATTATAGGGCAAAGAGGCAACTCGCGGATGCTACTTTCGCGCTATTTGTACCTGCATATTCATTCAAGTTTGGAAAATATTACTATAATAGGAGTTTATTTTATCTTTGATAGTAGGTTAACGAATAGAAATAATAAATTATGTTTATAGGAAATGCAAAGCAAAACTCATCATTATGTATAATCAAACAAAAGCTATTGTAGACTAAAATACTCAGTTAGAAGGTAATAAAATAGCAGCTGAAGTTTAATGAACTCGATATAGGAATAATAGTCATTTCAATGTCAAGCAGCCGGCAACAATGTAGGTATGCGTATAATTCTCTCGCAAAATACTAAGCTTATTTCTTTTTATATTATATTGGTACTAGGTACACCCTTTACGAGTAATTTTTTTATAATGGTAGGTAGGTACATTGGGCACTAATTCATGCAAAAACGCTTGATAAAAAGTATTACGGTGTCTCCAGGAGCAGGTTTCTGTCTCATGCTAGTTTATATGAACAAATTGATCTCATTTTACCTTTCTACAGTTTAGTAAAATTCCTATTTGGAACCAACCAGATTGTAAAATTTATTACTTACTAGCTTTCCGCCCGCGGCTTCGCCCGCGTTATATTAGATTTTCCCGCGGAAAGATAAAAAAGTATCCTATGTCCTTCTCTAAAATACCTCCCTGCCAATTTTCAGTTAAATCGGTTCAGCCGTTCTTGAGTTATAAGTGAAGTAACTAACACGACTTTCTTTTATATACATAAATAGATTAAATTACGTAAGTACATATAGGTACCTAAATTAAAGTTGATCATTACAAAATTTGCCATATGGTGCATGAATCTTATGTTTTTTAAACGTTAATGTTTGTATTTGAACATGAAACGGGTAACATACCATGATTTAAATGTTTTTGAGTTTTCCGATATTTCGACACTGTTGCAAGCGCCATGTTCACGGACAAACTGATGACACCGGCGGGGCGGCGGGTAGGCAGACCGTTATGACAAACCACTGACAAACGAAACGATCTACCCTCTTCCTGAGTCTTTTATTGCGAGTTTGATTGTCACTCTCACTATCACCTGTTTCATTCACGAATGCAAGTCGATCGCGACATACTACACTCACCGTGTCTGGCCGGGCGGCCGGCAAAAAAAAAAATCATGGTATGTTACCCGTTTCATGTTCAAATATAGTTAAAAACCATGATAGTTTAAAAAGTTAATGTTTGTGTATGTGCAAATTAATGAATACCTACTGAATTTAATAAAGGTATATGTACCTACATATTTACATAATACATCAACACATCTCCACTAAATGATTTATCGCTGGCACCTAATACATTGCAGTGCAAAAACTATTCTAGAAACTGGCAAAACTAATCAAATCAATCGGTTAGATAACATAACTGAAACCACCTGCACAAAATTATGCTTTTTATTTGTGATTAAAGTCCAGACACAGAATACAGAAAGGTACCTGTACAACCTTGATTACTAATGATTAAAGTAGGTATGTTTCTTTCTACATATAATAAGTGCATAGTAAAAACCTACTTAGGTAGGTACAAGTTATTCTGACGTAGTATTTAGTATTTATATCGAACAGGTAACTAAATACCAATCATCCTTACTAATATTATAAATGCGAAAGTAACTCTGTCTGTCTGTCTGTTACGCTTTCACGGCTAAACCTCTGAACCGATTTTGATGAAATTTGGTACAGACAATCTTTAGACCCTGAGAAAGAACATAGGCTACTTTTTATTTCTACGCGGGCGAAGCCGCTGGCGGAAGCTAGTAATAGCTATAATTTTAATGTACCTTTAGCTACCTATTCGACATTAATAAGTAATTTACCTAGATAAATATTAAATAGCTTTTACAAAGTACTGAATAGTAACATTTTTCATTTAATTATGAAAGAACACGATATTAGGACCTAGGCACCACTAGTCACTAGACTAACTAGGAGTATGTAGGTACCTACGTAAGCCATCTAGTAGGTAATAAAATTCTAGTAGGTATAAGGTAACATTATACCTTACAAGATATATTATGCTTATAAGATAATCAACATGGTAATTAATTATTTAAAAAGTCGAAGAAAGGTTTCATAACACCCCTATTCACGTTCCCACTGCTAGGGCATAGGGACTTCTCTCTTGACGAGAGAGATTAGGCGGCGGCGGGTTTTGAACCCACGGCCTTCGGAATGAAAGTCGAGTGTGCTCCCACTTAGCCAACACGAAAACAAAAAGAAAACGAAAGAAAGGTTTAAACAATATAAACTATTAGAATTAAAATCAGAATGCAAAACAATAACAATCTTGTAGGCAACGCAAAAATGTTTGCAAAAATTATTCGTGAAAACAGATACCTACCCATCGGGGCCTCCTAGTCAAAGGAAACCGGACAATAATGATAGGTAGGTACTGCACTGTCTGCGTCAGAGATAACTAGATGATAAACTGAGTAGGTACTTAGATAAGAAATTGTTTCTTTGCTCGCCAAAATTACTATCTAATCTAACCCTGACTTGATTTTTTGCACAGATAAGCAGATGTAGAATGATATAGCTACTCATACTTATAGTATTATTTTATCTAAGCTCTAGGTGCGACAGTGGAAAATAGGTAGAATTAGGAAAAACACATTTTATTATCTTTTTGATAAAGATTCAGCTGCGTAAATGTCAGTAAATAAATGATAAACGTATTCTTATAAGTAGATACTTTGGGTTTCTGTATCATTTATATTATGAGTAGCTTATAAACGGTATTGAAGAATCGAAGATGATGATGAAGTTCGTAAATATAGTGTAGGTACTTAGTAGGTCAAAACAATAAATGAAAACTGTTCAGGGTTCATATTTTAGCAAACACTCAATATGGAGAAACAAGTTGAACTAACAGATGAAAAATAGAGTGAAATTTCACTCGCTTCACTCCATTTCATTCTTTCAGACCTAGTGGCTATAAGAATTACGTAGGTACCTAGTTTTATTCGTTTCCTATCAATATTATTAAGTAACCTACTTACTTTGTTTTTGATTATACCTAAGTAGGTATTACCGGTTTAAAAAATATATACTAGTTATCATTGAAGGAATAGGTAGGTAATTCAGTTTCATAGGTGGGTATTATCATTTAACAGGCATTAAGCAAAGGTGAGTCGATTCAGTGATGAATGATATAATGTACCTATACAGTAAGTTAACAGTAGTTAACACCATCAGTGCTCGAGACATAGAAGCGTTTTTAGGGTGTGGTGTGGCGGGGGGCGCGCCGCGTCATTGCAAGCCGAAGCCGTACCGCCGAGCTCGTGCAGTGAATGTGTTAAGTGTATTAATGTGATGTAGGTATGTATATCGGTAGGTGTGTAGATACTCACATTTTAACGTGTCTTCTAAAAATGATGGTCTTAAACTTCTTCAACTTATCTTTTCTCTGACAATGATTAATTCTACGCAGGACCAACTGCTTGTTTGTCAAGTTATTGTTATTTTTCACAGGCTCGTTATAAATTGTGAATAGGTTTGGTAGTTGGTTGTACACGTTGCTCATGTTAATTATTTCTTTTCCCTTTCTCTATTTTATTATTTATCATTTACTTTCACACAACCACAAAAAAAATCTGTCGGAGGTCTGATAACAGAGTTATGAGACCGGAATTAACAAAGAAGCACGAATCTTAACTACCAGCGTTAAGGTTTAAAATTGCGTGTTTATAAATCGTTTATAAGAACAACAAAACACCACACACAGCCGGGAACTATTTGAAATTCGCAAGGTTTTTTTTCTAAAAAGGGCGGTATAACGTGTTAACTATTCAAAGGCTGAGACTGAAATGACGCAAGCATTTTAGCAAAGCAAAGCAACGCTTGTGATTGTGACCTGGATGAGGGACAAAGATGACGATCGTTCTTTGGAGGCTGATGCAATAATTCTAAGAAACGTTTCGTTACAATAGAGATTTTGCCATAGTGTCAAGGATTTGATTAAATCTCCGTGAAACGGAATGATACAGGTTAACGTAATGACGCTATCATATTACGTCATCCAAATGTGACGTCATGTTTTGGCCATAGTTTTTGGCCGACTGTAGCAGGCAAAGTGTTCTGGCAAAGTACGGTAAAATAGCAATTGGTTAAATATTTGAAGTTGAAAGCAAAACCAGGGTGACAAATGTCGAATTCTATTGACATTTGTTTTTTTTTTCGATTTCCTCCCTACTTCGTCGATCTCAGCTCAATCGTCTCAAGTAAGGAATTATGGTTTTCCGTCTGTGCGTTTACAAATATAAATTTTAACTTCATTCCATGTTAACTATTTGGTTGATAAGAAATTATGCAGTTCTAAACACTTTTTTCCGTGTGTACTTTTCTTAAACACAGCTTGTGAATATATTCAAGGTAAAATGGCAAAAAAACATAGTTCTCTGTGAGTGATCGAAATCTAAAAAGACATTCGGTGCTAATAGTTCCTGATTCCTTGGTTAAAATTGTGATCAAACTCACGTCTTTATCTAGAAACTAAAATTGGCGCTGCTTCTCAACCGGACAGAAAGGTAATTAATAACTAATTACTTCATGTGGGTACCTCTGATTACTTTACAATAATAAATGACCTTGGTATTGGTCCTAGACTCACCTACAATAAGGCTTACGAACTTGAGAACTATGTAGCTAAATAAATAGGTGAATCTGTGGCCTTGTACATACTAAGATCTTGATCTTGCAATTTCATTCTCCACCATTCTGAAATTATCATTTTTAATTTTTGCTGTCCTGTTTGGCAAGGCTTCTCAAGCATTAACACATAATGTTGGTATCTTCATTTGGTAGTTTCACTTATTAAAAAAACATTATACTTTTAATTTTATTGTGCCTACATACTAAACACTAATATATAATAATGTTGAACAATTCACACAGTTCACTTATTTTTCATATATTTATTACATTGATACCTTATTTTTAAGTTTCATTACTATCAAGGTTTGTGTATTGCCCATTTATTTCAATATGAATTAATCAAACCACAACTGTTTTTATAATAATTTTTCATTACTGCTTATTTTCCGAAGATTACTATGTTCCAAAGCACATAAATCAACTGCTAAAGTGTGTTGTCTAACATTGTTCTAAGTTATTAGTATTCAATATTAATTTCACATAATACAATAATAATTATAATAATCAGTTTCAGTTCAAAATGCCCTTAATTGAGGGTTTTGGGGATGAGGTGGTGCAGTTTATTGCAGCTGTGTTCCTGATAACAGTGAGCACCCTTGCCTGGTGGTCCACTAATGCCCGACCCGACCGCTATCGCTCAGTTGTAATGATGCGCTCACGGGACCAACAACCTGTAGCTGTAACCTTTCAGTCCGGAGTAGGTATGTACTGAATTTATGTCAGTATCTTGTAAATATAATGTGATGTAAATACTTTATTGCCTAATTAATGATAACAAACTTTTAATTACTACTGCTACTGATAATGCAGTAAAAATATTTTGAAATGCTAGGCAATAATTAAGTATTGATCAATATTGTCCAACATTTACCTGTTTATTATGACACTGACATCATCCCTATATAAACTTAGGAGAGAGAATGCACTAGGATATTTAAAAGTTTTGACAGCTTTTACTTTTGAGTACACTTTTCTTTAAAAAAAAAAATAACCTTGTGTAAAATTATAATTCTAGATCCAAGAACTTTCTTCGGGTCTCGTAATTCAGGGATGGCTCGAACCACGGTCACTTCAAGTACATCTGGGCGTATGACAGGTAAATAATAGGATAGTTTGGCATCAATATATTTTTTTTGTTGTGTAATATGGCCATTTTCTTGCTGACTGTATATTTTTTCCAATTGTAATCGCTAAAAATGTTTTCCTGTACTATTATGGGGTTGCCCGGTTTATCCCTTCTTAAAAAAAAAAAAAAATATGATCTCGAACATGGTTTAACCCATCATCTGTTGTCCACCAACAAAATGGGTGCATGATTGCTAAAAGTTTATGGTGAATGCCGATAGAACAATCAACTGGAAATCTTTAATAGCGGATGTTCTAGTGCTAAATTACGCGGATATTTATTCCCGCGGTCAAAAGTAGCCTATGTCACTGTACATCCCATCAACTATCTACACTTACAAAATCACTTCAATCCGTCCCTCCGTTTTGCCGTGAAAGATGGACAAACAGACATGTCCTATGACCTATGACCTTCTTCGATCATGTACTATCAAACACTGATTTTTTTTTCAAAACGGACCTGTGATTAGCTCGTTCAAATAAACAAGCTCTTCAGCTTCATAATATTAGTACCTACCTACCTATCTATAAATTTTGTAGCCGTTTAAGTTCAGGTTTGTTATAAAATAAAACTTTAATCTATGCTCGCTTAGTTGCCAAAACATCTTCCTGTGTATAAAAAAAAATGTGGTTCAACTTGTTAACCACTTGTTTAAACCGGTTATAAAACATAATAAGCCAATTGACACAACGGAAGTTAATGTAAGGAAACACATTATTATCATCACGGAAAACAAACAACATTTAGAAGTGCGCTGGTTGTAAATTATAAATAGAATAAACCATAGGTAGTAGGTACCTTCTGCATAATATGTCACTATAATCTAAAACTAGATGATCTATTACTATACTGTACCTAATATAAGATAAGATAACTCTTACCTACCCTAATTCTGGCGTTTTGAACAAGTAAAATAATAACGTAGGACAAGTAAAATGTTAATTTTTACAAAAGCGGAACTATTGTGTACTATTGTACTATTGTGTGTTTTTGTTTCGTGGTGTGCAATAAAGTATTTTCTATCTATCTATCTATAGATGGATTATGAATACATTTGTTCACACCGGATTCTACAGTGACATCGCGGAAGCCAAATTTGCTTGTCTTGTTGATATCTTGGCGCTCTGTATCAGAATAACTGTTCAGACGGTTCTTAGTTATTGTACAGTGTGGATGTAAAACTTTTACCAATAGGTGAATTATTTCGTAAACATTATGTTATAGTTTGTTTGTACAATAAAAGAACAGTGGAAAAATACATTTTTGTTTAATACATACTAGCGACCAATCTATTAATAAAAAAACGCATCAAAATCTGTTGGGCTTAAACTTTACTACCTGATTTGGATTTTTTCCCTTACTTAAATGAGAGTAGATATTTAAAGAACGATAATATTATAGAGAAGAATCTTCTTAATTAAAAAGCTATAAAAATAATAAACCTCTCAACTGTTTGCTGTTGTTAGAATCTTAAACAAAGAATAGAAAGTTACGATCTGGTTTTTTCCTTAAGTTCCGGAATGGAAATAGCTTGTGTTTAGCATAACTAGTTAAATCGTAACTTTTATGATAAACCGAAGATGACGCAATTTGTAATTAAATCTCCAAAATCAGACAAATTGCAACTTTGATAGAAAACTTCTAGGAAAAGAAATCTTACTTCGTTAATTTCTTTTTTTTTGCCTCATAAAAAAGCCTGCTTTGATTTCCTAATAATTGATAATGTTACCTAATTTTGATGAATAGCACTCCATATTCTATGTCAAGTATAAAAAATACTAGTGAAAGAATTACTTCGATACATCAATTAGTTTCCGATTTAGAAGTAAAACAAGTTGTAACCGTACGACGCGAGCCGCCGGTTACGGTGTGACGTCATAGTGCAACACGATCAGTCTGGTTCACTCAGTCCGCTTGCATTCGCTTGTTATTGTGACGTAACTATAATAGTTAGAAATATGCTGTCGCGACATTTTTTGTAGATATTAATGTGTTCTACAAAATTGTAGTACATTGTATATTTCTAAAATGAATACTTTTCGCAGCGCATGCGATATAAGATTTTTTTATTACATCTTGGGTGACATATTTGGGTTTTCCGTGCGGATCCCTACTTTTTTTGAAAATGTAATATAGCTGTAAGTATAATGTAAGATAACCTTCCTTGATAAATGGACTATCCAACACTGAAAGAATTTTTGAAATCGGACCAGCGGTTTCTGAGATTAGCGCGTTCAAACAAACAATGAAACTCGTCAGCATTATAATATTATTAGTATAGATAAGTATAAGTATAGAAGCGCATAAACAAGTTTTAAATCAAAATAAACGGCCTCACGCATATTGTAAGTAAAATAAATACAAATAAAAGTGGCCAAGTGCGAGTCGGACTCGCCCATGTAGGCTTCCGCAGTAATTGTTTATATGAAATAGTTTATGACGTACTATAAAAAAACTACTTCATAGATTTCGTTCAAACCAATTTTCGTTGTTAGTTTTTATGGTTATGTACCTACAATATATATTTTTTCTAGATTTATCATCTTCTTATTTAAGAGTAGAGGGGGGGAGGACACTCTGTTTTGCACTTTGGAAGAGACTCACGTCCAAACTATTGAGTTAAATGGTTAAAATTAAATGGTTTTAGAAATATTGTTATGATTTTTAAAGACCTATTCATCGATAACCCACACGTATGGGTCCGATTAAAAAAACGTTTTTAAGTTTCAGTCCTATGTATGGGGACCCCCAAATGTAATTTATTTTTTTTCAATTTTTTTATGAAATCTTAGTACGGTTCACGGAATACATCTACTTACCAAATTTCAGCTTTATAGCTCTTATAGTTTCGGAGAAAAACGGCTGTGACATACGGACGGACGGACATGACGAATCTATAAGGGTTCCGTTTTTGCCATTTGGCTACGGAACCCTAAAAAAATAGGTTTAGTACATCTGTAACGTTCAAGCTACTACATTTACATCCTAAGTATCTATCCTACTTCCTACTAATAGTATAAATGCGAAAGTGAGTGGGTGTGTTTGATATCTTTCACGAAAAAACTACTGAACGGATCTGGACGAAGTCTAGAATAACACATAGGCTACTTTTAATCCTAAGAAAATGTATAGTTCTAGATGTTGATTGATAAGAAGTGTACTCGTTTGCAATAAATCAATGTATTGTTCATTTAAATTTACTAAGAAGCTAGTTTGCAATAAATCAATGTATTGTTTATTTAAATTTACTAAGGACAGCGGTACCTACCTATAGTATATAGATAAATACCAATAGCAACAAAACTTTAATACATATAGGTACTATTGTCTTTAACGTCAAAGTTTAATGGTAGGTAGGTTACTATTTGAGTTATCTTCATCCATTTTATAAATCGAATAATATTTAAGTACTACTATTAAACTATTAACTTAATACGCGGACGAAAACAACAAAATACTGCGCAAGATTATAGTAGTAGTGCAATCACTACTACTATAATCTGCTGGCGACTTGATACTAAGCGGGCCGTGGCCCACGCGACGTTGTTGTATGACGTCACAAGCGCTCATGTGACTGTTAGCGAGACTCGATATATTTCGAAACTTTGAATGCCTATAAAATCAAAACTACTAGGTACTTTTTAACTAAACAAAAACTAGTGTATTTGTATACACGCAGGCTTTACTGATACAACATTTCAAGCGATTTGGCATACCTAGTAACATTACTTATTAACTGACTATGGCTTCATAATATAAATAAATATTGCTATTATAGATATTTCACACAGCAACATCAAGCCCCGTGGTAAGTTCGTACCTATGTTGCGGTGTTGACCAAAAATTTAAACGTAAAATGGTTCGTGGATTGCCCGTTTATCTGAATTTATCAAACCATGACAGTTTGTACAATATTATGTACATATTTGAATAATGACGCATAATATATACAATGACGTACAATCTATTATTGGTATGAATTGTTACAGTTTCGCTTTCGCCAGTCGACACGCTAGCGAACGACGCTAACAGCTTCGTCATACCACTTCAGGAGATCGACAGCATTATTGACGCGGACATCGCCACATTCAGCCACAACCGGATGCATTTCTACAGGAGAGTAGAGGGTAAGTACATTTTTTTTATTGCTGATAGACCCTTGCTAAATATACATATATATATTTATACATATAACATGTTCGATTCCCGCATTGGGGAAAAAAATTGTAAGATCTGCAAACGTTTGTTCTGGGTGTATAATCCGAATTTTGCGGATGTATGTTGTCGACTCAAAATCAATATTTTTTTTATGTTTTGTTATTTATATAAGGTTTCGATCGAGTCCACCGTGCGTGCCCCTTGACGGAATTATTAATATAGAAAATACATTTTCCTTATATTAAAAACTGAACTTTAATTAATTAAAACAAATGAAACTTTAAATAACAAAAGAAGTGTTGTATGTAGATTTCAAATTAAAACCATATTTTTTTTATCATGGACTTTTTTTGTGTTCGCTAAAATTTGCGTGTGTGTATATTATCAGGCCCACCCGCTACCAGCCCCCCGAGAGAGGAGTCATCCGACAGCGAGGGTGAGGAGACGGAGCCGGACACGCCCCCCGCGCCGGCGCCGGCCAGCACGGAGCAGATCCGGGAGATGGACGATATAGTGAACGCTATGCGCGGCGACGTCAGCGCGCCTAGCTTTACGCAGACGGCTGGTAAGTTTATTGTTTTTTATTTATAACTAGCCTTCCGCCTTGCGACTTCGCTCGCGTTTTACACTTTCCCGAAATGTTCTATAAAGCTTTTCTATAAGCTATAAACCTCACATAGCCCGAGACCTTTCCAATGAATGCAAAATTGTGGAAATTGTTTCGTGAGTCCTGAAGTTATAGCGTCAGGAAGGAAAACCCGAGTTAACCCGACTTATTTTTATATAGTAGACTAGCTTTAGGGACGAACATGACGCCTACATAACATCCTGGTCTGAGGGTGCGCTAGAACGGGAAGAGTGGAAGAAAAAGAGGGAGGCCTTTGCCCAGCGGTGGGACAGTACGGCTAAATAATAATTATAACTAGCTTTCCACCCCGCGGTGCCCGTGCCTGTTACAAAATCACATTATATAAACTTAACTAAAAACATAAAGCGAATGAATGGTTCTCACGGTTAGAAATTGGAATTTTTATTTCAGAGCTGAATAAAAAATAAATAATCAGAAATAAATAATTTTCAGCTCTGAAATAGAATGTGACGTAGAACCAGGAGATGGACTACTTTATACAGAATGAAAATATTTAAGAAGCCACAGGGAAAGCTAGTTCAATTAACGTAACGTACAAAAAGTAGGTAACAATTCTAAATGTTATATTCTAGGAGAAAACAACTCAAGCCCAGTCCAGCCCGAAGAACCCAAGACAGTATCAACCGAGCTAGCTGCCATCGACCCCGCACCAGTGGACCCGGAGGAAGCCAACCGGAGGAAGATCCTCATCAAGCTGATGTACCTCAATGACACGCAGAAGGAGGTGGAGGGCAGCCTTGATGAACTGGTGAAGGATTTCAAACGGTGAGCACCTATACCTTGGTTGATTATAATAATTATTGTATTATACAATAGGCGTATCGACAGTATCAAATACTCAAAAGATTTTAGGGGAAAATACATATTAAAAGAATTTAAAACTAATATAGTTTTATTAAAATAATTGAGGTTTATAAGATTTTCAACAAAATAAATGATGAAATACTGCAATCGGCCATTTTTACTGAAACACCGATTACATGCTTCGGTAAACAAGGTTAAGAACCAATTTCACCATTGTGCTCTGAATAAAGCATTAGTTAAAAAGCTGTAAAAATAACAGAAATTGTTAATTTTGTTCCACACTTAAAAAGTACCTACCAGGCTATTACATTTCACTTTCAAAATTTTCGTGAGTAACACTGTTCATTTTATAAAAACGGCCATACATAATCGAACATAAAGCCCTCACGAATCATTCGTTCACATTATAAACCGCCCATAATTTCGCGCGGTAATGAAAATGTAAATGGCTTCAAACTTCGTTTAGCTTCTTTTTTTCAGCAATGTGAACGTAAGATAAGTAAGGGTGTTTATGTTTCATGTAATGAATACAATGTGTTCCGCAGGCGTCACTTCAGCAAAGAGCTGACGGAGCAGAGCATCGTGCGGCTCATCTACCGCGGCCACGTGCTCGAGGACACGCGCACGCTGCGCGCGCTCGGCCTGCAGCACCGCGCCGTCGTGCACGCGCTCGTGCACCCGCGCCGGCAGCGCGGCGCCAGGCAGGTGAGCACAAACATACATCGTGCGGCTCATCTACCGCGGCCACGTGCTCGAGGACACGCGCACGCTGCGCGCGCTCGGCCTGCAGCACCGCGCCGTCGTGCACGCGCTCGTGCACCCGCGCCGGCAGCGCGGCGCCAGGCAGGTGAGCACAAACATACATCGTGCGGCTCATCTACCGCGGCCACGTGCTCGAGGACACGCGCACGCTGCGCGCGCTCGGCCTGCAGCACCGCGCCGTCGTGCACGCGCTCGTGCACCCGCGCCGGCAGCGCGGCGCCAGGCAGGTGAGCACAAACATACATCGTGCGGCTCATCTACCGCGGCCACGTGCTCGAGGACACGCGCACGCTGCGCGCGCTCGGCCTGCAGCACCGCGCCGTCGTGCACGCGCTCGTGCACCCGCGCCGGCAGCGCGGCGCCAGGCAGGTGAGCACAAACATACATCGTGCGGCTCATCTACCGCGGCCACGTGCTCGAGGACACGCGCACGCTGCGCGCGCTCGGCCTGCAGCACCGCGCCGTCGTGCACGCGCTCGTGCACCCGCGCCGGCAGCGCGGCGCCAGGCAGGTGAGCACAAACATACATCGTGCGGCTCATCTACCGCGGCCACGTGCTCGAGGACACGCGCACGCTGCGCGCGCTCGGCCTGCAGCACCGCGCCGTCGTGCACGCGCTCGTGCACCCGCGCCGGCAGCGCGGCGCCAGGCAGGTGAGCACAAACATACATCGTGCGGCTCATCTACCGCGGCCACGTGCTCGAGGACACGCGCACGCTGCGCGCGCTCGGCCTGCAGCACCGCGCCGTCGTGCACGCGCTCGTGCACCCGCGCCGGCAGCGCGGCGCCAGGCAGGTGAGCACAAACATACATCGTGCGGCTCATCTACCGCGGCCACGTGCTCGAGGACACGCGCACGCTGCGCGCGCTCGGCCTGCAGCACCGCGCCGTCGTGCACGCGCTCGTGCACCCGCGCCGGCAGCGCGGCGCCAGGCAGGTGAGCACAAACATACATCGTGCGGCTCATCTACCGCGGCCACGTGCTCGAGGACACGCGCACGCTGCGCGCGCTCGGCCTGCAGCACCGCGCCGTCGTGCACGCGCTCGTGCACCCGCGCCGGCAGCGCGGCGCCAGGCAGGTGAGCACAAACATACATCGTGCGGCTCATCTACCGCGGCCACGTGCTCGAGGACACGCGCACGCTGCGCGCGCTCGGCCTGCAGCACCGCGCCGTCGTGCACGCGCTCGTGCACCCGCGCCGGCAGCGCGGCGCCAGGCAGGTGAGCACAAACATACATCGTGCGGCTCATCTACCGCGGCCACGTGCTCGAGGACACGCGCACGCTGCGCGCGCTCGGCCTGCAGCACCGCGCCAGCCAAATAAACCCCGTATAAACAGACAAGTCAGTGCGTGGTTAGTCACTGCCGCTGCGTTGTAGAGTGACCACGTTTTTTTCGTCAAAATTCTGTGGTGACATCCTCATAGCTAGTTTGTACTCCGCAGGATCTTCAAATCGCAATTGCTTCAGCAACAAAGCAGAGCCACCAGTTTCGTTTCTATCGTCAATCCATTTTCTTACCCATTGTCGTTTATTTTTAGTTATCTCATTTTTCTACCATTTCTATTAACTCATTCAACAGCAAAATTGATAAATTTTTCAACAAATAATTAAATCGTCGTTTCAGTTGTTTTCGCGAATTCATTTTCCCCACTGACTTCACACACGTGTGCTCACCGTGAGAAACGCATCACTACTAGGTACTTACTTCATGTAAACAGTTAAAGTCAGTCGCGGCGCCGACATTGGCGCTGCGACTGACTTGTCTACTGACCCTGTCTAAATCAGCCTTAATGAACATCCAGTGACAAAAATCAATTTATGTGTGTTGTATCTATACACCTTTTTGCATGTACGTGTAACCGCGGTGGAAGGGCGTTCATTTTAGAAATGGTTCATCTCTACCTCCATTTCCATTGTTGCCATCTTCGGCCTATACATCTCTGATACCTTCCAATTAGACCCTCACCAAGAGCCCCCCGAGCCTGCGATTTAAACTTCGATTGAAGCCAAAAAGGTTCATTGTAATACAATACCGCACCATTGAAGTCTTGCGGTCAACGCGGGAACTACTTTACTAGCAACGTTTATTTGTAGGAAACCAGGGATACTTGTAGGTTACAAAAACCCCCCTACAAGGATAAGCGACATACTAGTTACTTATATATATATATTTTTCGTATTTCAGGCCCACGCTATAACCGAAGACACCATAACCGCCCCCTTGGAGATAATCCGCGAGACGCGCGCGCCGGCCGAGCGCGCCTGGGACCTCGAGAACATCCTCATGACGCTGGTGTCGGTGGCGCTCACTGTCGTCTGGTTCTTTAGGTGAGACAAGACAAATCAATTATTTATACAAGCAGGCAGCTGACATAGCCCAGCGGATTAGCTCTTTGAAGTGGCAATGGGCAGGTCATAGCGCGAAGAACATAAGGCCGACGGGGCCGAAAAGTTCTCGAGAATCGGCAAGTGCAGCGTCGGACGTCCGCCACCAAGTTGGACAGATGATGCGGTGAAAGCAGTCGACTTTCATTCCCAAGTTCGTGGGTTCAAACCCCACCGCTCAACTCTGTATTTTCTTCTCTTTAAAAATGTGTATTCTCACACATGCTTAAACGGTGAAGGCAAACATCGTAAGGAAACCGGCATGTTCTGAGACATTTGAAGAACATGTTTGTGTCATTCACCAACCAGCCGAGGTGAAATAAGGCCTCTCTCTTGTAAAGAAGAATATACTTCATACAATATACTTTTTTTTATTATATGTATTTTTTTATACATATACAAACACACACATTGTACAGCTGCTTGTCCAGAGGCGAGAATCTAACCCGCACCCTTTTGCATCGCAGTCGGACCTTCGTCCGCTGTGCCACCACAGAGGTCTAATAAAATAAAGTATTGAAATAAAATTTTTACCTAACAAAATAATGTGACATTGTTACAGGTGCGAATACTCAAACATGTTCACAGCCAGCGCGAGCGTGGCACTATTCGGGCTCACCATATTCTACAGTGTTGCCATCTTCGGCCTATACATCTCCGATACCTTCCAATTAGACCGACACCAAGACCCCCCCGTGCCTGCGATTTAAACCTCGATTGAAACTAAAAAGGTTTATTGTATTACGTTAATCCCGCACCATCGTTGAAGTCTTGCGGTCAACGCGGGAACTACTTTACTAGCAACGTTTATTTGTAGGAAACCAGCGCCGCGTCTATCGGACTTAGCGGTGGTGTGAAAGTAAGATTTCAATTTTTTTTATCTGTCACGTGCAAATTTTTCATTTTTTGTTAATAGTTATTCGCTAGTTCGTTATTTTTTGTTACATTTCTGCTTTAATTACATCTATCATATATTCGCGCTGTATTTATATTTATTTAAATCATATATAACTTTACAGATATATAATAAGATTTATTTATTCATTCTCCACAATAATGAAATTTTAAGTTTTATTTATATCAAAAATTCATAATGATGGCTTCAAGGATAATATTTATTGTAAATGTCGTAAATAAATTAATTTTGTTGCCAACTTGTTAGTGTTGTCAATAGCTTCCATTATAAATTGGATTTAAAATTATCAGATAAAATGAAACTACTTACCAAATGTAAACTTAGAGGTTAAAATAAGGTTCTTTATTAGGTGCTTAGCTATTGAGATTGTTGGTCGAAATCTTGTCTTATTGTGATTTTAGTTTGTAGGTAGTTTTATGATACATAGAAAAATATTATTTTCAAATCAGTCTCCAGAAAAGTGTACTTGCAAATACACATAAACAATACGAAAGTATTTTTTTTGTAAGCTCTTCTTGAATTTAAAGAATGAAGTCTAAAATGTTCATATAAAATATATGAACATTTTAGACTTCTTCTTTTAGACTAGTAGAAAAATAACCAAAAATATACCTACATAATATCGGGTTTCTAGATTTAAGGTCGATATTGTCTTCGCGGACATCATTTGGACGTTATTTTAAAACTCCATTTTTAATGTAAATAGTCATTTAGATTTGTATCTTTTATATTTACTTAAATTATTTAGGTTTAAGTTTATCAGTACCTAAGTACTTATGCTGGGGTGAATATACATATAGATCGCCATCATAAACCATTCATATTTTCATAAAAGTAGTATTATTGTATCCAATTGTGTTAGGAGCACAATTCCGAATAATAATAAATATCTGCTTTAGTTAGATTGCCCCATAATTTGCTACATTAATTTTGTCTCGTTTATTATTAAGATCGTATTATCAAAGTAACTGCTAATAATATTAACTTAAACAAATGTGATTCCATAATCATAGTAATATTAAACGGGGTCACAAAGTATGCATGCAGTAGTCACATATATACCATTTTAGATTTCAGCAACTAGAACATGTATTTTCAAATATACTAAACATTTATTGATCGTCACTATGTGTTTTAGTTCCAATTATCCTTACCTCTTTATTTAAAACTAAAGAAACGGCTGAATCCATTTTGCTGAAAATTGGTGGAGAGATACCTAGCTAAGAATCAACATATACCTAATATTTTTAACAATATATCTTTTTTTTAATATATCTATGAATAGGTCTTCAAAAATCATAATAATGTTTCTAACATCATTTAATTCTAAAATTAATAGTTTGGACGTGAGACTCTTCCAAAGTGGAAAACAGAGTGTCCCCCCCCCCCCTCTAATTTCTAAAATAAGAGGATTATAAATCTAGAAAAAATATATATTGTACATAACCATAAAAACTAACAACGAAAATTAGTTTGAACGAAATCTATCAAGTAGTTTTTTATAATACGTCATAAACTATTTCATATAAACAATTGCTGCGGAAGCCTACATGGGCGAGTCCGACTCGCAATTGGCCACTTTTTATTTATTACTATCCCCTGCAATAGTTTAGTTTTGTAACCTATACTTATTAATTATCTTCCCAACTTTCAACTGAAGATCCTTATCGAATATAGGTATAGTAAAACCATTCTAAAAATGAACTTCCCTCCACAAAACCGTGATGATTTCAACGTGTGAGAGGAAATACAGAAAAACAGAATACACAGAAAAAAAAAATACAGAATTCGGTAGAGGGGCGTTCATTTTAGAAATGGTCTTACTATACCTAATTATGGTATACTACCATCCCAGTCACAGCCTGAACACGGCGGCGATGAGTACATAACGTACATGATTGACACATCAGAGCCCATGATGCTCACCCCAAGCTCCTGTGCAACCTGCAGGACTGTTGAGTCGGCGTCATAACACCCTAGCTAGAAACTGATTTTTCCGCATAGGATCGGGCACTAAGTGTTCCCCAGTTCGATTTATCTTATGGTCTAGCTAGATAGATTCTTTCTAGATAATGGTCTTGCTTGTTCACTTGTTCAGAATCATAAATATATTTTGTAAACAATGGTGTTACCATATCAAAAAATAGTTTCGAAATGTAAGTTTATAAAAGATTAGGTAAATCATATTTATAAAGGTAGCAATATGGTAGGGTTTATTTTTCTAATCAATATCCATAGAATAAAAAAATGATATGGTTTTTCACTATTTATATATATATATATACAGGGCGTCCCACGGCCATGCCACATGGAGGGAAAGTACCTTAAATATTGTAGATTGAACATTTTACTGAAAGAAGACATTATTTTAATTTAAAAAACAAATTAAACTGCATTCATAGATATTTAAATAATAACATGGTTGAACCGGGAACCGAACCCGTTACACGCGAAAAATAATTATCCTGTAGCTTTATCATACCGATCGAAAGGCTTCATCATAAGATTTTTTTATTGCTAAATAACATAGTGTCAGAAATAAAAGGAAGACCATTAATTTTAACATTTAATGTTAAATTTAGTTCTCAAGTGGTGAATGTCAGTTGTTTGTTTTACGGCAATGCCAGCTTTCCTGAACTAAATATCACATTAAATGTTAAAATTCATGGTCCTCCTTTTATTTTTGACACTATGTTATTTAGAAAAAAAATAATCCTTTCGATCGGTATGATAAAGCTGCAGGATAATTATTTTTCTCGTGTAACGGGTTCGATTCCCGGTTCAACCCATGTTATTATTTAAATATCTATGAATGCAGTTTAATTTGTTTTTTAAATTAAAATAAAGTCTTCTTTCAGTAAAATGTTCAATCTACAAAAGGTACCTACTTTCCCTCTATGTGGCATGGCCGTGGGACGCCCTGTATATATATTTAAATATCTATCTATGTATGTATATTATATTAAGTATATCAGAAATCTAGCACCCGTAACACAAGCTTCGAGCTTACCACGGGGCTAGATGTCGCTGTGTTAAAATTATCCAGTAATACTCAAGTATACCTTCTAATTTGTCATGTGTTTGGCCTATGGCCCAAAGTAGGTGACAAACAACCTACTTCGACGGTTTACTTTAATTTCGTTATGAAACCTATAGAAGTGGTCCTGGATTTAAAAAAAATGATTATGGAAAAATGATATAATTAAGAACCTGATTAGGCAGGTATAGTAAAACCATTCTAAAAATGAACTTCCCTCCACAAAACCGTGATGATTTCAACGTGTGAGAGAATACAGAAAAACAGAATACACAGAAAAAAAAAATTCACAATTTGGTTGAGGGGCGTTCATTTTAGAAATGGTTTTACTATACTTAACTGTACACATTCATTTTATTTTAAAACTTATTTTATTACAGTAGGCTTGGCTACCCTTCGTGTGTGGACCCGACTTTACAAGTTTGATGTCATTTATGCCGGATGTGTGGACAGACTTCTATAGTCGATATCAGCTGTGTCGTACTTTAACCATTAATTCAAAAACAATCCGTCTATCTTTCCTGCTCTAACTTATACAAAGTCTAGGGGACAGAACTAGGTTGGCATAGCGCCACTTGTTCGCCTAATCAAATTAACCAATGACAAACAAAGCGCCTCTCTCTCACTCACTCAGCTCAGTCTCGAAAAGTCGAAACCGTGCCGGAATTGACGGTTATTGTTTTTTGAGTTTTTTGGTGCAAATAAATTGTTATAAAAACATGAGTGGGTAAGTAATAACCTGTTTTTAATTCATAGATTGTGTATGTATTTGATAAAGATTTTGGAAATTGTATCTGAACAAAGATTGTTCGACATTTGGCGGAATCATGCACGTACATTTTTAGTTGTTACATTTAGAAAATCAACAATGATATGATAGCATAAGCAAACTATCGCTATCACG
Organism: Chloroclystis v-ata; assembly: GCA_963691955.1. Classification (NCBI taxonomy): domain Eukaryota; kingdom Metazoa; phylum Arthropoda; class Insecta; order Lepidoptera; family Geometridae; genus Chloroclystis; species Chloroclystis v-ata. The sequence continues at coordinate 7,764,616 of OY829898.1, read as the reverse complement.
TATGTCGTTTTGTACCTTGTTCTTGTTACAAAGCAATATAATTTACAATAACCCCGCGGAATTTGCGTAACAATCAAATACAATAAACGCAAACCTAAACAACGCTTTAAAAGTTCAACCCACACCAGAGATCACCTCCAACCATAGATTTAAATAAACACGTGTTTTGCACGCAACCGCCATTTTTTGTGAGGTTTGTTCGGATGATACATTAGGATTAAGACTATTCAATTTTAATGTTTTTTGTAGGTAACGAACCTATTTCTTTTTGAGATTTTTTTTGTAAGTTTTGTTCGGAAAATTTCAGTATGGATTTTAGACGTTCAATCTTAGAACCTACCTACCTAAAATTAAAAAAAAAAAATTAAAATTTTTATAGTAAGTAAACATATTTAATTTTAGGTTTTCAAACTTTCATGTTTTATCTGCATTTATTTTATTTGTATGTATTTTTTCCGAAGACGTGCTCGAGGTGGAGCATCGCGTCGCGGTAGGAATAACCGACGTAGACTGGCCATGGAGCCGGTGGAGGAAATGGGAGTAGCTGTGGATGGCGGTGGGTCTAGTGGGCGTGCTGCGCCTAGTGGGCCTGCTGCGCCTAGTGGGCGTGCTGCGCCTAGTGGGCCTGCTGCGCCTAGTGGGCGTGCTGCGCCTAGTGGGCCTGCTGCGCCCTCAATGCGCGACATTCATGATTTGCCAGCAGGCAAGGGCTTGGAAACCCCTTTACATCCAAAAAAGAGGCGCATGTGGCAACCGTGAGTAGTTCTATTTTAGTTACTTTTTTTATTCTTCCTTCTAGCAAGACCAAGGTTTAACTTTTGTTTTTATATGTCCATATAGATCAATGCGAGCAGGAACACCACCGTCGCCACTAATATCCTCATCATCGGTTGCCCCAACCTTACCATTGGTGGCCCCACCATCACCGCCAAAATTTTCGGTGCCATCACCAGCAATGTAAGTTGCCAACGGACTTTTAAATTTACCCTTTAAATACTATTGAATGAGAGAATTTATGTAATAAACTAAAACAATGGTTTTGTTCTAGGTTTCTGAAATGTGAGAATGAAGGATGGGAATCTCCAGGCCCACTACTAGCTACTCCGGGCTCACAATTGGCCGCTCCAGGCTCACAATTGGTCGCTCTGGGGCCACTACTGGCTGCTCCAGGGCCACAACCGGCCTCTCCGGATCCACTACCAGCCTTTTTGGACCCACCCACCCCTTCAACACAGCAACCTTCAGCACCACCTCGCCCTCTCCGCCGTCTTTCTCCGTCGATCCTCAATAAAGAGAATATTGAAGCCAATTTTGGTTAGTTAGTAGAGCTATAGCCAAACTTCTCATTTTAACTAGATTGAAACTAATAATTTCTTTGTTACAGGAAGCGATGAAGATTCGGAGGAAAGCGATAACGAAGACGGCATGGTGTTTCTGGGCATTCCAAGGGCGTTTCGGAGTACAATGCAGACGCCCTTGGACCAGGATGAAGACCTAGAATCGGACCCCGTCGCTGTCTCAAAGCCCGTCGCTGACTCAGAGACCGTCGCTCTCTCAGCTCCGGACATACCCCTAACGGGAACGGACCAGCCCTGGAGTCCATATGAATTTGAATGGAAAGAGTTTCCAGTGTCTCAAATTCAACCTGAACTGAGACGTGAAACGTTTTCCCAGATCAATGTAGGTCCGACTACTCCACTCACCGACCCATATGAAATATTCACTGGCATATGGGATCGGGAAATTATGGAGTACATAGCCTCAGAAACGAACCGCTATGCTCAGGAAGTGGCAGCCCAGTTGGTTCAAAACAACTGCATCCACCCCGATAGCCGCATTACCAGGTGGTTCGACACTACATCTGACGAACTCTACGTTTATTTTGCAATCGTGCTGGCTATGGGGGTCATTGTTAAGAGCCGGGTGCAGGAGTACTGGGCCACCAGCTCCGATATATTTGCCACTCCCGGTTTTAGGGCACACATGTCAATTGATAGGTTTTTTAATATAAGTAAATGTTTACATTTCAACAATAATGGTGGCATGTGTGCTTTAGAACTGGGATCGTCTGAGGCCAAAATGTACAAAATTCAGCCAATAGTGTCGCATTTAAATAGAAAATTTCAGCTTATGTACACTCCCGCACAAAATATTGCCCTGGATGAAAGCCTTTTAATGTGGAAGGGCTGGCTCGAAATGAGCCAGCTCATACCTAACAAAGCAGCCAAAAGAGGCATAAAAACTTATGACATTTGTGAATCTCAAACCGGCTACCTATGGCGGTTTGAGATTCACGCTCATAAGAAAAGCACGCTGCAGAATGAAGACCCACTGGCTGCGTCGACGCCGTCCATTGTGCTGCGCCTCATAAAAGGCTTGGAAAATAAAGGGTACACCCTATGGATGGACAATTTTTACAATTCGCCATGCCTTGCTCGACGCCTGAAATGCATGGGCTTTGACTGTGTAGGAACACTGCGGACGGATCGTAAGTTCGTTCCGCAGGACCTACACAATCTAACGAAAAAAAATATGAACCTAGGCCAGGTTGTTGGTCTTACCTCGGGGGATGTTGACATCATAGTATGGAGAGACTACAATAGGGTAGCGATGATCTCTACATACCATGGCATCCATCAGCAAACCCTACGAGGCTCCACCAAACCCACCCTGATATATGATTATAATATCATGATGGGTGGGGTGGATAAAAAAGACCAACTCCTGGCCATGTACCCCGTCGAGCGAAAAAGAACAAGGGTGTGGTACAAAAAACTATTCCGGAGACTTCTAAATATCTCCGTTCTAAATTCTTATATTATCCATCGCCATACTTCCCAGATCACCCATAGAAACTTCCGAATGCATTTAATTCGATCTCTCCTCTCCAAACACTCCACCACTTCTTCCCTCCCGCCTGCACTGATACTGAGCCCAAATCGTCGCATAGACATCAGCCACCGCATAGCTGAATACCCTATGAACGGGCGACAGCGCCTGCGGCGTGCGTGCAAAGCCTGCAAAAAACTGGTGCACACGTTCTGTATCGGTTGCAGAAAAACTGTATGTATCGATCCATGCTTCGTTACCATTCATAAATAATTATGTAACTCCTTTTTATGTATATTTATATTTATTTATTATATTCCATATATTATTATTTATTTATTATATTCCATGTACTTATTTTTTATGTGTTTACATATATAACATTCCATATTTGTACATTATGTATTTATGTACCACACCTTTGTTTGAGCGAATTTTAAAATTGTCCATCCTAGAATGAGCCGGTTGTATAACCAGCTGCTGTTGTGTGTCCGTTGTACAAAATGAGCTGGTTGTACTTTATGTTTCTCAATTCAGTGCTTAAAAAAATGAAACATATTTTTTGTCATTATTGTTTCCATTGTATAATTTTATTTAATGTTAGATATGTATTAATTTATTGTACTTATTGACTTGTCCAAGTGATCTTTAGGATTTTATGGAAATAAATGACAAATCATTGATATGGATATGTTGAATTACCAGTAGATTGTTCACAATATTAATAATTAGGTAATTTATTTTGTATTTTCGTTCAAATGCGACACTATTGGTGTTATCCATACCATGTTAGCATGCTACTTTTACCACTATCTGTTGACCAAGCTTTAGAAGTTCGAGTTTTTAGTAAAATCTGATTTTAGAATTGTTTTTCTAAGGCAGCATGTGTGTTTTATATACCTACTGATCGAATTTTAATTATCATCTAATTGTAGAATATCAATTTGTATTTCAAATAAATTCAAAGTAATTCAAACTGACATGTGTCACAAACGCATTCTCACAGTGGCCGAACTGCCGAACTATAGTATTGTATTAGTATTATTATTTAGTAATACGCCTCTTACAGAAATTGTTGTCAATGTTTGTCAACCGCACTTGAACCCCAAGACACAAGCAAATTGCTTAGTTTGGGGCTCACTGTAGGTACTTGTTTAATTCTGTAAACACAACTACACAGAATTCTAGGCATTATTTTTGTTAACTGTTGTTTTGGAAAATAAATATCTTTATCTCTTATCTTTACTGTTCGATTTCTCGTAAACTAAACACGTCCTACTGGTGAAACTGTCTGTGACAAGTATTTGAACCAACCTATGGTATAATTTAAGCCACTTGACTTATGTAGTGTTCTCAAATTCTAATTGTAAACGGAGCTTATTTTGTGCCAGGTTACAATAATTATATATTGTTGTAAATAAAATAAAACAGTTTGTACGATAAACTGATTTTTTTAACCTAATGAACGCCATAATAGTCATATACACCGTGATCGCTAATAACCCGAAAGATTTAAGCTAACGATACTAGAGCCTAATTAGAGTATAAAAAGTTATACACCGTGGTCGTGAACAACCCGAAAGATTTAAACCACGTATTTTTGACGACATTACGAGTAAAAAATGTTATATCAACATGGGTCAAATTATGTGTCTTAATTAAATTACAATTTCGGTACAAACTAAATCTTATTAATTGCCCGCTTCTTTGTGAACAAGCCGTTAGGTAAGAAACTCAAGTTGAACAGAGAGCGAGCATGACACTTCACGAATCGCTCCGAAATCACACGACGAACAAGAAGTGTCAAGTTATGTCTAGCACGATGTTTGTATTGAAATTATTTTTATTTATTGGCATCACAAAATACCACAAATACCATGTATCTAAACTTTATTAGGTGTTACGACATTAAAGTGCACTTACATTATTATTGAAACTTTGTGTCTTAGGTATCTTTTTTTGACTGACAATGACAACAAACAAAATTTTCAATGTTGTTTATCTTGCGTGAAAATTAGTAGATAATCATTTTTTTTTTTTCGCCCATTAGGCAGGCAATAGTCTTAGACCTTACAGCCTTGTCTTTAGTTTCTTCATATCTTTTATTTAATATTTATTGTACCAATGTACATTGGTACACCTAAAAAACGGAAAAATCTTCTAGCTACGCGCAGCTCCTGCTCATTTTAGGGACAATCGATCTTTTTATCACGTAATGAAAATATTTTCGGTAGTAAAAACTTTTTGTAGATAGATACCAAACTTCTTTATGAAACTGGCTAACAACCATGCAGTTAGTAGTCTACGTGTAAAAGAAGTAATTGACTACGATATGCTCAGGCCCTTAGGGTGTGTTAGACTGGAGATTTTTTAACATTTGATTTGTTGTAAATAATTAATATCTCCTTAATTATGAGTTTTTGGCCTATATGTTACATAACTTTATATACTCTAATTAGGCTCTAGTATCGATAGCTTAAATCTTTCGGGTTGTTCACGACCACGGTGTATAACACATAGTCCAAAAACTTATAATTAAGGAGATATTAATTATTTACAACAAATCAAACGTTAAAAAATTTCCAGTCTAACACACCCTAAGGGCGTGAGCATGTCATATTTTGTGGTGCCAATAAATAAAAATAATTTCAATACAAACATCGTGCTAGACATAACTTGACACTTCTTGTTAGTATGATTTCGGAGCCATTCGTGAAGTGTCATGCTCGCTCTCTGTTCTTCAACTTGAGTTTCTTACCTAACGGCTTGTTCACAAAGAAGTGGGCAATTAATAAGATTTAATTTGTACCGAAACTGTAATTTAATTAAGACACATATTTAGACCCATGTTGATTAACATTATTTACTCGTAATGTCAAAAAGACGTGGTTTAAATCTTTCGGGTTATTAGCGATCACGGTGTATACATAGATGAAATCTATGCATATATGTATAGGTATGTACGTGACCAGCACTCGCGTGTCCTCAGCGCCAACGTCTTCTATTTTGTGACAAAAAACCCAGCCTACAAAAATATGAAATAAACATGTTGTAAAACTATTACTGGTGTTTTAATTCTACATTTGCCAATACGAATATCTCACTCATCTGAATATAAAAAGTGGCCAAGTGTGAGTCGACTCGCCCATGTAGGCTTCCGCAGCAATTGTTTTTATGAAATAGTTTATGACGTATGTATTATTAAAAATTACTTGATAGATTTCGTTCAAACCAATTTTCGTTGGTAGTTTTTGTGATAATGTACATTATATATTTTTTTTAGATTTATCATTCTCTTATTTTAGAAGTTAGAGGGGGGGGGGACACACTCTGTTTTCCACTTTTGAAGAGTCTCTCGTGCAAACTATTTAGTTTAAAATAAATGATGTTAGATAGAAACCTTTATATGATTTAAGAAGACCTATTCATAGATACCCCATATGGGTTCAACAATTTTTTTTTAAATTTTCGTTTCTAAGTATGGGGACCCCCAAATTTAATTAACTATTTTTCAATTATTTTTATGAAATCGGTTTTTCGACCGATACCAAATCGTTGTAGTATGCGGACTTGCATACATCTTCATACTGATTATAAGCCCGACCAAACTATCGGCCGATAAAAAGTGTGGTTTGCGGGGGCTCTAATAGTTTTGCTAGTAGACTTCGAGTAAAAATAGTATTCCTTCCTACCTATTTATTGGAAGATAGTGGGTATCTTAGAAATAAAAGTTTGAACATAATTAAATAATACTCATATTTATTAGGTAGATTTTAGAAGTCGTTTATCAAGTCTCTGTTTATCGACACTTGCAAAATTCCCGCCACACACGAAGGATAGTAGCTTATGATTCAAAATTATGTAGGGAGAAATGCCAGTATTGATTTTTCTTGAACACCATACCCCAGATCAGCTAGCCTGTAAAAGAAGACAAAATACCTATTAAGAACTAGAAAAATTAAGCAGAAAGAAATGTAAAACTGATCATTGTCAGCCATCCAAGGAAGTTTAAATGCGGTGGTAATCATGGTTGCGCATTCATAAAGCATTGTATCATCATAGAATTTGAATTTAATTAATATTAGTAGGGGAGGCGATGAATCTAAATGGGGATTTACTCCAGCGTCAGAGACCTATTAGAAGAAAAAAATGTATGAGACCAATGTATTTCATCGGTGGGGGAAGCGGCTATAGATTATTTATTATGTGGCTTATATTTGGTGGAGGTATTTGTCTGAGTACAAGTTATGCCCTGTATCTTAATCGGACATGCTTGAGTAAATCCCGAAATCCCCTCTTGGGCTCCTCAGCTATTATCAATTAAAAATATCTAAAAATCTTTTTATTTACATACCTCAGTTATTTTGTTCTCAGTCCAATTTTCAATTTACTTGACTGCTGCTGATTGAAACCTCATCTATTGTTGGTCTATAAAAAAATTTAATTAGGAGAGTGAAACTTATTAATAAAATAATAGTAATCATAAAACAATACATGTCTTACCCAAAAGATCCTTTTAATTCTTGTATAACTAAGAAATATATAAATTAAAGGCTAATTGTTTTTGAAAAGTTTATTCATCACTGGCTTTCTATTTGATACACAGGGTAACAAATAGAAAGTCAATAATAAGTTGGTGTAGTTTTTTATCGCTTGCGGCGCAGCTGAAGAGTGTTGCGGCGTATCCAGGTAGCACGGCGGGAACCTCCCTTGGTCTGTGAGAACCTGTGTCCTTTTCCAAGTCCACGAGAGCTGCGGCCAGCAGATGTCAAACCACGCATCTCACGGTGCTTGTGAACAGCGTTAACAATCCAGTTGATCTTAGGGTCACGGCGGATAGCCTGTGGAAGGGTTTGTGTTATTAATTTTGCTTTGAGTATATTTTAGTAATTTCAAATTAGAACATTTAAAATCAGATAAATGGTAGGTGAATATTCAGCAAAACCTTTCAGATTGGTGCATGACAAATAAATCATCATTTTATGATTAATTTAACAACTTATCATTGACAATACCAGAAATTTACCTTGTGTGAAGGATCAACCAGGATAACTTCAAAGTATTTGTATGAAGAATCTTGGGCAACCCAGTAAGAGTTCAAAACTCTGAGACCACCACAGCGACGACCAACACGCTCCTAAGAAAAACACAATGACTTTATAAGGTAGGTAGTAAAACACAAGGCAGTTTTAGGGTTAAAATGATTAATTCAGTTAAAATGGTAGGTGAGTGTTCAGCAAAACCTTTCAGATTGGTGCATGACAATTACAGTTCATCATAGGAATTAAACTAAGGGTTGGCAGCAGCATCTATGTATAGAGTACTTCTTACTGCAGTCACCAACCCACCAAGCATGGTGATTTTACCAAATTTCCATCACCAACAATGGGTATTGTTCGAGATATTAATGCCCAATAGAAGTCATGAAGAGGTAATAAACAATTTACCTCAGCAATAGATTGCAAGTTGCGGGTAGGCTTCAGCTGGTTTACACCATGGCTCTTAGGCTTGCCGTAAGTGGCACCCTTGGCGACTGGGCGCTTGCGGCCTCCACGGCGCACACGGATTCTGAAGATAACGTAACCTGAAAGATTTTAAAAGGTTATTGATAGCACGATCTTGAAGTACTCAGAGGGAAACAAATACAAATGCAATTTACACACGAATTTTGGCATACCTTGCTTGGCGCGGAATCCTAGTCTCCTAGCTTTGTCGGGCCTGGTCGGCCTCGGGGCACGGTGCATGCGGGTCAACTGACGGTACTGCCATACCCTCACACGCAAGAGGAAACGCATAACATCGCTCAATTTTTTTCTGTACAACTCCTGAATATATCTGTACGCTCCCATGGTGACGAGCCTGTGGCAGACCTAGCAACAAAATCAATGCATATTGATCAGAAGTCACATCATCGGTCTGGCCACAAAATATGAGCATTCAGACACAGCATGACAAACATGCCGATCACTGAAATTGGGAATAGTATTATTATAAAATATATTCAGGACTTAACACTTAGTATAATACATTCACATATTTACGATCAATATTAGATAAATTACAAGAGATTCTTTTAATATATAAGGATAAAACTCAACGTACGTCTCGCGTATTCCACAGACAAAACGAAAAAGACAACTGAATTCTGAATTGAAGTATTTGAGGAGCGTGTTATTTTGTAAACGTCAATGTCTGTGCTACTGTCAAACATCACAAAATAAAGAAGAAGAAATAACACAAATAAAACCATTTGACTCTTTTATGTACTAACCAAGGTGCTAACATATTTCCTGATGACTACATACTTACACTATAAATATTAACCCTTAACCACCTGACATACGTCTCACAGACGGAAGCAAATTTAAATCGCTTATATTTTTTCGGGGAAAGCACGCATCAACTTGTGTGTTCCTGTACCTTTTTGCCCCGTCCCTGAGTGTCGCTAAAACGCTCGTCAGCGTCAGAGGTCCACGCGTTTGTCATTCGTAAGTAAAAAACTGTCGTTGTCCGTCTGTGAGACGGGTGGTAGGTGGTTGTGTGACTTTTTTGAAATTTTGTTTTTTGTGTGTTTTAGTTTTAAACGGTTTCTAATGATAGAGTTATTGAACCATGATTATAACAATATCTATCTGATGACGAAAACTTACCAATTGATGAAGGCAGTGAGGTAGATGTGGAAATAAACGTACAGCGTAGAGGATAGTTGCGAATCGAATTCTAATGGCGAAACATCTAATTCTAAAGTAAGCCATGGTATAATTGTATCTCGATATGAAGTTTTATATGCAGAGCAAAAATTTTTTTCTGTAGATGAAGAGCCCATAATAAAAATTTGTACGAGACCTCGAATAAAAACTTTTTGGGAAAGATTTTTTGCTGGTCTTCCGGTCCTCCATCATAAGGCTCGAGATTATTATAGCGTCATATAGTTGAAGAAAGAGAAGCTCCGCATATGCAGCGTCAATAAACAACGTGACGATTCAACGTGATTTTCAATCTGCACTTCGGCGCATCCTTCACTGCGGCAATGACTCTGCCCCACCAGCACTACCAGGTGGAACCGGTTCCAAGGAGAGATTGGCTTCTAAAAAGACTGTTCAACCAGGAACAGAACGCAGGACCCAATAATTTAATCTCTAAATTACCAATTTGTATTGAATGCTCCCACAAAATGTGCAGTCACCGTTGGAAAAATCTATAAGATTGATGCCTTGCAATTTTGGATAACAAAGGATTATAATGAGGAAGTGTTTATTTTATATGTATTATTGATTATTCTATTTTTATTTACAGAAAGAAAAAAGTTTCTATCTCGATTGATTATTTTTATAGACCTCGTGTTTTGAAAAACACATTTTTTAAGCTAAAATAAGGAGTTGTTTTACAGAAATAAATATTTTTAGAAAATACATTGTTTATTCTGCACTTTTATTACTTTAATAAATACTTCGATATGTATTTTTATAGATTTTATTTAAAAAACCGAAACTTTATCCTTGGATTTTACATAGAACGCAATTTTAACTTGCCCGTCTAGGAGACGTATGTCAGGTGGTTGTGTGACAAGAATAGGTGGTAGGAGGTTAAGGGTTAATATTTCACTCTATCTTATAATAATAAGAACTATAGAAAGTATATAAAATAAAAGAATATTATCGCTTTATGTACAGTATTCTATCTGTGTATATAAATACAATTTACCAATTGGTCAAATTTTAATTTTTATGGCTAATTAAGTTGTCAGGAAATAATTTAAAAAATTTTACGTACTAGGTATTGCATAATAAAATAAATAATCATCTAACTATATTAAATTACAAAAATAGAAGTAATGATTTTAAGCAATAAATAAATAAAATAATAAATAAATATTACTGGACAATTTTACACAGCGACATCTAGCCCCGTGGTAAGCTCGAAGCTTGTGTTACGGGTGCTAGATTTTGGATATACTTAATATAATATACATACATAGATAGATATTTTTTATTATACATATATAACACCCAGACACCCGGAACAACTATCTGCAGATCATACAAATAGTTGTTCCGAGGCGGGAATCGAACCCGCAACCTCTTGCGTCGCAGGCGGACCTTCGCCCGCTGCGCCACAGAGGTCGAATATAACCTGTTCACTTTGTGTTACCATAATTTTTAATTCTGTCACGTTTTATTATATTATTTACAATGATTTTATAATTATTTACCAATATAAGCATAAAAACGTGGGTCATTAGGGGTGTAACTTGGGTGTTACCGTTTTTATAAATAATGCGTGTTAAGACTGTGGAAACTGTATGGTCCACTTGTTTTTTTCTAACCTAATAGAAATCTGAAGTCAATTTCTGAACGAAAACAACGGTTTTTCAATCTGCTCTTCCTTCCCCGCTCCCTACCGCATCCACCCGCCACTTGAGTACCCACAAGGTACCAACCACCACAACTGTCGCCATCTTGAAAACGTAATTGTTGTCATGTTTACGTTAACGCCAGTGCTTTGTGAAAGGTGAAATTTGTGAATATTAGTCATAAAAATTGGTAATTATCATGAATTTTTGTTAAGAACATTGTAGTTGACAGTGTAGCAATTACATGCAATTATTTTGACCTGTATTATTTCCATGTAAAGAATAGGCGCCAAACCTTATTGGTAGCGTAATGTATATTTATCAAAATTTTATCAATAGCGAAGGTAATTCTTCTATTGACAGAGTTATTTAGTTGCTGTACCTGACCGTAATTTGTTTTTCAGGTGAAGATTAATGTAATTTTAGAACGGACATCGTAAACTACCAAGATGTTTTACGCACACTTTGTGCTGGCCAAAAAGGGGCCTCTGGCCAAAATTTGGCTGGCAGCTCACTGGGACAAAAAACTAACTAAAGCTCATGTATTTGAGACCAACATAGAAAAGAGTGTTGATGGTATTTTAAAACCTAAAGTGAAAATGGCTTTGCGTACTTCGGGCCATCTGTTGCTTGGAGTTGTGAGAATCTACTCCAGGAAAGCTAAGTACTTGCTGCAAGACTGCAATGAAGCATTTGTCAAGATCAAAGTAAGTTCTAGTTGTTGCCGTTAAGGAATAAGTCTACTAAATCATAGTATATTTTGTTCAAATTATGAGATATAATTTTGGTATTTCTGAATCCGTGTCTCACAATTTTTATTTATTTTCATATTATTCTACGCTTATCTGATAAAAGACACACAAAAATTCAAGATTTTAATAGTTGTACTCTTTCAGATGGCTTTCAGGCCAGGAATGGTTGATTTGCCCGAGGAACACAGAGAAGCAGCTATGAATGCCATTACCTTGCCTGAGGTATTCCATGATTTTGATACTGCAATGCCTGAACTGAAGTAAGATATCTATTAGTGATTGTTATTGTTAGTGATAAGCCCTTATTGTCACAGTAGACAAAACTGCCCTTCTGGATAAGATAATTGATCTATTCACTTTTACCTCAGTACTATAAAATAAACCTCAGGAGGTTTTATGGATTTTAGCTGCCCATTTAGGATTTGTCTTCATTTTGATCTCCAAGTGGCCAACTGACAAAATAGTACCACCTTTTGTGTAATCAAACTAGCTTAGGGATCTATTTTACCAAAATAATTTAAGAATAACTATGTAGAGGTGTGTTATCCCACTCTTGGGTAAGGGCATCCACTATTGGTGGTAAAATAATATTCCATATTTTTATGTCATAATGAGTACATTTTTTTAACCATAAGCCTATTCACCAGATCAACAACCAAATGTATTCAAAATCCAATAGAAATATAGTAATTATTTAGTTAAACACATCATCCTTACAATCTTGATAAATATTACTATGTGAGTTTTCAATATAAATTTTTTAACCGTCTTAAAATGGATTACTTTTCAGTGAGGTTGATATTGAGGCACAATTCTCTCTAAACCAGTCCAGAGCTGAAGAAATCACAATGCGCGAGGATTATGGTTCCCTTAACCTGGTGACCCATGATGATGGGTTTGGGGATATGGGATTTGACACAGACCACCCTGATATCATGAGAGAAGCTATTGGAAATGATGGTGGACTAGGTGAACAGGTAATATTCACATTCTATCCTTTAGTTTAAGAATAACAAACACTCTTTCACTAAAAAAAACTACTGAATGGATTTAATTATTACAATTATACAGCTAACATATCAGAAAAAACACCGACTTTTTACTGAGGGAACACTAAGATGATTGAAAGAACAGAAAAGAAGGAAAAACATAAATTTTGTATTTTTAATATTTACCAAATAAAATAGCCATTTTTTTTATGTCTGTCAGTTCTTTAGATGAGGAATTATTTATTTGGTTTAGAATTTGCCAAAATTGTGATCACACATGTAACAAAATAATATTGACTATTATAAAACATTGACACTGGCTGGATCCATTGTAAATACTACAAGAAGAATGGTTTATTTGAAAAAGCATATTGTAAAATGACTCATATTGATCATTATCACAATAAATAACATGTAATTTTTATTAAAAAGTAACGTTTTGTTCAACATTGTTGATCTTTGATGAATTGTCGAATGTTACCTATTAAAATGGCCTCGCTTTTGTTCTTACTAAATTATTTATTTATTACTAACCAGCTTTCCGCCACGCGGCTTTGCCCGCCTTTTTATATTTTCCCGTTGTTAAAAGTACCATATGTCCTTCTCCCGGTTTTTTAAAAAAAAAATTTATTTATTTATAAAACATATTTCCTTTTGAATTTAGAGTAACGTTCTGTTCGCGGATGGTTCATCGCTGGAGCTGGGCGGTAAGGACGTGGGGGGCGGGGCGGGCGGGGCGGGCGCGCCGGCGCTGGGCGAGCCGCGCCGCATGGAGGCCGCGCCGCACGCCGCCATGGACGACGGCTTCGGCGGCACCATCGGGGATGCCGATGACTTTGGACGTAAGTGTAACTACCTCTGTGGGACCATGAAGGTTCTAAGTCACAAATTAGACTTTAAAAGAGCCTTCTTTTCTAAATTATTAGAAAATGGTATGGAAAAAATTCGATGGTTGCATTGCGGATCGGAAAGCGCAGCGTTGGGCGTCCACCAACAAGGTGGACTGATGATTCGGTGAAGGCGGTCGGCTCGCGGTGGATGCAGGCTGCGAGCGGCCGCAATGACTGGAAACGATATAGGGAGGTCTATGTCCAGCAGTGGACGTCCAACGGCTGAGATGATGATGATGATGATGGAAAAAATTACAAGATCACAATGTAACCTTGGTCCTCGAGTGGGAGTTGAACCCACGCCACCCAGTTTAGCCCTGGTTGCGATTGATTACCACTATGCTATCGAGGAGTTACCTAAGAGCTTCAATTTATCCCATACCTCGTATCATCAGTTAAGAACTTAAGTAAGAGTAAATCACCATAAAATTAATATTAGTAGTTTCTTTTTTTCGTCGTTCTTAAAAAAATAGGGTGTTGTTACATTCGATCTCATATCATATATGTAGGATACAAAAAGTCACGCATCACAAGTCTTTATTCAGAGAACCGAAATCTCTAAAATATATCTTAGAAAGAAATCATATTTATATCGGAATAGCTGACCCGCCTGCGGCTTCGTCCGCTTTATTCCCATGTTTTATCACCCATAAACCTTCACTGGGCTACTTCGACTGTTTTAAAACCAAAAGGACCTAAATCGGCGTTTAAGAAACACATTCTTAATGGTGAAGGCAAAAATCGTAAGGAACCTTACATGTTCTGAGAAGTATAAAGTGCTTAAGAGAAGACTGGCCCACCCAGTGGTAGTTAGGGATGCTTATGCGATGCTTACCATGTTTATTCCACAGACGCGGGCGGACTATTTGAGGGAGACTTGTTCGGTGACGTGACCAGCAGTGCGTCCGGCGCCGGCGCCACGCCCGGCATGCCCGGCACCTCGCAGCAGCCGCAGTCTCTCCAGGTAATATTACTATCCATATTCATACACACTACATATATGGAAAAATATATTTAGAATTGAATATTCAATTTTGTACTAGGTTATACAGACAAATCGTTTTGCCTATCTTGTTGAGCAGTATTTTCTCAACCATGGTTAAACAAGGAAGGACAGTAGTATTTGCAGCTATTGGTGGCAACCTTTAGTTTTCCCTATAGTTTAATAATACTTGTGATTGTTTCCAGGCTGAAATAGAAGCGGGGGTTATAGACGCGGGGGTGGAGGGCGCGGCGGGCGCGGGCGACGCGGCGGCCGACGCGCCCGACTCCGACGACGACCTGGGAGACCACTACGACGCTGGCAACTCTCCGCATCACAGGTACATATTCATAGACAAGGGGAAAAAATAATTATACTATATTTTAATAACTCCTGCGTCGGCGCAGCCGGCGAAGGCAGGGTTCAATCCCCGCCTCGAGACAAAAAAAGTACAAATTCAAGTTAACTATTTCACGATCGATTATGTGATTAACTGGCTCTGATTTCTAGTAAAGTCAGCCATAAATGTGGTCTACCACCCTTCGGTTGTGATTCGTTTGTACGTCAGTTAAATTATGTTCGAAAAGTCAGTAAGCGATCATTACATACCACAAACTTTTGTCAAAACTGGTAGACCACTTTCTTGGCCGACTGTTCCTGTAAAACAAGCTTCGAGCTTAACACGAGATTAGATAGATTAGTTGTAAATTGTCCACTAATATTAAATAATGTATTTGTTTATAGCTGGGGTGGGTCCCCCTTGCCCGACGACGCGCCGATGGCGGCGGCCGACCTCATGCCGCCGCCTGCCGCGCCGCGCCCGCCCTCTGTCAGACCTATGGTAAATTATATAAATACTATTATACATAATTATTCTAGCTCAAAAATAAACCGGTAATATGCTCAGCTCAAGTCTAGATAGGTGAGCCATAGCTCAAGTTGTAGCTGAGGCAGAGGCCTAGCCGCGATGCCTCTCTTACAAAAGGGATTAAATTAAAAGAAATTCATAGACTCTATGGACTTATGCTCATCATTCATACTCTTCGGCTTCAATATTAATTAAAATAAATGGCTTATTCAAGACCATGCATTTGTTATAGGCATGTCGACGTGAAAGATAAAATGCATTAAATAATTAGAATAGGGTTCTATTGTTATCGCTATTGTGATAAATGTTGTCTATTTAATTTATATTCGTCTTAAGTATATGTAAATATGTAGGAAGTGGACGAGCCCCCGATGGAGATAGCGGAGGCGGAGAGCGCGGCGCCCGCGCCCCCCGACAACACCACGTTGCTGCAGAACGAGGAGGAGTCCTTCGCGCTGGCGCCCGTCGACGCTACTGTACTCAAAGGTAACACAATGTAGGAAGTGGACGAGCCCCCGATGGAGATAGCGGAGGCGGAGAGCGCGGCGCCCGCGCCGGCCGACAACACCACGTTGCTGCAGAACGAGGAGGAGTCCTTCGCGCTGGCGCCCGTCGACGCTACTGTACTCAAAGGTAACACAATGTAGGAAGTGGACGAGCCCCCGATGGAGATAGCGGAGGCGGAGAGCGCGGCGCCCGCGCCCCCCGACAACACCACGTTGCTGCAGAACGAGGAGGAGTCCTTCGCGCTGGCGCCCGTCGACGCTACTGTACTCAAAGGTAACACAATGTAGGAAGTGGACGAGCCCCCGATGGAGATAGCGGAGGCGGAGAGCGCGGCGCCCGCGCCGGCCGACAACACCACGCTGCTGCAGAACGAGGAGGAGTCCTTCGCGCTGGCGCCCGTCGACGCTACTGTACTCAAAGGTAACACAATGTAGGAAGTGGACGAGCCCCCGATGGAGATAGCGGAGGCGGAGAGCGCGGCGCCCGCGCCGGCCGACAACACCACGTTGCTGCAGAACGAGGAGGAGTCCTTCGCGCTGGCGCCCGTCGACGCTACTGTACTCAAAGGTAAAACAATGTAACATTAACCCCCCTTAGACTAATGTTCATTCCTTCCGGCTTATCCCGTGTACAGATAAGCGACGGGATGAAATAAAACACGACTTGAAGGGTCGCGGTGTTATAATACCGTCATTCTTTCCGCTATTGCACATACACTGGCGTTCATTCCGTAAGGATTGTACATTCCAGCAGGAATTAACGTTAGTCTAATGGGTAGCTAATGTAGCAGTCAAGAAGCTATTCTATGTATGTACAGTCAGCAAAAAATGTGGTCTACCACCCTACGGTTGAGATTCGTTTGTTCGTAAGTTAAATTTATCATTACTTCACACAGAAATGATTGTCAAAATTGGTAGACCACCTTCTTGGCGGCGGACTGTAGATTATATTCTATTAAGTGGCAGATCAGTATCTAATAAATAAAATAAATAAATAAATATTGCTGGACAATTTTTACACAACGACATCTAGCCCCGTGGTAAGCTCGAATAAAATCCTAATAATCCCTGTAATAAGCATAGAGCTTGCCACAGCGTTTATAATGTGCAAATTTATTGTATGGATTAATTCTATGATTTCAAAGCTTGTCTATTCGCGCAAATAGTTATTTGCTCTAGTAGGGAGTGGCGCAACTTTCTTCTGCGCAAATGGTTTTCGTGCAAGTGACCTGATACTGCAGAAAAATGTTTTATTATTCTATAATTTTGTACTGAAATGCTGAAACTATACTACTAGTTCTGTGATAATCTATATTTTATTCGAATATACTTCTAATATAATACTAAATGGTTGTATTTAGTATAATATTAGAAGTATATTCGAATAAAAAGTTTATCCGTCACAGGTATAACAAAAACGAAACGCAAGCGCAAGCTAATAGTGGACGAAGTGAAGAACATAACGGGTGAGGACATGAAGAACCAGCTCAGCAACACGTCCGACATCGTCACCACGCTGGACCTGGCGCCGCCCACCAGGCGCCTCATGCACTGGAAGGAGACCGGCGGAGTTGAGAAACTGTTCACACTGCCCGCGAGGCCGATACCGTCGCGAGTGCTGTTCAAGGTATGTAACAGCATATGTAACTGTACATTACTGTAATGTAACATTATGAAAGAAAATACATTTATTTAACAAACACAAATACATACAATATCAGACACACTTACACATACATAACTACGATATTAAAACTATACCAAAACTGTGGTCCAATTAAATTCAGCAGTTTTTCTTTCCATCCTCAAGTTGTCTGGAAGAAATTGCTTTAAGCAATAAGATATAAATATATAAATAAGTTTTTGAGTTCTTATGTAAATATTAATTATTATCTTATCTTACGGAGCAAAACACTAATTAACAAATAATAGTAGATGCCTACCTAAGACCTAATTTCACCACTCTCTGTTTGTTATTTTAACATCCCGTTATGTGAAATGACGGACAGTTTATGTATATTGATGGACTGTTATGTTAATATACTTAATGGGATGTTAAACTAACAGAGTGTTGAAATTAGGTCTAATACTAACAAGCAAATTAAGTTAAACTAAAATATTAATGTTCAAAACATCTTAAGAAATAAAAGGCTTATATTTGACTATAAGATATGTTGATGAGTTGTTGTTACGTTCCAGCTGTACTCCCGCAACATGACGCTGCGCGCGGAGGGCGAGGACGCGGACGCCGCGCCCGACCCCGACCAGCCCAGCGCGCCGCGCCGCGCCGGACGGAAACGACGACATGAAGAGGTATTATATTATACTATAATAACTGTCGTGGTTTGATAAATTCAATGAGATAAACGGGTAATACGCGAACCTTATTTACGTTGACTTTTGATCAACCGTCGTCGTTGAGCGTTTAGTAGGTGGTTGGGGTTGCCTACTGTTGTGGGTTGCGTCAATTAAAAGATGGTCTATGTCAAATCTATGTGCACTGAGTCTATTTATATTAATTAATTAATTTACATGAAATACAGATTTTACAATAAGAAACGATATAACGCGGCTATAAGATATAAGAGCCGTGTTGGCAAGTGGGAGCACACCCGACTTTCATTCCGAAGGTCGTGGGTTCAAACCCCGCCGCGCACCTCTGATTGTTCTTCTTGGAAAATTATGTGTGCTATAAAAACACGTGCTCTAACGGTGAAGGCAAACATCGTGAGGAAACCGGCATGTTCTGAGAACTTCTCAAAGTTTGAAGAACATGTGTCATTCACCAACCCGCACTTGGCCAGCGTGGTGAATTAAGGCCTAATCTCTCTCGCCAAGAGAGAAGTCCCTGTGTCCCAGCAGTGGGAACGTGAATAGGGGTGTTATGGTTATGGTATAACGCGGCTGATCTTTATGTGTGACTGATGTGGCGCACAGAGCAATTAATGTTCATACAATGAATTTCGCTGATATAACAAAACATACAATTCACGACTGCTATAACTTAATCTGTGTCACCACAAGCGGATAGTAGAAACTAATTCAATTAATAAATATTTCAGTCCATCCAAGCTGTTGTTGACCCGCCCGTAGTTTCCTCCACCACCGACCTCGAACCGCCTACGCCAGTGCCTCAGGAATATGAACCTTCTGTTGGTATGTACAAAGCTTATTCTAATTCTGCACGTTCACATCGTCTATTCACGGTGTTGTCTCTTTCACTTCACATTAAAACTGCTTGAACCTGTAATTCTTCATTAATTGGACATTGTTTATTGTAGAATTGTGTTTGTTTTTAACTTGATAAAACTTATTCTTATCGTATCACAATCGTTTTACACATTACCTCTTCTATCTTTTCTCATTAAAAGTCTTTTACATTATGTAAATCACATAAACAAAACATTAATTTTCCTACCATTTTAATATTGTCGTATACATTTAACATTCACTGCTCGCACAACTAACATGGTGACAATATTCACGCTCGCTCAGAGGACCGCGTCGAGGCGCAGGAGTCGCCGCGACCAGAGACGCCGAAAATGGACGATATCGAACCGCCGACAACGCCAGGTATGACTATAATTGTTAGACTCAAGTACCCAGAGAGTACAGCCGTGCCGGCTTAGTTATAGTACCATTCCACCCGCTGGTGTCAAGTTTTCAGCTTTGACACCACACTACTTGACACCAGCGGGTGGAATGGTACTAGGGATTTTAATATGGCTACAAGGGATTTATATACCAGAAGACAAAAGGGAGCAGCGACGTTCTGTATTTATTTATTGTTATATAATTATAAATCTCACAAGACCTACAATGCTCTCCATTATTATGGAGAAAAACAGTCTTTTACGAAAACGCAATCTTCATCGATCATTTCTTGTATGAGCTATTCCTACAAGTAAAATAAGTAGCTAACGATAAATAATGTAAAGTCTTTAACAACTTGCTAACAATATAAATTGTAACAGGTATGCTGAGTTCCCTGGGACCGCCCATGACCCCGGGCATGCTGGGGGTACCGCTGACTCCGGGGACCTTACTGCAGGGAGGAATCACGCCCGGGGGGCTAACCCACGGCGCACTTACACCTGGTAAACAATTGCATGAATTTCGCAATGCATTCTATTGAAATGGACGTTTTTTGGCTTGTTTTCGGCAGAAGACGGCCGACTTGTAATGATGAATATGTATGTTGCTGAATTATAAATTACAAAATCTCCAAGACCTATAATGCATTCTATCGCAATGGAAGTGTTTTGGGTTGTTGTCGGCAGTAGACGTTCGACTTGAAATTTGCCCGCGCATTTTGCTGTAAATAGTTCGTGCATTTTTTTTCGGCAAATAGCAACAAACATGCTAACATCGATTATATAATATAAGTTGTATAAATAAGTGGTTTTTTTTTGTATAGGCGGCCTTCAACACGGCGGTATGACGCCGGCGGGGCTGCACGGCGAGGGTTCCGCGGAGCTGGGCCTGCCCGGCAGTATGACGCCGCACGCCTTACACCACGGTGGTAAGTCCTTGTTATCAACAATTGTAGGGTCTGATTTCTTATTTTACTGAAAGGAAATTCTCAAACGTTTGTTGTTATCAAATGCAACAAACTATTTATAGTTATGCACAAACCATAATTATATGATAGATATTTGGCCAAAAGACAGACATTCAAACGTTACCTCCATATACATTTATATTATCTTATGCCATACAGGTATGACGCCGGGCTTAGGACTAGACAGCGGTATGACGCCCGGAGGTCTGGATCACGGCGGCATGACGCCCGGCGGCCTGCAGCACGGCGGCATGACGCCCGCACACTACCAGCACGGGGGAATGACGCCCGCAGGACTAGGTATTATACCATTGATATTTATTTCTGACGCTTTTGTTTATTAGCTACGGATAGCCATAATATTAATTATCCTCTGGCAAACGTAAAAAGCTAACATATATACTTGTTTTAGGTCACGGAGGAATGACCCCTGCTGGTTTGCATCACGGCGGCATGACACCAGCAGGTTTAGCCCACGGTGGAATGACACCAGCTGGTTTAATCCACGGTGGATTGACGCCCGCCGGTTTAAACCACGGTGGAATGACGCCGGCGGGTTTAACCCACGGCGGTATGACGCCCGCGGGTTTACACCACGGCGGTATGACACCAATGGACCTACATCACGGGGGAATGACGCCGACAGGCTTACAGCACGGCGGTATGACGCCGGCAGGATTACATCATGGTGGACAATTAGGTGAGCGTAGAATCAATTTAGAAAGCGTGAAGCGAAGTCAGTTAAATTCCTGACCGTAAGCTTTGTATGTTAAGTCAAATATTTTTCAATGCCATTAGGAAAACTGGATACTAAATAAAACGAATCTCTAAAAATATAAAATTATTGTTTCTAGGCACACAACACCCAGCCTTACTTCACGGCAGTATGGAACGAGCGCCCATGATGCCACAAATCTCATCACAAGAACCTCTATTAGGACTCTCAGATCAATATCGGGTGAGTTGAAACAAACCAATGATAGAAAAAGCACTTGATATTGTCTAAACTACCACAAGCAACATAATCCATTATGACGTTTTGATAGTGGGCACGGGTCTCCCAAATAGAAACGAATCTCCATAATGAATCTTGGGTGATTTGGTCAGGCGGCTTAGTGATTGCAGTGCAGAACGAGATGCCGCCTTCTGGTATATAGGAAAAGATGGGGTGGTACTATTCTTAGGTAGACACCACAGTGAAATACTTATTTCACATTCACACTCATGGTTAAACAAATCCTAATGCTTGGATTGACCTCATCATCTATGACCTCGGTGTATGATAATTTTCATTATAATGATTGACAGAACAATTTTAATAACCTATCTTGTATATTTCCAGGATGGTATGCAAATGACAAACTTAGGTTACGATGACCACGGGCCGCAAAGTCCACAGCACGACTACGATTTACCTGCTACGCCTGAAAATGTAAGTGTTTGATTACTATGGTTTCAAAATGTGTCAGTAGTGAGACATGGTATCTAAAGCGCATCGAACATCAGTGCCTAGCAAAGTATGTAATCCCCCATTTGGAAATAAGTTGATTTGGTCGACTGTGTTGAAACACATGTCAATCGAAGAGTATGATTATTACAGACAAGTGTTAAGTCTAAAAGCGTAAAAGTAGTAAAGGCTACACAGAATACCAACGGCCTGATATTACCTGTACTACCAGACCATTCTCGCCGAGTGAATTTTGTGTTTTTCTATAAATGACGTATAAGCTCTTATAGGCCGGGATCCGTAGTACATGGAAATCAAGTGATTACTAACAAGCTAATTTTTGGTGAGTAGCTTCGTTTCGATGAGACGTCCAAAGATATCCTATACCCAACTCTCGATTGTGGTAGCTAACAGAGATATCAAGGATTAAAAAATTCAAGGATGTAAAACCGGGATAACGGACCACAAAATTTGTCGGACAATATGTCCGTTAGATTTTATAGTCATAGTCATAGTCATAAATATTTATTTCCATAGTTTGCATTGTACAAATCTTGGACACGTCAATTGTTACAAAAAAAATATAATAAAAATGTCACACTTACATACTAAAAATAAAATATAAACTTAAATTCATAATTAATGTTAAGCAAATCACCATAAGGGACAAAGTTTAGAATATTATAATCATAATTAATAAAAAATAATTCATAGTAGCTGCTGTAAAGGGGCATTGTCAGTATTAAATCTAATTATAAATTATTGCACATTTATGAAATAATATTAATAATAGCTGGTGTAAATGGTCATTATAAATATTAATTAAGTATACAACAAAAAATCAGCTGGTTAGTAATCATAGTAATCATTTAAATTGACCTCGTTTTCGACACATTTTGGAAATGGCGGACTCTTTGATCAAACCATAGGTTTTGTAGGACAAACATGTTTTTATATAATTTAGATAATTATCTTGAGATATAACATATTGTCCTACAAATTTCGTGGTCTGTTATCCCGTTTTTACATCCTTGAATTTTTGAATCCTTGATATCTCTGTTAGCTACCACAATCGAGAGTTGGGTATAGGATATCTTTGGACGTCTCATCGAAACGAAGATACTCACCAAAAATTAGCTTGTTAGTAATCACTTGATTTCCATGTACTACGGATCCCTGACTATTAGTTATAAGATCTAAGAGATATTAGGGTCCCAGAAAAGGAAAAATATTTATTTTAATATTAATTGAACTCTAACGAACCAGACTATATTCTATACAATTTTGCAGGCCGAAGAAGGCGAGCGAGAGGCGGGAGAGACGGACGAGCAGTTCGAGGAGCGCGTCCTGAACCGGCGCGCCGCGCAGCTGTTCGCGGTGATGCGGCCCAAGCTGGCGGCCGGCCTCGAGCTGGCCTTCGTGGACCTCGCGCCGAGGCACAACAACAGGAAGCAGGTGTGTACATATTATTTTACTCGTACATTACTTTGCACATCATAATCATCTCAGCAATTGCACGTCCACAGCTGTACATAGGCCTCCCTATATGACTTCCAGTCATTACGGTCGCTCGCGGCCTGCCGCCTTCACCAAATCATCTGTCCAAACGTCCAACGCTACGTTTTCCGATCCGTGGTCTCCACTCGAGAACCTTTCCTCATCGGCCATCTGTTCTGTTACTTTGCACGGTACTCTCCTATAGAAAATAGAAAGATTTGGTTGACAGGCGGTTTGGTGATCGCAATAAGTTGGTACAGTACACAGGACGACGCAGCTGCCGGTATTCTGGTTTATAAAGTTGGTTTTCATCTATACGACCTCCAGGAGTTTTTGTCTTGTTTTAGAGTTTTTAGACCATCTCCAATAAAATGAGAGCTGTGATTTAAACATAAATTATGTGTTTAATGAGAACACATGTCATGTTAACGCATACCATGGATGCAGCTCCTAGTCATATTTTTTACTTGAGAAAACAATGAAATGACGATATAATTTTGTTGCAGGTTGCACAGAAATTCTACAGTCTACTTGTCCTGAAGAAACATCAAATATTAAAACTAGAACAGCATGAAACATATGGACCTATTACTATTGCTAAAGGAGCTCAGTTTGAAACTGAAGCAATCTAAATAGAATAATTACGAAAATGCTATTTATAAAAAAAACTGTAATATAAATATATCAAACCTAGTTGATAAAAAAGATGTGAAAAGATAGTTATGGTATACAGTGAAATATGTTGAGCCAAAAATACTTGTGTAAGATTGTGACCTTTTGAATTGAGCCCTTGAATGTTTTTACTAAGTAACTTGGACCAAATAATTATAATGAGTGTTGATCTCAAGAAAAAAAAAACAGTTTTGCAATATATAAATAGCACTATATTTTATTTCCTGGACTCAATTCACAAGAGAGATGTGCAGTTTCCATTTGGATATTGTTTGAAGGACTTGTGTAGAAAATGCCTTATTTTGTTTTGCTGTTTGTAGAAGTAAGTGAAATTTATTGTAAAGATAATTCACAGCAGTTTATTGTTTTTAGAGTCAATAGCAGAAAATAATAGTATCGCTATAATATTGTTAAATCTTTACCTTGAATCCTGAAATTATGTGTATCTTGAACTGATTATGTTTTAAATACAGCCTAATTATTATTAGGCTGTATTTTTGTTAGATTATCAAGGAAATGTTTTTATCAAGTGTAGTTGCCTAACCAGAAATGCTGCGCCTTAATAATGGTGCAGCATTTCTGTTTAATGTTATGGTTATGATCCGATGAGTATTATCAGAATTAACATTTCTCTGAAAATCTAGCTGTGGTAGGCTTTATTTGTTTATTCCTAATTATCACTGGTAATCTTCAAATCTTTCCCTATACGAAAAATACTTTTTAAGTCCATTGGGAAAGATTTTTTGACGATTGGGAATAACCAGCTTTGTATGTCTCAAGTGTCTCATCAGCTGTTAATAATTTGAGAACAGAATAAATTACTTGTTTTTATAACTTAAATATCCATGTTGTTGAATAACCTAGGTACCTACTGTTAATTATAAATATGAAAAGCAGATAAGATTTTAGTGTGATAGTTTAGCAATCCAGTGGCTCTGAAGCCTGGATTGTTTTCATTACCTTAGTGTGCTGATGGGAAATTATTACATACAAATAATTAAGCTATACAAATTGAGTACATTCTGATTATTTTATTTGTTTCGATTGTATTCATTTTGTGATTATAAATTCTAAAATAAGCATTATAAATGCCTGGAGATATTTAGTATCATGACTTGGGCAAACGTTTTTAATCGAATCTTGCGTTTTCTTTATATTCTGTAATGAAGATTTGTAGGTATGCACATGGTTTATAACAGAACATTTACAAATAAAATTGTTAATGATAAAACTGTTTTCTTACATAAGTGACCTAAAACTAAAAAGCTCTATTGAGAGACGCGAGATCTACCTACAAAATACTACACAAACTACCTACTTCAAACTTGTAATCCGCGTACGCTGTCGTATTTCCATCCGTATGATAAGATAATCAGTTGTCTCGTTGACCGAATACCTAACCAACATGGAAATACGACAGCGTACGCGGATTGCAAGTTTGAAGTGGAGATGGGGCGTGATGACGGCCGGCCGATAGACCAAGGCGGCGTCGAAACGTCCGTGAGGCTACCTGCCAGGCGGGTAGTTGATGTCGTCGGAGTACCTAACAGGAAGTCAGTGGATGCGATTTGAACAGGACCAACCAAACTGGCGCAATAAAAAGTGAGGCTTCTCAACAGTGGGTGTCAACGGGCTGACATGACAAAACTCACTGTACCCAGATACCTACATAATGTGGCTTTAGCTTATAATAAAAAACCTAGCACCATTTTAGCGAATCTGTTAGAGGCAAACTGGAAATTTGTACCAAACCTCCTCATCCCAACAAAAAATTGGCACATCGCCAAAGTAGATATTTCCAGTTCCTATGGCAGTAAGATTAGATAGATGGAAACTATTTTCACTGAAAGGCAAATTTTAGATTGTATCATTTAATCGCCCTAAAAATGTACAATACAGATGCCGACATTTCCGAACCGTTAACATACATTCCAAAAGTCGTTGATAATACTCACGATTATTCACGCAATTACTGGCTAAATATATTATCACCGAAAATTGATAATGTGTTTATACAAGAAAAGGTATTGTCAGTCTACAAAAACAGGAATAGAAATAATGGTAGCGTCATAGTAAGGTTTACGTACAACGTTTTATTTTCAGATTTTCATTAAACTACATATTTAAATAAATTGCATTCCTGTGATGACGCACACTAATACATGTAACATAATTACACAAGAGTCCTTGCATCACTGAGGTTTCCAACATTTGATTCCGGCCGTCCACTCCAGGTAGTATTATACACTGAAACCTCATCATGTGGGATGGCAGTAGTAGTGTTCTTAAAATAAATAGTTTAGAAAGCGAACAACAGCAGGAACGCCATCATAAGACAGAAAAGACCCATAGCCTCAGACAGGGCGAATCCCAGGATGGCGTATGAGAACAGCTGCTGCTTGAGAGAGGGGTTCCTGGCGTATCCGATGATCAGGGAGCCGAACACCGTTCCAATACCAGCACCTGAAATCATACATTTACTAGTTATCTCTTGTCAACACATTATATTTTTTTGTCTGCAAGTTGTCAAGTTTT
The DNA here is from genome assembly GCA_963691955.1 of Chloroclystis v-ata. NCBI lineage: Eukaryota > Metazoa > Arthropoda > Insecta > Lepidoptera > Geometridae > Chloroclystis > Chloroclystis v-ata. The sequence continues at coordinate 7,737,735 of OY829898.1, read as the reverse complement.
TTTATACATATTGGAAACTATGAGCACTGTACTATTATTTTGAATTAACTCTGATATCTGGGGAAGTAAACTCTAGTATCTTCACTTTTCTTGATGTTGTTACTATAGATTACTAACTAGATACACCAAACTACAGTAAAGAACAAAATAAAATCACCTCAGTAATTTCAATGGTCATCATGGATCTTCATTGGCAAAAAACTTCTCAAAAAATGCACAATAGCATGCAACAAATAAATATTAAGGCGTGAATATAATCACTAATACTCTGTACAACGGGTAAACCCTATTTTATGATAGCATCTAAAAAGCAAACAGCATGAGGAATGCAATCATTAAACAGAATAGACCCATGGCTTCTGATAAGGCAAACCCAAGGATGGCATAAGAGAATATTTGTTGCTTGAGGGAAGGGTTTCGTGCATAGCCAATGATTAAACATCCAAACACCACACCAATACCAATACCTGCAGGAAAAGGGTTAGTTAGGTAAAGGGTTACATCATGCTGGGAGGGGATAATAGGGTGGTTAGGTTAATAACTTGGTAGTAATGAATGAATAGTTATGATAGTATGAGTAAGCTTTATATGAAAAGAACTGTGAAATTGGCCTGATTTAAATGAACTTGCATTTTTGAACTAACGGTTAGGTTAGAAAACTGAGTTATGCAATCATGTTAACTATATCATAGTTTTTTTTTCCTTACATCCAGTTTAAAAGTTTATTGTTCAGTTAGGTAGGATTTACTACCTAGTATTTACTGATAATGACAATGAATGTTACAGAATGTAATGTGAAGAAGCTCTGTGCACACACTCAAAGAGAAATCATAAGCACATGCTAAGATATTGGTGTTCACGTACCGGAGCCAGCTACTCCTACTGTTGCTGCACCAGCACCAATGAATTTGGCAGCTGAGTCAATGTCCTTGTTGACTGAGGTGGTCTGGAAGGAGCGCACCGCTGACAGCTGAGCTGGGGCGGGCACAATCTGTGACTGTGTGGGCACAGCTGCCAGTGGCCGAACAATGTTGGCATTGCAGAAGATCTGTAATTAAGAATACATCCAATATCATAAAGTTGACACATACTTCATAGTAGTAGACTATTGTACTCCACCCTCAAAATTTTTAGTAAATTCATTTATAAATCTTCATAATCTGGGAGCAGTAGTACTCATAAAGTCTTGATACAATAATGTGAAGCTAAAGGAAGTCCAAGTCACAACTAAGAACAGCTGATCAGATAATCAATGGATTATGTAACACAAAATTTTAGGTTACTGTCTGGCCTAATAATTTTAAATCAAAAGCATGAATTGAAATCGCAGAATGCACGCAGAGAGACTAATCACCAAATTGAAACTAGGCTAAGTACCAGGAAACCATCAGCTGAAGGCAATGTCAATGTCCTGATGTAGTACTGTTACCTAGGTACTTACATAAATTCAGGATAATTATCTAGAAATAGGATAAGGAGTAGAGGAAATACAATACAATATGTAGGTACTTACGGCAGACCTGGCTGCAGGGGCGATAAGTCTGGCAGCAGACAGCATTTTGTGTTGTTAGTGGGTGCGGCGAGCGACAACTGAAATAAACCGAAGGAGAGGATGAGTTCTCTGTTCGGGGGACCGGCACTGAACTGAGAGCTAACAAGAAACTGTGACTTTCAAGACTTGTCAGTTTGACCGACGAGCCGCAGTGTTACGTAATTTACGGCCACTACGTAACGAAGGAGGAGGAGATAAGTCAACAGTTTTATGGAAAAGTATGAATACCGGTAACTAATTTAGGACGAGATCTATAGTTCTATTTCCCTTTACAATGTAGCACTGGCTTATTATTTAGTTAGAAGATGAAAATGGCCGATACGGCGACCCGACTGATAGATTCGATCTTTATTATGACAACTTACAGAAACACTACAAAATATTATCACTGACACACGGAATACACCTAAACACGTCGTTTAGCGCACTTTTATTTCAGGTTTATCTTCTGATTTCAACACTTTTTCACGATTTGTTTTATTCGGAAATTTAGCCGCACTTACCAAAGAACACCTAAAAGGAGGAGACCGGCCTTTGGAATGTCCAATTTTATGAGAGGTGAAGTGAAACAGAAGTCGCAAAAGTTTACGCTATTGGTCAATAACTGACAGTGTCATGTAGGCTCAGCTACGATTGGACAAAATTCGATCAATATGCTTTCGCGATTCTGCGCGAATGACTTGATCGTTGAATGTTTATTTATTTTTTATTTCTAATATTTTATTATAACTTATATTGTTAAACGACAATAAAATAAATCAAACATTTTGTGACTCAATTCATAAGTAAAATCTACGTTTTTATCTTCAGACAACTAAAGATAAAAACAGTTTTAGATTTAGACGTCAACTTGACTATTCCAATAAGATGAAGAACCATTGTCCGAAATGGCCGTCTTCATGTTAAACATCTGTAAATTTAAAGGCTGTGGTATTACATTTCCAAGACTTCCAGATCTTATTGAACACATAGAAGATGTTCACATTGGTAAGTATACATTTCGTTATTAAACCATTAAAAATCATTCTTAATCCATGTAATCCGTGATCCTCCCCCATCTACGCCTTATCAATATCATTATGTTGTCATCATTGTTTTATTTTTGCGTGAAATACAAATCGCAACTTGAAGCAATAAGTATAAATTTAGATTAGTTTTATTTCTATTTACTACATAATTTTCTTGCCAAGAAATAGGAATAGGATGTGTAAAAATCTCGTTCATAATTCTTGGGAGCCGCATCAAAATGGTGTGCAATGTAAACATTGGCGCTTGCGCTGAACAGCTGATCCGGGTTCGGCCCGTGCTTTGCTCAGCTGATTGAATTTTCTGAGAAATTCAATGATATTCTTTGATGCATATTTTATATTAAGAAGTTCTTTTTGCTAAAAACGAAGAAACAAAGACGCTTTCTGATAAATAATCTATTAATCTAATATTACGAGTACATAGGTAGGTAGGTAGGTACATATACTAAAAGTCAATGCCACTTTTCGTTGTATTTTTACAACTTAAAAACGGCTGGTCTAATTTAGTTGCTTTTGGTTTTAATAAAATCGTAGTAGCGTAGCGTAGGGAAGAGGTGAGTAAACATGGGAATAAAAGCGGGCGAAGCCGCGGACGGGTCAGCTAATCTTAATAAAAGATAAAATAAAAGATAATCTTTAGAGAGTATTTTTTTTAATACCTAAATTAATTCCTAAAATCAAAGAGAACCATTACCAGACGTAATTACCTACTATTATTATGATGACCACAGCACAATTCCAAACACTTTTTGTAGATTTAGACCCAAAGGTGGTTGAGCAGAAAGAGGCATCTCAGCCGCAGTACATCTCACTAAGCTACGTTCTGAAGTACATCTCTGACTCGCGGCGCGATGCCCACCAGAGCGGCGAGGCGCCCGAAGTCAGGAGGAGGCTCCTATCGCTACCGGAGCCACCGCCTTCCGTTCGCAGTCCCACAGGTTGGTACCTACCTCGTCAACATCTGTCATCATTCATTATCTCGAAACATCTATACATATAAGGTACCAAAGGTGGTTGAGCAAAAAGGCAGAATACCTTTTAAGTCACAATATGAACCAGGTATTGGTGTATCTTCCCACAGATCTTCTTTGGTACCTACCTCGTCAACATCTGTCATCATTCATTATCTCGAAACATCTATACATATAAGGTACCAAAGGTGGTTGAGCAAAAAGGCAGAATACCTTTTAAGTCACAATATGAACCAGGTATTGGTGTATCTTCCCACAGATCTTCTTTGGTACCTACCTCGTCAACATCTGTCATCATTCATTATCTCGAAACATCTATACATATAAGGTACCAAAGGTGGTTGAGCAGAAAGAGGCATCTCAGCCGCATTACATCACACTAAGCTACACGTAGCTCGCGCCTTCCGTTCGCAGTCCCACAGGTTGGTACCTACCTCGTCAACATCTACATATCATTCATTATCTCGAAATATGTATCAAAGGTGGTTGAGCAAATACCTTTTAAGTCACAATATGAACCAGGTATTGGTGTATCTTCCCACAGATCTTCATTATTATTATTTTAGCCTTCGAACATCCACAGGTATTGGATGCAGTTTGCATCCACAGTAAATTAACAGCTTTGACCAAATCATATGTACCTACATCTTGTTGTTGCTCGATCCATGGTTACCATTCAAGTGGTAAGCATTTCAACAATACAAAATAAGCTGGGTAATTTTCGCGTTCTCTAATGATGAAGAGAAACACTGAAAAAAATATTGGGTGGAAGTGCAGATGCTTATTACGCTTTCACTATCAATATTTCAGGTAGCGAAATGGACGAGGATGAAACCATGAGCCATTCAGAGGACAGCAATGACTCGTGGACCACCGTCGACGAGTACAATTCCGACTTCATCCTGCGGTATGGCGTCAAGTAAGTTTACAAGTGCATTGTTTCCAAAATTCACACCAAATAGATAGGTACACTAAGTAGGACCTACTCTTCTATACTGATTATTACTGATATGATTTATGATATGAATCAAATAATAGTTTATAAGTCCCTACCAACTTTTTAATCTTTTTAAAATCAAGGTGCCTTCGACCAGGTAGGTACTAAACAAATATATGTATAGGTACTATTAGATCATGCATCTTCAACCTTTTTTGGTGCAAGGGCCAAAAATCCATTTTTCATCGCCTGAAGGGCCGCAACCTGCTGCAGGTAGCGGCTCTTCGGGCCGCAACCCCTAGGGTAGATGGTAAAATTAAATAGAGTACTCAAAGGACGCCGATTTCGATTAATTGTACCGACTGGATCCGCGAATAGATAATAACGCTAATAGAGAAAACGCGAAAAAGGGAACTGTGAATAAGAAGTAGGTACCTACCGCAGGTTGAAGACATGTGCTATAGATTATAGACCATACGTCTCACGTGTAAGATTAACTATGATTCCTCGATGCCGTTATTGCTATAATATTATGTCCGTATGCGTCACCGTTGCACTAGGCCGAGTCAGAAAGATGACTCATTCTGCGCACCTAACTGATTGTTTATAAAACTACGATGACATTCTATATCTAAGATTTTAAACAACCCGGTTATTTCCCTATTATATTCTCTCATGTGGTTTTCAAAAGTCGTCATCGATGTATTTTTTGCGATAAGTACCTATATAGTGTCAGAAATAAAAGACAGGGCATCATAATTTTTTTAAACATAATTAGTTTATCGAATGCCCAAAGCTTTTCCCTTCCGGAAGGGAATCTGTATGATATATTTCTTTGCTCTCTTTCCATCCAAAGGTTGTCTGGAAGAGATCGCTCTTTAGCGATAAGGCCAACCATTGTTTTATTGTACAATAAAGTGTATTGTATAAATTACTGATACTGTTTTCAAGCAACAAATTCTTAAGACGACGAAAACCTTTCAATCGGTATGATTTAACTTTCTTTCCATCCAAAGGTTGCCTGGAAGATATCACTCTTCAGCGATAAGGCCGCCTTGTTTTGTTGTATTTGTTGTGATGCAGCTACAAAGGTGTGTCGCGTGTTCGCAGACTGAACCCGAACGCTGTGTCGGGCGCGCTGGGCCCGGCGGCGCAGGAGAAGCCGTTCGCGTGCCCGGTGCCCGGCTGCAAGAAGCGATACAAGAACGTCAACGGCATCAAGTACCATTCCAAGAACGGACACAAGAAGGATGGCAAGTGAGTCATTCATTACCGCTATATTGATTGACTAGGATACAAAGTAAATTATGGAACGGCAAAATATCTCTTCTTGCGAGAAATTCTAGTAAATCTCAATTAAAGTTAGTTCTTGTAATCGTCACCGATCTACCAACGCTTATCAGAATTATGGACGTAGAAAATGACAGCTACAAAATCTTATAATAGTTATCGAAAATAAGCGCGCTTGTAGATTGGCGCAGAATTCTATTCTTGGTTCGGAGTCGGTTTCCAATTCAGTTTCTATATCCTATTGAAATCCAAGTCAGAAGCTAAGTGTAAACATTAAATACCTACCGGAAACTTAATTCACTTCTCAGAAAGCCACCTGATTTCACTGCGGAACGTTACAAAAAAAAGTATTACCCTGCACCTAAGAAACGCATGACTACCCAGGAATATTTCTGGAAGAAATGGGTACCTTAATTCATTCTTTACCATTTAGTATAGCAAAGCACAAGCACCCATTTACTTTCCCACACGGAGACGTATCTTACCATTTATCATGGGAATTAGTTTACAAAATAAAAATAGTTAAGTATAACTAGACCTTAGTTTTTAATAATGCAGCAATGGTTGTATTTACATTTAAGTTATTACGACTTTAGATTCAGCGTATTTCAGTATTTACGTAATTCAGCATTATAGTTTAATAGTAAATCTAATGTGTTACGTTCTCTACGGTTTGATAGCTGATAGATTATAGTACCTAATTAAAGTTTTCTATTGTTCAATACTTCATACATAAGTATATCGCGTGTAATAAATTCTACAGTAGCTAAAAAAAATTATAAAGATCCGATACCGAGAATCGGTTTACCCCGTAGAAAGTTCTGAACATATAAAAATTTTACACTTGTAAAAATACAGTAATTGAAAACCTCATCCTTTCTAAAAATAGTAATATTGTTTGTATTTCGTACATTGGACATATTTCTAAACACTAGCAAATTATTTTCAGGGTAAAAAAGGCTTACAAATGCAAGTGCGGCAAAAGCTACAAAACGGCTCAAAGCCTTAGAGCCCACGCGGCGATCCACACAGCCGTCACCGTCACCACGTCTGTCCCCCAGCCGCCACCAGATCCACCAAAGGTAACCAAAATGCCAGGACTCGTCGTCACCGCAGCACCCGCGAGATCCCTCACTGAAGACAAACTCGTACGAATCTACGACACCATCAAAAAAGATGGCTTCATACCTAAACATCTAACCGGCGTCACACTAAGACATGCTATAGGTGTGACCTCATCCCCAGAAAAGGTGAAGATTATCGATCGCAATCCTAAGGTGACGGTTCACACTCAACCTATTATGTTTGGACATCCGATGTAATGGGTTATGCGAGATATACAAATTGAATATTCAAATTAAGGCGTTGTAACGGTCTTCGCGTATTTTATAGGATTCTTATCCATTTCGATGTGGAGCTCTTGAAACGTCGGACTCGTTAAAAAATTCGCGATAATGGCCTGTTGTAACTTCTTAATTATGTTGACAAATTGCGTTTGAATACTATTGGCTGACGTGAAATAAGTCTGTTAATTATCGAACCCTTGATAAATTTATTAATTTTGCTGTGTTTGGTTGTTGGCTTACTTATAAAAAGTTCTGATTTGTATATCTCGATAACGATTTGGCCCATACAATTGGTAGCTGACGGCAGAAATACGAATTAGTCATTAGTTTTAGTTACGAACTCAGTTCCTAAAGAAAATATTTAGTTGCGCTAATTTATTGACGAAAGTAGTTTGCTTGAAGCAAGCTTTCTTAATTTAAAATAAAAACCGCACAAAAATTCCATCACACTCTCACGTTAAGTATAATTTTGCGTTAGAAATGTTAATATTTATGTTAAAGATTATTTATTTAATGTTGTTTAGTTAAAGTATTTATTTAGTGAGTGATTTGTGTTTTAAAAGACAGCAGGAGTGGGTTTCAGTGCCCAAAAACAACTGACCATAACTATAAGGTAGTTTTTTGATGTTAGCTTTGATGTCGTATAAACATTATATGTGTCTCATTGATAAAGGCTGAATTTATGTGATCAGTCACTTAACTACTATAAGTATATTTATGTAGACTTGGTACCTACCGTCGTTTGTGTAGTCTTCCCGTGGTGGGATTTTCCGAGTCTAAAATGTGTGAATGTGTGTATTTTCCCTGGGTCTTGTTTCATTAACCCTTTGTGCCATTTGACACTGTTTGATTGCTTTCCATTATCAAATACTTGTAAGCTATCTCTAAGCTATGAACGATTTAATGGAAAAATAAAAAAAAAGTTTAATATAGTTAGTCTTAGAGTTATGATAATACTCAAAGAAACCTGAGAAAAATAAAAAAAAATGCTTGTTGACCAGTGTGTGTTGGTTGAGTGATATCCTGTATGATTCGTGCCTTGGTAGGAATGCGTGAGTTAGCAAGAATAATTTAGATTCCAACTTAGGTCATTTATTTATCACTCAGTATTCTTAAGTCAAAGTTATTCACGCCAAAGAAATTAGAATTAAAGTAGTGCGCATCATTTGATATATTTACACACTGAAATTCAGTTGTATGTAAATTATATTCATACCCTATTTAGTTTCATAAATCCGAATTTAGTGTTCTCGAAATTGGACTGCGAATATTCATTCGGCTGTTTGAAACCGGATCGAATAATGTATTGGAGATGTTTGAGAAATGTTATTTTTATATTTGTTGTGCCAATGCGATTATTCGTTTTGGTTTCGAATAACAGAGCTTTAACCTATGAAGGTGCTATTCAGGTTTGCAGTATAAAAGCAAATTGCACTCAAGGCAAGTTTCTGATGTAAAGGCAAATATTATTGTGATAGGTAAGTGGTACACGACCAATGTGAAGACAATTTGAGAATGTCATAGACACAATATAGTCGGATAGATTTGGCGAGGCAGGAAAAGAAAGGAATTTTCAAAATTGCTGGAAAATCAAAATTTTGCTATAAGCTACCAAAATTTTGTTAGATAGGTATAAAATGTTTTTGTTCATGAATGATAGCAGTCCTTGGTTACTCTTTGTTTACCTATGATATACAGAAGATAATATTAGTTAAGTAATATAATTTACCCATTAAATATTTATTTTACTTTAGGTCCGTCCTTTGAGTTACACATGTATAAAATAAAAAAGAATTATAAAAATATACAGAACAAAACTTAAAATTTATATTTTTCTATGTGTGCTTGTTAAAATAGTTGTAAAATTTGGGTTTAAGAAAATGCTTTAACGGAACTGCTCATTTTTGCCTTAAAGTTGTATAACCATATCAAATATAAATTTAGTTTGTTTTAAGACTGATAGTTGAGGTTTCAATTTCGGATTTTATTTAATTTGCATGCGAATATGCCTTGAATTCAATGTTGGTTCACCTATATTTTAATGTTAAAATATAAAATAGTGAAGATTTTTAGTATTAATGCTGCTGACGTTATAAATTGAAGTAAATGTGATGTTTGTGTTGTGTGTTCAGATTTCAGCCTATAATTTACCTATAGTAGAAAACCCAGCAATGAGTATTACAATGATGCGATAGAGAGTGACAGCGTGTACTCAATCTACCTGAAAAATGATTGTAAGGATCGCGCAAATCTTATGAACTCTTAAAGCTCAGTACTCACATACGGTATTACTCGATAGTTTAACTGGAAGTCGAGAAAAAATAAACGTGTGAACCGCAAAAGTCACTGTCAACTCTGTGAGTTTTGCGGTCCACACGTTGATTTTTACTCGTACTTCGAGTAAAACTATCGAGTAATGCCGTATGTGAGTACTGAGCTTAAGAAGCTCCAGCAAAAATGCGTATATAATCATTGATAAATAGTTGTGTATCAACATCAACACCCTATTTATAATTGTCCTGGGCAACCATTGTAGTTAATTCCACAGAGTTCATAATCATTTGTGCGACATTATTGTAACTTCTGTAGAAATTCATCGATAACGTGATTTAGGCTATGATAGTGTTCAAAACGTGACGTGTTAAGTGTTACTAATTTGTTTATTAAAGTCTGTTTTTCCAACATACCTATGAGATGCTATGTTAGATTTAAACCATCTTATACACCTGAGGTATTATAGAAAAGCGCCCTAATTGGTGGATAAAACGTAGCCGTTAGTACCTCTGATGGAAAGGCATACTAAGTATTGAGGTCTTTTGCATTGATGTGTAAAAAGACAAGATAACACAGACATTAGTTATAATAATACTATTTTAAATGTCACAGCTGGGTACCAATTTTGTTTCAAGTTTTTACTAATTAATTCTTATTACTTGACATTTTAATAGGGACCGTTCGGTTACCGTATCAAATAATTTTTAAGCTATTTTTTATGTCACTAACTTATTGTACACGTAATAAGTGGATACATGTTTAGTTAAATTCCATATTAATCATGCAATAGCTAATTTCTATAGTTACTTGATTTGTAGAAGTTTTTGTGTCATCATTGTTTTGTTCGTTTAGTGTGGACGTTATAGTAACGTTAGTTGGATATTCTCTATTTTCCGTTGTCTCTACGATAATGCCTTGCAGTATGTAGGTAATTTGGATATGTAAGTATTTTGTTGTGTTATGTATGCAACAAAATGCATTAATAAAAAACATATTGTATTAGTTTTCAGTTAATATACCTAATGTAGGTCACTGCTCTAAATGTCTGAATTGAAGGATACTCTATATTGACGATTGTGTTTCGATTCAATGTTTTACGATGTAAATTATTTCTATATCCAGTTATATAACAAAAAGTGAGTAAATATTAATACGATTTTGTAAAAAAAAAATAGGTTTACAGTTCGAACTGCTATCCAATGTCATTTTAACCGTAATATTGTATGTTGACCAGTGTAATGTATATTATTAAGATTCGAAAAGTAGGTAATATTTGCGTTAATAACTGAAGTTTTTCACCAGTATTTTGTTTGTGTGCGTTGTCCTTTTCTTGATGTAAATTTAAGTGCTATTTGATGTTTAATGATAATTCACAAATTTTCCAGAGCTTACTTTCACGTAATACATTTTATATTGGTGATTTACATTCGTTTAAATATTCTTTGTAATATTCCTCGTTGTGGAAACAAACATGTTCTTTATGTCACTAAATAAATAACGACCACTGACTGTAAATCTTTTATTTTCGATTCCTATTTACATTTTGGAATTACAATATCACAGTAAGCATAATAAATAATTTTATAGGTATACATTATTATAAAACGATTAGGCTTAGTGGTATGGTGCTGGCCTAATAATAGTCACCACGCCATTGCTTCCCGAGGGTGTCGTCAACGACTGGCACCGTGAACCAACTAACTACCTCACTCAATTACCAACTCGCCTAGTAAGTGGTATATTAAATCCCCAAAACCTATAATGGTTTTTTTAAGGACACAGGGACTTATCTCTTGACGAGAGATATAAGACTTAAATTCACCACGCTGGCCATGTGCGGGTTGGTGAATGTTACATTATGATCATAATGAAATGATTTATGATTATGAATGTCACGTGTCCTTTAAACTTATTAGTTCTCAGATGCCGGTTTCCTCACCAAGTTTACCTACACCGTTAGAGCACTTGTTTTTGAAGGGCATAAGTATACATTTTTCTAGAATAAAAACGAGCTTTGGAATGAAAGTCGAGTGTGCTCCCACTTAGCCAACACGGCTGTAGGTTATGATAATTTAGGCCTAATGTCTATTTTCTGACGGGAAGTTGGTTCAGTAAAGCTGTGATCCTCTCGTGTTTGGTTGACTCGCTCTTTGGACACTTGTCTTGGACGAAATGCAGCGCGTTTTCGTCTTTTTGTTCAAAGGCTACTTGCGCGCCTTCTTCATAATATCTGAAACGAGATGAATTGCAATTAGAATTCACGGTAATTTACGAAACCACTCATCAACCACACATCATCATTTTACTTTACTTCTAAATTGCCAAAAATGAAGGAAGGTGCTACATTTAACTGTGGCATGTTCTGACATGCCACGGTTAAATGTAGCTAAATATTATACATATAAAATGTAAGTTCTTAACCATTTCAAAATAAATCCGCTAGGCTTATTAAGATGTAGGTTTATAATTTGGTCCCAAATATTTTCAAGTTTCGAAAGGAGTCTACTAACCCGAGAACAGCTTCATTCCTATAAATCTACGGTCGGAAAACTGAACAATGAAACTATATAATTAACTAGCAGTCTCGCCGACAGCTTCGCTTGCGATTTTTAATGTATACTTTCGATAAATGTACTATCCATCACTAAAACAATTTTCTTGAGATTAGCGAGTTCAAACAAACAAACTCTGCAGCTTTATAATATTAAGTAGGTATAGTTTAGCTATACTTGACTTTGATGTCGTCCCTACACAACGGCTGACTTTACAGCCTCTCAAGTTTCTACCGCTTGAAAACAGTTCTAGAAGGGACATTATGTGTTATCTTATGATGATGATTGATGACTTACCCAGCTTTGACGTAATATTTGACCTTGATGTCGTCCCTACACAGCGGCAGGTACTTCAGCGCCTCTTCAGGGTTCTTGTGTTTGAGACACGCGTCCACGAACGGCTCGTAGCCGACGGGAGATTTCTTGCTTTTCGAGAACGCTTCTAACTCATTCCACTTGCTCTTCTCGGCTAGGGTTAGTATGCGAAGCCACCAGTATCTGGAATAAGTGTTTAATAATAAATAAATATATAAATATTGCTGGACAATTTACACAACGACATCTAGCCCCGTGGTAAGCTCTAAATCTAGCACCCGTAACACAAGCTTCGAGCTTACCACGGGGCTTGATGTCGTTGTGTAAATTGTCCAGCAATATTTATTAATTTTTTTATTTATTTATTTAATGATGTATGTTACCTGCTATCAGGCATTTTATACTCTGTCCTGAGTTTATCCGCAAGTTTCTCTTCGCCGTTGTCTAGCAGTTTCCTCACGGTGTCGTGTAGAGAGAGGCCCACGAAGCTGGCCCCGTACTTGTCCTGCAGCGTCGACTGCTGCTTGCACAGCTTGCGGAGATCCTCGCAAATTGACACACCTGAAATGAATTAATTGTGTTATTTATGTTCAGATAGTAGAGAATAGAGGTTATTTTGGTTGGGAAACTTGCAGCCACCGTGAATCAGTCGGTTTTATATAATCATCTCACAATAGTAACTATACGACTATCTAGGGTGACGTCCGACGCTGCGCATGCCGTAAAAGCATTGCACTTTAGAAATAAAAGTTATTACGTTGTTCTACATTCCTGCTCCTTTTATAGCTTTTCTTGTATCAAAGAGAGTACTCAACAATCCCAAAGTAAGTCTGCACAGTTATAAGGCATTGTTACAATTTGCACCAAAATCTATCCCACATGTCCCAGGTCTCTAAATGTTTATCTACTAAATTTCATCAAATTCGGATAATTGGTTAAAGAGTTATGGCAAAACATACATAAATCCAGAAAAATAGTGTTTATGCTCAATAATGATACTGAAACTAATTTACTGATTTTTAATTATTTTTACTAAGTGAAAGACCCTTACAGATTTATTATAAGTATAGGTACATATAATCTTATTAAAAATATACATAGTTATGTCCTTACCTAGATCATTCTTGCCCTTCTTATAGCAGTCCCTGGCCGACAGCAGCGAGGCCTCCACACTGCCCGGGTTGGTCTGTTCCACCGCGTCCCGTATATACGTGGCCGCCTGACCACTGAAGTCGTCTTCTTGCACGTACACCTGACGTAGCGCCTCGCGGTTGTGGCGCGCGCAGTATTTGATGTAGAGGGCGTGCGCCAAGGGAAAGCTACGGACTGTTAGCTGGAATAACACATTCAATAGTTATTACATTACATTTCAATAGTTATTTTATAAAATAGCAATGATTTAACCAAGTTTTTGATATATTTACCGCGGTAAAAAGTAACCTATGTCCTTTTACCGAATGAATGCGGTGAAATGACATAGCCTCATGTCTATGTCCCCTAGGACAAAGGAGATATTATCTCCATACTAAATATCATTAAAAATCGGTTCAATAGTTATGGCGTGAAAAATTTTCAAGATTTATGACATTTATTTCCACAAAATCTTACAGATTAGTTGGAGAAATGAAGAGAGAGAGAGAGAGAGAGTGGAGACAGAATTTATCCTTGATATATTTCAAGTTATGCAAAAGGTGGGCTGCCAATGCATTTTCTACTATTACATATTTGTAAATGCGGATAGTTTACCTCGAACTTATGCTTCCCCATCTTCTCCTTGAGGTGCAGAAGCACCACGTATATAAGATCGGTGTCGCCGCTCGCAGTCGCCTTTATAAGAGCCGTGTTGCCTTCGTCCAGAGACAGTAACAGCGGCACTTGCAGCTTGCTGTGTGTCTCGTATTCTAATATCTGTAATAAATAAATCAAGATTGTATAAATTAGCAAAAAAATGGGGAAATTTCATGGATTTGTCGTAGAAATGAGATATGCGGTAAAAAAATCACTAAGTATATAACAAAACTGTTATTATTCACGTATTTATAAAGAAGTTATTTACACGTTTCCGGTTGTTATAAAATGAAAAGTGTCACTCATTTTTTTTTAAATCTTCAATGATGTTAACTGTGACCGATTATGGAATAAAGATACCAAAAAAAACACAGTTTCAGGTTTTATGGCGATGGTGTATAGTGACTCCCGTACCTTTTACGCCCTTTTCGACGCAGAGTTTTATGGACTTTAGCTGTGACCTAAATATCTTGTGTTCTTAAAAAATAATTTAAGGCCTAAAATAGTATTTTGTTTTCTTTTTATGGTGTTGTCTGTGTGTCGAAATTAATGTTTTTTTTGTATTCTATTCTATTGTATACCTTGATAGCCAGCGCCTTCCGTCCCTTGTCGGCCGCCTTCATGGCGATGCTGGTGTAAGAGACTCCGGGCACGTTCCGCAGTTTCTCTCCGATCTCGCGCGCCGCGCTCTCGTTGTCCAGGTGCGGTTGGCTCACCTGACATTACAACTTTCAAACTAAATTCGTCTACCAAGGGTAAGATATTGCAGTGTAAATTGTCCAGAAACATTCATTTTATACAAAAATGTGGCAGAGTTAGACCTTTTACTTGAATCATCATCATCATCATATCAGCCGTCGGACTCCACTGCTGAACATAGGCCTCCTTAATGAATTCCAGTCGTTTCGGTCGGATGCGACTTGCATCCACCGTGAACCAGCTAACTTCACCAACTACTACTACGTCAACTACTGGACGTCCATCTGGTAGGTGGGCGTCCGACGCTGCGTTTTCCGATCCGTGGTCTCCACTCGAGAACTTTTCGGCCCCATCGGCCATCCGTTCTCCGAGCTATATGGCCTGCACATTACTTGACGTGAATAATTAACTTCAATTTGTCTTGCAAATATGTTTCTAATTTTTGTCACTAGAGGCGTCGCTTTGATAACATACAAATTGTAGTTTATCATGATCATTATAAAAAGGAAATATAAAAAATCTGACATTTTACACACTGTAGAATCTCTTCGGATAAGAACTGTGATTTAGTTGTTATAAAACAAAGTAAAGGTCTAAATAGGTGATAATACCTTGTAACAAGCCCAGTGCGAGAGGACGCGCGTGCGGCCGTCCTTGATCTGCAAGTAGTGCGCGATGTGCGTGGCGAGGCAGTGCAGGCGCCGCCAGATCAAACGGTCCAGTAGCACGTGTGAGCCCAGATTGTTCAGCCTGTGATTGGCTGTTTAGAAATATTATTGCAAACTTAAAAGTAAAATAAGATAAGATTTATTTGTGTACTATAATACAATTACAAATAGAAACTTAAAACTAGACACAACAAGTAGGCATTTATTGACATAGAATCTTACAACATTCGGCTCCTTATGAAAGTTTCGACCGATTTGTTTTTTCCCCACTTCCATAGAGCATAATACCTCCTAAAAATTGTCATTGAATGAATTCTTCTAGAATCCAATCAAACTAACACAACTTGTTGCAATGTTAATCATGTCAGCTATTGATGACTACAGTGGCAGGCTCAATTAACCTAATATACAAAAAATACATTTTATGAGAAATGAGAACGATTTCCGCCCACTTTTCTGGTCCCATTCGGCTGATGTGACCCAATCCCAGTTAACACGTTCCCTATGCATGACCCATTGGTGGGGCATATCGAAGTTCTGTCCGTACGTACATGACACACATATGGGTCATTTATACCCTAATATAATATCCAAAAAAAATATTTGCACGTAGGAGTTGGACTCCACAATTTTGTCTGCACAAGAAACGTGTTAAGCTTGGCCTATAATATGTGTGTTGTAAAGGATACTGCACAGAGGTGAGCGGGATGGCCACCTTGGGCCCGCGGACGGCGTTGAGCACGCGCAGCTGGCGGCACGTCTGCACGTACAGCTCCGTCAGCTTCGCGTCCGTCAAATCCAAGAAACCCTGCACAAACACTATCTTTATTACATACTTACATAATAATATCAATCATCAGATAGGACATATCTATATTAATAATTTCGTCAAGGGGTAGACGGTAGACTCGATCGAAACCGTATATGAATAACAAAACATAAAAAATATTGATTTTTAGTCGACAACAAAATCCGCAAAATTCGGATTATGGAGAATTTTGTCAAATTTCACCGGAGCGAAGCCCGGTTTTCATCTAGTGTTATTATAATGAACACATGGTAAGTAAACGTCCCATTTAGGGGAGGTAGGGGAGGGATGGGCAGTTGGGAGACATTGGCACCCCCCTTTTATTCTGATTTGATCGTAGATTTCATTTTTTTTCTTGATTTGGTAGTTTACTTTACCGACTGGCACTACTGTTCATCCATAGAGTATCTGTAATTTCTGCGAGTTGTCAAACACAAACACGTTTGAAGATTATGCAGTCGTAAAATTCAGTATTTTGTTGCGGTTTCGGATCGTAATAAAGAGAAAACTAATGAAAGGTATTTGTATTTTCTATTATTTATCTATTGTATATTTACTAATCTATAAATTAAACTGAAATTCAAGCCTAAATACGTAGATTCAAAAAAATACCGGTAACTTATGTCGAAAATAAATTCAGGGGGAGTAATGGGCATTTGGGGCGCGGGAGGTTTGGGCATGCCCAATGCCCTATTATGTATAAGAGGATTTTAAATTTTTTTTCAACCAGTTGACATAGCTATTTTCCTTTTAGACGACATTAAAACTAAATTGCCAGTACCAAAGACATGTAATCAAACCAAACGCAATGGCTCTAAGTACACGTTTGATAGTCCTTTATGGGTTATACCCAATCTCAGATAAGTTAAGATACTGTTTAAGTGTTGTTTATTCGTTAACTTTTATTTTTGGTTTCTATTATTGATAAAGTTTAAAAATCTGTTTATTTGTTAACTAATTTTTGAATTCCATTATGGATATAAAGTGATTAATAGACCGTGCCCACAGGGTATGTCCAAGCCTCCCTACCATTGGGAGCATTTGGCACTTTTGACTTAGTTTATAAAATATCTCGTAATGTTGAAACTGATAGTAATTTTTAAGAAAGCACTCTAATTATATCTAGCCAAATGTGTGGTGCAATAAGAATTGGCAATAAAAGTTGATTATCTATAAAATCTGATTTTTTATGCAATAAATAGTGAAAAAGTGCCCATTCCTCCCCTACCTCCCCTATTTTTTGACTTATCCAAGTGATCTTTAGGATTTTATGGAAATAGAATAGAAAAGAATAGAAAAAACATTTATTTAGACACACAGACAACACAATAAAAAAAATGACATATCTTTAACTTTAATCTTTAAATCACACGAGAAAATATGGGTGTATGAGCTGCTTCCCACATTAAGTTACAATTTATGAGGGATCCCGCATGTTGCCGGCCTAAGACTACTAATTCACGGTTACATCTGGACATTTAATGGACTGACCTTGCCAAACTGCGCGGCTCGGATCAGCATCTTCTGCACGTCGGGGTTGAACTCCACGGCCGCGGCCTCGATGCAGTCCTGCACCGCGGTGGACAGCGCGGGCTTCGCCAGCAGGATGTATTCGTCCGCTTTGTGACTGCGTTTCTGGAATCAATTAGGTAATCTTATTAGTAAAGGAATGAGGATTTATCAATATACTCGGTATGATACTCATAAAAAGCCATATAAATCTATACTTATAGAAGTATAGATTAATTAAGAAAAAAATTATATTATTATAATTTTAGTATAGACTAATAATATAAAACTGAAGAGTTTATTAGATTGTTTATTTGTACGCGCTTATTTCAAGATAGTCCGGTATAATCTTTTTTCTTTCCGATTTAATCTTTGTCATCTAAAATCAGAGAAATTGGTACTGGTTGCTAGATACTGGTAACCGACTCAATGCTGAGTCAGTGTCCTTTTCATGATGTTCGGTTTACAAGCTCTAATTGTGTTATTTAATTTAATTTGTATGTATATCTGTAAGCCAAACATTTTGAATAAACAAATCTTCTTTCTTACTTTTCTTTCTAAATCTCCTGAAATAGCTAGAATCTCACCTGAAACTGCCTAGAAGCTTCTAGAAGATAGGATGCGTGCGCGGCCGAGTTGATCCGGAATATCTTCTCTAGCGTGCGCGGCACCTTCTGCACCAGCTCGTGCGCCAGCGGCGACACCACGCGCACGCAGTCCGGCTCCGACACGAGCCGGAACGGACCGTCGTACGGGAACGACGCGCACTTGCCGCGCGTGCCGTATATGCACAGCGTGTCGTCCCACTGCCCTATGACGGCGTCGGAGCCGCACCTACAATAGATACATAGATAATCAACACAAATCATAATTCACAAATTGACGTCTACCTTGACTTCAATAAAGCGTTCGATCAAGTGGACAACAACGTTCTGCTAAAAATAATGAGCTATTATGGCTTCTACAATCTACAACTTTTTTGCAAACTATTTACATATTTTACATGAACGCAAGCAGTTTGTTAGAATTGGTTGTTATGACTCAGAGCCATACAAAACACAGTCAGGAGTTAGTCAAGGCTCCTCTATCGGTCCGCTATTATGGTATAGTTACCCGTTTTATTTTCAAATATTGTTAATAACCATGATTGTTTAAAAAGTATATTATATTTTCAGGTTCTCACCACATCAGCTCTTTCGGTTTTTTGATAAACTCAGTTTCTATTTCCGAATAAGTGGTCTTGAGGTCCGCTGAGCCGATCCAAAGTATGCTGGAGTCCGTGAACATGGCGACGTGACTGCCGTTCTGCGAGGCCACTATCGACAGGATCTGAGTATAAGGGTTCTTTATTTCTGGAAGCTGAAACAAATAAGTTCATAATTAGTCAGTTTAGAAAATAAAACTGTAGAATACATTGATTAAAACAAATCCATATAAAGAAAGTCGTGCTAGCTACACTATTAATAGAAATGATGAATTGATTTGGCTGAAAATTGGTGTAGAGAGAACCAGGAGAAGAATATAGGATACTTTTTACAGCGGGAAAATATAATTAAAAAAGCTCAAACGAAACTCTCGGCAGGATGGCTCGTCCAACATATAAATGTTCCTGGATGAAGTGTCTAATACGAAAACTAATAGCAAGTTTTAAATGGCCAATGACAGGATTTATTACTAATACTAACCATGCACAGTTATCATGAATATAATAAAGAGGGAGTATGTATATAAACTACCATAAGAACAGCTCTGGATTCCCCCAGTTGGCACCTGTAGATCTCTTTGTTGCGACATACAATGAAGGCGTTGTTGACGATGCACCAGCATGATATCATTTCATTCGCTCCTGAAATTATTAATAAATATTGTTGAATGTTCATTGTTCACATACAAATATCACACCCCATGGTAAGTTCAGAGCTTGTGTTACAGGTACTAGATATCTGATATACTTAAAACATACATACATATATTACATATTGGTAATGTTATTAAACACTTAAGATATGTGTAAAAATTCAGTTAATGAAATAAACTTTATGAATATTTTTTTGTATGAAGAAAACACCATGAACACCTACAATATGAGACTAACCAATTAATTCTTATATATATAGAGATGATTAACTCGCAATATAAGTATGCCTAATCAATAGCTTATTTAATTTTTTGATACCTACTCGGCTTAAAAAATACTTAACCTATGATGCCAGTACTAAAAGTGGTGTTTCACTATTCTTCATGATAAAGGAAAACACATAACAAGCTAGATGACAAAGCTTAAAATGATTTCCCTATTATAAGTTTTAGAGAAAATACATTACTTGGTAAATCAGGAACAGATCTGACTTTTGGTTCTGCAACATTGCTGATTAGAAACATTCTGTTAGTAGTTGTTATCACTCCAATTCCAATGCCATGTTGAGTTGGCACAATCTGCGCTTTTATTATCTGTAAACAAATATAAAATCATTAAATTACTGATTAGGGACTAATTTGTATTTATATTAACAAGAAATTATATACAAAACTTGTCAATTAAGGTCATTAGTTTAAAAATCTTAAAACAATAGTTTCCTTATGTGAAAGTAACAAAAAACTTATAAAACTGAATAATATGACACTTTTTACCATTTCTAATGGGTCCAGGAGTGAAATTGTTATATTTTGTAGATAATATGTCATTATGTATACTCACTTTTGTATCTCTAACTTCTTGGCCCAAACTAAATGTCTTTTGGTAAACTCCAAACATGTCGTAGATTAGTACATCTCCGCTGCTCTGGATGCATAGGAGCTGTTCAGTATCAGACCAACCCATGTGTATGAGAACTCCGCTATTCCACTGAAAAAACAATATGTATATATATTTGTTGTTAGATATACATACTATAAGTACCTGTTTTTTTAATAATGAAAAGAAAGCATAAAGTGTGTTAATGTTAAGGATCAACTATTGAACATACCAATATTTTCGAAATAACATTTCCAGCGCAGTTATAAATTGTAATAACTGGCTTCGATGTGGTGTTGATCCTGACAAACTGATTTCTGTCCCTGACGACAGCAATGGGGCCCCCATAAGCAGCACCACTCACTATCATGTTCTCTAGGCCATCGTCCATCGACCAGTTCATGTTGTACACATCGAACTTCCTAAAATACAGTAGGTAATTAGGAGGCGTGTCGTGTTGAAACACAGTGCAGAGGTAGTGTAAAGAATGTACCAATCGTTTGCTGATTAATCATCTTTGGGAAATTAATTAGATATTATGGTTAGGTACCTGTAATAGGAGTCTAGTTGGAACCAATCTGCGGTAAGCAGCGCCGACATTTTCGCCCTTGTTTAACTTCTTTTCTTGCTTACAATAGTTCGTATGTTTACTTTGTTTATAGTTTTAAATTACTATGATTTTTAATTAATTTATTTCATCGCCAGGATTGCACTACAACTTACATTCACAACTGTAAGTAAGACAGACTATCTGAAATCTGAAATTGTATGTAATTTTAACTTTCACAAGCAGAATTCCAACAACAACAACAAATTTTAGGTCCCCACGGGCAGACTGTCACACTGTCAGTGTCATGTCATTTTGTAAAGTCAGATTTGACACCACATCACGTCAGATGGCCGTCACCATCGTTGGCCAAATAATTTGTCAATGTAAGAAGTCATTATGACAACAGCATATCTCAGAACAAGGTAAAATTCATTGTATGTGAAATATTTAGATTCAGATTATTTATTCACGTTCACCACAAATAAAAAAGAAGAAGAACAGATTCTTCCCAGAAGATTTCCTTTCTAGACAATTTATTCAATATGAAAATTAAAATCATTAAATTCAAGCAAATTTTGAAGTTTTATTATACTATTCACGCACATTGAGCTCGCCTCGCGTGAAAATAATGCTAGGCCGCGAAAGCGTGGCTCATTATTATATTTTTATGTGTGGGTGCTTCAATGTAAGGTAGGTATGGATAAATTTCCTACCTACTTAGGTTTTATTATAAGCCATTAGGTACATATCTAGCTAAATGGGTAGGCCCCTATCGTAAAAGTTGTATGAACCCTACGAAAACACTAATGCCAGTTTTGAAATTCTAAATCTAATTGCAGAACAAGTGATTAACTAGAATTTAAGGTAAGTAGGTAGGTACTTAGGAGTTAAAGAAATACCTTCTTTGAGCCAAACGATGCTCCCAGCATTACACCGAGACTTAGCCTGAGTTTAAGGTTACCGAGCAGCCCCAACATCATACTTAACACTCTTGCATTGGAGTCAGAGCAATCTATTCGCCCAATCTGCGACAGATTTACTACCCCGTTCAAAGCTTAATTGGCAGCGAACACAAAGCCCCAAAGTTGGCTAGCACGTTTAGTTTCTGGAAATTACTAGATTTAATAAATCCTCCTGTTTTAATAGACTTACATTGATTGGCTTTATAGCCCGTACAACAGATTCCTGATAGGAACGAAAAGTATGGAGAACACGAATCAGTAAATGAAGCGTTGGACTTCCACCAATAAGATGAATAAAAGATCTGGCGAAGGCTGTAGGTTCAAGGTATGCTGTATCCGACCGAAATAACTGAGAATTTTAAGGGAGGCCTATGATTGATTAAATTATACAACATATATTATATTATGTGCAACAGTCTGGTTCGCACAAGTCCTGATAAATAGTTAGGTTAGGTTAAGTGCTCCGTTTAAATTAATTAATTAATTATTCCAATAGGTAGGTACCTTATCGAAGTTGAAAAGTAGGTACTTAGAGGTCGATTGATTGATGCGAAAACTTTTACCAACCCTTTTGTAAGAAAGTTTGGTAAGTATCTACCTACTAACTTGTCGGTAAGTTACAAGTTGCCACACAAATTAAAATGAAATAACTACTTTTTATAAAGTTAATTCTAATTTAAAGTTACCACAAAATTACCTAACAGCAGTAATTTTATTTTAGTTTATAGGTATTGATAATCTCATAGACAGACATCTAGGCTTAAAATATTAAGTACCTATAATAGTTTGTTATTGGGTACATTTTGTTGGTAAAAGTGGCCTATTTAACTAAGGCAATTTTCACCGTTGTAATAAAACGTGCTTTAGTCGCACTAAACTTAGTTCACAATGTGAACCAAGTTCAACACGTTTGCTTTCCTTCGTATCGTTACCCATATTCATTTTATCCTCGAGAACTCAGATCTAGTACGTCAAATTCACGTTCGAAGATGAACTTTGCCCATATTGCACCAATTTTTGAGTTCATATGGAGGTTTAAGCTTTAGGCCTCCTATATAGGTATATGTTATTAGCCTAGATTAAAGTATGTTAGTGCTCCGTTGAGCTGACATATTTCAAAGTCTAATTGAAATAAAGTATTGAAAAAACTATCTTAAGAGCCTTGTGACGTTACGAAGTTTTGCGAAATTGGATATTTTATGCACCACGTGACCGGCGCGTCACGCGAATTCTATGAAAAATACTAAATGATCTTGATACTTCGTCGATCTAAAACATACAAATATACTAATAATTATTTTAGATCTGTAGAAAATGGCATCGAATAAATTCCATTTTATTGAGTGGATTTTTTTTCAGTTTCATTCCGAAATAATTATTATATTAATGTTTTTATTTAATTGATAGGAGTTTATATATTTTCCTAAATTCAAAATGGTGGATATTTTTATTTCAATATTTGAATCAATTATGTTTTATCTTAATAATATCAATATTTATTTTAAATCTGATTGATTATTTGAAATCAATTAAGTAGGTACATAATTTTAAATTAAAACATTCATGATTAATAATTATATATATAAGAATAAAACTGAAAATAGTCTTATTGAAGTTAAATGTCCTCATTCATCTCATCTTATGGGCTCATTTTTAAACCGATTCTTCTGAAATTTGGTGTTACCCGCTCGTTACGCGCGCGCCGCGCGCATGACGTCATATCAATAAACGCTCAAAGCGCTGACACTTGACTTTTTTTGCCGCGAACTCGACATCTGACACTCAAAAGCTATTCTACGAATCAACTCTGGAATTCGACCCTACTTGTGTTTACATTTTTTGTTCGGGTTGAATGGGCGCTTTGAATGACACCTAATTTGTTTGACAGTGAAATATGAAGAATGAATGAAGTAGTTCGGAACTCACAAATTTATAAAATATTTTGCCATTTTGTAAACAAATATTTCAAATTTAGGATTAATCTATGTTTTAGATCTTTTAAATGAGTAAATAGATTCAAAAGGAAGCAGAAAAAAACAAAACACATTAGTCAACTGTACAAAAATATTTATTTACAAGCTTTTAAAACCAATACAATACAAATTTGTTTGCTTCGCGGCTTTTTCTCGCTGATACATAATTCTTATAAAAATACAAACCCATTATGGATAATTATAATATTAGTATTTCCTGAAAGCTTATTTCAGCCCTGAAGTAAAAATATAACTGTTTAATATCTTAGAACAAACGATTACATCAAAATATGGGAAAGTGAAAACCAAGGTACAATATGCTAAGAAGTTTACTTTACGGTTCTACTATTATCCAATTTGACGAAATAAATCAATGTCAAAACAAACTTATATCGTAAATAGGTACATAAATAGTTTATCTTCATAAAACAACACAACACCAACACCAAAATACTGTATTTTAATAATTATCACCATTGTTTACAATCACCATCTGCACAAACGGACCCCCAACTGAGCGGAACAAAAGACCGAGTTTATGATTTTTTTGCCGACTTGTCGATGCTCGTTGAATTATGTTGTCATACATTCATTTTGAGCTTAGAGAAGTGGGAAAAGGATGGCACTCATTCCTTACGACTACTCGACCGAGAAAAAGCAGGATAACACGATGTTTACACCAAGACCTTGAGTTTCAATATTGGGTACCACAGTACCCAGCGTGCTTTTGAGGCACTTTTAAAACTGGGTACTAGGGTACCCAGCCTGCATCGAGCGGGTAGGTTTGTAATTAAATGTTTTTTTTTTTGTCGAATGTTGGGACTTTATGTAAGTTCGAAAGTCTAAATTGAACGGACTAAATACAAATTCTAATTATAACAAAACAAATAAATTATATTACCTATATTTAAGTTGCTTGTTTTGTTAGATGGTATATTTGTGTTTGAATAAATAAAAGTTTCGTTAATGAAGGTTTTAATTATGTTTAGGTATTATTTTTGTAGTTTCGAACTTTATATTTATTTTTATATTTAGGTATTGGTATCCATTTATCTACATAATATGTCATACACAGATGTAGAATATCCATTTATCTACATATGTCATCTTGAATAATTCCCATTATATTTTTATTTTGATAAACTATTTATTTTTATTTTATTACGAACTTATTTGAAAATATTTCATTTATATATTAAAAAAAAAACCAACCCGCACTTGGCCAGCGTGGTGAATTAAGGCCTAATCTATCTCGTCAAGAGAGAAGTCCCTATCCCAGCAGTGGGAACGTGAATAGGGGTGTTATTTTATATACAGGGCGTTCCAAAATTATGGGCCATGAAGGGGAAGTACCATATATATCGTTGATAGTGAATTTTGCTCAAAGAAGACTTCATTTTATTTAAAAAAAAGTAAGTAATTTAATTAATTAATTTACAAAAAAAATGTTTCATGTTTTTTATTTGATTAAAATAATTAATTTCACGTTGTTAAAAAATGTTTCATGTTTTTTATTTGATTAAAATAATTAATTTCACGTTGTTCCTTTCTTTTAAAATACTATGTTACTTAAGCAGAGTTATTATTTTTTAGCTATTCTTTCGATTGGTATCATAAAAATAGAGTTTTTTTTTCTACATGTAAGTCGGTTCGATTCCCAGACAAAGCAAGTAATTTTTAGAAAATCTATGAATCCAGAATTACTAACTTTTAAAAATAAAATGAAGTCTTCTTTGAGCAAAATTCACTATCTACGATATTTAAGGTACTTCCCCTCCATGGCCCATAACTTTGGGACGCCCTGTATTTATTAGAAAGGTACAATTATTTAATGTTTACAATAAATAATATATTTATTAGAAAGGTACATTATTTATTGTTTACATATTGGATACTCGGTAAAAATAAGAACAAAAAATTACGGAATATTTTCTTTGTAATAAATATTATGGAAATCTATACTACAATTATCAAGCTGAGGAGATTGCTTGTTTATTTGTTTGAACGTGCTACTCAGGAACCGCGGGTCCGATTTAAAATATGATTTCAGTATTGGATAGTAAAATGATCGAAAAAGGCTATAAAACATAAACTAGTAAATAACGTAAAAACGCAAGCGCAGCTGTCGGCGGGTCGGCAAGTTAGTCATAATCTAAAAAAATCATAGGCATAATTACATTTAGTCGTTGTACGGTTTCACCAAAAAAAGTTGCCTTGTTGTTTTTTAATTAGGATAGATAACTTTAGATATGCAATCCACATCCTACAGCATAACCTCCAAATAAATAAGGTAAAACAAGATGACAATGATGTGGTACAATTCTTAGGCCAGCAAAATTTGGTACAATTCTTAGGCCAGCAACAACAACAATTGACCGTTATCAATAAAAATAACAATTGATCGTTATCAACGGATCAACTTATGTCGGTCGTAGTATCGCAATAACACATACACGCACACTAACAGCGTTTTTACAGCAATTGACAGTCCCACACACTGACATTTTACGAAATATTTCTATATTTTATTCAAGAACAACCGACATAGGTCCGACCTCGACAAGCGCTCGCGCGGTACTAAATGGAAAAAGCCGGCTGAATGAAAAAACTACTAAATTATGGTAGTTTTATTTTATTCATAAAAAATTACCAAAACCGTTCTACAAATTAAAATTAATATCATAGTTTAAGCAAATGTTGATAAATATTTTGATATAAATATGACGTCCCATTGATTTAGAACTTCGGAGTTATTGAGGTTTGTTTCGAAGCATTTTCGGTCGATATTAAATTCGGTATATCTTTAGAATAAAAGCATTTAACGAAAATGTACTCTACTCTAAATGAAGAATAGGATATACGTAACATAATAAAAAATAGTTTGATCGCCCATATTCATTAGAATCTACAAATTAGAGCTGAGAAAACAGGTCTTCGAGCGTTTTTTACGAAACATGTATCCGGAGAATGATTATTACTCAATATATAAACAAGTTATCTAAAATGTTTCTTACTACTTTTGTAGAGGAGAAAACGAACTATTATAAAGATGTAATTGTAATATCAAACAACTAACGCAAACCATAGAATTAGGACGAGAAAACCGAACAATTTCGCGATTTCACGTAATAGGCCTCTTAAACGTTTCAGACACACGTGTGACCCGATCCATCAAGCTAAATAAACATAGTGTAATGTGTACTCAAACTTTCTTAGTTTGTGCAAACATTTTCCTTTGATTTACGATAGCTCTATTTGTTTACCTAATGCCGTCTATCAATACTAAGTTTTGAAGCCTTAAACGAAATTTACTTCGTTAGGTTCGGCGTCCACATTTTTATTGTTGAAAACCGTATTAAAGTTAATTTACTTCATCAGAAAATACAATAAATTAAGGTGTATTTGTAGAGCGGAGTAAAAAAGTTTCAATACTAACAAACATAATAAGTAAATCAACGATATTTATTTCACGTTTAGATTCATCTAAACATCGCTGAACGTCGAAATTAAATACGGTTCAGTTATTCAATGAAATTGCATTCTACTTAACACTTTCGCCACACAATACTTCCTATCATCTAGATACAAACAAAAGCTGTAATAAGCAAGTCACGCTGCGCTGGAATGAAGTAAGAAAATAACTTGGAAATGTCAAAGCCTGAATGACCTCGCTCCCACTCCGAACAACGGTACCGCAGGCTGAGTAGCCAGTCTGCGCGCGCGCACGCTCTCAGGTCCCTGCCCTCTCCGTGCCAGCGAGACTTACATAGAACCTTCGAACTTACCTCAGCAAAGCTTACAAAGATCACAACCTGGATAACTAAGTGACGGAACAAAAGTGATGATTAAGGTGTTGTGAAATGGCGATTATGGTGATTTACTTAGTGAAGTGATTTAAAACCCTGGAAGTTTGTACGTTACCCAGAAAACCCCGACAAGTAAAGGTAAGTTCAAAAGCATTTTGAATTTTAAACGAGCACTTTTCAATATGAATAAGCTTCTTCCGAATTTCGGCGTTGGTAAATCTCGGAATACAGACATTTGTTTAAGTTTTCATGAGTTGATCGTTAAACGAATATGATGGAGGTTGGGCTGGTTGAATAAATTAATGTTTAAGAAGTTGTACTTGACCTTATGAAAAATTTGGTCCTATATTCGTATGTTATTACCATATATTTAATGTGATAGCAATTCAGCTTTTAGTCTTTTAGATTTAAAATTTTTTTCGTTAAATATGTAAGTATTTTACTGAAGGGTTCTTTGTGAAGTCCATTTACAAACGTAGTTACCGACGTAGCATGTTACTGTGAAGGCTGCGAGGGTCACGATAGCCGGAGGCATTGAGACAACATTTTCTACAGACGACAGAAATTGTTATGTTGCTACTTTGAATTTAGTTCTAGGAATATACCTTAAAATTAAACTCGACTAGACTAGACCAGACCTTGGTTAAAAGCTAATGTAAATTAATTTTGGACAAAGGTTATAGAGGACACTTTTCTCTGAAACATTATTACGTAATAAGAAAATTATATTGTAGGACTGTATTCTTTAGATGTAGAATCCACACCACAGATTATGTTTATACATATACTCGTACTTTAGTAACAATGAAATTTAATTTTGACCGTTTGTATGATCAAGATAATTGAAAAAGAAACGCTTTTCTTGCTCGATATTTTTTACAGCACCTTATAAGGAATTAAGTACTTAGGTACTTACCTACTTAATATCCCACCCAAAACTCATCACACCACCATAATTTCGGCACAGAACCAGAACACAGATATTTTGCACCCATTCATCCCGTATCAAATATCTCATGACAAAATTGCGTCATAGATCGAGGAACATTTCTGAAAATATTAGTAAATATGTAAAATATAAAAGACGAAAGAAAACTCAGCCACTCTTAAATCTGAGATGCTTTGTTCGTTCAGTCAATAAACATACACTACTAGTACTAAGTATTTTAAGTTACACGCCAAGTAAGAAAGCGCCAAAGTATCTTATCTTTCATCAGTGATAATAAGACAATGTCACGTCTCACGCTGTGAAAGTAAGATGCAGATAAGTAGGTACCATGTCCATGGTAAGAGCATGTCCTCACGCCTACATGATCATGATAAGTCGGCACTTGACCGTGTTTTGATGGTACCTGTTATTTAGACCAGTTTTTGTTCTCCAGTTTTTTTTGCAATCCGTACTTACCTACTTTTATTCTCATTGCTTAATACCAAGATACTGTGTGATGCCAGCCTTAGAAGACTAAATCATCTCTTTCCGTTAGTGTCGTGAAGCCGACTAACGGACTAAGGGATTTAAATAACAGAAGACGGGTTAACAGTCTTGTTTTGTGTAGCTACAGTACCAATTTACTGCGATCACACACGCCTGGTGCGTCGTGATTAAGTTTAGAATAAGATCTTTTCTAAATAAAAGTATACATTCAGTAAACATAGAATCTAAAATAATAAAACTAAAAGACACAAATCGGTTACCACTCAACAACTGCAGAAGCTTCATGTTCATGTTCATGCATGAGCAACTACAGCGCAGCTTTTCTATGAAGCCGTGATACCAAATTGCCTAAGACAGATAATGAATATTATGGAGACCTGTGCCAAGTAGAAGCTTACTATGATCCTGAATTTAAGTAAAGGTCAATTAATTAACTGACTAGCTGTGCGAGAGGAAGCTATATTTTCACCAGTCAAATGGATTTGATTAGGTATATAGTTATTTTGCTATTTTAGAGAATTTCAAAAGAAAAATTATAAATTCTTAATCCATGAAATTCACATAGAATACAAGTTCATACAAACCCACAACAACATCTTGCCCCCCACGAGGCTTGAGTGTCCTGAGCGTTCTCTATGCCTATTAAAAATATCTATCTATCAGATACTATCAGATATCTAGCACCCGGAAGGCAAGCTTTGAGCTTACCTACCACGGGGCTGTTACTGTGTGAATTATCCAGCAATATTTATTTGGCATAGAGATACCTACCTACGAAATATCTGATATAGGTAGGTAAGGTACTATAGTTTGATATTTTTTATCAACATTTTGAGTCGGTACCTAACCGTATTTTGATGGTGCTTGTTATGTAGGCCAGTTTTTGTTATGTTGAGTAAGTAGTTTTTTGCTAACTGTACATACTGGCCTACTTTCCGTGTATTTGCATCATATTATCAAGATAAATAGAACTATTTTTTAGTCCGTCCGGTATCAATAAATTTAATTTGTCGGGATAACAACTCATAACTAATTATGGTGACGAAATCTGTCTAGCTGTATTTCCGTAATTAACTAAAAACGCACAACTTTCACATTCATTACCAAATGGGATCTCTTAGATAATATTGAAAGTTAAGTTTTAGTTCAAAACTTACTTATTTTGATCTATAAAAATTTAATTTATTATTTATTTTGTACAGAAAATAGTGTACAATACAAGTGAATACTGGGCTCTGGACTAGCCATAGCTCTGTTACAAGATTAATTTAAGTCAGCTAATTTGACCATGAGTTTTTTCCAAATTAATAATTAATTACGTATTTTGATATTTTTATCTCTATTCATATCACAACTTGCTACTACTTGAGTTTGGTCTTCCTAAAAGGTTTGAAGACACCCACGGCAAATCTCTCTCAAGACGCCTACTAATAAATTAAAAAATAAAAATATTAATAAAAGTTTCATCTATTCATAATACCTATACATAGAAATCGGACAGATAAATTTAGTATCTCATTAGGCAATTAAATAAAGAGCTACAAGACGACTAACGGATAAACGATAGAAATTACACACTCCATCGATTCAAATAAGTACCTACTCAAGTAATTTATTGTGCAATTTCTAGTTAATTATTAGCTAACATGCCTCTGTACACGGTTACGTTTTCGTTTTTGTATGTGTTCGCGCCCAGCTTTCTCTCGCTTACAAAATACTCTCACAATGTAATTCGAAATATTGATTTTACTAGAAATCAATATTTCGAATTACGTCTACTAGTTTGAGCCTTTGAGGTAATTATTTAGGTACTAGTTGAAAGTTCTGTTTGACCTTTAGTGTCCCGAATGGTTCTAGATAGAGGTAGGGGTTCTTAGAACTGTAGCAGTCTAAAGTTATAATTTACTTTTTTCTAGAAAAAGATTAACTTCCGAGGAAACCAAAATTGTGGGGAAAATGTTTTAGTAGCAAAACGCTTAATTTAACACTGTCACTTAATTATATCAATTCAAATTTGATAGGTACCGATTTAATTTTTAGAGACACCTAGATCTATCCTGAATCTGAATCGTTTTATCCACCTTACCTTAGTATCGAAAGCCCAATCCCATTGATTTAAAATCATCATCTCATACAAAGTAGCCAAAGTATTCACAGTTATAGTAAATTAGCCCACAAAATAACCCATCTTCAAACATTAACGGGATCGGCTGGCCGTCGGCGAGCCGTCTGTAATAGCTCGGTTACATCTAATAACTGCGATTAACTCCACGTTAGATACCACGAAACCAGTTCTACAGGACTTTGATTTTGATGTAAAAAGTTTATGATCCAAGGTAGTTATTATGTAGCTGAGAAATTCAAGAGTTGTAATGTTAATATATATGCTTGCATAAAAAAGCTATAGCTTGAATTATTAAATGATGATTGAATAGTGTAGGAAGATTGTTCAATACAAGTCTCAGAAATTCGAAATGAACCCTCTGAAACCATGTCAGATTCCTTTTTACTTTTACTCTGTATTCGTTATATGAAGGTAAAAATGACTTCAATTGATTATAAATATGACCTCGCTAAAGTTCCGGTATTTTTATGTGCGATAGCTAATGTTTCCTTTCACTTGGTATCGTTGTATTTGCCATTAAGTATAGCGGTTTTAACGATTTTGAAATTGGAAAACTTTATATGCGGGCAACGTATTTTAAAAACAATACTGATAAAAAACAGTACCGACCTAATTAGCTAATATGTAATTTTTTACATATTTATGAACTTTACTGGCACGATTTTCATGAAATATTTAATGAACTTCTCTCACTTACATATAAACTTTGAAAATGGTATAAAATCTATGTTTGTATAGGCACTCACTCTTTATAAGGTCCTATGAGAGTGCCATTACATACCTTGTCATTATTATAAGGATTAGTCCTTACTAATTAGTTAGTAAGCTGCTGGCACTAAAACTAAAGGCACAGAATCTATCTATATCTATATAAATAAAAATGAATCGCCGTTCGTTAGTCTCGCTAAAACTCGAGAACGGCCGGGCCGATTGAGCTGGTTTTGGTCTTGAAATGATCGTAGCAGTCCAGGGAAGGTTTAAAAGGGCTGAGAAAACTACAGAAAGCGGGCGAAGCCGCTGGCGGGTCAACTACTAATTATATAAAAATCAATGAGATTTTTCGTTGTAATTTTATAACTTAAGAACGGCGTGGGGCGTTCTAGATGCTTTGAGTTTAAATAATAATTGTAGTCGTAGTAGCCCTGAGAGGGTTTAAAAGTGAGAAAACATGAGAATAAAAATGGCGAGTCAGCTGATCAATTATAAAATCAGAACCACACCTACCTTGAGATTGAATTAGTAATGAAACAAGCAAAAACTGATTTCCTTCCCAAATCTCAGATCGATTTCGTAAACCATTTTGGCATTCTTACAACCAATTGTGTATTTCTTGCAACACAAAGACATGTTAAGGCTTGTCTCAGATGGGTCTCGACCTTGACTTCTCACGTGAAATGCCTTCAACTCACACAACTGCCTTTTAAATGCAGATTCGTATTCGGCATGTATAACACAATGCATTGTTCCATGCTAGCAAGTATCGCCCGGACCCCTGTAAAACATTCAGATTTACGCAAAGTTTTTCATGGAACATCATTATTGATGTAAAGGCTTAAAACACACTGAGACACCACAAAATTGATGTTTTCTTACGCTTTAAGTATTGATAGTCTCTGGAACTATACCGGGTCAAATAAAGGTAATATGCAGCTTTTTGCTTACGGGGCGTAGTTTAAGTACTCTACGTCAATGTGGTCGAAATCTTGCGCAATATCATAATTTACTAATAGGTCAGTTACAACTCTTATGCTCCAATGACCTGAACATTTAAATCAAGTTTATTAATTTACGTAGGTAGATACTTATTCATTAGCCACGTATACATTCCAGATCCATAATTAACAAGATTTTGTAATATTCGCAATTTTTGTAATGACTATTGTTATTATATCGTCTTGAATCGCATGGGGTTACAATGGCTTATACAGTTATAACCTATATAATATAGAAATAATAAATGTTAAAACTGCACCGCTCACACTCTGCAAACCACTGATAAATAAAACTTAGCAAGTGTTCTCTGTATAGTGTGCTCATATTGCATATTCTATTTACTTGTCTATTAAACCTATTCCAATATGATACTGTATTTTAAAGTGACAGTACAAAAAATAAATGGCTTACCTCACTGACAGTGTCAGTAGGAATTGCATTTACGAAAAAGGGTGGCGCTTTTAGTCCTCTATTTCGGTATTTGAAATGCCACGGATATTAGGGAAAAACAAAATGTATTTTTTGCTGATCGGATTGATACAATTCTTGCTAATAATTTGATTCAATTTAAACAAAGATTTTTGGTAATCGATCTGCAATAAAAGTTTATAACGTAAATATTTGTACAATTCTCAAGTAATAGCAAAGTATCTAGAATCCAAATTTCATCTTAAATCTAAAAATAGTAGCAACATACAAGACTCCCAAGGGTGTGTCTGAAAGACAACAGAACACTTAACTCCTGAAGAGTTTCCGTTTAACGGGAACTAATTAAAGAAGTTCGTGGAAATTGCGAGTCTCAAGTTCAGGTGGTTCCTGCTACCTGCTATGATTTATTCTGTGCTTCAGGCCAAATTGTTTCTGAGTTCTGATATATAGGTAGCACTCCAAACCCCTAAACACCCACAAACTCGGTAAAGCGTTTTGAACAATTAATATGTTGAAATATTTAATTTGTACGAACGTGTGACACTTTCCCAACTTCGTTTCGGTGTATTTTGTTGGAAATTCAAAGGAAGACACATTTGTTCCTAATTACTCGGTTTGGTGATTGTCTATATAATTATACTTATAGGTATGGGTATATTTTACTCGAGTGCTAAAGGCGAGGGTATAATATTCAAGTACATTCTGTTAAATATTATACATATTTATATAAAATTAAATTAGTGATATGCATATTTTGAAAAGTTCATTAAAAACTGATTAGAAAGCACATGTCAACGTAAATTTCAAAACGATATAGTCGTAAGCTTCACAGAATCAACTTCGAAATACTGCAGAGTGTAATAAGAAGCTGATTTCATGGAATTTACGACCTTAGCACAAAGGCCTTAAGACAAAGGTCCAGAATATTGTAAGCTTAGGGTAAATAAGATTGTATTGTTCATTTGGAGATGGGCGGCTGTTCGCTTTTATTGAGAGCTCTGAATTTTTGTGAGGTACAAGAATTTGTTCTTATTTATTTTCCAAGGGCGTCACGTTATACACTTGACTTGATGAGTTCTTTACCTAATGATCATAACGATGTAGGCCTACTCTGAGTTAGTTCGATTTATTTAAATCGTAATTATTATTAAGATACAAAGGGTTCGTTAATTTCTTAGATTTTGATTCGATTTGGGTGGCTGCATCAAGACAAAACAAAACATGTTTATATTCAAAGTAAATCTTACATAAAACACGCAAACAAATCCGTAAATGAATAACATACAAATTTTAATGATGTCGGGGCGTGTTCATTATGAACATTGAGGTCAAAATTTCATTTTTAATGGAGTACAAGAGAGGTTGAAATGATGCCAACGGGCTTAGCATTCTAATGTTTTACTTCGCTATGCCATAATCTCATCTGGGGCAATATAAATCGTGGCCCTCTTCCCTTCCCTAATAACCTAATGCCGTTTTTACATTTCCCTCGTCAAATAAAGAGTCCGCCCAAAATGTACGAGCCAGCAATTTTTCTAAGTATCGCTATATAGCGGAAAATCTTGTAGTATTTTCTCAGAAATAATCTTTTCCTCTTCATTCTTCACCAAGGCATGTTTAAATTAGGGAACAATAAACCGAAGTTTTTGTAGCGAGATACGATATATAAGATGCATACCGTGCGTTTTCTATTATTTCCTATTATGGTTTAATTATAAAGGAAACAGTATTTTTATTATGACATGACTTAGGAATGCCTCGGCGAAGGAGTACTAAATGCTGTAAGCGTTTTATGTAAAAATACATAGATGCTGGAGTATATCTTCAGACAAATATTAAACAATGTGATAGTTTTTATACAATAAAACCTTATTTTTTTATATTTTCTATTCAAGATGCCTATTGTTAACCAGCGATTACTTATATCCGTAATGCTAAGGCGCATTCACACGAGAAGAGTTCGACCGCATCACGCAAGTCCGCACAACACGCGACTTACCGTTTGTGGGTCAAAAATTACCATCATAGTAGAATGTGGTAAATCGTTGGGTACACTGTAGTAACCATAATAACTGTACTGCCTAATGATTATTTTGTAATAAGAACACAGTTATATTATTTCTTAGCACGTTAACACGATTTATGGAGGTTATTTGCCTGGGGTCCTTTCTCGCAATAATTGAATTTTTATTTGATTTTTAGACATGCAAAACATGCAGTTTAACCAGTCTTTCTGAGTTTTCAGTGATAGATTTCAAATAATTCGAGTTGATAAAGTGGCATAAATATAAGTCTACTCATATTTTCCACCATTCATTTCACGATCAGAAAACATCCACATCTTCATAAATCATAATGAATTCGTCTGAGACCTCGTCATAAATTCTGCTCTGTATTTCTGCTCACATCGATTCAATGAGCACTGAGTAGCCCATTACAGATTCTATCTCCGTTAGAGCTGTCACTGTGTCCATTTTTAATGAGCGACGGGTATTAGGAACGAGGTTCTGCCAGTGCTTAAAGTGCTGCACGATTTTATCTACCCAATTAAAGATGCTATAATTATTTAGCTACTTTATCGTATAGTCGCCATAATTCTTTAACGGCTTTATGTGGCATATTATGGCGTTAAATTGCGGAGAGAAGGAAAAGGTATTTTCTCTGAAGTGGAACGAAAGTAGCAATGCAATAAAATTATATATGTTTATTACTCACATAATATTATTCGAAATTATAATAAATAAAATAAAGTAGAAAATGTTAAATAAGTAAATCACTGAACTAAAAAAATATTTTGTAAATTAACATTTATAAAAGAACTGTATTCTTTTTTAAGTAATTAAATTTCATTAAACATAACTTCTACGCGCTGAATCATCTAGACTCTAGACTAATGTGGCTTAAAAAAAGAATTTATGCAAAATCCATTTTATGTTGGGTGAAGCCGCGGGCGAGTACACGTAGATATAAAATCACGTGGCCCCACTTCAGGAGGGATATATTAACATTATAAAATGAAAAATTATCTTGTTCTTGTTACCAAACTTGGCGCTATGTTCACGTAAGACGTCCTCGATACAAGCAGGTGTAGGTGCGGCGACCTACAGCTGAAAAACCTGCCACTTCCAAACCGGCTCTTTGACAGTTACGTCTAGTATTCCGTACATTGCGGATATTACGAGTTCACTGGATCGAGGAATTAGAGGCTTAGGAGCCATTTTGTTTCCGCTGATTGCGTAACGGCCATCAATACATAACTTTGTATGCAGTAAAAGTGAAGTCTCTTTACATCCTAAAGTTTCACACACGATCTTAGATAACAATTGGGAGATAGATTGCGGTTGTAGTAAATTATTAAAAGCAACAAAAACATTTTGTTTTGACAAACAAGCCATGTGTTAGCAGGCTCCGTGTTATTATTAACATATTCGTCCTTTTACTTAGTGCTGTATGTAAAAATATAAGAATAAAAAAACTTGTAAGTTCCATCTAATTTTGTGATTTATTTATTATTATACCAGAACATTCATTATAAATAAATGTGGTTAAAGTAAACACCCAAATAAACATTCTTGTTCATAAAGACTAAGAAATAACTCATACTGAAAATGTAATGCAAATTATATGAAAAAGAAAATTTTATGAAAGCATCTTTGTAATAATTATAAAGTCTGGCATAAACTCAAGTTATTGACCGGTATTTTATTACAAATGCCTCTACTTAGTAACTAAACGCGATTCATCATTCACTTAATCATAACTTAAAATTGCAAAATGCCTGCGGCTTCTCAAATCTTAGTTGAGACTTCAAAGACGTTGAAAAATAACAGTGATTCGTTACAATAAATTATTTATGAAATGTTAGATTGAAACCTTCAATATAAAATTGAAGATTATATCACAGAACCCAGATAGGTCAAAATGCCTTTATTGACCTTCATTTGCTTAGCGGTCGCAAAAATGAAGGTCATATCTACCGTAATCTTATACTAGCGGCACCTCACTGGTATGCTCGTGTTGTTTTATGATTTACAAGCCTTGCGCCTTCGGGTTGGTCGGCGTTACATTACATTTTATGGTCTAGAAAAATAGAAAATACAAAAATTTAAATTGATATGACAAAGAAATTCCAAAAGAAGCCTGCATGAGAAGACCAATTCCTACAATACATTTCCACAACAAAAGGAATAATAGATACTCTTTTATTTAACTTCTTAACAACACTCGAAGCGAAATTCGTTAAGTAGCCAATTCTCCAGTTTTGTACTCAGTTTGTCGATCCAAGTTAACTTAAAAACTAAAGTAATCAAAAGGAATTCTTGATTACATTCAGCAAAAAGCTGACACGAAAAACCACGACTGCGAGCTCTGAGAACTCGGTTCTAATTGAGAATTTTTCACACAAGTACGTATTAAAGTTAGCAAACTGTAATAGGAAAACAGGAAACCTAAAAACTCTGTCAAAGAAGCTCGTAATGGAACAGACTAAATTGGACTAAGTATTCCGCGTTATTCACTCTAGAAATGGATTTTGGCGACAAAGTTTTTAACATTGCTTTGAACAAACAAATAAAAAATATTTATTTTAGGCTATGGACCCATATAACATTTATTAGATAATTAAAATATGTATTTAATAACACTAACACAAATGAAAATTAAATCCATCATCGTTAAGTACTGGCAATAATTTTTCTGATATAGAGCATTAGCATGAAGACATGTTATCTTGTTTGATAAAACTTCTATGGATGTCATTAATTTGCAAAGAAGCCTCCGGTTTGATTACAAATCGTTTTATCAAAGAATTTCAGAGTTTTCGCTGGGATATTGGAAAACTTTGAGTGCTATCGGTAAACTGTCGATTCGGTATCAGTCACAACTTTGCCTTTGGTAAGATTTCAACGATTTCAACTATCGGGGAATTTATTGAAATTTATTGCAGATTATGGGCGAATTATAAAATGTTGGAATAAAAGCTAATAAAAACTTTATTGCTGTAGGTGTTGCTTTGTGTGTATTCAATTTTATTTAAAAAAAAAACAACTATCTGACCCCCTCGCGGCTTCACCCGCGTCTTCGCTATGTAAGTACCTACATGAAATTACAATGAGAAGTGGCAATTATTTTTATATTTAAAGGATGCATAAAAAACAATATGTGCTTTCAAAGCTATCGCATATAACACTACCTATTCATTTTTAAAATAGGAAATTACGTAAACTTCGACGATACTTAGGCTTAATTTAGACGCTCTAGGACTCTAGAATATACCTACTCATTATAGTCTCATCAAATATATAACACAAAAAAACGTAGGTCACATTCAGATACTTATAAATTTTAACAGTTCGGCAATGAATTTAGAGAATTCCAATTTAAAATCTTAATTTCGGCTGAAGTCGCCAGCGTAACTATTGCTATAAAGTTAAACTGATGGGCAATTACAAGATGGTTGGTGTAATTTAGAAGAACTTAAGAAACTAGCTATTATCAAAAGACTTTTCAATTTAAATTCTTTGAGAAGATAGTAAAATCTTTGATTTTGAATTCATTGCAGGTTTCATTTAATAAACTTTATCATGGTAGAGTAATTTGACAGTGTGTTAGGTTAAGGGGGGGGGGGGGAGTAAGCTAGTATTGAATAAAATGAAGTTCAAATTCAATGATATTGTCAAAGTTAGCTAAGATGCTTGTTGTATAAAACAAACTTAGCAGCATAAAACTTAATGTTGACGCTATAAGTAACTATCAGGAAAACACCTTTAATATAACTTTGGACCCCATTTCAATTAGTAAGAGCAGATTTGTGTGGAATACTTTAATACCTTTAAGGCTTACCTGTAGAAGTTTACAAGCTTGGGATTTCTTGGAAAACCGTGAATAGGCTGGAAAGGGTTTTTAATTCTGATATAAAAATTGGTTGGTATATGTACGAATCTCTTCATTTAATTTTGCTTCAAAGAATCGTAGTTTCTTCGTTTTTATTAGCTTGTTTCATGCAATAAGAAATAAAATTAGTATGTATAGATTGCCCCTGAATCAATGCACAAGTTTTCGCCTAATTTTTGGTAATCACCAATTAGCTACATGACTCACGTGTGGTAATGTAACGCACTCATTGGAGGATATATAAAGCAGCAACGCAGCATTGGTGGAGAAGAACTAAAAGAACCAAAATCCGGTAACTGAGAGGCCATCATACGTTCGTTCACATGCGGCAGATAGGGCGATATATAAAACATCATCTGCATCCATTTATGCGAGGAAATGTCTCCGGCGAGAAACGCTTTCATATAACTCCGAGAAATACGTGAAAATTTTTCTGAGAAAATTTCGGACTTTAAAACGAGAATTATGTTTGGACAAATATCCGTGTGAATTTCGCCGACAATAGAAGACGTTATTACATTATTATAGTCTCTATTAGAGTTTGTGAAATGGTTATGTGGGGCAATGGCAAGGTTTTGTATAAAACTATCATATCTTGCAATTTGAAAATTGTGAGAACTTTACAAAGTGTACCTCCAGGTATTTTTTTATATACGAGTATAATTATTTCAAAACGATAAGTAGGTACATAGGTAATTTGTCTTTGGAATTGACTCGCTATCAGCCAATAACTAATGTTTCTGTCTGTGTGATTATTTTAGAACTTACCTATCTGTTGTTGTATTATTATTTTTATTTGAATAGAAAGTTATGAAGAATATGAAAGTTCATTGTCATCCAAAGTTTTACATCGTTTAATACTCCTTCCTAAAATAACATGAACTCTCTTATGTATTCTATTTCAGCTAAAATGTTGTTAGCGTTTGATTAAATTGTCCTTATCTTTCACATTAATATTATTTTGGGTTGAAAGTCACAGACATGACTCATCTATTTTTATAGCTCGCTAATTTTATTATGTAAGTAAAGCTATTTCCCCGAATACTTTTCTTTCTCACTCTTCTAAGTGTCGATCTCGTCCCGGAATCAGATCGGAGAGTCTCGAACCGCCCTACAAATAAAACTGCGGCAAACGAATAGCGTCGGATCCCTCGTTGACAGTAGCCGTTTTCTCAACGCGTTATTTGCATGTCGTTGAGTGAAGTATCGCTTTTAGCGTCGACCATTTTACTTAGAACTAGGAGTAATCTCGGTTCGAAAACACTTTTGAAACGGGTGTTGACGAAAATACTTGAGTCTAATTTTATGAATCTGCTTTAGATAAGTTGGCTTATTTTTTACCTGACGTCAAAATAAGCCATTTTACGGAGACTTATCTCACTACAGGCCACGGGCCTCACCACGGTTCCTACAGTGGGAACGTAAAAAAATGGTCGATGATGATGATGATGCTTACTTGATTTTATGTTACAAAATCCTTATCGCTAAAACATATACGAAGAGGCATTATTCAGGGCATCGTGCCGCGGTCACACGGCACATTGCACCGCTGCGGAGATTGAATAAATCAATGCAAAATCCCTATAAGCATTTCAAGCCTTCAAAGCCTAATGTGAATAAGCCCTAGCTTTATGGAGCTCTGGTAGGCTTAGCAAGTTTCATCGGCATATTGTCCGATACCGGGAACTGACGTCCGGTATCCTACTTCCGGCTCGGTCCTTGCGGACGTTAAGAAAGGATTATAGTCCTTGACATGTAAGGCACTGCGTGGGCAAAAGGTGGTTAATAATAAACCCCTGAAAGGTAAGCTTTTGTTGATGAAGAGCATTACGGAGCGAATTTGAATCTTCTTTAGTTGAAAGGGTGAGTTTGCCTAACTTTGTAAATTGAAGCTATTTGATTTTTATGTTTTATAAATTAGTATGGGCATAATCCGTTTGAGGTCGTTTCATCGGGCCATTTGGAAAGGATTTCATGTATTTCTAAATTAACTTTAAACCTTGTGGATCACCATAGACCATCAGGTTTAAGTAGTGCCTACCATTTTTCTAGGGTTCGTCAACCGACTATGGTACTAATATACCAGAAGGTAAGCCTGGTAAGCTGGTTATATGTAAGTATCAAATAAATAAATAAATATTGCTCGATAATTCAAGCTCCTAAGACTTATACAATAAATTCTATTGAGGAGTCCCGTGCCCATTGGGACAATAAAAATTGGTCAATATTGAGTACTTTTCTTCTTCATTATTAACTAATATAATCGATAGTTAAGTACCTAATGAAGTTATGCCTAAACAGGTAACTCGTTTATTGTTTTGTAAGATTCTTTTAATATCACATTTTGTTCGTTCCAAAAACCGGTTGAAGGCTACTAGGCGTAATGGTCGGTAACATGATATCACATTATTGGCATTCCAAATTCGTAATTCTTGATTCGAAGACGTTATAAACTTGTAACTTTATTATACTATCTAATATTATTAAGAGGAGAGTCTTGATTGTTTATTTGACGCGAATAGGGGTTGAAACTACAAACAGAGAAGAGATAGTTTGAGTGCCGAGAAAGCCGATAAGCAACTTTTATATAGCGGGATAATGTATATCTTTCTGCGGGTAAATCTGTTATCGCAGGCAAAGTTGTGTAGTAGAAACTAGTTCATTATAAAATTATACCTAAGGTAAAAACATCACAAACAAAGTTGTTTGTAAGCATTATCTCTAAAGGAAATAGGCGTTCCTTTGTAATTTTCTGTTCAGCGCCGTGGCTTATCTACCGCCAAAGAATCCTGCACAGAAAATTGTTCTATTTAAGGAAACGGCATTTCTCGGCGAAACCCTCTCGATTTCACCCAATACCTGGAAATGAGCTCAAGTCTCATCACCTTACTCAATCCCCTATTCACTAGAGGCACTTTGCTGTACTTATAAACAAGTGGGTCAATAAATAAATCAGCGGTGACGTCAAGAGTTCAATTTGCGGGCCGAATCACGAATCCCAAAAAGATACACATGGTAACAAATTGCCAATAAAAAGCTAACAAAATGCTGCGGGTAAGCATTTCGGTCAAAGCTGTAAATCCCGCGACTGGGCCCGTAAATCCCGGAAAAAATATCGGAAGCTGTGTAATACACTTGCGACTATCCCGGGGCGCCCCGCAGCCTTATACTGAATATTAAATTCAGTTTATAAAATAGTTAACCGAAATCGCCGTGTTGCCTTATTTTGAGGGACGCTCTACTTTCGGTCGTGTATTCATACCACACCGGGCACTCTGCATTTTGAAATGTAGGTTTTTAGAAAAATGTATGTGCCATTAATTTAAACTCGTGCTTTAAATGTTTACCGTTGTATGAAGTAGGAACATTGTGAGAAAAATTGCGGCTAATTCAATTAATAAAAAATAAAATAAATAATAAATTAAGGCTAAATTAATTAATTAATTGACGACCTCTGTGGCGCAGCGGGCGAAGGTCCGCCTGCGACGCAAGAGGTTGCGGGTTCGATTCCCGCCTCGGAACAACTATTTGTATGATCTGCAAATAGTTGTTCCGGGTGTCTGGGTGTTATATATGTATAATAAAAAAAAATATATCTATCTATGTACGTATATTATATTATGTAGGTATATCAGAAATCTAGTACCCGTAAAACAAGCTTCGAGCTTACCACTAGATATGGGCTAGATGTCGCTGTGTAAAATTGTCCAGTAATATCAGTAATATTAATTGACTCCAGGCTAGCCTAAAATGTCAATATGATGAGATGATGGTACTGTCTTGGGCAAACTATCCATCTTATAATATCCCAGGCACTACAGTGTCCTGAATAATATAGTTTCTGAGATCTTAAAATCATTTTATATATTTTATACCTAGGTATATTTTAAATCGCCCTTTCGACGTCTTTTTAAAATCTGTTGCATTTGCACTCAACAAATTCCAAATACAAATGCTAACCGGGTTAATTATATATGAATTCATCAAACCACTTAATTTTTACAATGCAAAAAATCCAGACGATAGAATTATTACTTTCAGTCACAGCGGACCTTCGCCACAATTGACTAATATAAGTATTTAAGTGAAAAGGTCTGTGACTAGTGTCCACTCAAAGACAATAAACTTCTTTAGGTACCTACTTCATGAATATGACCACAGTATTATAACACGTCAAATACTGGAACTATGCCAAAAGATACATTTCAAGTCGGGTTCAAGAGCGGGAACTACTTCAAAATAAAAGCTTAACCTCACCTGACCTTATTGAAGCTCACATCTTGGTTGAGCACGTTTGTTTGTAGTCTTGCTATAAATTTATTTATCTTTTATACATGGATATCTGTGGGGCTTTGAGAAGGAGGTCAATCGAAATCAGTTCGGAAGGGCAACGTTCGGGAAAATACGCAACGTCTTTTTGTCCAGATACCTCATTAGATACTTTAGAATGAAAGTCTTCAACCAATGTCTACAAAACTAAATACAAAATTTATTTATTTCCTTGAACAATTTGGGGCTTCTAATTGTATGTTATAGGACCTCTTCATAAATATGCATGGCGCTAGATGTTGCTGTGTAAATTGTCCAGCAATATTTATTTATCATTTTATATTTTTCTAAACTCGATAGTTTGTAACTACCAATGACTGTTGCTGTTTCACACATAATCCACTCAATGATTAATACTTTTATAACGCGGGAAAGTACGATAACACGCGGGCAAAGCCGCGGTTGGAAAGCTATTAATAGATAATAATAATAGGAAATATGTCTACTATTAATTGGAAATAGATCTAAAACACACATTAAACACAATAAAAACATATTAAATTTTATACTGCCGGGACTAGGCAGTGGCGTGACCGATTAATTAATAGTTTTTGTAATAAAGTTATACGGTCTTCAAATGAAACTGTTATCGTAAGTGTACAGTTACCTACATACTTGAATAATGATATTCAATAATCAATTTTACTTTGAAGGAGCATGTAAACATTAAAAGCTTATGAAGGCTTTAATTACTGATCCCGTATTTCAATTTGAAATAATATTCATTAGTATTTGCGAAGGGTAGATCCTTTAATTCGAATTTTGAAGGTGTGTAAACAAAACTAAAACAAAATTTTGCCGGTGGATTGTAATTAAATGAAAACAACGGAATTCCCACCAGGAATTTGAAATTTTATTGAATTACTTGATGAGTTTGAAACATTAGTATACAGGGGCTAATGGGAAACGAATATCACAATTTACTAATATTTAGGCCCTAAACTTGTGACGCTGTTGGCTGAGTCTGTAGTGAAATGGAACAGCTACTTTCAACAAAAACACGATTATTATATTGCCAATTCAATACATATACGTTTTAATGGATTTCCTGGGGAATGTTTTTGTTGTAAA
This sequence comes from Chloroclystis v-ata, assembly GCA_963691955.1. Taxonomy (NCBI): domain Eukaryota; kingdom Metazoa; phylum Arthropoda; class Insecta; order Lepidoptera; family Geometridae; genus Chloroclystis; species Chloroclystis v-ata. The sequence goes on along the minus strand of OY829898.1, from coordinate 7,692,979 downwards.
TATTGATGTTATTTATTCCAAAGTTTTACTTATGTCTTAAATTTCTAACGTAAAATATATATGGAATATCGCTATCGCTTTGTAACTACAATAGTTTAAAACTAGTATCGTACAAGGTATTCACATTCTTTACTCGTCACCAGTTACGAAAATTTAACCACGGTTTCGTAAGAGTAAAAAAACCTATTGGCTAGTAACTGGTTTCGTAAAAAGAGGATTTTTTCTTCTACCGTAACTGGTTACGAGACTCCGGTTTCGTACGCGGCCGAAGCGAGTAAAACCAAAGAAAACTTGTAATAGTGTTATGACAATGATTCATCTAAAAATGTTTTGTTTCTGAAACCATATAGCGATATTATTAAGAAATCTGTGAAAATTCTTCATCGGCAGAGCAGTCTTTATAAGGGCGTTGAGGGCCAGTTGAAACATTTTTTTCCCATGTGCCCTGGTGCCGGGCCAAGTCACCGGGCCAGAAGGGATAGGTACACTCGTTGAGCGGACTGTATTTGACTCCAGGTTCATGGGCGGTTTTTCTTTTTTCACATAGTTTAATTAACACATAATTAAATATGCGCAACCTCCACGCAAGTTTTTGTACTAGGAGTACCTAAATAAATTTAGAACCTGTTCGAAGTTTAATAAAATTTTATTTGAAATGGAATAAATCTAGAAATTTAGGAGAATTCAATACGTATAACAATTTGACTATGCTCATGCTCATCCGTTCCACTTACTGCGACACTTTATTTCAAGAACCGTAATGTAAATTATCCGGTTCAGTTAACTCACGAACAATTTCTTTAGGAGGGAAATTCTTAAGTAAGAGAACTCATCGACTTGTGCCTACGGTAAGCGGCTTATTCGAAGTAGCCTGTTTATTGGAACTTAGTGTGGGCTGTGCTTCGTAGTTTTGTTTACGCTAAGAACTGTGGCTAAGAACAAATAAATACAGTATCTATTTAGTCTTCGTTAAAACTCTGCATTAGTCCAATATCAAAAAATCATGAAAATGAAAATGAAATGAAAATGAAAATCAAACAAAAGTTGAACCATGATACTTATTAGCTTTTTCTACAATTTTAACAACTGTAGGTAAGCCAATTCAATTCGGGACTATGATACAAGTTTTTATTGGTAAGAAAAATTTACACGTCAACCTGCTATTTTTACATGATTATTTTATTCTTATACATATCATGAAATTAATATTAGCGATATTCATAGTTTGTCAAATGTACGTTATGTCTATGTTGTGCCTTTACATACTCTGAATTACAAATCATGACTTCTGTAAGCTGGTCCTACTTTATTAATTCCAATTTAGATAAAACGCTGCTGGCTGTTATAGTAATATTTGTGAAGCTTTATAAAATTATCGGCATTATCGATTAAGTTCTTCAAACTACATTCACGAATGGCAATTTTAAAGTTATGTAGAGCTGAAAATACGTTCAGAAAGTTATTCGTACTTATGATGACAGTTTACAAGATGTTCAAAGTTCACGCTCTGTTGATGCACATTGGAGCGACAAACTTCAGCCGAGTTAGGTTCTATAAATCTGACTTTATTAAATCGTAGTTCAATTCGCATCATATGAATTATTGATGTGCTTAAAAATCTTATTTTTTATTTATTTATAGATCTTATGATAGAGATTAAAAATAGCACAAAAATCCACTAACGTTTGAGTATGAGCTATAATAGGAGTATGAGAGAAGATTGACCATTAATATTTTACTGGACAAAGTATTACTTTTTTATGTATTCTTAAATATGTTATTAAACGTAAATAACTAAATTAGCATTTACTTTTCAGCTTATTCATAACACTATGAATAAGCTGAAAAGTAAATGCTAATTTAGTTATTTACGTTTAATAACATATTTCCAGAGATAAGATACAATGTATTCTTCAAACTAATTATTTGTATTGTCTAAATGTTGTTGCAAGTGAAATGTTTTGCTGAGGATCCATCTCTCATTGTCTAGATCTCAAAGATATCGATTGTGTTATCGCCACGTCCTCTCGACTCAATTTATTTCGGTTCGTTGAGCGCATTCACACCGGACGACTGTAGACTTTGTTATTTCGGTTAATAGGATTAATTGCCACAGTTTGTGTCCTGAGACAAGGGTTCGTCTGTTGAACATGAAACGGGTAACAAACTATGATTTAAATAATTATAAGTTCCTGATTTTTTGAAACTGTTAGAAATATTGTTGAAAACTAACAAGAACTAACTAACATAGTGTCGAATATTCGGGAACTCGGGTCTGTCGTTATCTTTTATCTTATTTTGACTTAGTGTTATTGAAGATTTCTATGGCGCAGCGGGCGAAGAAGCAGGACGCAAAAGGTTCCGGGTTTGATAACAACCCCCTGGGAGAAAAGTTTGAGCATTCTGCAGTTATTTATTCCGTTGGTTGTTTTTTATGTTCAATCAAAAATATCTAAGTATGTAAAACCATTTCTAAAATAAACGCCCCTCCATCGCGGTTACACGTACATGCAAAAAGGTGGATAGATACTACACACATAAATTGATCGTTGTCATTGGATGTTCATTAACGTATAAGCAAACGGTATCACTTTGACAGACAGATGAGCCAATGTTACAGTAAAGTTGTAGCACACACACAAGTATAGTGATGCAATAAGTATTTCCTCTCACACGTTGAAATTATCACGGTTTTGTGGAGGGGAGTTCATTTTTAGACTGGATCATCTATACTTATATATCCATAGACAGTTTAGGGTTGATTTTCCTTTCCTGTGCTTTGGTTAAGCGCCTTGTTTTATTACAATGACGACATAAACTGTGATAGGAATAGTTATAGTACCCGCTACATGTTCGGCCATTTTTAATTATTATGAGTCAGTTCCATTGCTGAGCACATGTTTTCTATGAGAATGTGACTTCTTTCTTCGAGATTAATTTGAGCCCGGGCGTGTGTTTGGTCTCTGCTTTGAATTCCAACGCACCTGAAAACTCAATATCAGTTTATTATTTTATTTCTGAGAAATCATTGAAGAAGATCCTTTGTTTATGGCGCTGATAAAAGAGGTCCCTGCAGCGAGAACAATTAATATTCAACTTTATTTTAATCGGCTTTTTAATCTCTGGCGTTGTATATATATTGTTAAAGCAGGCGGGTTGGCGATCATAGTAAGCGACGCTAGAGCTTGTCTTTTGTTTTTAGTTTAACATCCCGACAGACAGTTTATATATTATATTGATAGACTGTTAATTACTTAATGGGATGTTAAACAAACAAACAGACAGTGGTGAAATTAGGTCTTTGTCGGTTTGACGTTTCCGACGAGAATGATGCTGTGGTAATTTTATTAAGCAGACCTACCACACATAGAATGGTACATTGTATTGCATCATATGTTACTAGGATCCCTTCATATACATAATAGCCATATTATGAACATTCGCCAACAAAGCGACACAGACTTGCCATTCTTAAACCCTGATTAAGGCCATGTAACGGTACCTCCCGTTTGCGTTGATTGACAAAGTGTTGCTTTTAAATCTTACTGCAATGAGATAAAGCCTACAGCTGATTGATGAACGTTTAGCGTTGGAAATGGACATTGGTCATGACATCATTCTCATTCTCCGGTAAGCAACGGTACTTCAGGTATGTCATGTATTGAGATGGCGGTAACACCGATAGTTATCTTTACTTTTATCATAAGACGAGCAATCGATGTATCGATCTAAACATTTGTTTTTATTTTTGACAATAAGAAGATTATATTCACGAATTTTCATTAAAAAAAACCGTTTATTTATATATTTATAATATCTCTCTGGTTTATAACAAATCTAGGTATTGATTGACATAATAAACAGAGTCAGGTTGTAGATTTTTACTTTCAGCCTAATTCCTTCACAAAGAATCAAGTTGTTTTCTAATTATTTTATATATTTGTACTTTTCCAGAAGTTAACATTTTATGGTAACTAAAAACTAAATAATTTGTTGTATCTAATATTTAAGTATTTACAGGCGTCTCACGCAACAAAATAAATGTGGAATAATTTTCTTTTTTATAGAAACTTTTCCATCTGCTGACTTAATGTTTTAACCAAAGCTGATTGTAGTAAGCTGAGATTTGCCAGTATCAAATATACAATGATATCAAAACTGGGTTTGTGTTCAAGTTGCGAACATAATATAAAGTATTCACGCAGAAGCGGGGTCCAAATCCGATGGGAATTTTACAGTTTTCCGACTCAGTGCCATAAGCCAAATGAGATGTGGACATGTTATCTTTAGATACGTGTTGAGGTTATTAAATAAATACTTAATCAAATTTATAGCCAGCATTGCGACTTTTTGGTGTGTCACGACATAAAATAACGTACAAAATGCCATACAAAATCATCCTAAATAATAAAACATTTAAATAAAGCCGGTCATTTGAAAAGCTAACGTAAGCATTAAAAAAAATCAAACAATTAAATAAGGAACTTCTTTAACTACAATATTTGTACCATAGATAATTATTCTTCAATATTTGTAACATAGATAGTATTTTTGTAGCTAGCAGTATTGACACAGAGTTGCCATTAGAGGCGATCGATTGTATTAGAAAAGTGCTGATAATTGAGTCAACACGACACTGGCCGGTGTATTTGCACTGCATTTACCCCTTCGTGCTTTTATTTCATGCGAGGGTTGTCAATATAAAAACAACCTCAACACCAAAAATTTCTAGAACCATAAGGTCTAAATCTGATCTAACTAAAAGGTGATTAAACATGGGAATAAAACGGGCAATGCCGCGGGCGGGTCAGCTAGTAAGTTATAATTATGTCTGCATAGAACTATTTATCAAAGCAAGCTTTATGAATATTATGGTCCATAAATTTTATCTGCGACAACCCTAGAGCTACGATGAACGCAGAACCCAGTCTCTAGCTTTATTATAACAGCTCTATCAAATATAGTTTGGTCTGTTAAACGACCATTTTAAAATAGAAAGATAGGTCATAATAAAATATTATGTAGTACTTAGATGGGACGATGGGACCGTTAATTAGATATGGAATAAAACGTATGGTATTAGATATTAGTTCTTAAATTTTGGTCAAAAATTAAAAAAATATAGATTTAGGTTGAAAGGAAATTTATATAGGTTGAGGTTTATTTGATATTATTAAAAGATATATATTCTATTTATATTATATCTTTCAAATAAATAATATTACCACTATCGCAAAAAAATTGCATACTCGTATAGTTACAGATGCATACAAATATAAAGGAAATTTAAAAAGAAAGAGTCATTTTTTCCGGCGAGAATTAAAATGCATATAAATCGCATGTTGCGTTGACAGAGCTGTCATAATGAAGCTACAAAAGAATGTCTGTGACACTTTGTAAACGATCCATTCTTTGTGCAGAACGAAAGTGTCGTATCTCATTAGATTTGATCTTGAATAATGTATTTGGATGTTTTATTGATGTGTGAATGCGAATTCGAGCCGTAAGGTAGAAGCAGGAATGACGCAATTCGTGTGATCTTTCTGATGAAAAATATGAAATGTGATTGTTTTACACCAGCATGGATTAAATGTTTCAGTTGCGAATTTTTCAGGACACAGGTCTTTAATATCTTTATAACAAAATTTATTAATTTATAACTAGGCTTTTTTGGTCTTGCCTTTTTTCTTATTCGAAATCGATCGTCAGTGTTTCTGCGAAACCAGATTCAGTAAAAGAAATGAAGCGGGATATATTTAATTTAAGTAGATAAACATCAAGCACGTACAGTTTTCTGTATAAATTCTCTCAACGAGTCTGAGGCATAAAATACACTTAGTATGTAGATACATTTCTCGCTCAGCAATTTTCTGAAGTACAGTAGGAATTTTTAATAATGTCTAATTACTTTGCGTTCTCGTCAAAGTGCAATTTAGACAGGAATTTCCCGGCGCGTATCACGCCGTATATTTTATAAAGTTACTAAATACTTCCCGTGCCTTTTTCTTAGATTTTTTCATAATTGCTGTAGTTTCTACAACTTAATATAAAAAATGTAGTTAGAGATACCGTATGGCTAACTTGACTTAAAAATAGAACGAATGTGTTAATGTAGTAGTGTAGTGTGTGCTATTAATGTTTGTTTGTGAATTTTCCGAAACCGACCATCTATTTCAAACAAAAATGAATGTATTTTTTAGGTTTATGAGAAGCAGTTGGTCTATTAGCATAATGCGGCAGGGGTCTCGATCTTATCAGTAAGCTTTTGTATCCAAGAAAAGTACAGTTTTAAAGCATAGATATTCTGTTTCAGTAGTACCTACTGGATATTGGCTCATTGCCCAATTACGGACTACGACTAGAAACAACGGGTTCCCCAGTCGGGTTTAGGTGCTAAGCACCTTGTACCTTTGTCCACGGAACCACAGAGCTTGAAATTGGTGTTTTGAAGCTTCTTTGAGTAACCAAGGTATAAAGAGCATACATAATAATTGCTAGTCAACTTGGAAACAGCTATTAAATTCAGCAATATTGTGTTGTTGCAAAAATGCTGGGTCATATTTAAACCAGCAAACATAACGTAGGTAACGTTATTTTTGTCCATCGGCTTTCGGTTTATGTAGGAATAGGTACACCAATCAAAGACTTTTATCTAAGTGAAATACTTACAATGAATAACAACAAACCAAACTCCTATAACAACTACCTTTTATAAATAACTAGCTTTCCGCCCGCGGCTTCGCCCGCATTATATTAGATTTAAAAAAAAGCAGTAAAAAGTATCCTATGTCCTTCCCCCGGTTCTAAGCTGCCTCCCTGCCAATTTTCAGCCAAATCTATTCAGCCGTTCTCGAGTTATAAGTTCAGGCACTAACACGACTTTCTTTTATATATATAGATTTCAATAAAATAATTTAAATACTGTGCATACTTTTTTGGGCATTTGGATATTAATAAAACTTTAGAATAATACTTAAATGACCATGACCAAACGAGTAAACTCGACAACATCCATCTAAAGACGAGTCTGAAGAGGCCAACCATTTACGGCTGTGCCTGTACTCTAACCGACTGCACAAACACGACTCACTATCTCCCTACAAGTTAATTGTTCATTAACTTTGTAACGTAATTAGAGCGGATAAGGTCTTGATTTAGTCGACTTTGCACTTCGATGAGGGAACTTTTAGCAAATGTGTGGGTTCTTATTTTAAAGCAAACAGTAATTCAACTACAAATCAAAAATTATGCTAAAAAAATCTTATCACCCTTGCGATGTCTGTAGTAAATACATTGAAAGAAAAACGATATTTTCCTTAAAACGCTCGTGTGTCATGGGCACTGACTGTGTTGGAAGCTCGTACTATCCTTACAGCTTACGAGAAAAATAATAACTACTATATTCTTACGAAAGCATTATTTTTGTTGATTTTTGGACAGTAAAGAGGGTAAGGATCTCAAATGAAGTTGTATTGTGTAAAGCCATTGCGTCAAAAGACCTATGTTCTATTGTTACGACTCCAAAGGAATGCGGTGAGATAAGTTTACCAACTGCAAGCCTTGCACTAGGTTAGTGTGAGGCAAACGACAGCTAGAAAAATTCGTTCTTGTACAATTTTTTGACACGACATTTTCTAAGACATATAATATAAATAAAATAATAATAATATTATATAAACCTATCTTTGTAACATTATCAATAACACAAGTATTTCTTTCTTGTTCCAGATTCAACTGCAGAGTAGTTCCCATTAACAGTAAGTTTTATGCTTTGCTGTGGTGTTTTCGTGGTTTTTCCCATATGAAAAAGTGAATTTGAACACAAATATCTCCTCAACGATTACTACCTACACGAAATATTATGATTAACATTGATCAAGTTACAAGTAATCCAAGTTTAACTGCAAAAGACCTACTCACAACCATCAAAATATCCTAACCTAACTATCTACCACTATAATTATAACTGTTCCAAAAAGACGCTTACGAATTGACATTCTACACAAATTTAGCTTGAATCGTTCAGTTCCACATTGCTGGTACATTGAACATACATAGCTGCGTAGAATTTGCGATACAGCATTGTGGCTGTCACTTGATCCAGCGTGATGTATGTCCTGTGATTGAGTCACGCAGACCTTCGTGGCATTTGAAATGGAACAAGGTTTGTTTAGTCCCATTTTGTTTACAAGCGTGAAACGAAGCTTTTAAAATGTTACTAGTTGTGATCTGTACTTGAACCCTGGACGTTCTAAGTAAATTCAAGATATATGTATGTCACCTTCAATGTTTCAAACTAACGCATATATTGAAAAAATATATGTAAAGGTTCAGTTGACAAATCACGATGTTTGACTTCACCTTTAAAGCACATGTTTTCAATGTGCACATAATATTTTAAAAAATAAAAATTCGCGGAGAGGTCGGAACTATTAATTACAAAAACTAACAACTAAGTACCTAGTGTACTACTAAGTAGGTACCTTCGTTATCGTTTATATCTAAAGAATTCTAAAAACAACAAACTGCTCGTGATGGCAAATATAATAAGAAGCCTACTTTCATCAAAGAATTTCATTCTTTTAGGTTTCTTTCTTCAAGAATCGTATTATTCTCGTTGGAATTACCCTAATGTTTTCTTCAACTAATCTTAAATTCAATTTCACGTTGATCGTTCAGTGATAAAGCACGTCTATGTATGTTTTCTTTGAGAATTGCTTTTCTTATTAGTGAACGAATAGGTAGGCAATTTATCGTGGCTGTGTGTTATGAATTCTGTTGATTTTGCCGAAGATTATGTATAAACAAGCGCGTAACGTAACAGATTCAAATAGGAACATTTGAGCATTATTTTGGAATTTGTTTGTGAGCTACCGCGGAATTATTTAAATTCCACTAGTACCATCTGTTAAAAAAGGATCGCTAATAGGAGTTACACATTTACAAACGCGAAATTCGAAATTCTTGTAGTGCAGCGGATATAACCGCGGATATCGGATAGTTTGTATTGTTTTTAATTAAAAATTAAAGTGTAGCAGCCTTAAAAATAATGCATACATCTAATAGCTAAAAACTACTACTGATACTGACGTAGTCTTCTGGAAGAAAAAGAATATCCATTGTTACTCGAAATTTTTGTGGCTTCCCCGAAATAATTAAAAAGCAATCAACGTGAAAAAATGAGGAATGGCTCTTTACCTAATTACCGAGCAAAAAGCTGCAAATTCCTTTTAATTATACCTATAGCTGTTAGCTTTGATTTATAGTAGAGTTTTAATTATAAAAGGTAACTGGTATTACCCGAACGACGTAAAGCTGGATGGGCAGCCTTTGAAACCGATGTAATTAATTACATGAAATAATATTTTTGTTGTGAGTTCATTTTATAATATTCAAATGTGTTGTCTTATCATCATCATAATATTACTAGTGAGAGAACCGCGCGAGGCTAAGAGTCTCACTTCTCCTGATAAAGACTGTTCTTGTTGCAGTGGAAACGTCGTGTATACGTAAGTAATTCTCGCTGTAATAAAATGAATAGTAATAATAAAATGATGCAGGGAAAGCAAATAAATTCTACGATATCTTTGAGCAGCGCACAGATGGCCGCTAAATGAAATATCATCACCATATCACCATTTCTAGTATTTCCGCGAAAAGCTCTTGTCACGTCTAGCAAATCCAATGATTTCAAAGTGCTGAGAATTGTGCAACGCTATCAGAACGCCTTGGAATCTACAGTGCAAATATTAGTAACTGGTCACGTAACTCGCGAGTTTGCAGGAAGGCTAACGAGACACGTGTACAAACGAAATCTTGCTGTAGATATCAGAGACACGATATCAAGTTTAACTTGGAGGGGTTACCAACTGGTGCCAGATATTGGATCCTGGAAATGGGAAAAGAATGCGGTAGCGGTGATGAGATTTTAATCGTCGGAAGCGTATCGGCAAGATTGATTGGTGTTTGGACTTAATTTGAGTGATAAGTTGCAGGAAGTATCTTTTAAATTATTTTTATAGCCTTTAGAAAAATATGCGCTATCAATTTGTACTTAACTTAGGCTTGAAAATATTAATTTTCATATTTTTCTAAACTTATAGCGTAATCTAGAATAACACACTAAAAAAATAAATTTTAAATTTATATTCTCACAATAAGTTGGTTTTTCGAGTACCCCAATTGCGACATCATAATGTATTAGGTGAGTTATGATTGATGTAAAAAAAAATAAACCAAATGCAATAAAGGACGACCAAAAGACGTATATCAATTCATTTTTCTTGAAGGTTGAAAAAGTAAATAGTTTCAGAAATATTTTTTTACTTGAAACTTTAGATTGCAGACTAGAGAGAATTTAATTTAGGCCCAGACGAAATTCTCGGAATTCAACCTTCAGGTCAAACCACTAATATATACTGTAAATCAACGACAGACAGAAATACTTCCTTGTGAAAACTCTGGTTATTTTTAGACCTTTAGCCTAATTCCCACATTCAGAGGGCGGGATGCAATGGCCACTTCACGGGACATAAAGCTTTTATGGTGATACACGGTCCCATGGGACAATTTATTCTATGGCCCGTTCACACTACTAGCTGACATATGCTCTCTGCGGATATATTTAGAAACGCATTTTTGGCGAGGTTTTCCTTTTCGGCCAATTCCAGCCAACTTGTTATATTTTATGGTAACTTTAGCGAGTTACGAGGTCTGGTTAAATACAAAATTGTTTAAAACTTAAGAAGGTGACTTTATAAGAGGTTATACATAAAAAAATATTATCCCATCCATATAGTTACTTAAGTACACAAGTATAGATGTAAGGAAGGCCTTAACTAAATAAAAAACTATAATATTTGTAAGATATGTCTTGTCTTGAATATTGATGATCTTTATTAAGGAAACTGGTCGTTAGTAGTAGTATATATGGCAACAAAAAAAAATTAATAAATATTACGATATCTTATTTTTTTGTAATTATTATCTGTGAATATGTTAGCTTTTCTATAAGTAACTTTAAAAATAAAATCTTATTAACAGAGAGATGGGGGAATATCCAGTAATGGGACTCATATTATCGTTATTTTGCTTATTGTCTGAAGGCCTGTGTAAACTAGGCGCAATCTCTGCCTCAGTTTGTTTACGCTGAGTTTACTTTGTTTTGCGTAAAAACACGATCAAGAAAATCCTTGTAATAATATCCTGAAAACCGGGGACTGTACACGGTTGGATTTTATTACCCAATCATAATGTCATGGTTGGTGGGTGAAATCCAACTGGGGCGACTTATTATTTTTCAGAAAATTTAATGTCTGGGTATTGCAGAAATTTGTTATCAATTTGGCTTGTGCCTGCTAATATCCATCCTCCATCATTGTTTAAGTTTGAATCACATGTCATACTTTATATACTTACAAAAAATTTAACCAAAATCTTTATATCACCGATTCAATTCGATCGATATATTTATGATCCAGTAAGACTTAATAGATGAAAAAAGGTTTTTATTAATCTTACGTAGATAAAAATAAAATATATCGATCTTTCATCCTTGACTAAGATGGAGCGAAACTTTCAAAGTTCATCTACGTTGTAGACGTTTCTGAATAAAATCGTTAAATCTGTGTCGCCCATTAATCCCCGTGCCTAAGTTCTAACATAAATACCATCAGCTAAGTCAACACTCTGGGGATCCTTTGTTTTTGTACACGCCGCCGCCCGTGATCACCAGATTAGGCTCACAACCCACGACAGACTTTTAATCTGCCGACACTGAGTATTTGAAGCCTTTATTCATATTCCTAATGTGCAATGTTATTATTGTTATTTTGTGCATTTTGCAAACAGACATCCTCAACACAAAAATCATAAAATTGCATTTATTTAAATAACGCCCTAATACCATCTAATACTAAGCACGCACAATAATATTCCGCCGATGGTACAGGGACGTAGTAGAACGGTTCTGTCAAATTCCGACATCAATTCGATGAATTCAATGCAAATCCAACGACACGACTCCACGGCGACACTGATCGCTGGTCGGGTGTAAAGTAATTACCTATCGCCGGCCGCGGATTACGAAAACAAGCTGGAAGGTGCTCGGAGTTCGCGCTATTCCAAAGTCAATTTTAAAGTTATTTGCATATTTCGTGTTTTCCGGACGAGATTGGCCGGTATCAGCGTCGATATTCCAATATTCATTAGACTGATACCAATCTAGGTAACTCCGCATAAAGGCGAAGGTTTTTACTTATTGGATGCAGAAGATGTTTTTAGGGCGGATTTGTTTGCGCCATCTTTTATGAGGTTCTGAAAAAGAGTCTGTCATCTAAGGAGTTTTTATTCTTAATCAGCCCTGTTTTCTCTGACTAGCTTATTTTGATTTTACAGACTCATATACTTATAAATAATTCAGATAATACGGATAAACACTTTTAGGATGTTATTAAATTTACCAGATATCCTGGCTTTTAAAGTACCTACCTTGTGCGAGAGAACGAGTGTCCTAACAAGGTCTTGAGATTGTTGTTAAAATGTCTGTAATACGAAGCACGTGGCAAAAATCGCAAGTCATATTTATAAAACGAAAACAGCTGCCTTGTTATCGATGCTCGAAGAGCCCTTTAGTAATCGGATTTCAGTAATTGGATCTGAAAATAAGAATAATAATGCCCAGAAGCAGTTCTAAATAAGATCGAATGGAATCACTGACTCCCTTGGAAAAGTCACTGGAATATAATAAGTATTCTGAAACTTGAGTCAGAAATGAAGAATTATGGATAAAGTAGAAAAACTATTTTCTAGAAATTCATGATAAGTATTAGGCATGTAGCATGCTAATCAGATCATATTCAATCATATTTAAATATATGGTAAAGAAATCTCTCATGACCCTACATTTCTGTTTTTTCTCCATTTTGTTAAAAACTAACATCAAAGCGCAAGTAAGCAATCCTGATAGAAGCTGAAAAGCTATGAATCTAAATCAAGTGGTGGCTTATCAAAGTTCGGTGACGCCGGGGGCCGCGGCCGTCGACATTTCAAACTCATTTTCATATTACGCTAACCGTACCTACTCCCAATGCTGGTGCCATAGTATAGTCGCAAACTAATGATAGAAATGTTAATATAATATTTTAATGTCGATGTAGTTATATTCATATACGATGAAACCATTATTTGTTGACTACAATTTATGAATCATGAATGAACTATAAAATAAGCACTGAGTTAATCGGATGTTTGGTGTAGATAAAATAAAATAATTATTAACAGTTTTTTAATAAGTATTTTACGATAACAGAACAAAATAATATATTAGCGTTCTATGAAATTCAACATAATATAATTGTTTCTTAGGTCTTTATTATTTATTAAATAAATAAAATTGTTAGCAGAAAATGGCTCAGGAAAGGACCAATAACGATTTTTCCCGTCCAAATAACGTACTTTTAATCACTATAACGCAAGAAAACTAAAGATACTTAACTATTTGCAACGGATGGACTAACATGTTGGCGATTACTGGCTCTACGACTATACTCGTACCTACCACTATTCTAATTTATTTAAGTGACACACTGTATAAACTGTACTATGGCCTAAGTACAGACACCCGCAGGATTAAGCAAAAACTTTAATGTCTTTTTGCTTGCGCTGAATTTTTCTTGTTAATTCGAATAGCTCTGCGGGTAGCCCCGGGGTTATAATGTCCCGTGAACTTTCGTGTGTTTGGAGAATACTTCGAATGTTTTGATGGTGAGTTTCGAGGTCGAATTTTTTTAGACCTTTGTGGTTGTGGTATGAAAGAATGTAGGTTTTAAGCTTTTAGATGCGAGGGTTTAGTGGTTAGCGTAGATGTTTGCTATTTTGTAGGTATAGTATGCTCTTTTTAACTGAAGTCTAGTTAACTCTAGTCCTTATTCATAACTTACTAAGGAACATATACCTAATTGTGTTTTCATTTTATTAATTGTGATTATATGTCTTAAACTACGAAACTAAACGGAATTCGGATACTTGGAATTTTTACCACATTTCGTTTAATTATAAACCGGAAAATTAAAGGTTTTTGATGTTTCCTAAAAATACTTTGCGAATTATTACCTGATTTACATAAAAAGTTGCCCTAAAATGACGATAAAAATCTTAAAAAATATGAGTCTTTTCTGAATATTAAATAGAAATGGCATCGTAAAATAAAATTACGATTTCACGTTATTTAATTAAATGGCCATAACCTTCAAACGCGGACTTTAACGGCCGTTGGGAAATTATTTGCATTTTCGTTATTAACTACCTAGTTAGAGATCCCGGCTCCGACATACTTAACTTACATGAAATAAACCATATTGTGTAGTATTAAAGTTTGTTGACTTATTACGGTGGTGAAATAATTAAAAAAAAACACATATTTTGTATAAAGTAACTATATAAAAAAAATTAATGTGTTCGCCATCGAAAATGTATAAGTATACAAATATACTTATGGCATGAATGTCAAATTTCGGTCAAACTGATTTACTTATGTTTTCCCGGTTTTTCGGTATTTACACCGAAGGAACAGGTTAACAACATTTACAAAAATAATAATAATGACCCATGCCCAGCTATGCTCATGACCATCATAACAATCCATAAAACATCACCTGGTCACATGTCTCCCCAGTAGAACCTATTGTAGGTCTTGGTGGATTTTGTATAATCATCACATTAACTGATTGTGATGATTAGTCTTTATTAAAAAATGTAATAATAAAATAATTTATAAACGCGAGTAACTTGGCAAACACACCTAAAATAATTTGCTAAATTAACACGAATGTTAAATCACCCAGCCTAATTATTAATCAAGCTTAAATAAATAGATTTGATCGATCTAGGAACGATGTTTGTCTACGCAGCCCACGCAATACCTCAATATACCCTGAAGAATCCCGATTCCCAATTCCAGCACTTAATAGTATCTATTTACGCCCATTGCCTATGCCAGATACAATATGGTAAATCACAGATTTATGCCCCTGTCATTCACATACATTTCAATGTATTTACAGGCACAATAAAAGCGAATTGCCTCTTGTTGCTTTCAGAGCCGAATTTATTGAGAATTGAGCACCCCAGCGAATAAATCAAAGGGTAGAAATTCCAAGTTTTCTGTTTTGAATAATTTTTATGAAGTTTTCCAGATGTTGTTTTTCATGTCTGCATTTTGTAAGACTATTGCTTTTGTTTTGAACAGACGCCAGAAGTGTGTAAATGTTCAATTTATCTATTTATATAAAATATCGATGCCACTTTTTGTTGTAATTCTAACATTGTATGCATAACTCAAGAAGATTTAGTTTTTTTGGTTTTTAAATAGTCGTAGCAGCATAGGAAAGTTTTTAAAAGTAAGACAACTTTTAGGCGTTATTTACAAGAGCCAGACGATGTTGTGTCAGCAATCACCAAATAACTGCATGAACTTTTAGAGTATAGAAGCACCCGTAATATAACGTAGCAACATTACATATTTTGGGAAAGCACTCTAAATCTGACTAAATGAAAATTAGCACTGATTTATCACTAACTTATTCCGTCAGAAAATTTAACCTTATAGCTACATCAGTTCCTTACTTATTAATGAAATTAAATAATTTAACTTGAGACTAACTTGGATAACTTGTGAACGTCTCGTGCTCTATCATTAAACCCGCTTAGGTAAATGATGGCTAATTAAGACTACTCGCTTGCTTAACTTGAAAACTTGAAGGTTTAAGGTGAAGTTGGAAGGAGATTTAAATGTTTTACTTAAATTGAACGTGGGTTAAATGGTTTTACATTTAATAAAAGTTGGAGGTGCCTGCCTGATACTTACCTTATCTATTTATATTGCTGTGCTTATATAGTTATGTACTACATTTACCGTTATCATTGAAAGACGTGTTTGAAGCGCACGTAATTCGTTCGAAGAAAAAATCAGAGGTGCGCTATGTAACCCGTTAACAACCCGACTTTTCAACTACACTATAAATTTTACTAACGTATATTACTATTATACTAATGTACTTCGTTAAAGAAGTTAACGAACCCCGGGAGTTGCACTAGATATCCCCATTCTAATAAATGAATAGCCAAGATTAATACTAACCAAATCTTACCTAGTTGTCTCACATTCCCATGCCATCTGGTGCCAAAGACTGCGTTTACTTTTATCACTGAACCCGGTTCTTCCGGCAGATTGATTGTTGGTATTCTGTTCCACAGAATTCTCGATTATTCTTCAGAATCACAGTCATCACTCGTCCAAGTTTTCAAGACGTTGCATTTGTTATTGAGAATGAGCCGTTCAATTTCGTACCCGAAAATAACTGATGAGTTTCCCGATGCCTCATAAATATCCATTGAAGCCAAAATTTCTTGAAAACTTCGGGATCTGCTTTTAAACAAAGTTACGTTATGATCAAGGATATTTGGGCAAAGTGCTTGTAGGTTATGTGCATTTGTAATGTATTCTATTTAAATATTGAAGAGGGGTGAAAGAAAAGTTATATTATGACCTGATTCTTCACTCATTATAATACATAATGCATATCGAGGTTTTGCTGAAGTTGTAGATATTAGTAAAAATAATATTCTTCCGCGGTTAAAGTATTTCAAAGGTGCGGGGTGATATGAATCCACGACCTTCGGAATGAAAGTCGAGTGTGCTCCGACTTAGGCAACACGGCATCAAATGAATATACTAAATCTACTTAACTTAATTACATACTTTCTTCGTCTTTTGTTGTTTTTAAAAAAGTTCAAGAACGCAATGCTCACGTTTGAACTCAGCACACAATGCCACTCTTGATTTGTCACATTCGATACCAAATCGATTTATAATGATTATTGTCGCTTATTTTTCGCAGCTTTTTTATCGGGGTAGTAAATTACATGTGACGCAGCAAAGATAATTTGGAATACAGAAGGTAATTCATATAATGATTAAAGTTATTAAATTTATCGCTTAAATTTAATAATATGCCCATCGACTTCGCCCGTGTTATAAGAGATTTCCCCGCAGTAGACGTGTACGTGTAATAAAATCCAAAGTGATAGCTTTTATTAAAATTCCCACCTCGGGACAACAATTTGTATGATCTGCAAATATTAAAATTTGTTCCGGGTGTCTGGGTGTTATATATGTACTTATGTATATTATATTAAATATATCAGAAATCTAGCACCCGTAACACAAGCTTAGAACTTACCACGGGGCTAGATGTTGCTGTGTGAATTGTCCGGCAATATTTATTTTTTTATTAGTGTATTTCTGTAATTTCTGTGCTGTGATGTCGTACCGCCATCAAGACGTTTCGTGTCCTTATCGAGCTCTTTCGTTGCGTTCATATAGATTTACAGTTGCCGAGAGACGAGGGAAAATACTTGAACATTTTGAAGTTGCGCTCGAACAATTTATTTCGACTTTTTGCTAACGATTGTTTTTGATTGGTGTACATTTTTATCACTTGTAATGCCTACAGGGATACTTTATGTTATCGTTTATTTCTAGCCCATCCTCTTTTATTGATTTATTAGATTTGTTGGTTTCCATATATGTGAAACTCTGAAACTCCCTCGTCTCTTTCGAGTTTCATACTCTTATTATGAGTGTGTAGCAAATGTATTCTGTGTTAGACTCAACTTGGATGAAGGCATGTTTACCCTAGGCCTGCAATATCCGGACTCGTCGTAATGATACGGCGATAAGAATTCAATAAGCAAGACTGCTTGCACTCTCCTTTCAATATGTTCTATCGGATACATAAAATGAAATACATTTATTTGCACATGCTGCTTCACTGAATGATTTAGATTGATCGTTTTTGTGAGTACCTACCTACTAGGATGAATAGATGGATGTTCTGAGTGAATGAGTATCTACTGCAATAAACCTTTTTTTTTTAATTGTCTGTGCGAACTAAAAAATAACACTTTTTTACTGGTTACTAGACAAAGACAAAAACATAAATTTTTATCCTCAGTCTTATTTAATGTACTTGATTATTCATTTCACTCAGCTACCAACATTTTGACGTTACAATAATGTTCCCAAACTTCTCAATTATGTTCCTTTGAATAAAATATACACCTTTTATTTCACCAGACTGCCCTATAGTCTTAACCCTCCTAATTCAGTAAGTTCAAGGTTAAATTAAGTAAACCTTTTTAAAAGAGGTTGTATCGCGCCCTTCAACCTTTGCTCGGAGCAAGTAACTAACAAAAAGATAAGCTCATTTTTACAGGAACAAAAGCTATGAACCCTTATAATTTACTTTGATTGGATGTTTCTTGTAGAAATATTTAGTAAGTTCCAATCGGTTTTCGCGATTTAGTTATTTTTGAAGGACATCATCATCGTAATTAATCCATATACCTACGTCGTTGATTGGACATTTTATACAATTTCATAAAACAAGTATCGACCCACGACTTATTATTTATAAAGCTTCCTCTTTGAATCATTCTTCCTATTTAAAAAAATCTCATCAAAATCCTTTGCGTACTTTTAAAGATTACATAGGAACAGGAGGCTACATCGAATTTGTCTAACATTATGTAACGAAGAATAATAAAACGTACATGTTACTTAGAATACTATGTAGTATTAAATTCTTCGCAATAGATTCTGAAAGTGCTTATAAAGCGCATCCAGCCCCAAAGTAAGGTATTTTGTTGTTGCAATACTTTTTGTGCTTTTGTTAAACTGTTTGTTGTAGCTTTTGGTGTAGTTGTCTTTGGTATGCACATAATTGTTGCAGTTTGTTGTTTTCTGCACTTAAAATAAGAGGTAGTTAGGGATCAGAAGATGTTGTGAGATTTTTATTGTATTTTCTGTTAATATTTTGACAAATCTCTGGGTGCGTTGACCTGGATTAAAATTATAGTTTTAATATACAAAATAAAGCTACCTACTCTAAATTATCTACGTAAAATCTTAAAGCATGTTGTAAATTCTCCGATATTAGCAGATTAGTGCCTGAGGGAAACTCAAGCTTCACGGCACTCTGGTGTCCCATTTAACCTTTATTCTAAAAGAGAGCCCATTGAAATCAAAAGTATACCCAGAGGCCCTGTTACAAATGCTTTCTGAGTACAAATTAAAGGTACAACCAGATGTCCAACGTGAAGGATTTTATTTTACCCTTTGATGGTATAGGTTAGAAAAGGTATGGTCCACTTGATGTTGTTTTGGAGTGACGGACACTTACCAGATTGTATATACCTGTAAGATACGATGACTGTATACGGCGGTTGAGACAAAAAAATATGTATTAGAACGCTTAATAAATAGTTATGTTATGTAATAAATAATAAGGTACTCATTCTAGGAAATTATACCTACATCCGGCCAATATCTATGACGTGAAATTGACACATTCATACTTAGGTATATAATCGTATTTACAGCGTTTTAAAATGGCAACATAATGTACTTAGTAATAAACAACATTAATTAATGCTCAAAAAGTATTGTATATATTTAATTTATCTATCAAATGTTCATCAAAGTGGCTTGCACTGTTCTAGTTAGGAAACGACTACAAGTAGAAACTAGCAGCGAAGCTTTAACGGGAATTCGGCAAAGGAATTTTTGCAACGGTTTTTGCTCAATCTATCTTTTATTGTGTTTATTTTCGGTGCTCCGTCAGAATCTACTAAAAGGTACGATGGTTATAGATTGAAGTGGAGTGGATTGGCAATCATTGATTCGATATCACATGGAAGATGTATGAGCCTTTGTATCGATGGAATTAATGTACCTTAATATTATCATTATGTTAGTATTAACATAAAAAAATAATAATTAAGTGAGCTGTTGTATTTGTTAATATATTCATTGTAATAATATAAACGCAAAATATTATGTGTGTTGTGTGTATATACTAAGGATGTTTGTTGCTCTTTCATTCGAAAATAGTTTACAATAATTTACAGGACATTAGAGTAACACAAGCTACTTTTACCGCGTAGAACCCTATGACGCGAGATAAATAAACAAGTCTACATACCTGGAGTGGTATAAAGTTAGTAGGAGTACTTCAAAAGTAGTTTACAATAACAGGTCATAAGAGCGGTTAGCACAAAATAAATAAACAAGTATACATACCTGAAGTGGTATAATATTGCTTTCAAAGCTAATACACCTATCGTTAGCTCTTGAACAAGGGTGCTCATATATCTCAAGTTGCTCAATCTGCCCTAAACCCTCGACCTTCGTGACACAATATCACCTTATCACAACACGATCGACCTCATTGTTATGCAGCGATAATTTCAGACAACACATCCCTATGAACCCATAACTATGAACATATTTATTATACAAGGTGTCACATAACATGGGCATGAAGCAAAGGCTTCAAACTGCCAGGCCTCCTGCAAAATTAAATAACTAATAGGACCGTATATTCGGTTTAATACAATTAAATTTAACCTATATCATTAGAAAAGTCAGTGATTTTTCTTTTTAACGACGTGATTAAGTTAGAGTATAATAATAAAAAAATATGCATACTTTGAAAAGTAGGTTATATTCGAGATCGACAATAAGCCTACTATATTTTTATTAGATTAAAGTTTAATGGTATTTTGGACAAAAAGCCCTCACCAGAATCCATTCAGGAATTATATATAGTCAATGAAAAAATACTTACAAGAGACCTCGATTTTCAACCCCTTCCACTTCACCATATTACGAGACACCTTGTATATTATATGTCTACAGTCTACACCTGATAAAGCGCTTTCAAGCGTTAAAATTGCTTATGCAGCAAGTGTTAGGTATACTGGGGGAGTGGAATACGCACGACTATAAAGCGATAGAATTGCTACATGTGCAATATCGCGATCGATCCTAACGTAGTTCAGTTTTCAATTTGAAGCGTTGTCTTTCGCGGTAATTTCGGTTTCTGGACAACAATTTTGAATTATATTCCAGAAGACGGGCGCAGCGTCGTTTTGTGTATGTGCCTAGTACATATTTCCGCGATCACCAAACAGCTTAGTTGCTTGGTAAGCGTAGCGGATTTAGGGAATCCTAAGGAATTACAAGGAATTTACATTTATTCATTTATCTATGTATACAGAATTCTATGAAAGAGTCCCTTGGCCTGCAGTGACACGTAATAGGGTTGTTACGATGTTGATGATGAATACTTATATAATAAGAGGTAAACTATAAATATTTGTTTTGTACAACGGGAATTACTCACGTATTTACATAGTTGTTTAACTCCTATGTAAATACGTGAGTAATTCCCGTTGTACAAAATGAATAGTATAACTCACGAAAATTTTGAAAGTGAAATATAAATATTTGATTTAATTGTAATACTCACGTATTTGAGGCGCAGTCTATAAGCTTTCTAGGTTTCGACTTCTCATTGTAATTTATTTATTTAGAGTTCAATAGTTCGGGTCATCAAGAACATATTTTGAACTTTTTAATTTATATTTTTCAATCAAAAAAATCTTTTTTATTGTCCAGTGGGTAATATTGTCTGTGGCCCGTTTGTACTGCTGACACTGAGAACAAGGAAAGCCCACTGAGGGTCGCATTGACACTCGACTGGCACTAACGCGTGTAGGAACTTCCATTCTATTTTCCAATTTTATATCCTGTACCGTGTAGTGTACTAGAATGAAATATATTCCCCTTGGGATGGATGATACATGGCGTACCCTAAATAATATAAATATTCTACAGAAATTTAAGCTTTCTCCAAAATCTCGTGTAGGTAATAGGAAATTTTGAGACTTGAGATGGGATAGCTCGCCTTGATTCAAGATCTTTTAATCTTATAATTGTAAATGCTAAATATTTAGTTGCAGTTATAATTATAATGATAGTGATAGAACTTTCGCGATTTTTTAACATAATTAAGATGTTTAATTTATACCTAATTAACTAGCGTTCTGCCCCGCGGCTGGCTTCGCTCGCGTAAAGGCCTAATATTTTCTCGCGGTAAAAAGTAGCCTATGTCCTTTTCTTGGTTGTATTCTACCTCTGCACTACTTGCAGCCAAATCGAAAAAAAATGAATAAATCGCCGTTCTTGAGTTATAGATAGTGTTACTAACACGACTTTCTTTCTTATTACCTACCCGTAACACAAGCTTTGACCTTACCACGATACGGTATGTTACAATTTTTTTTTGTAACTTCTTATTGTTTTTATCTCTTTTGACTATCTTAAAATGTAAATATGTATTCTGTAAAACTACACTAAATATATGAGTTTTGTATCGTATTTCTACGAGCATTATAATCTAAAAATCAACTGTGCTATGATCAACGTCTGTGAACTTTATTCGAATAAACTTCACTGAAACTCAAAAGCGCCTTTACTCAAATAAAACTGCTTATTTTGTACATCTAAAGCCACTTCAACGTTGAATATTGGTTTCTCTATAGCTTTGTACTTTCTCAATAAGGTACTAAAAATAGTATTCGATTCAAATGACTGGAATGTCTATAATTAAATTGAAATGATACTTGAATTGAGAGAGATCTTGTCAGTTAAGCGTAATTCATTGAACTAAAGGCAGATGAATCGCAACCAAAGTCGGGAAAAACAACAAAATAAAATGCAAAAATTACATATAGTTTTGCATAATATTTATAACTGTTTTTTCACAGTCATGTAGCGTTTCAAATGCAAATTAGATAAATTTAAAGTCAATTTGTTATAACTTGTTAATTAAAGAGTGATTGGAAAATTCTGTTAGATCGTATGAGACCTTCCGCCATTGATGGTACAATCCAATCTTTTTGTTTTTTATTTGTGTGTTTTGTTATTGGTGTACAATAAAGTGTTTATGTATTGTACCTATTGTATTGTACAATCCAATGTTAAACTAGAAAATACACACTGTCACTGATGCTAGTCAAAATGAGAGGATCTCTTGAAATACTTATATAGCTCGAGTTTAATTAAACTCTAAACTAAAACATGCCAAGACGTATTGCACCAGAAGTTAAATTAAAAAGTTTCTACAGGTACATTTTCTACACAATGCATTCCAAGTTTCTGCGGTAGCGTGCGCTTAACCGGGCTAATGATATCATCTTAAACATATTGGATAAGTTTAATGACGATTCTTGTTCTTTCAGCTATTAGGTTTATTTTAATAATAACGAGCAGGTTTTTATTGTTTTTTGTTGATAACTGCTAAATAAAAGTTATTAGACGACACTAGTGGCGCATTGAGGTAGAATTTTCTGCAGTAATGCAGTTTTACATTCGTCTTTGCTTTAACGTTGAAACTGAAATTCATACCCCAACCTAAACATTTTCGAATGTATCTTATTCAAGTCTGATATCGTCCGTGTCGATACACTAGTGTATGTGGTGAAGATGACCTGGATTTAGTTCCGGATACACGATATAGGTACCAGGTCCGATGATACTTTAACAATGGCGTCATTATATAGAGTCATTACATCACAGGCTAATGACTCGCTAGCATAAGCATTTGCGTTGCTACTGCTGGGACATAGGGACTTATCTCTTGACAAAGAGAGATTAGTCCTCAATTCACCACGCTGGCCTTATGCGAGTATAGTATTTACACAAGATATGATCACCAGATGCTTCGAATTCAATATAATTTATGAATATGATGTCGTTGTATATTGAACTTCTTGTAATAACTATTGCCTAAACTTTTCACATTATTATAACATAATCTATATTATTATTATATTTGTGTATACACTATACAGGTTGCTTAATAATTTAGAATACTATACAACACAAAAACACTTTATTGTACACAAAACACATGAATATTTCAAACACAAAAAGAGACACGTACAATGGGCGGCCTTATCGCTAAAGATAGATAGATAAGATGTAATTCACTGTCAATATAATAATGCATACTTCCTCAAGTTAAATTATATTATACTTGCACAAAATTAGTATACCTAAGTTGCATACAAACTAAAATGGATCTGAGTCTGGCTGTATAGCAATAATATGATTTGTCTCTTATTTGGTCAATTTTCATTCATTTATCAGTGAGGCTCTGCAATTCTTCAATTCTCTTCATTTCAACTCTCAGACTGACTGAAAAGTTAGGCTTTAAACGCGGAGTGATTATAAACGTGCAAGTACATACTTAGTAAATAAAAAATACTTTCCCAAAGTTATAACCATAATTTGATATAAAAACGGCTGGGAGTTTGCAATGTCGGTCGTAGTACACCATTCACAATTTTTTCAGTGCTCATAATGGACACTTCAGAACTTGGGGGAAGTTTTTAACAAGATTAGTCTCGAAGGTCCACTGGAGCTGACTGAAACAATTTGTTACAAATTAGCGAATGAAACGGGATATTTTTTACGGGAATTTAGGTGAATAAGTCATTATCGAGATGATGTTAAAAGCAATTAAAATTAATTTATACAGTTTTGAGTTTTAGTTCGCTGTTTTTGTCGGAAATAGAGGTGATTAAAATTCAAGCCAAAATAAAATTATGTAATATGAACCTCAACAAAGCCAAAATATAAACAGCAGACTTGTTCGCAGCTGGAACTAAATTAATTTATATTTTGTCGATTTGGCTTTGGCTGTATTTTCAGGTCCGTTTTCAATTACAGAATGTAGTGCAAACACACCCACTCCCAATGGGTACTAATGTGTAGGTGGCTTTAAATTTATGGTCAGATTTATTTGGAAGCTGTCTGAGCTGAGTGAACTAAGTTATGAGGATGGATTTATTCCTGGAAAACCCAATTTATCTTGACTTATTCTATAACTGTAAAGCCGTGTTGGTGGAAGCATACCTACTCGACTTTCATTTAGAAAATAGCTAGTTCATTTTTTCTTGAATAATTTCTGTGCGCTTTTCACACGTGCTTTATTGGTCAACCAAACATCATGAGGAAATCGAAATGTTCTAAAACTTTGAAGAGCTTGAAGGACATGTGACATTCACCGACCGGCACTTAGGCAGCGTAGTGAATTAAAGCCTGATCTCGTCAAGGGAGAATCCTGTGTCCCAGCTGTGGGAACGTATAGTTAATGAAGTCATACAAATTATCAAATTTGATGTAAAATTTCTGACGTTCGTTATTTCTTTGTTTTTCATAATGGGTTTACAGTTTGCATAATTTTCCTTATGAACGAATTTTCACTGTAAATTTACGGTTCTTTTCATCAAAATCTCTTGAGAACAAAGACTTGTCAGGCCAGTCATGTATACCACAATCTATTATCTCTTATAGAGCTATAACATTTGAGTGGCGCTACGCTATCATAATAAAACTTTTATATCCCATATTCTTCGTTGCGACGAAGAGTATATCTGCTGTTCACATGAATTTCGTCTTTTATGTCTTTTATTTACAATGATTTTTCATAAATTTTGCGCTAAAAAGGTGTAGTTACTGAGATTTTTACGGCTATTGCTTTGGGCGTGTTGTTGCCTGAAAGATTTTTTATTACAAGGTAAAACATATTGGTTTGTTTTCCATTATACCTGTGCTGTTGAGTATTCGAAATAAACTTCTTACTTCTTTTCTAAAATCACTTTGAAAAATCATTTTTCTCACAAAGGATACTTTTACACCGGTCACCGGATGCTGGTCCCATAGTTGAACTTAACAACGTTAAACCCATTTCCCGTTTTTAGGGATATTAAAATGCCCGAACTCTATCGGAAAATTCTGTACAAAATTCCACAATGTAAAACTGTAAGCTTTTAAAGAGTAATTTTACTACAGAAACCAACCGGAATGGCTTTTGTAATTTATCCAACAACCATATAAACTAAAAACGCATTGTTCGTAATACGAAATTTAATTTTGACGTGGTTTTTGAAAATAAAAAATTACTGGAATTTATTTTATTTATAAGTCCAGGAGACAGGGTAGCGGTCTATGCACCGTATGAACCTACTTGCTACGATCAAAGCCTGGTAAGAGCCTATACAAAAGCCCCGAACAAATATTATGGGTTCTATCATCATCATTATTTTAGCCATCGGTTTTCACTGCTGGACATTAGGCTTGTGAACGTCCGACGATTCTTACCTTAAAATACTACGTACTATTCTGTATTTACATTGTATCACTTTATGTTACGCTTTGCCTAGTTTCGCAGTTTCAAGCATAAAATTGATACGTTCCGTGAATATTTTAGCAAACACTGAATCATAATTCCAAGTTGTTCATGTAACAGTCGTAATAATAAGTAATTTGAGGTTAGCGCATGTTTTGAAGTGAGAGCAGAGTTTTGGGCTGATTGTTAATTTATGCGACGTAATCCGAGTATGATGGCATGTTATTACACTTCCTTGCATACTAATATTCTGTAAGTGAAAGATTAATATGCTCAACCGGTGGCTGACGTCCGTTCTGAGCGTTCGTAGTCGGAAATATCTTTGGACATTGCGTTGTTGGCTACACTCACGCGTACACTGTAATAGTCTGAGTTCTACGAATTCTAAAAAAAAATTTGTTAATGACAAATCTGGTTAAACGGTTTTCAAAAAGTTTACAAATATAAACAGTAAATTTCAAATTATTTCTTCTCAAGGCTCAAACAATGATTAATACGAGTATTTAACTTTAATAGACGATTCTAAGGAATAGCGTAAAGTAGGTACACAGAAAATACGACATTTAGAGTGTCACCTTTCTACATTTTGCATCAAAACAAAAAACCCAGACGCTGAAAGGGAACTGCGTCTTGTCTTCACCGTGTCGACGCTTTTTCTGAGTAGGTACTTGGCGCCTTACGACATTTCGTATTTGGGGTATACCAGTAGTTTGCGGTTGTTTTTACTGCTGCAGTTTGGAAACCTGATCCTAGCGTTTGGGCAACAAATTTGGCCAGTGTTCTCGCAAGCTCCAAACTCATTACCATGAGCCGAGGTTCGTTAAGAAGCGCCAGCTCACTGCAATCTCTCAGTTGTTTATCAAAATATTAGCCTAATGTCGCAATTTGGCGTGGGCCCAGAGTATTTGGCTCGCCGCTGGGCCGTTGTTTATTACAAGTAGTCCTACCCGAACGCCCGGAGATTTGTTGGGTGCCCGCTCGCTTGAGTTATAGACTTTGTTTCGCTTGTTATAGCGTAGAATATTTTATGAATAGGCTAGGTGGACTGTTTCTTGTGCTGGTCTTAGAAAAGACTTGGTTTTGTTGTGGTCTGGAGCAATCAGCCCGTGGTTTGTTGGGTAGTCCGTGGTTATTTTATATTATTTCATTACTAAATTGAAATTTTTATTATACTTATATTATTTTTTTCCAGTTATATTTATTTATTTATTATTTTTCATTGTGATAATTAATTAAAAAATACACCAGGTTACTATCAATTTAATAAGGGATACCTTAAACTATTCACTTATCTAAATAAAATAAGACAAAACTCTGTCATGAATAGATATAGGAGTAGTATTAAAACGAGGTAGAAACAACATTTCTTCGAATAGAAAATTCCAAAGTGTGAAACTGTAGTAAAAAATAACTGCCATGGTTCTTTCAAAGATTTGGCCCAAGTAATATAAAGGTAGGGGTTTCTTTCAAAAATAATAATACCTAGATGCAAATATTTAAGTATTCTCTCTACAAGAGTATTCGGTTTAAACTTCTCTGTAGATAATAAGGTAAAATTTTACTGTATAATCTTTGCTATACACTTCCTAACGCCCCAGGCCGTGTCTGGAAGAAGCACCTTCAGCTTGTGCAATATTTTACCTGCTTTAGCGCTACTTAAAGCTGTTTGTTTCGGAAAGGTTTCTAAGGCATCCAAACTTTGTTTTTGTTTTAAACTATTTTTAGAGAAAAAGTGGCTATTGAAATTTGAACTATTTTTAGATGGAAACTTTTACGTACAAATATTTATAATGAAAAAAATGAAATGATATTTATTGCATAAACTGTGTAGGTACAAAGATCTTAATATTATAGGGAGAACATCAGTTTGTCCATTGATTATGGACGTACAATTTTTTTCCTTAAAACTACAAATTATTGCTACAAATTATTGCATGTATTGAAATATTCTTTGATGTCATAAAAACATTTTTCTAGTAGCCACCTACGAAGTTTTGTCTTAAATTTACTAAACGGTAATACTCTTATGTCTTTTGGAATTCGGTTATATATTTTGACAGTCATTGTAGAAGAATTTCTCTGACATAATGCAGTTTTGTGTGTAGGCAGAATAAGTCTAGAGGGGTCTCTGTTTTTTATCACCGAGATATTTTTATCTTGGTATGTATTAAAATAAGTTCCATGTTCTTTTATAAAACAACCAACCTGAAAAATATACAAACTACATAGTGAAAATATTTAGGTTCACACCCTCGTGTGTGCAATGCTAGGATTTTTCGTTGTAACTAAATTCCTATTAAAAACAATAAAAACTAAGTCCCGTATCAGTTTTTGGTACTAAAATACTGCTACTGTAAAAATAATATATCCGATTTTTAGGTAAAATATGGCTGAATATATATGTAACATTTGAATAATCAGTGATGCGTAAAACAGAACTACTTCATATAGCGGTCAACGTATGCTTCATAATTTTGAATGAATTATTCAAAGTGCGTTACACTTTTAACACATAAACTAGTTCTTGAAATGTCAATGTTAAAATTTTAAATTCGCAAGCTAATCAAAAGTCAGCAAAAAGTTATACGGAACGGAATTGTACTCGTAGAACCAAGTTACTGTTCAACAGTAAAACTTACCGAGAAAAAAGTTTATAAAGCAAAATGTTTCTAGAACTTAGCTTAGTTATATAGAGAAAACAAAAATGTTATGCTTTGTTTGTTACGTTTCAAATAGAAAATTAACAACTCAAATATATATTAACGTTTCGAAATCATCATATTCATAGGTTTTTACATATACCCGTAGGTACTTACATACATAGTCGATGTTCAAAATCAAGGGATTGATTTAATTGCTACATAGTACGTATAGATAAAAAATTAGAGGAAAATGTTATTACAAATTCCACGAATGTAAGCCCACCCCATATCTATAGATATAGCATTGAATTTGTTCTCAGAAATCTCGAAGTGGCTAAGTAGAACACGATTATTAAAATCAGGGTTAATTTCGCAACTCGAGCGAGATACGGTCGTGACTTCTCCATAAATCCTTCTACGATGTTACAGTTACAAAGGTCATGAATAATACCAGTCGAATGAAAAGAACGGAATAATATGAAATGTTGCTGATGGGAGAGACCAAATAAGTTCGGAATTCGAAGTCCCGGACACTATCTACGAAACTTTGCACATAAATCGTATAACGGTATTATTATACCAGTCTTGAATCGCCACTGAATATCAGACTTTGAACTAGCTTTTTATGTGTATGAAGTTTTTGAGCAAGCCACAGAAAGTTAGGTGTATGAAGAACAGTAAATTAATGTTAAAAGTTTAGTTAAGTAATTCTGAGTTGACTGAAAGCCACGGGTGTGGTTTTTGGTTCATGAGTTACTGCTTTACCGATACTTAGTGACTAATGAAAAATAAGTGGATTTATTTTATTTGTTAATAAAATAGAAAAAAATCAAATGTGTATAATTATTATCGAGGACATTATTATATTTAGCCTAATTATCGATTTAGTCTAATTATAGTTTCAGAGAAATTTATTGTTTCAAAATGTATTAAAATATTGTTCGTCTTTTATAGGTAGGTCAATATATTTGAAATTTTTCTTCTTCTGCAATTTCATAACAAGGTTTCTCCAGTAAAATACGTCAAATGGCTGAAATGATGATGATGAGCAATTTCGTGGACAGCTAAATTAATATGTAAATTATATTTTAACTAAATTTGAAAAACTTTGACGAGCACTACAAGTTTGAGACGATTCAATCACAATAACTTAGTTTAGTGTACTTCAAGATAAATCAACTCCTGAGACAATACAATAAAGCTTTGTTTGAAATCCAAAGAATACTTAGATATTCATAATATCGTAGAGATTTAAAGACTGTAACATATAAGTAGATTGATAACATTAATACATTGTTGGTGTTACAATAAAGCAATTTGTATTGTATTGTATTAAATATTTAATTTTCCTCTCTCACACTCTTTTGCAAGAATTTTTGGAATTCTGTTTTAATACTTTCCTTTTAAGCTGGTAAAACTTGGACAAGGGTCATATTTATCGCGTTGACTGAATGTCATACACAAAAGAGATTTTCACCTATTTTCCTCAGGCTGAAAGCCGTCGTAAATATCGCTTACTAACGTGTGATGGTGATATGTGCTTCCTCTGTGATAAATTGTACTGTCATATTCACTGTTTGTGCTATGTATAACAGTTCAGTAAATATGTTTCAAAATTGCACTCTGTTTCAACAGTTATATTTTATATCGTTACCAGGAAAATGTAACTATTGTTAACAGTATTTCATAGTCGTAGATTAATCGTATCTACGTATCTTTAATAACCCAAAGCACAAAGCCGCACGCGGCAATCATTTGCAGGAAAAGATTAATAATTCAGTGCAAAATAATAATTGTACATGTCAAAAGAATCACCGAAAAATTAATGTAGACATCAAGTTAAAGCATATGTTGCTTATTACCGCGGGAAAATACACAAAGCACCGATTTCATTAATGAAAATCCATTATGATCCTGGAAAAGCCGCGTTCGGAACTAGCTTTCGTTGGCAATACAAAAGAATCTATTTATTACTGAAGTTGAAACTTTCGAAACAAGAGATTCTGTACTTTGTAACTCAGGAGTTGTTGTGTTTAGTTTCAGATACAATGCGGTTGCTGCTGCTCCTTCTCGCGGTTCCATCCATCTTCGGCCAGCAATGGGTGCCGTGCTCAGAGCTGAACGATGAGCTCCGATACCCGTGCCGATGTCGCGTCCAGGTGGGTTTATCTACACATATATATATATAGTTTATATTAAATAAGGATCCCCTCGTGAATATATTGATTTATTTTCCAATTTATTTCCTTTTTTTTTAATATTCCTAATATGCAGATTCCCTGCAGAGACGCGAAACATTTATCTAATTTATTTAAGTATATTTTGGAGTTTATGAACTAGTTTTGTAATACGTAGTACCTACCAATAACAAAGATCTTTGTTTTAATTTGAGAACATCACCAGTTGATGGACGCTGCGTTTGCTTATCCGCGGTTTCTATTTGTGAGAGCGATTTATGGTCTTATTCTTCGATAAAAAGCAGATTGTGGAAGTACGTATCCGTGTACCTATTATTTGTTGTTAGTTTTTAAAGGGTTAAGAAATAACTGTTTATTTTTCCAGGTGGATAGAGCTCTGCAGTTAAGGATACTGATGAACTGCGACAGAGTGGTGTTCGCGGGAGACTTCCCCCCACTGCCCTATGGAGCGCCGATCATATCCTTCAGCCAGCGCTGGGCTGGTCAGCAAGCATTGCCTACACAGGTATCAACAACACTTATTTCATCATCGTCATCATAAAAAACCATATTACCTAGAAAGGTACAAATTTAATATATATGGATTGCTACTGCAGTGCCTTAGACATTGTCCCATAATATTATACAAGGATCTAGTCTTGAAGTTTGAAGTTATGGAACTAGACAATTTGAATGTGCAAGGAACTGTTAAACTTGGAATCAGACCAACCGTGTAATCAAAATTTCTGATTCTACTACCAGACTGGTTAATATAATATTCTTACACTATTTTATACGAGGGTTTTTCAGGAAATATAACTTGCTTTTAACAAATAATAAAATTAATAGATGCAGTTTTTTACAATAAGAAAATTAAGAGTTTCATAATGTAGG
The DNA here is from genome assembly GCA_963691955.1 of Chloroclystis v-ata. Taxonomy (NCBI): domain Eukaryota; kingdom Metazoa; phylum Arthropoda; class Insecta; order Lepidoptera; family Geometridae; genus Chloroclystis; species Chloroclystis v-ata. The sequence continues at coordinate 7,661,167 of OY829898.1, read as the reverse complement.
TACATGAGCAATAAAAAAACAACAATAAAATACTTGATTTATAAATCAAGAATCAATCAATGTTTTCTCGAGTCGTTCGTCATCTCGCCCCAAAAATTTTGTCCCAACTGGAGCGAGTTGACGAATCGTAAGTTTTCTCAGTTCTCTTGCTATAGCAAGAGAGCTGGCAAAAACATTGGTTGAATTAATTATATAAGGTACATGGCCGATGGGGCCGAAAATTTCGTGATTACAGACCGTGGCAAACATAGCTTAGAAATCTGGCAATCGACAGATGATCTAATGGATGCTGCTGGTTCCCAGTGGCATCGATCGAATATATTCGAAATAAATGGAAATCTTTAAGGAAAGACTATCCATGTTATCGTTATATCATAAAGCGCGTTATGAGGCACACATTCCACCATGTCAATGCGCGTAGACATGTGGACTCGGACGGAACAGTTTTCTACTTGAGCACGCGATTTCATGATCTGATTGTTGTCGGAAAGACTGGCCTTATTATCGCGGTATGTTGACCGCTTAGTAGGCTAAAAGTGAAAAAAAAATATTTAAGGAAGAAGCCCCTGTGTCCCAGCAGTGGGAACGAAAAAGGGTAATTATGCTGACTAAGCTGTTTAAATACAATATTAATGTGTGTGAGTATGGTCTGGTCCGAGATCTCAGGCCGAATCCATATAAAATATACACACCGATTATATTTTTAAAACCTGTCAGTCGGTCCGTGTTTAAGTCATGTTCCCTGATATTATGATTGATAGCCCTAAAATCCTGCGTATGTAATATGCGTGTTGTGATTTAAAATATCATGACATGGAACTTGATAAGATGTGATCTTTTTTAAATTATGCCTTTTATATTTTGGAAAACAAATAAATGGTTTAACAATATCTTTATTTAAAAAACTCAATGTAGACATTTTGTAAATAAACAGTAGCATAACGAGGCACAATTGATTTAATTCATCAAAATATGCAGAGCAAGCTTATTTGATAATAATTGCCTTTAACGTATAGTTTCAAAATTGATTTTGAACTCTATCACGTATTGCAAACCACATTTTCGTTGTAAACAGGTAACTTACTGCTTAAAAAACCGCTGCTAGAAATTCGCTGTATCATCATAAGTATAAATCATTTAAGTTTTGGAACATAAAATGGGTAACTTACCATGTTTTTTTTAGTTTCCGATTATATCATGTAGGTATGTACCTAAGTAACATACTAAATCAAGAGTACCGAAATTCAAGGATTTTTGGTTCGCCATTATGTGAATTTATACTCAAAAATAAACAAAACTGTAAAAATAAAGAATTATCTGTCTAACAGAATAAACAAAGATTTAAAAATAAAAAGCATATTACTATTGTTGCACATGACCTTCGATTATTTATGCTAGCATGTTAGAAATGCGAGCGTATTTTACGCAACATTTTTTACCTGCGTTCTATGCAACGAAGTCTAGTCAAATGCCTAAATAACACTGTTTGCTGAATAATGTTCTCAATCAATTTGGGAAAATCATTGCGGTGTTGCCGGTTTCACCGTGTTTACCGCCTCATTTGGCACATCCGTCCTTATTGTGTTGCCGAATTTATGGGAGAGAGCATATTTCAGGCAAGTTATAGCGCATAAATGTTTCGCTAGATTTGTTTTGTGGGGTATTCAAAATTCAGTAGGATAATCGGCCGTGTTATGCGGGTTAGCGGTAGGCTTATCATCGGTCTGTGACTTTGCACTTTTAAGTTAATTATTATAAATGAGTTCTGATTTATTCAATATTGTTCTATGACTTTTATATGTTTATTTATTTAACAAAAAATATCATTCAGTTAAGCACTATGACATTAATAACTTCTAATAATTAAACTTTGAATTATTAAAGCCGTTTATTATTAAAGTTATTAAATGATAACATAATTATAAACGGCATACATTACATACATTATACACCTCTGTTGGTCATGCACGGTAGATAATTGGTACGATTAGAAATTATTGGAAATCAATCTATATATTAAAACTTTGTATTAGAGTTTTCTTAGTACCTGGTAAACTGTAAAAAATACAAATACATCCACGAAAAGCGACAAAATCCCCACAAATTTTCCTAATTCGCGCGAACAAGCGAAAACCTAAGGCCTCGGTCCCGAAACCAGCGGGCAGCGGGGCGGCGGCGGCGGCGGCGCGGGAGCGGCAGGATCTTATGCGTATTGTCAAATGGACCGAATCTCGAAAACAGCGGCGCGGGAGCGGAGCGGGGGCGGGCTACGAGCGGTGCACTCCAGTCGAGCGGTGACCGTACCGCGTTGCGCGTCTGCATTGTAGTATAGTGTTGTACTTTTTTTGGACTGAATCTATTCGTACGGGTACTGTACGAATAAATTATTTTTTATTCGTACGGGTACTTTATGAATAAATTATAATTATTAATACGGGTACCGGACAAACAATTTCTTATTATTCGTACATAAGTCGGACGAATTTCCTCCATCGATCATTTTATTTTTAATGAGGTTGAAAAACTACGTCGAATGCTGCCAACCGCGTGGAAATCGGTTCATTCATTCAATAGTTATTGCTCTTGATTATATTAAACTAGCTTTTTGCCCTTGGCTTTGCCTGCGTTCTATTAGATTTTTTTTTATTTAGATATACCTACCTCTAAAACTTTTTGGATTAATTCCAGACACTAAATCACTCTTGATAGTTTCTAGAATATAGTCAAAAGTTTCTACACTCATTCTGGTGTAGTCGTAGAATTTATCGGGATTTTGTCTCTGTTCTTCATAATTTCGATAAAACTCGCCATTTAGTTTCCTTGCCCTATAGTAGGGATCCACTTCTTCTTTTCCCCACAATAAATCGAGCGTTAGGAATACATTTGAATCAAAAAGATGTTGTCGCCGAGACATTTCGTTTGCGAATGTCGACAACACAACCACGAACACAACACTACACCGCTACAGTGCCGCGCGATCTGCCCGCTGGTTTCGAGAACAGGTATGCGCTGCCCGCCCCTCTCCCGCGCCGCCGCCGCCGCCGCCCCGCTGCCCGCTGGTTTCGAGACTGAGGCCTAAAAGTTTGGAACTCCAATTGGCTACAAGAAGTTGAGTATTCGTCTCGAGTCGACCCACTTCAATGGACCACTCGATCGACAGGAGGCACTTACAAACTTATGATCACGAATATATTATCCAACGAGATACTAGGAAGTTTCTGCCACCCAACTTATAGTCGGTAAATGTTGCGAACCGTTTCGCGCGCTTCATGAACTTTTATGGAAATTTACTTGATAGCAACTTAGCTTAAAAGTTACAAAATAGCATTTATAGCCAATATTTTAAGTTCGGACGGTTCAATAACATATAATCTTTAACATACGAGTACTAATTGTGCTTAGGCACATTTTAAATAAGTTATTGCTTTCAATCTTCCGTTTTGTCAACACAGGTAGTTATCAGATCAATTTTTTGTTAGCATGGTCTGAAAATAAATTAAAGGTTCAAGTGACTTACACCACGTCCAAAGTGTGTTAAGATAATTGATTTGAGCAATAGATATAAAAATCTTCTTCTCTTTTCAGATCTTCTCCTCCTACGGTCTGCCTCTGAAAGAGTTGGATTTCTCCCACAACAGTCTACGGCGACTACCCGACCGCCTTCTGTCGGGGATTAAAGGAAACATCACAAAGATAACTCTATCTGATAACTTTTTGGGAGACAACCTGAACCCTATCTTCTCCACTGCTGAGCTGCATAATCTACCGGCGCTTGAGGAGCTTGACCTGAGCGGGAACAGTATTCGAGGGCTGGAAGAGGGATTACTGATTGGCTGTGAACGTATGAAGGTAGTTTATTTTAAATTATTTTGTAACACAAAATATATTTTTCCAAAATCACCAAAGTATTGACCATTGGAGCTCAATTGTAAAGCTCTTGGCAGAGTTACGTTGACTCACTTGACCGAAACATAGATAAAACATTAATAAGGGACTGCCATTTTTTTCCTAGTTGAAACATTATCAAATAGGTACTACATTGAATTTAAATAAATGAATAGTAGCTGCTGTAAAGGGGCACTTTCAGATTTATCATATTAAAAAAAATTAATTAGTACCGAATACTTAGTTTGATTTAAATTAAAATAACGAATCAATCTGTTACTCATCAATACTCATTAACCTTCGTTACTAACGCCGTTACATTTTTAGGTGCTCAGACTCGACCGCAACAACATCAACTCGGTGCCGTCGTTATCGTTAAACGGACCGCAGGCTTTAAGGGTTATTTCGCTGCGGGAAAATCGAATCGGTAATTATATTTTTTGTTTTTATCCGGTTTTTTCCTAACTAACATTGTTTTCGAAACAAATTTCAAAGTAGACTGTATTAATTGTTCAATGGAATATTACAAACATAAATATATGTATCTATATTATAAACATATTTCATCATCATCCTAACTAACAATAATAAGTCCCGAATATAAAAAATATAGGTCTTCGGGGATGTGGTTTCTATAAGTATAGCGATTCGAACTATTTATATAAATTAAATTCCATTTACGAAAACATAAATATCCATAAATATGTTATCTATTATATAAAGTATTTTCTCGGCAATCTAACCAATCACCGGTATTAATAAACATCATTTATATTCCAGCACTGGTGCGGCAAGCGTCGTTTGTTTCCCAAAAGACATTAGAGGAAATAGAGCTACATGGAAACATGATATCGAGTATCGAAGGCGGGGCCTTTATCGGCCTGAGTGATTTGCTAACCCTGGATCTGGGCCGCAATAGGCTTTCAAAGTTTAACAGCGACGTTTTTCAAGGAGCTGAAAACTTAGAAAATTTGGATCTCTCCGAAAACTTCATAACTGACTTCCCCACCGTGGCCCTGAAATCATTCGTGGCGCTCAAGCACTTGAATTTATCCAGTAATATGATTACGGTGCGTAAAACTTTTAATTTTCCAGAAGTTTCCGATATCAAGCATTTTGGGCGATAAAATCGTTTGGAGTTTCAATTTGTAAAGCTCGCGATTTTTCTTGAGTTGTTATACGTTTTTGTAATCGCTACGATGCAAAAATGGACTTATAATTTAATCCTATATTATTAACGTGATTTGTTGGTAATTCTTTATGTTTATGGTTTAAAGTCTTGAGGCTTTTAATCTTAATATTTTTTCATTCTGGGTTTTTAATAATTTAAATATATCTGACACCACGATGCAATTCAAATAACATTGTGTATTATGAATTCCATTTCAGAATATTGACAACAGTCATCTGAGTTCTCTAGCATCTCTGCAAGTTGTGGATCTGAGCAGAAACAACCTCGTTAAACTGTCACCGGGCACGTTTGTTGGCCTCACCGAATTGCGGTATTTGGACGTCGGAGTCAACTCACTCAGAACTGTAAGTAAACCACATAAAGTTCGAAATTGTATATTCTAAAACAGAGGACTATATGGCAATTTTGTTTTCAGGTTGAAGATGACGCTTTCGACGGGCTGACAAATCTAAACACGTTGTTGCTAAGGGACAACAATATTTTATTGATACCCGCCACGGCTCTCTCTCGGCTACCAAACCTACAATCGATCCACTTAGGTTTTAATAGAGTAACCGCTTTGTCAAGTGATATTCTCAAATCCGTTTCCGCTAGAGTAGGCTCCCTGGTTCTCTCAAGGAATGTAATAAGGGAACTTCCTGCCGCAGCTTTTAATCATTTCAAACTCTTAAAGCACTTGGATTTATCCGGAAACCTATTAAATTCTATCTCAGCGGAAGTGTTTACAGGATTAGAGCAATCGCTTCAGTTTTTGTCTTTGAGTCAAAATAGAATTTTGGGATTCACTGGCGAGCAATTGAAATTTGTAAGCCTTTGGTTCTTGGATGTTTCAGATAATCAAATATCTGAAATACCAGTGGAAGCTTTTGAATCTATTCCGAGCTTATCTCATTTAAATATTAGCCACAACGCCCATATTAGCGTGCTCCCACAGAATGTGTTCCAGCATAATCACGCTCTGCGCAGCATCGATCTCAGCCACGTGGGCTTAAAAGCTCTACCTATAAATTTATTCTCCAAGAACCATAATTTAGACAGCATATACTTGTCGCATAATCTCCTGCAAGAAGTTTCAGAGAATACTTTCAAAAATTTAAGAAACCTCACACATTTAGATTTATCTTACAACAACATCGTTACAATCCGAACGCCTGCATTCGTAAACGTGATGTCTATTCAGTATTTGTCATTGAAAGGTAATCAATTAAACGCGTTTAAAGGAGAGTTCTTCAACACGGGCACAAGTCTCGAAGTAATAGATCTTTCCGACAATCAATTAAGCTACTTGTTTCCGTCTTCATTCAAGATACATCCCCGGCTGAGAGAGATCGTACTCACAAACAACAAGTTCAACTTTTTCCCATCGGAGCTTATAAGTACGCTACAGTATTTGGAACTTGTGGATTTGTCTGGAAACGCCTTAAAGAACGTCGACGAGCTTGACTTCGCCCGTCTTCCGAAATTACGGACGATTTTGTTAGCGAGAAACGAACTTGAAACAATAAGTGAAATGGCTTTCCACAACTCCTCTCAAATTCAGCACTTGGATTTGTCTGATAATAAAATAGACCGTTTAGGAGATAGGCTCTTTGAAGGACTTATCAGACTCGAAGTTTTGGATTTGGGTGGTAATTTACTTACTGAACTTCCGGAAAATATTTTTGAACGCTCGCGCCTGCACATGCTTGAGAAGATTGTGTTGAGCAGAAATCAAATCGAGCATCCCCCGTTGAAAGCGTTGCAGAAGCAATACTTCTTTGTATCAACAGTTGATTTATCCCATAACCAAATAATTGAAATCCCTGCTGAGAACAGTGTCATGGTAAACATTAAAAAGTTAGACTTATCTTTCAACCCACTGTCAGAAAAAACAATAAATAACGTTCTTACTGAACCAAAAACTGTCCGTGACTTGAATCTAGCTGGTACTGGAGTAAAATCTATTGAGCAACTTGAGACTCCCTTTTTACACAGCTTGAACATATCTTATAACAACATCTCAAAGTTAACGGAGAAAACATTCACTAGAACAACGTTATTAGAATCTCTGGATATTTCACACAATCAAATTACTGACATAACAAAAGCACTGGCGGTGTCATGGCCTAAGCTTAAGAACCTCCAGCGACTCAATGTATCCAATAATCCTATTTTAATGGTGACGGATGGTAACTTTGAAGGTCTAACTTCATTACAAGTTTTGGATATTAAAAATTTAGAAAAATGTACGAAAATAGAAAAAAATACATTCAAAGCCGTACCAAATCTGATAGAATTAAGGGCCTATGGCTACCCAAGATTAGGATATTTTGATGTTCAAGGAACTTTGGAGTATTTATTTGCTCTGGAGAAACTGGATGTTGAATTCAAGGATACAACAATAGGTCCAGATCAGTTACACTCAACTTTACACCCCAGGCTAGAAGAACTAGGCATGAGAGGTGATAGACTGAAAACTGTCTCATCAGGCGTTTTGGCAGGTTTGAAAGCTCCCGCTATAACAGTGCGACTGCGCAACACTTCTGTCAGCTCACTACCACCAGCTCTTCTCTTTCCCCTACCAAGGTCATCGCAAATTACGATTGACGTTAGTGGGAGTCAGCTGACAACGTTGCAACCACAGTTGCTAGTTGCTCTAGACGATAGACGAGCCGACTTATCAATGTTCGGACTCGAGAGTAACCCCATCAAATGTGACTGTAACGCGAGAGCACTCAGAAGATGGCTTCCCAATGTCGGCGTTGAAGACGTAAAATGTGAGACCCCGGAGCATTTGGCCGGATTTTTGTTAACTGAGATCGGTGATGATGAATTAACTTGCGATACTAGACGCAGAACAACTGCACCGATTACGACAAGCAGTTTCTCGACCACCACACCACCGAGATTAGTTCATCGTACGTCTGCAGAGCCCGATATAATCTGGTCAGTTGCCCCGACGCATGACCGGCCGAAACCTCATGGCGAGCCGAAAGGAGCTCCTGTGATCAGCGTTGCTTCGACTAACGACGATAATTTGATAATAGGGATTGTCGGTGGTGTTGTTGCTTTTATAGTAATATTGATCGTTGTTATTTGTATTGTGAGATTGCGTATGTCTTCGAATTCGTATAGAGGGGGTCCTCTGGCGAGTAGTCCGGCCGGTGGCCCTCCGCCGATGTGGGGGCCTCCTTGGCCAGGTTACGGAGGCACGATGCCACCTCCATCGATTTCTACAGCCACGTTGCCTCACAAAATGCAGCCTGGACCCGGCTCTGTGCGGTACTTAGCCCAGCCGCCTCAACCAGCTCCATATTTCATAAGTATGCCCCCACATGACGACAAAATTTATCGGTAATTCTAATTACATAATACCTTAACTTCATGGAACTTACAATGTTTTATATAATTTTTATTTTGTGAGTAAAATGTATGTTGTAAGTTCTATCAAGTTACTTGGAAATATCTTGCGCTCGTCTCGCCCTATGTTAAGATGTAAATATTAGTATTTTGGGAGAATTTGTCATATCAAAGAACTAATACAAAGGTGCCTATAATATAAGTCTGTAAGTGTATATTACAGATGATTTTATCATACAAGTTTTAAGGGTTCATGAAACAACTCTGATTTTTTTCGGTTTTTGGTTTTAATTTTACGTATCAAAGCACAGAAATTACTTTCGAAATTGTGTTTACTGTTTTGGACAGGCGATAGTTTTGTCTAGTCACTCATTACACTGCCTTTTTAAATACCTATATGACAGACAATTTATTCTATTGCAAGTAATACCTCTGTAAAATAGTTAATTTATAATCTTTATTGTTAAGTATGATATTTAAATAAATAAAGACATTTAAAAAACCTTTATTATAATTATATTTAGCTGACCCATTTCTCATCCTTTACCTTTCCTGGAATTCTTTTTTTAATAATAATAATGATATTACTGGACAATTTACACAGTGACATCTAGCCCCGTGGTAAGCTCGAAGCTTGTGTTACGGGTGTTGTGTTACAGATTTCTGATATACTTAATATAATATACATACATAGATAGATATTTTTATTATACATATATAACACCCAGACACCAGGAACAAAAATTTGCAGATCATACAAATTGTTGTTCCGAGGCGGGAATCGAACCTGCGACCTCTTCGAACTACGAACATTTCAAGACTAAATTTAATAATTACTAAAATCAGTTCAGCTGCTCTCGAAATTTGAGGTTAGCAATACCTTCAATATTAATTTTTAATATGATAGATTGGACTTAGATAGACTATTGTAAAATATGTTGGAAAAGCTATGAGTTTGTACTAAACAGATTATTTAAAGTAGTTTGTCAATGGCAGTCATGAATGATGATGACTGTAGGTATTACTTAGAAATTATTATTCAGTAACTTCGAGCAAATATACTCTGATCGAAGTTCAGTAATATAAAAGAGAACATTTCCGTTTGAACCAATTAGTGTACTTGGCTTTGTTAAAGGTTTTACGTCAATGAAATCGATAAGCTATTTTTATTTTAACCTTCTGAAGTAAAAATACACTGCTGAGGGCTTCAGTAAAAATTACAAAAGACGGGTATCAGTTTGACGTCAATTTTATCGAGGCTTTGTTTATGATCAGGAATTTGCATATAATTCCAAAGGCTGTCAGTTTTTAGTGGTGATGCCGCCAGCCCTGGCTGGAAACAATACCCTTTGTGCTATTAATTTAAAATTGAATACGTAGTTTTACATAACATTGCTTTTGGTTAGTACCTAACTGATGCGTTATTACAAACACTTATAATCATTAATTTCATTTATACATTAACAATTCAAATGTTTATTAAATACCAGCTGTATATCATCTGTGTATCAGGTGATAGCAGAGGTAGGTAAGTTTCTGTATTTAATGATGCAAGACGGATCTTAAATAAAGAACTAATCGGCAGAAAGAAAAAAACAATCCTTAAAATTAATGATTTGGATTCGAACCACTAATCAATGAACTACCTATCAATCAAAGTAAATTAACACTTTGGAATCCGTTATATTATAAATATTGTTTAATCACAATGGCAACATTGTTCCCAGGAAAAACTCTTTTTCGAAAAATTTAGTAAACACACGGTATGCAAAGTAATAAAACATAATAAAAAATATGTGGGATTAATGAAACCAATGCATCCAATTGCTATGTAAATCGTTTTTGCGAAGAAATATTTTTATTATTTTTATAATAAAACTAGCTGACCCGGCGAACTTCGTACCGCCTTAGCGTAGCTTTTTTATTTTTATTTTTTTCCGTAAGAACCTTGTACAGAGTATTAGAAAACTACAAAAAAAAATCAGCCAAATCTGTCAAGCCGTTTTCATGTTATGTCGTGACAACGGAAAACTGGTTTCATTTTTATATAAATACTAGTGGGTCGTGAGTGTGCGAGCTGCAAGCAGCTCGCATGTATTCTAAAATTGGGGGGGGTTTTGGTACCTACAAGTTTTTTTTGGTGGAAATCGATAATCAAGAGTAATAGATAACTGCGATGGAAATCGACATTCATGTCAATTTGTGATTGGAGAGGGTATTCAGGGGGGTCTGGGGGTCACAGCACGGCTCGCTTCGCTCGCCGTGCTGTTCCCCGTGGTCGTGGTGCCACACACGCAGCAAGGCTCGCTTCGCTCGCCTTGCTGCGTGGCGTGTGTCGTATTGCGGTTCGCTTCGCTCACCGCAATCCGACCCACGCACGCCGTCATCAAATTCGTAATCATCTCCCCCATATTAGTCGGAAACGATACCCATATCAGTATACCACGGGCATCAGCACGGCTCGCTTCGCTCGCCGAGCTGATGCCCGTGGTCGCATTGCGGTTCGCTTCGCTCACCGCAATACGACCCCGTCGTGCTGCCATACACGCACACGCAGTAAGGCTCGCTTCGCTCGCCTTACTGCGTGGCGTGGGTCGCATTGCTGTTCGCTTCGCTCACCGCAATCCGACCCACGCCCGCCGTCATCAAATTCGTGTTCCTCACCCCCATATTAGTCGGAAACGACACCCATGTCAAATTTTTGGGGGAGGGGGGACAAGGGGGACATTCCGGGGGTCACAGCACGGCTCGCTTCGCTCGCCGAGCTGTTCCCCGTGGTCGCATCGCGGCTCGCTTCGCTCGCCGCAATGCTCCACCCGATAAAAAAATCAGTTTTTTCATTAAAAAGGGGGTCTAGGGGGGCGAGGGGGACAAACTTTTTTTGCTTTTCTAAACAATCTATCCTCTTCTACACGACTGTGAAAAAATTTTTCCTCTAGGTTTTACCGTTTAGAAGATACCATAGGGGAGGGGGAGGGGGAGGAGGAAATTTGAAAAAGTCGGAATTTTTCCCCACTCACCCGGACCCCCTGTATACGATTCTGCAAAAAAAAATATACCTTCCCATCCACCAACAGGGAGAACAATATAAATAGAAGATTGTAGAGCAAACCTAAAATTAAATGTCAACATTATTATAGGACAACTGACAGTGTGAGAGTATTTGTAGGAATAGTTGAGCAAGTTTGACCTCAAACACTCAATTGTTTTATGCTTAGACATCTGCGGACAATTTAGTTAATTTGCAACAATTACAACACCTGCAGGGCCAATATAGAACGATATAATTATACAATGTGGATCTCTACTAGACTAGAACATTGTAAATGTTTCGTGGGTAACATGTTCGTCTTTTTTACTTTTGCTGAGAAAGTTTACAATCTTCTTTCGAATGATTATGATGATAAAATTAAAAATAGTATGACAGAAAAATGTACCAAGAAGTAGTTTTTACTAACACTACAAATTTAGTTTAAACAACGAGAATAACCCACTAATCAACACTCTACGTTTCGCGCACAAACAGTGAGAAGACGGAGCACGGTGGAACACTTACTCCTCCAGATAGATGATATGAATAATGAAGATTTCTCTTTATTATGTAGTCAAAACGTAGGGAGTCTATTAACTTCGTTGTTATAAATTGACTTTTACTGGACCAATGTAAAGAAATTAACTTTAATTGCAATTCACAAAAAGTTTAAAGTTAACTAATTTTATGGCGTGGCTTTATTTAAAATATTGCCTGCACCGGCATTGAACGTGACTAAGCTGTAATCCTTTAGTGCTAGTGGTGTTCAATTGGATTTCCATGCTGTACCGCGGATGAGCGAAAGGCTGGCTTAAGCGAAATATGAATTGTTTTTGAAAATTTTTTGTGGATTATTCGGGAAATTGCATGAGTGTATTGTATTCAAACTAGATACTTTTAATTTTTTTTCTACATTTTATTTATTGTTAACGTAGGTTTGTATTCACAAAAAATAGTTATGCGATAAAATGTAGTGCATTTATGCTCCGTATATGCTACATATTATGTGAATATGTTAGCAACATTAAGGAATACCGCAAAAGGTCGAAATAAAAAAATAAGATACTACATACATTTTTTCCGTACCCTTGTTTGCTTATAATAATTATTAAGATATACAATTATAATGATAGATAAAATTTTGCAGCAATTTAAACTTTCATTAGTAATTTTAATATTATTTAGTCTATGTGTAGATAACGTTAAAACACGAAAGCGGTCGGGTCGGCTAGTTTTATATACCTATGTACGCTGTATTATCTGTGGCCACACACGCACAATTCAAAATAACTTCTCTTACTACCTCGGCAAAAATCAGTCTATAACTCTCGTAGTCTTCGAACCGGAACATAGAATGACGCAGCCACCCCATTAGCCAGCCTCCCTCCCCGACCACAGATAAGATACAGGAATCGAACCGACCCCATTACAAGTATTATTCCAAACTCATAAAATAGATTTTCTTTCATTTTCATAAAGTTTTGCGGGTATTAAAGTGTCGGCACTTGAAGCCGGCTCGTGCAATTTGGCCGTTTGCCAACTGCTATATTACAGTGGCCAAAGGGGCCGTAGAACCCTTCATTTTAGCTTATTACGTTTTAATAAACGAGTTTGCTATTCTACTGGCAACGGGAAAAGTATTCCATCTCTAAATGACTTTTGAATTTTATGGTCTTTGAGAGATCTTTGCTAATTAAGTTGCGATTCTTTGCCTTTGAATGGCAGCGGAAACTCATTAACAATCATAGAGCTGGGCACTACAATGGGTACAAAGAAGTTCAGACAGATTCGGAAATATTTTTTACTGTAGTTTAAACGACTGGCATATTTTACTCAAAATAAAACGTTAGGCAAAAACCCGTGCATCATCATCAACCCATATACGGCGACTATCACACTGCCACGAACCGCGCTGCATGTTGCATTGAAGCGTGATACAACGTTGCTTGAAAGTATCTCCTTTTGTATAAAAAACGGTCACTACAAAACACTGAAATGCATCCACGCGAGTATGAAATTATATGAGATTCAACTTGGTAGTCTCGCCAGTTAACTTATTAAAAGCTCATGGTGGAATTGGTATAATGACCACGCTTACCAGGCAGATTAGTTAGCGTATAAAGAACTTGATGTGATCACTTTAATAGTGATCACATCAAGTTCTTTATCAAAATTATTTAAGTACGACTATGTTAATTAAATTGGCATATCAGAATTGACGGGTAAGATACTAAACTACCTATGTTTAATGTAATACATCTAGTATTTTATTACCGAAACTTCGACGTTGCGTAGGTGCTCCAACATTAACAAGAATCTTTAAATAGGTTGAATAACTTCGTGTATAAATAGGTACACATAACAAGAAATGTTTTTATTGAATTCCTGGAATTTGCGACACCTTTAAAATTATAACAATAGGTGGAACGATGGAAGGAGTTGAGAATCTCTGAGGTTTTGTATTTGTTTCACTATAAATAGACCTTTAAATAATACAAAAATCTGTATTAAGAACATGATTCACATCATTAAGTACTTACATACTTAAGTTTGCTAAAGCATAATGCGACAAGCCGTTTAGACTCTAACAGCGTTATTCATAAACACTGTTTAATTTTAAGTAAGCCTTTAAGTAATGCTTAACGTAATTTTGTATTCATAAATGTTGTTTAAACCGAATCAACTGTTTAAACTGGTACTTAAATAGTTGTCAAATTAAACAACCTATATAGGTAGTTTAACTTGACAGCTATTGAAGGTAAGGAGGTGTTACACCTCTCCTAACTCCTTATACAAGAAAATGGATGCTAATAAACAGCTGATTTGCTTGTTTGTTTACAATATTTTATAATGGAACTGGATTATTTTGATTACCTACTGTGACTATTCAAATAATTTTGAGCAAGATATAGCAGATATAAACGAATTTTGGCAATCTAGTACTAAAGTTTATGAAACCAGGTTAGATCCGATGGTGGAAAATGATGAAGTGGAATTTAGAAAAAAGTGCAGGTTTTCTAAGGAGAACATTAACAAAATAATAAATATTGTTAAAGAAGACGACTCGGTTGATACAAAAGGTGGCGGCATACCTGTTCACATTCAAGTAATGGCTGTGATCAGGCACTTGGGTCGACATGAGGTTAGTGTTCATTGTATACAAAGGTTTTCTACTTTACTATATTGCAGGAAGTAAGTCTTGCAATATAGCCCTTTGTGGGTCTTGGTCTCCTTGATGGTTTCTCTCCATTAGGTACCTACGTCAGGAGCTAGATATTAGGAAACTACTTGCCTAGCATTGATATTATGTCTTCAATCTGAAAATCTATGAAATTACCAATTTACCTATCCATATTTATTACCTATCCATAGTTATTTGTTTAATTTCCTTTTGCAGGTTGTGTGTGGCCCTAATATATCTATTTGTGATGTGGTATGTCGTTGGAGGTGAAGCACTCATGATGTTCACATCTTTCGTGAGAGTCAGCTTAAAAGAAGGTTTGAAGAAAGTGAATTTAGAGGAAGAAAACTTTTAGGAGACAGTGGATATCCTTCCACACCATATTTGCGTACTGCAGTGCAGTAGGTAACTAGAGTCTGACAGTGAAGATGATGATGAAGGGAAAACAAACACAATTCACCAATGAATTAACTCGCAACATATTTATTAGTACCTAACCATTTTCCGCTGGGCTATGTCGGTGACCCGCGTTCTTCTACGTATCTCCTCATTTCTGATTCGATCGCGTAGAGAAACCCCGAGCATAGCCCTCTCCATAGCTCTTTGAGCGACTCTGAGCCTGTTCATGAGGCCGATAGTGAAGCACCACGTTTCGGATCCGTAAGTCATCACTGGCAACACACATTGATTATAGACTTTCGTCTTGAGACACTGAGGTATTTTGGACGAAAAGACGTTGCGTAACTTCCCGAACGCTGCCCATCCGAGTTGGATTCGACGAGTGACCTCCTTCTCAAAGTTGGACCTACCTAATTGGACAGTCTGTCCTAGGTATACATACGCGTCAACAACTTCGAGAGCCGAGTTCTCGACCATAACAGGGGAAGGCTCTACATGAACATTGGACATGACTTTCGTCTTATCCATGTTCATTTTGAGACCAACCCGTTGGGAGACTCGATTGAGGCCTTCGAGCATTGTGCCGAGTTCTTCCATCGAGTTTGCCATGACTACGATATCGTCTGCGAATCGAAGGTGAGTGATGTATTCGCCGTTGATATTGATGCCCAATCCTTTCCAATCCAGAAGTTTGAAGGCGTCTTCCAAAGAGGCAGTAAACAGTTTCGGAGACAGAACGTCTCCCTGTCTTACGCCCCTTTTTAAGGGAATAGCCTCCGAACTCTGTTCTTGTACTCGGACGGACATGGTGGCGTTTCTATACAAACACTTCAACACTTCGATATACCGATAGTCAATACGGCCCCGCTGGAGTGACTCAAGCACCGCCCATGTTTCGACCGAATCAAAGGCTTTCTCGTAGTCTACAAACGCTAAACAGAGCGGCAAGTTATACTCTTCGGTCTTCTGTATAACCTGCCGCAGCGTATGTATGTGGTCTACGGTACTGTAGCCTTTTCGGAAACCGGCTTGTTCGGGAGGCTGGAAGTCATCAAACCTGCGTTCGAGTCGGTTAGAAATGACCCTAGAAAACAGCTTATAAACATGGCTCAAGAGCGAGATGGGTCTATAGTTCTTCAATATAGACATAGCCCAGCGGATTAGCTCTTTGAAGTGGCAATGGGCTGGCCATATAGCGAGAAGAACGGATGGCCGATGGGGCCGAAAAGTCCTCGAGTGGAGACCACGGATCGGAAAACGCAGCGTCGGACGTCCACCAACAAGATGGACAGATGATCTGATCAAAGCTGCCGGTTCACGGTGGATGCAAGCTGCATCCGACCGAAACAACTGGAGATGTTTAAGGGAGGCCTATGTCCAGCAGTGGACGTCCGATGGCTGAAATGATGATGAACCATTTTCAATAAATTACAATTATTATTATTTTTTCTAGTTTTTCTCCCAATATTCCAACTCTTCTTCCAATATTTGAAGTATTTTTTATGTTCCTCTTTTATCATTTGCATAAGTACGTAACTTATGTTCTTTTTCTGGATATTGTGAAGTAATAAGTAGTTGTAGTCTAAAACTGAACAAAAACACGAGCTAACCAAACTTCGTCACAACACCATGAATATTTTGGTACAATAACAACAAAACACAGCTGACAACAGAACTGTTCTGTCAAATTTCGTTTTTTTTTGAGCATACGGCCCACAGATTATCCCTAATATCTATGATAAGGCTAGATTCTACTATTTCTACCAAAAAGTTACCAGTTCTAAAAAAAATAAGTATTGTTTAGATAAGTAATTTTTAAGTTAGGTTTATGAATACAAAACTTTTAAACACTTCTTAGGGCTTAATTCGTTGATTAGTTAAGTCGTGCTTAGGACGTGAATTAACAGCTTTTTATGAATAAGGCTGTAAAAGGCGCCAAAAAATATACATCTACACACATACATATAATTAATCTTTTTCGTACTTGTCCTGTTGAGTAGTCCTGTTGACAGGAATTGCCGCTTTTTGACATAAAGATAAAGAATACATGTTTTTTACCTTTTGTACGAAAGATAATACACATTGCTATTTTATGGATGACCCACAGCTTTTAGACAGAGGACTACATCAAAGTACTGTTCATTAGCGCGTTGATTTTGCGTGAATTCGATAAGGTCTAATGAACACGAGGCTAACAGTTTCCAAATCACGTGTGACAATAACTAAGCTCACCAATTAGTTAGGGTAACCCTTGCCGTACCTTATTAGGCCGACAAATGTCGTCTCCGGATTTGAGGACATAACCAACTGCTGCTTAGAAACCATTTTAAATTTATTTAAATTAAAATAATTACTTATTTTTTAAATTATTATTCTTTATTAATTATTATATCTGTATGGAGGCTGCTGAGACTGCTCATTGATGGTCCTATTTTGGTTCCTATTTGGTCGGGCACATATTTATACTTATCTATTTTTAATCGTTGTTTTTGTAATATTTATCTTTAAATAATAGCACCCTTTATAGGTCCTTTAGTCGGTTACACGACACTGGGAATACATGGTAATATAATAAACATACTATTTCTTATATGTAAATAATAGTTTAATTCAAAATTTAGTTTTGATTATTTCTGTAAGCAAATTTGTTAGATTTTTAAGATTATATCTTTGAACATAACACTTCTAAAAAGTACCTAACGAAATAAAACAAGGATAAATAAATAAATGTTGTTAATTGTGAGAGCAGTTGTGGAATGACAGCTCTATGAAGATCACAGCTTAGCAGATTAACGCGAAGCATCAATGGATGGGAACTACGGATCAGCGAGATCCTCACGGATCTGCGTGATTTGGATATCAAACACATACTCGTAGAATAGCCCTTTAATATCTTTGAAGGGGCTACATACATACTCGATAGATTTAGCTTGCGGAAATCCAATATTAAGCGCTCTACACACCAAAGCCGGCGGCCCGCCGGCACAGCCCGGCGGCCTAACCCGCCGGCCTTATTTTGTACTAAATAAAGCCGGCGGCCTACAAAATAAGGCCGGCGGGTTGGGCCGCCGGGCTATGCCGGCGGGCGGTGTGTAGAGCGCTTAAGATTTAACATTTTGTTGTATCTGAATATAATCTTAATGAAATATTAGAACATTCACTATTTCTTACTAGGAAAATGGGGACGGAACACTATTTAGATCTCGTAGAGAAACCTCAAGCATTTAGCGCTTTAAGCGACTTAAAGCCTATTCATAAGGTTTTGCTTGATTGGTGTTTAATAAAGATGCTTGTTCATTTCTCAATTATGGGTTTCATAGAAATCGAGTTGTTTTGTGAAGCTAAGTAATCTTGTTTCTTTCAGAAATAAAATATAAAGGCCCTTCGAAGATTTTAACATCATGCTCAGGTTGAAAAAACCTTTTAGATTAATAAAATTACTTCCTGAGCAACAATTTGATTAGCATTCATCATTTCGGTGAATTTATTTACATTATTAGTAATCTTGTTAATTTGGGTGTAACTATACTTAGAGCTGCCATGTGGAGCGGACCTAAGAATAGTACAAACCATAATTTCCCTTGAGTGTGATCCTATCTTGAGATTTATATTATACGCCCGCGGCTTCAACCGCTTTGTTCCTATGCGGGATTGGAACCCACGATCTTCGGAATGAAAGTCGAGAGTGCTCACACTTAGCCAAACTACTCGTTCTCGGAACATACTGAATTAACTTAAATAGTAAATAATTTACAACGTGTCTGCGTTATATCAGCTATATCAGTTTTTAACTAGCACGGGAGGTAATACCCAAAAACTACGTGGATTATTTATATTTTATGTGGCTCTTAATAAATCATTAATATAATTTAATAAAGTACTTAAGAACTGTTGATTTTGTTTCGTAAATACCTGAAACGCACACGCAAGAAGCTTTAACAATATCTATAAAGTATTAGAATGTATCCCTTTTAGCACGTATCGTGGCAAAATATGAAGCTTACTAAACTCGATAGCAGAAAATAACCTGTCCGTTTAGCCTTACTTAAGGCGGGCAAAGGCCGGCAGCTGCACGTTCCCAACAGGCTGCGAGCGAGTAGCGACGATAATTAAACTATAATTTTAAATTAAGGTTACGCTAGGTTTTTCTATTGGTAAGATGTGAGGGGATGTTATACAGAAGATGTTAAACCAAAAAAACTATAAAAAACTTACTTGCGTACATAAGTACCATTGATAATGATTTCATTTGATATTGTATACCAATAATGGTATACAATATCAAATGAAGTACCGAAAAACTAAATATAATAGTTAGCACTCAACGTTATTGGTCTGGTGGTACATGTTCTATCAAGCCGCTGGTATTCAGTGGCACCAGGTCAGAATGCACAGCGTGGCACTAGCAATGATACTTTAAAATATCTCATTTAAATAACATAGAACATTCATAAAGGGAATGGAAGAGATTTCCAGCTCAATTCATCTGGTCCACACCCGTCATATAGGTATATATCAAGGTAAAAGGATAGGTTCGTAGATGTCCCGTTTATTCTAATAAGAGCGACAACGACTTTGTTTTGTAATATGTAATAAGTAGTGATAAAATGCTCTGTGCGTGTTTTGCTCGCGAGATATAGTGATTTTTGTTATTTTTATAGAACATAAAATAAGTTTAATAATCGCTCAGCTTATCAAAGATCGCAGTTCATTTCATATTTAAATATTTCACAGGAACGTTGGCCACGACGCTGTTTACTTTGCATTTTGCTCTCGGAAAGGATGCTGCAAGGAAATCTGCGGATTTTATTCTGGGTTTGCTTTAGCGGTGTGCGTCTACCTAGTTTGGGCATTGGACGATGAATAAATGCAGGTTTGGAAAATATCTAACAGACCACTGTTTGCTTATTGGCAGAATCTTGCTTCAAATAATTTAAATATTCCAGCCAAGCTTAAGAAAAATGTTTTCTATGTCTACACGTGGATATACCAGTACAGAGGGGTCATTCCAACTCAATGCAATCAGCAACCCCACTAGTAAGCGTGGTGATTATACCAATCTCCCAAAGTCTACAACGGATAATATTTTGGTAGGTTAAAGATGTTTTATTTATTAAACTACGGAACCCTAAAAAAGTTCTTTGGTAAGCATATATCCTGACATTTGATATTATATTATTAACTTCTAATTGAAAATGGAAATATATTTATTTATTATAATGTATTAGTACTTAATAATAACGTTGGCTTCCACACTAGGCTTTAATTTAGTGCATATGTGAGTGAGGAACATAATACGAATGTATGTTTATTATCAGCTTTAGACGAAATTTGGCCGCCATAATACATTATGAAAGCTAGCCTCAATTTTGTCTGGCCCGTGAATTCAAGGTTAGATTACATTTTCTCCCAATCTAGGCCAACCCGGCACTCCTTGCAAGAAAAGGTTCGAAATTCAACTTTGTATATATCCTTGATCTAGGTTTTCGCAGGGATATCGTGTACAAAATTCAAAGTAAATGTAAAATATACACCTACGGAAGACTTGTGTAAAGGGTACTACTTATATGATATAGTTAATACAATATACCACAGTAACCAAAAAAATATTGCTGGAAAATTTAATGTAATTACTAGCGTGGGTACTAAATAATCTGATATACTTAAAAGAATAAACACACGTAGAGATATATTTTAGTACATATTATGTATATTATTATAGACCACAACAGCCAGAACCATTATCTGCAGATCGTAAAAAATTCCGTGTGCGTTCACAGGCAGACCTTCGCCCACTGCACCACACATTAATTACAATAATATTATTAATAATATTTTTTGTAAACATCTCTGCTTAACTCATAGTATACATAAGTTTATAAGTTAAAGTAGTAAAAAGTGATATAAATCTTTTTCAGCTACAAAACAAACTCATAAATGTTTGTGTACATTTTCTCTATGAATTACTTCTAAAAGCTACGTCGGTGCATTTAGCTCGGCTGCAAGCGAGATAACTAAATGCTAACAGATAAAGAGCTCGCCAGATGTTGTATTTAATGCTCTTCAGAATTAAGTACTTTGAGGAGCTTTTCAGTTGTTGTTTTGGAACTACTATCATAAATAAATAAATATTTTTTGCTGGAGAATTTACATTGTAGCATCTAGCCCCGTGGTAAGCTTATTATTACGGGTGCTAGATTTCTGACACGTAATTAGTATAATCTAATTTTTTAACTTTATTTCTATAGAAACACAACGATTAGAAACACAACGATTTGCATGGACACGTCGGTGAAAACTAAAAAAAACTAAAACTAAATGAATATTATAACTCGTCTTATTAATTCCAATAGTTCTGAAATTAGTTAGGTCTTAAATTTAAATTGTTATATGGAAATAATTTTGTCAAGACAGCATCATTACATCTCACTACCTGGCAAAGAGCCTCCCTAATAACTAATTAAGATTATATAATTATTTATCGTAACATCATTACAGTTATTCTAAATTATTCCAGTTATTCAGAATGTAAAAATATAAATTATATATTTTGGGGATTTTTTTTTATCGCCATATTTGACTGGTAGCTTAGCAATCGCTCGTAAGTTGGCACAGTAAAACACAGCTTAAGAATACAAAATCTCTCGTGTTTCTAACTTGTACAGTATTTTTAAATTGCATACCCACATACAGAGCCCTGGTCCGTATTGCGTTAAGCGTTGTGAAAACCACGACTAATTGCCATAATAGAAGACTAATAAGCTAAACAAAAGAGCTTTTGTTCTTCGAGGCGTGGCTCAACAATATGACTTTTTCTCACTATAATTGGCGAGCCCACTACGAAGCAATCGCGTTTAATAGTTCTAATTGGATCTATAGAAAATTAAATATATGAGGCTGAAAATATTTTTGATAATCAATTCAGAATCAGTAGTAATTATATTGAATGTTAAATTACAAACAACCTATTCAGCTTTATATTGATATTTCGAAATCTATACAAATACCTACAATAAAATTATAGCTTCTTAACAGTGTAAGAATAAAACTGAAATCTACTTTAGCGGTATATACTCTTCTTAAGTTCTAGATGAGTCACGGATTTCCGAGCCAAATCGATTCAGCCGTTCTTGAGTTTAATAGTGTACCTAACACGACTTTCTTTTATATTTAAAGAATATAGATAACATTAATCCCAATGTTCATCAGAAATTCAATTCCGCGAACTTCACACAATGATTCTCAACATTGGAGCTGTCAACAAAGTTGCTACAAAAGTTAGACTCAACTTATATAAAGCTCAGTATTACGTCTGATCCCGCATGCAAGTATTCAGAACTCCTACTCATATAAATGTAAATGCTGAAATACAGTGCGGAACGACTTGTCCGGGCGTAACTTCACTTTTATTAACCTGTGACTGCAAAGTTTGATACAGCTTTAAGTGGGTACGTAAATCTTTATCACACGAACTTTCAAGGTAATTTTACAATGACAAACGAGCATGATTTGTTTTACAATGTGTACTAACAAAAGTACCGTGTGGTGTCCGACGTGGTGGTCGTGATGCACTACTTCGAGTCTTTTACTTCAAAAATGTATAAAATACACAGGGATATCTATCAGAACGAGATCTATCAAGGTGTATACTGAAAGGCGTGGGTTTGATTTCCACTCGGGGACAAAGAGAACATTGTGAACTTGATAACAAGGAACTAGGTATAATAATGATGTAAAGAAATAAATGTTTTTATAAGACCTGCGTTTATTCATTATCTCGCCAAGTTCTCTTGAAGTTTATAAGGTGACAAGCGTAAACAGGTTAACATGCATGCAGGAGACAATTTACCAAGCTACCGGAATTAACGAGATGTACTCGTACTTGCTTGCTTGATAATAATGCTTGAGATATTATTGTTGACCTAGATAACTGTTAGGCTATGTCATAAACTAAATTGATAACAAACTACAAGAGTATGTTGCGTTTTTAATATACATAAATCTAACTAAAATTATACGAGTATACATTCATGTAATTGTTGCTAGCCAAGCTACCAAAACTGCCAAATTCACTCGTAGCACTGCTACGACGTAGAACTTACAAACTACATAAGAGCTACGTCGTAGCAAGACGTTTTTATATTGATTGTCCAATCGCTAATTCGAAATTCAAAAAATTTTTCATCATCATAAACAAACATTTTAATGAAAGAACGGACTGTCCGAAAAATATCGAAAATTATGTCACGGGCGTCTCCGACACGCTTTTGGGACTTTATTTAATTTTCTTCGGGATTTCATTTCGTTCTGGGTTCACATTGTTTTTGGTGTTAAATTGAATTCTTATAAAAATGGTTTTGACGTGTTTGGAAATGTTATTATGAGATTGGGTTTTTTACACCCATATTTTTTACAAACGATTTTAAATTATATAAAAGGCCTATCCAATATGATAAAAAATTCAAAGCCACTATTAGTGGTAATAGTGCTTAGACACAGCTAATTTTAAAGCCATGTTGACTAAGTGGCGTTACACTAGACTTTAATTCCGAAGGTCGTGGGTAAACTGCTTTGTTAAATCTTCTTTGCATAGTATAAAACATACGCAACGGATTTTGGCGAAGCGAGGGCCGGTCGCTAGTAATACTATATGTCATAGTAGGCAGTTAATTAGAAACAGTAACATGCAAACAGATTCTAAGATTCAAGTCACGTGGGCGCGCGTCAATCCATGCTTAACCTACTCCATGCGGATCCAGAATGATTAATGTGCTGTGAGGCGGTTATACGCTAGAGACGAACCGCTAAACTGCTACCTGTTAAATGCACATGTTTAGTACTAAGTAGTGCTTACATGAAATGCTACTCAGGTATATAGTTATCGTTAGAATAATATAAGACACAAAAATAAAAATAGATAACTGATCAAATATTTCGATTTTTGGTTCCTCTAGTAAAACTAATACATCGTATAAAAAAAAGTCGTTCCTACTGTCTGTCTGTCTCTGTCTTCATGTATGCTTAAGTAAGTAATTCAGTAAGGAACAGATTTTTCTAAGGGTTTCTGAATATTTGAATATACATAATTTTAAAAATTAACTTAAAAGAATAAGACATCTGACAATGTGGTCAGATGCCATATTCAAACATATGTTTGACTCGCTTTAATTAATCTACTAATACTAGATTAAGTTAAAATGTCCTCACTAAGTTTAATTTACTAAGTTCTCATGCTCATACATGCTAAGCTCCCAAAGAGGGACTTGAAATTAACAAAAGGTCCTTTTGCACAACAATGTCCGTAAAAATACGCCAACACTTTGTGCCCTTCGAGGATCGGAGGTTTTGTGGTGGTGCCCACATTGAACTTTATATTTTCTAGATTTGGTCATAAAATAACAAACAATTTATTTTGTTAAACATCAGTACCTAAACTCAAAATAAGTCACTAGTTGCTTGCGTTCTTCGAAAACAAAGTGTAATTAAATTAATTTGTTTCCACATTTTCAAAGACATATGTGCGGGTGTGATAAGAGTATGATGTATTCAGACGACTACTAACTTTGCTATTTTATAAATACAAAAAATACATAAATAAAATACGACATTGTATATCAATTTGAATTTGAATTCTCTTGGTACGGTTTTCCCTAAGAATATTCTAGGTCTTGGTAGATTTGGTCTAAACGCTACGCCTACCAGGCAAGTTAAAAGTAGCAGTAATGTCAAACAGTAAACAAAACGACGCTACTGCTCGTCTTCTGGTATATAAATCCCCAGCTGCATTAAAGACACCCACGAAAAATTTAAAGTGGCACTTAGGCCAAACAGCAAATCAGCGTTAACCTTTCACTAAAATATACCAATGAAATCATTTTAGTCACTGCTAATCTTGCTTTAAAAACACTACTCCTACGTAAAAAATATAAGCTGCGCTATTGTATTCAAAGCTAAATAAAACTTTTAAAAAAGTCAATTTAAATTCTTTGGTTGGGATTTGAAAAGATTTTTTTTCAAGTAGGGCATTATTTCTCGGGCTTAGAAGGCTTAAAGGCATTATGGGACCTCGAGGGCCAGCCATTACAAAGTCAAATAATTAAGTCCCAAACGTGGATTACGCTGAATAACGAAATCTGCGTTGTATTTTAAAGAGTTTAAAATGGTTTTGTGTGCAAGGATGCTAGGATTTTATGGTAATACGTGTTATACGTACACCGTGCCGTAGATATGTACGAGCGTGTGTCCAAAGCATAAACACCCCCATACGAACACAGAGACTTCTCTGTTAACGAGGGAGAATAGGCCAAACAATTAGTCCGCAATTTTGTTAAAAATGGTTGTACACTTGTATTGTAAAATACTTTTGAATTTGCCATGCCATTCAGGGCATGATGGGGCTGAATTTTTTAAGAGATATAAATATTAATGTATTAGCTAAAATATATGCATTCGAGACGATTAGAGTCCCCCCATATTTTACTCGTATTAATAAATTCTTACTAAATTTTACATTCTGCTCTTGTATCTTACGTCATTTAAGTTTATTTTTAATTTTTATTGCATAAACTATTTTGGTAATATGATTAAAGTTACAGACCTAACACACACCATCGGCGAGATGGCAACTTAGTAATGTGTTTGAAAACTTGTTTAACAAAAAAAATCTGTAAAATACACAAAATTCTGGGGTTTAGAAAAATAGGTAAGTATATTTATATAATATAAAAAAATTTACCAATAATATCAAAGTTAATGCTGTTTCATTACAAATAAGTACCTAAAAGATTCAATGACCTTTGGTAAAATTTCCAATCAGTTTCAATTAAAACAAAGTAAATAACAAGCTTGTTAAAACAAATACTTTTGAAATGAAATAGAGTTTACTATTTGAGAAACCACAACAGACCGAGTCCTGAACAAATTAATTACTTAGCTTTAATTTGATTGGATAACCAATACTCTATTAAAATGTTGAAATTAAAATCTCTAGAAAACCTTCTAACCTCTACATAAGAGTATCTTTCAAAATGACCTATGTGTAAAGGTGCCAGTCACGTGATTTTAAGATTTCATAAGTCTTGATAATATGCACAGAATGTTTTTTTCTGTTTATAGCGAAATTTATGTTAACATAATTTTTTCATGCATATTTCAAAATTATTGGCGAATAAAATTATATAGCACTGTTTTGTTTGTTTTAACGAGTTGATTCTTTATTTTGTTTAAATTTTGTCTATTATACTATGTACGTCTTTTCTTTCTCTGTACTTCTGTAGCCCAACAAAATGTGTTGAGTGATCGACGCTTGTGTCCCAAAGGAGCCATCACTTTTGCGTAGTTTGACCCGTTACGAAAATGATAAAATAATAGGTAGAATTGTACAGAACAATCCTTTGATTTAGACTGTGCTTAAACTAGCATAAAAATAATTACGGTAATGACCAATTAAGATACACAAGATGTAAAAAACTATCTACTAATTTATAACGTTTACGAATTCAATTCTTTACACAGACATTATCTACAATGCTCCGATTATTATTCCTCACGACTCTAAGCCGTTTTCCCTGCTTATCGTGAATTTAATAATTTTTCCGACAATTATTTTCTCTAGAAATTGGGAAGAAAAATGTTTTAATACCCGCGGGCTCGTTTAGAAGACCCCTGGGGTAGTGTGTCCTTGTCACTCACTCAGACTGCTGTATTAGCATGCAAATTGATGGCCCGATTTAATGGATGGGTCTTATTGTTTTAAAACGAGATCTTTTTGCTGATCAAATCCCTGCTGTGGGACTAACCCAGACTGGCTCTACTTGGGCCTAAAGAGTTCAAATTATAAACTAGGTTGTCATTTGGGAGGATCTTTGGATGAAATAACAAGTGTAGGAAAGAAAAGTTAAAAGGTTATTTAACCTTAGCTTAATTTAATCTTAGTCTTGATTTAGTCTTTAACTACAACATTTTGGAATATTTACAATATATGTTAATAAAGTTACGTAGTAAAAAATAAAGTAAAATAAATATTGCTGGACAATTCACACAGCAACATGTTCAGTGACGTCCGATGCTATAAAACTTTATATTTAGGCAGAACACGTTAATCCAAGAAACTAGGTTCTGGTTCAATTTTCAATAATCATTATGCGTTTAACATTAACTTCCCTTAGAAAAACTTATACCTACTCCGGCAAAGCCTTTTTAAAAGTTCGATAATGGCTGAATGCCATTAATTTTACAATCTTGGGGAAAAATATATACGGCGGGCCTAGCGATGTGTGACGGTACGAAGGTCTAGACTAAGATAAAGTAGTTTACAGTACCTACCTCTAAAAAGATACCTAATCTTCAATGTTTTATAATACTTACTAGTTGCAAGACACCTACAAAGTCAAGAAACTTACACCAAGCGTTGTTTGATTATGAGTTTCTCAGATAACATAGGATGTGTATGATATCAAACTTCGACATCGGCTCGAAGAGCGATGAAAATGTAAGTGGACAAAATTGCAAATTTGTGTTTGCCCTAACCCTTTCTAGGATCACATTGAAAGGGTTTAGTGTTCTTAGGCTTTTAGCTTGAGGATAATGGGTTAATCTGCCATCTAACAGTATCTTGTGATTGAGATGTTTTGTTTTCATTTGCATACCTAGTCCGATACATAATCAAACCTATTTATGTTCCCACTGCTGGGGACTTTTTTCTTGACGAGAGAGATTAGGAATTAATTCAACAAGCAGGCCTAGTGCGGGTTGGTGAATGACAAAGTCCTTCAAACTTTTCAAAGTTCTCAGAATGCCGGTATCCTGATTTACCGTTAGAGTACGTGTTTTCAAAACTGTTGATTATATTTTTTTTAGCTCTTGATCAATTAAAGACTAGTTTACATGGCCAAGTTAGATGAGCTTCAAAACAGTTAAATTAAACATTAAAAGAACTACGTTTCCAATGAAACCAAATACAGTTTAGCCTATTCCGTATAATTCTAACATGTAGATAAACAAATGACCACGTCTATTTGAGAACGCTCTGTGTAAACTTGTACATAAACAAAGTGAAATAGTTCGACAATAGTTTCCAATCCAAACGCGCTAACAAAGTAATCGCACAAATTAGACTGAACGTCGAATTGTTAAAGTTTTAGGTTTAGTGAACGCGAGGAAGTAATATCAAACTATAGGGCAATTGGAGTAAGAAATATTTTAGTTATTTTATTTAGTTTTTTTTTTATTTAGTTTCACACAAGAATTACTTTCACAAAATTAAAAAATGTACAAAAAATTGTAACACGACAAGCTAACAATATTGTTTTAAGACAGCCCAGAACCAATTTTGGAAAACGAAATCTAATGTTTGAAGGTGCAAAAATCTATAACAAACTACCTAAAGACATTAAGCAGGTAAAATCCATAATCATATTCAAAAAACTTCTCAAAGCCCATGTTTTGAAGAATTTTTCATAAATTTGAACATATTTTAAAAAAAAATTTGAGAAATTATTAATTCATTTATTTTTTTCTACCAAAGTCCGAATTTCTATGTTGGCAACATTTTTGATTTGAGTGTGTGTATGTCAAAATCATCTGTAAATTCATTTTCTATTGTTCTGTTTACATTTATTTTCTAAATTTTCAAAATAATAATAATTGTCCTATAAAAAGATTAGTGTACTATTTTGTTTGTACTATTTGAAATCAAATGTAAGTAAGTAATAAGTTATCTATGTAAGTGAATGAATGTTATTCTTTAGAGATAAATAAAATTTCTTAAACCATAGTTTTCAAGTCATTTCGTTATCTAAAGCAGTATGAAAAACATATATTCAGTGAACAATTCATACAGATTCATTGATTCATCACCATTCCGTCCTGAAATAAATACATATTTTTGTCGAAGAAATGTTCTATAGAAAGGATTTTTGGAGCAGCGGGTGCACATCCGTTTTGCGCACAAATTAGTCTGTTTAACGATACGTGTGAAGAGATAGGACGGTACTACTTTTATGCTGGAGCCACTCGGCATAATACAACGTTAGTCAGATAGTATTTCACCCTGCCAATAGGTACCTAAAACTGCCAAGAGCGTATACTGAGACATTGTTGTATCCCATCTCCCGGGGCTCGAATGTTGTTTTCATACTATGCCTGTATTGATATCGACTTGTTTTCATTTACTGGGCAGGTTTGTAAAAGACGTTTATTTGAACAGTGATATATTTCAGCATTGTGGTGCCAGCCTAAGAATGGTACCACTTCATCTACACCAAGTGTCGACCCACCGACTTACGGGACCAGTAACACAAAAAAATTGATTATGCAACAATAGAAATTAGTCAGGCGTTACCTATAGTAAAGTTATTAAGCCTCAACGTTTCAACTCCAAATTAAGAAGAGACTTCATTGTAAGGTGTGTGGAGAGCTGCTATAGCGATACTTACAACGATGAGTACCTAACGGTCATTCACGAAAGTCACTAATCTATTAGAAACTATTACCTATATGAAACAATGTTATATATATTTTTAAGGGCTGTGGTTTTTGTTAAATAAATAAATAAGTAAAACAAATTTAATTTAAAATTATACTAAATTATTTAGACTACAAAGTATCAATCAAAACTTTTCTTCGTATAAGCATCCAAACCTAAGAAATCCCAACGTAATCGAAATTTCGCTATATTACGCAATCCAATCATAATAGGAATCACCTTTATTCGTATCAAAGGATTATAATCTCTCCATAATAGTATTTCAGGATTTCAAAATGGCGGATATTACGTGCAGAGGTGGAAAGTAGGCATAAAGCGGAGTCAGGAAATTGCCTGCTGGAGCATTATCGACATCGGCGAAAACACGGGGCTTCCTGAGCCACACGTGAGGCGTCTCGGGAAGAAAATCAGAAACTTTGTGGCTTCTGATCACATACAAAATTATAGGACCAGAAGATACAATGTTAAGAATAAGATTCCGTACGTTTTATACGCGTCATCTGAACCGACGTATTCTATTCTGATATATAAACTACAATAATTTTATCTAGTGACAACCCGTCTTTGATGATAATAAAAGTCTTTAAACCTTAAACCTTAATTTTGCATCCGTTGCAGTGGGTATGACCAAGTGCATGGAATAAATGGCAATAGTTACTGTTGAAATAAAAACAAAAACTATGAAAAAAACAACTCGAATTATAACTTCCATTACATACCTACCGAAAATCTCAAAAGCGAGGAAACGTTTAAGGTCTATGGAAAAAATAATAAATTGATGTCTTAATGTGTAAAATTACTCAATTGCTAATTGCTAACCTAAACAACTACATTTTTTTATCGGATAATGCTACAGGATACAAATTTGGATGTTGTTGAATTTCCAATTATCCTATAAAAAAACATCCGGTAGGTACATTTCGGAATGAGCCAAACTTCCCGCAGGTTCTCTATATGCATATATATACGTATGCACGTCAATACAACATAAAAATGAATTGAATTTATAAAATAATGTATCCTTATGTTTATGAAATTTTCGCGAAACAACAAGCCGCAATTTCTCAGAAAGTTACGGAATCTCATGTTTTTACAAGTTCGAAAAATACAACAATATCACACTTTCACCGTGTTTTATTTTATATACTCGTAGCATATCAGCATACGTCTAATTAAACTTGGTATACATATATATCTTGGAGAGAATTGTTAACACCAAAAATGGTTATTGATGATGTTTATATGATGTCTGGATGTCTGTCTACTGATTAATTTCATTAAAAAATAAATATTTTTAAATATCTGCTGTCAATCCGTTAACGAACCTCGGAATAATTGGTCTGATGATAAGTTACACATAATAATTTGTCATCAGAATTATATTTGATAATTAAACTCTTTATAGAACTTAGACAAAATGCTTCCAGAATCATAGGTAGGTGAAGATGATACTTGAGATTCAAAATACCAAACTTCTCAAGATTGTGTACGAAATACGACCCTAATTAAACCGTGAGTCGAGGGCGAAATATTATATGGATATTTGGTATCCGAGTATACACTGTATAATAGTATCTTGTTGCCTCGGGCTCAACCACTGTCCGTCATAGCTACGAATGGTATTGGAAACTGAGGCATTGTACAATTTAAATAGTATCGCAATCTGGATAAAGATAAAAGATAAAACCATTTATTTGTTATTCACAATATACATTTTTAAATTTTACACATAATTTTTTATGAAAATATGATAGAATAACATGTAGTGCATTGTCTAATAGTAATAATTATAAAATTGTGCTGATTAAATTATATTGAATTTAATAAATCTACTAATAATAATAACCATCCCGATTGGTACGCGTGGTGTTTATACCAAATCCCCTAAGATTATCATATCTTCTATTGACTTGACCAAGTTAATCTTTTTAATAGAAAATAAATGAAATTATTAAAATCCAGGCCTAATCTCGG
Source organism: Chloroclystis v-ata (assembly GCA_963691955.1). Taxonomy (NCBI): domain Eukaryota; kingdom Metazoa; phylum Arthropoda; class Insecta; order Lepidoptera; family Geometridae; genus Chloroclystis; species Chloroclystis v-ata. Next base: position 7,629,681 of record OY829898.1, on the reverse strand, counting down.
CAGAAAGTAAAAAAATCTAATTAAACCTATAACCCACCCACATTCTATAACGCAATGCATGGCAAGCTTATAAAGATGGTGGATTCTAATAGCCTGTGGAAAAGAATATTAAAAAACTTGGCTCTATTACGTTTTTAATTAAAAATATACTCTGATATGAAATAATAAGTATCGCCGCTAGTGTTTTTCCCTTTGTAATATTGGTACCTATATTATTTAAGCAATTGTCAGTCAATAATAATCGAAATTGTTTAAAATATAACACTGTTCATTAATTATTGACACTTAAAGTGTAATTGACAGCTTCATATAATATAATATTAACTTGTAAAACAAAAGTTAGTGTATTTGTCCAGAAATATTTATCTATATACACATATCATAATTATGTTTATTATATCTATATAAAAGAAAGTTGTGTTAGTTACACTATTTATAACTCAAGAACGGCTGAATCGATTTCGCTGAAAATTGGTGGGGAGGTAGCGTGTAATCAGGAGAAGGACAAAGGATACTTTTTACCGTGGAAAAATCTAATATGATGCGGAAGAAGCCGAAGGCGGAAAGCTAGTTTATTAATAAATAATCTGTTCTTAGTTGATATACTGTGAAACATTTATAAGCGACCGTACCCACCCATAATTATCGATACTACAAAAGGTGGGCTTGTATTCATTTACACTACACTGCCTAGTATTTATTATATGAATACAAGCCTACCTTTCGTACCGTATGCCTGCCTATATACGGTCGAGTAAATTAATAAAAAAATAAATAATTCAACCAAGAGACTATATTAAATATAATGAATTATTTTTATTTTTATTTGACACAACATAATTAAAAGAACCAAGCAATATCCCTTAGGACCGGTTTATTATTTTTTTTCTTACTTTTGATCTTTTATGTTATCAAGGCAGCGAACAGAAAACTTACAAGTATAGAAAAATATTAAAGATACGATATTTTGGTCGCAAAACACAATGGAAAGATTGAACTTATCTTTCCATTGTGTTTTAGCTAAGTTGTTACAAACATTCTTAATCGAGATTGATATAGTTATAAAAAAACAGATATGGACATTAAGGGTATTTTTTTATAGTTATTTTTTTTTCTTTCTACTAATTTACATAGCCCCGTAGTAAGCTCAAATTAGTGGAATACCTGAGATTTTTTTTAGTTAACTTACTCGAAGCAAATATCAGCAGATCGCACAAACAGCAACATCCTGCGTCGCAAGCAGACCTTCGGCCACTGCGCCACATAGATACCAATTACGACTTAAAATCGCAGCTTAAGTTTTATTATCTTCGGCAAGAGATTTGGACCCTCGACCGCTCCAACATAAACAAAAAGCGGGTATTGCTTGTATCTTATCTCGGGAAAAATATTGGGTATTGCAAGGATCCCCGATTTCATTTATAGGGATTAGTTCTAGGGCCAAGGTGCTAGCGATGAATCAAAAGAATTTTCGATCTAGATAACAAAGAAACATGTACAGACCGCAACTGTGTAAAACATTGTTTTTTTTTATTTATTTAAGAAATTATATCGTGAAGCTGTTGACGTAAAATTAACGATATGACAGAAACAGTGAAATAATAAACGAAAATAATAAAGTTCTAGCGAGAGTATATTAATTTGTAAAATTATTTTTTTTTATTTTCAAGAATTCTTAAAGGATTTGTCTTAATCGTAGACAAAGGTATGTTCGAGTGAACACATTCTCATTTCAAACGCTGTTGTATTTTTTTATAAAACGTAGCTATTTTTTTCAAATATACTAGCGACCCACTTTTTGCCTTGTCAAATATTCTATGCTATAATAAAATGTAATTAATTATTCCTGTTCAAAAAAGCAAATCATAACAAAGCTGTCAATTAAAATTATAATTGTCCTTTTCTAGAAAACTTGGTTTAAATACAAAATTCCCGAAACAAAGAACGCTCCACGAATTTTTGCCTATAAAATTTTTCATTGTTTTATTCTTTTTAACCTTTGTCTTAGAAAAATCTCTCTACATTTACAAAGGAATATTTTATTTGTTGAAAGGTTCCCTCGAGCAAAGTAAATATATTAATGAGAAATACATTGAAACTCATTAATAAGTACGTTCCGCGTCCCCTGGCTGGGTCTCAAGTAATGGCCACTAAAAAAACACTTTCTACGCAAAATTATACTCTCACGCGCTACACCGCGTTTACGATACTGCTACGAAACTGCCACGACTCTACGAGCCAATCAAATCACACAAACGTAACTTATTACTCGTTTCCAACGTGACTGTGAATTTTACATCCAAAACCATTAAACTCAAAGCTTTCCGACCGGAAGAAATCGTCCACTCAAAAAGCAAACGATTTGCATTCAAGTAGTCAAACTAGTCGCGTTATATGAACTGTGAAGTGGTTACTGGTTACCCAGCGGAAATTTGTCATCCGGACCCATTCGCAGTGAGTATAATAAGTCCGAAATGACGATTTGAATTGTAAAAGTAGGTGGGTAAGTTAAGAAGCGAGTGACTTGCGCATTTGATACCGAGCTGGCACAGCTTGCCGGCGTCGAGCGAGCGTAGTGTCAGCTTGCTCGCCGCGGACGGAGGTTGCGTAGCGCACTTTCCACTTGAGTTCTTTCGCGTACGTTATATAATATACATGTGTTTGTTTTGTGGCTGAAGTTACAGAAGCGGGAGGATTTTTCTAAACAGAGGTACGCATTATTTTGTATAGCCATAAATTCGCCGTCCAGGTAAATAATATAATAGTCTTTGGGTCGTAAGCTCTCGTAAATAATGCAAAAGCCCTTTTTGGTAAATAAGGCGGTGTGTTCAAAGGATTGTGTCATGTTGCAGGGTCGACCTCTGCGAAGTTAATGCTCTTAAGTAAATTAGAACCTCTTTGAGGTTGAGGTTCTGGGTAAATATGTACTTTTCGAATACTAACACAGCTGTTCAGAAGAACCCATCCTTAAAGAGGCAATTTATAGAATGATGTTTCAAATTTCTAAGTGGAAGTTTATGCGGTAGCAGGTACCTACAGAAACAGAGTATAGATGTTATTTTTCACCCTTTGTACGTTATAATATTTAATATAATTGTTATGTTGTGGAACTTTTATTTATAATTTGAAATTTTCTACGACCTGATAAAGAACTAAGAAGTAGATTCCCAAAATTTTTTAAAATATTTTAAAGAAATTAAAGATGGTGTAAATCTGAATGTATCTGTCGTTAAGCTAGTCGTTCTACGTATGTGTATCTACGTGGTCTATAAGACTATCCAAATTTATGCTAATTAACCAATGCTAGTTTAATTATCTAAGTACATATCTAGTAGTAGTACCTAATAGTAGTTAAAAGTGGTCAATATAAATTAACCCTTTATTAAATCTCAGGTTTAAAATTACGTTAAAAATCAGAGAATACCAATTGTTAAAATTGTGGCGAAAACCGATTCGTAGCCGTTTTTACAAATTACCTCATCTTAATTTCTCTTCTAATTAAATTGAAAACACCTTATTTGTTCAATTAGAATAATTATTAAAATTGGCTCAGGAATTTTTGAAATTCTTCTTCTGGACACTTTTAACCAAAATAACTTTTCAGCTTTATAACATTCAAAAGATTTAAAGTGACAATATTAGTTATTGTTGTAAGAAAAATTAATAAATACAATTCATAAATAGATTTTTCAGATTTACCCGAGGTTGTTTAAAGTTCTAAATTAATCATAGGTAGTTCAAAATAAATACTTTGAAAATTATGGTGAACTCAAGGACAATCAAACTCGCAATAAAAGACTCAGAAAGAGGGTACCTAGATCGTTTCGTTTATCAATAACGGTCTGCCTACGCGCCGGTGTCATCAGTCTGTCCGTGAACATGGCGCTTGCAACAGTGTCGAAATATCGGAAAACTCAAAAACATTTAAATCATAGTATGTTACCCGTTTCATGTTCAAATATAGTTAAAAACCATGATAGTTTAAAAAGTTATGTAGGGTTGTCTATATTTATAGTGCTCCTATTTAGGTGCTCTATGGAGTCCTGAGGTTGTAAAAAAATGTTTCCTCCCGCAGAAAAACTAGATAAATATATTTTTTTAATAACTGTTGCTATTTTTACTAACAATCGACCAATAAATAATTTGTCACAGTGAATCTCATTTCCTGTGAAATTAATATTTGCCAAAATAAAACTCGATCGTAATAAAATATCATCTACAATAGTCTCACTTTAATTCAATAAAACTGCTTATTTCGTCCAAATAATCTAAATCAATACAGAGGATTTCATCGACACTATAGTCCATAACAAAAGTGAGTTTACTTTGGTTCCTTTTTCGATTTGAGTTTTGAACCCATAAACACGAACAAGTTGGTTCCTTTGTTAAAGGTTATAAACGTATCTCAAAATGTTTTATTTCATAACAGTGACAACGAGGTATTTTTTATTTATATGAGGATGACACGGGACATTCCTTTGATTCTTTCTTTGATCTGACTTTTAAAGTCACACCCATTTTCATGTCTTCCTTCTTCATTTTCTTCTAATATAAAATATAATCGGTGGAAACTGGTGAAAAAGAGAAAATAAATAATTCATTCGTAACGAAGAAAGCAAGTGTTCATCAAATCATAGACATTGATGTAGGTGCGGATCTTTATGTAAATTTACAGGAATAAATAAAACTGGGTCGAGCGCTATTGCTTTATTTAAGCAAGCTTCCATTAGGTACGGCCCGAAAATTTGCCAACTTTTGTTTTCCATCGAACAAAACAAACTCAATAATATTTACATTACACAACACTTCCTAGGTGAAGTTGCAGAACGAGAAACGGAAAAAATAAAGGGATTTATTGACAGAGAATACACAACACGATCTGATGCCCATATATATCTCTGGAAACTATTCGGGTTGAACGGGATTTGAAGGTTTCTGTTTGATATAAAGTCTTATATTTTCTCGTGGACTTTTACCTTTGGTAATCCGTAGAGAATACGGTGCTAGCAGTCATTTTCTCACCTCTATATAGATTTCCAATGAGTTCAAAATTTCTGGACGACCAGTTTGCTCTTCCTCCATATCGGAGATTTTTATAAATACATTGTTTAGATTTGGGGCTAGATTTATATAGATAATTTTTAATGTCGGAAAAAGTTTTCTTTTTGTTCAAGTCACTGTGACTAGAACAATATTGGTATATCTCCAAATATGTTATTAATTAAAATATTGTAATTTTCTTTTAGCCGTTTTTGTAATTTTTTTAGAGCCGTGTTGGCTAAGTGGGAGCACACTCGACTTTCATTCCGAAGGTCGTGGGTTCAAACCCGGCCGCACACCTCTGATTTTTCTTCTTGGAAAATTGTGTGCTTTAATAAACACGTGCTCTAACGGTGAAGGCAAAACATCGTGATGAAACCGGCATGTTCTGAGAACTTTGAAAAGTTTGAAGGACATGTGTCATTCACCAACCCGCACTTGGCCAGCGTGGTGAATTAAGGCCTAGTTTTCGCATCTACGTATGTAAAAACGGCTCGTATAATCATCTAATGTTTATTAAATGACTTGTTAATGAAAGGGAATGTAAATAAGTATTATCGGGATCAGACGAAACATGAATATTTTAAATACAATTTCGTAATTTAAATAATAATTTCAGTTTCATATTCAAAGCCCAGTTTCCAGTGAAATTAGATATACTCTTCTGGCTTTCCATTATTTATTGTAAGGTTATGGAATTCACGTATTTAATGAAATTCTACCGGAAATTTTGAGAACAACATAACAATCCTTTTCTTGGATAATCTTTATGGGCTTCCGCAAATCCTTTTATGTCGATAGTAATATAAATACATTTACTTTGATGTTTCTAAAATGAACTGTTTTTCTTATGTATAACATACTTCATCATCATCATCATCATATCAGCCGTCGGACGTCCACTGCTGGACATAGGCCTCCCTTAATAAATTCTAGTCGTTTCGGTCGGATGCGACTTGCATCCACCGTGAACCAGCTAACTTCACCAATTCATCCGTCCACCTGGTAGGTGGGCGTCCGACGCTGCGTTTTCCGATCCGTGGTCTTCACTCGAGAACTTTTCGGCTCCATCGGCCATCCGTTCTCCGAGCTATATGGCCTGCCCATTGCCACTTCAAAGAGCTAATCAGCTGATAAAAAACATACTTATTAATAATCAAATAAAGGGTTAGGAACTTTAATGGATATTAATAACGAATATTAACTTTTTTGTTACTGATTGTACTTTATCTCATTGAGACTAGCTTATAATAAATATTGCCGGACAGTTCACACATCAACATCTAGCCCCGTGATAAGCTCTAAGCTTGTGTTACGAGTATAATAAAAATCTAAAATAAAGAATTGATTGAAAATTTAAATAAAGAAGATCGTAACGTTATTTTTCATTTCCCTATTCAAGTTCGGCTCAGTTCGCCAAAAGTCGTAGTAGGTGTTATCTTTTATATTCACGGATGCATTTTTCGTTCGTAAAAGGAATATGGTAATGTCCAGATTTGCACATTTTAATATTAACACGGGGAGTAACATATTTCTGTTTCGAATTATAAACAATATTCGCCGGAAAGCAAGACGTCGGAGGCAAGAAAGTTGTAGGGCTATAATTTTTTTTTTAATATTTAAACACTTAAGTACCGACCACCTACCTCATTATACTTATACTTACAAATAAGTCTTGTAGTAGTCTAGGGTAGAGTACCTATTTAAAAAAACCGCATCAAAATATATTGCATAGTTTTCAACACATATATAAATATATCATACAGACAGCGACAGCGAATTTGGTTTATACCATGTAGTGATTATTGGTTTTTGAAACATAGAGGCCGGCGTCAGTTGAATTGCCCAATACAAACGTAATATGTACCAAAATTATTTGTAATTCGAGCATATTTCCACGATATTATTGTATTAATATTATTTAAATAGTATTTATCTAGGTCCCTATATAGTTTTTTTTACAAAATACTTATTTAAAATGAAATTAATTTATTGTTTGTATGGGAAATTCGTCTGACGCCGTCTCTTAGGCTGATATATGTTTTCAAAAATAAACTTTTTATTATTAAGTTTTAATCTCTCATAAAGCTATATCTGCCAGCGTTGCTCCTCGTTTTGTGCAACATTATTCTGAGGAAGAGCCTTATGGTATATATAATTTTTATTTAAATTGTTATTTTTTCTTGTAAAATTTTATTATTTCTTTCGTTGAGTAAAAACATAAGAAAGTATACCTTGTAAAATCTTTTTTAATTAATTTACTCGTATAAACATAACATTTATATTGTAGTTTTATCTTTATAAATCCTAAATCGATCAACAAACTAGTAAAAACAACTACAAAGCTGCTTTCGATTTATCCTAAGTATCTAAGCAGTAGATAAGCTAGTAAAACACACTATTATTTTTCCTATTAAGTTTGCTCATCCCAGTACAATACCTTCTCTTGGGAGACGAACACTGTTCCTATATTACAAAGCTTTCAACTATACGAGAAAAATTTGTAATGTATGACTATGGACATAAGGATCATATTTACGTGAAGTAGGTAAACGGTAGACCAATATTGATGATTCTATATCTTTATAATAGCTGAGGTGCTGAGGGAGTATTCTGCGGCAAAATAACTTTATACTTCTTCCTAGTTTGACCTTTGTTGGTCTATGCAGGTTATTTTTCGCACGTTTCTGGTAGCTTCCATATTTTAGAAGGCTTCTGAAATGTGTTGAGTTGACGTGGATAGGAGATTGGGTGCAAACCTATATAGTTCTTTGACTTTAATATTAAGTCCGACGGAACGTTTTCAATCGATATTCGACTTTTGAATACAGTTATCACATGGATAGACTTATTTGTCTCTCGATTGATGATTAAACGTAATTATGTACGTTATAAAATGTTATCTCTTTGCTACAAAAAGTTTTTGATGGTTAATAAAAATATTTTTTCGGTTAAGACAATGCCCATATATGTTTATTAATTTAAAACAGTTCTAAAGATACTAGGTATAAGGTAATTTTCTTTTTTATACCTTTTAGGAATACCAACACACCTGGTAAGGATTTATACCAAGTCACCAAAGACTTACAATGATTATATTCCGTTGACCCTTGCTTAGTTAAAGGGTTATATTATTTAAACCCGTGCCCAGTCATGAGACCTAGTTTAGGCTTATGATGAATCTGAGATAAAAATATATTCAAATCGTTGCTTACATAAGTAGGTAATACGGATTTTTCGGGGTAAACACTTATCTGAACTCTAAGTAAGGCAAAATATGGCATTTTTATAGTCTCAACGCGGCAAGGCCGTAACGAAGCCAGACAACTTTCTTATAGTTGTTCTTAAAAGTTCCAGAAATGTTACCAAACTTTTTGGTCCGTTATTACAATGCAGATAAGGATAAAATATAATAAAAGGCCACCAGCGTCCTGTTGTTTAGTAAAATAGGAGTTACGGTACTGCTCCGATAATAAAATACGAGATAATTCTGCTTTTCCAGCGATAGACAATCTACAATTTTCCTTATTTGTTTTGATCTTAATATAAATTAGTTGTTTAAATTTGTTCAGATAGATAAGCTACTTTATCTAAAGAAATAGGTTGACCCAGCCACATATTTAATACACAAACGTTTAGTTGTGTCTAGAAATAATGGCAGTTCCCACATCAACCTGTAATAATAATAAGTACAAGAAATCTAGCACCTGTTAAACAAACTTCAAGCTGACCACGGTGCTAGATGTTTCTTATTATCTTTATATATAATAAAAATGAATCGCCGTTCGTTAGTCTCGCTAAAACTCGAGAACGGCCGGGCCGATTGAGCTGGTTTTGGTCTTGAAATGTTCGTAGTAGTCCAGGGAAGGTTTTAGAGAAAACTATAGAAAGCGGGCGAAGCCGCGGGCGGGTCAACTAGTTTATTTATAAATCAAATCATTACTCACTCGTATCCAAAGAGCTTTGCTTGTTTCAAAGTGTGTGTCTCAGAATGTAATCATCATACTTCAATGTGTTAGTTAAAACGTATAGAACATACAAAGCAGGTATATCCATAAAAAAATATCTTCTGTTTTGCAGCGTTAGCAGAGCTGTATATAGAGAATACCAATCGGGCTTTCACCTCCCCCGATAAAAGTTTAACGAACTCGAAATGTAATCTGATTTGTGTACAGCTTTATTTTGCAACACGGAATAAAACGGAAACTGGACTGATTTGATTATATAAATGTTTTAAAAAGATTTGTGGGATGATCTTCACGCCGGGTCTTAGGGATTGAGATTATATTTTCGACTTTATTTTTGAACAGATTTAACTTAATTCCTAATTCTTTCTAGGAAGTTTATCAGAGCAAGCTGATATTTCGTAATCATAATCTAGCAATGCTGTGTGAGTTGTAATATTTCCTATCCAATCTATCTATCTATATTTTGTATTTTTAGACAAATACAGAAACTACCAACTTCACTTTAAAAATGTACATAATAATTAGAGATGAAATGGATATCATTATTATTAATAATCCTATGTTGTGTGAATTGTAATATTTTACACTAACCACGGACACAATTAAAAAATTAATTAAAATAATTTTATTTCGGATAACATGATAAGTACATATTTTGGTTAGTAATATGTATCTTAATTGTATGTTAAAGCTTTACAATATCATAATAACAATGTTTGACATTGTTAAGAAAATGAACTATACAATGATATATGGCCTTAAATTGAGTAACGTGGGCTTGTGCCTAACAAGCTGCTAGGGTAACTTGCGAAATTCCTTTTGAAACCTTCAAATTCTCGTGAATTTTAGCAGAAACTCATTTGACTGTAATTTTAGCCTATTGCCTGTATATTTTATGTTCAAGTAGTTACAAGCAATTAATTATAATTGCTGTTACCTACATATTTATTTCGCAGTAATAAATAATTTTTAGTTTTTTTTTCATCTCCGTGTAGAGTTTTTCAGTGGCAGTGATATTCGTCATTATGTTGCTTTCAAAATATACTAATGGAAACCGTGTTACGAGGAATAGTATTAAAGCTTCATGTTTCTTTGATACAACTTATGAATAATTTAGATTAGATTTATTAGCCATTAGTGCTGTAATATAACCTTAATAAGATGTTGAAGGAATGTTATTAATTACTTACCATAATATGCTAGATCAGGCTTATTCAGAATTCCATTAATGAAAAAGCTTTTAGCTGTCGCTGAATTATCTTTTGGCTTTGGTGGATGTCTCATACTTTTTCACAAAATTTTCGTGAGTTATTCTATTTTTACTCTGTAGTCGAAACGTCGCGACGTTTCGACTAAGTACAGAGTTAATTACTCACTTTTATAATTAATACGTGAGTAATTCCCTTCGTCATAAAATGAATCATACTTTTGTCGAATAATAAAACAACTTACATTCACAAATCCTACTCCTGTACTTAACAAATAAATGTAACATTTTCGCAATAAAACTGATATCATTGTTTGTACAACCCGAAACTTTACCTACGTTAATTAATTATCAGTGTACCATAAAATGGGTGCGGGTTTCCAATGCGCACTCGCCCTCCGGCGGATTTGATAGCTTGGGTTAACAAGGGTTCAGCCCGGCTATTCCATTTCTGTAATTAATAACATTCATATAGGTTTACTAACGTGTCCAATTCTTGGGTTACTAAGTCATATATTTATTTAGTTCATCATCAGTACGTGTTGGCGTTGGCGGGTGGCCATATCCCCGTTCGTTGTTCGGCAGGGAGCACCGCGGGCAGGTGAGGTTGGCTTGGGCGCCGAAAGATGTTATGTGGCGCCCCTTACTCCCCCGTTATTTAGTTACATAACCGTTATTTAGTGTTAGCTATTAAGTATATGTATAGTGTTAGCTATTAAGTATATGTATATAAAGTTGTTGGTTTTCCTTAATAAATAAAAAAAAAATAACAACATTTATTATTATAACAGACCATATCACGTTCTATCGGCGTAGCCCAAAGAAGAGACGGATGGACTGTGTGAAGGATGATACAATACGATACATAATTATTTATTGTTACACCACATTATAAAAGAAGACACGAAATAAATACATATAACAATACAGTGAAACAATGGGTGGCCATATCGCTAAGAGCGATTACTTCCAGGCAACCAATTCAAATAATATAGTACAACATGCAGCGTTAAAACCATTTTTAAATAAAAGTTGTCACATCCAAATTGGTTGAGCAGTTGCAACTGCTGTACCACAGCGCAGTTCAAAAATTTCTACGTTCTATTGAAATAAAATAACTTTATTAATAGGTGAAGTTGGTGAAATAAATAAACATATTGGTGGACTATTCACTCAGCCACATCTAGCCCTGTGGTGCGCTCGAAATTGGTTACGGGTAGGTACTATTTATCTGATTAATAGATTACATAATAATAAATAATTACATAATTACTTTTTATTATGCATTTGTTAAAAATATTATACAAATTACAGACTTTATAACAAAAGCTCGTAAACATAATTGTTGCTGTGTGAATTGTCCGGCAATATTTATTTATTATTTATTACAGTTTATTTGCAAATATCCGTCGGACTAAAGGGTTAAATAAAGCCAGATCCCTTCCCAGAAGGAATAGTAGCCCTGTTAGTTCAAAGTAAGCCCTTTATCAATGTTTGGATAGATACCCAAATATCAAGCGAAATGTATGAGTACCGTTACCAGTAATGGCATATCTAAACTGCTGATAGGGAAAGTTTACCCATAATAAATAGTCCCAATTTGTCGGGCATCGAACGTCCCTTGGACCCTTGCGTCACGCCTATTTTACAAAATGTCAAACTTTTAATAAGTTCTAGCGCCTACGTAATTGTTTTACGAGTGTTTCCGCTGAGTTCTTATTAATTATCTTGTTAAATGAAATGCAAATTAAATTAAAATTTATAAATATTTCCTGTATGGTATTTCTTTACCATTTTTGTTATAATTAAATCCATTTCGTCATTTTGGTAGTTTGTAATAGGCGCACCATGGGTAAAATTTTGCCTATTAAGAAGTTAGGTCCAAGATACATCTGTAAATGTATCTAATTACTCGTAGTTAAACTTATCATAGAAGCTTTTTATAACTAGTTATCCGTTATATATTTACTTTACAAAATTCCTATCAGTCTGTAAATTTCTGTTATAATTCTTATTCCAAACATTGATATATATGAGTCCAATTCCACGCTCTAGTGCTTGGCTTTGTCTTGTATTCATGAAACCTCATGACAACTTTCGCCCATCCCTGTAACTCAATTACCTAAGGAAAGCTTTAATTATTCATCATTACTTTGTACTGTTATTGTTCGACAATTCAGTACATAAATGAAAAGCTGTTTATTTAGCTCAGAGCTAGCTCGTTAAAGCACTTAAGGCGGGATAAACTTGGACAAGCTTAAACGATTGCCTTAATACGCATTGTTACTGCAGCAATGAAATGCTTACAGGGTTTTATACACCAAAGTCTCTACCCACAATACGGCAGCTATCAGAGAATAATAATAAGGGTTTAATCGACATTTTATTTTATACTTTATATCGTAATATAATCACATATTATTGCAGTGGCGGATTTACAAATTTGCCGCTAGTAGGCCATAAAATTTTTGCCGCCCTTTAGACCAGGGTTTTTAATTTTTTAGAGGGAAAAAAATAGTAGTAGGATGAAACCCATTACAAAAGGAGGGGAATATGATAGAAATTAAAGGAAAAATAAATTACGGTCGATCTGAGTTCGGGAAGTGGGAGGGGGTGGGCTTTTAAGGGGAGAAAATGGTTTATCTCGATTTCCGGTAAAACTACAAGTCCTATGAAAAAAAAGTGCAATAGCAAAGTTGTAGGTAATAAAACGATCTACAACTTTTAATTCACAACTTTTTTACATAACGTCAAAATGTATGTGAAAAATTCAAATAACTTAGTATTTGGTTTTTTATTTCTATCTGTTTCAAAAACATTTTATTTTCCACGAAATTTGGTGAAAACTTAACTTTTTATGTCCCAAATACATTTTAATTTATTTGATCAAAAATATCAATTTTTTCACCTTATTTTGATTAAATTTTGAAAAAAATAGACTAATTTTCAATCGAAAATTCACGTGTCAAAATATTAGCTAATAAATTAATATAAAAATCGGTGTGTTTTTTGTTCATTGAAATCTCTATTTTCTGATGGTTAAAAAAAATATATACATTACTGTAGTAAATTTTCTCAGAAAATGCAAAAAACTGAAACAAAATTTGTATCATTATGTACAATTGCATCATAAAAATGTGATTGTTGCAATTTTTATTTCATATCATTGCTTATAATCCGACTTATTGAACATTATACAAACAGATTATTATATTATTATTATATAGTCTGAAAAGACAAAATCACATATTTAAGATGCAATTGTTCATAGTGATACAATTTTTGTTTCGGTTTTATGCATTTTATGAGAAAATTTACTATTGTAATGTATATATTTTTTTAACCATCAGAAAATAAAGATTTTAATGAACAAAAAGCACACCGACTTTTATAAAAAAGCTAATATTTTGACACGTGAATAATCGATTGAAAATTAGTCAATATTTTTGAAAATTAAGTCAAAATAAGGTGAAAACAATAATATTTTTAATCAAATAAATCACAGTGTATTTGGGACATAAATAGGTAAGTTTTCACCAAATTTCGTAGAAAAATAACAATTTTTGAAAAAGATAAATAAAAAAAACAAAAAACTTGGTTATTTGAATTTTTCACATAAGTTTTGAGGTTATGTAAAAAAGTTGTGAATTAAAAGTTGTAGATCGTTTTATTACCTACAACTTTGCCATATAACTTTTTTTCATAGGACTTGTAGTTTCATCGCAAATCGAGATAAACCATTTTCTCCCCTTAAAAGCCCACCCCCTCCCACTTCCCGAACTCCGATCGCCCGTAATTTATTTTTCCTTTCATTTTTATCATATTCCCCTCCTTTTCTAATGGGTTTCATCCTACTACTATTTTTTTCCGTTTCTTACCATTTTTGAAGGCTTCGGCACTGGTCTATATTATCGTCGTATTAAATTAAGTTCTGACTCTATGCACAAAAGAGATAAAGCATTAAGCTTTTCTTGACTTAAACTAAATCGTAGATAGTTTTTTAACCCGTTTTAAGCAAGAAAAGCTTCTCTCATCTGAACAATTCGACACCGGTGTGCGTGCACAGAGCCATGCGAAGTGCTATATCCAAGTTTGGATAAATTATGGTCCAAATTCTGTTAACGATAGACTATAAGTATCTAAGCATATACAGTGCGATTATTAATTGGTTATTTATATATGTATAGTGTACACGTACATTTAAAAAAAAATCTGTAAAAATAAAAGCTAAATTTGCCGCCCCCCTAAATCTGCCGCCCTAGGCACTGGCCTACTTGGCCTATTGGTAAATCCGCCACTGTATTATTGACTAAAAAGGCTTTATAAATAAATAAAAATTAACAAATGTCTTCGATTTCTTTTAATGTTTTCTATCTTCATCTTAATGCAAGAAATAATGGTTTAGACAAGAAGACAAGTCTTTAATATCAAGAAAGTTACAAAGATTGGGAATACATAGTAATGCATAAGAAATGTACCTAGACAAAATGTATACCTATATTCTTTACGATATCTATATTCTAGACTCTAGACAGTAAAACAGTGTCGCGTATCCAAATATCGAATCGGAGCGAGATTTTTCTGAAACAGTTCTATGTAGGTAGTTGGTTTGAATTGTAACAAATGGTAAATGTATTCTTTTGATTCAACTTATAAAACTTTTGTATTTGTTTGTTTGAATAGCGTGAGCTCAGCGACCAATACCCTGATTAAATGAGAAATAAAAATATTATGTTACTTGATGAGCGTATTCCCGATCATTTCCAGTGTCCCACAATTATGTACACAAGTTAAAAAAAAAACACAACTTCAAAGCATTTAAGATAAAACCTACTCAAACGCTGCACAATGATGATCCTGCTCGTCGGCTGGTCTATTGCAATTGGCTAGTCAATAATTATGTCAATGTAAGGTCAATTTTATGGACCGATGAAAGTAATGTTTCAAACTGCGGCATTTACAATAGAAAAAACTCGCATTATTGGTCAATTGACAATCCTCGCTTAACTACTGAAGTTAGAGCTCAGGTGCGATTCTCAATTAATGTGTGGTGTGGTATTCTTGGAGATCGGATCATTGGGCCATATTTTTACAGTGGAACCTTAAATGGACAGAGATATTTCTCCTTTGTACAAAACGATATGCCAAGTCTCTTAGAACCAATTCCAGACGATGAAAGAAGGTCGATAATTTTTCAACAAGATGGAGCACCTGCACATAATACAAATGTTGTAATGAATTTCTTACGAAACAATTATAATGGCTTAATAGCCAATAATAGTGCAACCCCTTGGCCTGCCAGATCCCCGGATCTCACGCCTTGTGATTTCTTCCTATGGGGATTTGTCAAAGACCACGTGTACGCTGAGAGAGTACACAGCCTAGAAGAGTTACAGAATCGTGTACGTCGTGCAATTGCTTTAATTACTCCGCAAATGTTAAGGAAAGTTCATTTAGAAACTGTAAATAGAGCTCGTCATTGTATTGCACAAGGAGGACGTCACTTCGAACATATGCTTTGAACACAAAATTTTGTACTTACTAAGAAATAAAATGTATGGGAGTGATTAATGTAATTTTTTTGGATATTTCTCGTTTTATTTTTAAAAAGTTATTAATGTCATTTTACTCATTAGGTAAAGTACTTTCGATATCAGTTTAAAGTTTTTTGATATCTGCAATAGTTACGGAATAATCGCCTGTGCACACTTAACGATTACACCCTGTATAACTAGTTATATTAAACTATGGCAATGTAAAACTGGTGTAGTAATACAAAAACATATTTAAAAATTAAATCATTATTACCATTTTGTGCATGAAAAAAGTTTTAAATTGTTTAGCTGTGTGGTGCCTGTTTAAGAGTAGTACCAATCGATATCAATCCAACAAAAAACTATAAGTCTAGTGTCTTATTTTAGGGATATGAATTTATACAGTAATAGAGATCAGACTCATTTATTATGTAGTTGGTATTGAAAAAAAACGAGATAAAATCAATAACAGCCCAGGAAATAAACTGTGGACTGTATAGAAAAAATAAAAGGGACAATTCCCGTGCGGTAAATCAAAAAGGCAAACGGGGTTAAGTTACCTGAGTTGGCCTAGAAGCGGGAATAGAATTGATTCATTCTAGGATTACTGTTTGAATATTTTAAGCTTCATATTAAAACTTGTGGAAATGCCGGGCTTTAAGCTTTAATGTAAATTTTCATATCGAAATAGGATTGGGAAGGTAATAATATATTGCTGGAATATTAGGATCAATTAATCTGAATATGGTTCGGGAAAAACTAATTTGAGAAAGAAAAGCTATTGGGAAAGTAACTAGGCATTGTTGTTTGGGTCGAGATGACGTTTCACTTTAATTCCGGAGGTTGTGAGTTCGACCTTACGATTTTTAGTCCCTATAAATTTGTGTTAGGGACACAAATCTGTGAGAAAATGTCAGCGGCCAGTGACAGAATAACGATTCATTCCCTTTATAACACAGAATCAGAAATAGGAAAAAATAACAACGATTTAATAGTGACTCAGCAATTCCAGCTCGAAATTCAAAGATGGATGCCCTGAAATTAGTACTCGAAAATGTGGTTATAGGACAGTGACGGGTGACCGCCGTCCACCCCGATAGACGAGACTGAAACTGCCCGAGACCAAATTATAGTCCGAGAGCCAGGACCGATTGCGTAGATAATTTGAGGCAAGCAGAAAACTTGTCCCGCACCTCTCTTATTATATACCTAATGCTGAACTAATGAGCTGGCTGATGGGTAGCGAAACATAATTTTAAGATCGTCTGGCAGGTGGAAAGTCTGCATAAAGACCAGTTATTTATAGAATCATATCATAAATTGAATATATTATGTTTTTATTTTTGTGTTACTATGTCATACTGTGTTAGATATAACGTATATTTTATTCTATTTAATTATTATACCTTAATAAAATTAAAAGATAATTTATATAAAACTGTAACTTGTGTGATATGCCAGACGATCATATTAACATGTCTCGCTGCTCATCAGCTGTTTTAATCTTGCCTTGAATACCTCCCCAAAATTGGTGCCAGCTCTCGGAATATAACGAGTGTTTGCAGTCAATTAGGGTCTTCGGACATCCGTGCTCTATGGTTTTCATATGCTAATTCCTTTGGCAGTTCTGGAGTGCGATGTTGTGCCTGGATTAAGTTGGTTTTGGCCTGGATTAAGAATTACCTGGAAAAGCTTTCGTTGCATCTTTAAAACTTTATTAAATAATTCAGGTTATTTTTGAGTTTTACTTTAAAAAAATTAAAAATTATATTTATGAATTTGGTGTACCTATTTAACCGTAACACTATTAACTTAGAGGGGCTAGATATTTTTGCGTGAAATATTTAGCGATATTTTATTTTATTGCAAACTTTTGTTTGTATTGAATTTTGCGATTTATTTATCAAATAATTATTATGTTTTTTTTTGTTTTATAAGAACGTTAATTACTCCGCTTCCAGAACAGATTTTGAGATATAAATAATTATGAACTTCATTTTTTCTCGGAGGGAACTGGGTAGATTATACTCGGCTACAATTTTCTGTTTCTCGATTTTGTATCAAAGGTTCTGATATTGATTGGTGACCAGGCTGAAAAAAACGTATATTAACGATTAACATATTTATAAGGAATATTCTTCACGATGCTAAGCTAAAACCAACCTTATCATAACATTTTCATGTTATTGTCATTAATTTTATCACTCATACAAAACTTTTTATGACAAGTGGCTACGAGGAGAGGTTACAGCAATTTTACACTGACGATTAATAATGTTCGAGTCTTATTGGTGTATTATTAGAAAAGCCCTTGTGAAATCGACCTTATAGAATTTATCCATTGGTATAAGGGTTAAGTAATACGTTTTCAAAGTTATAAATTTATAACACCGCGACCTTGAATCAGAAAGCCATTTAATTAAGTCATCTCACATCAAAGACACAAAGTTTCCAGACTTCAAATCAAGAGATGGTGAGAACATTATAATTTGTTTAGAAATACCGAACATAATGCCTAGCAAGAAACCGCTCAAGCATTTTATAAAGTAATTTCAGGGAACGATCTTAATTCGATTTCATGCTCAATGCTCCGGGCGGCTTTGATGTAAATAGCTGGATCTCACAATAGAATGTATAAGCCCACACAAAGAATCAATAGGCGAATTCCTTCCGACGCGTTGGCGAGACAAATGACTCAATATCGGTGCTTGATATCGGCCACCGGCTATGACCACAGGGTATCGGTTAATAAAAATCGAGTGTGATGAATTGTCTTGTGAGAAATGCTCGGCACTTTTTCAGTGGCGGAATGCATGAGTGGCTTTGCGAGAGCTTTATTAATAGTTACTATCACTTTACTATCGCTATGGCTTAATGTTTGACCCAAATGAAAAGAAAATATTCCATTGTGTTCATGACACAATATTATAATAATATCTGTGTAATCTGTTTTTTAAGTTGTAGAATTTAATAAATTACACAATGCTTAAATATTAAATGAACTTTTAGCAGGCTCTGAAAATTCTTTACCAAATCTAGGTATTATATTATGATATTCAGCGGTATTTGAAATAACAAATTGTTTAATGTTTTTACTTTCGAAAAACCAAAGATTATAACTATTTTTACACATACGACGGTGGAAAGGAAAAACCCTTAAAGCGACAATTTTCAAACTTTACAGGAGAGCCGATCAAAGATTTTATTTTCCGAAAATAAATCATAAAAAATTTGTGTTTGAAGTTAGAGCGACAGGAAAAAAAATAGTTTCTTTATTTTTTATTTACTACCTTACTATTAAACTTCGAAAAATATACAACCATGATAAATTGATTTAGGCGTCGCTTAATTATTTAACGGTGAATACAGCGGACGGAAAAACGCATTAAATGCAACTTGAGTATTCTGACAAACGCAAGGAAAAACACATTAAGCGACAAGCTATGTATGATTTAACTAGGAGGTAAAATAACTGAAGCGTATCGAGCATAACATACAGGGTTCCGGAAAAACCAATTAAGTAAGAAAATCATAGTATGCTAAGTACAAGAAAAACACGTTATGCGCTAGCTATGTAATAATATAAAGCTATGTTTTTAACTGAAGTCCCTACTTTGTTTCCCAAAGATACCAAAAAAACAAGACTATTGAGATACAACAGTCTTTTATTTATTAAAAACTTCTGGTATTTTAACATTTTGCCTTTAAAAAACCATTTCAAGCGAAGCATAGATACCTAAATCACTATTTTGAGTGATCTGATCAAATCATACAAAAGCGTCATTAAGTCATAAGAATAGGAAATGATTCGTAATAATTGTGATACAGAATTTATAGTTCTTAAAGTCTTCATAAAATTTAATAGGTTTATAAGTTTAATGTACAAACGTACATTAAACTTATAAACATTGCAAACGCAATACAAAACCGCTACGTTGTGTTGTAAACGACCAACTTAATCAACATTGTTAACAACATCACTATCTTTATGAGTCATCATCATCATCATCATCTCAGCCATTGGACGTCCACTGCTGGACATAGGCCTCCCTATATGACTTCCAGCTATTGCGGTCGCTCGCAGCCTGCATCCACCGCGAGCCGACCGCCTTCACCAAATCATCAGTCCACCTTGTTGGTGGACGCCCAACGCTGCGTTTTCCGATCCGTGGTCTCCACTCGAGAACCTTTCGGCCCCATCGGACATCTGTTCTCCTCGCTATATGGCCTGCCCATTGCCACTTCAAAGAGCTAATCCGTTGGGCTATGTCGGTGACCCGCGTTCTCCTACGGATCTCCTCATTTCTGATTCGATCTCGTAGGGAAATAGCATAGCCCTCTCCATAGCCCTTTGAGTCTGTTGATGAGGCCGATAGTGAAGCACCACGTTTCGGATCCGTATGTCATCACTGGCAACGCACAAAATCTTTATGAGTGATCTGATCAGATCATATTACAAAAGTGCTTGTGTTGGTCGTTTATAACACAACATAGCTCTTTTGTATAGCAAACCTACATAAAACTTAGAAACCTACTAACTTTTACTAAGACTTTTCAAAAACTTTAAATTCTGTATTAAACGTATTATTAGTATTCTGTATTGACGTGCCTCAACGGCGGTTCACCGATGAATGAAGCGCCACGTCACGTGCAATATCCTTATATAGGTGACGCTATTTACACAAAAGAGACCGAATTTCATTGCATGTAGCGACAAGACTTGTTTTGAATGGTTAATTTAAATACACAGTATTGTAAATAATACTTACTTTAACCGACTATCGTTTTGATTTATGAAGTCAGCTTAATTAAACTAACCGACGATTCGGGAATAAAAGACGATGTCGGTTAATTTAAATATTTATGTGGTATTTTTGTCCATGTTTACTTTAACCGACACCACTGCTTTTTACAGCGATTGTCGAAATAACTGAAATCCATAATTTTTTATAACAATCATGCAGGAAAAACGCATGAACTCCATGATACAGATATAAGGTAAGCAAGGAAAAACAAATGTAGCGACCGGGCACCAACGCAATAGGAGTAAGCAAAAACAACTTAAATGTTTAAAATAGGATTTCATATGGCGAAGAAAAACGATTTAAGTAACCTATAAGATTCGAAACAGAAAAGGAAAAATACATCAAATAACAATCTAACTATATAGTCGGTACTTCAAGCGGTAAATGAACCAAAGATGCCAAAATTCTTTGTCACTTCATTTAGCGTCTGAAAAAATTGAGCCTAAAAGTGCCATTACTTGAAGACACCAAAGTGGTCTGATCGCCACGAAACCAAGACCAATCGACGCAGAAAAATTCACTGATTTCAAATATGTAAAAAAGTCATTTTCGACCAAAGTGTCGCTTCAAGTGTTTTTCCTTTCCACCGTCGATATATACAAAAACTGAACTGAAATGTTATCCCTAATGAACCCAATTCTCCCTTGTTACAGATAATACAGCATCCAAATGTGTACAGTGGTCAGGACAGTGTGAATAACCGGTGATGTGAGTGACATTATGCTGAGGAGCAGCCAGTGGGTGGCAATGTTGGCGGTGCTGGCTGTGGTGGGCGCCACGGAGATCAACTGCATCTGTGAGCCTCGGGAGTGCGACGCGCTGGAGCCCAGCGGCTGTCCCGGGCTAGGAGTCATTGTGTGGGACCCTTGCAAGTAAGTTCACATAATGATAACTATAGGTAGACATTCTTCTTCTTAGTCGGTGACACTCTTGGCAGAGTGGTCATGGTCATCATAAAGTTGTGTTTTGGTGGCAAGCTTCACAACACGCCGCCACTCCTCTCTGATGGCTGCCATTCTCGTGCAATCGTGTAGTGATGATGAGTCATTTATTGCCGCTTTTATTTGATCTGTCCATCTCATAGGCGATCTTCCTCGTGGCCTGGTACCCTCAACCTTTCCCATTATTTAGGTAGACATTAACAAATTAAAAAACCTATGGGTAGCTTGGTCCGAGCGTTGTCGACGCTTTTGTACAGTATGGATGTTACAAAATAATCTATACATGTTCGTTGCTAGAGTTGCGTCAAAATAATAATAACAGTTGGTACTGCTTACTCGCATACAATGTTACGGATTCTAAGTCATCATCATCATACCTAGAATAGGTCTTAGGGCAATTGGTTCACGCTTGCCAGACTAGCTGGTGATCGCTGTAACAAGTCGCGATCAACAACTCACCTGGAAAACCTATACCTATGTATATGTTAATAATTAAAATAAAAGCTTTTAAAGTTAATAACTGCCTTTTGTGTTTCAATTTATCGGATAGTTCGCCATCAGGCTTCAATAACACCCTGTAACCAATCTATTTGACAGTGATTACCGAAGCGTAAATGATAGATGGACTATCAATCGGGGCAATCTGCATTTGTATTCCTCTGACCTAGTTCAATCAAGCACGTGTTATGTAAGTACAGCTCGTATGACTGTAAACAGAGTTCCAAATGGTCAGAACTAATTAGTTTGTGCGTATTATTTGTGAATTACTGCGCGATACCTGATTAACACTGTGGCTTTTTGTAGTTAATTACTGGGTTGAGTGCATTTCGATTATTGATAAATTTATGGGTCTTATTTATTTATCAGTTACCTATATTTCACAGTGAGTTTAAAAATACAAACACTATTATATTAAGTATGAGATTATATTTATGTAGGTAGTATATCAGGAATCTAGCACCCGTAAAACTGTGTGCATTTCCAGCAATATTTATTTATTTAATTATCATTTATATTAAATAATTATTCTTTAAAATATTAATACAGCTGACCACGGGTTCTAGTCCGGTATAGAAGTGGTTGACCTTTCTATTATTTGCTGGTGACCCATTTGCCGTGTCACTCGGCCTATATTTTACAAATTCAGACCTGTGTGTGTACCTATCTGATCTGTGCAAAGATCTATACAACTTTATACGTACATAGCCATTCTGTTAAAAGTTTTTTCCATTGTGCATTGTCCATCCTATATACATACGTATTCTATAGATATAGCATAAACTTATTTTTAACTTAATGTTCCTTATTCTTAAAAAGTACCTATTTAAATTTCACCTCATTATATTCGAATCCATGAAACATTTACTAAAATGATAAAATCACTATCATCACGTAAGTATAATTACAGTCGGCTTTCACCGAAAAACTTCCATCCTTCTCTGATCCACTTACCGGAACTCCCTGAAACTTCAAAATACGAGTAAGTAGCTCGCAACAACTAATGCAATTATCTCGAAAACTTCTCTTAAAACATCCATTTACAGCGAACACAATTATCTTATCTGAAAAATTCAAAGAAAATGTTTAGAAGCGCCTTCTCGTAACCTTCACGACCGACACAGTCAAGTGAGTGCCTAACAAGCTTAAACAAATTTCGGGCTGGTTAACCTAATCTCTTTTAATTCCCGCTTATAAATTTATTTGTAACAAAATTAAACTCTGTTTTTGTCAGTTACAATCTCCAGTCAATCCGGCGAACGTTAAGATGTCTACTACGTTAACAGGCGGAAACCGACCGTCTAACGTTTAAATTTGTCATCATTTTAGATGAAAATTTTATCAAGAACCGACTTGGAAAGAGGAAACTACTCATGCTAGTTGAACAGGACCGAATTGGGACAGAGAGATATGGCGAATCTTCTAGGTTTTCTCGATTGTTGACAACAGAACCCAAAAATTAATCATAATCACCCGTTCTCACTGCTGGGAGATTTCATTAGAATTCTCTCTTGACTTAAATATTAGACCTTAATTCTTATCCGCGCTTGCCAAGTGCGGGTTAGCGAACGTCACATGTCCTATGCACTTTTTTAAATTCTCAGAACATGCCAATTTCCTCACAATATTTGCCTTCATCTACATTTTCCAAATATTAATTATCTAGGTATGCATTGAATCCACGACCTTCAGAATGAAAGTCGAGTGTGCTCCTACCCGGCACGAAAATTTAAGAGATTATCTTTCTCATAACGAGTTTTCTCATACATAGATACGTTTTACTAAAACAATGATAGTTAATAGATATGTATCTTGTTACAGATGCTGTAAAGTGTGCGCGCGGACGCTGGGTGAAGAATGCGGAGGCTTCAGCGGCACGTGCGAACCAGGCCTCAAGTGCTACGAAGGGTCATGTTCACTCATCACGTGAACTCACCCAGCCACCATGTATTATAATGTGTATAGTGTAAACATATCCGTGATGGACCCAGAGGACCACGATAGACGCGCTCGACCTGTGACAATAATCGGCTTCTAATTTTGTGAACGGCATCATATCTTCTAACATGCTATTTTATAGAGAGTCACTGACCAAACAAAAGCGGATTATACGTCATAATGTTTCTTTAGTAAAAGGACTAATGGTTTATTTATGTTACAAAGTTTATTTTTTATAGTCTTCGCTTATTGTTCATTGTGTGACAGGAGCAAATGTTCCGTTTGATATTACTTGGAAAAAGAAACTGGCAGGTTGATTAAAATTTAACAATTCAATGAAATTTATGTTAGAATTGGATTTTTTATTTATTATTCTGACGGACTTCTCTTCGTTTGTGCCGATCCCTGGAAACGAATGTAAATAATATTTTTAATATTTAATTTCGGCAGTTTGTGGAAACATTGCCGGGTCGGTGATTTGTCGTATATGTAACACTATAATTAATTTAGATCTTAAATTATATTTTTTATATTGTACGATAATCGAACCTACAAAAATTGATGTTATGGTTAAACATTTATTTTTAATAAATAACTAAATAACATAGATTAACACTTGGTATATTCAATCAAATACTTTTTTCTATTTATTTATTTAAAGACAGGCCAACAGTAAACATAAATTATCCATTTCCAAATTATACTTAGACTAATAAAAAACTTATAAGTATATTTATCAATTACAGGCATGTATTTTCAACTATGTATATTGTAAAAAGAAGTTATTTAATCTTATGTTTCAAATTTGTTGATATTATTGTAATATATTCTAATACGTTTAAGTAATGTTTGTTTTAATCAAATAAGTATAACAAATAAAAATAATGATTCCTGAAACAATGTTCTCCTTGATATCGTAAAGCTTTCCTTTCAAAAGCGCGATGCCATTGTTTATTTAGAAAACAAATGTTGTTTTAAGACTCTTCAACGTTAGATAGAATCGGTAGCTTTGTACCGCACTCGTTAAATTTCATTCAAGTAAATGAAAGGGTTCGTCTGTAAGATCTAAAGGTTTGATAACGATAGGATTTCTGAAGGAGGCTAGAATAATTCCTTTGTTGTAATGACGAATACGTTCCAAGCTTGGTTGGTATTATTACTCGTGAAAACTGTAGAGCATAGCTCAGTTTGGTTAAAAATGCAACTCTCTACTCTTTAAGATTCCTTGAAACATGACAACCACTTTCTTTGTTATGCAATTTAAATATATAGTTTTTGAAGTTTTTTTTTTGTTAGAAACTGTGACAAACATAAATTATGCGGATAACTGTTGTAAAATACTTAATGTTTTGAAATGTATTTACTATATGAAAATAATCATTCTTGCGATTAAAAATTTAGAAAATGATTCGAAATCTCATAAATGTACAGTAAGCTGAAAACATAATAATTCTCTTGTTATTGTTACATATTTAATTTGATAAATTTTGTTTGGTATTCTGTGTGCTTCCAAATGATGTGTAGAAAATAAGTTTTTGATAATATCAATAACCATTTTAGAATGTTACGGTCTTGTAAATAATAATTTGACTAGCATTTTTATCTTGTAGGATTGTATATTTCAAGAAAACCTTATGTATTTGGTATACTGAAACAATGCGTAGGATAAACATTTGCGATAGTTCTAAGAAAATATTGTTAATATACGTGTTTCGTTAGGTATTTATAGATTGTGCCTATCTACTCTATTATAATGAATGATACTATTACAAAAAAAAATGTTTATAATACAACCACGTTTTTTATGCTAATAATGATGTGGATGTAGTTTTTTTAATATTAATCAAGTCGTTTATGAATTTAAACATAATTATTTTTGACAGTTTATCCAGCAGTCTAATCAACCATTCATCAATCTATCTTTAAAAAACCAAAGAAAGTATTTTTAGGACATTACCTGCCGTACTAGGAACTGTATTACAGCATGGTATTGCCCCGCAAACCACGCAGACATAATAAAAAATTAAAATATGTTTTTCTGTTCATATTATCTGTAAGGTGCTTTTCCATCAGAGCTATGTGTTTGATAGGGACGATCTTGAGCACCGAAAAACGTTTTTCCGGTTCGCGAAAAACCATATTTTGAACTGTAAAATATTTAAGTAATATCTTCGTTAATTAGCCATGTTTAAGAAGCTTTATAACATAACTCTGGTAGAAATTCATTTGTAGACAACAACCATTTTATTTACATTTTTTTTGACCAAACGAATAATATAGGCTTAGTACATACCTACTGACATTGTAAAGCTGCTTAAAGTCCCAAATACTTATTCCATGCAACGAAATACAATTATTCACGAATCTTTAAATAGGTAGGTATTAATTTCTGCGTTTCTGGAATTTTTATATCATATAATAAAAATCATAACGAAAAAAGTCAGCCTCCTGTAAAGTTTCATAATATTACCCATATTAATTACAAAATAATTTAATGTTAAACGTACTAAGTAGAAACAGAATGATTTAGCCGATTGTAAACTAGTTATAAGTTGTAAAAAAGAAATTCAATGCTACTCGTTAATTGTGCACATAAATAAAATAAATAATAAAAACAAAGGTATTTTTTTCTAGATTTAGCTTGTAATATTCAGAACCTATTAGCGTCAAGCAATCAAATCTGTTTATAATATTATTATTATGGACAGACAAAACTACAATTTTGTCTCATATTAGCTTCGATAAATATAACTTCAAGGAAAAACTTAGTCCTTGTTAGTACCGATTCCCATCCACCTTTTCTACAAAAAAAAAAAGAAAATCTTCTCCAACCTAACCTATACCTCAATTTTTCCAAATCGTTGAACCTGTGAGAGGCAGGATTATTTTTATGACAGTATTTTGGAAGATAAAGCAAAATAAATCTAAGGCAGTTACGCTACTAAGTTGATAGAATACATTTTTGTGTCGTCTGACGCTCTTTCCGTTGAGAATTATGGCCAAAAGTATCTCACATTATACTTTTAGTTGTGATGATTTATTAAGTTAACCAAATGGTGCAGTAAGGTACCGGCCTAAAAATAGAACGAAATCGAACACGCAACCTCTTGCTATACGTCCTTCGCCCGCTTCGCCACAGAGGCTGTCCAATAATATACAATACATAGATATATATTTTTTTTATTTTACATAATGAATACCTAGACACACGGAACAAATATTGGTCCGTCTTTGAGTAATCGGTGACCATACATAAGAAATAGAGGGCGACGAATTGAAAATCTCCTCTTTTTTGGTGTCGGTTAAAAAGTAAATTATAATATTTATCTATTCTGAACGGAGAATGATGTAAAAATGTTGCAACATTCCATATTCGGTAGTTTACAACGTTACGGATCGAATCTAGATTTATATTCTTTTACTCGACAACATTTCATAAAATATTCACGAAGTGTTCATGCGAGTATTTCAAATCTTTCTAGAGGAATAAAATCCTTTGTAAATTAATGTGGAGTTGTGATGGAGACAACGCTTTTGTAAAGTGCTATAGTGTTTTATATTTTGATATATTTTATGTAAGTAAGTATTTATTATTTTATGAACTAATAGCTAAATAAATCATTTATAACTGGTCTAGGTAAGTTACTACTTATAAATAATTTTTAAATCCATTAAGAAAAAGGTCTCTTACATTTCAATAATTAACATGGAAATAAATTAGTCAATAGCAAGATAACTGGACTGGCTAACCAATTATTGTGTAACGTAATCCAATCCAACTGCTTCCCAGGCTAAGATCAAGCCCACTTCACGTGAGCAGTCTCGGTTTACACACTCATCAATTTATTAATCTAACCAGAAACTCAAGACCTAAGTTTCCTCTAGACTGTTCAACTTGTTATGAATATTGATAGCACTTTTTATGGGTTCATCCCAGTTCCTTGCAAGTGTATGATT
Organism: Chloroclystis v-ata; assembly: GCA_963691955.1. Classification (NCBI taxonomy): domain Eukaryota; kingdom Metazoa; phylum Arthropoda; class Insecta; order Lepidoptera; family Geometridae; genus Chloroclystis; species Chloroclystis v-ata. Next base: position 7,601,793 of record OY829898.1, on the reverse strand, counting down.
ACCTTGAGCTAGTTGGTACGTTATGAAAAGTTAAGGGACTGAAATGGGTAAAGTTATGAGTGATTTGGTGCGGGTGGTGGTTAAGAGTATGAACATTAAACAGGGCAATTACCTTATAGGAGAATTGACGTAGAGTGGTTACTAGTTGTAATTAATTTACTAGCGGAAGCTTTAGGAAGAATTTAAATAACCTATCCTGTGTCCCATACTTCTAAATGTTTATCTACCAAATTCAATCATATTTCGGATTATTGGTTTAAGAGTTATGGCGGAACATAAATACGTACAATTTTTTTTTTCTAAAAATCGTCATATTAGTTTAATTATCGTATATTGAGCCAACACAGCTCTATTTTGCTGGAAATAATGACCATTATTTACAGGTCAGACACCAAGAACAATCTTGCTAAATTTATTTTATAGTGAAAGTCACAAAACATATTCCTAGCACTATTTGTCTATTCTGTGCCAAAATGTACATAAATCTTGAGGTGTAGGGAGCGTATGTGTGTTTAGCACTAAAGAAAATGATGTTTAATCAGGTTATGACAACAGAACCGCGTAACTAGCTTACTGATAGCGCGTAAAATTGGTACCAAAGCATTATATAAATTATAAATTGAAAGGCGTAAAATATATATTCAAAGCTGTTTCTTCGGCGCTCACACATTGGTGTTTTAAAAGGAATTCAAAGTGAATTTTAAAACGAAGTTCCTTGCAATAGTAGTAGGTAGTTTAGATTAGATAAGAAACTTAACCAAGGAAGGCTTCGGTATTTTAAACCTTGAATTCTACCCATGTCTCCTACTTATTAATTGTGCGGCTACCCTCATTTTGGGTATGCATCACGTCTAGATTTCTCTAATAATCTAGACATTCGCGTCTAGCCTGTTCTAGGCTTTACCAATATATATTAAGTGCTATGCCTTATTTTTTGTTCTCTTACGTATATTTGTTTCGTATTGTTATATGCACAACAAAGTTTTTGTGCTAGGATGAAATTTTAACCTTACAACTGCAGTGTAACTTTGTACCGCAGTACTACAAAGTTAACCAAAAGTTTAAGTTAAACAAGAACGCAAAAGGCTATCCTGATATACAAAATCTTTAAACTTTACAATGAATTATTAGTATGATACGCTTATAAAACCATAGATTTCCTATTCAATAAAATTAACGAGTGTAACCGCGCAAGCAGCGGATACATTTATATTTCTTTCAGAGTGTATTTTAAAATATCTTTAAACGTAAAAAATTGGCAGCGTCTTGGCAATTGCCAATGAACACATTATTGGAAACTCCACTTAAAATTTTCTATTTTTACTCTTATTGTCAGTTTACAAGCGCCTAACCTGTTTATAAATAAGACTTAGCATAAGCACCACCATTAACGGTCCCACTTCTGGGACAAAAGGTCATTTCTATTGGCGAAAAACGCTGTCTAGCCAAGGCCAAGGCTAAAATTATTCAGAACATACCGGTTTCCTCACGATGTTTTCCTTAAATGGGACTTAATTACGACGAATATAATTATATTTACAAAATATGAAGTATGACGACCTAAAATCGGTCGTGCAACTTTACCTTTACCCATAAAGGTCTAGCAGATGCTTTGCAAGCAGCTATCTTCAGCATTTAGTGCATCGAGCGAGGCATTAGCGACAACACGGCCGGGCTCCGGATAGTGTTGGTGGTAGCACTGCGCGGAATGTCCGGCTTTTTGAATTAAATCGAATAATCTATTATTTTAACTAAGTAGATAGGATACCTACTTACCTTCCCATTAGGGAACTATTTATTACTACAATTTAAGGATGGCTAAAGGGACTAAAATGCCTTCTTCTATATAGAAGAAATCATAACTCCCTTATGAGTAAAAATAGTTCCCACACCTACAACTTTTTCTTTTTTCCAATAAACGTATTCATTATTTTTATGTCACATATTCGGTTTGTAAGCTTGTCCGGCTATTTCCCGCCCTAGGCTCGGCTAATATGGAAGCAAATTTCATTTTAATGACCCGCGCGGCAGGACCGCCCGATACGATCTCCGCTCGATTTACTCCACAGGGTTGCCAACTTTTATCATTGTGTTAAACGGGAGCATACTGTGGCAATCATGCTTATTTGAGATCATGAGACGTTCCGTAGTGCCAACATTGGATCTGTAAAATCTGGTATGCAAAAAAAAAAAATATATTTATAAACCTTTAAGCGGAAAATTAACGCTTTCGTTTAAATGTTAAAATAAACTTGTAAACATTATCCAATGTGAAAATTTAAAAACAAACCCGACATTTGCAAAGCAAATTACGCCCTACGAAAATTTGGCTTATCAGAGAAAATAACTTATTCAACCCTAATCCAGGCAGCCTATACAATTCCCAAAAGTACAATGTGCGTGCAAGCCTCCTCTGCATATCGGCAGGCTTCGATCAGCATTCGTGATTTTACTACAAGCGGATTCGATAACCGCCGTCGTAATAGCCAATTAGTTTTATGACGCGGCACTTATGGTAACCCTAGCGATATGCGCCACAGAGAATTCAAATAGCGAACAGAGATCGAGCTCTCTTCGCTTGCAGTTCAGTTTTGATAAACCGTCTTTGCTGAAGCATTTAGGTCCCCAATATATGTTTTATTATAGTATTTAGGCTTAAAAGCTCAATTTTCTCCAGTTTTGCATCATGGAGGGCTTACGCAGTAAAACAAAAAAGGTGACGATACGGCTATGACTAAGCAGTTGACAGCGCTTGTCTTCACCATACATATCACTTCAAAAAGTAAAACATACAATACGATACCCAACGATACCCGCCGTATGGCTGTCGTGTATAATTTGCGACTTAAGACTTTATAGAAGATGGTACTTTATATCAGTAACATTCTCTAAATCAAAATATTTCAAGAAAAAAGCTTTATTTAAATTAGCAAATAAAAGTATCTAATAAAACCATTAAATTAAAACTATATACGCAACATATGGCTGAAATGACTTTGACCTATATTACTAAGCAATAGCTATTAAACTGTAAGTCCTAGTCATTCTAGCGCAACCACGGCTTATTCTCAACATTATACAGAACAACATCCCTACAAAATGCTAAGCTAGATTACGCCCCAGTTGGTACTAAGTGCGCTATTTGGACCATAATCCATGGACGTTTTGTAACCCGTGTACCCTGTAACCCTCTGATTTTGCTCTGTGACCGGTTCGGTTCCATCGCAGGACTGAATAGCTTTTGTGTGGAACACTTGCCTTTTGTTGTTTTGACAGCATCATGACAGAAGGGCTCCAGTGATTCTGCAGATTTACGGTGCGACCGAAATAGGCATTTTATTTTGTACAGCGCGTTAAATTTCATTGTATCGTTTTACTTTATTACTTTGGTGAGTGCGCATGATATCTTATCTGTATCTATGCGGACAATTATTATAAATTTCGCTGAGTTAATTACGTACGTTCTGCTTGTTCGCGAAAATGTCTAATAAAGTTATGAGTTGCCTTTTATGGGTTGCTTTATTGTCTTTGTGTGAACCCATTACTAGATTAGGTACTTAATATCTTCTGTACAAATTACTTTTACTTTATTTGATTACAGAGATTGGAAGCGAATAAACTGAGGTTCAGTTCAGATCAATCTTTAAGAACTTTCTGAACAAAAAAAAATCAGACAATAAAAAATACTGCATAGGCTCCCCTCCTAACGAAGGCCTGATTTAACCATGCTGGCCAATATTTTGGTAAAGATTTTTCACAGAGTTGATAGAGATTTGCTCAATAATTACTAAGATACGTACCTATATTTGGTACAGCTACAAGTTTACGGAACAATTCATTCTCATTTGTAGAAAAAATATCGTAAGTACAATTCGTTGTAAGTGCCCCGTATGTGATAGGTTCTCGAAGCCTTTTTGTACACGGAAAGGGAGGTTTAAAGGGGTTGCACGTGAACCTCGTAATTAATGCGAAACAAGGAGAAATAAAACACTCTGCGAGATCCGGCGAGCCGTGTAATTAAAACATCAGGGCCTTTATTAAGTATTTGTTATCGTAGCGGACTAGACGGAAATATCCGGTACTTAACTGAAGTATCTGTATGTTGTTATGTTTAGGAGAAATTCGAGGTTCTTACGTGATTCCTCGATAGCGTAACGGTTTAGATTCCAGGCGTAAATTGGAAGTCCTAGGATCAAACCCATAAAACCCAGATGTATATCTAATGAATTATATTAGGAAAACCCGTGCCCTGAAGTTCAACATAACGGTAGAAATTATGATGAAAGACGTTTACAACTTCATATGTCTGATTGAAAATGGTTTATTATTTGTACCAATTATCATAGAAAATGTTTATTTGCAGTCTATCCGTTTTATTTTATTATCTAATTAAGTAGTTTTGAAAAAAGGATACTTTTACTCAGTGTTGGCACATAAAATGGGTCAATATGATGAAAATATATGTCATTTTCGATTCAAAGTTCTATATAGACACGCATACAAACGGTACTGTCGACCAAAAGGCCGGTTACTTTATATACTAAGAGCCCGTGATGGCCAGACCTTCCTTTAATTCACAAGCGTGAAAATTCTTTCATGTGTATGTCTAACATAGGTAAGAATAACCCCCAAACATGAAATCTGGTTCGTGGTTCCTTTGGGAGATAACAGGTAAAAGGTTGTTATCTCCCAAAGGAACCGCGATCCAGGTTTCATGTTTGGGGGTTATTCTTACCTATGTTAGACATACACATGAAATAATTTTCACGCTTGTGAATTAAAGGAAGGTCTGGCCATCACAGGCTATTAGTCTATACTAAGAGCCCTGTCTGGCTAGACCTTCCTTTAATTCACAAGCGTGAAAATTCTTTCATGTGTATGTCTAACATAGGTAAGAATAACCCCCAAACATGAAACCTGGATCGTGGTTCCTTTGGGAGATAACAGGTAAAAGGTTGTTATCTCCCAAAGGAACCGCGATCCAGGTTTCATGTTTGGGGGTTATTCTTACCTATGTTAGACATACACATGAAAGAATTTTCACGCTTGTGAATTAAAGGAAGGTCTGGCCATCACAGGCTCTTAGTCTATTAAGGCCGTTGTTTTCTTTTTAAAGTGAGCTTGTGTTTTTAGGATAGAGTCTAGAGAAATAGATGTGCGTATCTATTGTGTATTTGATTATCATATGAGAATAATCTGTGATGTTTAAGTCCAAAATTTATATGGAAATCCCAGATAAGTGTTTTTGAAATAGCTTTATTATTTATTTAAAGTCGGCCGATGTATAAACATAACATAACTATAAAAATACTTCGGCCGTTCGAAGTTCTGTTTAAAAGATTATCACTATAATAAGTGCGCGAGTAACTGCTGTTGTTGAATAGTGTAATAAATTTTGCGAGTGAAACACAAAGTTGGCTTATTCTGCACATCACTAGGTGTTTGTACGCGTGTAGGTTTATGGTAATGTAGAGCCACGCTTATCGTCCCAACCAGACCACATAAAAAGCTTAATGAACACTCACGGGATACGTTTTAAACGAATGGTATGACGCTATTTTATTCACGTATTCATTTACATTATACTGAAATTGAACTATAAATAATGGATATAATGATAATTAGCATTTATAGGTTTATTATTATATAATTTAAAACTAATGTGAACACGTTGGTAGGTAGGTATTGTTTATTATTATAACAATACCGATGTGGAAAGCTCGTACATCCTACTAGATGTAACGCATTATCCTATTATCCAGGGCTGAAAAAAAAACTTAGGTTGCCGCTTGCCGTCTTTCATAAATACCTACTGTACAAAAAAAAAGAGTGAGGTAAATTAAAAGCTCACACAATATTAAGCAACACCAAACTACCGAAATCTTGTTTCGTATTATTCACGTATGTTAACATTTTCGGGTAGACCGAATATTTAACATGTAGATGGATAGGATCCCTTTAACATGTCCGAAACGTATAAGGGTCAAAATCACCGAGGTGGTAATTATGCTTCTGACAAAGATTTTCTTAATAAAATATCGTGGTTTTGCTAAAATACTTGTTTCCAAATGAAGGTTATGCGCATAATTACAAGGCACTTATAATATTTATTTTATAAAGACAATATTTTATTAGATTTTAGACAACGAATGTCTAAATAGTCATTCCGGGAACGCGTCCTTATCCCATATTTCGTAATTGAGACAAGTCAAAAACAGTTAAAATTAATTCCTTAAAATTGTGTTTCTTTAAGATAATCTTTGAAAATAATTAAATTACGAATATACGTATAAATAAAAATTATAAGAATTCAATTTCTTCATAATTTGATCATTGAAATGCTGTCTGACGATTATTAAATCATTTAGTGAACGCTGTGGATAACGGTCGACGTAATTTAAACAAAACGCGCTAGGTTGCGTTAGCAAATAACAGTGTGAAGTTCACTAGTCAAAGGACAAGACACGTGTTGTTTTTACAGAAAAAACTAATTGATTTTGTGGGTAGGTACATTTTAATTCTGTATGTGGGAAGCGTACATTAATTCCCTGTCACTACGGGAACGCTGTTTGGTGATCAGTTTTTCAACCATTTGCATACTTCTTGTCGAATTCTTATGAATATAACAGCTTACGTGTCACTTATCTATAAAACCAACATCTTACATGACTGAATGAACCATAATTTGAAAATTTCATCGGAAAGTCATAGTCGGGAACGGTCATTTAGGAAACGTTCTCGTATATGACGGGCGTTCCTGAAATGACAATTGTAGGGGAAAATGACGCTTTATGGCTTTTTAAAACATATAACAATTACTTTTTTTTGTTTGAGGGAACCATTTAGTACGGATAACATGGAAAATAATAAAAAAGAAGCCAAAAACGATTAAAACATAACAAAAAACCTAAAAAACTTTTTTTAAAGGCCAAACCAAGGAAACCCAAGATTTTTGATAAAATTACACATAAACATAGGGAAATAAGGAGACTAAGGAAGAAACTACAATTGATATATTTGATTTTAAGCATCTTAAAGAAATTTTAATAAAAATGTGGTAATACTATTTGTTCCTTATCTCTTATGTTTGTTAACTGAAATCAGAAGGATTTTATTAGTTTTTATAAGTTTAACTTTTGAATATCATGTTGCTCTTTCTTCTAGTACAAATAAAGGTAATATACTGTACACTTTTTTATTATTTTCATGCAAAAACTAGACGTTGCAGTCATTTAGGGAACGTTAATGTCATTTAGGGAACATCACAAAAACGGCAAATTTCTCACTAATGAGTAATGTTATAGTTAAATTTTGCATATACAACCTAAACTGACTGTTTAACATTTGTATTAATATTATTAATTGACAACGTATTGCACAAATGTATAAAATAAATTGAAATTTTGAAACTAAATTAACACTTTTTGAAAATCTATGGAGAGTAATATAAAAAATATGTGTTTATATTATATGAATATACAAAATTACAGCATTTACCGATAGAAGGGCAGGTAAATTATAATTTAATGACGGTGATTATTAAAAGTGTTGGTTATATTATTATTTAAAAAATATTTAAAAGTGTTCCCGAAATGATGTAAGACCCTGTCATATTTTTTATTAACAGGTATAGTTTCATAAATATATAATTTTGTGCGTGGCCCTTTACAGGAAAGGTTCATTACAAATTATACAACATATTCCGCATGTTAATTTTCTTCAAAAGCTAACTTAATTTCTCAGATATTTCAAAACCCAAAATGCTCACCTCAGTGATTTTGACCCATAAGTATCTATCATCATCATCATAATCACACATAAAAACTCAAAAATTAACGTCCAACTAATTATGCCGTGTTAGCTAAGTTAGCGCACTCCACTTTCATTCCGAGTGCCGTGAGTTCAAACCCCGCTACGCAACTCGGGATTTTTCTTCTTGAAAAATGTACGTGTCCTGTAAATGACGTTACCCGTCATCTGGTGTATACATTCAATCATCGGGTCGACCTTCTAGGTTCTTCGAGGTTAACGTCTACTACTGATGGGACTTTTCTTAGGCCGGCACCACGTCAAAGTTTTTATCTACGTATCTTAATAATCAACTATCAATAGTAATGATATCGCCTCAACCGACAGCGTATAGAATTATCGGAAGCTTACAAAAACTGCTGACTTTTTCGGTTTTTTCCCTAACCCGTCAGATATCAGGACCATTTTATTTTTCAGAAAATCAAACTAATAGTTTCCCGAGGGCTTATAGAACGTAATAAATTTTATTTCATCTTGACGTATCTGCCTTTTTCCATTACGCGATTTTAAGGGAACGCCATATAGTCCGGGATCCGTAGTACATTGGAATCAAGTGATTACTAACAAGCTAATTTTTCGTGAGTAGCTTAATTTTAATGAGACGCCCAAAAATATCCTATACTCAACTTTTGATTGTGGTAGCTAACAGAGATATCGAGGATTAAATATGTCGATTTGATGATCCAAAAAAATTGATAAGTAACCGGTTGTTTTTTAGTTATATCGTAAGATAATGATCTAAATTATATGAAAAAATATTTGTCCTACAAAACCTATGGTTTGATCAAAGAGTCCCCCATTTCCAAAATGTATCGAAAACGAGGTCAAAATAAATGATTACTAACCAGCTGATTTTTTGTTGTATACTTAATTCATATTTATAAAATCTAACGGACATATTGTCCGACAAATTTCGTGGTACGTTATCCCGGTCCTACGCCTAGACATTGTTAATACCACAAGACCAATTATCTCATTAGTAACTGTAGGACAAAAATATTACTGAATAGGTTAGTGTGTTCCTTGCCCAAATGTAACAATGTCCTACAAAAAAACAGGTAGGTATCGCTAGTCCGACAAGAATTGTAATTTTTAAGTTTGCCTATTTGTAACATAGAAAGTTAAGTCGGCGTCAGTGTAACAACACACCCGCAATAAAATATAATTTGTAATTATATCGAAGACATATTTCGTCTGTTATCGCATCTACTCAGTTGGCGTAATGGCAAGGATCGAACTCCTGTCACTGACTGGTGACTGTGCGTCACCGAGTTCGATCCTCCGAAAGAGAGTTCTTTTTGTGATTATGGATAAGATAGTGATTTTTTTAAATTTAAATAACTTTATTTTATATGGATTTTTTAAATATTTTATTTAAAATCTTAGTGCGGTTCACACACTACATCTACGTAACAATTTGAACAGTTTAGCTTTTATAGTTTCGAAGTAAAATGGCTGTGACATACGGACGGACGGACAGACGGACGGATGGACAGACATGACGAATCTATAAAGGTTCCGTTTTTGCCATTTGGCTATGGGACCCTAAAAATAAGTTATTATGACTGGTTGGTAATAATCTATTGTGACCTCGTTTTCGATACATTTTGGAAATGGGGGACTCTTTGATCAAACCATAGGTTTTGTAGGACAAATATTTTTTCATATAATTTAGATCATTATCTTACGATATAACTAAAAAACAACCGGTTAGTAATCATTTTTTTTGGATCATCAAATCGACATATTTAATCCTTGATATCTCTGTTAGCTACCACAATCAAAAGTGGGGTATAGGATATTATTGGGCGTCTCATCGAAACGAAGCTATTCACGAAAATTCAGCTTGATAGTAATTATTTTTACATCGAGGATGTGTACTACAACTTTGGACCGTAGGACCGGGATAACGTACCACGAAATTTGTCGGACAATATGTCCGTTAGATTTTATAAATATGAATTAAGTATACAACAAAAAATCAGCTGGTTAGTAATCATTTATTTTGACCTCGTTTTCGATACATTTTGGAAATGGGGGACTCTTTGATCAAACCATAGGTTTTGTAGGACAAATATTTTTTCATATAATTTAGATCATTATCTTACGATATAACTAAAAAACAACCGGTTACTTATCAATTTTTTTGGATCATCAAATCGACATATTTAATCCTCGATATCTCTGTTAGCTACCACAATCAAAAGTTGAGTATAGGATATTTTTGGGCGTCTCATTAAAATTAAGCTACTCACGAAAAATTAGCTTGTTAGTAATCACTTGATTCCAATGTACTACGGATCCCGGACTAATATCGTTGGTCCTGTAAGGCTTGTGTATTAATAAAATAAGAATAATATAAAACCTGTAACTCTTGTTATTCAACTCAGCATTTCAGTTTTAAACCCGTAGATAATAACCCTAGTTACGATATCATAGATAAAAGAAACTTAGCAAAACATTTTATTGTTTATTATAAATTGTCCCTTACAACAACGCATGGCGTTAATTTTCCTTCGAGAACAATAAGTAAAGCTGACCCTTGGACCTTTAAATTGCACACGCCCAGGCAAATGAGACCTACGTAGCCTTTATAGAACTTGAAAGGTTTTAAGAGTTTGAAAGCTCTGAGTATATTGGTGGTTTTAGGAGTGTGTGTGAAATTTTAATTCTAAATGTGGTAATTAAGCAGTGGCCCTGGATGAGAAATAGCAGGGCTTGACTACGTGTAACTAGACAGCCATGCTTCAATCATCATCATTCAGGTTTGATAAATATCATCTTTGAACATCTCGACACAGTGAAATGAAACTTTGAAACTGACAGTTTGAAATCTGTATTTTATAAATTTATAATGTTATTTATTTATTTATTAGCCACACAAAATCATTAGTGAGTCAGGTAAATAAAATTTTACGTGTAAATAAACTTTTTAACCTTTGTGTTTATAAACTGATAATAAAATTATTCAATAATTTATAGCTATTGGTAAATAGACAATGATTACATTATAACTTAGTCAGTTTGACGACTTTTATGTAGGTATAGTAAAACCATTTTTAAACTGAACGCCCCTCCACCGCGGTTACACGTACATGCAAAAAGGTGTATAGATACAACACACATAAATTGATCTTTGTCATTGGATGTTCAATAACGTATAAGCAAACGGTATCACTTTGACAGACAGATGAGCCAATGTTACAGTAAAGTTGTAGCACGCACACATGTATATTGATGCAATACGTATTTCCTCTCACACGTTGAAATTATCACGGTTTTGTGGAGGGGAGTTCATTTTAAGTCTAGATCATCTATACTTAAAGTGATAAGGTGTACAAGTATGTAATTCTATTAGGTAGAAAAGATATCCAGTACCAAAGATAAGTTTCAGGTTAAAAACGGGACTAGATGTTGTGTAATCACACTGTTTTCAATCGAAAATATGTATATAATTTACCAAAGTGAAACTAGTTTGAAGAACTTTAAAATAAGTTACTTATTTTGTTCTGAATAAGATATGAAAATCGAAGCTCTGTTTGGAATAACTAACTAACTTATACGAAGTTATTCCAACGCGACGTGAATTATTTACTAAAAATAAAACTTTTCAGTTATTACAAACAAGTACAAGTTATGAAATTCTTTAAATATGAGGTATATTATACGGACGCGAATGTATTTCAATGAATTTCAGTAACTGTGCGTGTCTCTATACAAACGGAAATACTTTCAATCATCGCTGTAATAAGCACATAAAATGCAGCATAATGTGTGGCAATAATTATAAGATCTTAAAATTATGTAGGTAGAATCAAACGTCCCACACGTTTCTTGTCTTGTATTTCCCTGAATTCATACGAAACACTGATGATGTGTTATATAACAATTGTGTTAAAAAATAAAGGAAATTGAATACTTACTTCCGGGAGAAAATCGCAACGACTTAAAAGGGTGAACCGTTTTATTTCACACGTAAAATCTTCGGATGAACCCCGTTAAGGAGACAGAAGCCACTAGCAACCGACCTCACTGTCCGCTTAACGGATCACTTAGTTTGCCAAGGTCGCATCATCGCTGGCCAATAAACACTTGACGAAGGTCACCCATTGGAGTGGGGTTTGCCTACACCCTTATCGTATTTTATCACAATAGTAAATTCGCACATTGGGACTTCAATGTTGCTAGGCATTTGATGTTGAGTTTAGTGTCAATTTAATATCACCTAGCCTTTTAAGGAGTCCTAACATTTTGTGCTATTATTTTTATATGATTTTAAGATTTGAGAATATATCTGGAGCTTTCTGAACAAGATTCAATTACGATTGAATTGAAGATATATTTTAGATTAAAATTGACAAAAACAACAAATTCAATTATTCAATAAAATATATTAATTAAGACAAAGTATACATCTAAAAATGGCACCACATTAAAAATAAATTACAAACACCCCATGAAAATAAAAAATAAATCAAAGACAAAGTGATTTAAACACGAAATAATTAAAAGGAACAAATTAGTTGACGATTCTTAAACAACGTACAAAGATATCAGACTCGAACCACAAAACTTTGTCGTAAAATTTCGACTTTGTGAGACCATTGTCCAGCAAAATAGGTCGAAATTTTCTTTGAAGTTTGCTTCGGTGATGACAAAGTTTTACAGAACGGAGTAGGAAGTTTGAAATTAATTTCAAGACAAAAAACAATTTCAACATTATTTTACAATTTACTAAGAGGGAGCGATTATGAGTAATATTTTGAGATAAGATAAGGAAAAACAAATCTTTTTAGAGATGTCGATCTCAAACAAAAATTAACTTATACAGAATACTTTTACAGCGGGAAAATATTAAAACGCGGGCGAAGCTGCGGGGCGGAAAGCTAGTATAATATAATTTATAGTGGATTACAATCTACCATAAAACTTTTTTATCGCATTCAAAAATTAAAACCCAATGATTTGGTGTTCTTTTATAAAAAAGAATTGAACTGCACTATAAGTAATATAAAACAGCATTCCAAATTTCCAACGCAAAAAGTTGTAGAACAATAATTTCAATCCAAACAGCGGCGTTTCAAATTTTAGAACATTATGTAAGTAACTTTATCAATGGAACGTTATCAACAAAATTGCCACACACTATTAATGTGAGTGAACAGACTTCAATCGGCTTCAATTTTTTAGTCTGTGATATTTGTGTGAACAAGTGCAGGCCGGCCATTCGTATGTTATACGGTATCCTATTTGGGTCATGCTGAAATCAACCATTTTACTATACTAAAGGCATCTGAAACTACTACAATAGATAAACTACCTTTTCAGTACCTATAACATTATATAGACTGAAACATATTATTAAGAGATGTACTCACAGTAACGATTTGTGAAAAGCTGAAATCATATTATTTACAAATTTCCGGTCATTTATTAACGACATTGCTCCGACTGATAGACCAAGAAACTGAAAAAATAAACAAAATAATTATTTTCAACCGAGTTATTTAAGAAAGTTGATAAAATTGACAGAGGTGGCAAATTCTGGATCTAAAACTAAGTGAACTAATTGCATGGTAATGTAATCCTTTGCAGTTAGCTCACTGAACCTACCAACCTTATTTAATTTTATAGTTAGGAAGTTCAATAAATAATAACGTTACGTTGTGACATTACGTTACGTTGTGACAAGACTGGTTCGCACAAATCCAATACTAATCTCACGAGCCCTATAATGGGTTCTATTGGAGAGATCCATGCCCGTACGTAGAACGCAATCAGTCAATGATAATCTGTCATGCACTTGGGGATTGATCTTTTGTACGCCCATTAGGTACCTACTTGTTTGTAGAAGGTTTGAAGTTTCAAGATAAACGCATTTTATGAATACTCACCATTCCCATCACAGCCAACAGTTTTGTCGCAGTCATAAGATGAATGCACGAACAATATTCTTTAGGTGGCGAAATTCTATCCACTAAGGAACTACTTTGTCTAAAGTATGACATGCTTACTTAAAATAAAATCTAAAAGTAATACCAAATAATACGACTAAAAAAGACACAAACAAATCAAACAATGGTAGAAAGTCAAAATTACAGCTGGTACTAATTGGCAGAAGGGAAATATTTGACAGAAACTTTTAAAAATCTAGATACTAAGACTAAAAAGGTTCTAAGTTATCGTAAGCTATGCAAATCTTGGCGAATTTTCTTGCCACTATGTTATTTTTTAAATATTTATCTATAGGATTAATTAAAGGTGATTAAACATTCATAAAATTACTACATTATTATCTCCTCTTGATTTTAAAACAATAGACCCCATTATAAGTAAACCTTTAACTCTGATCCTTTCAGCAAATCACCTTGCCATTTTGTAAAGTTAATCAAAACGGACCTTTCCATTACAGAAAAACTGCAATTCATCTCCTAATACGAACAATGGCGGGGCAACACACGTTTTTGGAGCCAATTTATACTAAGCACTACCGCCGCTATGATTGATGGATTCACTGTGGGAAACAAGCACCGAAAAACGGCTGCGTCAAAATATTAAAACTATCTATTATCTGCACCTTCCCCGCGCAAATAATTCGTTAATTTCGTTGTAATTTTATACTTATTATAATTAATATAAGAACGGCTGGGTCGATCTGTAGCTTTTGTTTTTAGAATAGTCGTCGAAGCCCAGTGAACGCTAAAAAAGTGAGAAAATGGGAATAATGCGGGCGGATCAGCTACTACATAAATAAAAATAAGTATTTTCTACAAAATAAAGAGACTAGTTATCTGTTTTAAGCTGTGGTTGTCCGTAGTATTTATAAAGCTGGCAGTGTGTAGGATTAACCTTGGCACCTATTATGTCAGGATTGCGAAGATTGATAGCATTTACCGTGAGCCAAGAAAAGAATGGAATTTTTTACATATGAGCTTTTGTGGGGATTAAAATATCGATAATAAATTATTATTGCACACATAATTTTTCAAGAAGAAAAATCAGAGGTGCCTGGCTGTTCTGAACCCACGACCTTCGGAATGAAGGTCAAGTGTGCTCACATTTAGCCAACACAGATCTTATTAATATTATCACACATCAGAATAACACGTAGGCTACCTTAGACGGAAACAAATAATTAAAAAACCATACCTACTTTTCTATGGACCAGTTTACTAATAAAAGAGAAATTGTTCCGTTATACGAACAATTTGCAAATACAAAGGCAATTTAAATACTGTTTCCAGAGTTTGTAAATGGGCTCTTTGTTATGATTCTTAAGTTCTTCATTGTTCATGACGTTACACAGTTTTCGCATTAAAGTTTTGAAATATTTATCTTGTAAGTGCATTTTAATAAAACTAACGGTCTGGAAAAAATCTACTTTGTTTAATTTTGTTTATAGTTTCAACGGAAGTTTATAAACTCCACATCTTAGTATTAGTTATTTTTAGACCTTAGTCGAGAAACTGTCAATTGTATTATAACCATACACACCCCTATTTATGTTCCCACTGCTGGGACACAGGGACTTCTCTGCTAAAACCAATCTGTCCAAGTGCGGGTTGGTAAATGACACCATGTACTTTAAACTTTTTCAAAGTTCTCAGAACATGGCGGTTAACCTAATAAAGCTTACCTATACAGCCAAATATTTAAACTATTAAAATAATCTTATGTGTCCGTTGAGTTTAAATAATTTAAACAAAATCTTTTATTTTTTTTATATTTATTAAATTTAATTATATACCTACCATAAAGTTATTGAAGAAACTTATAAAACTGTAAGCAGATTATCATATAAGTGACACAAAGGCTCAGATACTTCAATGGTAACGTCATATTCATATTTATAACACCAAATAGCTCGTAGGTAAAAGAACATTCTTTTGTCAGGTTGTATAAAGCCTTTAGCTTTCGACTTTCCGCCTTATCTGAAAGAAAACAAACATTGTGTTGATGAATCTCCCCCTAGTTATAAAATTACAACGAAAAGTGGTACGGTGGTAAAATATTAAATTAGACATATATTATGTAATATAAGAGCTTATTTATAATATAATTATATTATAATTGTACCTAGGTTCTATTGGGAGACACTTTCTCCGTAGGGTGGCGTAATATGGGGTGTTTTTATAATTGAAAAGTACCTCCTTATTTTAATGTGCTGTAATGTGATTCAACATCCTTAAAAGCTTTTATTTTGAGAATAATAGGTACACAGAGTGCCGAGTAGTATCATGCTCAATAATATTAACACAACTAACAGTTTTTGTTAACAAATGTAACGTTTACCTAATTTAGATGCTTGCAGAATCTTGTGAATCTTGTTTTTTATAGAATTAACTTCTTTTGTTGTTTTACTGGAATAATAACACGGCGCGATAAGCATAGTGTTGTATCTCAAGATTCGTATAATGAGAAACCAAAGAAACTGATAATTCATCTGAAAAAAGAGAAAATTACATCATTAATCATATTTATTACTAGCAGCCCCCGCGAACTTCGTCTCGCCATATACTTTTATTTGCAATTATCTACATACTAAATTTCATCGAAATCGAATTTTCCCACGTAAGCATATATTTTCCCGTGGAAGTATGCTGGCTAGCTGAGCGCGGTGAGAGACAACCTCGCGACTTTTTTCTAATACTTGCATTTTTAAACTCGTGATATCTTCCGAATGAAATGTCCGAATTGAATAATTCAAAAAGTTATAGAAAGGTATTAAAACCGTCTTGAATATAAAGTTTTTTTTGATAAGGATTTTGATAAGGATTAATACCAAGGTACAAATGAAGACCCTTTCAAGAGGCGGCATATATAAATTAATATTTTAGAATAAAAAACTGGTTACTGTGACATAACTATAATATTTAGACATATGCTGTCGCGACATTTTTTGTAGATAATGATGAGTTCTGCAAAGTCGTAGTACATGACTTTGTTCTATCATCAATAGTTTTTGCAGCGCACGCGACGTAAGGAATTTTTCAGGTCATTTTTTTACACCTTATGTTACATTATTGGAGTTTTAGTAAGGATCCCTAATTTTTTTTTAAATATAATATAGCCTATGTTACTCGGGGATAATGTAGCTTTCCAAAGGTGAAATAATTTTTGAAATCGGTCCAGTAGTTTCGGAGCCTATTCGTTACAAACAAACAAACAAATCTTTCCTCTTTATAATATTATTATTTATTATAATTGCAGTTCTTCATCAATCACCACATTTACGTTCCCACTGCTGGGACACAGAGGATTATCTCTTGACGAGTGAGATTAGGCCTCAGTTATTAATCACGCTGGCCAAGTGCAGGTTGATGACACATTTCATTTAAAACTTTTTATAGTTCTCAGAGCATGCCAGTTTCCTCACGATGCTTTCCTTCACCGTTAGAGCGCGTATATTTAAAGCGTACATTTTCCAAGAAGAAAAATCCAGAGGTGCGGTTATGAACCCTTAACCTCAGAATGAAAGTCGAGTGTGTTGCCACTTAAAGATTTACTTAAAGATTTTTAAAGATTTATGTCATTTATTTCCATAAAATCCTAAAGATCACTTGGACAAGTCAATTAAATCAAACTTAGCCTCAAACTTAGCCAACACAGCTATTAAAAAAATATTAAAAATTGAAAACAAAATGTTTAGTTCCCTGAGTTACATAATAACCGTTATTTGATCGTTATTGCAAGCACAGTTACTGCAAAATATTCACCTCATGATTATCTGTTTCGACCTTCGATTTAAGGTACCAACTTATGATAGCTATCAAGCTTGATACAGTATATACAGCTGTCATGACGATTGTTGTCAGCATCTGAAAAATAAAAAAAATATTTATTCAATACACTTTTGCTACCTAATTCACACAACAACATATAATAGCCATAAATCTAACAAACAACCATGAAGATAGTTGATTAAAAAAACACAGATTAAAAAAGATAGGTACTTATCATAAAAACGAACCGGAAATTTCATAAATGAATTAAATTTTCTTGAACATTGAAACAATAGTTCGTAGGCTTCATGTAAAGAGGTAGTAGAGAGGTCAACACGTTTCGCTAGTTTTGAAAATTCAGTTTGAAATGTATAATTTCCAATTATTTTTTTATTCACATGTGCTTGTAATATCAAAACCCTTTGAAAAACACACTTTAGTGAATACATCAAAAAAAATATTTCCAAATCACGCCCGATAAGCGCACAAAGCATTATAAGAGAAAATAATATGTTATCTTTCTCCGGCTGGAAATTAATAACCAAAATAAATTCAATAATATTGAACATAGTTGCACCAAATAAAAGGCATTTTACAGCTCTACTTGAGGAATTTTTAAGGTCCTCATTTTGAATTTTCAATTTATGATCGAAAGTATTGATTATTGAAAAAAAATCATTAGTATTCGTTTTAGAAAATAATATCACTAGAATCACAAAAATAACTTTTTCAATAGCTGGAACATTTCGGCCAACAAAATTGAGAAAACCTTTACTTCTACCCAAAATTATTTCTTGACTGTAGAACAAAACACATAAAATACAGTAACAGTAACTTAAAACCGAAATTGATCTTCTACAGTTCAGTAAGTACAATCTGTTTATTCCAAAAAATGCTTCGATAATTATGAGATACTTGATTTCATTAGATTTTATACTTATTTCAGCCATTTTATATTTTTTTGTCAAGTCGTGTAAACACGTTCTAATTTAAAATATAACTGTTACTAAGTAATAAGCATAATCGCCGGACATACTATAATCACCCATTTTACTAAGAGTAGATAATATTAACGAGCGTTTACGATAATATTCGTTAACTTTCATCGTTATTATGAATACATCATGGGGGTCATAACAAAGTGCTTTCATTATAGTAATTGAAATGAATTGGACTGTATAAATGTATATGTAGTAACGCGGTCATAACCACGAATTGCAAATAAGTATACAACATTTATTTATTTCTACAATTTGGGGCTTATAATTATTTTATGTTATGGGAGCTCTTTATACATATAATAATATGATACAAGACTTATGTTTGAAGAGTCCCCTCTTGCATGGTTATTATCTTGCCGTTAATAGACATAATACAAATACTACATGAATTGTACTTAAACTAAATATTACGCGGAGAGGTTTGAACCCACGACCTTCGGAATGAAAGTCGTTTGTGCTCCAACTTAGCTAACACGGCTCAAGGTGGTTATGAAAATCATTAATAATTAATATAGCATTACATGTTTGTGTTAGGTGCCTCACTAAAAAAAGCCTAACCATTAACTAATAGGCTTATTGATTTTCATTTCATTTGTCAGTCATAATGAGTTAGAAACTACTAAAATGAGCACTGCTAGTGTGATCTCATTGGACGCTGTAGATTCACCAATAAAGCATCTGAAAAATAATTTCACAAGTAAAAACTACAATGCAAATCAATCAAAATATCTAATTATTTTAGAATCTCTCATTGGCATCAACCGGCTCTATCTCCTCAGATATAACAAGTTGGTGAATAAATTGAGTGTTACTTACAGTTTATTACTTCTATCAGCAGTCGTTTTCTTGTTTTTTGGACTTAAACATGAATCTACTACAACGTCGTCAATAAAATATACGATACATGTAGAATTTATCATGTTCATCCTGATTTCCTTGTTGTTTAACAAGAAACAAAGCAAGACTTACTTCAGTAACTTAGATCACTTTGATGAGATTATGCAAATCCAAAATTATTCATATACCCGGCAATCAAGATTCTCAGTCTTTTGTATTATTATATGTATCCTTATTAATATCGTTGATGTTATTTTCGGATTGCTCGTTATGAATTACAACAGGAAAATGATCGGTTACTATTTTATAAATTTGGGAAATGAACTGGAGATTCTATTTTTCTCTACACAACTGCGAAATATCTATCTCAGAATGATGATATTGAAGGCTCATGTCATTGAAAAGTCTGATATACATGCTGCTCAGAAATTAAAGTTGAGGGCGAAGAAATTGATTGGAAAGTCACGATATGATGTTTCTTCTTTACATCGCTCGTATGAACTACTGCATAAATGTTCTGAACAATTAAATGCTGTCATGAACTTTCCGGTAAGTTTAGCTGTTATTATTTAACTGATTTAGTTTACCTAAGACGGCATATTATTATGTTCTCAGATATTTCTAAATCTAATAATTACTAACTAAAATGTACGAATAAGAATAATTATTTATTTATTTATTTATACATTTTAGAGAAACTTACAGCTAATAATAGTTATAATACAAAACATATGATAAGAGAAGATACCTGACAATTGACCTTGCCCTACTATCCTATATTTGTTCTTCAGAAATAAATTAATTTATTTATTCGCCACACAACAATAACAATGCACATGAAAATTTTCTATCGAAACAAAAAAGTAAGTGTGATGTGATCAGATAAAAATTACTTATATTATATAAATTTAGTGAATGAGCGGAAGATACAATTGCACTTATTCTTTATTTAAACAAATCGTAATTTTTAAAACAAGTAATTTTTAATTAAATTATTTTTATTGCGCTTATTATAAGTTTATTATTTTCAGATTCTATTAAGCTTAATTACATCATCATTGATAACAATAATGCTACTAAAGAAGGTCGTAAGCGTAATTTTTTTAGAGGTAAGAAAATCGTATACAAAATCTCATTATAAATTACAAATTTATTTTATTCCAGGAGTTTAGAACGGCGGCTTTGTTCGCAGTATTTCGTTGCGTAAAATACCTTAGTTTTATATTACTTCCTTGCCACTTCTCTAGTGTTACTACTGGGCAGATAAGGTACATCCGAACGGTTTTACAATATGCTGTAGATAACACACCGATGAGTAAGTCAATTCTATATAATATTTATTCCAGAGGCAAACATATTGTTTACAATAGTTTTCTACTCCTTGCATCGTATTCCTCAATGCTGAGGGCCGTGACCACCATTTTAAAAGTTATAATTATTGGATTGTTGTTAATATGATTATTTTTTCAGGTAAAACAGAACGTCGCAAATTAAAAACGTTTGTTCTCCTAACCCGGATTAGTGACTTCAGTTATACAATTTGTGGAGTTGTCAACCTAAATATGACTTTTTTGTTGAGCTACATAAGTCTCTGCACGACGTATCTCGTTATCGCTGTACAATTCTCGAAGTTTATTGATTGAACAAAAAATCAATACTTAATAAAAAAACCAGTTTATATAGCTTTTTTATGACTAATTATAGTAAATCGACACATAGTAAGTTATTAATTTGTGTATTGCTAGGTTTTATTATAAGTTTGCAATAATAATGCCTTGATTTCGGCTGTGGAATTATTTCGATTTTGACATTCGTACAAGACAAGATAAAATGATTAAAAAACACAGAATTTTTCTTTATATATCTATGAATGAAAAAAGATTAGCTTTAACTTCGGCGACATTGACGACATTAATCACGTACGTTACATTACACTTCGTTATATCAGTCAGTAGGTACCCAGCATAAGAAAATCATAAATATTGTATAAAAATTCGTCGAGATTTACGTACCGTTCTGCTCACATACCGTATTCCTCTCAATTATGCATGATCACGTATGCGGTCATTCTGAAACCTATGCAAATCTACACAAGTTAAACTTTAAACTTTAGATTCAGACGAAGGAAGCCATTAAGAAGTTAGTTGAGAGTTATTTGCTGTAGAAAGTGTTGCTCACACGGTCCGGAGTTGGTTCAAACATTTGTATTCGCAACACGACTTGAGAACGTTTATGTCAACCAACCGTGTCCCACCTTTCTGTCTTGTCTTGTTACATGACAAGTTCCACTTGCCTTTGGGTGATCCATCTAATCTATAGATCTGTAAGTTGCAACATTTTGACATAGTAGGTAGTCGTTACATTATTTAGTTAGTTCCAATTTATTTATTAGGTATTCAACCACTTCACAAACCAATACTATAGATAGATTAGGCCTTAATTTAAGCTGGCGAAGCGCAGGTTGGTGAATGTCACCATGTCCTTCAAGTACTTTAAAGTTCTTCAAACATGCTGGTTTTGTTATTAAGATGTTTGCCTTAACCATTAAAGCATAATCAAGTGCTTTAAAGTGTAGTTGGCAAACCGCACCTAATTTTGAATAAGAAAAAATTAGAGATGCTCGGAAGGGTTTAAACCTACGACCTTCGCAATGAAAGTCGAGTGTGCACTTAGCCATCACTTCTGTCTGTGTAATAAAATGAACCTACCTAATTATGATATCCGCTGGAAAAATCCGGAAACCGATTTACGTGACCAAACCCGCCTCCCAAATAAATATGTTTAAGTATATGTATTTTCCCGGATCAAGCATCGTAAACCTCACTGACTAACCATCGATACTAATATTTGTTTTATGAAAGGCTTTACGGAATGGGTTCGGATACTTCTTATTTAGCGGTTTTTTGGGTTTGGGCCCATCTGTTTTATGTTTTTGTGGGTGTTCTTGTTAATACGTTGGAAACAGAATGAGATGTAGGTAGTGTATTTTTTTCTGATAAATGGATGATCTAAGCTACCATATCAGATAGTTTGATATATGGGTTGCTATATTATTTTCTATACGATTTCTTAAATCTAGAATCACATTTGCAAGTTATTATCAAGCAAAATAAGTAAATGGAGAGAATGTAAAAAGTTTAATATTATTCACTGTGGGTAAATAATAAGCAAGTCTAATCAAGGGGCACGGCAATGACTCAGTCAAGTCTCGAGCAAAGCACGACCGTATCGTATATTCTCGAAGCGATTAAGTTTTACAAAATACTTATAAAAATAAAATACATTAATCTTACCTGAAGAAAATAATATTTTATCTTGCCCGTAACATGGGTTGTTTTGTTATGGTGATGAATATTTTATGATCCATCATATTGTTCTTAAGCTAAATTAGGTAACATAAGCTGTCAGCTTAAAACCGAAAGCTATCATGACTATAACGAACTTAGCAAAACTTAATTGGAGATTGTTAATAGTTCCCGAGTTTAAGTTATCTGAACTTGCATAGTGTAATCATCTTGTGTGAGGCCCGGATTATTCAGTTTGGTTAACTCCATATTTACTTAGTGGTATCACGGTGACGCAACTTCGAACGTACTTACTGCAAAATTTCATCATACAGTTCATTAGCACATCCATTTACATTTCCATCATAGAGACTTTTCTCTTGACTAGAGAGATAAGGCCATAATTCAATACGCTGCCCAAGTGCGAGATAGTGAATGTAACTGTCCTTCAAACTTTTCAATATTCTCAGAACATGCCGGTTTCTTCACGACGTTTGCCTTAACTGTAAAGCAGGAAACACATTATTAACACCTGACGCGACGCGACGTGTCGACACCCGACGTGCACCGTGCATATTACCAACACGCGACGCCACGACATACTAGCATTTCATCATCATTTCGCTAAATAAATGCAAAAATTTAATATGAAATTGGCATAAAGTGACAGTTCTCGAACGAATGACGCGTGGCGTCGAGTGTTGTCTATAATTTATAGAAACATACTGCGCCACGCCCACGTCTGGATCAGGTGGCGTGTGCGCGCGTGGCGTCGGGTCGCGTGTTCAAAGTGTGTTTCTGGTCTATAGAAAACCATACATTTGATTCGACTCAACACGCATCACGTTTCATCGGGTGGCGTCGGGTGTTAATAATGTGTTTTTGCCTTAAGAGTTCATACATTTTTCATCGTTTAGAACCCACGATGATTACCACCACATAATAATTAATTATTTTTAATACACTCAATTTAAGGTCGTCGTCCGCACATGGAGCTCCTCAAAAATAATTAATTACAAACTCAAATTACTAAGGAGTTCGCACAGGCTCGCTCACATGGAAGCTTATACCTATTACATTCCATAGGGCACGGTAATACTTCTTAGTTATGATAATTCTCATTTTTATTTTATGAAATCTTAAATCAAGAGCTTGAAGTTAGATTTCGAATTGCAATCAAAGTTGGCAGCAACTTCATTTTGGATGACCATTCCAACTAACTTGAAGCTCTCAATGAAGATATCTGCTGCTTATTGAAATATCTTGAGTTATTACAAGAGATATTGCATTCTACAATGCCAAGTTTTCAATAGGCTTCAGATAAGCTTATTGAATAAAGGCAGTTAGTGCTCATATTTAAATACTAGCTGTGCTCTCGACTCTCGGAAATATACCTACATTTTCTACCAAATTTTATTCCAATCTGTTCAGCTATTTAACGATGGTAATTCCAACTGCAATTGTAAAACTAAACGACCCGCCGATAGCTTCGCTTGCATTTTTTGCGTTATCTACATAATTACCTATGTTGACAGTTCGATAATAAATGTATTATCCAACACTGAAATAATTATAAAAATCGGACCATATCGGTTCCTGAGATCAAACAAACAAACAATTAAACCAATTCTCAGCTTTATACTATTATTGATACCAGTTTAGAATATGCTATAAATAGTCTCTATTGATTCTTAGAATACTAGGCGTAGTTACGGGTATTTTTGACTATAGTCAGGCACCAGAGTGACTAAAACAAGTGGCTCCCATTGTCGTATAAACTTGAACATTCAAAGCCACTCAAAAGCTACAATCTCGTGAACTAACCAGAGTACAATCAAAGCTAGTCGCCGTGTGCTCGGAACGGCCACTTTGAGGCAAGTTAGCCACTAGAGTATACTTCCTACATCTGTTCGTAAAACTGCTGTATGCATTTAGACTGAAGGGATTTGGATTGTCTTACAGATTTTACTATAATCAGTGGGTACTCTCTAATCTAATTTTTTTTGCAAATACGTGAGTAAGTAGGTAATTCCCGTTGTAAACTAAATAGTGTAACTCATTAATATTTGAAAGTGAAATACGTAGGGTACTTTTACCCCGGGAAAAAGCCTTGGGGGGATAGTTAGTTACTAATATTTTAGGTATTCCCACAATAGCAGAAACCACGGGCAAAAGACCAACTTTCATTCCAATTGCGGAAACAGGAGTCTCCAAACTAATAGTGCAGAAGCGTCATTCTGTGTACTGTGGCCGTGACCTGTGCCCAGAAGTGTGACGTAAATATTTATTTCATTCATCTAATGATGATGAATTTTGTTGATACTAAGTATTTAACTGTGCTCCTGGTGTCTTATTTACCTACGTTTTTGAAACAGTTTCGCAATAGTCAATCCAATAAAACGATTCCCAACTCAATCCTCGTTAAGCTTCACAATACAAGTCTGTGAAGGTACCACCCACATTTATATCACTGTGGGTGGTTTGACTGAATTTCGGCAAAAAACAGATAAACACCGTTAAATAGCATTCTCCATTTAGAACGCAAAACAAAAGTATCCGTCGAAAAATAGGAGTGCTGTTTTCTGATAACATTAATAAACTGTTAATAGCATTAGTAAATATGGCACCAAAGGTGTAGCACTACTGTGTAATACAATGGATATTTTATTAGGATCGTAAAAATTGGCTTATATATACCTATGTAATAAATGTAGTAACACAAGGTACACCGACACTTCGCAGCCCTGCTTTCGTAACCAATGCGTCTGTAGTCGAATCGTTGGCAAATTGTCAATCGCTTCGTTTTGACTATGCGGTTTTGCATACGAATCGGAACACGAAACAACAAACACAATTGGGTGCTTTTAATCGAACGCGGTCATTTCGATCGGTTTTTTCATGTCGTGCAATTGTCTTTTCGGTGGGAAACTGAAAAGTGTTGACTCTGTTTTGAACGGAAATTACAAACGTTGAAAGACGAGATTTCGTTGCAAAATTTAATTTCCGTACGTTCGAGTTGTCTGCGTGTACTTTTAAAAAATAAAAAAATAACCTTTTCTTCCCTAGTGGTTTGTCAGGATGCTCGGGGTATATCAATACCCCATCACTAGCATTTACTAAATTTTCTTTATTGAACGTAACATAAGGGAACATAAGTGACGTGAATGGCCTGATAATGATGTTTAATTTTAATATCTTCGTTTTCACACCGACAGCCTAACCAACAAGGTAGGTACTTATACCTACTTTATATTTGATTTATTTTTTATAGAAACGTTGTTTTGTACTAATATTTTTTCAGATTTTTATTAAAGTTTGTAATTACATAAAATAATTACCAAAAGCTATACCTTAATTACCTAAATAACTAGCTTACCCTCACTACCCCACTTCAATATTGCATCAATTGGCAAGGTAATCTACATATCGCAACGCAACTATAGGCAACAATTACACGCTAATTAATAGAGAGCTCAAAGGAATCAATTAATTCCCCCTTCGCTAATTAGAAGTCGGAAGTGGGAGATAATCCCTACGGAAGTAAATAAATTGAAAATCTATGTAGTTAGAATTTCGGGAAACCATTTTACCTTTACGTCTTCAATTCATTATTATTTGTGGTGGATCCGACATTCTTAGATCTGTTACTGTGTGATTTGTACAGTAAAATTTATTTCTTTATTTATACCAAACAATGGGTTCAGACCGGCTGATGATGATATTTTGACTTATTCACTTCCCAATACCCAAATTCGACCGAAAACTGTATTACAAAATGAAACAGTTCCAATCAAATTCTAATCTAAATGAAAGATGTAAGAAGCAGATTGGAGCGCTGTGATCATTTGTGGCACGCCACCTCGCCATCAGACTTCAGACTAATGGGGCTCCGAAACTGCTTCATCCGAGTAGGTACGTGAATTACTTAATACCCCAAAATTTACCTAAAGACATAATGGAACAGTTCTTGATTAAGAAGCTTTATTCCATTACTATAGTAAAACAATCTCTATTCTGAGTACATAAGGTGGCGTATTTGTTTAGATAAACTTACATAGTGGAACTGAAACTTACAAAATACTCTGTGCCAGTGCCGTATGGCCTGAAAATAGTACTATCCTTCTCTTCTCTCTGTTTCACGTGTTTTTAAAACACATTTTAACGGTGAAGGCGAACATCATGAGGAAACGAGCTTACTTACTCTGAGAACCGAAAAGTTTCTATAATGTAGAATTTAATGCTAACCAACCTGCACTTGGCCAGCGTGGTGAGTAAAGGTCTAATCTCTATTTCGTAAAAAGAAAAGTCTCTGTATCCCAGCAGTGGAAACGTTAATAGGGGTGCTTATCATAATATAACTAAGGAATTTACGACGTTGAGTTGCTTCAAGTATATATTGGTCGCTTTGTGTATTATAGCCCTTTCTGATAAGAGTGGGGACTATACCAAATCCCTTATAACAGGTTCTATAGCGGAGACCCCTGCTAATGTCCTTGTATTTCAGCAGCATTTTAAGGCAGACCTTGTCTAGAAAAAGTTGCCCCGAATTTCTAAAGCATACATTTTACAAACCTGACGCCAATCGTGTTCAGAAGGCCAAAAAAAGCACTCGGGTGTCGAATCAGGCTGCGTGAAATTTGCGTATGCTTTTTATTTGATCAATTCAAAGAGAATAAACACACGTGCAAATAAATAAAACGTGTACAGATAGCCTGATTACATGATTGTGTATACATAAATACACACGCATAGCATATTGCGGCATCTTGATCGCATTTACAACTAGCAGTCGCTAGTAATGACAAGCTTACGTCTTACATAGTCATGTAAGACGTAAACTTTATCAGTTTTTGATGATTATTATGATGACTGGGCACGGGTCATCAAAGATATAACCGAATGAATATCTTGGGGGGTTGGTATTATCATGCTGACGTTTGGTGGCTTGATGGTTTCAGAGATGGAGGTACTGATAGTGCGGTAATATGACTTATAGTCTTAGAGTTATTGAAATATTTTGTAGTGTATTTTTCCGCAATTTGCAATTCAGAGTAGGGTATAAATTTTATTTTTATTTTTTATTTAAGCAGCAGGTATTAACCTATTTTAATTCTATTGGTAATAGTATTTGCTAAATACTTCAAACACCTTTATAAAATACCTAATAAATCTATTGTCGTTTATAACTATTAAATTTATGGTTACCAACAAAAGTGATTTACCCAGTACCAGACCTGCACATTATTGGCCAATCACAGCGTTCTAATAGCCAATCCTGAAGCTTATGACTTTCAAGCACACACCAGTTTGTTCCTGATTGCTACAGCGTAAACTAGAACAAGGCAACATAAACGTTTACTTATCTCATAACTGCAAACAGCAAACAGACGAACTATCTTCAAGTACACTTGCGAAGACAATGTTCAGGCGAGATATAAAGCTGTATACACAATAGTTAATTACAACTGTCAGTTATAGTGGTCAAGATACTGCTGATGAGCTCCGTAAGGGCGTTTGCACACGACTTTGAATATCAAAGAGACCATTACCATATCTTGATTACTCGGCTGAATTGATGGCGGACTGAGTCTATTAAGAGCTGCGTTTACCACTATTTCTTACACTAAGATAAGATACAATGTTATTGAAAGTCATACATTGCCATCAAGACAAAGGCTATTATTATTTGTACACTGTTTTCGCCATTTGTAATAATTATAATATTTTAGTCTTATGGTATTTATTTTTCAAGTAAAGGCCAAGAAAGCTTCATGACGAGAATGTGAGTTTACAACATGATCACTTTTAAACATAACTTTTAACATTTAAGTTCACTTGCACATTCGTAAAGCAAAACTTAAAATTAAACTTAAACTAATGTCACCTTTAACAAATTTTGAAAATGTTTTTATTCATGGTGAACTAAGGACAACATAGTACAAATTGCGATGGCAAAGCCAAGATCTCCACTCGGAAACTCATGTACCCCTTTAACTATTCTCTCTAGGAATGTTGGTCTGTCGTTCGTTTGTATCAGCTCCACATTACTTCCGCGTCCACTAAACGCGTGTGTAGTTAGCGTTGCAAACAACAAGATATAGATTGCAATCTCTTGATTGCTAGGGCTTTCTATTAGTGTGGCTTAGTAAAGCAATTTCGTTCAGCAATTATCAATGGTCTGCTAATCCGCTTATTACTTGGTTTGTGGTTTGGAAATTAACTTACCTTAAATTTATGGACATGTATCGATTTATGATGACTAGTTCAGCTTTAGGGTAAGTTTTTATTCAAGTACTTATCATTTTTATTATGTACGAAATTAATGTTGTAACACATTTAATGGACCTTTAATAATATTAAAGTTGTGCCAAAAAATATATATACTCTAGTGATTTACACTAAACTACAAGATAACAGATTACCAGTAATTATTTATAAAAAATCTTATAGTTTTGATTCGTCACCATCATCCGATATTCAAACTCCTTAAGGTGCTCATTAAATTAATTAATGAATTAAAAACAAATCTTGACAATACGGACTATAATTACCGATTAATGAAAATTTGTCTCAAGAATCTAAAATGCAAGTAACCTCCGATTTCTATGTGAGTAATACCGCTCATGAGAAGGGTATGTTACAAAGCCGCTAAACGCACGTCAAGATCCATTCCGTCACCTCCGTTTCCGTTAAGTTGTTCCTGCGGCAGACACCATAACGTCTTCCGTTTCCCCTTCCTCAGGTCTGCGGTTTTTATGAAGGATCTTCCTGTTAGCATCCTTAGTATGAACGATTAAGAACCTTTTGTTTGACGATATTTAGTATTGTTCTTACGGCTCATTATGCTTTCAATAAAAAATAATTTCGTGAAGTTGGTAGCAATGGACGTTTTTTTTTAAATATCTTTGATTCGCTATTTCATTTGTCAAAAAAATATCTAATCCCTTATTAGTATCAAGGATTATTAAATACACACAACGTTTTAAAGTTAATCATAAGTTATTGTTTGAGTATGGTAATTATTTAATCCAGTTAGATAGACAAGAGATGATTTGTCTAATACGTATCTAACTGTAGTTAGAGTCTTTATTGTTTTTATCAATAAACAATTTATATTTTTTAGTTAATCCTTGCTTTTCTACCTTATTTTATTTCGTGATACATTCGATGAAAATAATTTTTTATTTGATATTCTAATTATGTAATGTACACATTTAATTCAAACCCGTTACTAAATATCAATTCCATACGAACTTTGGCGTTTACATTTAAATAAATATAAGATGAAATATAACGAAAAATAAAAACCAGCATAAAAATTACTCCGCATCCAATTTAAAACGAACTAAATGTTCCGAAACGAAATCCCTCATTAGTTCAGATGGATGTATTTTACCACATTTTCCAAACTTAGTTTACATTTGTCTCGCCTGGAATCCATTCCTACTAATTGCCGATTAACACGAGAACTGGCCAATCTAATTTTTACTTCTTATTAAGCTCTATTTAGTGCTAATCGAAGCAGATCAAACTATTCGTATTGTATAAACTTATTATTCATATATTACATTATTAATTATTGAATGACCTCTGTGGCACAGCGATAGAAGATCCGCCTGCGATGCAAGTTGAAGGTTCGATTCCCTCCTGAGGACAAAAAATATCCTATCTTACTTTCCCTAAAATTTAAGATGATCTAGTATCCCTCCGCCCAATTTCGAGATTAAAGCCATTACAAGAGTTGGGCATTTAGAATAGGCATTTCAATTTGGGGCGAGCATCAAATTAATGCTAGAAAGTGGGCCATTACTTAGTGCCAAATTTAATTTGGCATATCTTGTGTGAGCTAAGTATTATGAGATTTATCAAATTCACAGCTGAACAGTAGTGTAATCTGGCGAACAAATCATATTTAAAGTAAATGAGTAGCTTTTTATGTTAATTACATTTTATCTCACATATATCTTGCCATCAATAGAAAGATTTACAGTTAGCTTGAAAATATCTATATACGAGTTAAACGAACAACATTGATAAACCAAATATGTGTCATCTGAGACACGTGAAAATCTACGTCAAACAATGTACGTCGAAAGTATTTCCAAATTATTTGTATTCGTATCACGTAGTTTAAAGCTTATATACCTACGGTGTTTTTCGTCGGCCCGTTCTATCTAATCGACAAAATAAGCATTTTTAAGAATAAATTATTTATAACATTTTACGCCTTTACATTCTGGACAATTTAGTTGAGTAAAAAAATTATAAGAAAAACATTAATAAAATTTGTGTTTGTAATATTTCAAGAAATGTGTATAAGTAGAGAGAGACTGAAGACAAATAACAAATTTTGTTGAATTCAAACTTAATGGCTATGTTTGATAAACACTTAGATCGGCTTGTAATGTATACAGCCGTGTCTCAGGTTTTACGTTTGGTTTTCCATACACGACGCAGAAATGAATGTAACAGGAAAACTACGTATTTCCTATTCTTTGTTTTAGGTCGGTGTGGGAATTTTTTGGTAGGCATGAAAAGATTTGTAGTCGGGAAAATGTTGGTGCACTATGTTTTTCTAAAAGTTTAATCTATCAAAAGGGCTGCTGTGCCTCGGTTTACACTGTTATTAATCATTTATTTTTATCTAGGTCTAGGCACTTGCAAATAACTTTTCGGGTTGCTTTTTAAAGTGTTAATGTTTTATATACTTACTTATTTTATGCACCCTCCGTCTTTAAGTACTTGTACTTCGTGTCCATCCAAAGGTTGCCTGGAAGAAATCGCTTTAAGTGATAAGGCCGCCCATTGTTACACTTTTTTATGTACCTTTTTTTTGTGTTTTTTGTTTTTGTGGTGTGCAATAAAGAATATTGTATTGTATTGTACTTATAGTCTTTGAAACTTCGTCCCAGTTTAATTAAATAAAGAAAAAATAAAACATTTTTTTGTTGAATGTGTTAATAAGTCATAAACATTCAAATGAGTTTACTCTACTTAGTAAATAGCTTCCGGGAGCAAAGTTCAGGGCCCCAATAAGCATCACTCTGACAAAATGCGGCGTCCATTTACCCTTCCGCTATCCACGGGTGCCCAATCTCTTCTACGCGTCACTTTTAAATGAAATGCTTGAATGAAATGTGCTTCCTTGAGTAGGGCTCATGGTATTAACCCTAGATAGATAACCTACGTCGATTCGACGTACTCGATTTTGAAAAATCGGTATAACTCTTTTATTTTTCGCGCCACTAGCTTGGCCGTTCCTGTCAACTTATTCGGCCTATGGAGCTTGCAGGACACGCACGTGTCGCTCAGGTAAGTGCAATACTTTCGTCAATATTTACCTACCGTCGAAGTGACGTATGGTTATCCTTAGTGTGAGTTTTTTATCTCTTGTCTAAAATTATTTTTCTGAATAAGTGACATTATTTCAATTCGTTTCTTATGTTTATTTTAGGGTACGATAAAATAACAAAATGACGTCACAATTTCGTGCGAACGAAAAAAAAAAATAAATAAATAAACGATAAAAATTTAAATAAATTACCGTGTTTTACTTTACGAACTACTCAATTATATATATCAAGACATATATTGTCACATTTATAAACCTAGTTTAATCCTAACCCAAAATATACCCCATCAAACATACGCACGTCGAATCGACGTATGGTTATCTTTAGAGTATAGTGTAATATGGTTATCTATCTAGGGTTAAGGGGCCGGTGACGCGTAAGTTCCATATAACTTTATACCTAAGTGATTGAAGATTTAAGAATGAAGATGATAATCCCGGTTTCAGCTCAGTTATATTGAGTATCAATAATTAATAAATAAATATTTTTTTAAATAATATTTATATAAGTAAGTACTCATGAAATTAAACTAAGTAGTTTACTTTCATGATTTCATATCTTCAATAATATATAAAAAGAACAGTATTTCGTATTGCGTTTAACTTCCAAATCCAACAAAGCCGAATAACTGACAACCTTCGTATCTTTCTTTCATGATAAAATAACAAAAAAGAAAAAAATATATTCAAAAAAGGCATTTTGTAATGCGTTCTAACTTCCTATAACCTAAGAGCCCGTGATGGCCAGACCTTCCTTTAATTCACAAGCGTGAAAATTATTTCATGTGTATGTCTAACATAGGTAAGAATAACCCCCAAACATGAAACCTGGATCGCGGTTGCTTTGGGAGATAACAACCTTTTACCTGTTATCTCCCAAAGGAACCACGATCCAGGTTTCATGTTTGGGGGTTCCTTTGGGAGATAACAGGTAAAAGGTAGTTATCTCCCAAAGCAACCGTGATCCAGGTTTCATGTTTGGGGGTTATTCTTACCTATGTTAGACATACACATGAAATAATTTTCACGCTTGTGAATTAAAGGAAGGTCTGGCCATCACAGGCTCTTGGTCCACTAGTCAAACAATGCCGAATAACTGAAAACTTTGAAGCAAAAACAACCGGATAAGTAACCTGGTAGGTCGCAGTAATTATCCCGCGAGCCATCGAGATAAACTCTTTTAATTTTTCTTCTGGAGATTACTTCAATTCCCTCGTTGCATAAATGAAAGGAAGCGAATTAGCTGCCAAACTCCTTTCCAAACATAATATTTTCATACAATTATAAGATAATATATAAAAACATAACTATATAACATAACATATATTGGGAAATAAAAAGCAAAA
Organism: Chloroclystis v-ata; assembly: GCA_963691955.1. Taxonomy (NCBI): domain Eukaryota; kingdom Metazoa; phylum Arthropoda; class Insecta; order Lepidoptera; family Geometridae; genus Chloroclystis; species Chloroclystis v-ata. The sequence goes on along the minus strand of OY829898.1, from coordinate 7,568,442 downwards.
TAATGTTGTTAGTTAAAGTTAATTATTTTATTAGTCTTATGGTACTCGTAACATGAAATTTTAACTACTTTTATTACGAGTGTTTTCAAGCATTAGTGTAGCTTACTTCGTCCGACTAATTCTAAATAAATCGAGTATAATGTTGTATTCACGTATTCACCTTGGTTTCAATCCTTAACTCGAGCACAGACCATAATAATAATTATAATATAACGTAACCTTGAGTGTGTTTCTGTGTAACAAAAATCAGCATTAAACTGCATTTTTGGACAATGTCTAAATCAAAGGTGTATTAGGTTTATCAGTTATCATGGACCTTACAAAAGCTTTGATCTTAATTACAACGGGACTAGCTGTGTGTGAATCGTTAATAATTATATATTTATAGTATCTTCAAATTATTATTTAGCATCTGCTTCGATAAGGCCATGTGATTTAAGATCCGAAGGCTTGTAAAACAAAAGATCATCGAAAAACGACGAGAAGTTGGTATCAGTGCGATGGAACATGAAGCTCATCGGTTTGTTTGTGAACTGCTCTGTAGCTTTAGGTGCATATTTCTTTTCCGAGCACCCAGCGTCTCGCCACTTCGACAAATCAATTCCTGAGATATGAGCGCACGGCACAAGGGAATTTCTGAAAGAAAGGACATTTTTGATCATGATATTTTTATGGTAATATACTTGCTTCGTTCGGGACTCCTAAAGTAAACACTCACCTGCGCTGGCTCTCACGTATTTTAATTAATATCGGAAGAAAAGTGTCTCATACAGGCTAAAACACATCAAACACACAAGATAACCTCCAAGCACATCCACCAGTGTAAATTTCACCGTAATCCCCCATAGTAATCTGAAGAAAACGGTGTCGAAACATTTCACAGGAAGAAGGATAACGGACACAAGTAATGAGTCACAATTTAAATCCTTTAGACCACAAAAAACTGTGAGTACAATTGTTTTAAATAGAAGGAACAATTCCTGCTCAATAAAGACGACAATAGAATAACAGCTGATTCAGGTGTTTTCGTGTTTTGAAGTTACTGACACTAACTTTGACATTTCGGTGACTATCATCTGACAGAAACTTCGTTCGGAAATTCACGACGCCCAAGGTTTCATGTTATTGGGGTTACCAGTTTAACGCCCAACTACAATTTAGTAATAAAATGAACGAACAGAAATTAATAAGTGTGAATAAAAATTCTAGAAAATCGCCGATGCCCATAGGGTCTGTAAAAAGCATGTCGAGCATTACCACAAGGAAAAAACTGCTAACTTTGGGAAAAATTACAACTTCATCACAGCAAAAATGTACACAGAATAATAAAACTACACCGAAAAGCACTATATGCGACAAAAATAAGTTAGAAGAGACATGTTTGAATATTAATAAAGGTAATAAGCAAAATAAAGAACAAGATGTCTTTTACACACCGCCTATGATTAACTCATCATCATCATCTTCAAAAACATTTACAAGTCCACAAGCTGCTTTAGTGCTACCTCAGGAACTAATTACTGGTAATTCACCTGTGCAAGATAACATTACGGAGAAGGCTATTTATGTAAATGTTTCAACAAATAATAGTTTCAGCATGTTATCAGATGAGGAAGAGAATGATTCTGAACAGCATACTAGACATGTAGATCGTACCTTACGAAGAAGCTGCCCAGACCTCTCTTCACACACCCTTGATAGTGATAATGGAATTAAAACCAGGGTAAACAGGCTGGAAACTGAGCTAGCATCAGCACATCGAGAAATTGAATCTCTATTATCAGAAAAATTTAAATTAACTACAGAAGTCGAAGGATATAGAGCAAAAGTAAAGAAGCTTATTCTTTTATGTAAAGGAACAACCGCGACACCTGATAAAAGAAACCCTCAAAACAACTCCGTCAGCTTACATACCTCATTTGATGCCAACATGGGAATTAAAATAAACAAAAGCAAGAAATTATCTCAACCACAATATATACATTCAACGCCTGCGTGCTCATACAAGCAGAGGATATCTAAAAATACAAATAATGCAGATACGGAACTTAAGCAACAAATCATCAATGTAAAACTAAATCAAAAAACAGCAAATAAAAGAGGCAAGGTTTTCATACTGGCTGACGAACAAGGAAAAGGATTTCAACATCCACTACAAAAACTACTGGGGGAATCATTTGAAGTCTTTAGTTTCCTAAAACCGGGTGCAACAGTAAAGGACATAATTTCTTCTTGTGCTTCGGATATAGCTAATCTAACTACTAATGACTATGTTATTTTGTTAGGTTTTAAAAATGACAACTACTTGTTTCCAATAAGGTATGCTCTGGCATCATGGCTGTCATCTCTACATAATACAAATGTTATTGTTTGTGGGAATACCTTTAATCCACATCTTAATGAAAGCAAACTAAATTATGAGTTAAAATTTATATGTAGTCAGTTTAAAAACTCTGTCTTTCTGGATACAGATTTGGCGAATTTACATCAAGGTCGTAAGTCATATATTTTAAGTTTGTGTCGTAATATCTTACAAGATATAATACGATTATCAAATCACAGAAAGTTTAAATTATATACACAACAAAATAAAACAGTTATTAATATAAAGGTCACTAGAGATATTGAAACACAATATGATGAACCTAATTTAAAGAATCAAACAACGCAGACGGAGCAATTTATTCTCGAAAATAATGATAAAAACTTTGTTCTAGATAGTCATATTAATTGTGAACAAGACTACGCTAACATAATGGAGACAGTAAATAGTGATTTTTTTCGTGACTAATTCTTCTTGTAAGCTTTCAGCTAGTAAACACAAACTTCCATTAAATATTAATATTTTCTATCAAAACTTATGTGGTATTTCAAATAAAACAGATGATTTAAAAGTGTATTTTAGCGAGAATCAATTAAAATTTAACTTTATTTGTATCACAGAACATTTCCTTAATAAACAGAGTATAAGTGTCTTCAATTTTGAAAATTATGTTATGGGTTCTTATAATTTTAGGTTAAATAAGAAAAGGGGAGGTTCACTTATTCTGACCCATACGGACAACATTTCTGAAGAACTGAACATATGTAAAAAGCTATACAAAATAAATAGTTTTGAAATTTGTGGAATAAGAGATAGAAAATTACACTTAAATATAGTTTGTATTTACAGAGTACCAGATGATAAAAATTTCAGCGAATTTATAACAAGGTTGGAGACTTTGCTAGAGCACCTATTTGACAAAAAAAGCGTTATTTTTGGAGATTTCAATGTAAATTTTTTAACGGAGGGTAAACACAGAAGCGAGATGGAGTCCCTGCTCAACTGCTTTAATTTCAGGTATTTAGTTAAATGTTCAACTTACACACGAAACGGATATGAGTCATGCCTTGATAATGTTCTTACTAATCTACCTAAGGATATGGTTTATGATGTCACAGTGGATAACAATGGTCTAGGGGATGGACATGCAGGGATTCTGTGCAGCCTTAAAACTGTACCTATAAATGCTTGCGAAGAAAGTCATAGCTACAAAACCTCGCAAAGAATATTCTCTGACATACAAAGACATAACTTTAGACAAAACTTACAAAGACATTATTTTAGTTCTAATAATTTTATTGAGGAGTTTCAAATACTATTCGACAATATATTTATACATAAGCAGATGACATTCAATTTGACCAAACAACAAAAAACTAGGTGGGTTTCTAAAGGTATAAGGGTGGCTAGTAAGATGAAAAGATTTCTAAATTCAATTAGTTTAAAAAATAGCCATGAATCGATTGTTGCTTATCGAAAATCATACTTAAAACTGTATAAGAAGGTAATAATAATGTCTAAGAAAAACGCGGTAAAGATGGAACTAGAATTAGCACAAGACAGTTCAAAACAAATATGGAATATAATAAACAAACATAGAAATAAGAGTAGCAATAAAACTTATGACAACTATCATATTGAATCAAATGGTAAAATTATTGACAACATTAAGGACATAGCTAATATTTTTGCAAGACAATACGACTACAGTAATGATAATATAAATTAAACAGATAAAAAAACTAAAGCTCTAAATTACATGAGAGAAAGTTGTGACGAAATAAAAAATGAGATAGAATTTTCTAATACAGATAAATTTGAAATTAAAATAATAGTGAAAAGGATGGAAAATAAGCGCTCCTATGGCTATGATGGCATTCCCATTAAAGTATTAAAAGACAACATAGATGTCCTAGCTGAACCTATGGCAAATTACTTTAATGAATGTATTAGCTCAGGTACGTTTCCTAATAGCTTGAAGATAGCTAGAGTTTTACCTATACATAAGAAGGGAAAACGAACAGATGCAAAAAATTTCAGGCCAATCTCCCTTTTACCAATTTTCTCAAAAATATTTGAAAGAATTATAAAGCATAGGCTTGTAATACATCTAAGAGCAAATAAAATTATAAATGAGAGACAGTTTGGTTATCAAGCTGGGGTTGGTACAGCTGATGCGATAGATCTTCTTATTAACGAAGTCCTGGTAAATATGGAAAGAAAGCTGAAGGTAGCGGGCCTTTTCCTTGATCTATCTTCTGCATTTGACACGGTAGACCATGATATCCTGACATCGAAGCTAGAATACTATGGAATTAAGAATAATGCATTAAATCTAATCAAATCATATTTGCAAGGAAGACAACAGTTTGTAGAAATTAAGAATATCAAAGAAGGACAAGAAATAGTAACAAAGTCTGACATAATGGAAATAAAAAGAGGTGTCCCACAAGGTTCGATCCTTGGACCAATATTCTTTATAGTTTTTGTAAATGACGTTATTAGTTTTATTAGTAGAGCTATAGAAGGTGTGAGTGTGGTGATGTATGCAGATGATACGAGTGCTATTATTCCAGCTAAGAACATTGAGGAATTGACATTTAAAATTAGTATCGCATTAGAAGCTTTTAATGATTGGTTTGATGCAAATAATCTTAAATTGAACGTTGACAAAACTATTGGTATTTTGTTTAGGACGACTGTAATGAAAAACGAGACATTTAATATTTTCCATAATGACATTAAAATAAAATTAGCTGACCACGTAAAATTTCTAGGTGTAAATATTGATCAAAGTTTAAACTGGAAAACTGAGCTTAACGCTATTGATAGTTCTATAAGCTCTGCGTGCTATGCGCTGAGAACTTTGCGAGACGAGGTGAATCTAGAACAATTAAAGATGGTCTACTATGCTCTGGTAGAGTCAAAGTTCAGATATAGTATTAGGTTTTGGGGTAGAAGCTACAAGTATAATTTAAATAGGGCTTTTATATTACAAAAACGAGCTATTCGTACGATTGTGAGAATCCCGCCATGGGAGTCATGTAAAGAGTTCTTTAAAAAACTTGGTATTCTGACCCTTCCTAGCCTTTACATCCTAGTTACTCTCATGGACATTGTCCACCATCCCGATAAATACGAGACACCAGAGGATAGAACAATAAGACTAGATACCAGAAGAAAAGATCTTGTAACAACTATGGACCGACGGCTTAATGAGACAAAACACGGTTGTAGATACCAGGCAATTAAGCTTTTTAATAATCTTCCGCGTGAGATTAAAGTAATTGACAGGCCTAGTATATTTAAAAATAAATTAAAAACGTTTTTGTTAAATGGGTGTTTCTACTCAATTGATGACTACATGGCAAGAACCAACCTTACAAAAATTTTAACATCTGAAGACATTTAATTTAAATATTGTTGTTACTTAATAATTTTTATTTGAATCGCATGACATGTTTGTATTTATTTAGTTAAGGAATTATTTTGTTAGTATTATATAATTAAGTTAATTATAAACATTCAAATACAATTGTTAATTGTTCATGAATAAATGAAATGAAATGAAATGCTTATGCAATATTAAAAACTGTGTTTCTTTTAAGCACCAATTAATAACTAGTTTTGTAATCAAATTCTAATGAAACAGGTATCATGTACAACGTTTAAAATTTTGGGTAATGTATCTCTGTTATTAAAGCATTTTAAGGCTGTTTTATAATAATCTTATTACATTTAAGTTCACAAACCATCTGCGTTCATAATACATCACGTATAGAGGATATGAATACTTGACGACATAAGCCATTTCTGGTGTCCTCGTTCCAAATATTCAAATAGTCCCTTTTATTTCGGCTCTCCACGTATACTTGATTACGTTCCGAAATTCGTACGTCGAGCAATTTAGGCTCCTAACGCCGTACATCTTCTTTGTTCTTTCATTTAATTTGTTTTATTTTAAATGCAAATTGCCGCAATGGAGTTTTATGGCTTGTTCCACTCAATAAGATGTCGTGTTTTATCGAGACGAACAGGATTTAAAATTAAGCCAATTCAAGAGGTTGAATTTCGAAATATCGAATTCAGAATTCATAAATTATTTCGCAATTAAGTAGGCAGATTCATCGGTCATTCAGTGTACCTGTATGTGACATGAAAACCGATAAACATAATTTAATTATGCTGGTACATACCCCGGTTTTACATTCAGGAAGGCTTGCGGCTGAATGTAGTGAATGCCGTCCGCGTTGTCGCAAGCGAACCGAGCCATGTTAGCCTTTCTGATTTCATGTAATTGACCTGTGGACGTTTTATTTCAATGAATAAAACTTTTGAAATACTGCAAGCTGAACTGGAAAATGTTTTCAGCCACAGTTATTACAATGTGAATAACGACTCTGTAGTGAAACTTTTTTTAAACCACACCATTTTCCACTTTATCGCTGGCATTGTGTTTTTTGTGCATTCGTTTTGTTAATTACTTTTATAGTTTTCATAATAAAGATACAAATTTAACTAACTTTTGTCCGTTGTTTAAAAAAAAAAATACCTTTTCCAGCTGAGCATAATAAAAAACAAAGTATTATAGAAGAGAAAGCTCATATTTTTATAACACATATTAATGGACCTTTGTTAGGAAAACACTTACGTAAAGAAAAGCTGTGAGTCTGGTCTCCTCTTTCATACCAGAACCTATCGGAGTATTTAAATATTTGTAGCTGTTTTGTTACAATGCAGAAAAGTACAGGACCCAAAAAAGTGCCTTGAATGAACTTCTCGCTCATTATTCCTGCAAGTAGGTCTATGTCGTCCACGGATTCATACAAAAGTCGAAGGGCTTCTATTTTCTAAAACATAATTAGAAATTATTCAATAATACTAAATATACAATTGAAATTAAGTCTTAAGGCAAATTGCACGACGTACCATAGGTGGCTATGATGATGATTCAGTACCTACCTACATAGATGTATTTATAGATAAGTAAGTATAATGATTATAGCCTTTCACCTGCACCTCATTTACCTCAATATCCATAACATCGAATAGCTCATCAAACTGTTTAACGTCCTTTAAACCGCAGAGCTTCCGATACTCATTATACCCACGAAGACCCATGTCCCTGCCTCTCTGAATATCAATGGCACTCAAGTCGTGAGCTTTTTGCAAATCCCCATAAAAGTTGTCTGAAATCTGATCAATGATAAAATCAGTTGAGAATTCAGGTCAATAGAATCATAATCCCCTATAATAAATTCTTCGGTTACCTCTGGGTCTTGAATGTCGTCGATTTTGGCAGAACTTTGTAAGAAAGTGCCTCGATTGATTTCCTCGAAGTTTTCGCCTTGTTCGATAAGACCTTGGCGGTATAAGGTTTCGCTGTAGGGGAATTCTTTTTTATAATGATGGTTGTCGCTGTATAATCTGAAAATGTTGGTTTTAATTATTGTCTGTTCAATGCTGTGAAATTAAAATAAGTTAAAGATTTTTCTGCTTGTTATTTTATAAAATTAAATATCGAATTATAAGAATAATCTTATTTCAAAAAAATTTTATTCACCAAGGTAACAAGTTCACTTCAAGTTTGATCATTTTAGCCGTCGGATGTCCACTGATGGTAATCAGCTTCTCAAGATTTTCAATCGGACACGGTTTATAAATTTGCTTTCAACCATGAATGTAGTCAACATTCCTTGAAACTTTCATAGTTTTGTAAAACAATTTACGAATAACTTTTACGAAGAAATACGAGTATATAGCACTAAGTTACCTTTGGCGATATTCCAAAGGGAAAACGCTTGTAGAATCCAGCCAGCCACTTAAATATTGAGATAGACTCTACTTAAAAGTAGTTTTATACAGCAACTACTGCGGTTGAAATTTGCCCTGTTCTTTTGACTTAAAGCACCCCTGAATGTATTAATATTTAATGTTGGATATGATACTAATGAAGAAGTTTAAAACATGGACGGGATAATTAAAGCTTTACTCTTATACTCGTAATGTCCCAGACATTAAATTGTATACAATATGTAAGCCTAGTTTGCTGACGTTTTATCAACCATCTTATACATAAATATATAAGGGCTTGATATGTGTGCCGAATTTCTTACAACATGTGGGCTTAGATACCCAGCAGTGGGACAAGCAAGATCAATGACCACGCTGTCGGCCCATCGCTGGTTAAGTGGATTATTATGATAATGTAGTGGTTATACGAACATTTAAAAATCAAAATAGCTAAATCGGCCCAGCTGTTATCGATTTTTAGCAAGACTAACGAACAGCAATTGATTTCCTACTAGCTGACCTGCCCAAAGCTTCACCTATCTTTACCTTTTAAACCATGGGAATAAAGCGAGCGAAGCCGCGGGCGGATCTGCTAGTATACGATATTTTATAGAATACTTACTTGACTCTGCCATCAATCAGAGTGTGAAAATATCTCATAGCAATTTCAAATTCTGCATAAACTTGGGGTGGTGTCTTTTCGTCATATTCCGTCTCATATGCTAGTTGTTCTGTAATTAAGTCATTGCTGGCCAAGTTTTGGGAATCTGAAATTGGATTAAAACTAAACATGTGATTTTAGACAGAGTAGATGCATTTGATTCCTATTATTAGGTAAAATCACTACATTTCATGATAATATTATGACATAAAACTATTTATGTTAATTAAACTTACTAAGTAAGAGAGGCAACAGCTCATATAAAAATATATGAGACGCTGTTGCAATGTTTATTTGCCTTGATACTTTGAACAGGCGATCATCTTTCCAACATGGGTTGATTTTATGCAATTCTTCCGCAATTCGATTATGTTCACGCATAAAAAATATACCAATAGCGGTTGTTCTTAACCCATAATTTCCAGCTTCGGGAAATCCTGGAATGTAAAGTTTGTTTTTGTGAAATCACTTTTTACAAAGAAAAAGTTTGAGCAAGTAAAAATTTCCAAGTAAAATCGACTTAAAAGCAAATTCCGGTAGAACATTTTCTGCAATGCTTAAGTTCACTTTTCAAAGTAATTTAGTTAAATATTACTTAAATATCGTACCAAACTGATAGCAAACAGTCTCGTTGCTCTTATTTTGTAAACAAACATCTTCAGATTTTGTTTTGTGAATAGATTTTACAGTCTTGGAAGTTGCATGTTCGATGAGATTCTCTGATATTGTTGAACTTTCATTGCTCAATTTCTTTAATTCCTCTTCTTTTGTTACATTCATTCCCTTGCTTTTGATATGTGACTTCTTAGCGATTTTGTTTTTGACAGACCATACAGTCGTAACGTTATTGATATCTCTAGGAAAATACTTGTTGTTTCTCATTTCCAACACGAGCAATCCATTTTCACCCTTTCTTACTTTAGCAAGGGCATCATCATCCACTCCGTAAATAGTTGACAAATCAAGTAAAGGAGTTTGGACATTTATCTGAAATGTAAGACAATTCAACAGTTTCCAATTGCAAATCACAATTTGTTACCAAGTTGAAACTATTCGCTGCGACACGCTTACGAAGTTGTTTGGTATTCAAGCTTCATCCACAACTAGATAAAGTTACGATTTAAAGGCACTGAATATTTTGATATTGAAATACGTAGTGTTACTGCAAAGATCATTTTCGCACGTATCATGAACTTTATACGGCTAAGTTAAAGTTTCTAACCTGTTCTAGGGGTATCATTTCGGGTGAACATCCAGAATCTTGGAAAGTTTGTGCCCTGGTGAAGTTTAGACAGCGTATATCAGTCACTTTGAGATAAGGATCGTCCTTGGGAACACTAATGGGTATACAGTGCGAATCTAGTTTACTGACATTTTGACAGCAGTGTGGTCTGTCTCTCAGGTAATCTCCTGAAACATTATAATAAGAAAATCTCTCACATCGTTTTTAATAAAAAATAATATATTTAAATGAATATAATATATTTGAATGAATAGTTTAAATATATATATGTATATATATTGTAAATATTCAAATTCTTTATTTTAAATCAATAAACAAAGAAACAAAAGATATCTCCAATACAAATATCTTGTACATGAACTATTGAGTTTAACTCTCGAAACTCGTGCAAACTCGTATCTAAAGCAAAATGATTGCTTCTACACCGCAATACATTGTAGACGGATTATTTCGAACTAAGACTTACTGGATGCATTGAGGAAACTGACGTCTCGGTGGATGAACTCCAAGTAATGCGTCAAGGCTACGGTAAACCTTGATTTATCGACTCGCCCCGTGGTCTGGAGCAAGGTCCTCACTTTTCTCGCTGAGGGTAATGGGTTCCCGGTCTTGCTCGTTGTTCACGCGCCTGTGAAAGTTAATATCTACGGAACGGAACAACATACACATGAAGCTCGTACGCACTTGCATCAAACGTCACTGCAAATGTCACCTGTCACTGCAATGCCACCTGTCACTTCAAATGTCACCTGTCGCTGCAACAAGAACTTCATATGCGCCTCGACCAATCAGACGCGATTACGTCACCACCAAACTGCACCAACCAGAGGACTCGTCTCAGCGCAACGTCACTTGGCTTCAATAACGCATCAAGATCGCCAACGCCATTATTATTCGCTTTAAATTCGTACCTAACAAATGTATCTATTTTCCACAAATAAACGTTATAACCAGCATAATAAAGAATTCGTTTATGAGTCTACAAACCTGCTATCTATCCATCCCGATAGGAGATAGAATAATAGGAAACAAGGACAGAACTCAAACATTGGACCTTACGAGCCGGACGATAAAGAAATCGAGAAATCGTCAAGGAAGTTGAGCCATCATACGAAGAGGAAGAGATAAACGGTCAGGTCATCCACTCCCGCTCCTTCCCTCTCATTTTCCTTGTGCTAAAACCGTGTATTTTCGCATTCCAGTATCTACGCCTTTGTTCTATGCGCGTGCACCGGTACCGGACCGCGTGCGTGCTTGCCGCCATTTTCCGGGACAAACGTGAGTAACCTTTGCTTCTTTATAAACTACCAAAATGAGTGACGATTCGGATGTCGCGAGTTATGTAGATATAAGCGATTTAAAGAAACAAAGGGGTTGTATTAAGGGCAGATTAACGCTATTCGAGAAATATGTCGCTAAGTTTGAGGGTGCTGCGTTGTCAGACAGGCATCGAGCTGAGTTTGAATTGAGAATTGAATCTGTATCTAATTTATTAAAATCGTTTACACAGATACAAGATAAAATTGAAATGATGTCCGAAGAAAAAGAAATAAATTCACAGCTAGAATATCGAGGGTCATTTGAGGATCAATTCTTTAGTATAATGTCTATAGCTAAATGTTTGCTAGATAATTCGGACAGTAAAGGTAATTCTGATTCTAAATGTACACATAATGCGCATCAGATTAGATATAATTTATTCAAATTACCTGAAGTTAAATTGCCCTCTTTTGATGGTTCCTACGATCAATGGCTTGAATACAAGAATTCATATTTAACAATGATTCACAAGCGCAGTGATCTCGATTCAATTCAAAAGTTTCACTATTTAAAATCTTCACTTAGTGGCTCTGCCTTACAAGTTATTAGTGCGTTAGAATTCACGGCTACAAATTATTCCCACGCATGGGATTTATTGGAACATAGGTACCATAATAATCGTTTACTTATTCATAATCATGTCAAATCTTTGTTTACTGCACAACCCGTCAATAGGGAATCATCAACACTCATTAGACAACTAATCGATGTTGTTTTACGAAATTTACGTGCATTAAAATCATTAGGAGAACCCACCGACGGCTGGGACACTTTAGTTAACTTTATCATTGTGTCAAAGCTTGATTCTTCCACTGAGCGAGAGTGGGAAAACTACAAGGGATCGATTCTATCTAATTCACAAGACGGTCATATCAAATTAGATGATTTGTTAGGTTTCCTACGGAACCGTGCAGACATGCTTGACATGATTCATGATAATATTTCTAAGCCCACAGACAATAATAACAAACATAATTCACAGGTTATTAAACACAAAGCACAAAGTCAACAAAAATCGTATAGTTTCGTATCAAGTCGTAATAGCGGTAGTAAACCGTCGAGGCTTTGTGTGTCATGTGGTGCTAATCATCCATTATATACGTGTATAAGCTTTCTTAATTTATCCGTTAGAGATAGAACTAAGTTAGTCAAAGATCGAAATCTTTGTAACAATTGTTTACGTGCAGGTCACACATCATCAGAATGTTGGTTCGGCCCGTGTAAACATTGTGAGAAGAAGCATAATAGTCTATTGCATTTCGTAGGTAACGACACCGAAATTATGTCTTCGTCAGCGCCGAGCGCATCTCACAGTAATAATGCGAGTAATAAACAGGTTTCTATAGCAGCTTGTGCTATGTATTCGTTACATGCGAATAATAGCGAATCGTCTTTACAATTACCACAAGTTTTATTATCCACTGCACTAATCGAAGTCATGGATAGTAATAACAAATATCACACAGCACGCGCGCTGTTAGATAACGGTAGTCAATATAGCTTTATTACGAAAAAGTTATGTAATCGTCTAAACGTATCATATATACAGTCCACTATGCGAATAATAGGTGTGGGACAATCGGTCTCAACTGTCAATCAATCATGCGAAATTAAAATGCGTTCAAAATCGAATACTTACAGTACAAATCTTCGATGTTTTGTTCTGCCACACATCACGTCTTGTTTACCTACTAATAATATAGATATCGAATCACTTTCTATTCCTGACAAAATCACGCTGGCCGACCCATCCTTCACCGACCCAGCTGATATTGACATACTCATCGGGGCAGACTTATTCTGGGAATTACTAGAAAACGAAAGAATACGACTTTCTAACGGACCGTATTTACTATATTCCAAGATAGGATGGTTAATTTCGGGTCCTATAGATATACGTCGAAATAATACAAATAAAAAACTTCATTGTAATCTTGTCCAGGCATCTGCTAATTCGGCTATCAATAGGCAATTAGGTAAAAATAGGAAAATGGAAAGAGTAGGTAGACCAGAATGTAGTAAACAGAAAACGCGTGAGGAAACAATCGTTTCAAAAGTGCCGTGTGGTGCCGGCCGAAGAATAGTACCACCCCTTCTCCTCCCGCGGGTGTCGTCGAACCGACTTAGGGAAACATATACATAGTATATACCAGAACACGGGCAGCAGCGTAGTTCTGTAAACGTTACTATCTTACTGCGATCATCTACACGTATATTTAATAACACGTAAACGTATAAAGAGTTATTATGCGAAAACTCACAAAATTAAACTTGAGTTAGGTTGTCTATTCGAAAGCAATCATCTCAATTTAACTATAAACGAAGTCGTTAACATATCTATTGTTATTAAGCGAAATTAAACGTATGACCAATCGGGTCTATTATTATTCAATTATTATTATTTAGAACATAATCTTTTAAATGTACTGGCTAGCTAGATTGGAACGAAAACGTGTTCACGTAAATGCGATTGGTGAACCGTTTTATCGAACCTTTAGAGTTAGGTAGCTACATTTTACTTACGCGTCTCGTGATAGCGAATAGGTACTTTATTTATTTCATATTAAATAGGTAGTCTTTTTCCATGTCTCAAAACAATTTGTATTTAATTCTTCTTCTATTCTTATCTTATACTCGTACCTACTACTACAAGTTATTTATTAAGTAACTTTGCTTCATGTAATCAGTAAAGACAATCCCACGGAATCGTAACGCGGGGTCTTTATTTATGCGAATTAATACATAATGATATGTAGTGACCCAAACCGTAATTTTTATTAGACTACGAACTTATTCCACAGGATAAAACAATAACGATTACAAGACTTTTACAGAAAACCTTAGATAACAAATAGGTTTCGTTTGAATAAGTTTTATCGTTCAATCGGTTACGGCGCTTATGTGTCAAAAGACCGGTTCGGAGTCCGTTGATAAGCTGACGCTGCGGGACATTCGCTCGCACGGCTATCACGACATTCATTAAAATCTAAAATAATTTATGCGTAAAATCTAATCGAATTATTAGGTTAAATGTTATTTTAGACGAATCTACTTTATGTTATACGTATAGGTAGAATAATTATTTTATAACTTAAAATCGAATACAATAAAAACATTATATTCTGTTGTGTTGTGCAGCAAACACAGATTAACTTATGCATTTATTATTGTGGTCTCCTATTATGTTTCTAAATCGTATAGGCAGAGGGGCTACTCTCAAAAAAGGGTTAATTTATACGTATTATAGCATTCGCGCTGTACATTCAGAATTGGTTACCAGTTTATAATTTAACGATTACATAATCGCCCTTAAATGCTTTATATATCGTCGTAGTAATAAAATAATATTCAATTTAGTTTATTTTATAATGTTGTCCTCATTTTTGGTGGTTTATGGGAAGCAGGGGTGAAATCGTACAAATACCTACCACATAATTCGACGTGTGGTCAGTTTAGTTAAACTCATATCAATAATTTAAATCGTTTTTAGCACAAACTATAATTTCCCGTCCCATTACCGCACTGTCCACAGATCCAAACGACCTAAAGGCCTAGACACCAGGGCACTTCCAGATCGGCAGGCCACTGACGACGCCGGCTTGTCAAGACATGACAACCGCACCCAGACACAAGCAATCACCAATATGGCTTGCTCGAGAACACGAAACAGGATCTATGAAGCGATAGTCTGCATTTATCGTGGGTCAGATGGAATCTCACGCATGGCTCATCCACATACGTCTACAGGCATTATACGCAGAGGTTTTCCAAAATATGTACACTACCATTTCTACCAACAGAATCTCAAGAAATAGAATACGTCAAAGTTTCTATTGGAACCTGCTGATTCCAAGGCCGGGCCCATGTTCACGCGCCTGTGAAAGTTAATATCTACGGAACGGAACAACATACACATGAAGCTCGTACGCACTTGCATCAAACGTCACTGCAAATGTCACCTGTCACTGCAATGCCACCTGTCACTTCAAATGTCACCTGTCGCTGCAACAAGAACTTCATATGCGCCTCGACCAATCAGACGCGATTACGTCACCACCAAACTGCACCAACCAGAGGACTCGTCTCAGCGCAACGTCACTTGGCTTCAATAACGCATCAAGATCGCCAACGCCATTATTATTCGCTTTAAATTCGTACCTAACAAATGTATCTATTTTCCACAAATAAACGTTATAACCAGCATAATAAAGAATTCGTTTATGAGTCTACAAACCTGCTATCTATCCATCCCGATAGGAGATAGAATAATAGGAAACAAGGACAGAACTCAAACACTCGTTCGGATGTAACTGTCTGGAGGGAAAATGCACCAGTGATATTTGTTTCAATTTCCTGCTTCTGTGTGGGACTTAATTGCAGAAAGGAATAATAGTCTGTACATGTTATAGTGTTAATATCTTAGAGATCATGTCAATGTGTGCTTGATACTTTTTACGCTACAATACCTGATTGATCCAGTTGAAACTTGGAAAGATACGCAACGCGAGTAAATATATAAAATAAATAAAGATAAAATGTAACCTATTACCTAAAATCAATACCGGCCAATAATATAAAACTTCTTACCTTTCCATGTAAGGGTCGGCAATAATTTTACGAAAAATGCGAAAAATATACGATACTACCTTTGACACTTAACCGAGTATACGATAGTGCAGTGGTTTTTTTTATATTTGTGATACGCTTGACCCATTTTCCGCCAGAAGTGTACCCTTTGGTAAAATATCTTTGAATAAAACAATGACCCATTTAAATAACCAAACCTATAGGTAACTTAGTTTTCCACGTCTACATTAAAACAAAGTAAAGCTGAGCTCTGTTCAAGGCACCGGAAAGGAGCTTATTGACATTTACTTGGCACGTAAAAGCAGGACGGTGTTGTTGGCAACAATGTACAAAATTAAACAACAAATTGGCTACACAACAATAGTTCCTAAATTGCTTGTATGTGATAATTTCGATACCGTTTAAAATGTTATTTTCATAAGAAAAGTAATTTAATAAAATTTGATAACTAGGGCCACGGTTCAGATAAAACACCTAAGTGAAGTTTAATTAACAAAGAGACAACGGTGTCTCAGTTATACATACCCTACATGGTGTATGAAGAGGTCAGTAAGATAATAATGATTTACATAAGTATGGTAAACTTACTGTTGCCATAATCTGGAGGTAACAACCTCAGGTAAGGGCCTCCAGCAGCGCCCCAACTTGGATGCTTGTAGTTGTTGCATGTGCCGTCCACTCGGCTTCCTTCATGCGGAACACAGTCCGCTATTTCTATGACGCAACGCCTTTAAAACACATTTTACTTATTTTTTTATTATTATTTTATAGTGATTGACTCACTTAAGCTATATAAAAACTAGAAAATGTTATGTTGTGGTAAGATCGTGGATTTGACTCTCACTCGAGGACCAAAGTTACGTTGTGATTTTGTAATTATATACATATCATTTTCTACAAATGATTAGTTTGGAGCACCTGTATTCTAAAGGGGAATGATCCATTTCGCGTAATAAAGTGTTTTGTCACATGAATTATATTATTTGAAATGAAATCATAAGGAAACTCACTCAGTAACGTTTTTGATCGGAAACTCCTTAGTTGGAACTGAATCCAGTTGTTTTCCGCTGAATTTGTCAAAGACAGCCGCATCCGCGCGAGATATCGCAATAAATATTAAAACATTTAATAAATAATTCATTTTGTTCCGTAAATGTGCTGACAGTACAACAGTACACTACTATTTGATACAGTCTGTTAGGCAAACGATTTCGATACGTTGTGAGTGCAAGTTATACTTGTTTTTGCAATTTGCATGCAATGATGCTGAAACCTGTATGTGAAAATGTGCGATCCTTTAAAACTACTATTATTTGTTCTGATTTAGTTCACACAATACTTTATTTTATTTCATCAATCATTAAAGATCCTGGACAGACTTTACTTTAAACGCAATAATTGCGGAAGTTTTTATAGTTGCCCATTTTTAAATTCGACTTAAGGTACTTATATACATATCGCTATAGCAAGATTCAATTACTGGCATAAAATCTTCACAGTGAATAAGTTACATTTGTTTCAATCTTTCCCGGTTGGTCAAAAGTTATTTGTATGATGTTCAGATAAACATAAAGTAACTTGCTAGTCTAGTTATTGCTTCACCAAGCAAACACCGTCATGGCTCATTAATTAATTAACATTAACATACTTCGATGGACGATGTTGAAGAAAACCTGCTGTAGTTTTTTAGGGTTTCGTAGCCAAATGGCAAAAAAATGGAGACAGTGTAACAGTCCATAATGGATATTTATTTTATTCCATTTAATAATAGGTACAAATTACGTACTTATTTAGTTTCAAATGTCAAAGTCAGAATAGACATTTGATTTTAGAGTAAGTTCAAAGAGAGAAAGGGAGAGATGAGCCGGAAGTGTGTTGGCATTTCACCATCCGGTAGAAAAATGGTTCTGTGACCAGTAATTTAGAGATGGCGGATGGTGACTTGGTCTGTGGCGCTGGTTTCAGGTGGAGGTGCGGTCAATTAGGGGTTGAAAGAGGCCATTTTTTGGATTAGGAAGTTTGGGAGTAGTTTCGTGATGAAAAGGGTTGATCTTTATCAATTGTTGTGGTATTCATGGGAAGTCTGAGGAACTACGGATGCAGTAGGTAAGTGTTTAGTTGTTTTCTACAACCATGAACCAGTGTTCATAGTTGTGTTAGTCAGAGAGGGTTGGCTTAGGCAGGGTTATTTTGTATAGATCTGCTGAAGAACACATGGCTGATCCATCTGGATGCTGTGTGAAATCTAATGTAATTGTTAATTGGAAAACATGGTTGAAGTTCTATGCATTTCTCTTCAATCCTAAAAACAACCGAAATGCATTGTCCAAACGATTTAATTCTATGTAATTTAATTTCATTATTCAATAGAAGACAAATAGAAATAAATGTCTGGACTCTATTTGAACAGTTTCATTACAATCATATCCATTTGGTAGAACCCTAAATCTCTAACTTACACAGTCACTGATCAAAATGTAATAATCTTTGAATTATGTTATCATATAGCTTGCAATCCTGGTTCGATTCCAATCTAGATCATTAATATAACTCTCAATGAATCTAAGTAATGTTCTATTGACTGATGAGCAACCTTTATCATTTGTAAGTTGCTGGTTCGAAACCAGTCTGAGTAACTCATTGGATCTAGGTAAAGTTCTATTGACTTCAGAATGATAAGCTTTCTTTATCATTTGCAAATTGCTGGTTCGATTCCAGAAATGTGCTTTTAATCTTATTTATGATTTCAGGAAGAGTTATAGTAATATATTTCATTAGGGATTAGTAATAGGATATTAGGTGAAAGTAAGATATTCTTATATTATTATTAACTTATTTCTCATTATATTTTATAGGTAACTCAAGGTTAATGTTATAGGAAGTAAGCTAGATATGACCGTAGGAATTACTAAGCCAAAATGTTTCAAAAATGCCTAAAAGAATTCTGGGTTTCAACGGTTTCACTTCAAAAAGGGTCCTTATAGTACTACTAGACGATCACTTCACAGCCAATCATCAAATCAACAGAAGGAGAGTCCGGAGAGACAGAGAAGGAGTTGGATCCGGAGTATATGTCCATTACATTGGTATTTATAACTCTAGGTATTTGTTGTACATACATGTTTAGGTAAGCCATATAGGTATGTAAGTATTTAGGTAAAACAGTTAGGTAGGTTAGGGTATTATTAGAGCGGGGGGGGTTTTTACAATTGCTGCCACGTGACCAGGATTTTAATTATCTTATAGACTAGTTTGGTTTACATCGGTCATATCTAAATGTTGACATGGGTATATTGAGTGAATCACAATTTATTAAAACATTTATCAAGTTTATATTGTATATTCACTATTTTAATATGTAGTTATAAAGTCTAAAGTGTCTTTGCATTGAAATATAGATATTAGAACACTCTGTTGAATTTTCAGCTTGGTCCAGCAATTTCATTGGTCTCATAGATTAATTTTGGAGTTGTTTATTGATTCTGTTGGCTTCAGTAATTATTTGTTACAAGTTTCATTTCAGAGTGTTGTATATTTTGTATTATTCAAAAGAATGTTCCTTGTTTGTGATTTTGATATTTTCTGGAACAAAATAGGTATAATATCAGGTTAGGATGATTATTGTCTTAGAATCAAGGTCTAGATTTGGTTAGATAGAACATTCTTTGGGTATTTAGTATCTGGTTCATTTTCATATAGGTACTTTTTACTTACTTTATTTTGGATCTCAATATTTTTATCTATTTTAGAAATTAGGTTTTCCACTAAATAGATACATGAAGAAATGGCACGAATAGTTAATTTTATAGCAATTGGTTGGTGTTGTAGAGTTTATAAATTATCTTTAATTAGATAAATATTTGTACGAACTTCCAGATAATTTTGTTTACGTCCTTCTTCTTTTAGTTTATGGCTTGTTTACATTCATAGCTAAATTCACTTTGACATTTGCTGTTTTCACGTCATCTTGACAAGTTAATTTTATGGTTAATTTTGAACAAAGATTTTTGATTCATAATTATGATGAATTTATTATAGGAATTTAGATAATTAGGTTAGGGAATTGGTTCCGGAGACGATGGAGGGCGATGAAACATTTTGGCTTTAATTAATTTCTAATTAATATAATAGTAGAGAGTTTTGACATTTCAGTGAGGTGAAATAGTTACTGGGTGTTGTTGATATTTTGTAAAAGGTTATAGTTTAGTTGGAAAAAGATGGTATTGTGTTATTTGGTTAGAAGCGTCTGTTGAATTCTGTTAGGTTTATCTAGAAATATCTACGAGTTTTCTATTAAAGTTGTTTTAATTGTATAGTGAACGTTGACAAACTTTTACACACAGAAATATGGTTTTCTTCTGGTTATTTTTGAGACAACATCAATTTTAAATAGTTAAATTTCTAGTTAATTACTTTGGCTAATGTTTTATCTAAGGTTTAGTTCTGGAATTTCTAGAAATGTTGTGTATTTACAGGTTACCTACTTGAAATTCTTTTGAATAATCATGTAAGTAATATTAACACAATTAATTTTTATTTGTTTCGGAGTTTATTTTGGGTTTCTTTGCATATTTTGTTAATTACTTTACTTTAAAAATGGGTAATCTTGACTTTATTTTTTGATTTGAGGTATTGAGAAAATAATATTTTGATTAGATAACTTCAATTTTATTAAAATTAAAAGTTACAACTAATAATATCATTGAAATGTAACATGTTAACTGACACTTAATATATATAATGTTATAGTGTTACACATAATTAATTAATTATTCATAAACAATAAATGGGTATGTACTCCGAACATCGGTCACTCATTGTTGAACATTATCTTCCTTAATGATCTTATAGTTGGTTGCAGTATTATATCCACAGTGAACCGGCAGTTTTGACAAGATTTCATTTTGTTAGTGGACGTTCATCACTTTGTGGTACTTACTGGAGAGATTGTTATATTGTTCTAATATTGTTTATTTCTCATTTCAGTATTAATTGGAGGCTAAAAATGAGTAAAGTCATGAAGTGTTCGACTTTGTATATGAAACCAGCTGTTCTTCAATTGCTGTACTAAGATTCGAGCACGGGCGGACAGATTTGGCTGGTTTTGGTTTTGACATCTTCATAGAAGGTCAGAGTTGGTTTAAGAGGTGAGAAACTTAATTACCTATATCATTACATGTTGTAAAATTGTACAGTATCATCTTTCTTGTTGGCGCGAAGAGCGAACATTTCTCATTTTTCATTATAATATGGTAGATATCTTTTTGTTTAAGTTGAGTTACATTTTGTTCTTCACTAGCTTTCACGGTTATAATTTTCTTGAAGTTTTAGCATATTTATCAGATAAAATCGATAGTTAATAATGTAATTAATTTTCCTATCTAAGCAATTTATTTGAGAGTGATTATTAATTCTGTTGTTTGGGTGACATTTTATTTATTTAACTTTATGTTATAAATTCATTTGATTTAATTTGGGTATTTAGATTCTTTAGAATAAGATAGTTATTTAATTTATCAAATTACATTTTTCTAAGATATGACATGTGCTGCTTTCTTGCGGACGTCTGAGGAATTTCTGACACAGCTTATCGACATTTTGCAATCGTTGAGTTAGTTCCTGGAGTTGTGGCTAGATGGCGCTGCTGAATTGAGGTGGATCAACGCAGGTGTTGAATTGAATAGTTGCCGTATTAGTCCGTAACGTTTTCATAAGATGGCGTTGTTGTGTAAATATTATGTTGTTATGTTTAGAGTTTACTTTAGTTCAGTATTGGTTTAATGTTTTGAATTATTATTGTCTTGGTCGAAAACAATTATAATTAAAATAGATAACAGTGATAATTAGAATACATTTTACATGTGTGTAGTCACTCCGTACAACTGAAACTCAATTCTTTTGTTTATTATGGATAATTAGTTATAAGTACTTCTTTGTTAGATTAAATAGGTAACTTTCTTGATTTTACAATGTAGTCGAACCGGGTGAGATGGAAGTTAATGGCGGATAAAGTCTTCTTTCATAAATCAGGAAAATAAAATGTGTTTGTCTTTTAGCATTTTTGTTAAATTTATTTCAGCAATTTATTTAGTATTTCTGTGGAATTTGAGGTGATGTTTTCAATTTAACCTGACTGGTATTTTTATTATTATGTATGTATTTTATTTTCTTGTTTATTTAGATGTTTTCTTTACAATTATTTTCTAAAGGTTTCCAGTTGATCCTGAAAATTAATTTCTTATATTATTTTAATATTATTAGTTTTGTTATGGTTGTAGGTACTTATTTATCTATTTCAACAGAGTTGGTGCAATAGCTGTGGAAATGTATTTGTCTTGTTGCAAAATAGGAATTTTTTTTAAAGCTTTGAATAGATAAATGTTGGAATTATTAGATGAGTTGATTGGAAGTAAGTCACCTGTATAATTTATTATTATTTTTGGTTGTCAGTCATTTAGAATTCATAGGTAACATTGTTGTTTATTGGTTGGGTGAAATTATTTTCACATCATTGTTTCATGTTTTAGATTTATTCAGCATTTATATATTTATTTGACATCAATCATTTTATTTTTGAATTACAATATTGATTTACTTACAATTTTGGTATTTGGTGGTTTACATACAATAGTCGCCGGTTATAAATTTGTGAATAATTGTTTATTGATAAGACATTTTGTAGTATATTTCCATTTCTTTTAGTTTGAGAATAATCGAATGGTTATTAGGGTTTTGTTGTCAACTATCAATGTGAAGTTTTTGTAGATATTTCATGACACATTTTACAGGTTTGTTGGTATCTTGTGATTATGATCAGTTTAAGGTTCTAGAGTTGGCATAGTTAGACGTTTTGGTGCTAGGGGTCGTAGGTATTTAATTTGATTGTCTTTAGAAAAATTAAATCTCGCATACAGGGTGTTAGGAAGGTTTGTTTGAAGAAATAAAAATATGTAGGTAATTATTATAATAATCTAAGATCTTCAAGGGCTGGAGTCGTAAAATCGCGGGGTCGCGTACCTAAAAAATTAATGAGTACCTATTAAATTCAAAAATGTTAAAATTTATATCAGACTTAAATCTTGATAAACATTTATTATTGCCTAATTAATTCGAGTTTTACAGTAATTTTTGGATGTGTATAATTTTATATTTTATCTTATTCTTTTCATCTTAAATTTAATAGTTGCATATGCTTATTTTTAGGGTTTAGATTCAACAAAACCAATTCAACTTCGCGAATAATGTTGTTTATAAGAGAAATTATGTCTGCTTTGAAAGGAGGTTCACAAACTCTAACTTATTTCGTCATAAGAGCCAAATTTTGATGCAGACATGATATTATTATTTCAATACGAATTGAGTTGGTTGGTTTTGTTGGTTCTAATATTACATATAAGTATATGTATTTCTGTTAAAAGCTCTGTCATAGATTTACGGATGTGCTGGTTGAGTTAGTTGATTGAAATTGATGGAAAAGCTGATGTGTGGTTTGATGTAATACTGAATGAAGGGTCTAAATTAATTAGCACACTCTAGAATTTGTGACTTTTTGGTGAATGTCAAGCCTTACACACACTTCAATAAAATTTATGAAGAATCATTTTGGAGTTAGGTTAGATTAGATCCTTTCAGATTAAATTGTAATCTGAGATCTAGAATGAATGCAGAAGCAACCTTCATAAATTTTATACTACACATAAAACTTGGACTAAGCACACTGAACATACACATTCTAAATTTGAAATAGGGGGTTTTCTTGGGGGTTTTGGGAAATTCAATCTTTGGTGTTTTGTATGTTACTAGTCACAGCCGGTGCTAGATGAGAGATGCAGGAAATAGACTGAAATCTGTGAGATGGAGGACGGTCGTTTTTATCGTTAGGATATATATCAGTCCCACAAACTGATATACCGAAATTCGATTATCTCATCGGTTGTAACGACTAAACATTAATGATTGAATGTAGTTAAATGTAAATTTAGTTTATCGTAGTTTGAAATTTCAAATTTAGTCTAAACTCACAACGTAAATTGTGCAAAGAGTTGATGTTCGTCAAAAGAGAGTTATTAACGGAGATTAAGATGGTTTTCATCTTCTTTATCTTTTATTAGTCATGGGGATAGGTAACGATGTATTTTATATGTGTATGTTTATGTATAGTTCTATGTATTTTTATATTATATGTATGTATTAAAGGGATTGTTGGGTAGTAATATTTATTCATGATTATTTATTATGTTATATATATTTGTTTATATTCATAGGAAATCTTTTACTTCGGCTACGTCCTACGTAAAAGATTGGGGTCGATTGTAACAGTCCATAATGGATATTTATTTTATTCCATTTAATAATAGGTACAAATTACGTACTTATTTAGTTTCAAATGTCAAAGTCAGAATAGACATTTGATTTTAGAGTAAGTTCAAAGAGAGAAAGGGAGAGATGAGCCGGAAGTGTGTTGGCATTTCACCATCCGGTAGAAAAATGGTTCTGTGACCAGTAATTTAGAGATGGCGGATGGTGACTTGGTCTGTGGCGCTGGTTTCAGGTGGAGGTGCGGTCAATTAGGGGTTGAAAGAGGCCATTTTTTGGATTAGGAAGTTTGGGAGTAGTTTCGTGATGAAAAGGGTTGATCTTTATCAATTGTTGTGGTATTCATGGGAAGTCTGAGGAACTACGGATGCAGTAGGTAAGTGTTTAGTTGTTTTCTACAACCATGAACCAGTGTTCATAGTTGTGTTAGTCAGAGAGGGTTGGCTTAGGCAGGGTTATTTTGTATAGATCTGCTGAAGAACACATGGCTGATCCATCTGGATGCTGTGTGAAATCTAATGTAATTGTTAATTGGAAAACATGGTTGAAGTTCTATGCATTTCTCTTCAATCCTAAAAACAACCGAAATGCATTGTCCAAACGATTTAATTCTATGTAATTTAATTTCATTATTCAATAGAAGACAAATAGAAATAAATGTCTGGACTCTATTTGAACAGTTTCATTACAATCATATCCATTTGGTAGAACCCTAAATCTCTAACTTACACAGTCACTGATCAAAATGTAATAATCTTTGAATTATGTTATCATATAGCTTGCAATCCTGGTTCGATTCCAATCTAGATCATTAATATAACTCTCAATGAATCTAAGTAATGTTCTATTGACTGATGAGCAACCTTTATCATTTGTAAGTTGCTGGTTCGAAACCAGTCTGAGTAACTCATTGGATCTAGGTAAAGTTCTATTGACTTCAGAATGATAAGCTTTCTTTATCATTTGCAAATTGCTGGTTCGATTCCAGAAATGTGCTTTTAATCTTATTTATGATTTCAGGAAGAGTTATAGTAATATATTTCATTAGGGATTAGTAATAGGATATTAGGTGAAAGTAAGATATTCTTATATTATTATTAACTTATTTCTCATTATATTTTATAGGTAACTCAAGGTTAATGTTATAGGAAGTAAGCTAGATATGACCGTAGGAATTACTAAGCCAAAATGTTTCAAAAATGCCTAAAAGAATTCTGGGTTTCAACGGTTTCACTTCAAAAAGGGTCCTTATAGTACTACTAGACGATCACTTCACAGCCAATCATCAAATCAACAGAAGGAGAGTCCGGAGAGACAGAGAAGGAGTTGGATCCGGAGTATATGTCCATTACATTGGTATTTATAACTCTAGGTATTTGTTGTACATACATGTTTAGGTAAGCCATATAGGTATGTAAGTATTTAGGTAAAACAGTTAGGTAGGTTAGGGTATTATTAGAGCGGGGGGGTTTTTACAACAGGAAACATAATAATGCTGGTTTCATTTTGTCCAACAAATTAGCATTGCCAGTCATCGTGGCAATGCCGCAATCATTTTGGGGACTTAATAAATTTTCCCGAGGAAGTACGTATTTTTCACTGGGTGAAAAGTAGCCTATATCGTCTCTTCTTTCAACTATCTCCTCTTAAAATATCACGTGAAATATCGCTATGTTTTGCCATGAAAGTCGGACAAACAAACATGCACACAACAACACAAACCATCTAATATAATAATATGAGTTTCAGAAGACAGGCGTAAAAGCTTTTTTAAACAGATTCAGGTAACCACCCATCCATCTATACATACAAACTTTTTTTTTATAATTATAGTAAAGTTTTATTTGTTTTAGCTTTCATTTCATACACAAAATATTTTGTATATTTCATTCAT
Source organism: Chloroclystis v-ata (assembly GCA_963691955.1). Taxonomy (NCBI): domain Eukaryota; kingdom Metazoa; phylum Arthropoda; class Insecta; order Lepidoptera; family Geometridae; genus Chloroclystis; species Chloroclystis v-ata. Next base: position 7,542,305 of record OY829898.1, on the reverse strand, counting down.
TTTGACGAAGAAACGATGCAAAGTAGTCCGCAATATCTTAAAGTTTTGAGTTTTCTTTCTTCAAGTGACTGCTTATTATTCCACAATATGCTCTGCTGCAGAAAATATTGCAATCCTAAAAACTTCAATTATACCAACTCGGTTTGCATTATCGACCCGTAAATCTTTGTAAAGTCGGAAAATCTTAGATGCAAAACTGATTTTGACTTTTTATTTGATAAAAATATAAAATTGTAAAAGTATTTTATACAGAGTTCTGTTTAAATTCTAAGACTAGATAATAAAACTATTGTAAATATACCTGTTACACAAACAAAAACATAAAGACAATGACAAGTAATAAATTATAAAATAATACTCGTAGATTAGTTTAAATTACAAGTATCATTACCTCTTTTCATTTTATTTTTATAGCAACATCTTGAAGATAGTTATTTTATACCAACCAAAATCAAAGCTTTCTGTGTTTTGATTTTAATGAGCAACCCTTCAGTAATTTCCTACCGCTATTCACGAAAAACTCTCGCTGTAATAAAAACGTCAATTACGTATTCACCAAGTTTAAAATGGACAAAGTTTTATTTACGCTGAAAGAGCGTCACGGGCTCCAGTGTATCAAGAGTTGGAAAAAAGTTATAATGAGTTTCTTTCACTGGCATGCAGGTGTGCGATACCTGCTTGTTGTATTCCATTCAGCCGTGTTCCCTAAGTGAGACACATACTCGACTGTGATTCGATGGTTGCGGGTTCAAATCCCACTTCATTCTAGATTTTCTTCTAAAAATTTACTTAAAAACACATGTTCTAACGATGAAAGCACGTACTCGTATTGTGATAAAACCGGCGAGTTCTGAGAATTCAGTTCGCAGAAATGAAAAAATCTTCAAAGTGCTGCTTTGCTCACATGCAAAGCAGTCTTATTCATTAAAATTCTGCGTAATGTACTAAAGAAATTTGCAGTAACACACATTACGCTACCATGTAATTTGCCACTGTCTTTGAAGTCCACTGCTGGACATAGGCCTCATTATATGATTTCCACTCGAGAACTTTTCGGCCCGATTGGCCATCCATTCTCGCTATGACTAGCCCATTGCCACTTCAAAGAGCTCATCAGCTGGGCTAGGTTGGCGACCTTCATTCTCTTACGTACGAGTATCTATAGAAGCATTCGCTGTATAGTATTTATCTTATCGTGTTTTTGAGCTATACAAAAATTACCCAAGTGTAAAACGATTATCCTATATGATCAAATAAATTAATGTACTAAACTTTTTTGTGTGCTGATTAACGTGTTTTGGTATTCATAAATAGATTTTGTAGTAAAGACTTCAATCCATCCTATGTACACAAAATGCCACAGTATTTAAACCAATTAGAGCAGTTAAAACGCTGATATATGGTTCTCGGGTTAGAGATAGTTTCAGTCACTGCTAATTGGCTGTGAAACCAAAATTAACTGCGAAACTATTAGACGGTATACGTGAAGAGAAGAAAACCTTCAAAGTCAGTGAACTCGAGATAAAAGTATCTCGATAACTAGTCTTGTAATTGTCGCTTATTAAAAATAAATAAATATTGCTGGACAATTCATACAGCAACATTTAGCCCCGTGATAAGCTCGAAGCATGTGTTTCGGGTGCTAGAATTCTGAGATACCTACCTATAGAATATACATACATGTAAAGATATTTTTTATAAGACATATTTATTACACACAGTATACCAAATATTTGCAGATCGTACAAATTTTTGTCTCGAGGAAGGTGTCATTTAGTCCCATTTAGCCTTCACAGCTAGTGTATTGCAAAGCAGTCTGTTATCTATGCTTATAAGACCGTTCGCGAGCGTTGAAGGCGGTTGTAGTTGTAGCATCTGTCGCATTATGATGCACGCGCTTAATCCGCTTCAGTAACTCAGATATTCAATTATGTTACGCTTACAACACGATCGCACGTAATAACTATAGATATAGTAGATACATATTGCCTTCATATCAAACATCTCCTGGTTCTGAGCTACCTTATAATTTTCAGCTCAATCATTCCGCTATATAATATATATAATCTTGAGTTATACACGACTTTCTTCTAAATATACAAGCTTTCCGCCCCGCGGCTTCGCCCGCGTTCTCTACTCACCCGCGGAAACATATTGTTACCGCGGTTAAAAGTGGTCTATTTCTAGTAAAGTTTTCGGAACATGCATTTTTCCTTACGATACTTGCCTTCACCGTAAGAGCACGTGTTTTCAGAGCGCATTTTTTCAGAAGACAAAGCAGAGGTGCGCGGCGGGGTTTGAACTCACGACTTTCAGAATTAAAGTCGAGTGTACTGCCACTTCACAACGACCAAACGTGTACTATTTATTTACGTTCTAGGCCTACTGGGAACGTTTGAGCACAAATCAAGGCTTTAATTAAACTCAGCAATCAGACTGTCAGGCGCGTTGCCGAAGTAGACATATCGGGAAATCGATTTAATTACCTTCAAAATGTCTAACATTTCAAGTGGTTGGAATTTTGGCTGGGTCTGTAATTATATTACTCATCGTCACGTCATCAAGTTTGAAATTGCGTGTAATAAAAGTAGTATTGTTTGTTTGTTTGCTCTAACCAAGAAGACAAAGAGGAAACCGGCATGTTCTGAGGTCTTTGTAAAGTTTGTATAACATTGTGTCATTCGTGAATCTTCCCTTAGCCAGTGTCTCTCTCGTCAAGATAGAAGTCCCTGTGTCCCAGCAGTGGGAACGTAAATAGGGGTGATGATAATAGCTGGCTCTAACTCACCCAGTCTATTTGAAAAAAAAACTGATTTGTAAGAATTAAAATCAATCTATTAACTATAATCACGAATTTAGAACTTGTTAACACGTCGGTAAATAAATAAAATTACGCGATAAAGAGACGTTACAAGTCCTATATTAATAACGAAATTGTTGGAATACACAGCAAATATTAAATCAAAAAGATATCAAAGCAGAGCCTTGAAACTGTGTCAGAACTTCTAAAAAGGAAATCGATTACATCTTCATACACATGATCAGGTTTTTTACGTGCCTACTTTCGTGGCGACCTAAATGATAAATGAACTGAGCTGGCATTAGAATTATTGATAGGTACGTTTATTTGAAGTCAAGGTGCCTAAGTTGTTAGTTATTGACCTAATAATAAATTTTTATTTACGATATACATCAATAGTATACATAATAATATAATATATGTAGTAATCTTCAACTCAACGAATAGTTCAGAATATTTAATAAGTCCTTGTAATATTTGTTTTTATTACAAAAAATTTTTTAGCCTGAGGAAAATAACTTTATATTTATACAATTTTAAAATAAATATGGATGGCCGATGGGACCGAAAAGTTCACGAGTGGAGACCACGGATCGGCAAACGCAGCGTCGGACGTCCGCCTACTAGATGGACGGATGAGTTGGTAAAATTAGCTGGGTCACGGTGGATGCAACTTGCATAACTGGAAACAACTGGATATCTTTAAGGTAGGCCTACGTCCAGCAGTGGGCGTCCGACGGCTGATATGATGATGATAAAAAATAAATAAAAAATAAACAAAGAACAGAGATATCCAAGAAAACACTTTAGCATCGAGTAAAGTAATTGTTCGGATTTTATCGATACTAATGCGTTTTGGTCCATTTCACGCGGTCACAATAAGAGCGAGACAACCGTATCCAATAGGGTCATCAACCACTTAAACCAAAAAAAACACCAAATAATTTTTGGTTTAATTAAATTATGTCAGCTCACCATGGGGCTAGTTTTTGCTGTTTGAAATGTCCAGCAATATTCTTTTAACATACTCGTACAATAGTTTCAGTCATTATCAATGCATTGATTATCAATGCATTGATAATGACTAATGTAAAACGAGAATTGGCTAAATAAATAATATTTAATATTTATTTAGAATATTCTCGTTTCACAATCATAATTACTGAAAATATTATATGGGAAAAGAACAAATACAATCATTAGCAGTTTTCTTACAACCCTACTTCCACGGGCATTTAGTTTAGTAGCTCAGCAGGGCCACCAGTACAACCAGCTAGTCATGCTTGAACGAATAAAAGGATTTTCGATAAAACCAGACTTAACACAATGCTTCGATCTCTCTACGATTACAATCGATTGCACATAAGCCAGCTGGTCGATGAAATGAAACACTGCAATAGTAGACTTTCTTTAAGACTTCAATCCCATTGTTATCTTTGTGAGAACGGATTTTGAAAGAATCAGGTCTGGGTGCTTTATAACAGACATTCTACAGAAATAAGAAATTAAGTAATTTATTAGTCCACGCAAGTATCAATTTTAACAAATTTAAAATAATAGTTTTAAGGACCAAATGGCTCTGTCTCTGTCATTGCTGGAAAAGTTTAAAAGTTTTATGTGAGTCAATTTACTGAAGTATTAAAAAACACACTTTTTAAATATGATATAATTATATAAAATATTATTATTATTAATTAAAATGAGTTTATGACTAGATGATTTCGAATGATGATGTCGAAAGAATGGAAAATCTCTAAAGTATTTACTACACGTCTATGTCCAGCAGAGAACAACCTACAAAAAAACTCACAAACCATCGCATTTATATTTAATTAATTGATTTCTTAAATCTGTTATGAAAGCCAATTTTCTGGCAGATATACGCTGCAAGAAATAACGTCGTAAAATTGCATCTTTACCAAGTAATTCGCTATCTACCATCTTCCTTCAACAGAATTAACATGAGACCTTTATCGCGAGTGAAAAATGTTATACACAGAAAACAGGTTTATAATTTCATAGAGAAATAAATTTTATCATCATAAGAACCAAAATATATTTTAACATTACGTGACACTTTGGAGTTATCAAGTTTCACAGAATATTTGTTTATTTTTATTTTTATCGCTATCTAACATCTCCTTCAACAGAATTAACATCAGATCTTTATCGCGAGTTAAATATCATAAACACAGAAGAGCTTTTTAATGTTTTAGAAACTTCTATGGACATCAATTAGAATAGTACCGGTAGACGCTGCTTCCCGTATCCCTGAATCGTTTTAATAACATCTGCGAAAATTGACGGTACTATTATCATTGCTGTCCATATAAGTTTCTAAAAGATTAAAGAGTGAAAATGATAATTTGAGTCCCTGGATTTTGTTTAAATGTTGTACAAGATTCATTCCATTTTATTGCAACTCTGCTCAGTAGAAGGTCACTACGGGACTGTTCGGGTAATCGAATAACCCAGCTTTCTCAAGCAGAATTGTTTATTTGGACTAGTGAGGGGAAAGGCACAACTGCATTATGAGTAACAATAATCTATAAGACCTACCAGCTATGACCTAACATTTGATTTTATAGGAAACAAATAACAATTAAGCGAGCGTATCAAAAGCGGTACCTACTCCAGATTATACAGCTTGTACCGTTGATAGAACAAAATTTATTCAATTTCAGTTTTTTTATTTTATTGCATTTTGCAGTTGACAATAATGGCATTTTCAACAAAAATAAAATTAACGGAAAATAGAGAACAGCTTTTGTACAAATTTTGATGTTAACATTATTATTTTTATTATCTTCGGTTGTTAAGCTTCGAGGTTACCACGAGGTAAGAAGTTGCTGTGTAAATTTTCCACCAAAAAAAAAGTCTCAATGCCCTTATTAAAATTAAATACCATAATCACAATCGGAAACGCCTTACAAAATTCATGTACATCAGCCACAATTTTCCAAGTCAAAGGATGCTAGTTAGTCCTCGCAGGAATATTCATGTCACGCCTTCCTAGGCATACATTACTAGGCATGGCTGTCCATTAGATATGCATACAGCACCTTGGGACACCCGTAATGCCGGTCATGACTTTTGAACCAGTAGAACATAAAAATAAACTAACTTTCAAACTTTTAATAATAATAATAATACTGGACAATTCACACAGCAACATCTAGCCCTGGGGTAAGCTCGAAGCTTATGTTACGGGTTCTAGATTTCAGATATAATTAATAGAATATACATACATAGATAGAATTGAAGACGATAATATACAATTCACTATCAATACGAGTACGAATCAGCTGTAAATATTCTTTATTTACCCGACGGGCAAAAGCTGTATAATTTAACTATCCTGAAATTAATTTTGGTTTATTTGCGCTGCTTTTTGAGCTCATTCTGTAAGACCGCTAAAAATAAAGAAATTTCCCAGCGGTTAGCATTTTAACGTGCGTCCTAAAGAGCCGGGTAACCCCTTGCGGCTTCACACTAACCTATTTAAAACTAGCTTAAGAAGCTTATTCAGTAACTGGGTTATGTATCTGCTCTGTATAAGAGCAACCAAGTGAATTAATTACAAAGAATATAAGAAAAATAGTAACGACTCATCTGTATTTTTGATATCACACAGGGTTATTGTAAATCTCTATTAATAAATCTGTAAGGGTCGTAATAAGACATACTCGGAACAAATATTTGCAGAACGTCCAAAATTTAGTCCACGACTTTCGGAATGAAATTTTATATTATAGAGAATGAATCACGGGTGTTCAGTATATTGTAATAACCTTGGAGGTTTATTTATTAGCACGAATTGCAGGTATAATTTGAAATTTGTTTTCACTATTATCTTAAGAAATCTTAAATAAAGAAACATTATTTTTTTAAATAATTGCTTAATACCATCGATAGATGATATAAAATAACGATTTAGACAAATATTATGCAAACATTTTAACAAATTTTATAAGGTTAAAATTAACATTAGGTAAGTTATAAATAATTTTCTATGGTTTGTTCCACCAACGCTTTCCCTCAAAATTAAGCATTTAAAATTATCGTTTAAACAGGATTATACAAAAGCGAAAGTCTTATAAATCTGGGATGGCGCCGAAATAAAATGCGGAGAGAATATTTTATGGTCTTATTTCAGTAAGGGATCAGAAAGGTTGTAATTTTGCGTCATTACAGAGCCTCACTAAACCACAGCTCAAAGAAACACGTAAAGGTCACTTAGACCACAACATATTATTCTAGCGTGAATAGTTTTCGTTAGAGGGCCTTTAAAATTTTTAAACAGATACCTGGATGTCATAATGTTAAATTCATGGATTAGCTTTTAACCCAACACGTTTGTTGTTTGGCAAAACAGGCCCAATTTTAAATTAAAATCACGCGCATTTTACTTATAACCAAAACGAAGGCAAATCTGTTTACGAAAGATAGTACCTATCGTGTATTTTTAATTTTAGTTTCATTTTACACAATTTTATTTAAATGCTTGCTTTAAAATATGCTTTAATAAGAGAGAAAAGTATTTAATAAGAAAAAATATTGTACTCGTATAACTTATTTTATGATACATCAGTCTATAAGTAATATTTCGAAAAAGTTGAATATCTAAGACTTTTGTTTTTCTTCTTTTGTTTTCATTCTAATGTTGGTTCTTGTTGTGGTTTCCACAAAGATAAGTCTACAAACAAGGGAATTATCAGCATCTATCACCGCTTACTAATCTTATAGCCTTCATTCTCCAAGCTTTGCGCTTTAATCTTATCATGATTGTTTTTTTACGAGCTCAACGCACTTTTTACGAGTGAAATGACCGACTAGGCGGGCTGAGTCTATCGTTTTTTAAATTTAGAGGCTTGATTTTTAAAACCAAAACATCTGGTGCCGTCGTAACTAAATATTAGGCAAGGTTATTGAAGACGAAATATCACCTGCAGTATTTATACATAAATCAATATTTAAAAAATAACCCTAATAATAAATTAATAATTAAATTATGGACCTTTTGTACTAACTGGTTATGTTTTTTATTTTGCCTGGTTTAATCCATTTTGCAAAGAACTTTTTCAGAGCATTATTCTGTGCCCTATTCCACCCAGACAGACCTTTACCTACATTCATTATCATAAAACACATTTTACTCGTAAGTAATCTAAATAATACACTTAATTTAAGATACAAAGAAGGTTTTGGGTAAAATATATTTTTTCAGCAGTTTATGCCTAACACGTTGTAAAAAAGAGGGGAAAGTAAAGAAGAGGTGTTTGAAAAATTACGCATATTTCGTGGCCTGTTTAGTTTAGGAGGATGTGGTTTGAGTGACGAGAATACTTTATCTTCTTATTTGAATTATCACAGAGAATTTTCCTCTAGTTTAGATACCTAAAATACTTGTTAAATACATCGCTGTTTCGCATGCAAATGTTTCGTAAATAGAAAATTTCGAAACAGTTTCTTTACATAGAATAGAATAGAATAGAATAGAAAAAACATTTATTTCGACACACAGACACAATGAAAACAAAACAAAAACAAAAAACAAATATAGGCCTTAAATTAATGAATTTTTATAAACACAAGATGGTCACAGCTTGGCCAATATGACTCTGCGTCGAAAAAGTGTAAAACAAAGTCGATGTCGCTGTTTGTATGCTTCAATATAAAAAAAATAAAGTAGGTACCCAAAGCGAAGCGGGGCGGGCCGCCAGTATGAGTTAAAAAGTATGAGATAGTATAAGACTTTTTTATTTGAATTTATTCTTCATAAAAGTCTTTTAACGTTAGATAGCTTATTTATTCTACCGAGGGAAAATCTATATATTTCCACATAACGCATTGCAAAGTAACTTTCCTTGTTATTTATAGAATAAACCTTGCCAACGCCATTTAAAATTGCTAGATTTGAATATCCCTGTCGAGTTCGGAACGCAATTTGAATTCAAAAATGTTTTATAAAAATAGGATGTGAATAGAAATTTAAAATGCACTATGCACAGTCCTAAAGCGGTGTTTGGACACGTAACGATGAAATTGCGTACCGTTTTGAAAGTTTTCCGAGCACTTTTCATGAGTTGGTTGACGTAGTCGGAGTTCGAGTTAGAAAATCGGAATATTTTTATGCTGTTAATAAATTAAATTATTTTAATTTAATATCTGTTTGTTTCCGTTGTTTGTTCGCTTTATTATTTTATATTTTTCCAATGCCCTTTTACAAAGCTTTTATATTTTTTTAATTATTATAAATATTTTGTGTCGAAGCATTTATAAAAGTAGCCATAAAAATTCTAAGGTCTGTAAAGAGAAAATAAAGACACAAACACAAAACAAATCAAAATAAAGCTAGCAAACTGAATTTTACCCAACTTGCATTTATTAGAGGGTTCATGTATCAAACATTTTATGACTTCAGAGAACTTAAATCGACGCAAAGGCAATAAAAAGTGGTCGCCGCTGGGCATATAAAATAGGGTAAAATATATTTTATATTTTGGTGACATTTTGAAGGTTAACATCTGATTTACCCTCATTCACTCGTAAATGTGAATTTGATATATTGTTACGGGATAATCAAAACATCATTTATTATGCATTACACTTCACACCTAACTTTTACATTTAAAATACAGAACACAGATACCGATAATAATATTGAATATTAATTCAGTTTCAATTTCAAATTTATTAATATTATATTACCACTCTACTACGTAGGTACAATAGAATATGTTCACGCGCCTGTGAGTGTAATTATCTACGGAACAACATACACATGAAGATCGTACGCACTTGCATCAATAGGTGTGTAAAAACGTCACTGCAATGTCACCTGTCACTTCAAATGTCACCTGTCACTGCAACAAGAACTTCATATGCGCCTCGACCAATCAGACGCGATTACGTCACCGCCAAATTGCACCAACCAGAAGAGAGGACCCGTCTCAGCGCAACGTCACTTGGCTTCAATAACGCATCAAGATCGCCAACGCCATT